>CM049316.1:43011694-44297694 GCA_026874595.1 Sipunculus nudus
TCTATTATTAACAAAACAATTACTCACTGAGCTCTCTGCATATGTTTAGTAAAAGATATCAATCCAGAATCCGACTTTGTTCCATAAAACTTTACCGACACAGGCCCTGGAGTCTCCGCATATTTTCTGTCGCTCGTCTTGAAGGCCAACTTATAATCACCGGCTAGAGAAAAGAACGAAGTATTTACATAGGAAATAATCCGGTTAAATAAAAATAAATAAAAAAGTCTCCTCTTTAGTTCCATAATACACAATATTAAATTGTTCATGAATATTTATTCTTTATTTTTTTATTACAAAAATATTTTATAAGGAAAGCCCATCGAGCTTATTGCTGTTATTCAACAGAGTTGCTTAACAACATTCATTAAAAAAAGTACATGGATTAAATATAGAAACAATGACATGCTATAGCGACTCAAAATAGCCTACTTGCAAAACACATATATCAGCCAATCAATAAATAATAATCATATACATTTTAAGAATACATGCAATTAAAAGTAGATTTATAAATGACCCGATATCACACCATAGAGAAAAATCGTTTCAAATCTCTCTAAAATACGGAAATAGATGTTATAGTTCGCATTACAGCTTGAAATATCATCCGTTCGGAAGGTGCCGAATAAGCTAATGAAGATATTCTGACTTTCGTTTAAGTACAAACAAATTGTTTTAATTTTTGAGTTGTACATAGACCGTTGTTAAATACATGTATCAAATACCGGCTAAGGAGGATGGTTTAAATCAAAGTAAACCACAGAAAGTATATATAAAAGTAATAAGATATCTAATTTATTTATTTATATTGATTTGTTGAGTAATAACTTAGTCTATGTAAAGGCGTCACTCTTTCTATTTACCTTCACTTCGACTAAGACTGTATATATATATATATATATATATATATATATATTTATAGTAGAACATTGTTGTAAGTGTATAAAAAATAAAAAAGTAAATTTAAACTATACTTTTTAGAATATATGAAATAATATCGTAGCAACATTTCTCAAACCTATATTCTTCAGGCTTCCTAACAACAAATAGCAGATGATCGCGACACTCATTTTCCAAGCTGAGTAACAACAGAACATGCTCATGTTCGCTGTGTCCTGTAGTGAAGAGATAAACATTTAGACGCACGCCAATTTTACCACTTTGTCCATGGGCCAGACACTTTTTCGGTATCAGAAAGGTAGCAAATTCTATCATACCTTTTTGGAAAGCTTATTACCTCTACTTTACATTTCTGTATGATAGCAGTGCCAAATGAGTAGCTTATTGTCTGTTACAAGCCTCTAAACTCGGAAAATGAAAACGTCATTTTATCAGAAATGTTGACAAAGTAAAATGGGGTCAGGGAAACAAAAATGACAACAGATTAGCTTTCACTGGTCTTATCTTCACATTTGATGCGGCATATGAAAGCACAAAAGGCAAATATTCCATTTAAAGTCATTGCAGGTTCATATAAAATATATTAAGGATATATGACGTCAAAATACCATGTGACCAATTTGATTTGAAAAGTTTTACTTCTATTGCAGACACCAATAGTTCTTTAGTTGCGGAGGTTCCGTGTGCATGACATGTCCCTGATATTAATCCTCACATTTGTTTACTAGACCATTTGATATAACAAAAAAAGTAGTGCTAGACTTCTGGTAAACCGGCAATAAATCGAAAAAATGACGTCATAAGCCATACCAATGAATGCTTAAAAAAAGCATTTAGGGATAGGGGAAACAGAAACTGCTATATTTTTAGATCTACTGATCGCAAAATAATGAATTACTACTTAAAATGTCTGTATTTAAGTTTTCTATACACTGGAATGATCAATGTGCAACATAGATCGAATAATCAGGCCATCAAAGGTCAAAAGGTCACGAAATAGAGGCTAAAGTGAAAATTTCATATCTTCAGGCATAACAGTTCCGAGAGTTATGCAAATGCTTGTATTTGCAGAACAAATCATGAATTCATCCTAGAAGATAATTATTAAGACATTTATTTGCAATTTATTGTGTTTTTTACTGCCATTATGCAAAGAAAATAATGGCAAAAGAAGGCAAATTAACAAATTTGAGTGTTTTCAGTCCGGTTATCTTAAAAAGTGTAGTCTTTGTGAGGAAATCACCGTTTACAATTAAATGTTACCCAAGTTATAAATCTTATATTCTGTTTGCTCACATATTTAATATATGAAGCTTTATGGTGGACAAATAAAGGTCAAAATCCAGGTTAAACTGATTTCCAACATTGAGAAAATGACAGCTTTCTACTGAAGACAAATTAAAAAAGAAGTATTGCAATTGCAAACTTTAATGTTTTTCTTAGTGGCTTAAAGTTTATTTCTTGTTATCTCTCTTTTGCATTCCTGCATGATAGCAGTGTCAAATAAGTAGCTTCATGTCAATTATGACCTTTAAATCTTTAAGCGCATAGAAATGCTAAACTGAAAATCAGAGAAAATGGAACCAGAGGGAGGAAAATAAAAACGGCAGAAACCTGGCTCTCCCTTGTGATATCTTCCCACTTGATATATCATTTTACAGAGAAATAATAGCTTTTGATCACGGTCAATCATTATGTTGCGAGCTTCAAATATGCAAGGGCATGCAGGGTCAAAGTAACACAGTAAAAATGCGTGGAGCTTATTTGTTTGGAGACAGATGTTAGATGCAAAATAAATTCACTGTTTGGTGAAGATCTTGAAAAAATAGTTTGAATTTTTCATTTGAGTGGAACTTAAGGCAGCTAATTGACAATGGCCTAACACGATGATCCCGTCTATGGGAAAGGAGGGGGAAGGGGAGGAGGTAAAATGACGTGTAAGGGCTATTTACACCCGCGTACCACCTGACCATGCGTAATCACAACAGTTGCTCAATCAACGTGGTACATTTAAAAAACCTCCCAGCCCCTTCCAGCAAAATCTGCTCAAAATCGCCATACCATCATTGTTTTATACATAAAATTATTTAAAGTGAGATGATTAATGCGAGTGTATTATAATAAGTTACACAGACACAAAGACAATTTGTCTGCTGTGTGTCTGTTTCGGTTTTGTTAGGAATGTATGTTGCATTACTTAAAATAACATGCCTTACAATTAAAAAATGTATGGTCCTATTATATTTATAATTGTAATATTATTAATAATCATATATATATATATACATATATGTGTGTGTGTGTGTGTGTGCGCGCAACTTAGGGATACATCTATATAAACCAGATTATGTGAATCTGACAATAGTGAAAGAACACCACCAAGAGATGAAAAGATTATTTATTAACACTTGCCTCGATTAATATAGGCACAATATCTCTATGAAGCTTGATGCAAAAAGCAACAGCTGAGATAAAAACCTGTCGCTCATAAACGAAAACATCTTCAGATGCTGGAGTATGCAGTCACTCCATTCGGTGCCACCTTAACAATAAACCAGTGGCTGTAAGTCTTCAGATCAATGTATACAGGGATGGCCCTTAGTCCGCAGTCTGTCCAACTGGCCTTGCCTCCGAAGACAGACTACAATTTGTCTACATTTACACAGTTAACTTGTATTTTTTACAGTTACATGGGTCTGTTCTATAGCAAGACACACATTGTGTGTATATATATATATATGTGTGTGTGTGTGTGTGTGTGTGTGTGTGTGATACGGATTTATTACAAAATTTTATTAACAACAGTTTTTGTATAGGCAATCATGTTTTATTTCTAATGATTATAAATGAATAAAACCCCGCTCTTTAATCATTTCTTTCTGTCTATTTATTTGCAGAATATTATTCTGCAATGGAAAGGAAAAAAATATAAATATTGTTACTCAGAAGCTGAAGTTTAAAGTGCATATCATTATTTGACAGCAGATTAAATCATATTTTAACGTGTTTGATGAAGAAACACGAATTTTATTCCCTTTTCTGCCACTCAAGTGATTTCTATTTGTATCAAACAGTTTTGGGAAATATTCTAGGAACTGCATTTAGTAACTTGGCTTTGTATCTCGATATGATATAAAATGCTGATATAAAAATAATTGTAAAAATGACATACTTGAATTATTCATTAAAAAATATTATAACAGCACAGAAAGATTGTTTGTTTTACCTGTCCTCTAAAATTAGAATTCATTGTCAGTCTATTCTAACTTATTCAATGTATACCGGTAATTTGATTACTGGTATTTGATTTGATTTGGTACTTACAATCAGGGATCCTTGCACACGGTTGCAAAAAAATATCCAAGGTGCTCTGGTGAACTCTTCGTGAGATTGCCGCACAACAAATATGCTGCTACATGCAGTATGACGGTGCGAATATTTCCTAAATGAGATAAAACTGCCTTTCAACATATTTGACATCTGGAGATATAATACAGATATTTTGATATTTAGATTATCAAAAAAATATATTGAAACTAACTATTTTGTTTTTATTTCCTAGCTCTTTCCCCTGGTACATTTATGAGGTATTGTGATTCTTTGGTGCATTTGGTCTTAAATATAGTGTTCATTTATGTTAATTTTGGATTCTATGTACAAACATATATTGTAATGTTTTATATTTCATAACTCGAATATATTTCAATGCAGTGGGGTAAGAGGTGGGTGTATCCAGGTAGAAATTCATTTAAAATAACAGAAAGTCCAGTGAATGGTGAAACATTAATGATGTACTTGTAAAACGCCCCCTGGACTTGTTTCACTATATCTTAAATTCTGAAAATCTGACAGGTCCTTAGCAGAGGTTAAAGGCTGCGATAGAGAAAAACAGTCAAAATCCCATCTTAAAGTAAAACGTTACTGATACTAAACTATTTTGAGGAATCAAATTACCTACCATTGAGTCACAGTGCAAATTGTATAAACACTAAGATTATATGCCTTTGTTTGTTGCACATGCTAAAACATGATTATATTTACAAACTTAACACATGTGTTATTCTATGCGAGCTGGTAATGCAAAAAGCTGTATTCTGACCTTTATTGGTCCACTTTACATTTGTCAAATACATGTGCAAACAGAATTAAAGATTTATATCTTAGGTAACATATTATTTATATGTTAAAGGTAATATCATCAAATAGACAACAGTTTTTTTTAAGATTACGGGACTAAAAACACTCAAATTGGTTAATTTGCCTTCTTTTGCCATTAACTTTTCTTTGCATAATGGCAGTGAAATTGCAAATAAATGTCTTAATAATTATCTTCTAGGATGATTTCATGATGTGTTCTGCAGATACAAGCATTTGCATAAGTCTCGGAACTGTTATGCCTGAAGATATAAAAATTTCACTTTAGCCTAAATTTTGTGACCTTTTGACCTTTGATGGCCTGATTATTCGATCTATGTTGCATATTGTTCATTCCAGTGTATAGAAAACTTAAATACAGACATTTTAAGTGGTAATTCATTATTTTTCTATCCGTAGATCTCAAGATAAAACAGTTTATGTTTCCCCTACCCCTAAATGCTTTCTTTTAAAGCAGCAATGGCTTATGACGTCATTTTTCGATTTATTGCCGGTTAACCAAAAGTCTACCACCACTTTTTTGTTATGTCTAATGGTCTAGTAAACAAATGTGAGGATTAATGTCAGGGACATGTCATGCACACGGAACCTCCGCAACTAAAGAACTATTGGTGTCTGCAATAGAAGTAAAACTTTTCAAATCAAATTGGTCACATGGTATTTTGACGTCATATATCCTTAATATATTTTATATGAACCTGTTATGACCTTAGATGAAATATTTGCCTTTTGTGCTTTCATATGCCGCATCAAATGTGAAGATAAGACCAGTGATAGCTAATCTGTTGTCATTTTTGTTTCCCTGACCCCATTTTACTTTGTCAACATTTCTGATAAAATGACGTTTTCATTTTCCGAGTTTAGAGGCCTGTAATAGATAATAAGCTACTCATTTGGCACTGCAATCACACAGAAATGTAAAGCAGGGGTAATAAGCTTTCCAAAAAGGTATGATAGTATTTGCCACCTTTCTGATACCAAATTCAAAATAGGCCACCTGGCCCATGGACTAACCCCTTTACTATAATATGTTTCCTCCTGGGCGTAATCATACACCAGCAAATGTTCAATGTCAGGTAAGCTGACAGTTATACCATGAACACTGATTTAGTAACACATTGTTCAAAGTTTTTTTAACGCTTTACCTTTAAATTTCACATTGCCATACATTTATCAATTTATAACATATTATAACATATTATTATTGTTTTACACTCCATTCATTTGCTGTTGTAGTTTTGTGATTTCCCGAAAATAAGCTAACCCTATATGGACCGTTTTCTGTAGATTTGTTTCTCTATATAGCAAGGTTTCTTTACATGTCATACTTCCTTTGAGACTCGCGATGCCGTCTTTATCTGCGCACTTGCGCGAGACTCTTCCCTACAACTGCTAACACTGGCACAGCTTACAGAATTATATACATGATGTCGCTTTATTTTGTGTCACTATGTATATATTAATCTAATATATGGCCAATACGCTGTACAATCATTATATAGCTCCCTCAAAACAAGGTTTCCCCGTGCTAAAACTTGCTCTTGCTAAAATCCTCCCATGCCTTAACCCTCGATCACTGAAAAGGGCAACAGGCGCGATTCAACGCCCTGTAACTAATTTTGTCCTGACATTTCATATATTCAATATTCAATACATTTTTAGTATAACAAGGTGCAACCTAAACATTATTAAAATGTTGTTATGGCCGAGCACATGCACAGATATTAAATGTCGCATATATAATAGGTCTTGCGGGGTGCTTACACACGAAAGATTTGAAGAAATCGGCACTGTTCAGCGACTGTCAGGAGATCCTGCTTTGGTCGTCAGGTGGCTATCTCAGAAAGCGCGTCCTCTTGGAAGCTTTGGGGTTGATAACAGGATTCCCAAATTTGATCTCACTCTTGTCTGGCGCTTATTCTCTCTTACCTGTCAATGTAAGAAAGTAATGTTCCAACTGCATTTATCTGTTTCTTCTATAATCATGTTCATGCCATGAAAGCATACTGAACATCTTAATGGTTTAATAAGCTAATGTGATTCATAAATATCGTTCATATTGTGCTACGAAATGTTATATTCACAGTGTCCGGCTTGAATACGCAATGGATCAGACACTTCTACATAACGAAACTACTTTCAGGAACTAAATTTATTCTTCAAGGTAAGAGAGCACTGAATACCACAGCTTTATGTCTCTGTAACCTCGGGCGTCGCCCACCGTTCATAGAAGTGTCGTATGGAGCCGAGGTAACAGGTTACCCATAATAAAAGAAGGAGACGGTTGAATATCAAAATTATATGTCTATGTAACCCCAGGCATTGCCCCCCGTTTATAGCAGTGCCGTATGGAGGTGAGGTAACAGATAACACCTAACCAAAGAAGGAGACGGTTGAATATCAAAATTATATGTCTCTGAAACCTCGGGCGTCATCCACCATTTACAGTAGTGCTGTATGAAGGTGAGGTAACAGGTAACAAGCACTCAAGGAAGGAGAGAGTTGGGTATCACAGTTATATTCCTCTGTAACCTCGGGCGTGACCAGCCGTTCACAGTAGTGTCGTATGAAGGTGAGTTAAGAGGTTACTCATACGCAAGGAAGGAGAGCGTTGAATATCACAGTTATATGTCTCTGTAACCTTGGGCATGACCCAACGTTCATAGAAGTGTCGTATGGAGGTTAGATAACAGGTTTCACATACTCAAGGGAGGAGAGTGTTGAATGCCACAATGTTTCAATCTTGCTAGGAAACGTAATGGCCTATCAGCTACGAACCAGACTTCTTCCTGGGTTTACTAACTTAACCTTTGCTTTTTTTTCTTTGTTACAGTTCAAGACCCGTTCAGTACATAAATTACCTCTGAAAGTTTATACTTGGAAGTTTAACTGCTAGTAAGTGTGTTGCGATGTTTCCTTCAGCAATATGTCCCGAATTCCAATTTAGATAACACAAACCCAAGACACGCAGTAGTTGTACACCGAGCTCGGGTGTCGCCAGAATTAGCGCGTGTAAGCCTTGTCCAAAATGGCCCGCATCTCATTTTAAACCGGTAAGGTAAAACTAGATCAAAACAGTGATTATATATAGTTAAAATAGTTCACGATTATATTTTTGCATGTATAGGTAAATGTTGAAAACATGAAAAAATCGAGATTTTGTATTGGACTCGACATTTTTTCTTTTTTTTATTAAATATGTTTAAATTTACATATACCTTTTTGTTAAATTGATTTCTGCAGATGTATGAGCACTTAGTTTAGGAAAGCATTTAAAAAATGGAGGCGATGACTTTCACCAAAGAAATTTTATAAACTTACATAAAGCTGACGTGAATGTCGCTTATTATAAACCCCATGGCAAATCATAAAATGTTAAGCTTCGTTCGTGAAATTGATTATGCTGACATATTTTTAGATTTATGCCCCATTAGGATAGCATTTTAATGTGCCTCATACCAGTAAAATTAGATTCCCCTTATAAACAAGGGACCCATGGGTCACGGTGATCGGCTAAACTATTTTTCAAATATTAGTATTCGAAAAGCTAAGAGGAAGTGGCTTTTCTTTCATAAGCAAATATTAAATATATAAATGTCAGAGAAATACTGTGCACTTTTATGGAATTCAACAAACACACGAGTCTCCGTGATCAAATGTGTAAAACTATCAGTATTTCAACTATGTGACATTGATATGTGATTAAAATACCTACTGAGAATACATGAACTCCAGTACAATATAAATTAAAGAAGAAAGAAAGTTGAGATATGCTCTAGTATCATAATGCACATACAATATATATAATGCACATACAATATATAAACTTAAATAAATGCCGTAAGAAAATACATGAAAATGTAATACATATAAATTGTGACCTGAAACCATTTATAATGCCATGAGTAAAACTAATGATGGGCTTAATTGCGAGTTTTCAAAGGATTTTATTCAGAACATCAAATCTTAAAAAATTTCGGAGAAAATAAATTCAAATCATTTAAACATTAAAGGTACCTCCCCTCATGGCTTTAATGTATCATTTATAAGACTGAACATTTTACGGCTGTATTCTGAATCTATAGCTTGCAGAACACTTGGATTTAATTCTACACATAAAAACATGATTGTTGATTACTAGGTTGTCTTTAAGCTTTTATTAACCTTCACATATATATTAATGGGTAGTTGTGTTATAATCTAATATTTTATCATATCATTATTTTTAAACATAATTGATAATTATAAAATTGTAATAAGTAGAACATGGGATTGAAGACCTGAAAAATTTATTCTGTTATTAATGAATTACAAAGTTATCTCTAGTAATAAAAAAATATTAGATTATAAGATTAACCTTGTTGATTGAATTTGTCATTTGGAAGGAGAGAGAGAGAGAGAGAGAGAGAGAGAGAGAGAGAGAGAGAGAGAGAGAGACAGACAGACAGAGAGAGAGAGAGATAGCTTGAGAGCTTTTTATGGTGGTTACTGCAGGCTGCATGGCTGCTTTACCGTGAGTCAACCAGCTGCCAATGTGAAATTACATAACAAGCCGTGATTGGCTGCACCACCTAGACAGTAAACTTGCCTGATGTAAACATTTATTCATATCACATGTTCATCTTGGAGAAAAGCTGCAATTTTGTATCAACTTGTCAACTTGTAGTAGCAGCTCTTTAAAGTTATTGTTTGGGAATTCTGGCCACTCATTGCATACCTGTCAACTGAGCTAACATGTTGTAAACAATATTTAACTTGGTCTTACAAGCCAAATTTTCAATGATAATTGCTTTCAGTTTTCAGATTGTAAAAGCTTAACACCTAGTTTGTCGAAAATGTGAAAATTAAATCAACAGTGTCAAATGATACATAATTGTGATTGAATATAATTTTGTTGATTTCACATTTGTGCTAATAATTTAAAAAAGGCAAAACACTGATCTTATTTCTGGTATACAACTAAATCTTAGGTAAATAGGCATCTGCATGAAAAAGGCTCTCTGGGAAAGTAGTTCATGTCGGGCCCATACCTTTGACAATTTAAGCAATATTGACCTGAATATATAATATCATGTGCGTAGAAAATATATTGAAGAAAAGTTAGACCAAGTATGATCAAAACAACCTAAGTGGCTTTCATGGTGGGTAGTCTTGTGTAACAAGTGTAAAAAGGCTTGTTGTAAAGAAAACTTTACTTGTATAGTCTTCCAAAATATGAATATAAGCTACATTTCCTTCACAATCGCTTTTAAATTTCAGATTTTATTAACCAAATACCTATTTGTCCATTATGTGAAAATAAAACCAAATGTACCAACAAAGGGTGAAATGTGTTATAATCAAAATTGAGCAAAATTTAAGGTAGTAATTTTACATTTATGCTCAAATCTACACAATACTGATTTAATTTCTGATATATAATTAATCTAAAAATAGATAAATGCTACATAGATCTATAGGCTCTCTAGCTTTATCAATTAACAAGTTAACTGAGAAAACATCTTGCCTGATTTTGACATGTTCGTTCCCATAACTACTGCAAATTACGCAATGTTGACCTAATCTTGGACATAATAAATGCAGTACATGCAGGAATGCTTATGCCTAATATGAACCAGTGGTTTTCATAGTGAGCAGTCTTGAAATGTAACGATAGGTTTTTGATGGAATTTTGAGTTTTTTCCTCAATATCTTGAAGGAACAAAGTTGCATTGACCCACTTTTGGTTTGGAAGAAGGTCTCATGGACATATAACAGTATGTCAAATTTCGGATTTGTAGGTTTAACCGTTTAAAACGTGCCAGTTTTATGGACGAAAATAGATGGATGAAAGGAGAGCCAACGGACAAAGGACCATCGGTATATCTCTGTTGACTTATAATCAGCTGAGCCGAAAATGTGAGTAAAACAGACAAAACAGTTTGGAGCCACCAGTCTGTTTGAACTGATAAAAATAATCATAATCAATAAACATATGAGGTTTCAAGAAATTAGATGAAACCACAGATGATAAACTAATACAGGTGGCGCCACCATTCCTTGGGAACCGATAAAACTAGAATACTGACAGGTCAGGACGTGATTTAAACTATTGAACCAAGATGTCTAGGTGGAATACGTAGTCGAATTGCCAGTAGGATATACTTATGTAGTGTCTATAGTACAAGGTTTTTCGATGGATTTGTGATTGTAGGGGTCCACTGATATCAATAAAATTGGTAATCCTCGCGACGACCTTTGGCATTCTTGTAATATGAAAATTAGTGCCGCTATGACGAAAATACCTCCAGAACTAACCAAAATATCTGGTTCAACATTGTTGAGACCTAGGTTTTCATGGTCAATGATTTGAATGAAACCTTAATAGCAATGATTTAATCCGCATTTTAAATTTTAATATGCAAATTAGGGCCATCATTTTTAAAAATTCGACTTTCTTCAATATCTCAAAAAATATTTATCATAACTGTTTGAAGAACGTGTCATGGTCAAAAATTCATATCAAACCAAAATAACAACCTTTGAGTCCGTATTTAAAAATTTAATATGCAAAATCAGGGCCGCCATTGATAAAAAATTTTTCTTTCTTTAATATCTTTATTGGAAGATATTAAATACCGTTTGATTTTATTTGGACATACATGGAATCTAGACAGATTTCATGGTCAAAAATGTTAAAAGACTATCGAACAAATGACTTATGTTCATTTTTTATGTCTTGAAAATGCAAATTACGGCAATCATTATTGTAAAACCTCGTCTCCATGATATATTGAAAACATGTGGTTAAATATATTTGCTATACCTGAGGGTTGTTGGTCAGAGATGAAACCTAGCAGTGAGTGGATGGTGTACCATTTAATCAAGACGGGGTGTTCCTTCTATGCTTAATATTGTAACGTAGAATCATAATGCATATTAGTGCATCAATCATATCTATATGGTATCTATATGATAAGTAATATATACATCCTGTGCCGGTTCGATTCAATGGGTTCTGTCCCACATAAAATATACCTGACTATTTATAAATTAATGATCATCTTAACCTGGTTGATATATATTATATAGAGAGTAGGTCAAGATGTATAGAAAAATGTATTAGATAAAATTATCAGGATGTAAGATCATTTTACATTGTCCTATATAGCCATTTGGCCACTTAATCTGGATGGCAACCACATATGACGATGTAGGAAGTTTTGCCATCTGTATGGAATTCTTGTTTAAAGAAAAAAGGGTTGTGTTCACAAGTACCAGTTCAGATCCACTGGAATAATTAACCTAAGGGTTCATTCAAAATTAAAAAAAAATATCACCTTTTCGCATAAATGAAAATTTGATATATCTTTTGTCAAATAATGAAAATAAAAATTAATTTTTTCTTAACACGTATGAGTAGGGTTAGAATTATCAACCTAAAGATATCATAACGCCATTCAGTCCTTTTTCTATGGCCAGAAGTTTCAATTCACAAGAATATTTAACAGAAGTAAAAGAATCATTATAAGTGCTTGCATATATGATATATGTGGTTGGACAATATCTAGTGATACCAAATTCCGTAATTCATGGTTTATGAAGCACAGCAGTTACCAGTAGGGCCACTTAATGACTTGGGTGAGCTGCATGTGTAGCAGTGTGTAGGGCTGGTCTGTTATCACCACTGCAGAGGTATCCGGTTTCTCACTCAGTGTATACAGTGAGACACTGTACCTCACTGGTGTATGGATCAGCAGTGACATGTTCTATATTTTATACCCTCAAACAGTTGATTTTTATTCAATTATTTCCATTTTTGTATGTTGAGAAAGATAATTTTGTGGAGCTGAATATGTCCAAAAATGGTTGAATTCTACCTCAGCATAGCCTGTTGTACTTCAGGGTCACGCGAGATAGCGCGAGATCTCGCCCGAATCAATGCGCCGAAAGACTAAGCCCGAGTCAGTCATATAGGAAACGTGGCTGTATTTATTTTCCCTATATAACATCTATAAAACTCCTGAGGTTTGGGCCTCTTTTAAATAATTTTCAAAATTAATTCTGATATTAAACCGTTTTTTACCTGATAATTTGTTGTTTCTTCAGTCAAACTAGACCAAGAAAAAGGGGACTTGTGTATCTCAATTTTTAAACCATCCTGGCCCGAATGCAGTGAAGCCCAAAATACCCCACCAAGCAGTCCCAAACAAGCATTTGGACAACACCTCTTTGATTGGCCACAGATTTTTAAAAAATTCCCAGACCATTCACTACTCCCCTTCAGGTTCAGGGCTTGGTGACCCCAGGTCATGAAAACAAATAGGACCACGTGACCTACACTCTCAGTGCTCCGTTGCTTTGTAGGATTTTTCCCTCAGATAATAGAAAACAGCACAGAATTTTAGGTTTAAATTACCAAGTAGCCGAAATATCTGTCCTTTATATTATACTGCCAGTCTGATATTTATACGTGATAAACAAGGAGCTAGAAGGGTCGCGACAGACTACTGAACTTCGCCTTATGTCGATTATCCTTTAGTCCCTTAACACGTCTAAAGACTAAACCTAATGCTGACCAGACGTGGGCCACTGGCATCATTCAAATGCATGTGGAAGAGTGAGGAGGCCGGGACATTCCTGGCAGTAGGCCAGCCTACTTTACAATAGGGGTGGCATTAATGGGCGAGTCCAAATACTGGTAGCTGACCGGTAGTAGGCCTGATGTCTTACACTCTCCCCCCTTATTTGAAAAAAAAAAACCGAAGTTTTTTTTGTTAAATAAAGAAGACATCTTAGCCATATACAGGCAAATGCAATTTTGAACAGACGCACATTACAGCGTCAAGGTAAAAATACCTTGGGACAGAGATTCCAGGAAAAACCATGAGCTTGTAAATAATTGTGCCTATAAGAGAGCTGGCAGTATTTATTTTATATAATTGCAATATCTTAATCTGTTGCCCCTCCCACAATTTTGTAAATTGGTAAGTTTATACAAATAAACACATCAGTTAGTAATGGAATGATAACAACATATAGAATAGCATTTCATGCGTCAGTAAAACATTAATGTTTGCAAAATATTTTGCATAATGTTTAGATTGGCTGGACTATGTCAGTGTAGAACAAAATATAAGACAGTCCTACTCAGAAATTATTCAGCATTTAGCATTCAAAAATGTCTTTCATTATAACTTTGCACAAGCAGGCAAGTCCATAGGCAGATTTTTATTTATTGTATTGCTATATATATATATATATATATATATATATATATATATATATATATATTTTAAATATATATGTTAGGGGCACTGCTGCTGGGCAACATCAACTGTATCCCCCGTGTTGTAACTTGTAGCTGTGCTGAACATACTGGTGTGTGCAGGAGGCAGAACATGTACGTCTTTCTCCTGCAAAGAAATAAAAGAACGCCGCAGTATCTATTCCACACAAATTACATCACAACATATAACAAGAATGAACAACTCTGACTTAAAAGTCAATGTGACTTGTTTTTATAACTACCGCTTACAGCTTACAGGTCTGAATAACTTTGACATGCCATATTGCTCTGGTTAATGTAACAATTATCATATACAGGTTGAATGGAGAATACGGTCAGGTCATAACAATACATTACAAGGGCTTATATATGTATCTAAATGGATGCAAACTTGCATGAATAACAATTAAACTCAAAGTATAATAAGATGTTTTCATAATTAATGTTTTTTAATTAATTCAGTTGTGCAAGTCATGTTATACTAAAAGGAAGAAACTAAATAGCCTTAAACAGTAAGCTGTAATAAACGAATACTGTATCAATTTGCAAAGAGACCAACAGTACAGTTGGTCGAATTATGAATGAAATATCCCACTATTTATTATAAATATTACACTATTTATTCAATCCTTTAATGCGAGAGAGTGAACTAGCTAATAACAAGCTAACAAATATATATTGGGTATAATTCCTAAATTAACATATCCGTTTTTAATAGATTTAATTGTTTACTTTTAATATTGATATCCAGTAATTTAAAATTTATACTACTAGGAATATAAATGTGCTGTTTATTTTAAATGCCCTATGTTGTTCAAATTACTTAACTGTGTATAATTCCTAAATTAACATATCCGTTTTTAATAGATTTAATTGTTAACATTTAATCTGATATCCAGTAATTTAAAATGTATACTACTAGAAATATTAATGTGCTGTTTACTTTAAATGCTCTATGTTGTTCAAATAGCTAAACTGTGTTAAAGGTGGTTAATGGCATCCCCGAATATTACAATATGTTTCCTGTTTCGTAAATGCCACCTTAAACACACTTGACGCATACTTCTCAGCCAGATTTAACTAATCTGGAATTACTCGAATTATCAGTATTTCCAGACACTCGAAAGGTATACAAAGCTACTGCACCTGATAAGCGTTTTGACAGCTGGCTGCTTGATAAACAGAGACATGACATAAGGCCAGGTGCATAGTTGATATCAGACTTCATATATACAGGATAATATAGTGTGAATTGTGCAGCACTGATAAAAGGAGGGCGATTATGAGGGTTTGGGAGATCACAAAGGCTGATGGCCGTTGCGTGTTACATCATCTGATACCAGTCTGTAGGCTCAACAAATATGCCTGAACTTGTGACTTGTATGTTATCTCACTGTGAATGCACGTGTGACTGAGCATGTGATAGATTCTTTCAATAAAGCTATTTACCTACTTTAGAAATACCTCTTTCAGTTGCCACAGTTGTTAACTAGGGGCTTTATTTTTCTAGGAAAAACAGAAATATATTTAAACAGTTTCTCAATAAATATTATTCAGAGGGGAACGCCCACGTCTGATTTGTTATTTAGTAATATTTACCTCTTAAGAGTTTTCATTAAAAGTTTAAAGCATTGATTTTAACCACACAAAATTACCCATTACAATTCAAATCTAAAAGATTACTGACCTTGGCCCATAAACAACAAATTCTGCACCTGCACTTAGTTTCAAATTATAGGTTATCCATTTGAGCCTTAGAGTTGTACATTTTTTGTTTTTTGTATTTGTAATTTTTTTCTGTTTTTATTTTTGTTTATTTAAATTTCATAGACTCAACAACAAGATTAGTATCACTACTACTTTCACAGGTTGATGTTATGGGATTTTGGCGCTTGCTTTTAATCTGTTTATAAATATTAATTTTAAAATGAGAAAACTACTGGTTTTATTTTTCGTACATCAAATTGTATTTTTTAAATAAATCATGATCTTAAGCATTTAAATAACTATGAAATGTACCTTATAAATTTCATTTTATAGTAAACTCTTTAACAAAGCTTTTTTCCTATGGGTTAAGTGCATAAATATTGTATGCTTGGCCCTGTAACATGGGTGCAAACTCATCAGATTTAACATTGCACTAATTGCTGCCCCGTCCAGTGAATGACAGAAAACTTCTAGACATTCATAATTATGACTTTTTACAGGGTCAGCATAGTTTCAGAATCGACTGCACAAATATTGGTTTCCTTAGATTTTTTTAAATGTTTAATTATTATTTTAAACCTAAAGTGTTTTAATCTTTCAAAAGTTATAAATTGTAAGATCTTGTTCAGTCGCAATATTAAACCTTGAAACCAGCCAGATAGATCTTACAAATATATACAAAAATGATGAATGATATTATTATCTTTAGACTGTATTATATGCTTACTTTAACATTTATGTATTTTAATGATTGTTATATGGATTTATAATGGGGGATAATGATATAACAATATTTTGCTTAGTTTGTCGTGTTTTATGTCAACTTTAAACTTAAGATGAACTTTATCACTGTATCTATATATGCAGCACCTCATCAGAATAATTAATAACCTTATTTAACATAAAAATTATAAAAGTTCTGTATTGCAAAAAAAGGATATATAGAGCATAACACTATATATTTATATCAACGCTTACTTGGCATAACAACCATAAAACCTAATCATTTACATTAACTTTATTAGCACACGGCTCTATCTCTATACAATTAGTTCATGCTGCCTTACCTGGCCCTGTGTTATTAACAGATACACTCAAAGTAACATTTTCTATGGTTTCTACATTTCATGCACATCAAAACAATAGTGGCACATACCTGTGTCAATGAGTACAATACTTTAGTTTATTTTCTCACAATATAGACCTACCTCCGGGCCGATCAGTTGACACAACATTTGTGTCATTCATTACACACGGGTTGCCCGAAGGCACAGTTTTTCGTATTTCTTTAGTTATACAGCTAGTCCTCGTTTGAGCGCTATTGGAAAGATTTCAAACTATCGCGGCAGGCTACAACTATTCAGGTTCGCCTTATGTCGACACATGTTTGAACCTTTCGAGCGCTGAGGTCATTTTCATGCCATTGAACTTCAGCAGTTCCCTATTTCCAGCCACATAGGGCCATTTCTCATGTCATTTACAGCAATTTTAATTTCAAGCCGCTCAGGGCCATTTTTCATGTCAACTAGGGCAATTCAATATTTCTAGCCTCATTGCTAATCATAGTTATTGCCAATATAAGCGATCTTATAAAGTACAGGCATGTCTCCGTTACTACTTTATATATTTTCGTGTCGGTTAACAGCGGCCACGCTTACCTATGCTACGGCAATTCTCTTTAAACGGTCACAGAGGCCAATTTCTCATGATATCTACATCAAATCTATTCAACCAGCCTCTTAATGCCCTTTTTGATATGTACAATAGTATATTGTACTCTATAACATTTAACACAAACACAAAATTCACATACCGTAGTATTTCCAGGAACCTTGAACTTCTGGATTGGGTGGTCTTCTTCATCTTTACTCTTCTTCATTTATGTACCTAACTACTTTATGTGTGGCAGTTCATTTTTTAAATTTTGAAGAACAAATATTGCCAAAAATGCAGATTCGAATCACTGCTCGTAAATATTTTAGTTTTAAAAGCTGGCAACCGCTCGCCAATGAAGGATTTTTCCCTCAGATAATAGAAAACAACACAGAATTTTAGGTTTAAATTACCAAGTAGCCGAAATATTTGTTCTTTATATTATACTGCCAGTCTGATATTTACACGTGATAAACAAGGAGCTAGAAGGGTCGCGGCAGACTACTGAACTTCGCCTTATGTCTTTTATCCTTTAGCCCCTTAACACGTCTAAATGACTAAACCTAATGCGGAAGAGTGAGGAAGCCGGGACATTCCTGGCCGTGGGCCAGCCTACTTTACAATAGGGGTGGCATTGATGGGTTAGTCCAAATACTGATAGCTGACCGGTAGAGGCCTGATGTCTTACAGCTTCAACACGTTTTTACAGACCTACTGGACTAATTGTTCACGCAGTTTCGGATATAACACTTGGATTTTTATACTTAAGGACTGTAGTATCAAATACGTAGGGAATAAAGCGGCCCGCACTTACACTGCCGAGAAAGTCCAGCCATGTCCAATACGCGACCTCGGGTGCGTGGGAGCAGAGACAAAGCAGGTTTGCAAACAAAAAAAAGACCTCTGGAGATCTGTTTGGACAGCTGATCGACCAAATGAACAACGGAGACCTCAGAGAAGGCTCCGGAAAAAATGCCGCTGAAACAGCGAAGCAAAACTCGAATAGTCGAGCAGGTAAACAGGCCGAAGCCGGCTAAACTGAAAAGGTCAACCAAGATGGCGACCACGATGTCACGCTTGCCAAATTTTCAGTGGGGGAAACAACGGACAATTTCCCGAAGTTAGCCCTACATATGCAACAGCTGCACTTGCAACAACAACAATTGCTTATCGCCATCAATAGCCAGCCTTAAAGACTTCATGCGAAAAAAAAAGAAACGAAAAATTTAATCGGACGATGATAGTGATCATGATACAGATACAGGGAGCGAGGGTGCCCCTGAAGGCGTGATGCCACAAGATGGCGGCGACCAAGATGGCGGTGTAAACAAAGATGGCGCGTCAACAAAGCTGTTGCAGGACCCAGCTCAACCGTATAAGTTAGTGATATAGATAGTGAACTCATGGAGTCAGAACCCGAAGACAGAGAGGTTAGTGATCAGCTAATGCAGGAATTAGAAACTGACTATTTAAAACTGTGACATTTGTGACACAGCAGGTAAATAACAGCATGATCTGACACAAAAAGCCTATCCACATAATGCATTACTTTGTCCTGTTAAAACTATGAAGAGTTACCTCGACAAAACTGCAACTATAAGAGGTAATGAGACCAAGCTCTTTATTTCCTTCATTAAACCCCATGTTGCTGTATCTAAAGACACAATCACTAGGTGGATTAAAATCACACTTAGTGAATCAGGTATAGACTTGAATAACTTCACAGTACATAGCTGCAGGGCAGCAGCGACTAGTAAAGCTAAACAGTGTGAGGTGCCTTGAGAAACTATCATCAAAACTGCTGGATGGACAAACAGCAAGAATTTGCTAAATTTTATGACAAGCCTATAATTGAAACTTCATTCTCAGAGAGTTTACTGGATGCAGCATTATAATGTGATTATTATTAAACTTATTGGTATATATGTACTTGTTGGTTATTTGTGGACACACTTTGAACATCTCGCGTGACCCTGAAGTACAATAGGCTAGGCTATGCTACTAATTAAATGAGACTGAACGGTAAGTTGAAATTTGATGAGAATTATACTGAGGCATAGCCTAGTACGGAGGGGTCACGGGCTTTATACCCTCAAACAGTTGATTTTTATTCAATTATTTCCATGTTGGTATGTTGAGAAAGATAATTTTGTGGAGCTGAATATGTCAAAAAAATGGTTGAATTATATTAGATATCAGCTGAGCAAGGACTAGAGGTGCGGACAGTGTTACAAGTGCTCTTTTTATTGTGTGACACGGGCGTAACTCCTGTTGTGGCGCCCCCGCCGGGCCGCTTGTTACATTCTCAGTTTAATCCGTACTGGTTAAGCTCTCGTTGTCACGCTGGCTTGGGGCTTTCCCGCCTGGCCGAGATCACGTGTGCACCATGGTATGTGGAGACACAGCGATGTTTTTCTAGATGATTCCTGTAACGCGTGTTTCCTGTGTATTATGTTAGATCCTTTAGATTGTTCGAGAAGTGGAAAATTCTCGGCTTGGGGCAAGAAGTTATAAATAGGGGGCTGTGTTTTAAACCGGGAGAGAGGAGATAAGATTTCAGCGGACACAGACGTGTTTATGTCAGTTTGTGGGACCTATCCGATTATCCAGTAATTTCAGGGATTCTACTCTTACTAACTCTATACAATTTAATGCTGCCTGCCTAAAGTTTACTTTCTGGATTGTTACAAAAGCTTTACATTGGACTGTTATTCTCCGAGAGGATTGGTGTGGACTTTTCATCCGGCATAGACATTTCAAAGAACTTATCGTTGTGACGGTGGTGGTATCCAGGTACTGTGCATATTGTTTATTTTACTGTGTGATTGTATTGGTTTGATATACCGCTGTTATACTGTTTAATTGTATTGATTTTGTGTATTGTAATGTTAGGGTTGTTTTAGGAATAAATTAAAGTTATTTGTTAACAAAACCACTGACTTCTTTATTTATTCCCCTAGACATTTCACGCTGCCTAGTGTTACAGAATCTGATTTTTTATCTCCATAACAAAATTTGTGTTCATCACGCATACGTGATCTGTTTATATTATGTTCCGTAACTAAGGAAGGGACCACCCCCTGGAAGTCCGGTGCAACACCTAAGCGGTTCAATCCTGGTCCGGTTCAGCCATATTTGGTCCGGTCCAGTAGGTAGACAAGTCTAAGCGGTCTTGTCCATTTAGTAAAATATAATTAAGATAAATTAAAATTGCAATTAATGTGCTTCTTTGGTCAAATATTTAACAAAAACCGAATATGACAATACACATTCATCCCTGTAATAAATGTAATATTATAATCTACACGTAATCTATATTGCAAGACCTGGCTTGATTTCTGAATTACAATAAAAAATTACAATTTTTGTAAATAACTTGACAACAGTTGAATATTTTGTGTGAAAAGCGCAAAGGGGAGGCGGCATGGTGGTTAGAGCTAAGAGACTTTCTTTGGGAGGTTAGTTACAAGATTTTTAGGATGAAAATAAATCTATGAAATTAATCCATGTTTCGCATAAATGTTTATAAAATCGGTCCAGGAGTAAGCGGTCCAGTATTTTTGTTAGCGGTCCAGTCCATATTAAAATTTTGGACAAGCCCACAACTCTATATAACTCCTTTAGGAATCACCCGTTTACACATTTTTTTCAGTGTATTCCGGGCAAGTCCATTAAAATGTGACATAAACATAAACATTTCATTTTACTTTCCATTGTAAGTATTATAAATATTCTTAAAGATATGTTTAAAAAATCAGTTATCTTGAAAATTTTTGCCGGAGATATTTCATTGTGAAGTTTATGCTTTTAAAATAATAGCTGTATTTGTAATAAAACTGTAGGTAAAATTTCCTCATCTCCATTATCCATTACACCAATAATATAAAACTTGTTGCCTGTCATATTTAATCCCAGGAACATAACCTTTCACTTTTTTAATTTTACACAACCTTGGGCAAAGATAAGGTCGTGTTTGACACTAATTATAATATGCTAATTATCACTCATTTCGTTACCAAAAAAAAAAAAAAGATAAAAGAAAGTGATATTCTTGTCTGTTAGGATCCAGATGTGTTTACAACAGCTCAATGTTTTAGCGTGTGATCTGTTACGAAAGGATTGTTTGTGGCAATTATATCTTACGGTGGCTGATTTAGGACACAGAAAAAAAGTAAAAAAAATAAGGCAGGTAAATAGCGACTTTAAGACCAAAGCAGAGCATTTTGCTGAAGAAAAATCATGATACGAGATGATCGAAATATTTAAACCGTTTATTTATGAATATAAAACATTTATGAAGGTAGGTTACCTAAAAGTAATCTGAGCTATAGTTATAGCCAATAAATACAGTATTTATATTTAGTATATTTACATTTATGATTGTCAAATACATGTTCCATAAAACAACACACCGTTTCAATAAAAACAAAAGCTAAAAGAAATTGTACAAAAAAGCATGTTTCTATAAGAAGCTCATATTTGTTTGTATTTTGTAAATAATAAGGTACCCACAATGCATGCATGCAGACCTAAACATTTCTATTTGAGTGACTTAACAGTTATGGCTTCGAATCCGCCGTTCAGGTAAAATGTTTCAGTTTCTTTAGGCTTTGACATCTTCCTTACGGATATGAATAATTAAATATTGAATTTATATTTTATAATTTTTCTTCAACTCGCCTTATCTTAGGGGATATACAGACTTGATTGATTTTAAATTAATTATATTGTATTACCGTTCGGTTAAACACAGTATACATGGTCTTTGTTTTATAATTGCAATAGTTAGCACTCTTAACGTCTACTGTCCCTTTAACGTTGCTTTGCTTTATGTCAATTTAGCTTCGAATGGTTCATACACGTGTGAAATTTTATATCGAGATCTCGAGATAAATATTTTTTTCTGTGTCCTAAATCAGCCACCATAGTATCTGGTCTTGAAATCACTTTCTGTACATCCTATGTAGTATTTCATGTCATTGTTTGTTCTAACTGTTGCTTCATAGACTATGCATCTCAGCTGACACTGACCATTCATAGGGCATTCATCTTGTTTTTACGGCAGTTTCATTGTTTGTGAGGTTCATTTGCAGCTTTGTTAGTATTTAGGATTTTCATGTTATGTTTGCTGATATATATATATATATATTCGTATGTGTGATTTATGTACAAAGATCTGGTCAAACAAAATAAAACCTGTCGATCGGTAGGAACAGACATTAATGACGAATTGTCATTAAGAGTTCATTAAAGTGTAAAGTTACTGCATATCTTTATATTATATTAATTGGATACCATTCTCAAATTTAAAAATCAGTTTGATTCAATGAATTGGATGTATAATTTGAAAACGGAACATATGATCATCATGGTGGATAACTCCAGGGAGCGAAATCAAGAAATTCTGCCATCAGACTGGCGGTCTCAGAATTTCTTCTTTTTTTTGCGAGACCTCCAGATATTGACCAAACCCCTCAGTTTTATGATGATATAACAAGATTTGTTTTACAACAGGTGTAATCTTCATAAGCTTGGGTTATTGTGTTCAAGGAAATGAAAGGACTGCAGAAGATCTAAAACTTTAGCTTGGTATTTTATTCGTTGATATTTTCTTTTATTCCTAAGTAGTCGGTCTCCTTATTTTGACCAACTTTAACTTTAGGCCAAAGAGCCCTAAAATGCGGTAAACAAGGGAATTATTTTTTTAATATTTATAATGACTTTATGGCAATATCTTATGGAACCTTTAAATAGAAATTCAGAACATTTATGAAACGATTCAAGTCATACAATTTAAAATGAGGCCAAAGGAGGCCGAAGTCTTTCAAGAAAACAACTCACTGGAACATTGTGAACATAAACAGGGCCTAATGAAGAACTACTTCTGGTACATTAGGCCCGCGTAGGCGAATACGAGTTCAGCGAGATCAAACACATGACACTTACCAGTTAGCCCTCAAGCAATTTTATAATCTTAAAACGAAATTCAAAAATAACAGCATGGATTCATGTACAGTTTTACCGGCATAGGCACCTTACATGTCCTTTAAAGTATTATAAACTGACAAAGATAATCAACAGAAAATATCACGTGACAAAGAATCGTAGGGGAAACATTAATGGAGCCTAATCACCTATTTGACCTTTAAAAACAAAAGGTCATCCCTTGATGCTTTTATAAAAATACCCCAGAAAACGTAGCTATCACCGCAAACACGCTGCTTGTTTGTTTATATTAACTTGTTTATAATATGTGTGGGCCTGCCAAAATATCACAAACTCAACAAATGCATGTGGTGGATGTCAGATCAGCCAGAGCTTTGCAAATTTTTTTTTTTTTTTTAATTAGTGACGTTCAACCTCCGCATATATGCATCCTAACCAGTGGCGGATCCAGAGGGGGAGCCTTGGGGGCTAAAACCCCGCCCTCCCCCCCCCCTTTCAAGGATGGATACATTGTTATCATTTTTTATCATAGAGGATTTTCATTATATTATTTCAGTTGCCGTCATACAAATATCACCTTTTCAACTGAAATATAAACGTTGAAAACCCAAGGAATCGTTAGGAGAGGCGCATGTCTACACCAGGATCAGGCATATTTTTATTCCCCCGCCATTAAGTAAGAGGACTACTGAAATGGGCCGCGTCTGTCAGTCCCTCCGTTCTTTCGTCCATCTGTCCTTCAAAAACCGTCCGTCCGTCCCACACCATCACTGATGCCACACTTTCCTCGCCATGGTTAACATATGGCCGGGGACCATTGTGGCCCTAGGTCCTTTTGTATTTTTAAATAATTAATTGGGCATTTTCCAACATTGGTTATAGACGTTAAAAAAATCAGAATCTATCATCCGTGGCTCCCTCAAGCATTTCTTATTGCAATGCTCCAGCTGTCCTTGGGCTTAGATACCTTGCTTGTGAACAAAATTAAGCGTTTAAATAAAAAGCAAGCCTTTTTCACCTCTCTTTATCCTAAATCATTTTCTCTTTTTAACATAACGTCAAAACATTATTATTCAAATAAAAAATAATAAACAATGTCTGAATATACTTACATCAAAGCATTTGTTTTTCATGATAGGCAGTGGAAATTTACTGCCTCGTCATAAATAACATGTATGGTGGACTGGGATTTTGGCTGTATATATCAGTTTGAATTCTCTATGGGGAATCTGTGTTGAAATTATTTGTCCTTGTCGCTCTTTAAAAGAATAAATGTACAAAACGGTACAAGAAACATGAGTAAACTGACAATGTTTTATACCTTTAGCATCCTTTTATGGAAGATTTATTATCGATTACAAATGTATAAATTACCAAATATGGAAATTTGGAAATGATAAAAAAGAAACAATGGAAATGATAATGCATAAATATGCAAACGAAAGAAATGCATTTTATACTTCAGACGTATAAATAAAAGAGATCAAACGTTTGAACGTATAAAAGCAAGTTATAGACTAAAAAAGCAACTGCGCATATGGAAAAATAATTTAAGCTATACCAGTTAATCAAAATGAACGCTGGTGGGTAATATATTAAAAAGTAGTTAGAGAATGATATTCAATCACGAGTTATTTGTTTGCCTTTTTCAATGATGCTTAATGAATTTTAATGTTTACATGTAGTTGTGTCTTTATTTTATGATTGATCAATTATTTGAGATTAAATAATGAATGAAATGATTATATCTTCGGGCACTTGTGCTCACATCTCATGTTCATACCTATACGACAACTTAAAAAGAGATTATTAATATACCCAAGTCTTATTTTTATTTTTAAATCGGTTGAAAGAAAAACAATAATTTCCAAATCATTTATTCTTTTCCCATTCCTACTGCTTGCTCCAGAAGAGTCTTTATGTGCTGAGTAAATGAATCCTCTGCGAAGCAAGGTTTATCACGTAATTATCGACGTTGGTTGATTCGTCTGTTAGCAGCTGTACTCAAAAGTTATAGACGGACTAATGAGGAGACCCAGAAAAAAATCCAAAATAATTTAGAGTTTACCTGGATCACAATAATATTTTTATTTAAAAGATGCTTAACTGTTGTGGAAAAAAGGCGATCGAGAGACCGTCCTTATATTTTGGTCTTAGGGGAATCTTTAATTGAAAATAAATTCCCGAAAGAGGCGAGCAGACCGGGTATGCAAAATCGAGTTGATGAACTTGTCACACATTCCTCATGAATAAATATAATCATCGCGCTACAAACTGTAAACACAAAAAAAATAAACATAATATAAATTGTCTGACTTCAATGTCTGCATTAACGTGTTGTCTCAACTTTGTCCATGAGTTTCCAGTTGAAAACTATGGCTCGGTAATATAATAAATTGCACATCTGTTCCCATTTATACAAATTCACAATTTACAAATTGTCTGATCGTATATGAAGTGGAAAAATTGAAAAGGTGTATTTTGATATCCATATCCGTGGATTCATGTTTTGTTAGATTATAGTGTGCAAATTATTTAATGTTAACCTGAAATTAAGACTACATGTTTACAAGACATTAATGTGGTAATGGCTATCTAATACCTCTTTCTCTCATTCATAAAAAACAGTTGATTTTTTTAATAAAATCATTATTCTGAGGATCAAGAATGAAAAAGGGCAGTTTTTCGTTTTCTAAAACGGCAAAGAATTATGTTTTTTATAGGTGTAAAGTGACTTATATTTATTTAACTTATCAAACGTTTAACTTATTAGAAACCTTATGAACATCAAAAGTTTTCACTGGAATATATATATATATATATATATATATATATATATACACTAATTTATGTATATAAATTGATAGATAGATAATAAGATAAATGTCTATGGCAAGTGTCTGCGCAATATATATATATATATATATATATGGTTATGGAAAGTTTCTACTAGCCTCCCCCCTTGCAAAATCCTGGATCCGCCCCTGCTAACACATAAATTTACATGTTTTCCCCGTTTTTCAACATTGCAGTGTTTACAAGCACGTTCTTGATAAAAAAAAATCCACAATCCTTTACGGAGGCGTTATAAGAACTTTTCATAACCAGGTTTGCCCTTAGATCTTTAACAGGAAGCCAGAAATCGCATTATTTGTTTTAAAAGTTTTGGTGAACGGACAGTCGAAATACTTTAGTCAGACAACAATTCAAGGAGGCCGAGGTGTTTCGGGGAGTTTTATCCGAAATGATCGATGAACCGGCCCTAAAATTTTTTTCACCCTGAATATGGAAGTAAATTGTGCCCGAATGACCGCCGACTGCGAAAATGTATACAGGCATAAAGCGTATAATTTCTTTTTTTTTTGTATTTCCAAATAATCCATATAATATTATGTTATGTTTTATAATACTATAATATTATTAAATTTTATGTATAATAATCCAAACAAATGTACCGACCTTTGATTTCAATTACTTCAACTTTCTTCTTGATTTTTTGCTCACCACTGAAACTGCTGTCCTCTTCTCAAACTGAAATACAGTGAAACCTCGTTGTGTCGAACTGGTTAAGTCGAATTCCCGCATGTGTCGAAGTCGAACGTGGAGTTCCTGCAAAAAAACCTTACTAATTTAACTCCGTTTGTGTCGAAGTCGGATGTGTCGAAAAACTTAATGTGATTTGTTGGTCCCCAGCTAGTATTTCTATCGCTTAACTCGAAGTCATGTTTGGATAACAGTTGTACGAAGCCCGTCAATTATGATCCAGTCATAATTAATTAATACCGACAAGACTCTTACTCCTCAAACGCGATCGCTCTGTCGCTCGACTCGATGTCATGCCGCTTTAATGTTTGGACAACAACTGTGCACGGTCCAACGATCATACCTGCGGCCGCGATGACCAGTTACACAATTAATACCGCCAAGGATCTTACTCATCAAGGGCGATGGCTTACATACCAACCACGCCCATTGCACCACCACCAACCACAGAAAGGCCCGCGAGATGTGGCGCATGCTGCGGCAGCAGCTACAGTCGTCAGAAACCGCGGATGACTGCTTCAGATTACTTTCGGGAATTCTCTTGTTAAGCAAGGACTGTTACTGCATTTTTAAGATCTTGCATTTTTTTATCTAAAAAATTATCTGAGTCAACCATTTGATGATTTATGTGCTTTTATACACGTACATGTGTGTGCTCTTATTACATTTTCTTGATTTACGTAATCCTTACGCTCCCGAGGCAGCGGAGTCTTGCGCTTCTGAAGAAGCTAATGATTATGATACGATATAGGTAGTAGGCCTATAGGTAAAGCGCTGTGTAAAGAGCATATACCTAATCCTATATTTGGTGATACTTATGTGCTTTTTTATTATTAATAAAATATATATATATATATATAAATTGTGTTGTTCTTTCACGCAGACATTTATGAGAACTCTATAATATAGGCCCCATACATGTGCAGTATCAATCGATAATAATCAAGGCTGAAGAATGTTATATATAATAAACATCGGTTGTCTCGAACTCCGGTTGTGTTGAAGTAAATTCACCGGTCCCTTCGACTTCGAAACAACGAGGTTTTACTGTATATGGAACTAGTAAAACCTGACTTGTGACACAGAGCCTTCAGTAGCCTTCAGACCTGAGCCGGACTGGGCGATGACAGTTTCTTACACAAGGTTGATAGCTTGTCACGTTATTGTGTGTAAGCTGAATGCCTTTTGTCAAGTAATTAGAAGAGGATCCCACCAGATTTAAAATCAATATGTTGATTGCTGGTCAGGGACTAATACAGCTTCGTTCCTTTACACAAGAACCTTTCCTCTAAGACAATGCTGGTCAGGGAATAGCCCTTGTAAACACACCACCTGACACACATGGATTCCGACAACTTTGGTGCAAAAACAATATGCGCTTTTACCCCCTTAAGCATACATCGTTCCTTTTCAAATCGCAGCATTGTTCTCGGAACCTTATTCAATCCACCTAACGGTTAATAAGCAAACGTATCGAATAACCTGTAACAAAGGATCAAGGAATAACCACAAAACATAATAACTTCTCATTTGGTATGAACCAGCCCATTTCATTTTAATCAGACATTCTTACCTGAGGAGTGCATGTTGCACGGAATTATGTAGTCGTAAAATGTCTGACGAAACTTGATTCCTCTTTATTCATATAATTATAAATCGCCTGTATATAAAATAGAGCACTATAAAAGTTGTTTATTGCAGGAAACCTGTAGATTAATTTATATATATATATATATATATATATATAATATATATATATATATATATATATATACATATATATATATATATATATATATATAGAGAGAGAGAGAGAGAGAGAGAGAGAGATGGAGAATTTACTTTCGTACAAACTTTCTCAGGAAGCCATATGGGCGGTTCTCAATGTGGGGTGTAATTATTTAATTTTCTTCGGCCCATGTGTCTGTGTACAATCGTTCATATTTGACTGCAAATTTGTGAATATTAACTGCTGTAATGTATGTATTGGTTATAGCCAAATCAAATGTTATGCAAGCCGTGAGGTTTTCGAAGCTTGTGTCACATGGCAGGCGAGAAGGCTTGCTCACCACGATTGGCCCATAGCAAAGTTAAGCTCCTGGCTTGCATTCCATTTCATTGGGTTATAACTGATTTGTCCCACATGCCCCGCCTCTTAGGTCGAAGGTCACGCCTGTCATTTGTAAGCTCATCAGACTGAAGGTCATCTGAGTTATAGCGATTACCCTTTGTCCGGTGTCCGCCCGGTTGTCCGGCCGTCCGTCCATTAACAGGGCATAAATCGTAACCGTTAGACCTAGAAATTTTTAACTGTACAGGGAGGTCCTGGGCAAATCTCCTTGGAAACCCGAAATTAGGTCACGGTGACCTATATTTTGTGACCTACCGGCCGAAAACATGATTTCGGGCACCCAGTCAGACGGGGCACAAATTGTATCCATTAGTCCTAGAAACCTCTAACCTAATGTTTTGGGAGATCCTGGGCAAATGTCCTTGGAAATCTGACCCTAGGTCACTGTGACCTATATTCTGCGATCTGAAAGGAAAAGATGTCATATCAGCACCCTGAATGTAAGATGGAGAAAAAATCGTAACAGTGAGGCCTAGAATCTTCCAACACAATATCCTGGGAGTTTCTGGGCAAATCTCCTTGGTAAATCTGAAATGAGGTCATAGGGACCTATATTATATGACCTTCAGGCCGGAAACAAAGTTTTATAGCATGAGACAGTCAGACAGGGCACACTTGAACCGATAAGGCCTAGGATCCTAGAACCTGACATTTAGGGAGTTGCTAGGCACACTTTGTATTTGTTTAGCCTAGAATCTTCTAAACAACATTCTGAGACGTCCATGGCAAAACCGAAATTAGGTCACCTTGACCTATATTTTGCGAGTCGTATATGCACGCAGATAGTCTGTCAGGGCACAAATTTTATCTGTTAGGCCTAGAATCTTCTAATGTTACATGCTGAGACGGCCTTGGCCAGTGTCCTTGGAAAACTGAAATTAGGTCACCATGACCTATATTTTGCAACCTATCAGAAAACATGTCATATAAGCATCCAGACAGTCAGACAGGGCAAAAATTGTATCCATTAGGCCTGGAATATTTTAACATAAAATTCAGGAAGTTCCAAGTTAAATGTCATTGGAAACCTGAAACTAGGTCATGGTGACCTATATTGTGTGACCTATGGGCTGAAAAATTGTTTTGCGCACCCAGACAGAGAAGGCACAAATTGTATCCATTAGTCCTAGACTCTTCTAACATGACATTCAGGGAAATCCTTGGCAATTCTCCTTGGAAACCTGAAACTGGATCATGGTGACCTATATTCTGCTAGCTATTGACCAGAAACATGATTTTGAGCATCAAGACATACAGGGTAAAAACTGTATCTATTTTCCTTTGAACCATCTATTTTGAAATCCAGAGGGATCCTGGGCAGGTCTCCTATGAATCCTGAAATTTTTATTTCTGTCCATTTTTCAACATTGTAACTTTACCCATAGGCTATTCTCACAGACAATATATAACATTAATAAAAAAATCATGAGCACCCAGTTAAAATTAGCTGAGCGTCATGGTCCAAGGACCACTTGTTTTGGCTACGTACCAGTTATTTGCCATAGTTGGAAAGTCTCCATGCAACTTCACTTGCATGGTCAATTTTTATGACCCTGTGATGTAAGCACATTTGAACGTACAGTTAGAACAAAGGAAAATACGCCGCATGTGGGACAAACCTTAGATACTAGATTCGGAGCATGTACGATATTACTTTTTATATTGCTATTTCACTATGAACATAATCAATATCAATGTTATTTTCTTTCTCTACAAAATACGTTCGTCAGTGATTTTCACTCAGATGATCACAAGACCAAGCAAGGCCAAGTTATGATTGGTTATAGACTGATTTTTTTTAAAGACGTGATTTAGGTTGACATATATTTATTTTGACACCGCGAAAACCTGACCCCGAATGGGGAATGGGGCAGACTTAGGTAGAGTCGAGTCGCTTACAGGTACATACGTTCCGACGCCAACAAAACTTTTATTGCTTGCCGGAATCAAATATTTCGGAAAGCATGTTGGTCAGTTCAGTATGTTTGTTGCTTGCCGGAAATCTTCGATTTTCTCAAGCTTGTTGGTTAGTCCCGTATGTTTGTCTTTTTGTTTGTCTGTTTGTTGGTGCTCCAAAGGCCACAAATTCCACATTATTAAATATTCCTTTTCCACATAATTAAATATTCCTAATCTTACAAATGAGGTACGTGCTGTCATGACTTCCATAAAGTTCCCATGGTTTAAATGTATTATTTAACAGATAAAACCGTACCGGCTGAAAACTCAAAACGCAGTTTACAGAACACTCGCCTTTAATTCTACTTACCAGCTATAAATCGGTATCAGGAATATGCAAGCCTCCGTTATGTGGGGGTTCCTATTGTAAGATGCTAAGAACCCGTGTTTGCATTCAATCCATTTTCCCAGGTTCGATCCTGCGTAAGTGACTCTAAATTTGTAAATATTCCTCCGTGACGTTCCTGAATCCGGATTATGTGCCGATCCGACACCAAACACACAAACACACATACGCGTATATGCGTATAAGAGAGGACCTTGCTGACCTTATACTTCCGAGGACTAACAGTTCTGCTAGAGTTAACAAGAAGAGCTATTGAGATCCTAATTACTTATGGTACGCATGTTTCCTCGCACACTTTTTTTTAAAGAAAAAGGTTGGTTAGACGTGAGCGCGGTGCGTTGACTTAGCGCATAGCTTGCGAGGACAACCTGCGAGGACAGGTTAGTTATATATATATATATATATATATATATACACACATATATATATATATATATATTCGGCAGACGTATAGGTGGTGTGCTCTTCTAGAACAAGTTTGTTTGATTTTGCGGGATTATGCCTTATTAAGCTGTATAATTATTAATTTTATTATTTCCCATTAGGTGCCCCTATTTCTTTTGTGCTACAAGGACCTCCACGCCTGTGACGCTTTTCCAGGAGCCGCCTTGGGGATTTTCACTGGCCTGTTAAGACCGTGGTCACCGCGCATGTCCTGCCAAAAAGGCACTTCCTAACAATACGTGGTCACGCGGGTCCACTATTATCCCCATTGATCCTTCATATCCATTGTATCGCCTCTAAAGAAATTTTCTCTCTCAAAAGGAAGTAAAGGTTTTTAATCCAAAGACGACATGGCTCCGCTTTCAATGCGAGGGCTTTTCAGTTAGGCCAACACTGGCCACGGAGTCCAGTGATGTGACCACCGTTTGACACTTTTTTATGGGTTACAGGTATGTTGATTTTTATACAATCAAAAATATATTTCCATGATAACCATGGTTTTAAAAGTTCGGCCAAGTCATGGGTTTTATGAAGTCTTATTTTCAAAAAGAAGCCCAACAACTTAATTATCATTCGGGTTCGGGGGGGGGGGGGGGGGGTTCGCATATATATGTTTATGTCCGTTGCCTGTAGGGACGGTGAAGCATGGAAATATATCACCAGTACATCGGGGGGGGGGGGGGGGGGGGTCACATATATTTGTTAAGGTCCGTTGCCTGTAGGGACGGTAAAACATGAAAAAAATATCATCAGTACATCTGGGGGGGGGGGGGGGGGGGGGGTTCACATATATTTGTTAAGGTCTGTTGTCTGTAGGGACGGTGAAACATGCAAAAAATTCACCAATACATCTTTAAATTGATAACAAACTAGAATCAGTAGTCAGGGAGTACAGACCTCCACAAAGATCTCCTTTAATATCAGTCATGTGTTCACGTGTATGCCTTTCACGTGGAACACTGTCATGCTTCAGTAACACGAGTTCACCTTGGGAGTGGCAGAACAAATAAGTACGAATGGGTGGCTTCAACACGGGGACAAAGGAAGGGTTTATTGTTATAATGGTTTATAAGAAAATATAGATAGTGGTGATTCTTATTACCTCCGAAATGAAATGGACTATTGATCTGTATTTATCCTAACCCTCTACAAATGTTCAGCAAAACATTTATCGCCTGTCACGCTTTTTCAGGTGGCGACCTGGAATCCCCACTGAATCCCATTTCAATTTTATCGACTGTTAAGGAATTTTACTCTGTCGAAAGGAAGTAAAGATTTTAAATTTAAGCGCGAAATACATTTCCACATGAACCTTTTAATAAGGAGCAGGTTTCCGTTGAGTGGAAAGAGAGAGCTGAGACCCTTTACACGATCACCGTTTTATAGGTTTTCAGGTATGTTGAATTTTATACACTCTTTAGTATCTTTCCACGATGACCGTGGTTTTAATAGTTCGGCCGATTTATGGGTTGTTGGAAAAAAAGTTTTTATTTTCAAAAGGAAGGCCTTGGGGGATAGCACACACTTCTAAGAGTCCTCAATCTCTTGTGGACGTTAAAACCCCCGCCAGAATCTACTAATCAGTCGTTCGTTCATACGTGCACAATTCATGTAAAACATTGTCATGGACCAGAAACACAAGTTTTCCAGGCGATTTGCAGAACAACTGCATACGAATTGGCGGCTTCTACTCGGGGACAAAGGAATAAACCCTTATAATTATTCCTTTGTGGAACTGTGATTAAGGTACTTAAGAAGAAAATATATAATGGTGATTTCGATAAACTCCAAAATGTAATGGATTGCGGATGCAGTTTTGCTCTACCCCTCTACAAATTTTCAGCAAAATCTGTATATTACATCTTGCGTTAATTTGCTGAAATACAATGCAAGGAACCAAGGCTGAAGTGATTTCTTTGCTAAATGCTTTCATCGAAATAGATCAACCTGCTTTCTTTTTATCTGGGACAGTTGTAAATTTTGTATCAGACCTGCTTATTCCATGTCAATTTACAGTACTTAAACCAAAAAATTTAATATTGTTGGAATATATTTTTCTGGGCCTATCTTTTTTTCACATTGGCAGCTATACGTTTCGCGTGCACGAGAATTCAACGACATATGCATGTGTATACAAATAACGCATGTGTCTGTTAAAATGCCTTAAGGCGGTTTCACACCGGATGCGTACGAACGAATTTTACGTCCGAACGAAAATTTGCTGTATGAACGAAAAATTAAAACACTTTATTTTATGTTGGTGCATACACACCTAATCCGAACGATGTTATCCGAACGAAAAAAAAAAAAAAGAACATGTTCTATTTTTTGTCGTTCGCATCGGACAATAATGGCTTCTTTTCACCTTCAACACAAAAGAGCTGGAATATTTATAACTAGACTGGTTCATTTGTACGTTATCTATTTGATATATATATATATATATATATATATATATATATATATATATATATATATATATATATATATATGTAATACTGTTCAACATAGAAGTGTTGTTTCCTTGTCCACTGTTTTAAAATTATGTGATAAAAATATAAAAACAGGGATTATTTTTATTTCAATAAATTATTTTTTTATTTTAAAAGATATTTATAACACTTTTTAGCTCCCATGATTTTTCCATTTAAATCAGGCTTCTTTTTATATAATATGTAAATTTCCTGTGGGAAATTATGTTTTTATCAAAAGGGATTTCAATCGCCGCTTACAATCGGAGACGAGGCATTTAGACTTTTAAACCAGGTTTAGATGTAATAATTCATGGTAAATTCTAATTCTTAATATATTATTTGCAATATAATAAAGTTATTCTCCGAAGGGGGGGGGGGAGGGATGATTTACCCCCCCCCTCCCATATCGACGCCCCTGAATATAAGTCAGCTGTGTAAGCGATATGAACACAAATAAGCGACATTATCCAAGACTTTGTGTTCATTACCAATAAAATATTCAGCGGTAAATATAGAAAAAATAATGGACTAATTCATGTGTCATTTGTAATATTATCATAGTATTATTTTTAGTTCAACGATTTGCATCCGTGTGCAGACTGTTCAAAATCATATTGGCAGATTTGAAATGAAGTATAAATCAAACTTAACTAGTGATTCAAACTTCAATTTAACTTGAAATGTAGCAGTTACAATGGAATTTGTTCTCTTGAAACAAGAGGTTGCGCAATTATTTTTCAAGGCATGTTGAAATGGAAATCTTGGCGAGTAAGTGGTAAATATAATTTTCAATTATACAGTCAGTACACTTAGAGATAAAAACTTTATTATCAATAATTATTAATTACAAATTAATGAGAAAATTTTGTATAGGTCTCTCTCTCTCTCACTCTCTCTCTCTCTCTCTCTCTCTCTCTCTCTCTGTGTGGCCATAAAGCCTATATTTTATGCATCCGATACATATTGCTCATATATCTGTCCAATACAAATTTCGGAGACGAAAATTCCTTGGTCGGAAACCAAAAATATCGTTCGGATTTGGTGTGAATGAAATTTCGGAACGACAGAAATATTCGTTCGTGTCATATTCGTTCGGACGCATCCTCATTTGACTACACTGAATAAACATCGTGTTTCACGATGTCGCCTGCGCTTCAACTAATACATTTTTCACTTAAAAATTCGAACAGCCTGTATATGCCTCATGTCTCTTTAAATTTATTTTTTTGTGTGATTTTGGAATAGAATATATTTTCTTTCTATGGTCATATTTTGGGGGAGGGTGTTCCTTGGGAATTCTAGCTGAAGAAATCTTTATATCATATAAGTGAAATACATGATAAAAGTTCCTGCAAAAACCTTAGAATTTAAATATGCGTCGTTTATTTCCTATCAGCTCATTATAAAAATATGCATAAGATATAGCCGAGGATTTTCCACGGGTGCAGCTAGTATATAATTAATGGGCAGTTGTTTTTTTTCTAGACCAACGTTTACCTACCGCTATGATTTGGACTTTTCAAATTCGGCACGCGAATCCTCGGTGGGCTCTTTTTGGACAAGTTTATTTTCTTTTGCTGGATTATTCAATATTAAGCTGCATAATTAATATTTAAATATTTCCCTGTTTTACCCATATTATTTTTAAGATCCGCTGTCTGTAGAGAAGAACCAGTTAAATATGAAAGCATTACAGTGCACCTTATATACGATAGGCTTTCTATTGACAAACTATGTTCTGTAATCCCTAACAAATTAGATTATGTAGTCGGACCTACAAACCTCCACCAGAATCTCCTTTAATATCAGGCATGTGTTCACGTGTTACAGACAAGAACCAGTTAAATATGAAAACATTACAGTACAACTTATATAAGATAGGCATTCTATTGACAAACTATGTTTTGTAATCCCTCACAAATTAAATTATGTAGTCGGACCTACAAACCTCCACCAGAATCTCCTTTAATATCAGGCATGTGTTCACGTGTATACGTTTCATGTATGAACAGCTTTATGCTTCACTGACACGGGTTCATTTAGCGAGTGGATGAACAAACACATGCGGCTTCTACACGGGATGTACAAAGGAATAGTCTTTTGTCAAGATGGTATATAAGAGAAATTATATTGTGATGATTCTAATTACTCCCAAACTTAATGGGCTATTAATAACCCTAACCTTGTTTAAATGTTCAGCAAAAACCGTGCATAACTTTTTGATTTAATTTGCTTATAGGCAAAGCATCGAACCAAGATTTAAGCCGTTTCTTTTCCACAGACATGCACCGAACGATATTATCCTGTCTTTTATTAGGGAGAGTTGTCAGTTTTCCATTTTACCTGCTTATTATATGACAATCTACAAAGCTCAGGACAAACTCTTATAGTAATTTTGGAATATACTTTTTATATGTCTTTTCACTTGGGGAGGTGTTTGTTTTCGCGTGTAAGAGCCTTCAACGCCTTATGTGTCTCTTAACATGCTTCAACTGACAACCAAAAACATCGTTTTTCGTGATTTCCTCATAGCTCATTTTTAGCTCAGCTGACTGCAAGTCACCTGAGCTATAGCGATAAACCTTTGTCCGGCGTCCGTCCGGTTGTCCGGCCTTCCGGCTGTCTGGCCGTCCGGCTGTCCGGCCGTTAACAGGGCACAAATCGTAACCGTAAGACCTAGAAACTTCTAACTGTACATCCAGGGAAACCCGAACTTAGGTCATGGTGACCTATATTTGTGACCTACGGGCCGAAAAAATGATTTTGAGCACCCAGACAGACGGGGCACAAATTGTATCCATTAGGCCTTGAACTCTCTTACCGGACATTTTGGGAGATCATAGGCAAATGTCCCTGGAAACCTAAAACTAGGTCACTGTGAAATATATTCTGCGACCTATAGGGAAAAGATGTTATATGAGCACCCTGAATGTCAGATAGGGACAAATCGTATCTGTGAGGCTTAGAATCTTCAAACACAATATTCTGGGAGTTTCTAGGCAAATCTCCTTGGAAATCTAAAATTACGACATATATTTTATGACCTAGTGGCCGAAAATGTTTTTTAGCATCCAGACAGTCAGACGGGGCACAAATTGAATCGATAAGGCCTAGAATCCCCCAAAATGACATTCAGGGAGGCTCTAGGCAAATCTCTTTTGATACCTAAAATTAGGTCATGGTGACCTACATTTTGTGACCTACGAGACAGAAACCTGATTTTGAGCCTCCTGAATGTCAGATGGGCACAAATCTTATCTGTTAAGCCTAGAATTTTCAAATTTTACATCCTGGGAGGTCCTGGGCAATGTTTTGGGAAACTTGAAATTAGGTCATGATGACCTACATTATGTGACCTACAGGCCAAAAACAGGATTTTGAGGACCCAGAAAGTCAGGTAGGGCACATATTGTATTTGTTAGGCCTAGAATCTTCTAATGTAATATTCTAAGACGTCCTTGGCAAATGTCTTTGGAAAACTTAAATTTGGTCACCATGACCTATATTTTGTGACCTTTAGGAAAAGAAGTCCAATAAACACCTTGACAGTCAGCCAGGGCAAACATTGTAACTGTTAGGCCCAGAATCTTCTAATGTAACATTCTGAGACGTCCTTGGCCAATGTCCTTGGAAAACTGAAATTAGGTCACCATGACCTATATTTTGCAACCTATCAGAAAATATGTCATAAAAGCACCCAGACAGTCAGACAGGGCACAAATTGTATCCATTAGGCATAGAATCTTTTAACATACAATTCAGGGAGGTCCTTGTCAAGTGTCCTTGAAAACCTGAAATTAGGTCATGGTGACCTATATTGTGTGACCTATGGGCAGAAGAATGGTTTTGCGCACCCAGACAAGGCACAAATTATATCCATTAGCCATAGACTCTTCCAACATAACATTCAGGGAAATCCTTGGCAATTCTCCTTGGAAACCTTAAATGGCATCATGTGACCTATATTCTGCTAGCTATGGACCAAAAACATGATTTTGAGCACCAAAACAGTCAGGGTACAAATTATATCCTTTTTTTGGAACCCTACTTTGTGAAGTCCAGGGGGGTCCTGGGCAGGTCTTCTATGAATCCTGAAATTTCTATTGTCTGTCCATTTTTTAACACTGCAATTTTAGCCATAGGCTATTCTCACAGACAATATATAACATTAATAAAAAAAAACAAGGAAATCCAGTCAAATTCAGCGGAGCGTCATGACCCATGGGCCATTTGTTTTAATGTGTTTTACTTAATCCTTCCCTAAAATATTAGCAAAGAATGGCATATTATACTCATCAAGAAATTACATAAAGAAATATGTTTTGGAAAATAGCGTCAGCTATGTATAGGGTGTACAAATTTTGAGTGAGATAAACAACATGGGTATGACATCATCATTGCTAGGGTGATGACGATTCAATAGATATAATGATTGTATATAGAAATTATATGACTATAGCAAAATGAAAGATAATGAAAGATTTGTTGAAAACAAGTGGCCCATGGGCCATGACGCTCAGCTAATTTTGACTGGATTTAACAGGGGGGCTAGAATCAGAAACTGGTTTTAATTTGATACAGATAAAGTGCAAATTATAATTAATATATATATATATATATATATATATAAATATATATATATATATATATTTAATATTTAGAAGTGTAAAAACAATGTTTGGACGAAACGTAAATGTAGACTCAAAAGTAAAAATGTTCACATTATGATTATTGGTAATTTTAAAATTAAAAGTGTAAAAACATGGGCAATGTTTGGACGAAACGTAAATGTAGACTCAAAAGTAAAAATGTTCACATTATGATTATTGGTAATTTTATTTGAAAATATATTCACTCATCCGTTGTATACTCCTAAACAATGCTTGACAGGCAGGAAATACTAAATAAATAACAAAAAAAGCATAACAGCTAAATAATTTGGCGCAATATATAAGAAAGGAGCAACATTTCCAGTATGTGTTATAAATGCAGGCTTGATGGAATATATTAATCTGTAAAAACACACATGCATGTATATAACTTATGACAGGTGCTCTATAGTTGGATAAAATTACACAAATACCAGTGCATACACATGAACAAAAAAAATCTCATCGTGATCCTTATGTACGAAAAGACTTTTTTTTGCAAATTTGCATATGACTTCATAGTATTCGCATATTTTGAGAACCTGAGGGGGGGGGGGTTATATACCCACCCCCATAGCCATTTCAATTATCATTTGTGATCATATCAAAGGAGTTGAAAATTAGAACCGAGCACATGCACGCAAGGAAGCATTATATCATAAACCAAGTTTACCCATTCATAAAATAAATGCATTCAAAAGTAATAAGCAACATTGAATTATGTAAATATTAATGTGAGGCAAACCGATACCCCATTATAATTAGTTATATACTCGAACTACAGCTAAATTTCAAGTAGATTCTACTCATTCGAGATTATTTTGAATAACCAGTAGCTTGAATTATTCTTCCCTGTGTGCGGTTACTATATTAAAGAGCTTAATAGCTTACGGTAAATTTATTCTCTGGCGTGCACGTCTTGATGTATATTATAAAGCATTTGTTATCTAGTATATCTTTATGCACCATCCATAACTGCATTGCTGATCGATAAGAAATATTCATCAATTAATGCTGGGGGTATAATATTTAATTTTCCTGTCATATTTTGAAAAGTTGTTCTTTTCAACAAAGTGTTCGACTACGAAAATTCAAACGGATATATACAGCCCCAATCTTAGTCATTTATCATTTACATGCTATTAATGACGAGCCAGCACGTTAAAGCTTAATTCTGCAATCATAAAAAAAGACCATGCATATACATACACTGTTTACTGGGTTTTGACTGAACGATAATGCAATATCATTCAGTTCAAATCGATCAAGAGTGCATGTATTTCCCAAAACAAGGCCAATTGTGAAAAATGTCGATCAAGATGTCGAAGCCTTAAGAAGCTGCAACAATCTTCGTGAACGGCGTAGAAATAATTTGGATAGAAATGTTAATGTCTGCATCCATTGTGAGTATTCCAATTTATTCTTCTAAAATATAAATAGATATGGGCATTGCACATTTTTAGTTCACTCTGTGAACTTATGCCATGGCGCAGCGTCCGCCGTCCACTGTCCACTGTCAACTGTCCACCGTCCACCGTCTGTTACCAAATATCTCAACAGCCACATCAGCTACCTTCATGAAACTTTGCAGAATTACTGATCATGGGATGGACATGCAAAAATTAGCTTTTGGTGGCGCCACCTATGTTGACCTACTTTCTGCGAGATTAAATGGTCTTTTCAACTTCTTTCAAGATAAGTCATAAAGTATTAATATTTTGACCTTCATATCATAGTCAACAGTTCCTTAGAGGAAGGGAAATAATTTGAGTATAAATTCAGTCAAGTGATTTTCAAGATGGCGTCTCTACGTAACTTCAGATTCTGTTGATCGCAAAATATGACAGCTTGATGTGTTTCTATATATGATGTATTGTCTGTTACCAAATATCTTAGGAACTGCTGCAGCCTTCAGTTTCAAATTTCACAGGAATATTGATCATGTGACTGCTAAATGATTTTGACCTCCGGGTGGCGCCACCTGTGTTGACCTACTTTCTGCGGGAAGAAATAATCTTTTCCACTTCTTTCAAGATAAGTCACAAAATATTAATAATTTGGCCTTCATATCATAGTCAGCAGTTCCTTAGAGGAAGGGAAATAATTTGTGTGTAAATTCAGTCAAATCATTTTCAAGATGGCATCTCTACAGAACTTCAAATTGTGTGGGTTGCAAAATTTAGGAACTTGATGTGTTTCCATACAGGATGTATTGTCTGATACCAAATATTTTAGGAACTGCTGCAGCCTTCAGTTTCAAATTTCACAGGAATATTGATCATGTGACTGCCAGATGATTTTGACCTCCAGGTGGCGCCAGCTGTGTTGACCTACTTTCTGTGGGACAAAATGTTCCTTCCACTTCTTTCAAGATAAGTCATAAAGTAATAAGAGGAAGAGGAATAATTTGAGTATAAATTCAGTCAAGTGATTTTCAAGATGGCATATCTACGGATGTTGATGTGTTTCTATACATGATGTATTGTCTGTTACCAAATATCTTAGGAACTGCTGCAACCTTCAGTTTCAAATTTCACAGGAATATTGATCATGTGACTGCTTAATGATTTTGACCTCCAGGTGGTGCCACCTGTTTAGCTACTTTCAGCAGGCTGTAATGGTGTTTTCTGCTTTTATCCAACATATGTCATTAAGTATTTATTTGTTATAATCCCCAAAAACAGAGTCTCCTCTAGGAACCTTGGACTGATCTTTCAAAAACCTGGCATACTTGTTCCCTCACCTATGTAGTTGTAGGTAACAATGATGGAGAACCTTTCTGTGCAGTACAAACCTTTTATATAACAACCCTCAATCTCAGGAGTGGTTCAACGTATTTATCTGAAATTTTGCATATTCATAGATCTTGGACTCCTCAGACTTACAATCAAGACTGATGATGCCATCTGCAATCGTTTTCCCATGGCATCCCTGGTGCATTTGCTGTGGGTGAAAAATGCTCATATCTCAGAAGTGGATCAATGTATTGATCTGAAATTTGTCATGTCTATCCATCTAGGAAAGTTTTCTCGTTAACCAGACAGGTGGCGCCACCTACAATACTTTTTGCGGAGTGTCCAACTTTGCATTTGCCATCTGATCGTCTTAGTGTTTGTTCAGTGTATTGGGTTGAAATTGTGCATGTCCATAGATCTTCGTCACCTCCATCTCATAAACAAGACTGGTGGCGCCATCTGCAATTATTTTCCTGTGGTGTCTATTCATACATTTGCTTTGGGTGAAATATCTCAGGAGTATTGGTCTAAAATTTGGCATGTGCAGTCATCTTGGAAAGTTTTCTCATAAACCAGATAGGTGGCGCCACCTACCTTGTGCAATAGGACAATGTCTACTTGGAAAGGAATGAATGGTATTTTCACATTAATTTTTTTTAATCACTTGCCAAATTGCACAGTAATTCACAGAGTGAACACAGAGTGAACATGAGACCCCTGGGTCTCTTGTTTGTTGTTGTTGAATTGGTCGTTTTATTATAGCTATATGGAAATTATAAATGAAATAATGCAAATGAAATAAGGACATAACGCAAAGATATACATATTTCTCTGATAAAAAGGCATATAACAGTGGTTTACGAGGGGGGGGGGGCTTCAGCCCCAAAAGCTCCCCCTCTGGATCCTCCACTGCAATGATCACGGACGTTGATATAGTAGGTGTATTGTACGTATTATCTTTTACACTGCACCGTAGCCCAGCAATTGTTCCAGCCTCTTTACAAACGAAGCAGTCTAAAAGAATTCATTCACCATGTTTATATGAAAAGACATTTGTGGTACAGGATTTTTTTGGTAGTAAAGAAAAATGTTGATGTTTAATTTTTAGGAAAACATATTTGGAAATCGTCACAGGTGAAATGGCATACATCGCCTTGCTCCATAATAAATGAATGGATACCAATGGAGGATTCGCACGCTCTGTGGACCTTGTTAAAGGAATCTTATTGTGCTCCATGATATAGCTAGTTTTATATCCCCGTCAGAAAAAATCAACATGGGCCTAAGGACGAGTCACAAATGTATTCCATATAAACTCAGTGATCCCACTGAAAAGTTAAAAAGATATGTTGATATAATATTTGTTAACTACAGCTTACTGTAAAAAAAATATATGTTTAACCTTTAAGAGCCTATCTAATATTACTTGTGGTCAATTCCGCAAGGTAAATTTCTTATGTCCAGGGTAAACTTAGAGCGTCCTCGGTAGCTACTGAATGACATCACATTTAAAGGTAAATTATACATCCGATTGAAACCAATAAAGAACACGTGTATGATTTCGTCTAATGTAATTTTTGTCAAATATTGACTGTTCACTTGTATGCGTAGATAGTGACCATAACGTAAGTTACTGTTTAAATCGGGAATCTAAAATTTTCAATAATCCACTTTCTCCTATCAAAATAAATCAATTGCATTGAAAAAGAAATGCCCACATATTAAAACCATGTAATGTGTTTAACATTTCAACAGCTTTGAACCCTGATAGGGTCTCTTGGGTTTCAGGTAAATTCCTTTAACGTAATTAACTACAATTCACTAGACAAAGAATCATGAACCGTTCCCAAAACATTTTACTTCATAAGAAAGTAATAATTTCACATAAGGTTAAACATGAAGCCAATAAGATATTGTTTTAAAGCAAAGCAGAATGAGAACATGAGCAGACTGAAATTGGACTCACCGTTTTTGAAAAAGATCAAATAATTAAAACGTCCTGGTTTGCCAATCCATCAAGAGATATATGTAATATAATATATGAAAAGTAAAATTTGTTGTATTATTTCAAGCTTTTAACTTATCTGTTGACTTGAGCTGTTAATAATGGTAAAATGTATATACATCAGGGACATGAACTTTCCCTATTTTTACACATATAGTTACCAACCCTTTATATTTCAGTTTGGGGTTAACATTTTAAAAGTGGACAGTAACAGTGAATTATGACGCAGAATCCACGTGTTTGGTGTTGGTGTTCGGTGTTGATCTTTAAGTGCAACTGCTAAGTAAACATTGCACTGGCCCAGGTGGGCCTTACACTCTAAGAAAAAAGGGTTCTTGTTTGTTTTTCTGTGGGTTCATGTGGAAACCATTTTCTCAGTGAAAAGGTTTCATCTGGCACTTGAGAATCCTGCGGTGATTATAACTTATTATAAGGTTCCAGATGGAAACCGTGTTGTCAGTGGCGTCAATGTATCTTCAAGGGTGGGGGATGAGTCACAGGCGTGTTAGGGTAGTCAAAGTTGGCACAACTTTTTTATTAACCTTTTATTGTTTGTGTGAGACATTCATAAATAATAAAATTTAGTATAAGTTTTTGAAAAAGGTATATATCCAGTATAGGTTAACTCTAAACCAGGTTTAGAAATATATTTCATAGTAATCTTTAGTAGTAATAGTACCAAAGTCAAATTATTAATATATTTCACTTTCAGTATTTTAATATAATTACGTCTTGTGACCGGAAGCCCCGATGATAAAGACGCGCACTGGTCCAGGTGGATCTTATACCCTATTCCTATATCAAGTACCAAGTAATTGGGTGAATGAGTTGGGTGTCCACTCATGGTATTAACTAAAGCAGTTTTTTTGCTTCGGGGACATAAGTCTAGTGACTGTCAGATCAAAGTATGCCTGCCAGTCCAATATGAATGGCTACTGAGTGGTGCATTCACTGCTGGCTATAAACCATCACCAGAACAGCCAGTCTGGGCTGAGGTCTGAATGGAGCATGTGCAGGCAAGATCAATGTAGTCTAAATAGTATACATTAGGGACCCTTCATGCGGGTTTCCAGCCGCAGCCCGCGGGGGCCCACAGCTCGCGGGTCCCCGCTCAGGATTTTTGTCCTGGAGTCGGCTAGATTCTAGAAAAAGCGGGGCGGGCTTCAGATTGATAGGTTGAACTTGCATTTAAGTTTAACATGAATACCGTTATAAATTTGTAAATTTAATAAACTATACTATGTGTAAAATGTTTCCAGGTATTGTACAAATGTACCAAAAAAGATAAATGTGTACAAATTTATATCTTTACAGTGTTATATCTGACTAATTGTTACAAACACTATGAAAATGTTCTTTTTAAGGTATAAAGTCAGTTTTAGAAAAATATAGATGATATATCATTTATTTGAATCTTAATTTAAGACAATTGCCCTTTGCAGTGGCAACTTGTCATAAGTTTGGACAAAGTTACCAGGTCTGATATGCATGGGCTGTAATATCTGTAAACTCACATATTACGTAATACGGCAGGGGTGAACCAGGGGCATAATTTACCTTGGATCTTGAAATATAGTCGACCGACCAACCTCCTGCAATGTGCTTATTATGACTTTAGATGGCATTTTTTGTTCAAGGCTGGCAACCGCACTGAAAGTATAACCACTGTCCAAGGTTTCAGAATCACCCGGTTGTCATGGAGGCATTTGGTCCTCAAGGTCACAGTTCAAGGTCAAAAGTTCAAATGTGGTTAAATTTAATTTTCACATAAAGTACTAGTACCTACAAATAATCTGCATATTTAATCATAAAAATGAGGTTGTACTGAAATATGTTGGTTTTTACTCATGGAATATACGACAAATAAGAAGGATATTGTGAAAATAAATGCGAGTTACTCCTTTAATATTGAGTTTATGTTTCAGACAAGGACGCATTACCGTTTCTTTTAGTTTTAGTTTCCAGTCACATGTAAGATAGCCGAATGAGTCTGTGGAGCTTGCACATAATTTGATGATGTTTTGCTAACTCTTTATTCCATTTTATGGTTAATTTCAGGTGAAAAGGCCAAGGGAAAACAAATTCATCAAGAAAATATATAAGTGGGTTTCAGTATCCTTATCCAACCGCAATTTTTGTTTTATTTGAGATATTATTTAAGGTTTCCAAGAAGATTTTAAAAGGAAGTACCTAGATATTAAGTTAAAAGTTTTAAACTGATACAATTTGTTTCCATCTGAAAAAAACATAACTCCGATCTCAAATAAAAAAAAGAAGTAAAATCATGTTCTTTCACATAGCTCACAAAATACAGGTCAAAGTGACCTTATTTTGGAATCCAAGGAGACATTACAGTGACCTCCCTTATATTCAGAAATAAATTTATAGATCCAGCATTTAAGATTTGCACCCTGTGTGACTTTTTGGTTGCACGAAATAAGTTTTCTGTTCATAGCTCATAGGTCACAGTAACCTTATTTCAAGTGTCCAAGGAGATTCATAATTGATCTCCATAGATTAAGGGATAGAACCTTACAGGTCCGACAGTTACGATGTGTGCCCTGTTAACCGACGGATAGACAGACAGAGAGTAATTAGCTAAGTTTCACTCAGCAAAGCTAAACACCAATCAACACATCTGAAACATATTTAAAATGAAAGTACATTGCATGAGGATATATTTTGGAAAATAATACAGTTTTGCAGGTCTATTGTGTACTTAAAAGGCATTATAACTGTTGCCAAATCTTCCAAATTAATATTACAATAAAACAATCACAATTTTAGAAAAGGAATGCACGGGCCATATTATTAGTTCAATACTTCTCAGCAAGTGTGGTTAACCTGAAAAAGAAGGTACGCTCCAGCAAATCATTTCTCATAAGTTCATAGAAGTTTATGGTTTCAAAGTGCCATATTTAAAGCCATTATCTGGAAATATGTATTATAAACTGAAATCGTTTTCATATTTACAGTTATTCCACATTGTATATCTTACGTAATACCCCAATAAACTAATGGACTCACTTAATACGTACTTAAAATGAAAGTACAGCGTATTTGGATTTATTTTTTGGATAATAATCTAATTTTCCCCATTTGACCTTTTGACCTTAACATTTGACCTTAAAGATGAAAATTCACCAATCCCACATTTCACATATCTTGTTACACCTCAATTGACCAAACAACGCTCTAAAGTCAACATCTCTCAGAACAGTTTTTTTTTCTTATTAGAATTGCAGGTTATTTGTTAATATACGTGAAAATTAAGTTTGATCACATTTGACCTGTCCTTGAATTGTGACATCAAATGCCTCCTTGGCAACCGGGAATACAAGTCTCATTGTAACAGAGGTCGGAAGCTATTGATTATTGGTCCCGTGAATGTTGATGCCGCTTTAGTACGTCACGTCTATTACGATGTCATCACTATGACCTGATATGCCCATTTAGATTAGTGCTTGACACCGCCATGGCCAAATGTCTGTACTTTGTAATGTGATTGATAATAGAGCAAAGTTGCGCAACGTTTAGAAATCTGCGCTCAACCTTCGAAATATAACTTCTTTAGAAGTTAATGCACATTTGAAAAAGTGTACACTTGACCTGGATAACTGAAGTTGTAGACTGTTAACAAACTAACACTCAGGCAGCCATAAATGCGCCATTCAGTGCCGTATTAACAACTACTTATACAGACGCCCCGAGAACACTGTAGTTATTGGCTGATCCCCCCCCCCCCCCCCGGTGTGTTGTAGTTATTGGCTGATCCCCCCCCCCCCCCCCGGCACACACACAACCACCTAAATATTCGGGCGTGATGTTTCTCTGCTGAAACACAGTCATACATATTTCGTTCGCACTTTCGTTTTTGTCAATTATTTTGCCGTTAAAATAAAAGTATACGTGTACCGAAACAGAATTACATTTTTCGACATGATATGCGGAACGACCCATCTATCTTGACCTTCTTTCGGAAGACGCCTGGTTTCCAGCTGTCCATGGTTAATATTAAAGACGTGACTTTTTGTATCTTGATTTGACGGTCGCTGTGTGATGAATTGATACGAAATGGAGTCAGAAGTTGGTCGCCTTAACTGATGTTTAATACTGATATATGGTTTACATCTGTTTAGCGAAAGTGACGTGTTGTAACAGTTCTTAAAAACACATTATCATAACAATTTTGACACTGATAACAGGTACATTTAAAGACAACGTCGTGTGGTCAGACTTGATTTCTTTGTCTGTTTGCAAAATATGATTTTTCTAGCAAGACTATACTCTCACGATGACATTAAAATACTTTCTGTACTAATAAATGCACCTTTACGCCCTACAGTCGAGATGGGAGACACGCATTTGTTTAGCTGAGCGTCATTGTTCATCGGCAGTATGTGTATAGAGCAGTTGATTAATTCAGGGTAAGCTTTTCTATATTTATCATGTGTCAAAAAATTAATTTTACACATACAGAAATGGTTAAATAATATGTGTCATATCCAATCTCTCGTAAAGATCAGTTTTAAGATGCCACCAGCCTATTATCCGGTTTTGCGTGGTTCACACTGCAGAAGCCAATTCTTCAGATAAAGTGAAATTTCTCGGGATTTAAGGGAAAAATTACCAGCCTTAGGACACATTCGACATCGTTTCATACAGATCAATGTCAGAAAACGTGGTCATAGAGAAGCTGATAAAAAGGAGTTCGCCCGTCGATTATATTGTAGCTTGATGTCTAAATTACAAAACAAAGCACGAGTTTTTTTCCACGCACTCTTTGAATAAAACGCGTCTCCGTAAAAAAATTGTAACAAATACATTGAAAATATATTCATGAGAGATTGAGATATCTTGTATAAAATAACAGACAATCACACAGGCAGATACATACATATAACCTTACATCTGCATGTGATAACGGATCATATAACTCAATACTTTATGAACCAATCACTCCTTTCAAATAAAAAATGTATCCATAATTTTTGCTAAAATATATAGAACAAAAGCCATGTTCATGCATGTGAAGAGAGACTATATTAATTGATCTTTTTTCTTCAATCTCCGCGGAGCAGGGTAAAAAATATTATGGTTGAATTGAAGGAATGAACTTAGACGTCCTGTATATGTTATATTGAAAAGAACCCACACAAACCAGTGCTGTCCAGTTTCGTGTGTTATCTAAATACCCCAATTTGAAATGGAAAATATTGCTTGATTTGAATATTAATTACCAAGAGATGCGTTGTATCTGTTCAAAGAATCAACTAACTCGTTACAAATAACATGCATTTAGACTGATAATATGTGGCATTCTATAAGTCAAAATACCGTTTAAAATATTACATTAACAAAATTTAGTACACTTCACCCTAGAAAAAGAAAAAGAAAAAAAAACTCCTAACAGTTAAATCTGGACAGATCCCCCAGCCTGAAATTATAAAAGACCGAAACCCTCAGATATTGACCCCGAAACCCCACCCTGATATTTAGCTTGTTGTATATTTTGCCTTATTTTATGTCGGAGGTAAAAAAAAATGTATGATGAGCAATCATAACATGTTTCAAAATTGCCTTTTTAACAACTATATTTCAGACAAAACCTTAAGTATACAGAAAACGTTTTGTAAAAAAATCATAACAGGAGTAGCTTGCAGGCAATGTTGCTAAAAATATTATTTGTCTCTGTGTCTCTAGTACCGCACAATGTTCAATATCAATATTCCGCCATGTAGGCATACTTATATCACACCCAGAAACGACAGGGGCTAGCACCACCAAGTTTCATACAAATGTTGGGCAAATGAATCGTATATTAAATTGAGGTATCGATGCCCCACCTGCAACGACCTGATTTTTTACAGAGAACAAAATCGGAATTTTAGCCCTTTCCAACAACTACTGTAAAAATATTTTATGGTGAAACTGTCGAGCTATCGTTTAATATTTCACAAATATAGGTTGGAGTTCTCTTATTTTATAAAAAAAAATAGAATATTTGGTAGAGTAATATACATTGCAGTCGTCCCAGGCATCCTTTCGTGTAAGCGCTGCTTTGTATAGGAAGGCTGTGTTACGGCCCCTATTGTAATAACGTCCCCTATCGTAAGAATTAATACATTAGGGGTTACAAATGAGCTGTTTCTCATAACCCCTATTGTAATAACGTACATTACTGTTTTAATTATTACATCAGGGGTTGTATTTGCAAACCCCTATAGTTATCACATTTTTATTTCATTAGGGGTTGCGGTTTAAATAATTTTTTGCACACCACCTTTGGTAAAATGTGATACCATGCACAAATCGATGCATAAAGACATATAAATTGTAATAAATAATGTTATAAGTACCATCCGGTCATGAATATTATAATCCCTTGACCAAATGACAATTTTTATTTTAACAAACACTTACTGTTACAGTGATGGACTGTTAAATTCTGTTGAGAGGGCCGATGAATCGTTGTCTTTGCCCGTAAATTAAATTATTATTAATATAATATTATGTTATATATAAATTATACTATAATTAATGTTATATATCAAATTAGTAATATATCTAAATAAAAATAAGCCAGGTATGACTGTGAAATGCTTTTTCATGGAACATGAAAACATATGAACGGATAATTTAAAGACAATTATTGCTTTAATTTGGAAATTCATCTTTATTTTCATTTTATTCTAAGATCTGTATTGTTATTTGTGGACAATATTATCATGATCCATTATTACAATAGGCAAAGTTATTACAATACAGGTTGGACCGGGCAACCCTAGTTGTAATAACGTCCAATAATGTATTAACGGCGATATAAGACTATTGTTGTGTGTCATTTATAGGGTAGTAACAAACAGGTGTTCATACATTTCACTGTTACACCTCTGTTCTGAGTGATCTCCAGACAGATTGTTAGGTTATTGAGATTGACATATTTGTCTGTCTTGCAATTTGAAAGGTGCTCTTGAGTTCGGCAGGAGTTCGGCGTGTGGGTTCTCATGGACCGAATTAACCTTATGGATACCCTAGTGTTGTTTCTGATAGATGGCGCTGCGACAAAACCTTCTCTAAATTTCTCCAATGCTGTTAAATAACTCTAGATTTACGTAAAAACATGGAAAAATAAACCGATTCAGAGACAGCCAGTATTAATATTGTACACATTATAAGTATTGTGTCACTATTTGATCAGGTAATTATATATATATATATATATATATATATATATATATATATATATATCTTTTACACTGACTCTTCCAATTCAAGATCATCGACCATCGTGAAAGCAAGTAGATGCTGATTAAACAATAAACAAATATTCTTTTTCATATATAGTTGCTTTATCACATGTTTACGGTTTTTACAGACATTCATTTAAATCAACACGTTTCATGTCGTCTCTAAAAATTCAAAATGGCCAAACGAATAAAAGGCATATATATATATATATATATATATATATATATATATATATATATATATATATATATATACAGTGAAAGCCGTAATTCCTGTACTTTTACTATACTACTTAAACCTTAACGTGACAGTTAAAGGAGGCAAAGGGTACACTTATTGTTATCGAACCGGTGACATTATAAAATGGTTTGGTGTCATCCGTCGGCTGTATATTACCTATACTTTCTCAAGAACGGCAGGAGGTAGCATCGCCTAAATCTGTGCAAATATTGGTCTCATTACTACCATATTCAACTGGTTAAAAGAAGTACTTTTATCTTTTCAAGTCTTCTTCTGTCAAGGCTTCAAGTCAGTTTTATAATTTAAAAAATACAAAATGGTCCTTTAGAGTAGCACTCCCTCAAATTTGTGGACTGATTCTGGTTCAGTTATTGTTGGAAGTTGTTACCTTTGATTTTTGATCAAGTAATCCTGCATCATACTCAATACAATTATCTTCTTCTGCAAAACTCCAATTTCTTTTGTATCGCGCACAAGCATACTTTTTTGTAGTCCTTACTCAAATTGTTCTGTTTCAATGATTTTTAGCTCAGCTGACTGAAATATTTTTTTTTTCTTTTTTTTCAGAATGGCAATGAAACTGTCATCTGTAAACAGGGCACAAATCGTAACCACTGGACCTGGAATCTTCAAACTTTATATTCAGGGAGTTCCATGAAAAATCTCCTTGAAAACCAAGTAAACTCTAACAAAGGCCACCTAAGACTAATTTTTGTGCAATGTTACAGAAGTTATAATTGAAACAATAATTTTGTAGAAGAACAGTTTTGCAGTCCTCAGTTTGAAATAGACATAATAATGGCCATAAAACCAACTTAAGCTTTTCTGATATGATTGAGAGAACCATGTCCTAGGATAATTTTTTTGAAAAATTGAACGATTCAACTTGACAGTTTCATCATAAACATTTTAAGCTGAAAGAGGCTAAAATTATGAGGTTTTTGCCCATAAAATGCAGGTCAATGTAGGTGGCACCACAAAATCTGCAACTTCAAATATGAGTCATGTGACCAACATTTGCACAATACTTGGAAATACTAGCTTCTGTCATTTCTGGAATTACAATGTCAGTGTGCTTGATTGGCCAAATGACTGTTAAAATTCGTGTAACACCACTAAAATTCATCAAATGCAAACCATTTGAACAAACTTGAGAGAGCTTGCCTCCGGAATCATTTTTGTAAAATATTGAACAATTTGGCTGGACCGTTAACAAGAAGAAGACTTTTAAAGGTTTTTCAGCTATTTCCATATAAAATCTAAGTAAATGCAGATAGCAAAAAAATTAGCTGAATCCCACAACATTTGATATGTGACAGAACATTGCTTAAAATCTAGGGATGGTAGCTCCTGCTATTCCTGAGAAATTATTGGTAAATTACAGATGACCAATGACCCCCGTACAAAAAAATGTCAATGCAGGTGGCGCCACCAATACCTGACTTTCATATATGACTCATGTGACCAACACTGGCATAAAATTTGGTGATGATAGCTCCGGCCATTTCTGAGATTGTCATTTTAGTATGCTTTTTTGGACAGTTAGCTAAGGTTAACTTCTTGTAACTCCGCCAAAATTCACCAAACTTGAACCATTCGAACAAACTTGAGACAGATGGTATAAAAGATTATTTCTGTGAAATATTGAACAATTTGGCATGACTGTTTCGGAGGAGAAGATTTTTAAAAGTTTGTTTTAGCTTTTTATCTATAAAATCTAAGAAAATGCAGAGTTTTTCAGATGGCTAATTTTTGCATTAAATTTCATGATACTAGCTCCAGTTGTTTTTTTAAATAGAATGGGTTAACGATGACAACAGACAAAAAATTACTGCAGATGCATACTGAATGCAAAATTATAATACAGATACATCCACTGATGGCAAAATCTTGAATAAAGTTGAATATGGATACCAATTATTTATAACCCATGTACAGCTGTCTTTATATACCCAGAGAGACCTGTATACCTGTGATTGTAAACATTGCCTGGCATGAGGAATATCTAAAATCATAAATCTACATTTTTTAAAAGGTTTAAAAAACATTCTTGTCAATATTAACCATAGATAACCTGAAATCTAAAAGTCTAGAGGCATGATGTAACGGATGCTGATAAACTGGTGCCAGGCTAGATGTATCTGCTTCACACAGCTAACATATATGGTAAAATGACTCAATTCAATCTTTATAATTCAGCCAAAAAGACAATTATTATAAGAATTATTCAGGGGATTATTCCTGTAAAATATTAAACAAATTGGCCTCAGTGGCGTCAGTCAAAAAACGTTCTGCAGGTTTATAACTCATATGGGAAAATACAGCAAAATGGCTAAGTTAAGCTTCCCATAACTCAACCAAAAATTACTGAACCAAAACCATTTGAACAAACTTGAATTATCAACATCTAAGGATGATTTATGTGTGAGATTTAAGAATTTGGCCCAGTGGTTTTTGAGAAGAAGTTTTTTGTAGCCACTGAGCTAAAATGGGCTGTTATGGCATATGACTAAATTCAACTTCCCATAACTCAGCCAAAAGTCACTGAACTGAGACCATTTGAACAAACTTCAGAAAGCACTACCCTAGGATCATTTCTTTGTGATATTATTCAATTTGGCCATATGGTTTCAGAGAAGAAGTTTTTTGTAGCAGTCAGTATGATACGGGCACTGATGATCCCCGTACAAAAAATGCCGATGCAGGTGGCGCCATCAATACCTCAATTTCAGATATGACTCATGTGACCAACATTTGCATAAAATTTGGTGATGATAGCTCCAGCCATTTCTGAGATTGTAATTTTAGTATGCTTTGTTGGACAGTAGACTAAGTTCAATTTCCTGTAACTTGGCCAAAAATCACCGAACTTAAACCATTCGAACAAACTTGAGAGAGATTATTTCAGGAATCATTTCTGTGAAATATTGGACAATTTGGCTGAACAGTCTCGGAGAAGAAGATTTTTAAAGCTTTTTTAGCTTTTTTCCTATAAAATCTAAGAAAATGCAATTAGCAAAAAAAAATAAGCAAAATCCGATAGAGTTTTTCAGATGACTAATTTTTTTGCATAAAATTTCGTGATGCTAACTCTTGCCGTTTTCAAGATAGTATAGGTTAACGTACAGACGACGGACGACGGACGCCGGACGACGCCACACCATCGCATAAGCTCACAGGTTCGCTAAAAATATATTGATGCACAAGTATTTTTGTTCGTCTTCTGAAAAATCTCAATAAACATATGGGCACATTTATGCGCTTAAAATTATAATAAAAAATGTTACTGTATGGTTATTTATTAAATATTCATCTGTCAGAAATGTCCTCCCTTGCAAAAAGGCTAGTCCAAAACATCCTGGTCTAAAATGATCTAGCCCAAAATGTCCTTGTCCAAAACATCATACATTCCACTTTCATGTAGGCCTACGTATCAGTAGAAATGATGTTCCGATCTATATATGGTCAAAAAATTATACCTCTAAACAACTGATAATTTCTGATCAGTAGAGATCATCCAATTTTTACTGATGATCTATCATGAAAGTATAACCGATTCCTAACACTAGTGTACCATGTTACATCATATGACACTCATATAAGTATCTGTCTATCAATTCCCAGATCTGTACCAACAAGCAATTGGTCGAGACAGAATCCTGATTAGGTTTTAGGCCAGGCTGAATTCAAAGCCTGTTTAGTCTAATACCTGTTAGTTCAAGAGTGAGACCAATTCTTATCGTGACTCTGTCCAGTCCAAATCCAATACTGGATCTGGTCCACTCAATATCCTTATTCATATTGTGCATGATTGGATAAAATACAGAATTATGCCTTCAGCACATAATTTCTAATATATTAATTAAAGGAGTCTTACCAATTACTGAAAAATAACAAAAAGTACTTAAGTATGGGTAAGGATTTTTATAATTACTGAAAATATGGAAAAGTTACCAAAAGTACCAACAGTTTATCAAAAGTACTGAAAAGTTTTAAAATATAGCTCCATTCATGATTCTTCTGGATTATCTCATGATTTCATTGCATGTATCGGGGCGTTCAGGCAGGTTCATGGGATTAAGGGACTCTGATGTTCAAAATTGTTTACATACGCTCAGTTCTGAGGGTCCAAGAGTGGGATTGGATGCACAAATTTCTGGATTTAGGACCATGTAGCAGTCAATGACCATTAGCGGTTTCCTAAATGAACTCATCCGTGGTGTAAACACCACACTGATAACAGAGGCTTACATTTCACTATAAACAAGTAATCATATAAGGACACATTTTCTTATCATATAATGATATGGGTTTTACATAAAAGATGTTAAAGATGCCCACATAGAGAGGTGCCCTTAATAAGAGGTCATGAATTACATGGCCTACGTACTTGGAATCAAAGGGCTTACACTGAATGGTTGTTTATGTGTTTATCTTAGTACCCATCATCAAATTTGCTGAAATGACATGTCAGCTTCAGATGAGCTAATCAACATCAGTTGAGCCATCAGGCAGACTATAAATCCTGTTATAGGAATTCAGAGAGACTAATAAATATATGAAAATAAACAGTAAATTAAAAAAAAAAAAACTCCCCATTAGGAACTGTAAAAAGGTTCCCTCAGTACAGAGGTGCCTGTAAGGAGAGGTTCAGTTGTATATATCTGATCCATTTCACTTTTCAGTAATAGTCCAGAAAATACATGTGTGGCTAGAATACTTCAGTTGGTGATAGAAGCATCAAATTTTGCATGCTTGTACTTTAAAAAATTCCTTACACTAAACCATGTTAGCCAGTAAGAAACCGTCATGACCGCTGTTTTTTTTTCAAGATGGCCATCAAACCCCTTCTCATACGAATGTGCATGTAACATGTGTACGAGTGGTCAGATTTCAATGATCTTTATATGGATATTCAAGTTATATATGCCATGTTCAAAGGTGAGTGATGCTTATTATAGTCATTATGGGATATTTCAAATGTGTTACCTGCTAATGGATCAGAAACAGAGGTTCTCAATTAGCGACATTATCCCTCCTTTTGTGATTTATGAGTATTATATCATTATTATACTTACTGTTCCGAAGAGACAGTTTTATGAGTATTACAGGACCCTGATATTGTCTGTTGCCCTGTCCCTTGATCTACAGATTTCAATATATGTCACAATACTCATGAGTGTATAAGTGTATAAGTGTTTCTTTTTAATGTACTGTTAGAATTTAAAAAGCACACAAAACAATATACTTGCAATAATGCATTTAAGGATGACAGTTTATTTTTACATTATTAAGACATACTTGAGAGGACATCACTTTAATCAATAGAATGGAGTGTCAGATATCATGCAGTGTGGATTTCACTCTGCTTGCTATCTTTTAATACTTTCCAGAACTTCTAAAACATATACCATGTGAACTGGTGCCAGGTAAAAATGGCTGAGGTAAAAATGGCTAGGGAAAAATTGCTAGGTTAAAATATGATAAAAATGTCTGTTTCATGATGGCTACGACAGAACTGGCTAAACTGAAAATAAACAAGCAACAGAAATAAATTTAAAATTTGGAAATAGGTGTTTTATGTTGTTTGTGTTACAGAGAAGAGTAAAAGTATCTGTTTACTACAGGTGTTGGACAAAAGCACACCTAGAAAAAGCCTACCGGACAAAAAGCCTACCACTAAAGTACAGACTAGGGCAAAAATATAATATAATAAATGACTTTTTTTTTACAAATATATTGATGTTTTTCTATTGTATTTTTCAAGTACTACTGTATCCACTGAATAATGTATTTATAATCGTCTATTATACTAAGAGTATCCATTATATATGTACATGTGCTCATATGCATGTCCAGGAGGGCTTAAGTCTGGGTGGGCTTTTGATGAGTAGGCTATGTGACAGAGATGTGAAAAAACATCTGTTTACTATTGGAGATGGACAAATGCTTACCTGGACAAATCCCACTGGACAAAATGCCACCCCTTACCATCAAAGTGCAGACTATAGGGCAAAAGCGCACCCTTTTAATGGATTAAAATATAAAATTTAATATGGTTTTCTATTGCATTTTTATATACTACTGTATCCAATTCAAAATGTATATTACATTCCATTTTACCAATAGTGTGCATTCAGTATATGTTTATGTGCTCACTGGCATATCCAGGAGGGCTTTAGTTTGGTAGGGCTTAAAGCATTTTGTCCTACACCTATTTACCAGGGTCACATGTTAAGAATCTTTTCTCTAAGGGAAACTTAGTGAGAGGCAAATTTTGACAGTCTTTTAAGTAATTTTTAGGATACTTTTTAGAGTTTCATTTATGTTTCAGCTACATTTTGGTATTTTTAGTCTTTTTCAGAATCTTTTAATTACTTTTCAGTTTCTTTCCATCATCAGTTATGTAGGATTAAGAGTGTATACAATTTGCTATGTTAACTGACAATCTAAAACATCTTTTTGGTAATTTTTGTGTATTATTAATGTACAATTTAATACTTTTAAATAACTGTTCGGTAAACTTTTTAGTCATTTTTTTCGTACTTTTCGGTAACTTTTGGTACTTTTTGAGGTTCAACAATACCCAATCTTGGCTCACTTTTTGGTACTCTTCAGTATTTTCTGTGATAACTTTTACATATTTTTAAAATGCTCTCTTTATGAATATTCAGTCCTCAGTCCAACAATATTTTATTCATTGGAATAACATTTCAGTACCTTTTGGTATTTTTCAGTGCCTTTTTATAACTTTTGGTACTTTTCATTTTTTTTCCTATTTATACATTCTGGTACAGCAACACTATAGTACATTTCAGTAATGTTTTAGTAATTATTTTGGTCCATTAAACGTGACTGCCTTCTATATATATATTCGATATCATGAGTGCACCAATATACTGGTACTTTTTTGCAACTTTTCGGTACTTTTCTGACGTTTTGGTAACTTTACAATACTTCTGAAATGTCTGTCTGCTGTATATATTCATGAGTGCAGCAAGACTTCAATATTTTCACTAAAGTTTCAGTAATTTTTCAGGCAGATAGACAGGCTGAAGGCATTGCTTGCAAGTCAGAGCAAGCCAGATGTTTGTGTCTGCTCACTGCCTAAAAAGCTTTACATATGACCAGACATCAGGCTATCCACGCCTAGATTCAGGCAGGCCAGCACTGTACACCAGTGATACAGCAAGCTGATGAGAAAATAATGAGATGTGGCTAATTGCCAGATGTGTTTGCCCTGGTCTAGGAAGTAACTTTTCACTCACTTGAAATTTGACCCTGCTATTTGTTTTCAGTTTCAGGCAAATTGTTGGAAACAGTTAAAATGAATTTATCCATCTCTTGTAATTAATTTGTTAATAGAAAGTTTTAGATCACAGCTCCTTCCAAACTCTTCAAAATTCAAAAACATTCACAGATTTGATCCACATGGCCATAATACAGTTGCATGAAGAACACTTAATTATATATGTATGTTTATTGGCTATCCCAGCCCTGACCACCAGCAGACTCATGGTATGAAGGTAAGCAATGCAGCCAGTGCCATCGCCCTGGCCCCTCACAAGCCAAATTAACTTTGGAATTGACACCCTCACATTTTGTCTCTTGTGTTCAGTCTTCTGTAATCAGCCCCTACAGCCTTCACATTAGTGTGAGAGCCTCACTTGCCATGCTGGATTCTTAAGCCCCATGAGAGAACATTTTATTGATACTTACTTTTTGCTGAGATATCCTGGAAGAATGAGAATTTTGGCTCTTCCTGGGAAAAATGAGAGTTCCCATTCTTCTCAGAAAAAAAGTCAATTCATAATATCTCTTGATTCTCATTTTCCAAAGAGAAAAGAGAATTCTGTTTTCCCCGAAAAACAAAAGGAATTCTCATTTTTCTGGAACTAAATTGATATGGGATATTGCTAATACCGATACTTTTGTGTTTTGAGGAAGAATATGCCTGCTTACCTGAAACATTGCAGACAAACAACTAGCGCCCCTGGCAGACAGCCTGTTCAGCCCATTCATTTAATGCAGCTGCTTGTGCACTGAGCATGGCACTTTTAAGTACAAATTATTCTGAAATTTAATATGGTCTTGTTTTATTTTTTGTTGAGTTGAAATTAAAATGGTTGCATGAACGTGAAAAAGCTTAGAAATGACATATTGCACTTGAACTTTATATTGTATCATGGGACTGCCATTATAATTCAGGACAAAGCTACACATTTATGGCTTTTCATTTAGGCCCACGAATAAATGTCAGGTTTTTCATTTAACCTTCCTTGAAGCATACCAACAATTAATTACAGCCTCAGTAGTTTATATAAGCTGGTATAGTGGGGATGGTCAGATAAGACAGTGCTAATGATCATCTGGCTGAATCACACTTGCCTACATAAATGGACTTCCAGTTGTGCCAGTCTGTGGTTTTTCTCCTCCATTTACTCGATAGACTACATTATTGTAAATATATCCTTTGATAGGAAGGGAAGGTTCATATAATAAAAACAAACACCTAAATAACATTTCATGACACTCTTTTAGCGTCCAATTAAACCATTACTGGCATTTAAAGTAGAATGTAATTTTATTTTTATTCTGTGGCAAGAACCTGTATTTACCATTTTAAATTTAAATAATGGCACAAAATGATAATTACGAATGATAAAAATTGAATATTTCATACTTATTCCAACTTGCAATAGTATTCATCTTATCTTATAAAGAGAATTTGATTTATTGTGTAGCTTCATTTTCTCTAAGTTTAAAACTTAGATGTGAGAAGAAATTTTTCAAAAAGTAAAAATAAAGAGTTCAAATCTTGCATTGAATGACTCCTGTTCCTTCCAGGATTAATGAGAATTCTAATTTTCCCCTGGTTTGAATTTCTAAACTATTCCACTCTCTCCCAGAAAAAATGAGAATTCTCAATCCTCTCTGGAGACACTGGAATTCTCATTTATGCCAGGAAGAATGAGAACTAGAATTTGTTTGTTTTTGCATTATAAAAACAGAGAGATATCTCCCCTCCTCACGGTTTAATGTTCCCAAATTTCAGGAAAAAAATGCATGCTGTTTCTCAGGTTTCAGGTTAACAAAAAAGCCTATAAAGCTGAAGATTTGACCGTCAAGATGTATTCTCCATTTTTTGGTCCGCATTTATTCGAAAGCATGCAACTGTAAGGTTTAGTCTTAGAATCCTACTGGCTACATAATTAGGAAATAACAGACAAATTAACAGCTGTACAAATAAATGTCTATTAACATGAAACTGGGTCCAGAGTTGATTAATAAACCATGATTTACTTCTGTGCTTTTGGCTTAATAGTAGTACTTATCACTAAGATTCACTCCTGGTCACTCTTGATCACTACCTGTCAATCACCCACCAACAAGGATCACTGGTGGTCAAAGTTATTATCACCTCTTATCAAGCTAGTGTCTGGTGGAGTTACTATGTTCACTCAGCATCACTGCCAGTCACTCCTGGTCACTCAGCAAATTATCAATTAGTTGCACCCCTTCAACTGATCCCCAGGGCTGCTCAACTATCACTGCTGGTCACACAGTGATAGTCTGTGAACAGTTAAGTCACTCCCCATCACTGCTAAATACCTGTTGCGTTGCAGTGACCAGGAGTGATGAAAACAGTCACAGACCTTCCCTTTGTAATAGCCAGGTTCTCAAAGTGTAAGTACCCCTCAGAATAATTAAAAATTTGATACAAAAGCTCCAGTATCTGAATAACTAATGCATTGATCACCATGATTCTTTGCAAGCATATTGATCATTGAGTGTTCCATAAGTTCCTGCAAACTGGTGGCGCCACATGTATTTTTTCCAATATTTACGAAGTTTTTTCTTTATTTTTGGGACTTTCAAAAGGCTGTCATCTGTTAACATGGTACAAATCGTAATCGCTGGAATCTTCTTACTTGACATCAAGGGAGGTCCATGAAAAATATCTGTGGATACGTGAAATTAGGTCTCTGTTACCCATATCCTCCGAGCTATGGGGCTCGTAAGTACCCCTAAGAATAATTAAAAATGTGAGACAAAAGCTGCAGTATCTGAATAGCTAATGTACTGATGACCATGATTTTTTGCATGAATATTGATCATGGAATGTTTCATCAGTTCCTGCAGACTTGTGACCCCACCTATATATATATATATTTTTTTAATTTGTACGCATTTTTTTTCTCTTTTTGAGACTTTCAAATAAAGCCTCATCTTGTACAGGGCACAAATCGTAACCACTTGACCTAGAATCTTCATACTTGACATCTAAGGAGGTCCATGAAAAGTCTTCATGAAAATCTGAAATTAGGTCTTTGTTATCCATATCCTCTGAGCTATGGGGCTCGTAAGTACCCCCGAAATAATAAAAAATGTGATACAAATACTGTGTTTTTTGGACCCTTGGACCGATCTTTCCGTAACCCGGCATAGTTGTTCCCTCACATATGTAATTGTGCATTACAAAGACAGGTGGCACCACCTGCAATCCTTTCTGTGCAGTCTGAATCTGGGTGTCTTTTAGATAACAGCCGATATCTAAGGAGTGGCTCAATGTTTAAAGCTGAAAGTTTGCATGTCCATAGATCTTGGATCTCCCCATCTTGTAATCGCGACTGGTGGCGCCACCTACAATACTTTTTGCGTTGCATCCATTTGTGCATTTGCCATCTGTTTTTCTTAGTGGTTCTTCAATGTATTGGGTTGAAATTGTGCAAGTTCATAGACACTTCCATCTTGTAAACAAGACTGGTGGTGACATCTGCTATAATTTTCACGTGGCGTCCATCCGTATATTAGCTTTTGGTAAATATTGTTCATATCTCAGGAGTGGTTCAAGTTATTGGTCTGAAATTTGGCATGTCCATCCATCTTGGAAAGTTTTCTTGTAAACCAGACAGGTGGCGCCACCTACCTTACCGTTTCCGTAGAATGAATTACTGCTGTTTTCTTAGTAGTGGTGTGCCGTAATGGCCTGAAATTGTGCATGTCCTTATATCTTGGACTCCTCCATGTTGTCCTCAAGACTGGAGGCGCCATCTGCAATTGTTTTGCCTGAGGTGTCCATCTGTACATTTGCTTTGGGTGAAAATTGCTCATATCTCAGGAATGGTTCAAGGTATTGGTCTGAACTTTGGCATGTCAATCCGTCTTGGAGAGTTTTCTCATAAACCAAACATGTGGCGCCAGGTGTTTTTGTTGATTAAATTAATGCCCTTTTCTCAGGGTTTTACTGGACTATATTCAGGAGTGGTGTGACATACCACTCAATCCATCCCTCACTCCACCTGTCGCCGGATATACATTGTCGCTTGGCAAATGATTTCTAGTTAAAATATGATACAAAAACTCCAGTATCTGAATAACTATAATGCACTGATGACCATGATACTTAGCATGCATATTAATCATGGAGTGTTTATCAGTTCCTGTACACTGGTGGTGCCACCTGTATTTTTTTCAATTTTTTAGGCATTTTTTCTCCATTAATGAGACCTTCAAATGAAGTGGTCATCTGTTAACATGGCACAAACCGTAACTGCTGAACCTAGAATCTTTTTTCTTTACATCCAGGGAGACTAATGTAAAATCTCCTAGGAAACCTGAAATTAGGTCTCTGTTACTCATATTCTCCGAAATATAGAGCTCGTAAATACCCCCAAGAATAATTAAAAATTTGATAAAAAACAAAAGCTAGAGTATCTGAATAACTAATGCCTTGATAGCCATGATTCTTGGTATATATATTGATCATGGAGTGTTTCATCAGTTCCTGCAGACTAGTGGCACTTCCTGTATTTTTTTTTAACGCATTTTTCTTTCTATTTATGAGACCTTCAAATGAAGTTGTCATCAGTCCAAAAGCCCACTGAAACTCATTTCTAAGGACTCGTCACAAAATTCATGATTTGTTTGCACTCTGTTCTTGCTCATTGATAAATATTCCTTTAATTCAGTTGCGCGTCATGGCCCATGGTCCACTAGTTACCTAACTAGATGCTTTTGAACTTGGTAATTTGCCATAAAACCAATTTCAGCCAAATTGCTACAGGTGTCTTCTTCTCCGAAACCGTCAAGCTAAGTTCGTTCGAATAGCCACGTTTCTGTGATGTTTGGTCATTATTACTTTGTCAACCATAACTGTCTTATGTCTTCAAAATGTTTCTGCACTAAAGCCAAAGGTCCATATTAATTTATAAACCAAGAGAATGACGTCAAAAATAATTTATTCTTTTAATTACCTTCAATGGTTCCACTTGAATGCTTCTTAGATAAATTATTAAAAGTTTAACGTAGTCAAATTAAAATAAAATTTACCTGTTTGAAGCTGTAACAGCAGACATGGATCGAATCAACATTTATGACAGCCTCCTCGGAGAGAAGTACATTTCTTGCCATATTCTTCTTAATGAATTTGTAAAAATAACATTTTAATATGTCAGCGCAGGAGTGTAGCCAGGATTTCGGAGGGAAGGGGGCCATGAACGATGGCGGTTCCAGAAATTCCAGAACCGGGGGAGGCGGACACGGTTGATAATTGTTCGTATATAGTCTTTGCCCTGTTCCAATAAGAACATAAATGACTTAAGACAGCCTATATATATATATATATATATATATATATATATATATATATATATGTGTGTGTGTGTGTGTGTGTGGAGAGGGAGAGAATATATATCCGAAGATCGGGAATGTTCAACGGCTCAATAGTATATACTGTTTATGTATTGATGAGCAGTGTTTATTTTTCTGTTTATCTGTTTATCAGTTTGTCTGTTAGCACGATAACACAAAAAAATCCGGAGTTTATGAAATTTTTAGGATAGCTCGACAATGATTCAAGGAACAATTGATTAAATTTTAAGAGCGATTCATGCGCAAATAACCAAGGTACGAGTTCGTGTGTTTTTTTTTTTTTGGGGGGGGGGGGGGGGTCGGGGACGTGGGGGCGGTGGTACTTATTTTATTAAGGAACTTTATTAAAATAGGGGTCACTCGGACTAAACCACTATTGTAATAACGTTGCATACTGTAATGAAAATTTATGCGAGAAAAATCTTATGGATTTGTTACAGTACATTGAGACACATTAAGAACAGTTATAATTTTCTGATATTTTAGTGTTCGTAAACCATACAGCTGTGACACTTTAATAAATATTAATAAACCTTTTATACCGTAAATGACATGTAATTAAGTGATTATTATATTAAGGAACTTTATTACAATAGGGGTTACTCGAACCCAACTACTTTTGTAATAATGATGCCTATTGTAATAAAAAATTATGCAAGAAAAATCTTATGGATATTGTTACAGTACATTGAGACACATTAAGAAGAGTTATAAATTTCAGATTTTTTTGCAGTTGTAAACTATACAACTGTGGCATTTTTAAATGTAAAAAACACCTTTTATACCGTAAATGACGTATGTAATAAAGTGTTTATTACATTAAGGCATTTTATTACAATAGTGGTTACTCGGACCCAACCACTATTGTAATAACGTTGTCTATTGTAATAATGAACAATGCCAGAAAAATATTATAGATATTTTTAGTACTTTGGTGATACTATATGAACAGTTATAATTTATGGACATAATAGCTGTAGCACACCTTAAAACAGTGCCATTTAAGGAAATATTAAATACCCTTTTTTTAAAGTAAATGACATAAGTAATTTCATGGTTATTATAATTACGAACTTAATTACAAATAGGGTTACTTTGGCCCAACCATATTTGTAATACCTTTGCCTATTGTAAAAAAAAAAACGATAATTGATGAACTTAAAGTTTTTTTTATTATGTTACGTTGATTATTAATTGTTAACATATACTTTTTTATCACGAGTCCAAATTTATGACGTACAAAAATTAATTTTATAATTGTCAGTTTAAGACAATTTAGACAAAAAAGCACAGTCATTAATGAATAATTATAATAACGTTGCCTGTTGTAATGAATGAAGAGGCAGTCACTACTATTTGTACTACATATATGCAATTAATACACCACCCCATTGAAAAATCAATATAATGAATACATGATTCAACAATATTTAAAACCCCTAATGTAATAATTATAAAAACGGTGCACGTTATTACAATAGAGGTTATGAGAAAGAGCTCAATTGTAATCCCTAATGTAATATTTATTATGATAGGGTAAGTTATTAAATTAGAGGTCGGAACAAGGCTCTCGAGGCATGACCACCAGGGTGGGCACATAGCAAAGAATTGTAATCAGACCAATGAGCGCGTGGTATGGCATTGGGTATCCATCCCAGTTTTGAACATGCGACACCCGCTCATCGGTCACATCGAGGCATCCTCTCCCGTTGGTCTAATTCTTTGCCCTCTACCAGGAGAGCTGTAATCAGACCAATTAAAGCGGGTGTTACATGTGTCGTGTGAGGACCTTGGGATCGGGGGAACGATAATCCATTGTTCAAAGCGCATAATTACGACAATTCATCTCAATATCGGTTTATTAGAAGTGCGCGGCACAAACTGAAGATGAACATGGCTTCTTTCTTGATGACTCAATTACAGCCTCGTTTTGGACTGAACCGAGCTACTTAAGTATTGCCATCTGGCGGGTCGATCATAAACACGTCTGATCATTACCTGACACATGCTTAAAATTTGAGGCTTAATGAGACATATATGGCAACAAGCCAAGAATTTGTTTGTATCTATAAATAGCTTGGCAGACTGCCAACATTTTCAGATTTTGTGGCAGGCCAAGCTTCAGTCTATATCTATTAAGCTTTGAAGGACTGCCAACTTCTGCGATTTGGAGACAGACCAAGAGCTCAGTCATCGCAGTAGCTACATCATCCTCACCGGAGTTTGGTCAAGAGATGTGTTACCTGTCGGCCCTGAATTTTGGCATATCCATGCATCTCTGATGGCTAACGCGTACATAAGACTGTTATGGAGCGTGGTGGCGTAATGAAAAGAGAGCTGGACGTGTGACGGCAAGGTTGTGGGTTCGTGTCCCGTTCTGACCCGTTCTACGCTGAGACTCCTAGGCAAAGTCTTTACCACAAGGGTGTGCTCTCCCGACTCAGGAGTGAATGGGAATTGGTCATAAGAGAAAGGCATATGTAGAACGAATAACCTTCTAGCGCTTGATATGGGAGCTTTCGTTGTTTGCTCCTAAGGGAGACGAGAAAATGTACAAGAATTGACCGGCCCGAAAGATCATTAAGGCAAAGTAAAATGTCGGATGAGGCTGACAACGTCGGCAATATCAAACTATAAACCCCCATCTTTGTTAGCTCCATACTTGTGGGTCCACCTAAAATTTATTTTGGGATGTATGTATCTGTGCACAATGCTCAAGAGTGACGTATCTGCCTGAAATGTTGCAGGTCCGTGTATATTTGATGCCTTTCTCATACACAAGACGGGTGGCATCACCTAAAATCAGGTTGTACTGTGTATATTCATGCAAGTAATTCAGGCTTGATTTGTCATATCTTCATGATATTTTGTATGTCTGTACTTCATGACCTGTGACGCTATCTACAATAATATTTCCATATTGTTAGTGCCTGCTAATGTTCAGAAGTTATTTGAGAGATTAGCCTGAAATTGTACATGTCCATAGATTTGTCATACACAAAACTACAAAACAGACATTTTTATTTTCATTGTATACATCTGTGGTTTATGCGGTTTGACATATCTGCATATCCTCGACTTTTTCTTGTAAACAAGACTGATGGCGGCACCTATTTTACCGTAATGTACACCCATGCCAGTATCCAAGGAGTGATGCAAGTGCTTGTCCTCAGGTTCAAATTTTTAGTACTTGTGTTGTACACGTACATGTCACATATGTACATATACTTGAAAAGTAACCAAGTACTTTTCAAATAGTGGTCAATCATGTTATCAGAGAAGCATTATATCTTATGTATATCTCATTGCACAGGTTTGCATTGGACCCCTGATAAAGTATAGTGGATAAAGTATAAACATGAGAAAATACATGACAATAAATGGAGAGAAACGACGCGTCCCTCTTTTACAGTCCGTTCTTTAGAATCGCTAAACTTCGTAACTAGGTAGCCGCAGGCTGAAACCGAATACAGAGTTGATTAAAGCCATAAACTGATTGGTAATAAAAACGAGGAAAAGGAAGGGCGTCTGGAAACTCTTTGGTACCGGCTCAAAAATTCTCTCAGAGGCCCTGCGTATCCTTGAGGGGGGGGGGATAAAATTAAAAAGTCGAAACAAGGATAGAGAAGAAGCTGGAAACATCCGGTGTCAACATCCGCCCTATGAAGCACATGCTAACCCCATGCGTGTCTGCATGTCAATTTCATGGTTTCCTCGACTAGGATGTTGTATGACTGTAACTTGTGGAAGGAATGTGGTTCGAAACAAAGACAAGCAAATGGCCATGTCTGTGTGAAAGTCAGTATAAAAACACATCGGCTGGCATCTTGGAATAACTGTTATCGCTGTTATGGCGACACCAATACTAGAGCAACAGCCATAGACGATGTCTTTTTACGGAAAGTGGGGTATTATTCTGGGCGCGAGTTTGGAATTCTGTCTACATGACCCCACTCATGGAGAGCCGGTTGTTGTTATGAAGGAGGCACTATCCTGAAAATTTAGTATTTCAACGTTATTACCATCAAAGATACTTTCTCATACCCCATCAAATATATCACCCTCTTTACCTTGTTGAGCTAACGCCTAAGCCGTAGACGGAATTCCTAACTCCCTCCAAATTCTAGGTTGGGTCTCTATAATTTGATAGGACCATATATTTGTCGAGCAGGTGATACGGTGCACTTACGGTCCTTATGTCATGACTTTATAAGGGTTTGCAATTAAGCCATATAAACACAGGACTCGTGATTTTAAAACCAGTACCGGCTTTCTAGTCTCTCTTGAAGTTCCCCTATAATTCTTTCCATTGCAGTTTAGAAGAACCTGTCGTAGTTTTTGACATTCTGTATAAAATGTATACGTTAAACGCGCACGGATAACCCATTCGTTCAAGGTCTTGCTTAAAACGAATTTAATGTTTCCTTTTATAAAAATTATTTCATTTGAATTTATAAAATGATTTAGCTGTGTCGCAGTCCCAGAATAAATGCACTACTGTTTCTGTTTCTTATTTTGCAATATGAACACATATTGGTTTCAGTTATTTCCCATCTGTATAGCTTCACATTCACAGACAATATATTATGGATAATTCTAAACTGAAATTGCCTCAAAAACATATCAAAAGTGGTGTTATATATATATATATATATATATATATATATATATATATATATATATATATATATATTCAATTGCATCTTTCCAGGAAAATACCAGAGGTAAGCTTTCCTCTAGTTTTATTCTATTAGTCGGCTCATTTGTATAGTCATTTATAACCATATTATACACCTTACGTTAATTGACTTTTCTTAAGTCTAGAACTTGATTATTCAATAATAAATAACAAGTGTCGTTTACGTAAATATCACTCATATTTTCTGATTTTAGAACTAATTTCCACTCCTTTGGTACCGCTTGTTGTATAGAATACTAGAACATCAGGTATTTTTATAGAGTTTATTTTCAGGTTGAAATATTTCCGAAAAATTCTTAGAATCTCCATTGGGTTCGTATAAATCATGAATACATTTAATTCCAATGTTATAAAAAAAATCCAGAGTATAGTGATTTACCTGCTATTTTGACAAATTTGTTGTTCCAAACGGATGTAATAAGATTTGTTGTGGATTCGTAGGCCAAAATGTAGCAATTTTATCCCAAATTTTAAAACAGTGTGAATAAAATTTAGATATTTTTCTTTTCATATTGAAAATATTTTTTATTGGCATTCAATTTTTCTATACCGCCAACATTTCTTAGATACATATTAGGTATGACTATGCATTTTGCATTTGATAACTTTTTCATTCGGATCATACACATAATTCTTTGGCTTTTCAATATAGCATTAATGTCTGGCATATTTATACCACCATTTTCTTTTTCACTTACAAGTACCCCATATTTAATCTTTGGTTTTCGTCCAAACCATATAAAATCTACCATTATATTTTTAATTTTATGGATAAGTTCTGGCGTTGGAGTCATAATATTCATAACATTTGTTAATTTTGAGATTCCAATGGTTTTATAACTGTATTTCTTCCAAATACTGTTAAAGTTCACGATTTCCTCATATTAAATGCGATTTTTATCTTGTCGTAGACTTTATCGAAGTTGAATTTATGAGAGAGAGTTTCATTATATGTAAACCATATTCCTAGGATTTTAATCGCGTCCTTATGTAAATTCACCCAATTCATGTCTCTCATCTTTAAAGCTGTAGGAATCGATTTTTCCCTACCCAGCAATGACGCTTCACATTTTTTATTATTTATTTCTACTGATGATACCTTTGCAAATTTATTTAATATTTTTTTTACTTCAATCATTGAGTCAATATCTCTTAAAAAGAATGTAGTGTCATCTGCAAATAGACATTGTTTTCTTTCTGTATCACCTATCAATATTCCTTTCACCTTTATTGCCATTATTTCGATAACCAATAAAATTAAGTATGATGAAATGGGGTCGCCTTGTCTTGTGCCCTTTTCCATTTTAAAATAACCTGTAGTAAAACCATTATTCATTACACAGCTCTCTAACCAATTATCCATTAACTTTATCCATCTAATAAAATCATTTCCAAACCCAAATTTCTCGAGTAAAGTAAATAAGAATACAAAAACTATCGAGTCAAAAGCAGAGGCAAAATCGACAGCAAACATTATAGCATTAAAATATTCTAAATAACAGAAATCTATTATATCATTTATTTGACGAGTTGTAGACGTACAGATAAAAGCGAAAAATTGATCAAGCTAGTCAGGCAACAGGCTACCATCATCCAAAACTGGCCAGCTCATAACCATCACATGGAACAGCATCTGTGTTTTCTCGAACTTTTTTTTAGCTTCGCCCATCATCTTGTGGCACAGAAGCTTTCTTAAAAGCATCAAATGGTCTTGTTCTTGAAAATGAAGAAGAGTTGATGTGACTGGGACCATTTTGTTGTCCAAAAGACCGGATGTTGCTTTGCACACGCAAATACGGGGACAGGTCCTACGTTTTTGCTGCATACGGACCGCATACGGCATACTGCATACGCGTATATGGAATCATAGGATCGCATAAGCAGGACCTAATGGGGGGGGGGGGGGGCGGTTAACTGGTATGCCGAAGATCCAAATGGGGGTCTAGAACGACCAGGAATTTCCTATAGAGCAAAATAATATGTTTGAAATTGCTAAATTCTCTTTTAGTTTTATTTTGGCTCATGTGAATTTTATGTAAGAGCACGAGAGGACCCGTGTCGAACAGGTGTGTCTTATAGGGCAAGATGAGGTGGTATCGTTTGTCATTTAGGAAGCATGTTTATGAAATTTTTAACTGGGATTGACCCCAGGGAGCTAATGGGGCCCGGACAGGCCAGAAAAATCCTATATGGCCCAATTAAACGGTTGAAGTATCATTCAGTTTCGCCGCGATAACTTACCAGGCTTCGATAGATTTCACCAAACTCACCATATCTACTTAACAACAGATTATCCCGCCCGAGTTCGATTATGGGCAAAATCCACGCATATTTAATAAGGTCTCGGTTCAATAGGCTACTTTGTGGTGTGCCGCGATAACTTTCGAAGAACATGAAGAATTTTGATTAAACTCATCATAAATGTTGATTAATCAAATATCTCGCTTAACTCCGATTTCCAGCAAAGTCCCCGCATATATAATGAGGTCAGAGGTCACCACACATTAATGATTAAGCAAAAATCCGATGGATTTTCATAAAACTCATTACTCATTTACAATAGTTTCTCACCTGAATTACATTCTCATCCAAAGTCACGAATATTTAATGAGGGCAGAGGTCTCCAGATCCACCGTGGACGTATTTGCGGCCGTTTCTCTTGCGATAGTTTGAGTTTCAAATAGGGAGTGAAAAAAAAACAAAAGTGACTTGGACCCGTCTAAAGTTTCCCATATACAGAAAACTAAAAATATCAGAAAATGAGGAAATCTCTTTTGGATTTTGTGTATTACATCATTCGGACTGAAAGGAGCCCGGCTCGGTCTTTGGGATCTCCAAAGGGGCCATTAAATGCATGTCAATGCGGAACTTTGTTTTTTTATCCTCTTCCTTCAAAGGTCACAAGAGCAGGCCTGAAGTTGAAGTCTCATCTGTCTTAAATAGCATTTTTGGTGGTACATGATGGTATATGTACACCGTGAGATTTTATTTGAAAAAAAAAGATAACATATCTTTCATAGAATCATAGTAGTCATCCGTGCAGCTTTCACTGCCGATCTAAAACCTGTTAACATATAGAAATTGTTAAGCAGTCGCAACGATAAATTTTGCCAGCTCGAACAAAATAGTTAATTCGCAATTTCGTTAAGTCGACCTATTCTTGTTATTTTAACTAATTGTTCGGACCGTTGTTTAATTCTTCGTTCAGACATTGAAGGCCAAAGTATTCTTGAATCAGAACCCTAATTAAACTGAATATTAAAATATAGTAGACGCCAATCTTTTCATTTGAATCTTTGGAAGATTTATTTCAACAAACTTTAAACAGAAAATGAGGGGTGGATATAATTGGAATATGACTCGAATTGACCCTACTTTGTTATCAATCTGCCAAAATGTTTTTCGACTGATCCAAGGAATATATGTCACTCGACTAATTTGTAACATTTAACTGAACCTTACTGAGAACTTTTGAGAAAGTGTGAGACAAACCAGACAGGAAACAGCGAGTCAACACTTATTCCTGGCAACGGAGCAATGAATATCAGATTCAAAAGTCTTTCCAATGATGGAAAATGTATTAAGTTACAAAATACATTTTCATTAAATTTCATATGTTGTAAAATTGAATGTAACTTGTAAGTTAACTTAGCTGATGATGAGAGACCATGGCGTGATGTGTTGTACAATAGAAGCCTGGTAGAAGTTTGTAAATGGCGTTCAATATTGACAGTTTGAAAAAAACTACCTTCGGCAGCTTGCAAAACATCCTGCCTTCTTGTTGATGCCGTGTTTGAATCTGGTAACTTAGGTAACTGGGGGCCTATAGTGCATTTAGGGAACTGAGTGTTGGGGCATGTACATTTACAGCATGTACAATAACGCTTCCCATCACCTGGGACAAAGAGTGTCTGGAAGATTATAATAGGGTTATAAAATTAATCATTGATTCAGATGTGTGTGTGTGTGGGGGGGGGGGTAACAAACAATTGGACACCGGTGTCTGTCGTGCTAAGCAAATTTTGCAATGCAATGGTAAATGCATGATTGATAAGTAATTTTATTTGACTTGACTGACATGATTGATGTAACCTTCCCCAGTATTTTACCGATATGAATATTTAATATAGATGTTTTGATTCCTAAAACATGAGGGACCCAGTTCAATCCATTATAATGAAAGGGAAACATGCGAGCTTTGTCGAAAGTAAACATTCTGTGTTCCTGGATATCATAGTTTTATGTTTATTCATGCCATGACTAATGGTTTCTATTGTCCGGGGGATGCACCACCCTGTACTCACTGAAACACGCCGCAATTGTTATGGTTATATTGGCAAGGAATTTAAATATTAAGTATGCCCAATAACTAAAAATGTAAAGCCGTTGTCTAATTTGATACTGAACGACTGGCAGCAGGAAAAAAGATAATCACAATGCACTTTGGGGATCAAACATATAATTAGTAAGGAAACCCAATTAAATAAGTAGACTCAATTTCTTTTTTTGATGGATCTGACTTTTCATGATTAACTTACTTAGATATTTTCAGTTAGACAGAACAAAACTTATGAAGTTTTTAGTTTTCATTTTCAGGAAAATGTGTGGTTTTCTTGTGGTTAAATTTTGATCTTGAATTATAGATGAATTCTGGTAACAAGTGAAACATTTTCGATTAGAAGTTCCATATGATTACATTCTTTCTTTAACTAAATACAACATTGATATTATCAACATGTTTCCCAGCTGCTGACAAAAACTGTCGGTATAATCTTGAAAAAAACAGCATTCGGCGAAAACACGTGTTGTTTGTTTCATCTGTACTGCTTTTAAAGATCGGCTGAGCCATGCATATAATATTCACTGAAATCCCTGATCCTTTATCAGGTCTCACGTTTTACATTAAATGACTGGGGGGAGGCAAGGGCATGATTACTTTGGATCTTGTTATAGACAGTGTGGTAACAGCTGGATCTTTAGGTGACTATATTGACCTAGAAATGCACATAGCCTAAGGTGGACTACTTTCCTAATTTTTAGTCCATGTACTGTCTAATTGTAACTGACATTGACCACTGGCTGGTCAAATCCCTGTTCGAGCACAGAATAATGTGGTAATCAGTACTACAAGAAACACTATTCTGGTCGTGTGTATCCCAATAAACATCCGGAACATAGAGCCGTCTTAACTTGACGGTCACAATAGTCTCAGTTTCAGCTAATTAGCAGATAATTGGAACCACTCCACCTCCCCAACACTCTCAGTATTATATGAAATAATGATTGAAAAGATTGGAATTAGCAAGCACATCTCAGAATTTATATGGCTTGTGGGTAAGCCACTACTTTTCCTAAGGATTACTTTTTTCTTTACCCTTTTTATATACAAATTTAAGTAGAAACAGACACAAGAAAACAAGAGGCTGCTTATTTCCCCTGTAAAATATAAAGACATATTAAGGTATGTTTAATAACTATGTATGTATTAAATTCATTTTTAACAGTCAAATTTCAATTAAACACCTTTTCTGTAAAAATTATTCTTGATATGTAAACCGGTTGATCATAATATTTTAAAATATTTTTTTTAAATCATTATGATATTGCGGGCTTGACTGCAGGCTTGAATCCTGGCTGAGTGGGTGCGGACTGAAAGAAAATTTTGCAGGCCAGGTGCGAGCTGAAAGAATCATGGTAACTGCGGGATGGGGCGGGCTGAATTGTTTTCTTTGATGACGAAGCGGGTTGCGGGTTGAAAGTGCACGATGCGGGGCGTGTGTGGATCAAATTTTTAGCACGCGTAGGGCCCTATCCTGTGGGACGGACAGGACTACTTATCTCAACGGTTAAACTTTAAACTAGAAATTGGTATTATTTCAATTAAACACCTTTGTAATATTCCGCATGCGCATGCTTACAAAATATTACTTATTCTGTAAAGTCCTGACCACAACACAAGCATATTTATGTAGTTTGTTTATGTAACAATTCTAATCAAACACACATGTACGGACTACATAGTCCTCTTGACTATATTTTCAGATTTTGACTCCAGCAATCGATAACCAGTAGAGTCTACTCTTGTGAGTTCGAGTCTGTGCAGTGTTGGCGCTGCCATTCGGGTCAATCAATTCCATGGCATAAATGGTCTAAGTGGTGCCTCTGCATATTTAAAAAAAAATCATATATTGGACGTTCCACCTATTTTGAGCAAACTAATGAGGTTAAATCCCCTAGTAGGGCTCGGACGTGGCATTCCATATATGCGTATGTGTTACATGCTTATGTAGCTAGGAATAGGATACATTATATTCCCTTGGAGGCATTCCATATATGCGTATGCAGCACGTATGCGTCAAACGTATGCGTATACAGCACGTTTTGATCTCTCAAGGTATCGATTGAAAACGTGTACGAATGGAAACGGACGGGGGAGTTCCACTCTTTGACGTACGTGATATGGGTATTTTTGGGGTTCCCCCACCCGCGCTGTTTGCACGTGAAGATGGGTCGGAGGAAGGCATCACTTTAGTCAGGCAACAGGTTTAGATCAAGCTAGTCAGGCAACAGGGCTATGCATGCAAGGCTACCATCATACAAAAATGGCCAGCTCATGACCAACACATGGAACAGCATCTGTGTTTTCTCGAACGTTTTCTTTTAGCTTCGCCCATCATCTTGTGGCACAGAAGCTTTGTTATAAGCATCAAATGGTCTTGTTCTTGAAAATGAAGAAGAGTTGATTTGACTGGGGCCATTTTGTTTGTCCAAAAGACCGAATGTTGCTTTGCACACGCATATACGGGAACAGGTCCTACGTTTTTGCTGCATACGTACTGTATACCGCATACTGCATACCCGTATATGGAATCATAGGCGTCCATTTTCTAGCTGCATACGCATATGTACTGCACAAGTGTTATATATATCATTTTGCAACGGTTGCTTTGACTGCCCGACTGTATCCCATAGGCAGGACCTATGGGGGGGGGGGGGGGGGGGGAGCGGTTAACTGGTATGCCGAAGATCCAAATGGGGCCTAGAACGACCAGAAAATTCCTATAGAGCAGAATAATATGTTTTAAATTGCTAAATTCATTTTTAGTTTTTATTTTGGCTCATATGAATTTTATGTTAGAGAGCACGAGAGGACCCGTGTCGACCAGGTGTGCCCTATAGGGCAAAATGAGGTGGTATCGTTTGTCATTTAGAAAGCATGTTTATGAAATTTTTAACTGGGATTGACCAAACGGAGATAATGGGGCCCGGACAGGCCAGGAAAATCCTACATGGCCCAATTAAATGGTTGAAGTTTCATTCAGTTCCGCCGCGATAACTTACCAGGGCTTCGATAGATTTCACCAAACTCACCATATCTACCTAACAACAGATTATCCCGCCCGGGTTCGATTATGGGCAAAATCCATGCATATTTAATAAGGTCTCGGGTCAATAGGCTACTTTGTGGTGGGCCGCGATAACTTTCGAAGAATATGAAGGATTTTATTAAACTTATCAGAAATGTTAATTAATCAAGTATCTCGCATAACTACGATTTCAAGCAAAATCCACCCATATATAATGAGGTCAGAGGTCACCTCACTTTTATGATTAAGCAAAAATCCGATGGATTTTCATGAAACTCATTATACATATTTACAATAGTTTCTCACCTGAATTACATTCTCATCCAAAGTCACGAATATTTAATGAGGGCAGAGGTCTCCAGATCCACGGTTGGTGTATTTATGGCGCTCTTGTTAATTTATCTCATGGCACAAGGAAATGCATAAATCACAGTTTCTCTTGCGATATTTTGAGTTTCAAATAGGGAGTGAAAAAAAAACAAACGTGACTTGGACCCGTCAAAAGTTTCCCATATACAAAAAACCAGAAAATATCAGAAAATGAGGAAATCTCTTTTGGATTTTGTGTATAACATCACTCGGACTCAAAGGAGCCCGGCTCGGTCTTGGGGATCTCCAAAGGGGCCATTAAATGCATGTCAATGCGGAACTTTGTTTTTTTATCCTCTTCTTTCAAAGGGCACAAGAGCAGGCCTGACGATGGCTCATCTGTCTTAAATAGCAAATTTTTTGGTGGTACATGAAGTCTCATCTGTCTTAAATAGCAAATTTTTTGGTGGTATATGATAGTATATGTACACGGTGAGATTTTATTTTAAAAAAAAAGAAAACAGATCTTTCATAGAATCATAGTAGTCATCTGTGCAGCTTTCACTGCCAATCTAACACCTGTTAGCATAAAGAAATCGTTAAGCACTCGCAACAATAAATTTAGCTAGCTCGAACAAAGTGGTTAATTCGCAATTTCGTAAAGTCGACCTATTCTTCGTTATTTTAACTAATTGTTCGGACCGTTCTTTAATTCTTCGGTCAGACATTGAAGACCAAAGTATTCTTGAATCAGAACCCTAATCAAACTGAAATCTTAAAATATAATAGACGCCAACCTTTCATCGACCAATCTTTTTGTCATACACAAAGGTTAATGTAGTTGGCTTGGCAGGAGATCGACAGCTTATTTTCCTTATGATTCTATAGACATTTAAAGAAATCATCGTAGGGTCAGACTTTTTCTGTTCGCGAAATATGCTGTTCCTAGCAAAACTATACTCGGCCATGGCTTTATTATATTCTATTTACTACTAAATGTAATTTTTCGCCGTACAATCGACAGGAGACACACGCATTTGTTTCGACTTGTATGCGATAACAAAAAAATCAAGTTTAAGGTTTAGCTGAACGTCATATTTCATGAGCAGCATGTTTTAAAAGCAGCTAAGTAATTTCAGGGTAAGCTTTCCTATTCTTATGATGTGTCTAAAACTAAATTTCACACAAAAAATAATGTATTACATATCCAAACTCACTGAATCTAGGGACACCTATTTTCTCTTCTAGACACGTACAGATAATTTTTAATATGCAACCAGCATATCATACGGTTTTACATGGTTCACACAGCAGTAATCCATTCTTGAGATTAAGCGAAATATAACAGGATTTATTGGAAAATTACCAGCCTTAGGACACATTCGGCATCGTTAGCTTGAAATAATACATGTCCATGCATCTGCGATTTGTCATACAGAAAACTACACTACCGACAATTGTTTTTTCCAACGTATACACCAGGGCTAATAACGTAAATTGATTTGGCATGTCTGCTTGAAATATCTGGATCTCTATGCATACATCTTCGACTTTTTCTTCTACTCAAGACAGGTGCGGCACCTACAATAGTTTTCCGTACTGTAACCTCATGACAGTATCTCAGGACTGATGTATGTTATACAAGTACTTGTCCTCAGGTTCAAATTGTCAATACTTGCGTTGTATATGTACATATCACACATGTACTTGGAAAGTAATCAAGTACTTTTCAAATAGTGGTCAAGTACAGTGAAACCTCGTTGAGTCGAAGTCGAAGGAACCCTCAGAAAGCTTCGCACCTCCGAGGTTCGACACAAGCGGGTTTTATTTGGTAATTATTTAACAAGGGTTGTCCAGAATATCGAGTCTGTAACTTCGACTAAAGCAGGGTAAAAAAACACCGGCTTAGTTTAACTGTTATCGTTGTTATGGCGACACCAATACTAGAGCAACAGCAATTGGCGATGTCTGTGTACGGATAGTTGGGTAATATTCTTGGCGCGAGTTTGGAATGTTGATCCCCCACTCGTGAAGAGCTGGTTGATGTTATTAAAAGAGGTCAAACTTTCCTAAAAATTAAGTATTTCAATGTTATTAGCGTCAGAGATACCTTTCTAATAACTCCATCAAATATATCGCCCTCTTTACCTTTTTGAGCTAACGCCCAAGCCGTAGACAGAACTCCTAACTCCCTCCAAATTCTGGGTTGGGTCTCTATAACTGGAGAGGACTATATGTTTATCGAGCAAGTGATTAGATGCACTTATGGTCCTTATGTCTTGACTTTGTTAGGTTTTGCAATTTAGCCTTATAAATGACTTGAAAATGACTGGAATCGACCCTACTTTGTCATCAATCCGCCAAATTGTTTTGCAACTGATCTAAGGAATATATGTCACTCGACTTATTGGTAACATTACACTGAACCTTACTTAGATCTTTTGAGAAATCGTGAGAACAACTAGACAGAAAAACAGGGAGAAGGCAATTAATCCTGGCAAAGAAGCAATGTATATCAGATTCATAAGCCTTTCCAATGTTGGAAAATGTATTGAGTCATAAAATACATTTTTATTTAATTTCATGTGTTGTCAAATTGAATGTAACTTGTAATCTAACCTTAAATTAGCTGGTGAAGAGCCAACATGTCGCAATGTGTTGTCCGATAGATGCCTGGTAGAGGTTTGGGATGGCGGTGAATATTGACAGCTTGATATACCTACCTTTGGCAGCTTGCCAATCTGCCTGCCCCTAGTGTAGAGGGCGGATTTAGATAAAGGGTCTGGAAGTCAATGATAGTGCTTTAAAAATTTAATAATTTATACAAAATGGAGGGGAGGAGGCGGCCCATAATCAATATGCTCTCCACCCCACCTCGACAGCGTGTGGATCCGCTACTGGAATAACAATAGAACCCAAATGTCTGACGTGCAAGGCATATTTTGCAATGCAATGGTAAAAGCATGATGAATTAGTAATTTTATTTGACTACATGTTACTAGAATCTCATCTACTTGACACCTCCCAAAGTGAGGGAGGTATTTTACCGGTATGAATATTTAGTGCAGATCCTTTGTTTTGGACGGCCCACTGCAATCCATTATCATGCGTGCTATGCCGAAATATACCAACTTTTTTTCTGCATATTTTAGTTTTATGTTTATTTACGCCATGACTTCTGGTTTTATATTGTTAATGGAGGAACCACACTGGATTCACTGAAACACATCGTCTCTGCAAAATAATAAGTCACAATGCACTGTTGGTACATTGAGTTTGACCTGCATAGCGCTCTCTGTTGGTGGGGGCCGACTCTGAAAAAAAAATTCTCATCGCTCCTCGACTGGAACTTTAGCTGATGATTCCTCAGGCCTCAAGTCTAATATGGCACATCAAAAACTATCTGTCATTGTTTTCCTCTTAGTAATGAATGTAACCTAAGGATTGAAAATGACCTGTTTTATCCGATGAACTGTTATAACTAAATTAAAATATTCATTAATATCACTGACCAGGAAATGAAAAAGAAATGGATTATAATATCAAAATTCCCTGTCAGATAACGTGAACTGTATGAATTATATTCTAAAATAAATATATTAAAAAATCATCCGATGTCAATTTTCCTCTGTAATGACTGTATTTATTTATTTATTATCCTAATAAACTGTAGCAATATGTGTATGCATATATGACCTGGAATATCACCTGGTATGGACTGAACAGTGTGGAATATTAAAAAAATATAACCTGCATTAATCGAAAATACCCAGTTGTATAATGAGGGAAAACAATATATTTGAGGGTCTCCTGGTTCTATCTTGAACAAACCACAGATATAATTTGCACAAAGCATTCAGAGAAACACACGTGTGGTTTGTTTACCTGCCGGGTGTGCGTGTCACCGGTGCCTTGAAGGTAAGAATCTAAAGTAATAACAAATGGAAATAAAGTCTGAGAAGAAGAGGTAATATAGGCCATGGTTGGTTGATGTGATTGAAAAAATTGTTGCAAATAATATTTGTGATTTGTGATAAGTTGTTGACAGTTCAGCAGTTGACACATTAGTCCAATTAGATCATATTTTTTTATTGAAGCTACATTGTTTTTTATTTTTTTAAATGTATACATTTGGTATAACGTTCCCCTCCACACTTGGTGGTGGGTGAAGGGGGGAGGAGAAGGAGTAATGATGGGACTTACAACACCCCTGTACCTTTGCTTTTTATTTTCTTTATCTAATAAATACTGGGCCGATGACTTGAAAATAACTGTACACCAATGACAGCAGGGGTGCCCGACCAGTGTTGCATAAGGTTACCAAGGGAGTGCTGTAGTGACCAGGAGTGGGCGGCCTGAATCTTGACAATGCAAATGAATACAATAGAGCCCCTGAAAAACTTCAATGACAAGCTTACTTTTTGAGCTTTTATGTTCAAATTAAAAAAAAAATTAACAGATTAAACCCCTATCTGTATCTGTTGTGAAAATTAAGTCAAATATACTCACAGGAATAAAATGCGGTTTCGTCAAAGATAGATCAACTTTAAAGTACTGATTTTATATTTATGTTAATAACTTAAAAAATATTTAATTCAGATCTAATTTTGGATATGTAATTGAATCTTGATGAAATAGTTTTTTCAACAATTATCATGTTAAGTGAGTAAATATCTTTCCCGATATTTTACAAAGTGCATTATGTTTGGCACATTACTTTTATAAATAACTTTATACTAACCGAATTTCTCGCATGTACATAGGAACTATATAGGGGAATATTTATGTTAATATATAGATAAAGAAATAAGATCCTATTCGAAGGCGTAAATATAGATGTTGCCCTGGGTTCCAGGATGGTCTAATCGTGCTTCTGCATTTTCTTTTTAAACTGACTTTTAGTAAAGAAATAAGCAGTGTCTGCTAAGATTATACCCTATGGACCAGCAATGTGTTGGGCGTTATTCCGATTTTGAGCAAACAGAAGTTATACCAATTTTGAGGTTAAACTCAATGAAGGGCTCGGACGTTGCGTAATTATTTCTCAACATAACATTTTCGTGGAGTGAACCCATAATATTAACCCATATATTTAAAAAAATATGTACCCAGGTTAGTTTATAAAAAATGCAAATTTCAAACCTTTTAGACACTTTTTCCAGTGGGGTAATGTTTTGAAATATGATATACATAAATCACTTTAGCAGAATATGGCATTCAACCTAATTATGACGGGGGTGCAGCAAACTCGAAAGATACGGCCTGTTTGGAATTGGCCCCAGGACTATTGGGGGATAAAATAAAAGAATGAAAACAAGGGTAAAGAATCAGCTTGAAACATCCGGTGTCAACATCCGCCCTTTTGAGCACATGCTAACCCCATGCATGGCGTGCGTGTCTGCAGGTTTCCTCGTCCATGACGTTGTATGACTGTTACTTAAAAGATATGTCTAATCGTGACCACGATAATCCAATGGCCACATCTGTGCGAAAGTCAGTATAAAAACAAATCGGCTGGCGTTAAACTGTTATCGCTGTTATGACGACCCCAAAGGTAGAGCAACAGCCATAGGCGATGCCTGTTTTACCGTTAATACGGATAGTTGGGTAACATTCTCGGCGCAAGATCGAAATTCTGTCTGCACCACCCACTCGTGAACAGCTGGTGGATGTTATTATAAGAGGTCCAGCTATTCTGTAAATTTAGTATTCACACGTTATTACCATCCCAGACACTTATTTTTCTCATACCCCATCAAATATATCGGCCTCTTTACCAGATGTAATAGTTTGTAATATATGAAACGATATGGCTATTCATATATATAAATATATATATAATTCCTAGCCGATATATTGGATTATTACTAATTGCTTTTATTTATTCATTTAACATAAAAAAGTACTCATCATGCATTTTGGGAATCAAAACATATTAATACTCATTAAACTCAATCAAATAAAGGGACTCCATTTATTTTTTCGGAATGGATCTGACCTTTCCGTCTTAACTTTATTAGATATTTTCAGTTTAACAGAAGAAAGTAATGAACTTTTCAGTTTTCATGATTTTTTTTAGGAAAAATGTGTGGTTTTCTTATGGTATACAGTCGATCTTGAGTTATAAATAAACTCTGGTAACAAATGAAACAGTTTCGATTAGAAGATCGAAATGAGTACATTTCTTCTTTAACTAAATACAAGATCGATATTATTTACATTTTGTCCAGCTGCTGACAAAATGAGAACCCGTATGTAACAGAATTACTTTACTATACTGCCGTTCAATATCAGGTTTTGCCATTTACAAGAATTTTTCACCTTTTTTATTTCATATGTATATAGTGGAGGTACACGTTTAAAACCTAGTTTAATATGTATTTATTCATCTGATTACTCCCATTCTGGTTTGGGACTACGCGACAGAACTCGGGATTTCCAGGCTTTAAGTCTTGTACCTTTCACACTAGACCACAGAAGGCCGTATTTCTGTTTCTAAAGTCAAATTATTTACACTGTTTACCTCATTCCATCATGATGTGATTTTTTTATCATTTTCCCAAATGCCACTATTCTTTATGCCGCCACACTTTATTTCATTTGTTCACAGCAAATCGTTTTGAAACGGGCCACAAACGCCAAAGTAGAGAATTTAAAAATTCTGTACTTAGTACCAAAATGTTAAAATTTTTATGGCTAAATAGTTAAAATAGGAATTTATCTCTGATAATGAAATATATCAGGATTGTATTTAGATTTTGCATATTATATGGAGGAAAATATTGCAGAAAGTATTATCAAAAAGAAAATGAAAACAAAAGTAGATAAAAAAATATGAAAATATTAGTCATGTTTACTCCAAGTTTCATTATTATACGCAAGTAACAAACTATTCTCCTTGATCTGATATTGTTCGAATCGAAGCTGGTATTAAAATTTTCATTTTTCCAGGTGTATATAGTTTGACAGAATATCATACAAAATCAGGTAGCTAAATTTACATCATAGGCAAGGGCTAAATCAAATAGCAAACAATCGTATTGACTCGATGACATTCTACCGCGACAGCGACTGGATCGTGGATTTGGTAGTTGGCAAGATTATCGTATTTGTGTACTTACATATTAGTGTCTTTTGGCCAAGACGAATTAACAGAGATAAGCATGTGCAAGACGCTCAGCTCTAACTACTGCTGTAAACGCTTCATAGGCTTCTCACCTGTCAGTCAAGGGAATGTTTTGGGGACTGCCCTATCAGCACAGTCTGCCACTGTTAGTACACAGCCTCCTCGGACGTATGATGTTTTGGTAATAATTTTAACAAGAGTTTTAATTGAGAATTCTTTATGTCACCGATTTCACATTTTTACAATTAGATTGGAAAGTAAATGACCTTAAAATGACCTTGAAATGGTACAAGGATATTGTAGTAGGCTCATTAATTATTATGGTACATTATTTTTTTTAATAAAAATATGGTCCATCTATTAGAGTGATAATGTTTATCATTTTAGAATGATTTCTGTTTCAAGAAAATAATCAATGATTCATTAGGAAATCGTACAAAATGGCCTTCCCTTGGACCATTCAGTCCAGTTATACAATGGACACTAACATTGTTTACAAGTAAAAATCCAACGGAATCCATATCCTTTATCATAATTCATAACATTTATATTAACATAATAATAATATAATGTTTAACATTTCAGATAATAACAACTATAGAACTCAAATAACGTCAGTTTGTTACGTAACAGGTGAACGATGGCCCGAAACATTTATATACCAATGTGATGACCAATTCAATTAAAGAGCACGCATACTCAACTTTAGATTTATATTCTGCCAGAAAACGTGTTTACTTTTTACAGGATACTTGCCAATCACTCAAAATATTGAATATGAACCAATTTAAAAACTGTTATATCCATAATACTTGACATATCAACAGTTAATTATTCACCGGGAAATTTTGATTTGAAATTACTGAAAAATTCTAGCCTGGTCCCTTTGAAATAAGACTCAATCCTCAATGAATACGGACTATTATCACTACTAATATTACCATAACCCCAAATAATTATATATTTATAATTAGCTTATTTGTGGAAAAAATATAGTTAAACGATAAAGTAACCTTTTTTAAAGTAAAACCATCGTTAACAGTGCACAGACCATAACCCTTCGACCTAGAATCTGCAAACATATCATCCAGGGATCTCTTAGATATTATGAAATGGAGTTCTGAGAGTCTCCCGAGCTTTGAGGCCTTGCTTCTGCACCCAAGAATATTTAAAAAGTTGTAACAAAAGCGGAAGTAACTAAATAAATAATATATGACATGCCATGAGTCTTGCTTTGCATATAGAGCTTAGACAGTTTCATCAGTGGCTATAGACAGGTGACTTCAGCTATTTCTTTCTCATTTTTACGCATTATTTCCTTATTTTTAGACCATCAAATGACAGCAATCATATCAGGTTCTCAGCCGTGATTTCATCTTGTGTCACGAGACCTTGTTTCTTTTTTATCATGACTTGTTCTTTCATTTGCTGACGACTGATGGCTTTACTTGCATTTTTTTAATTATCACATATTTTTTCAGTAATGTTTTGAAACTTCAAATTACGGCTGTCAAAGGTTGACTGCTAAAACGATATTTATTTATGTATTATACATGTGATTCAGTTTTCATACCCTGCCCTGTACTCTACCGAGCCAGTAGAGTCCTGTAACCTTAAATCCCTGATTAGTTTTCTAGTTTTGACTGAGCGCAGTGAACCATGTCAGGTCCAGCTTTTCAATGACCTGTGTAATCATTGTATTTTAAACTGCTGTCCCCTTCATTTATTTTCTGCTGGGCAAGAATCCCCTTTCTCCCTGTCACTAGTCCTTTCTTATGTTCCAGTAATCACACAACTCAAAGTGAGGCTGTAATGTTTTTGTGTCTTGTTGCATAAGGAATTTGGTATGAAGGCCAGAGTTGATATGTGAACCTGGAACTGAGGGTTCACCTGTGAGCTGCACGAAATGCTCCATGCATGAACATTGACGTGAAATCAGAGGATATTTTGCCAAATGACCAACGAACATTGGTAACCAACTCTCTATCAAAACTGTACAGTATCATGTGACTGAAGTTATATATAATCTTTGGCTATGCATAACTTTACCAAAGCAACAAAAGCATGGTAAATCATGCACCGGAAGTAACCCTGTGAGGGATTGATTCTATGACAACCGGCCGTCACTACTACCATCCTGTGACAACAGACGTTCCTCAAACTCTGATGCAATATTTGTGAGCCTGTTACAATTTTCCTTGTTGCATTGTTAAGACACTGTATTGCAGCCTCGGTAAAGAACATGACAGGGTAATATATTTCATCACTTTTATTATACCTAATTAACTTGTGACGTGCCCTGTTGAATTTAATTGGTATTAAAACCAATTCTCTCTCGGTATATATGTCCTTCCAGTTTTCCTGTGTAAATACATTTCCCTTCTTGTGACACATTTTTTCTTGGGAAGATTTCGTTAAGAACATATACCGGTATCAGCTCCTGGTCCGGCTACTTACCGGCGACAGCTACCAGCCAAGCCATATGAACGAAATTACCTTCACTGAACATAGTCAATACAAAAGTTTATTACATAAATGCAGTCTTAGTTGTTTGTACACGTGTGTGTGAGTGTGCTCGGGTTTTCTTGGGCATCCTTTCTTAATGTTTCAAACGAACCTGACCAAGGGCCAAAGTGCCCCCGTGACAACATCAATTATGTCAGTTTCTCAAATAAGTTTCACTTGGTGCTCTGAAACCTAGTATATTTGATAATTTTAACTAAATTTAATGAATAATAGTGATGCAATATCTGCCAGTCCGTGAACCTGAATGGAATGAACAATAATTTCCACAATTGTTAAGATTTATCGTGCATATTATGAATTTAAATTAATTGACATAATAATGGATATGCTCTGTGTGGGTTATCATATGGCAGGATCTCGAAAATCGAAACCTCACCAACAAATGAAAAAATTAAAATTTAACGTCACGAATATGAATCCAACCATAGTAGTTTATAGCACTGAATATATGCATCACACAGCTAACTAGTGTTTGCTTATGATGTGGTGTATCATTGGGCCTAATATATACCTCATGCAGCCAAGCATGAGTTGTAATTAACATATGCGTAAAACACCATGCACATGCGACATGGAGTCCCGGAAACTGAGTTATTCCTTTGGCGGATTCAGAAGGGGCTCAGGGGAAGGGGGGGGGGCAAGAATAAAGAAATTAGAAATGTACACAGGTCATACTGAAAAGCAGCCTCGGATGTTGACCGGTGACGTCTTCTTCCCTACACTTTTGCTATAAAAGATTTTTAGGTAACATCTACTCTCACTACCGGCACACCTGTGCACCTGTGTCAGCATTTTGAGCCACCCCTTTTTCTTTAACATCCTGCATCCTCCCCTGTTTTCAATATTTTCCTTGAGGAAAAATGATTTAGTCATTCTTTAGAGAACATGTAAGAATATCTTATTGGACATCTTAATACAACTCTAAGGTAGTCCGATAAAAAGATGAAACACTTCTGAATTTCAAGTGAAATTGCCTTCGTAAATTATCTACCCATATATAAATATATTTATATTATATTTATATCAAATATTACCCATCAATCAAACTATTCACAAAAATATTCTGGAACAAGGAAAGAGAATATTCACTTGATATAATGAGTTTTCTTGTTTAGAATAATGCTAGTATATCTAGAAAAAAGCAAGCCCTACTTAACAAGGTTTTGAACTGATTTTCGTAAATGATATTTTTTAAAGAGAACGAGTTCCTAAGCAGTTAGATTGTATCATATACAGAGCCATAGCAAGTCGGTGTAAAGGGATATTTTGTTAAATTGAGTACTGTTATGTAGACCAGCACAAGAATTCAGATATCACATCAGTTACATGTAAGATAAAAAAAAAATTGTTGTAGAGAGAGAAAAACGCCATATCAAAACAAGCATATGAATAGAAAGAGTTAATTAAACTGTTATATCTAAGGGTAATATTAATATCAATATTATGTGAAGAAGGAAGAACGGAGTGTCCTTTATGCAAATTTAAACTTGCGTAAAGATAGAAAAATCAGCAAATTTCAATATAAAATATTACATAGGTACCTTTGCCTCAAAGAAGACTTAAGAAACACGGAATATCGGATGAACATTATTGAATATGTTGTAGGTTGGAGATATTGCACATCTATTTTTTCATTGTGGTGTTCTCCAGAGATTTTTTATTGAAGTAAGAAGTTATTACAATATTGATACAGAGCCAAATACTGAAAAAAATGTAGTCTTGGATGTGACATACTAGGAAAGTTAGAAAGAAAACCAAGTCCTTTACATGGAAAATACTTCATTTAAAAGACAAAAAAATGTGCATGCGCTAAATATTGATCAATATCAGCAACAGATAGAATGACCATTGTAAATGTATAATCGACCACTAAAAGAAACTGTAAATGGCGGTTGATTTGGGATATATGTGATGTCTAAAACTTTTAAGTGCTTGTTATTAATGTGTTTGTTTTGTCAATTTAAAATATATGTAGGTTCTCCAAAACCTGTTTCCCGGTACCAATATATAATATAGGTATATTTGCTCTTATGTTCAAGGGCAGGTGATTACGTCACCCGCCACATCTTGCTGGAAAGTAAGATGAAAAGTACCTCACCCCCCCTATTTATTTTCTGTAGTTTTTTCATTTGTTTTTCTATTTTGCAGTCTATTTGCTTTCTAGTTCATTTGTCAGGTCATTTACATTTTTACAGTTCTAATTCCTGTTAAATTGATTTTGGGTGATTTCATGAAATAGGAAAAAAAGCATTATTTACTTTCAATGTTATGACATTTAGTCTACATTCCCTTTTTGTATCAACCGTTTCAATGATTTTCCACTTCTGAATAATGTGTAGGACATATAATATGCATTCCGTGCATACCAGTTGACAACGATTTCACATTCGAGCACCCCCCCCCCCCCCGTCAATCCTGAATCTGTATTTGGTGTTTCTTCATCTTGTCCTTGTTATACAGGACAATTAAGTAAGATGAAAAGTACCTCACCCCCCCCCTATTTATTTTCTGTAGTTTTTTCATTTGTTTTTCTATTTTGCAGTCTATTTGCTTTCTAGTTCATTTGTCAGGTCATTTACATTTTTACAGTTCTAATTCCTGTTAAATTGATTTTGGGTGATTTCATGATATAGGAAAAAAAAAACATTATGTACTTTCAATGTTATGACATTTAGTCTACATTCCCTTTTTGTATCAACCGTTTCAATGATTTTCCACTTCTGAATAATGTGTAGGACATATAATATGCATTCCGTGCATACCAGTTGACAACGATTTCACATTCGAGCACCCCCCACCCCCCCGTCAATCCTGAATCTGTATTTGGTGTTTCTTCAGCTTGTCCTTGTTATTTTTAACTCCAGCTTTCCTTGTTTATTTTTTAACTTTTAAATTATGCTTCAGACATTAAAAGTCCTGCCCCTGCAAAACCATGGATCCGCCTTCGGTTTTGTCTTGTCTCAAGCTTCTCATTGTATATCCTCTTCAGCATATATGACCAGCACATATTATAATTTGCATTCTATATATTTCAAATATATATATACGTTTTCGAGATTCGAACCAACCTACCCCCGCCCCTTGCCAAAGATGGGGCCACCCCTCATTTGCTCGTCAGCCCGACAGCATTTAGAGGTTTTCATGGTATTTTAATGGAATTAGTTAACTGATGGTTGACCTTGACCGATATTTGTGGCACATCGTGAGCTTTGACTTATTTTAACTGCAAAGCTATCTCAATCATGTCTTAAGCATGCAGGTCAAGTTATCTAATGCATCAATATTGGACTAGTTTACCCCAGTTGTAGGGGCGGTAGGAATCCTTGTTTTGGCATGACAGTAGGCCAAAATACCAAACGTTTGTCAGTGCTATAATAGTCATAATAAATCTTTTGTAGTCTTCATCACTACATATGTTTTAGTTTATGTCTTGACTTTTCTAAGTACCTAGTCACCGTGGACGTGTATAAATTGAGTGTCATTTGTTTGTACGCGTTTTAGCACCCGTAAGGGTCATCGGATATGGTTTTAATTTGATGGACGGGATTCAGGAATGATTCTGTCTATAAATTTAACTTTGGTTGACCTTGCAATTTGGATATAGACTTAAAATACCCGAGATAGTATCTTAGACATGCCGGTAAATTGATATCATGTGTGTTGTGTGAAGTATATTAGTTATACAATTTATCTTTTCAAGCAATACGATTGTAAATTTGAAATTAGTATCTGGTAGTATTTGCTTAACAGGTGAATGCTTTTGGTTGCAGGAGACGGATTTATCTTATGATGGTCTGGGTAACTAAATTCGGTCATTTTAGGTGGATTCTTCACCAGTGAACAACTCTGGAACGTTCAGGGTTTTTTTAATTAGTTTCATATTTTAGGCAGAGGACACAAGATGCTGGACAGGAAGATAGAAGATGCTGGACAAGAAGACACAAGATGCTCGATTTCTGATTGTGGTGAGCTGTAAATTAAGGACAGGCGATAACATTACCATTGAAAGTCAACTGAGGTATATAGCAATGGCCCTTTGTCCGTCCTTCCGTCCGTTAGCAAGGCACCAATCGTATTCGCTAGACCTAGAAACTTCTTCCAATTCTACATCCTGGGAGGTCAATAAAAAGTCTCTTTGGAAAACTGAAATTAGGTCAGTCCGACCTATTACCTCCAAGTTATGGGGATTGTTTGTATCCCCAAGAATGATTAAAATTTTTAAACAAAAACATCAAGTATCTTAATTAGTGCATGGATTGCCATGAATCATGTCTTGAATATTTACCTACTTGCCTAGTTTTGCCAGTTCCCGAAAACTTGTGGCGCCACCTGTATTTTATTTTAATTTTTGAATTTTTTTAGAAAATGTCCGGAATCATGTCAGTTTCTCAGACGTTGTTCCATCTACTATCCCGGCTAGTATTATAAGCGGCGGTCTTATTTCACTGACTGCCTGTCTGTCTGTTCGTCTGCCCGTCTGTCCGTCAAAGAATTCTTTCCTAATGACAAGTAAATATCAAACTTGGCCGTTATATGGCCCATCAATAAACAACCACCCTATTTATTTTTGGGGCATGAGGACAAATGTCAAGGTCTCAGGACCCACTATTTATTTTTGGGGCATGAGGACAAATGTCAAGGTCTCAGGACCCATTAATTGATATGGCTGACCTGCCAATAGACGAAGAACTGAATTGATATTGGGGTATCAAGGTCAAAGGTCAAGGCCACAGGGGCTATCTGAATGTGCACAAATATGTTTCGATGGTAACTCTAGGTTGGATTGCCATATTGGTTTTTATATGACCAGCTGTCCGCCAATAAAGTAAGAATCCTTTTGATTTCGGGGTCACGAGTTCCTATTTCTTATATACACAACTATTACTTATTCAAACCTCGGCGTCTTTGTTCAATTGCTGAAATACTGTTATACTGTACTAAAAAAGTTTCAAAAATACCCCTACAGAAAAATTAAACTAAGCGTCGATACCCATGGGTCCCAAGTTTACACAGGGTTTAGCGTAATTGTAGACCCGTCCTGGAAAGTTGGTGATTGTTTAGTGTAAGCCGTAATCATGGGAATACAAAGCGTTTATGTGCAGGAAGAAAAATTGTAATAATGATACCGGAGTCGCCGGTGGTTCAAATTGTCTAGTTGTCTTTATAATTGTTGTTCCGAATATTTTCAAAGTATGCAGTCTTCATCATGATGTATATAATTAAACAATTTCAATGTGGCCTAAAACTATGCTGTCGGCGCTGTAAACTTTAGCAATGACTAATAATGACTAATAGCACTACAACGTTTCTGTAAGTAAATTAGATAGCGCGTCATGTATTTACACGAATTTTAAAGAGCTCTCTTACCAGCCCTTTTTCGAAATGACAAATGATGACGAAATGATGATAAACCAACCACTAGAAAAAAAAATTAAATTACACAGAAAGGCTAATATTCAACTGATCTATGCACATACGTGAACCCATCAATCCCAAACACGCACATCCTGCATTCACAGCCGAGAGATCTGCACACAACATACTCAACAGAGGCGCCTAGTTATATTAATGAATGATTCTTAAATCATTTAACTGTAATATCCTTATTTCCTTCGTTTTGGATACTCAAAATTGAAATCAGTATTCCATATCACGTGTGCTTCGTTCATTTCTAAAAGCAACAACAATATTGTTAATTTTGGACAAAAGATTTTATTCCTACAAGCAAGTAAAAATTAATTTACTTGCAATATCATTCGTGTATGCTATTTTTTTGTAACTGAACACGTGATTTTCTCAATGACTAAGATTTTCAGATGATATAAGGTAAATATGCAAACATCATACAATAGCATAATAAAGTATGTAATGTTATATATGTAGTTAATATATGTAATAATACGATGCTAATATTTTCAGCAATGATAATAGGTACTACACTATGTAAATATCACACAACGGCACATTCAAATATGTAATGTAATATATATAATTGATATATGTAATAATATTATGTTAACATTTTCGGCTATGATAATAGGTACAACAGTAGGTTTCTCTTTGATCCAAGTAAATGTGCAACTACTGGTGAGCAGTATATGATATTAAATAATTCTACAAACACTTATACTACTACCGATTGTAAGGCTTGACACTTACATACAAAGCAGATAGGTCATGTGTTACTTCTCATTGATGAAAATGGTCTTGATTAGTAACACATGTAATATTGTCCTTCCGGCTAAATTAATTGATTCCACAAATGTCATTTTATCAGCGTCTATTAGTTCCCGTCTAATGTTGTGACATGTTTGTGCTCTCCTTTAAACTGTATTTAGTTTTTTATTAACCTTTAAATACATATGCTCAAATTAGCAAATTAAGATACACCGTGTGCTCATCGACTGGATTCGACCAATACGGCGGCACAGAAAGCCGGATATTCATTTAAGTGATAATTAACATGTAAATGATTCAGATGATATAATATATATATATATATATATATATATATATATATATATATATATATATATATATTCTGACACTGCTCGACTAGATGTCATCCAAGAGGTGAGTAGATGTTAACCCACGTGTCCGGTGTGCAAACGGGTTTACTGAAGTAAGTTACTGTTATAGTTTACTGAAATGAGAAAAACGAGAAAAACTTTATCTCAAACCCCTTGCCTGATTTCATTTGTCTCACGTACAATGAAGTTTCGGCAAGTTTGGTGAGAAAACTGGTCTACAGTGACAGGTCTTACTCAACGCCAGCGAGCAAAGAAAGGAATCCAAAAGGTTCTACCCGATCTTAATTAAAAAATAGTCGTGCAGCTATAGAGACCCCATCCACCAGCATGTCCCCTATTACTAAACGACAGCAGGGACCCTGGGGTATCCTTTAACACGTTTCGGATGTTAACACGATAAAAAAGAAGCACTCATAGAGTGCATACCTACACCAACAACTGCAACCGCTGCCAGGCCCGAGTCAAAATATAACCAACCTCTATCCCGACTTTCAACATTAATTCACTGAAATGCATTGAAAACATTAGGTGATATTAGCTATTAGTATATTTTAATCAAATACCTACTGCCCATCATTTCAGAAAAATTAAATGGAAATATTAAAATTTGGAGTTTTTGTGTTTTGAAAGAAAGCCCCTCAGCGTCTTCGACTCGATTAAAGGGTCGCCGGAGGAGCTGTCCACGCCATCCACCAATAAACTTTACGGTACGTTACTCATTAACGCTTGAGCAGAAGCGGATCCGGATGGGGGGGGGGTGGGGTTGGGGATCCAGGCTGGGGGCCCGGGACCCCTCCCCCCTTTCATACGAAGCAGACTTTTTTAAGGGTTTCAGACAAAAGTTTGCGGCTTGGACCCCCTTTATCCGGACCTGGGGAACTTTTACGCTGCTGCTTATGATAGCCTATGAATGTTTACGGTATCTTCCTTGTCCGCAGAATGTCTCAAAATGTTTTCAATAAATTAGAATTAACTTTTGTCGAGGAGCTGAAAGAAGGGTTTAAATTTTGGAACAGGTCGGTTTTTTTGTTTAAAAGCTTGTATGGAAAAAGCATATCTGTATCCAGATGAGCATGTTGACATCACCGATGACCTATCACCCATAACCCACCCTTCCACAACATTTCATCTAAGTTCATCGAAAATTTTCAAAGATATTGCTACGGCACACAAACACTGCTCATCAGATGATCCCTGCCTTATTTGTTGGCAGAGGTACAAACTGGCCATCCTATCGGAGATGTAAGATTCTTCACATTATGGCGGCCTAGAAAGAACTTTTATTTTAAAAGGGACAGATATAAGATAGGTCCTCATAATAACGTTACTTCAGCTGCCAGATGCAGGTTTCAGGAGTCCTCTGACTGATGTTCTACATTTCCGCTTAAAAGGCTTAAACTCAAAAATGGCTGCTAATATGGTCACAACAACGGCGGATTAGCTAATTATTTATTGTTGTGGTGTTATCACGTGTAAGTAATTTTCACAGGTCCCCCCCCCCTCCGGTAAAAGAACGAAACCAATCTTTGTTGCCTCCCGAAATGTCTAGTAAACCATCTGGAACAAAACGGTGGGCCCAGCGTATAAAATACGTGGTTACCAAGGGCCTCAGGACGTGCCTCATATATAAATGAGAGTTATTACAATAACCTTTATAGCAGCGAGATAGGGTTATCAGGACCTTAGACTAGATGGTTGACATTTTGATTTAAAAGGCATGTTAAATGTACAAAACGACTGCTGATATGGAAAAATAAAAGCCGGATCTTCCATTAAGTGGTCACTCACATGTATATCATTTAGATACTGCGTTATTGGACCTTTCAGTGTAACCCTTCCCTAAGTGGCAGAAAGAAATAATTTCTTTTGTTTCCCAATGTGTCTCTTAAACCCAATTTGTGGTCGCACCATATAAAATCAAAAGGTGGCGTCCAGTTTTGGCGCACATAATAACTATTTCTTCAAAAGTTTAGGTGTAACAGGTACTCTTTTATTAAAGCGTTTTTAATGAGTCTTTAACCGGAGATCTCTTATAGATTAGTTGAAATTTAAGGCGTACGTTAAAGTTAAAATACCTGAAAATATGGCAGTAAAAAAATTAATTAGTTCATTAAAGTTTAGAAACATGAAGGTCATTTTCATATATGCTACTATACTTGACCATGGTGCATTTGTTTTGTAAACATACCATGTGTAAGCAACTTCTTTATTTTGATTTTCAGTAAAAAATACCTTATTTGAAATAATAAACATTTAAAATTTCATTTTATATACTGTGCTTTTAGTTGCTTAGAAAAACATTTGTGTTCTTATCATATTGTAAACTGATCATATGTAATATTTAATTGAAAGAATACGTAAAACATTCGCCCTCCTTCACTGATTTATAAAAAATATACCGAAGAATGAAAAAACTCAACTGCAATTTTCAGTTAACATCTAAAATGTGCTTAAGAAGAGTTATAAGAAAGTGGAACAGTTCCTTGAACTAGAAATTTCGTTTAGTCCGTGCGGTGCGGTTATCCTTTCCCCCAAACTGTATCCTAAGTATATAGAGATGGGTCCAAGGGAAAAGCTAAGGTGACGGACTAGTTTTAGGTGTCCTACCTGTTTAGAGATGTTCTTCCTGTTCGTTTCCTTTTTCGGTTTTTCTTGATGTTGCGAAAAGCAGACAAAGTGTATAAAAAGGGATTGAGTGCTGAATTTATGGGTAGAAATACCACAGCCAGCCTGACCGAAAACTTAGGATAAACGAGGTGATAACAATAGGCATCCAACAGGGACAGTCTGACACGACGATCAAAACTAACCGTTGTGCCATTTCCATTTCTTTGTCGTCTGCAACCAGGTTTGCTGCTTTTCTAGTTTTGTACGAAACACAGTAAATGTAAATGTACGTGTTGAGGAGGAAAACGCTCCCCGTAACGTTAAATAACAAGAAAACGAAAGTAGAGTATTCCCATCCCTGTATCTTGCCTGATGTTATGTTGAAAAATAGACATGCTCCGTTTCTTATATAGTGTTGGCCAAAGTAAGACAACCCAAAGAACGGTGGGACACTTAGAATGAAGAATAAAATCCAACCGAGTAATATGATCAACACGGTTGGTTTACGGGATAAACGTTTTATGGTAACCGGGAACGTAAGTGCAACCAAACGGTCAGCTGTTATTACCACGAGCATGAAGACAGACATCTCATTTGACAATGTTGACAATTGGCTGCAGCTTTACACCATCCGCCTGCAAGCCACTGGTCAGCGTAGAAAACGTATTTTCCTTGGTAGACAACGTCAGCAGATGCAATTATCTGAAAATAAACGCCCATTAGAAAATCCGATATCGACAAGTTGATAATAAAAATTGAGGCTGCTTGCTTACTTTTTGCCACAAGTCGCACCGCAATAACAGTAATATTGCCAACTAAAGCTGCTATACTAAATATCCATATAACAACCCGCAAAAATTGATTTTCCATCAGATCATCACAAGAAGAAAAGGCGTCACCTTTTGGTGTGCATTCTGTGACGTTGGTAGCAAAGCAGCAAATTTTAAATTGACCCGTGTGTAATTCATCAAGTGTAAGGCTGTCAAACATATTTTGAGACACATTTTGAATTTGAATTCCCTCTATGTTTAACCACACAAGGTTTTCAAGCCCTTTCCATGCCGAAGCAGACAAATGTGAAATACGATTATTGGCAAGGGATAGGCGTTTGATACCTTTGAGACCAAAAAAAACTCCCATTGGCGATTTCTTTTAAAACAGGCCTTTTGTGATGACCCTCAACAGATTTTGACGGAAGTTCAAGAGTAAAAGATTGGCGAGATTAGCAAAAAGGTCAGACTCAATGGCACGAATACTAATGTTTGCTAGCTTAAACCTTCCTAGATAAACAAAATCTTTAAACCAGAGCCTTACTGATGTGTCTGTGGTCGTAGCCAACTGCAGCGACCTAATATCAAATGGCATGTTTGGTAACGTGTGATTAGCGGGATCGATACATATAGCTGATCTTCCTTTGCAAACACATCCACGTGGGCATTTCCTAAATGGACATAAGGCCTCGTCATCAAAAGATTTTTTACAATGCACAACCCCATCACACACAAATTGCTGGTCTAGGCATATCCCTTCCTTACTACACTTAAACAGACCTGGGCAACTCAAGTTGTTACAGTTAATTTCATCTTGGCCATTCGGACAGTCCGGCATTCCTTTACATACTTTGTGAATGGGGATACAGTAGGAGTCAGCGCATTTAAAATTACCTGGGCATTCAAATGACTTACACTTACGTAAATGGTCGCCATCGATGAGATGTACCCGTACTCACTGACGTCATACATACACGCAGTATGGCGTTCAAAGCAAAGCACATGATCCATTCGACAACGAGAAAGAGTGCCAGTGGTTGAAGGACAAAAAGGTTCGAAGTTACTCACTTGTAGGGTTCTCTCTTTTCGGTAATCAGTTTCTTTCCTTTCCCCCCTCTTCACATCTCTAATTTCCATTTTTTCGTCCTCCTGGGCAGCTTTCTTGCAATCTGCTCTCATGTTTTGTATCAAAGGTTCAGGCAAGCATTCTCCATAATTACACCTAAACGTGTCACATGTTGATTTTCGAAGGTAATTCGGTTTCTCATCCGAAAGATCCATACATTCTGTAAAATAATTGCCAAACTTGTAACTTTCAATGCATTGACATTATAACATTTGGAGTGGTTATAGGGACATAACGACACTGTGCAATTCTTTTCATCTGAATTGTCGTGGCAATCCTGAGTAAAGTCACAATATTTAGAAAAAGGAATCTGTTGACCATTTTCACAAGTGAAAACCTCGTCCGTGCAAAACTTTTCCATTTCATCTTCTCCTTCCAAGCAATCGGCCTTACCATCACACACATGGATTTCAAGGATACATGTTTCGTCCTCGCACATGAACTGACCAGGGCCACAAGAATTGTCCACAGTCAGCGAATCCGTTTCGCATAATACATTTATTGCTTGTGTTGTTTCACTACCTGCAGGTGTCATCCGTGTAATCCACTTACCTTTTGATTCTTCGTAGACAATGATGTCACAGTCACCTATCAATATATTTCCGTACTCATTCCTATGGAGCCAAATGTGAAGAAGTTCTGTTGGAAAACTCTGAACGTTTCTTACCATGATACCGTTAAATTTGGTACACATATCTCTTGCTACCGATCAGTTGATTGTCCTGTCAATTCGGCCGGTACTTGATACAAGTCTGTAACAATGCCCCTGCATCTGGTTGTACCCAGATGGGCAGCGTTTAGTTCCAGTTATTAATTTTGTTACGTTATTTATGTTTTCTAGAAAAATACTGCTCTCATCGTATTTCTGGTTTTGTCTTCGTCTCATATTTGTTTGGTTGTACAGATTGCTTGTATTTTTTGCTGGGTATTCGCAGATAAACGAGGCATCCGGATATGGAAAGTTGCATGGAATACGGATCCAATGAGTAGGCATGGAAGGAGATACAAGAATCATCGCGGTACACGGAGTTAAAGGATCATTGTCAGGTTGTAATAAGAAAGGTGTTGCAAATGTTACTTCGTCTTTTTAAAAACTCTTCTGGGACGATCTGTGTCTTGGTTAGCTGAGGTCTGTACCACTCAGTAAAGATGGCAGGGGTATCATCGGTCCATCGGTCATCCTGGTCAATTAGAAAAAGACTATCAATGAAACAATGACGTGTGTGTGTGTAAGGGAGGGGGTGGGGAGTGGGGGATGGGGGGGGGGGGCTGGGTTTCGGGGCAATTGGTCTGACCCATCCACAGTTTGGACAATCCTGAAAGGATGAGTACAAATTGAAGTAATTTTCCCCTTTTATATAAATATGAGGTCATGATAATGAAATTTCTTTATCCGTAAAAAAAGATACATGTTTTATGCCCTCCTGGGCCTTCTTTAGGTTAAACGAGAACAATATGTGACGTTAATGCGACTCTCCCCAACAAATCGTATCCACGGGACCTACAAATTTCTCATGTGATATCAAGGGATGACCTAAATAAATTCTTAGAAACCTTGACATGCCTAAAATGGCATTTCATTGAAATTAAGTCATTGGTCATTAAGGAAAAGTGCTTATAATATCCGCAAATAATTGTTGGTCCTGTGGCCAACCCTGAAATTTTAAGTTTTGATGCCAACCCCCCCCCCCCCCCCCCCCCACTGGTCATTGTAAGGTTTGATGCCATTTACTGCTAAAATAATACAGAGAGATGCTATTTCAAGACAGTACCCTTCTGGAAAAGTGTCCAAAAGGCATGAAATCGGCAATTTACTAAACAAACCTCTGTATATGTATATTTCAAAATATATGGGTAAATATTCCAGGATATACTCTTGGAAATTGTTATATAGAGAAATGTACACTGAAACTCTATTTCAAAGTTTTAATCTTCAAATTTAAAAATAAAAAGTTTTAAATATAAAATGGCATATAATTTAAAAACCTTACTGTTATTTTGGATATAGAGAGGCAAGATTAGTCCTAATCCTCAATTTATTTAGCCGAATGGAATAAAAATGTTATTTTTGAAATTCAACTTATTTCAAGCCTAGACGTTAACAATTTTAAGCCACTTAAAGTAACTAAATAAGTATTTATTTGTTTATAATTAGTGTATACATTAGCTTTTGGGGCGGAGTTAAACTTTGATGTATACATTCCATAAAACGGTATAGGGCATTTTGTTTGTATTTTTCGTATTTTTTACTGAAATGAAGTTACAAATGTAAATATTTAGAATTAATAGGTATTTTAAAATTAAATTCATAAATAAAAAAATCACAGGATTTAAAGTCTTAATGGCATTTGCAAAAAAAAAAACCCTGCAGAATCAATTGAACAAATCCAGTTTAATAAATACTTTCATCAGATACTAAAACTATGTATACATTTAGGATGTATATATATTTTTTTATTGTTTTGTGACCCAGGCATTACGTGAGAAAAATACCACTAACTTAAAAAAAATGAAGTGGTGCGTCAGAAGTAATCGCTTAACTAAAGCGATAAAGTTATTTTTATCTTAAATGGGGTAGAATTAGGAAAATGTTGCTGTTATTTCTGCATACATGGCGCCTGAATATTCTGTTATATATAACCATTTGGGCACATCAAATGGAACAAGTGACCCAGGGGTCATGACGCTCAGCTGACCAGGAAGACATTGACAAAAGTAATTTTATAATCTGAATGTCAAATTTGAATGAAATACTTTTTCCAAACTTGACCTTTTGTATAAAATCATCCAATATTCATTGGGGTACTATGGAGCTCTGTAGCATGAAGGATATGGGTAACAGACACCTATTTTCAAGGTTTACAAGATGACTTTTCAGGGGTCTCCCAGCATGTCAAAAAATAAAATTCTAGGTCCAGTTATTATGATTTGTGCACTGTTAACAAATCCAAATGTTTATTCTGGGGGGTATTTCAAGGCCGCATAGGATGAAGGATATGGGTAACAGAGATGTAATTTCAGGTGCACAAGGAGACTTTTCAGGGGCCTCCCAGCATATCAAGAAAAAAGATTCTAGGTCAAGTCATTATAATTTGTGCTCTGTTAACAGATGACCAAATCTTTTTTCTCGGGAGTACTTCGGAGCCCCAGAGCATGAAGGATATGGGTAACAGGGACCTTATTTCGGGTTTCCATGTAGACCTTTTATGGGCTTCCCTGGAGGTGAGGACAGAAGATTCTAGGTCCAGTCATTTTGATTTGTGCCCTGTTGATATATGACCAAATCTTTATTCTGGGGGGTACTTCAGAGCCCCATAGCTCACAGAATATAGGTAACAGGGACCTTATTTCGGGTTTCCATGTAGACCTTTTATGGGCTTCCCTGGAGGTGAGGACAGAAGATTCTAGGTCCAGTCATTTTGATTTGTGCCCTGTTGATATATGACCAAATCTTTATTCTGGGGGGTACTTCAGAGCCCCATAGCTCACAGAATATAGGTAACAGGGACCTTATTTCGGGTTTCCATGTAGACCTTTTATGGGCTTCCCTGGAGGTGAGGACAGAAGATTCTAGGTCCAGTCATTATGATTTGTCCCCTGTTTACAGATGACCAAATGTTTAAAGATCACAAAAGTAGAGAAAAAAAAATCATAAAAAATTAAAAAAATATAGATGGCGCCACCAATCTCCAGAAATTGATGAAACACTCCATGATCAATATCCATGCAAAGAATCATGGTGATTAATGCATTAGTTGTTCAGATACTTGAGCTTTTGTATTAAATTTTGCATTATTCTGGGGGGTACTTCAGAACCCCATAGCTCAAAGAATATAGGTCACAGTGACCTAATTTCAGGTTTACAAGGAGACTTTCCATAGACCTCCCAGGATTTCAAGTAAGAAGATTCCCGGTCTAGCGGTTACGATTTGTGCCCTGTTAACAGACAGACGCCTGGATGGCCGGACGGACGACGGACAAAAGTTGATCCCTACAGCTCAGATGACTTTCAGTCAGCTGAGCTAAAAATTGAAAAAATACAGGTAGCGCCACCAGAATGCAGAAACTGATGAAACATTTCATGATCAATATCCATGCAAAGAATCATGGTGATCAATATAATAATTGTTCAGATACTTGAGCTTTTGTATCAAATTTTCCATTATTCTGGGGGGTACTTCGGAGCCCCATAGCTCAGAGGTTATGGGTTACAGAGACCTAATTTCAAGTTTTTAAGGAAACTTTTCATGGGCCTCTCAGCATGTCAAGAGAGAAGATTCTAGGTCCAGTTGTTACGATTTGTGCCATGTTAACAGATGACCGCATCTAATGAGGTCTCAAAAATAGAGAAAAAAATTCGTAAAAATTAAAAAAAATACAGGTGGCGCCACCATACTGCAGAAACTGATGACACATCCCATGATCAATATCCATGCAAAGAATCATGGTGATCACTGCAATAGTTGTTTAGATACTTGAGCTTTCGTATCAAATTATCCATTATTCTGAGGGATACTTCAGATGACTTACAGTCAGCTGAGCTAAAAACACTTAATGGTCAATATCCATGCAAAGAATCATGATGATCTCCGTATTAGTTGTTCAGATACTTCAGCTTTTGTATCAAATTGTCCATTATTCTGAGGGATACTTCAGAGTCCTATAGCTTGAAGGATATGGGTAACAGAGACCTAATTTCAAGTTTCCACAGGCACTCTTCATGGGCCTCCTTGCATGACAAGAATGAAGTTTCTAGGTCCAGTTGTTGCAATTTGTACCCTCTTGATAGATAACCACATCTTCAAAGGTCTCGGAAAAAGAGAAAAAAAAAATCGTAAAAATTTGAAAAAAATAGAGGTGGCGAACCCTCTCTGCAGAATCCGATGGAACAGCTCATGATCAATATGTATGCCAAAAATCATGACCATCAGTGTTGTAGTTATTGAGATACTGCACTTTTTGTATCAAATTTTCCATTATTCTGGGGGGTATTTTGGAGCCATACAGCCTAAAAAATATGGGTAACAGAGACCTAATTTCAGGTTTCCATGGAGAATTTTCATGGGTCTCCCTGTGTGTCAAGAATGAAGATTCTAGGTCCAGTTTTTATGATTTGTGCCCTGTTAACAGATGTTCTTATCTTTAAAGGTCTCAAAAATAGATAAAACATTCGTAAAAAAAACCCGAACAAATACAGGTTGTGCCACCAGTCTGCAGGAACTGATGAAACACCTCTTGATCAATAGTTATGCCACAAATCATGACCATCAGTGATGTAGTTATTGAGATATTGAAGTTTTTGTATGAAATTTTTGACTACTCTGAGGGGTACTTTTGGGCCCCATAGCTCGAAGGATATGGGTAACAGAGACCTAATTTCTGGTTTCCAGGGAGACTTTTCATAGGTCTCTCAGTGTGTTGAGAATGAAGATTCTAGGTCCAGTCGTTACGATTTGTGCCATGCTAACAGATGACAGCATCCTTAAAGGTCTCAAAAATAGAGGAAGAAATCGTAAAAAAATCAAACAATATAGGTGGCGCCACCAGTCTGCAGGAACAGATGACACATCTCATGATCAATAGTTATGCCACAAATCATGACCATCATTCAAGTAGTTAATGAGATATTGAAGTTTTTGTATGAAAATTTTTACTTTTCTTGGGGGTACTTTAGGGCTCCATAGCTCGAAGAATATGGGTAACAGAGACCTAATTTTGGTTTCCATGGAGACTTTTCATAGGTCTCTCAGTGTGTCGAGAATGAAGATTCTAGGTCCAGTCGTTATGATTTGTGCCACGTTAACAGATGACAGCATCCTTAAAGGTCTCAAAAATAGAGGAAAAAATCGTAAAAAATCAAACAATACAGGTGGCGACACAAGTCTGCAGGAACTGATGGAACATTTCATAATCAATATGTATGCCAAAAATCATGACCATCAGTGATGTAGTTATTGAGATATTGAAGTTTTTGTATGAAATTTTTGACTACTCTGGGGGGGGGGTACTTTGGGGCCCCATAGCTCGAAGGATATGGTTAACAGAGACCTAATTTCTGGTTTCCAAGGATATTTTTCATGGACCTCTTAGTGTGTCAAGAATGAAGATTCTAGGTCCAGTCGTTACTATTTGTGCCATGCTAACAGATGACAGCATCCTTAAAGGTCTCAAAAATAGAGGAAAAAAAAACGTAAAAAAATCGAACAATAAAGGTGGCACCACCAGTCTGCAGGAAGTGATGACACATCTCATGATCAATAGTTATGCCACAAATCATGACCATCAGTCAAGTAGTTAATGAGATATTGAAGTTTTTGTATGAAATTTTTTACTTTTCTTTGGGGTACTTTGGGGCTCCATAGCTCGAAGAATATGGGAAACAGAGACCTAATTTCTGGTTTCCATGGAGACTTTTCATAGGTCTCTCAGTGTGTTAAGAATGAAGATTCTAGGTCCAGTCTTTACGATTTGTGCCTTGTTAACAGATGTTTACATTTTGAAAGGTCTCTAAAAATAGAGAAAAAAATTCGTAAAAAATTGAACGATACAGATGGCGCCACCAGTCTGCAGGAAGTGATGGAACATCTCATGATCAATATGTATGACAAAAATCATGACCATCAGTCAAGTATTTAATGAGATTTTGAAGTTTTTGTTTGAAATTTTTTACTTTTCTGGGGGGTAGTTTGGGGCCCCATAGCTGGAAGAATATGGGTAACAGAGACCTAATTTCTGGTTTCCATGGAGACTTTTCATAGGTCTCTCAGTGTGTCGAGAATGAAGATTCTAAGTCCAGTCATTACGATTTGTGCCTTGTTAACAGATGTTCACATTTTTAAAGGTCTCAAAAATAGAGAAAAAAATTCGTAAAAAATCGAACAATACAGGTGGCGCCACCAGTCTTCAGGAACTGATGGAACCTCTCATGATCAATATGTATGCCAAAAATCATGACCATCAGTCAAGTAGTTAATGAGATATTGAAGTTTTTGTATGAAATTTTGGACTTTTCGGGGGGGTACTTTGGGGCCCCATAGCTCGAAGGATATGGGTAACAGAGACCTAATTTCTGGTTTCCAAGGAGATTTTTCATGGACCTCCCAGGATGTCAAGTAAGAAGATTCCAGTTCTAGCGGTTACGATTTGTGCCCTGTTAACGGACAGACGGCCGGACGGACGACGGACAAAAGGTGATCCCTATAGCTCAGATGACTTTCAGTCAGCTGAGCTTATAAAACGATTTGAAAATATCTTAACAGAACTGTGAGAAACACATGAAGAACTAGACTTAATAATTACAGGAGACTCAAATGCCAAGGTGGGAAATATAAAAGACTATTTAGAAAATGACAACTTAAAACATTTATTAGTGAATGAATACTCTGGAGATAATTGTATTTCTCCAAGAAAATCCAAAAGAGAAAGTTATTAACAAATTTGGGCACTCACTTAAAGAATTGTGTATAAATTTAAAATGGCAGACTTGCACCAGATACAGATGGGAATATGACATATATGCCATCCAAAAGGGCATCACTTATTGATTATATTATAGTCATTTTTTGAGATTTTTAATAACTTTAAATCTTTTGAGGTTTTAAATAATGACACATCTGATCATTTCCTAGTTACTGCAACATTTGAAATAATTGAATTTTATATAAATCAAAGCAATAAAGCAGAAGATATAATAGAAAGGAACCAATATCGAAAAAGGAAAACACTGATTATCAACCAATACAGGATCAATATGTTTTTAAGAAAATTGACACTTTTCAAAACCATATGTTAAATGATATTGAAAAAAGTGCTTCTCTGTTACAAAATTTATTTGAGTACATAGGTATACATGTCATCATTTGAGAAAAAAAACAGTGGTACGGCAAATGAATTAATATACAAGCAGCCAAATTGGTGGACAGAATAATGTTCAAATATGAAGAGAGAAAAATACAGAGCTTTAAATAAATTCAGAATCTCAAACAGCGAAACTGATTTTATCAAATATAGAATAGTTTAATAAAAAATTAAAGAAATATGTAAATGCATAAGATAAAAAATAATCGTTCACTTATAAGGGACCTACAACAATGTAGAACTTTAAATGATTTGTTTAGGAAGATTACAGTAGCAAAGGGAAAGAATGTAAGCAGTAACAACACAAAAGATAAATGGGTCAAATATTTTAAATGTTTGTTCACAGAGAATTTTTATTCTATAGATAAGGACTTTGTAAAGTACATTGATGAATATAAATTTCACGATGTTAACTCAGATGAACTCTTAGATAATATTAATATGGATGTAAAACAAGAGGAACTAAAGAAAACTTTATTGGATATGAAAAGTGTTTGTAGATGGGATCACTGTTGAATTATTGAAAGAAAACCAAACTCTTTTAGCACCATTATTAGAATGTTTCTTTAATATCATTTATTCTAAAGGTGAATTCCCAGAAAAAATGATCTAAAGCAATTATCTTTTCATTATATAAAAAGGGCTCCACCAATGATCCAAATAATTACAGGGTATCCCACTATTAAATAATGTTAGCAAGTTATTCACAAAAATTCTTAATGAAAGATAAATTAAAGGGGCTGAAGTCAACAGTATATTTCTTGAAGAACAGGCAGGTTACAGAAGAAAATATAGTACTACAGATTATATGTTTATTCTAATGTCTTTAATTGAATTATATCTGACCAAGAAGAAAGGAAGATTTTATACAATCTTCATCGGTTTGTCAAAAGCTTTTGATTATTGACAACACAAAATATTATTTTATGTACTTCATAAGTGTGGGATACAAGAGAAATGTTAAATATTTTAAAGTCGATGTATGCTAAATTTCAATTATGTGTTGTTACAAAGAGGGGTTTTCAGAATATTTTTCATGTAAAATTGGAGTAAGAAAGGGTTGTATAATACGCCCACTTTTATTTACTTTCTTCATGAATAAGTTGTATTATATAATGCAGGATTTAAATCATGATATATTTGTAGACCAGGAAACACAACCTTTGACAGTGTTAATGTTCGCTGATGATATTGTTTGTTTCAGTGACACAGTTGGGAGATTACAGAATCATAATTCATAAACTTGAATATTTATGTAACCGTTATGGAATGAAGTTGAATGTGGATAAACCTTAAGTTGTTGTATTCAGAATGGGGGGGGGGGGCATAAAGAAATATGAAAAATTGTATCATAAAGGAAGAAAGCTTGAAGGGGTCAATAGTTATAGGTATATAGGAGGGGTATTAACTTCTTGTGTGTCAAGCAATTAAAACTGTTTAAATGATAAGAAAATTCATTTTTGATAATAAATATATGTTAATGTAAAAGAATCATTCTCTCTGTTTGATTAGATGGTTGTACCTATACTTTCATATGGAAGTGAATCATGGGGTAACAAAAAACGTGATAAAATAGAACAAGTCCACAATACATTTTTGTAAATAAGTACTTGGGATTATTTCTTCTTCACCAAATGCTGCAGCCCTTGGTGAGTGTGGAAGATTTTCTCTAAAAATCAGATTTATGTTAAAATGTATTTCTTATTGGGTTAAATTACTAAGAATGGAAGATTATTTTTAAGCGTTTATATTCTAAATTAAATAGGCTAAATGAAGGAGGAAAGTATACGTGGGCAACACGTGGAAGATTTTCTCTGAAAATCAGATTTATGTTAAATGTATTTCTTATTGGGTTAAATTACTAAGAATGGAAGATTATTCTTAAGCGTTTATATTCTAAATTAAATAGGCTAGATGAAGAAGGAAAGTATACGTGGGCAACAAGGGTAAAACATATATTATTTTCTTTTGGATTCGGGTATACATAGATACTTCAAGATGAGGGTTATATAAATATATTTCTGTCAATTTTCAAACAATGGTTGCATGATAATGAAAGGCAAAAATGGACAGCTAACATGGAAAGTAATGGTAGATTGAAAACATATGCTATCTTTAAAAACTTATTTAACACTGAATTATATTTATCAGCAGTTCCAAATAAGAGATTTAGAATTAGTTCAGCAAGATTTAGAACATCATCACCTAGCTTAGAAGTAGGAGTTGGGGGCAGCAAACTCGAAATTAGATCCTTTATGGAAATTGACCTCAGGACTATGTCAAGGTCAGCCAAATGCTGTGGCCCATATGTCACTGCTTTTCAGTAATTTTGAACGAAATCTTATAAAAACTCTCCTCTGGTTGTTATCGCGCTAAAGAAGATAAACACATGGATAAAACATATTTCTTTTGATTGGTCTTTATTAACATGATTTAATGTTAAGAAAGTGTGTATAATTTATTAGTGTTAATGACGACGCTCACCCGGTTAAAACAAGAACCCCCCGACGGGGCGATTAATAATTTCACTGTGACAAATATGGAGACATTGGGTATCTTTGCAGTTGAGTGGTTTATATTTCAATAGAGAATTATTTCTCGTTATTCATTTTTGACACCTAGGATCATGTCAGAAAAGAATAAATATGTCCCATCACAACAATGAAAAGAATTATCTTGTGATTTAAAAGCAGAACCGGCTTCCGCGGCTCAGGGATAAAGCACATGACTCAAAGCCGGGAGATCCTGAGTTCAAGTCTCAGCCGAGGCGGTGAGACTCTCACGGTCACCCCCACCCAGGGTGAGCGCTCTGCAGGCTTAATGGGAAGGCTGTGCCCCACAGCCGTGTATCACACAAACGAGTGCGTCTTTGGGGGTTCCTCGGTATTATGACCCAGCAACGGAAATGATTACACACCAAGGATCCGCAGGTGCGGTAGACACCGGGCCAGGATGACACCAGGATACAACAATAATATGACGGGAAGCGAGTGCTACCGCCCTGTCACGTAGTGCCAAACCGAAACACTGCAGCTGTACATACTTAGATTATGAATTAGATAAGAGAGCATAAAAATGGAGGCGGTTACTTCCACCAAAACATTAAAAGAAATAAAAGCAGCAGTCTTTTTACTAGAACACGTTTACTTAAGTGCAATTGGGGTTAAAGACAGAATCGATGTCTTCCATAGGCATGAGGCTGTTGGGCTGATAGTTTGTCTCGAACGACTGCCCTGGATACAGGAGTTCTTTTCATATGTTGTATATCTGTTGACTTTCAGTTGCATATGCAAGGACATGTTATTAGTCAGCTGAGGGTCATGACCATGGGGTCACTTCTTATGGTAAATATGAAATTTGTAAGAACCAGTGAAGTTAACAAAGGAAAGCAAGTAATTGTTTTTATACAACTTTAAAATTTAACGATAAACCTATGCAGGTGAATAGGTCAAGGAAAGTTGGTCGAATCTTTAAATTATGACATTTATTTCTAATTATTTTTTTAAACAGCAGTATATATAAAAATATTATATATAAACGTTTTACAGTAAGTAGATAAAGCGTATGCCTACCTCATCAGAACGAAGTAATCCAATATATATGACTCTTCTTATTGGTAATTTGAGGACTTTTCTGGTCTCCCTTCTCCACTGACGTTTAATCATTCCTTTAATGAATGACAGCTGACCCTGGGACTTCACGGACAGAAGCTGGCCTCCTCTTCTGGCACAAGTTTGTTTAGCCATCTCCAAGGTAATCTGAAGATCATCCACATTTCTAGGACACAGGTAGCAGACATTTCTGTATAATTCCATTGTACCAGATACATTTTGGGGGCAAACATGCGTGGCTAAGACTAGTGGCGGTTCTTGGCCTTTTCTCAGTGTATACCTTAGCTGTAACACATCAGAAGGCCAGACTGAATCAAACCTAAATGGTAAAACCTCCAATTTTAAATTGAACGTTCTTTTCAACCAGTCATGAAATACTTGAAATATCTGTAATTTTATGTTCTGGTGCTTTCTATACAAGCAAAGCCCGCACGTGATTTCAAATGAGAAAAAATGGTCTGACTGCTTCAGCTCTTTAGGTACATATATGGTAATGCCTATATCATGGGAACCATATTTAATCCTGAGTAATCCACAACCACCTGGAGCTGAATATATAAAATAATTCCCATCAGTATCATACTGTTTATTTAGGCATTCATTACTTGCCTGAATTCTCAACAAGTGTCCCCCGGGTCTAATATCACAGTGACATTCTTCCCTCCAATTCTTTGACAACAAGACAGAAATCAAAGCGGCAACCAGGTACATAACTGTATCCTTCTTTCACTGGTGTTATTCCTGTGTTGATATAAGTTGATACCGGTTGCACCGACATTGAATGGTCACATGGCTCATGGGAAGGCAAGGTTTGGAGTTGGAAACATGTCTCATTAACTGGCGTAACTTTAAGAAACCATCTTTTAGGATCGTTATTAGTACTGACGAAATAAAATTCGTTAAGTTCATTCCAGCTGAAAATACCGATACAAGAGGTAATTTGTACGCTGAATCTTAACACCGTTCCCTTTTTAGGTCCATAGGAATAAAATAACAAGGTCAGCGTGTTTGTTGATGAATGGATGGGAACACCTTTCTGTCCATTGAAAAAAGTCGTGTGATAATGAATACCACAGAAAGGGCCATATCTGTCCATCCCATATAACGAAACCTTCGTTTTCACAGACACCAACGTTTGGTCCATTGAAAGTGGATTCAATGATATTCAAGGCTATATACGAACCATTCGGGGCAATGTGCCTATAATATTTTATTACGGGTAATGCCTGCTCTTGAGTCGATATATGAATACTTTTACTTATTTGTTGTGATATAGTCATAAAAGTGCTGTTTATACCATTTGCACTATGCTGGTCACCTATTTTGAACGCTTCATAAAAAGCATCAAATGTATCAATTTCATATGGATAATCTGTTTAATTTAGTTATTAACTAATGAATTATTTCTCTTTTTGAAGGCATAGTGTACAAATGCTGCTAAACTATTAATAACATCAGTATTTTTACTTGACATAAGAGATATAAAAGAAAATCTGCCAAATTTAGAAAGGTAAATATCTCTTAGTTTATTGTATAAAGGACATTTCATTATGAAATGATATTCATTTTCAACTATAGATTCTCCAAGTTTCAAACAATAATTACAGATTCTTTGTGTCTAGTGTATACTTTCATGTCTTCCTTTCTCAATTTGTAAATTATGTGAAGAGCATCTTAACCTAGCTAAACTAATCTTGTGACTATTATTTCTAACAACATTCAAATACATTTCGACAGAAAGAAGTGATTTAAATACAGAGTATGTTTCCAAACGCCTGTTATTTGAAATGTTACTTATCCATTCTTGTAAACATATGTCTTTGAGTCTCTGCTGTAACTCAAAGAGAAACAATTTTGTATCTCCTACATCTTGATGTATCCAAACATAACCAAATCCAAGTGAAAACAGTACATTTTTAATTTTTGTTGCCCATGTTTTTCTCCCTAAATCATCAAGAGGATATAATCTTACATATAACTGCTTTGGGTATCTATTCTGTCATTCTTTATAATTTTGTCCAATATGTAATACATCTCAATAAATAATGAATTTTTAATGGCCGCCGTCCACATTCACCATGTGCCGCAGCAGTTGGTGATGAAGAATTTATCTTGAGAATATATTTACAGAATTTAGTTTGTATTGATTCAATATTGTCACAGTTTTCATGTCCCCATAATTCACTACCATAACACAAGATTGGCACAACCATTTTATCAAACAGAAAGAATGACTGATCTACTGTTAGGTATTTATATTTACTAATAAACTGCTTAATCATAATGACTACTTTATTGGCTTGATTTATTAGATGTTGTTTCATTTTGGACCATTTCAGATGACTAGTGAAAATTCCCCCAAGTATCTGTAACTGCTAACTACTTCGAGTTATTTTTGTTTATAATACCATTTTTCATAATTTCTTAAAATACCACCATTTCTAAATACTACAATTTTTGTTTTATCTACATTAACTTTCATCCCATAAACATCACAAAAAGTTTCTAATTTATTAATTTTGGACTGTAATCTTCCAACTGTATCTGTAAAACATACAACATCATCTGCGAACATGAGCATTGAAAGTGAATTTGCTTCCGGGTTTATGTATAAACTTTCTTCTTCAGAATGCAGTGTAAAATATAATTCATTCATAAAAAATGTAAATAATAAAGGACTAATCATACAACCCTGTCCTACAGTACATGTAAAATAATCAGTTAAACCATTACTAGTTAACACACAAGACTTCAATTTGGAATACATAGATTTTAATATTTTATAAATTTTATCTCTAATGCCTATTTTATGAAGAACATGAAATAATAGCTGATGCTGAATACAATCAAAAGCTTTGGAAAAATCTATAAATATTGCATAAAATCTGCCTTTTTTTCTTTGATAAATAAGATTCAGTTAGTGCCATAAGAGTGAACATGTTATCAACTGTACAATAATTTCTTCGATACCCTGCTTGTTCTTCTATAAATTTGTTATGATTTTCAGCCCATAATATTAATCTTTCATTTAAAATTTTGGTGAATAGTTTGCCTATTACGTTTAAAAGAGCTATACCCCTGTAATTATTTGGATCATTAATAGGACCTTTCTTGTAAAGTGGAAATAAAATTGCTTTTGACCATTCATTTGGGAATTTACCACATGAAAAAACATTGTTGAATAATTTTTCTAAAAGTGGTATCAAAATAACTTTGTTTTCTTTAATTAATTCTACCGAAATACCATCTGGTCCCGGTGTTTTGCCATTTTGCAATCTGTCTAATTGCCTCTTTATCTCTACCTGGTTTATGTCATAATTTATTTCCATGTCAGAATTACTTATATCTACTTCTTCAAAATAATCATAATTATTTACTTCATTTACAGAGTTAAGGTTGATACTGTTTACATTATTATTTAAAAACTTATAGAAAAATTTTATCCATTCTTGCCCTGTTATACTATTTTTAACTTGTATTCTCTTATATGACTTTATCTTTTTAAATATTTCATTAGTTGTTGAACAGGAGGTTATTTCATCTACTTTTGCCTTTGCATATCCTGTTTGAGATCTATTACATTCAACTTTAAATTTTGATTTTGTTTGTATTTAATCAAATCTGCATAATTATTTGTATTTCTAAATTTATTCAATGCTTCATGTTTTTCTCTTTTAAACTTGCTAAATGTCATATTCCACCATGCTGGTTGAACAGTTTTCTTATCATTTACTTTCTCTGATTTTACAAATGTTTTGTCGGCTATATAAAGAATTAAGTTTTTCAATTTTACTGCTCCAATTTCTACGTTAGTAAGTAGGACAGGTTCTATATTATTTATTGTATTAATTATCTTATCATCATTAAAGATACCATACACACAATTTTTCTTTTTCCTATACTGAATCCAATTTTCATACTTTTCCACATTTTTACCAATATTTACTTCATTTTTAATTTCTAGTGTTGTAGTTAATGGAAAGTGGTCAGATAAGTCTTCATTTAGAACCTCAAAAGACTTAAAATAATAAAAAATGTCAGAACTAACAATGATATAATCTATTACTGATGACCCTTGTGTTGACATGTAAGTTAGGTCTCCCTCATAATCTGGCTGTATCCTACCATTCAAAACATGTATATTTAAAGTTAACATAACTGGTGCAGTGACAATCCCCATTTGTTTGTTCCACTGTCTTTTGATTTTCTAGGTAAGCTGAAAAAGTCACTATTATATTCATCAATTTCAATGTAATGTAAAATGTCATCTTCTGAATAATCTTGCAGATTACCCATTCTGGCATTTAAGTCTCCCAAAATAATTAAATTTACATCATCATATTTTATCAATAATTCAACTAGTGCATTTTCTAAAATAGTGATTCCGTTTTTATCTTCAACAAAATCATAAAATACAGAGTTCTCTGGAGCAACATACACAGCAACCATTGCAGTCCTTAGCAAAACCCAAGTTTTTGCCATCCAAAATAATAATAATCATGTCCATATATGTCCTTATAACATTTTTTACATATTTAATTTATGTGTTCCTTAAATAGACAAGAACTCCTCCACATTTCATATGGGTACGTACATTGGAGTACCCTTTGTATTCACACAAATCATTTACATATTGGTCAGTATTAGTTGCCCATGTCTCAATTAAAACTATTATATCATATTTAGATATGAGTTCATGAAAGTCAGGATTTTTGTAAATAGATTTCATGCCATGTATGTTCCATGTAATTATATTTAAAGTAGTTTCAGACTGTGGAGTGGTTCGGGTTTTTTTTCGTTTAACTTACCTATGATCCTTTGAGTATTAGTTATTGAGTTGTTTGGGTGCAGTGCAAGATTCAACGATTGTGCAACAAGGTCTCCATGTGAAGAATCTGAATCATAAAAGTGAACAATGTTAGTGTTTCTATCATTTGAATTATCATTATTTAAGAGTATCTCTGAAAAAAGAATGTCAAGATTCATGTTGTCATCATTTATGCATATTCTATCTTCATTATTGATACAGGTATTGAATGAATATGGATAAATGTAAGGAATTATACTCTCATCAACTTGATTTTTTTAACTTCATTATTATCACAACTACATGTAATTTGCATATTATCACATTTATGATCAGATACTGGCATTTCACATTCACATATATTTTCAGCATCATGTTTTTCATGATCATCATGATTTTCAAATGCAATAATATGTTCAGTTCTCAACAAAGTCTGACAGTTTAAATTCTGGCCCTGGCCCTGCCATTATTCATCACTTCTTGGTTCCTCAGTTCCTTGATTACTTGAGTTTGACATAACACGAGGTTTTCTAGATCTGATACATCTGATAATATTTTCATTTTCATCCCAATCAAACACATCATTATCAATTATTAATTTATCATATCTAAGCTTGGCTCGCAAGTTGTTTTCAATCGCTTCATCCATTTTTGTTTTAAGATGCCGTCTTGCCTCTCTGACACGTTCACTAAAATCTTCTTGAACAAAGACATTTGAGTTTGCTTTTTTCAGTTCCTTCCTAACCTGAATGAGTACTCTTTCTTTATGTTTGTAACGTCCATATTTTACAATAATTGGTCTGGGTTTGCCAGTAGCGCGTCATGGTAATCTATGTGCTCTTTCAATTTCGATCTCTTTTTCCTCCTTATCTAGTTTCATCTCTTCTCTCATTACTTTTCTGATTTTAGTTTCACATTCAGTCCATGTCTCGGGCCCGGTGTTCTCATCTATGCCATAGAAAATTAAATTTTCCCGCTTAGACTGTTCCTCTAGCTTGTTTACCTTATCTCTCAGTCTTTTGTTTTCATTAGCAATGGCCTTCATTTCATCTTGCAGACTAGCCAGTTTATCTGAGAGGTTCTTAACAATATCTGACAGGGGTAAGTTAACCTCGTCAGTCCCAGAAGTGTCACTTTTATCGCCTGTTTCACGGGTTGTGGACTTTGGGCGGGCATGTTTTTGTTGTTGGGGAAATTCAAATGCTTCGTGTAGATCTAAGCGGGTATCCTCGGGGCATGTGCTGTTCATAATCCAGGATATCTTAATTTGCATTGCTTCATCGACACGTATGTGCCACTGATATATAAAAATGCCATCTTCTAATCTGTTGGGGCTTAATGGCATCATAATGTGTCCGTTACTAGCAGTTAGCTTCATTGGTGCTGAAGTGGGTAAGGTATTTTTATTTACTACATGGTATTTTGGTCGGAATCCGGTACTCGGCAAGGAGTAAGGAAAAGAGACAAAGGTCATCCGCAGCTCGTTTAAAAATGTAACAATTGGCCAAGGTCCTCTTCTTCCACAATACACGTAACCCTTTTCTCTGCCGTCTACGACATCGTAAACTGTAATGTAGTCACACTTGCAATATCTGCCGCAATACCTTATATTAAGATATTCAAAGTCCAGACGGATATGCTGTCCTTCGTTACATTTGATGATCCATTCACAGTTCCGCCACGAATTAGTATGTAGGGTTTTATAACCGATAGTTCCACAAGGTGATGTAAGTATACGAAAAGAGTCGCAAACAGAATCGCCAGTTCCGATGCCACAAAGGGGGAACCTACTTCTTCTCTTTTCTTTATCCAAATTCGGCCAGTTGTTCTGTGCCAGCAGCAAATGTATATCATGGTAATTGCATTGACCCTTCGCCGTATCAAATTCGGAACAAAATGATATGTCATACCGGTTAATGCCGGAACGTTCAGGTGGTAAAGACAGTAGGTTTCTCAAAGTCTCATTGACTGACGCCATTCGAAGAAGAGCTGAATGACTCACTGCCAATAATCAACAATTGCAAATCTCAGATCTGTGTGGATACCAGTACATACAGACATATTCCAGAAAGTATCATTCAGGTTAGTAACAGATGTGTTCTCTTCCTGCCCAGAAACTGGACTTCCTGCCATTAGAAAGAACACCATCACTGTTGCGACACCCATTCTGACATTAGAAAGGACCTTTCGCCACCTGTGGGATGTAAAATATTTCAATTAATTCGTGTCTACTCATACTTTCAATAGTCATAAATTCTGTACCTCCTTTTGCATATATATTTTAGCCTTTATCAATTTCTTTCCACTCACTGTTGTATTTTCTTTAAAATAATCTCCAAGTTTTCCTACAGATTTTAGATACCGCATAATCCTAATGATTGTATTTGAATTTTTTGTTTATAACACCTTGCGTATATCTCTGAGTATTAAGTGTAAGCAACGGACAAGTAAGAACATCAAAGCAGAACATTTTCATGTGTGGTGCCATCCTTGATTCATTATGACATAAGCTGATTAATAATAAAACAGAAATAATTATAATAATAATAATAATAATAAGAAGAAGAAAAAGAAATAAGACTAGTATTTATACAATTAATTTCAACGGGTTTGAGCAACACATGGATTGTAGGGCGATCGCTCTTTATTATTCTATCAAGATCCATATTCTTTTAACTACACAATGCATTTCTCTGTGCAAGGTAAATGTTATGTTAAAAATAATGTGAAAACACAGATCCAATACTCATGACCGCATTTAGGGAACTAATAAACGCACACTCACTAGATATTACTATCTATCATCAATTGCCTTAGAATATTACGCATGCAGGTCAACACAGGTGGCGCCACCTAAAGCTTTTAATCAGATAACCGTCACAAGTTTAAATTTCAAATCGGTCCATGAGGAATTTGGAACAGACATCGTGTATATTAACAAATTTTGCAACAAACCAAGTTTTAAATTGCGTATGTAATCAATATCTGGAAAGTCTGGAATGTTTGGTCTTAAATTAGGTCTTTTTTTGCCCCCACTGAATCTGTAGTTATACAGACTATGGTCATTTCAGCGATGAATATGGTAAAAATTTTAGTTATTGATGGTATGCTGATTGTTAAATATTTTCAAGTGGTTAGCCCCATCTAGATGTAATAAATACATGTTGATGAATACAGCATTCCGTGTTTTTGGCATTTATGTAACATTTAGATTATAATTATTTATGTAACATTTAGAACATTATGTAATGTCATGTAGCTTCACGACGGAGTAAAATGTAAATTTGGTAAACCCCTCTGCGTGTTTATTGATTTCTGATCGCATGAATACAAGCATACAAGCTGCATGGGTTTCTGAACGAGAGCCAACTTGAGCCAACATATAAGAAATGACTCGGAAATAGAGATTTTCATTTTGGGTTGTGAGTTCGCATGTTATCGTTAGTGTAAATTCATCATTCGCAGCCTTATGTAATGATTATTTGCTGTTTATCACAATATCAATGCAACATGATGGAAGCACACTAAAATGCATTCATCGGTATGGCTTGTATGACGACTCCAGTAAGGCTTGCCAGTCCAGTATATATAAAAGCCACCGAGTCCTGTGTTTACGATTATCCGGGCACTAAGTCACTCTGACCTGATTCCTGCCACCTGTGCTCCGAAATCATGATTTTCACCATCAAATCCAATTGTAATAATTCTCTGTAATGCCTAATATCAGTGCCACGGGTAATGAATTGATTAAATATGACGTATATACACTTTTCTCGGGATGTACCTCCACCATGGTATTTAGGTCACCAAAACCACTTAACATGTATGGTCATATAACCAATATCAGCTCAGCGTCATGACTCATGGGTGACCTTTTACTTATGTGCGTTCAACTCCGAAAATAAACCCTATTATCCAATTAATTAAGCCGTGCATTTTTATTTTCACTGAGAAAAACAGAACAAAATCTTTTCAAGGGACTCATCAAAGGAATTTTTAAGGATTGATATTGCAATGTTCCAGACTTAAAATATGTTCAGTTTTGCAGGGGATGTGCAGGTTTATTCCGACTTAAATAAGGACTAAAAGGCTTATTTCAATAACCAGGATTACCTAATTGCCACTATGTGGAATCACTCACCAGTGGAAGTAACTACATACAAAAGTTGATTAATTCAGCACCAAAGGTTTTTGTACTGGATGTATTAATAGTGACTTTAAAGGAGAAATGCCTTTTTTCCTGCTAACGGGACACTGAACTGAAGATGGACGATTAAAGACCGATCGTTGAAGGTCAGCATAACTGAACGTCAGCTAATAAAAAAGTAATCCACGGGTCAGATGATTTTCTTCATAATGTGTAATTACTCCAATCCCCCTTATACTTTTGAACCAAGATTTTACACAGGATTATTTCGACTTACACGAAATCCCTGATACATTTAAAAAATCCTTATGTCAGGATCTATTTCTTTTTGCATGGTAATTATTTTCAACATATTGGACGCATCTCCTCCTAAAACAGTTCCCTAGTCTTAGGTTTTCAAGGACACCTTAACCAAAGTTTGACTGTAAAATGGAAGTTTCTAACTAAATGTACAACAGACCGCTCGATCCTCAGCTTAGCTGAAGGTCAACTTATTAGATAATAATCCTTGGAATATTAATTACAACTTTACTTGAAGGTAAATATGTACCATAAGTGGATTCGGGGGGGGGGGTCCAGGAGGTCCGGACCTCCCTTTTTTCAGCCTACGCAACCTTTTTAAAAGGGTTTCATACCAATTTTTACGGCAAGGAACCCCCATCCTTTTCTGGACCTTGGGACCTTTGATGGATTTTGTCATTAGTCCTCCTAGGTTTGAACCCCCCCCCCTTTCCTAAATCTGAGATCCGCCCCTGTGTACATTGTCACGAAGATTTCAGGGAGAATGTAAAAGTACTAAGGAATTCAGCATTGTATTTATTCTGAATCACACATGAGAGCTGATGTAAGCAAATCAAAGCTGAAAGCTGTGAAAAAAATTACTCTTAATATTCATACATTAACACTAATAGTTTTCTAGAGAGTTTCATTTTCTCCGCCTCAGCGGAGAGGGAGATATTGCTGATTAGTTCCGTCCATCTGTCTGTCTGACGGTCCGTAGAAAATTTCTTTTCCCAGTCAGATCTAAATACATTTTACTAGGATCAACTTCTAAGTATAATGATGGGCGCATGTTATGGGTCTGATAAAGTTTTGCTCATACACGAATGATCTTTTTTAAAGAATTTTTATTATTAGTTTTACATTTCATATATGCGTAGCAATTACTGAAAAACCTTCACCCATATTCATTTCTAATTAATTCATGGGAATTGTACCTTTCAAAATTCTGATTTAATGATGGTCGTGCTTGTATGATGTATTGATTTTCTATCTTTCTTTTTCAATTGCGAATAAACAATTCTCATGCAATAGCTGTAAACATTTTACACATACCTACTTCAATTTAAAATGGCAGGTGTATTTTATGGGACTCCTTAACTGACAAGGTTTTGGCTACCTTAATTGTCCAATTATGTTAAAAAACAGATTTATTTTTATTGTTTTTACCAAACATAATATAAAATACGTCTATAGATATTGTTCTGATTGAATATCTCGTCAAATTACCAATGATAGTTTTTAGAAATCGGTTTCTCTTGTGGTCCGGAATCTTGGGTCCGTGAGGTCAAGGGTTTCCACACTACCCTAAAAAGACTATTACGCATCCCGACCTCTAATTAATGTGAAAAGTGTATCGTATGTGTCTCTCAACCTGATTTGGTTTTTGATACAACAATGATTTTTGATTTATGAATTTTTCAAGTTTTAATTTTTTTATCTTTCATATGTAATATATATTTCAGTATGGGTTACTTGGGTCAACCTTTAAATAACAAACAAGTGTGTCTTAAGGGTCTCCCAACCGGTTTAGGTTTATCTAGAGAACTAGAGAAATAGAGCATACACCCCGTGTGTCTTGATGACGTGACAATGTAGGGGTTGATGTAAAATAGTGATCTTGGGAAGAAGTAATAAAATCTTTAAAAACTAACATATCATAAATCTCCATATTGTTTCCAACTGCAAAGGCACCCCATCTGTCAATAAATTAAGTAATTATAAATTCTAATCTAGCATATTTGCAAACATTGAAATATTCCTGTGATAGTGATAGACCAATCTGGTTATTTCTACACAAATAAATATACTATTAGACCAATACAATTATTATATTACCAAAATCTGATTAATTGAAGTCTCCATACAGAATTATTAATTCTCTTATTAATTGTTATAATATAAATTTGTCTTTCTCTACACCAAATGTATATTTCATACCACAACCACTTTACCTCTTCACCACATAAAAATAAGACGTATTAGTGTCTTAGTTTCACTTTTACAGTCTTAGAGTCTTTAATTTTCAATTTATGCAACCAATAATTATTAACTGAGCAATTGCTGAATACCTTGTACTGAACCATCTAGATTTAGTGACAAGATATAAGGCAATAAAAACACCTCCTGTGAATCAACCTCAATTTCCTTTGTATATACTCGCATACTTTCGGTTGAAAAGGTCCTGTTTCTAACTAATAATTCCTAAACCCTGCATGTATCAATGAGAAGGAACTTTGATCACATCAAGTTTCTATTAAAATACTGAAATGTACTATATGGTTGTCACCAATCGAACTGAAACGTGAACTTGTAATGTTATTTCAAAATTTATTCTTATAAAAAAATCATAACTCAGGGTATATAAAAAAGGTAAAATACTCATATTCCCTTCGGTTTGGAAGACTTAAAATAATTTAAACATATATTTTAGGAGAATGCATTCTGCAAACATAAAATTCTTTTGCTATTATTTTGATTTTTTCACTAATTCTACTTTACATCAAGATTACGAAGTATCATATGTAAAATGTATAAAGATTTCCATGTGGATATTTGCGTACGTTACCAGATAAAGTGTTCATGTGGCTGTTTGTCTGGCATAAAAATGACTGACAGGTCTCAGTGGATAAAATTTGACTTCCATTAAACCGTTATATATGAGAAGATACTGGAAATTCTCGCTGAGAGGCATAGAAGAATTAAATATTTATAACTCAGTTTAAACCGACCTTTAAACGCCCTGAATCTATTCCGATATATATCTCCCCCTGTTCTATATGTTCAGAATCAATTGTATCCGTCCGGGGCTCTATATGGTTACCGTAGTATGCATGTTTGCAGCATTGATTCACTGTCCACAAAGACACTTCGGGAATATCTGGGGATATCTGCTCCATAGGGTGTTGTAAAACGACGAAAACGTATTACGACGGCATAAGTATTAAGGTAAGGGCGAACTTTCTTTTACACATTGGTTCATACGACAAACTCAAACCCTACAGCATTTGCATAAGCGCCTGTAGTTATGATTTTTCTGGGACAACTTTATGGCTTATAAACAAACGAACAAGCAATGACCTATGAATCATTGCCGGCTATTTTATTAAGACTGTTTTGACCCTAACAGCTAACATTTTTTTATTATCGCTCGGTATCTTTAGTTTATCTTATTGCAATTGCTTCCATAATTATTTATCATGCATTTTATATATTGCATATACATGTACTTTACAAATTACCATTCATCATGTTTTTTTTTACTTATATGTTACCTAATTTCCATTCTCTTTAAAGTTTGTTCACCACTTAATTGTATTTCTCTACTGTTATGAGCTCCAATGAGTATTAAAAAAGGTGGAACCAAATAGGTCCTGCCTTGCATGTTATTGATTTATGAAATTTATCAAAGAATAATTGTATCTCTAAATAGTCCCTAGCACACTTTTTGACAAGGTTAACATTTAGGGCTGGGGGAACAAACAAAAATCATCGAGCTTTATGTCCGTGGAGTTACCGGCCGTAAAAGTTTTTACTTCCATTGAAATCACAAATAACTTTTCTACGTCCATTTTAATAATAACTGGTGCTGAATCTATGAAATGTGGCATGTATATACTTCTACTGGTAACTCACCTAAAGAGCAGTAATTGGGCACAAGAGAACTGTGTTTTTCAGTTCATGTACAGCAGTAATACCCAACATTCGGTAGTGTTTAGCACCGGTGTACCGATTTCAGATTAATTACCCCCCTTTCAGATCCCGGTAACCTCCAAATGATTACTTATGATTATTTAGATACTTATCTTATACATTACCTTAAGTAACTTGAAAACAAAAAAAAAAAAAAAAAAACAACTTCTTCTACTACTCCTACTATTTTTTATAATAATAACAATAGTAAAATTAACGATGATGATTATTATCATCAAATTGTCATTATCGCTGTAGAACAAAAGGTACAACACATTCTCTCTCCACCTAAATTATGAATACACCAACTATAAATGAAACATGCAGTCTTGCACATTAACTGGGTATGATAGTTACATCCATAATTTAAATGCTATCTTTCGTGATCACCAAATACGGCAACTTGCAAGCATACTGCAGCTATCTTCCTGGCTGGTTTAGTGAGGTCGTTGTAGTCAGACATTAGGTTTGTACATGAAAAAAAATAATAGGAAGTTTATTTTGGTGTTAATTTCGAAACGATTACTTCTTTGGAAAGACAAAATAAAAAACCCGGTAAAATTCGGTCTGAGGAAATTTTGATGAAGTTAAATAAAAAAAATGACATAAAAAGTCCCGTATTTTGTCAGAGTAGAGGACCAATTTATACATACCTTTATCACATGATATATGTATTTTTAATATGTCATGTCTCTATGTTGTAGAGAACCACTTGAATGGTTTTCCTTCTTTTATTTTAACTTAAATCAAAGTTTAAAATATAAAAATATATTTATTTTTGTGTTTCAAAGCCACTAAAACATTAATAAATTTTAATTTTAGACTGCTGAAAACATCGGAAGCATTTACTCAGATGTAATACAAAGTATAATTTTTACGATTACAATTAAAATTTCTTTAAATTTTTAGAAGTTATATCTATTATGCCCTAGGAATTGTTCGTTAAACCGAGCAAGTTATGTTCTACATATAATTTTAATATGCTTAATCAATCAAAACTTTTACTACACTGTGTTTCTGATTTTAAACATAGAATCTTTTTATATTTTAATATTTCAAGTTTATTCAATTTTTCATTTTAAATATAATACAAGTAATTTTTTAAAATAATTTTTGCCTTTTTGGTATACCAATATTATTTACATTGTTCACTTAGCTGAATTTCTTCGTTTTACCATTACATTTCAAAATTTTAAATTTTCAATGAAAAATTATTATCATTGAAATTATTAATAAATTATTGTTGTTCAGTGTTTGCGTTTACGCCTGTATAACACAAAATTCCCCTATTTGTGATAATAAGGCGTAATTTATATATTTATATGTAACAGTTATGTGTCATAAACATTATATACAAATTTTCAGTCCCTTATACATTTGACAGTCTGAATTGAAATAAACTATACCAAAATATGTGCTTATTCTTTAAAAACAGCATTTGTTAAACCCAGCATATACTCTTTCCTAATAATTTTTTTATGTAGCCAAAATGTATTTCTGTGATTTATATTTTCAATTTGTTTGTATATTAAAACGAATTACACTGGTTTTGACACGTTGTTAGTATTATGCGTTTCCTGAATTAATTATAATCATTTACACTGTAATCGTTAAATATATTGATGTTTAAATATGTAAATTTACTTGTTAAATGCATACTCCAATAAGAGTTATATAGTATATATTTGATATAAAAAAATAAATTAAAATTCTTTAAAATCCTGAAATCGTTCTTTATACCTGCATTCCTGATTGACTGTATTCATTGTTTTTAATACAAAAAAAATGTTTTATACAACTGTAACTTCATCATATTGTCTTAAATATAGGCCATGTGACTGTAAACACTGACTGTATAGACTGGAGCAATCCTAAAAGTATTGATGATGGGGTATCAAAGGTAAGTTGGTTGGTTACTTGTGCAATTTTTAATGTAAAACCCAACAAGCAATAGGGGTAATTTCGTATCTCCTATATTTAATCAGATAGTCAGCATATTTTGCTAAATAAACCGTTTATTTTATTCATTATTTTCTATTAATAGTAAGGCGTTTATTGTATATGACTATAAGTTTTTTTCACCAAAACAAACATCTTTCTGTTCACGCTTACATGTGCTAAAGTCAGATTTGCTAGGAATTTGTGAAGTATCGATATACTATTACATATAGAATAAATTTGCATAAATATACAACTTAATAAAGAAATGTTTTAGTTGTATTCACATTTCTACCAGGACAAAGTTTAATCTACTTTAATAAACCTTACAGTTAATGAAAAATAATCTGATTAATTAAATTACCTCATAATTATGCACAATATGCAAATTATCTCATTAAATATGGAAAATATGAGAAAGTGCAAGCATACATAAGAACCGAGCAAGGGACCTTATAAAATAAGTTTAGTATTTACGCGATCAATAATCATTTACTATTACATGTAGAATCAGGTTGAATAAATAATTATGCAAATTAGGTTAATTTAAAATGTTTTGGTAGTCATCGTATTTCTTACAGACAAAGTTTGGGTGATTTAAGATTGATCTGGTTCAGGATATCTTACAATTTATAAAAAACAATCTGCAAATATTTGAAAACATGAATTTGAAAATGTAACAAAGAAATTCAGCGGTGAATTATTACTGAATTATAGCTGAGGATGTTGTAAATAAATATATCTGGATCGGTGAGCTCCTACTTACAAAAAAAAATAATCATATTAGCTTGATCAGTGAGGGGGGTAATCTGAAATGTAGGGGGGGGGGTTAACCTGAAATCAGGTTCAGGCTACCCCCGGGGGTAATCTGAAATCGATTTCAGATTACCGGGGGGTAACCTGAAAGGGGGGGGGGGGGTAATCTGAAGTCTTAACATCGGGACTGTTGTTATAATCTTCCAAATGACTTTCCAGTACTATGAGTATTTCTGTAAATATACTAATAAATATTTTGTTGTGAGTACAACGACTTCTAGTTGTATATAAAACACAACAATACTTAAGGCAGCAAACGTCCCCTGATACCCCCCCCCCCCCTCCCCCCAAGCCTATCCCTTGGATCCACCGTCGGTTATTTCAAAATATGGTTTGAACTCTAGAAATGTGTACGAATTAATTAATGTATGCTTTAATACCGGTAATACCAATCGTGTAAAGTTTATTTATTTTTGAATGATAACACTTCTTCGTTATTTGATGATACTATCACACATATTTGTAAATTACACAAACTTTCAAGGCAATATGACATATTATTATATATATATTATATCAAACAAAAGACTGTTTAATATCGATTCAGTCAATCTGTCAAATAAACTGACTGACTGTTTAGTCGTTTTGTAACAACCGTTAATATTTACATCCCGTTTATTAAAAAAATATAATCAGGAGACAAATACGATAACCAATTTAACGTTATTGGTTGTATATTACATATTTTAAATTCTTCCTTGTATAAAAAAGCACAATGAAATTTCGTTTCATGAGGTTTAAACACTTTGATAAAAAGACATTACAATTAGCCAATCAGATAATTCTCATTCTAATAAGCGATGTTCACTTTAAATACCAGTACAAAACTCAGAAATTAATCTAAACTGTCAGATGTTGATCTTCAAAGGATGATAAAATATTTTGTACAAATTTGTACAAGGCATATATTGATATCGGTTCATATTCAACTTTGTATGTATGCATCAGTTTGCATCAGTGTACCGGTGTATCGTTACAACGATAGCTTTATCATAATTTTTGTATACTTTTGCTTAAATTAACTTTCTGACTATATCTATCTATAAAAGTATCGATACAAGGCAAAATGGTCGCCTTTTTAACCAAACAGGTCAGACTTAACACTATGGGAGCTTTTAACTGTTGAGCCTTGCCAGGGAGTATTACAGTAAATTGTAAGGTTATGTTCGTGTTTGCGAACCTATTTGGCCAACGTTCGAATATGAGGAGTTCTCATAAACCATATTTTACATGAATTGTACATCTAGCTATAATAACTAATGCAAGACATTCATCATAGATGATGGCGTTAATAAGTAAATAAGGAGTACTAGACGGTAGGTAGTAAGTGTAACTTAAAAGGGCCTAATGACCTATAAAGCATGTTAAATTAACATCGAAAACAGAGTCGTCTCTTCGAAATAAATTGGTACCTGTCAAAATCTTACCCTGAAGCCGTTGGCTTTCTCCTATCCACGAGTGTTAATAATAGTGGACTGGGCGCGATTACAGGCGTAAACATTAACGTAGCGCGTGGGACTTAGTACATGGTCCCGGCCATAACACCTGTCAATCAGGAGATGGCCTGCCTGTCTTTGCCTAAACAAAATAATACCTGTTCCCATCCCCAAAACGCCGCTATTGCGGCCGATAGACGGGCTCACTCTGTGTCATTTCAGCTAAGGCCACTGGACCTATCGTTTCTATAGATCTGTTGCCCCATGTTCTACAATACATTTACATTCGGACCTTGAACTGTGATGTCAATCCAGCAGAGTTTCGTCAGAGGACATGTATAGACAAGTTTTACTTGTCCTTGTTTTCGATCGCATGAGTAAAGTCGGACCTCCGGTCTTGCGGCCTTGTTAGGGTAAACAGACACATGTGGACTATGTTCACTCATATGAACAATCAAACCAAGGTGTATTACAGCCGTATAGGAGATAATGAGGCTATGTGCTAGGAAGATTTTGCTGGGAAACTTTTGTATAAAGAAAAAGTAAATATATATATATATATATATATATATATATGTATATATATATATATATATATATATATATATATATTGTTACGAAGACAAATTTCTCAGGGGACGATACTAGGCCGATCCGGAATTCCAACATGTATCGAAAAATTACCAGCTCCGTCTAAGAAATAAACGGTGCTGCCGATTTCTACATAATGATATTCCCAATTGTGATTCTGTTGTATATTACTTTAGAGTCTGAAGGCGTGTCCAGTGATGTAGTCCTTTATCACCATATACATGTTCATTTGTCTGTTGGAATTGTAGCAATGAGTAGAGTGGAAATGGAAAAAGATATGATTGTCTCTTGATTATACGTGTATTATAATAAATTATGACTTATATAGGTTTAATATAGTAGTAATGCCAGTGTAGGAGAAGAGTACTACATTCAACTTGAACAAACATTTTTATCGACATTGTCCATTTTGACCAGCCCCTTGATTTTAGACAGCATAAGTAATCTTTGTATCATGTAAGTAAAACACATAGCAACAGTCCCAGCGAAAACCTTAGTATTAAAATGTGACATTTAGTTCCTAACAGCTCATTAAAAAATATTTATCATTTTGAGTAGTTGTTTTCCCCGGGTGTAGGTACTAAAGGAATTAAAGCTTAAAAAAAAACAGATTCTCGTCAATGAACCTTTGTCCATAGGGGCCTGCACTGCAGTGTCCGTAACAATATATGAATTTCTTTCTTATTAACTGCGTATCTAAACAATAAAAATAAAACATATGGATATATCATCATACATATTCTCACAAAATATAGTAATGTACAGACCTTTAAAGTTAATTACGCTAGAGGTCTTCTTGTTTTTCCTGATCACCCCTGCTATGTCCTCTTCTAGAACTGAATTGTTCGGAGCAAGTAAAACTGCGAAGCTTTTGTCTGCCGACAAAGGCCGTTTTTGCCGTAAATATTTGTAACACAATGTTTTTCTAGTTTTTGAACATGAATTGTGAGCTTATTAAATACATAATGAGCAGTGTTAATAGCTCTAAATGAAAAAGAGAACATGCGGATAATAAGCTACTTTCTACCCAGCTGTCTTCATATTTCCATGATATAATTTGCTACATGTTTTCTTTTATGATTATTCATTATCGGTTTGACCAAAACCTGACCTGTATCTTTAGCCTGACTAGTAAACAAAGTATCACTTATCACCCTTCCATCTCTTTGATGGCCCGGTCACAATAAATAAAGGTGATAATGATACATAAATCTCTCTGTAGTGGTTTCATGTTGTCACTGAAAGCCACTTGTGACAGAGCTGTTGCTAATATTACAGTTATCTAACTTAATAATAATAAACCAGTCTTAATTGGTTGTTTTTCCCTAAATAAAATATCTAAACTATATGTAGATTTTCTACAACGATTGTGAATTACATGGAACACAGAAATTGTGTACACGATAATAACTGTTTAAAGCTAGATATACTGTGGGTGATATTCGCGAGATATCTGTTTCGCGATAATTTTTCTCTATTTCACAATTTAAAATTTTTTTTTTACGAGATGCCTAAATAAAAGCATTAAATTTCATATTAATATATTCTAATAATTTTCGTCATATTTTTTTGGAGAGTAGCTTATCCATTCTTTCCATGATCATTAAAACAATGCATCGATAGTTTGTTGAATGATTTCAAACTGAGTTATAAACAACTCGCTTGCTTCTCATCTGAGATACCTAATATGGCCCTTCAAGTCCGATTTAACAAAATGACATACTTAGCATTTGCTGAGGGCGCGGAGGGTTTGGAGTTTCATGCAAATTTTCTCTGGTTTTGGACTCCTGAGCATTACAAGCAGCACCCCTTTTTAAGAAGTGTTTAATTTTCTTCACCTAATTTCAGTGTCCTACAAAATATCGTGTTTTAAGATCGTATTTAAATAATTGGTATATGACTGATCACTCTTCATATCAGTCCTTTCGCAAGAATTCTTGACGGCTCTTTGACCAAATGAACCCTAATAAATACAAACCAATGGAAGTTTATTCGATTATTGTGTACATGTTGGGTTTACGATAAATGCTCAAATGTTGCGAAATCCCGTGTAGGATCAGTAATTCCTTATACATGAAGCTACATAACAGAGATTTGGTTAACTGACATTTCGCCAAGGTCAAGCCACCTTCAAAAGCATTTAATAAGTACAAGAAAACCCATATTTTCTACATGTTAGGATTATATAGGCGCAGCAGCTGCTCACATTCAAATAATTACTAATCTTGCATTAAGACGGGCAGAACAGTTTGTTTGATTGTAATGACAAAAACAAGAAAAAATATGAATAATTTGGCCCATTTACAGTCCCCTTTTATCGCTAACTGCAGTTAATTGTAATGATCTTAAGCAAAAATTGTCATTGTACAAATGTTAGGCAACTGCCATCATATAAGGGTACACATGAATATTTATGAACTATTAAATTGTTTTTCAAGCAATTAATCTTTGATCACCCAAGTGATAAATTGGTTAAGCATCTGTAATTATGTAATTACCATTCATGCCTGAATATTTTTCTCAATTGGCATTCAGTCATGCTGAGCTGTAAAGCAATGGTTGTACATTCGACGCAGAATTGGCCTGTCAGCTTATTACAATATCTCACAGACTTAATATGTAACTTGAAATTGTCCATTTCAAGTAAATATTCACACAAAACTCTAATTTCTCAATAAGAAATGTGATTGTCTTAAATTTTACTTCCATTATTCACCTTTGACTGCTTTCACCTTAGCTCAGCTGACCGTATGTCATCCGTGTGGACGTCCGTCCGTTAAGACCGTTAGACCTACAATCTTCTTACAGTACGTCCAGGGATGCCTTAGACAAATGTCCCTGGAAAGCTTACATTAGGTCATGATGACCAATATACTGCCATATATATAAAAGGGTGTCAAATACGCACCCTGCAGGTCAGATGGGCATAGATCATATCTGTAAAAAAGCCTAGAAACCTCTAAAGCTAAAGTGATCTACCTGGAAATCTGAAATTAGGTCATGGTTTCAAATTTTGTGGACCTACGGCCAAAAAAATTAATTTTCAGCACCCAGACAGTGAGACGGAACACAAATTGAATCTATTAGGCCTGTAATCTTCATTCAGGGAGATCCTGGCAAATATCCTGGGAAACATGTTTTTATGTTACAGTGACCTTTAGTCTGCGGACTATTGGAAAGAGATGTCAATTGATGACCTTGAATGCCAGATGGGCGCGAATATTCTAGCACTACAGCAAGGGAGGTATTTTTCAAATCTCCTTGGCATCTTGAAATGAGGCTATGATGGCCTACATTCTGAGAGCTACGGACTAAAACATGGCCCAGAGAGTCAGGCTACATTTTGTATTCATTTTTCTGGGCACCTTCCTTAGCACTTATCAATCGAATCCAGGAATTAGGTCACTGCGACACATCAGATGGGTTAGACCTATAACCGTCTAACTTATAATTCAAGGTCTCAAGCAAATCTCTTTCAACATTTGAGATTAGCTTATGATGCTTTTACATAAATGGAGCTACTAGCGACAACCTAATCTTGAGCACAAAAAAGTCAGACGAGGCCAAACAATAATGGCTGATCCATAATGTTTGTTACGTCTCCTTTATCAACCAAAATAAGGTCACTGTGGCCTATGTCAACAAACATGACTCTTACACCCTATTAGTCAGACAGGTATAGATGTTAACAGTTGGACTTTAATTGAGATTCAGGGAGGGCCATGTAAAATTTTTTAGAGATCCCAAGTATGGTCACTTTGCCCCATATTGTGTTAGCATACAGCATCCTATAAGTTAGATGGAGGCAAATCGTAGCGATTTGACATAGAACTTAGCATCTATGTACTTCTTGGTAAAATCTTCTTGGAAACCCTAAATAAGGTTGCTGCATCCTATTTTCTTAAGTCTTTGGACAAAACGTCTAATTATGAGCACTCTGGAAGTTATTCTATCCATTTTCTAAGATTGATTAACAAATATTTTCACCAGATCATAATATTTATAATTAATACTTCATCGGTTGTTTTTTAATTCAGTTAACCGTCATGGCCCATGGGCCACTTCTTCAAGGATGTCTGACAAACTTGTTACCATTTATCATCAAAAGTTTTAACAAAGTTACGTCGTTCTTAAAAAAAACTATCTCACAGGTGTGAATGTTAGGCCTAAATATTAACCTAGTCAGCTGAGCGTCCTAAACGAAAATGTTATTATGTGTACATCTGTAAGACTGTCACGTAGACCCGGACTCAGGGGTCTACTGGTACGGTATACCTGTACCAGCCTTGAACTGATTGTTCATGATGTGTTGGAAAATTGATGTGTGTTAAGAAAAATGTGTTGCTGTTGAACAGACTTCAATGATCTTACCATATTCAAAAGTACCTATTTCGACATCTGACATTTTTTAAGTACATACAGTCCATGGAAGTTTTTACAAGAATTGGCAAGGAAACGCCGCCCCACCGTACAGAGGCTCTTAAGTCCATGGGCAAGTAGTGGTATAGCTCCCCCTTGGTTTCCAGACCCAAATTTTCACCCCCTCGCTATCTCAAGTTCACACCTAAAGTGAGATCTGTCACACCTCGGTCTCATTAGCGGGTTTGCCGAAAGTAAGTGGCCAAAATACACCAAAATATAAAACTAGACACTCTTTTTTGCGGTCCTCGCTTTCGTTTGATTCTAAGGAATACCCCTACTCGGAATCAATTTTACATTACGGCGCGTCCTGAACTTATTACACGGCAAAGGACGGGGGCCGTGGATGTTTTCACGCTCCTAACACCTTTCCTGCTTTCGAGTTATCAAGCGTACTTATGAATAACAAATTATTCTATTCCATGACACGAAACCATTTTATAAATAAACTACTACACATCTGCGAAGAGTTTCTTGATAAATTAAAGAAACTTCTTACTGAAAATTGCTGATACACACATGACGAGTATACCCGTCATAGGCACTGGTGGAATCAGAAAATATGACGAGTATACACGTCATAGGCAGCGAAAGTGTTAACCTCGAGGTCGCTACTTTGTAAAACTTTATGTGGGTACTTCAAACAAGGCAGATTGTATTTAGAAATGGCCCTTTTTATCAAACCTTGTTAACGTACCAAGTTTACACCTGCGGGAAATCGAATATGGGGTAAGGTAAAAAAAATCGACTGTTACTTCATTAATACTTCGACTCTGATTGTAAAATTATTTTTATTATTTTCTAATGCAAAACAAGGTAAATATAAAGGTAATTGTATTGGGATAATTTGCATGCTTTTAAGAGCAGTTATGTCCTATTTACAATATAAATAACCTTGCGCGAAGCGAGGGTCCGGACGATATCTAGTGCAGGTATAACGGATGTTATTGAAATTTATCATATAGGTTGGTATTGTAAAAGTGTAGCGACAGCTTGTCACCCCAAACGTCGATTTTAGATATACTGAAGACGATGGGGTGACAGTACAAGCTATTGGGTTCGCATCAATTCTAGTATGTGCAGATGTGCACGCCATTTCTGACACTACTTTTTCATCTTCATCTACTCTCGAGCTGTCATTTTCCTGAGTTAAGACAAAAAGTGACGTTATTCTGTTGGGGAAAATAATAATTATTACATCAACGGTTGACTTACGTGTATTCCTGCAGCAGTTTTTAATACCGAGGCTGGTTTTACTCGAAAAACTCGTCTCCACGTTTGTTAGCGGGAGAACCATAAATTCCTGTAGGGGATTCCCAAACGGCTATGTGTAAAACTCGGAAGTCCGAAGTCGAAAGCAAGGATTTTTTAAAATAAAGCAATGATCGAAGCATAATTAAAATGCTACTACATCAATGGAATGTACCATTTTATTTTTATTGATAGAATAAGGTTTTTTCTATCATAATGCAAAAATCAAAGTTATCCATCCCAAGTTATAGACTATTTTTTTCTCGGAAATGCCCGGTTATGGTCCAGATGTGTAAAACTCGGAAGCCAGTAATGGCAAATGCACTGGTCATCATATCGTCAGCAAACGTGTCAAGCATTTTCAATTATTTCAATATGACATATTTTTCATAAACTCAATCTGTTTTTTAACATTCATGATGCTGTTTTTTATAATATATTATATTGATATTTTATTTCATTTTGTAAAACAAGATTATATTAACTCATCAATATTTTACGCTGTTACCGTATTTTATGTTGGGGGAAAAAGTTCAGTAAATGTTTAAAAATAAATTGTTACAGTGCAAATGTTATAGATATAAAAAATTCTGTTTAATTATAGAACCTGATACCAGCAACTATTAAGTACAGAGAGAAGGATGTCCGAAAGCGCACGGTACTATACTGTATCGAGAATTCCGACAATAGTCCGGTTAATTTTGTTTTCTGAGGATAAAAATATAAGGATAAAATAAAAATAGTGAGTATACACGGAATATTCAGATGCATGGATTTTTATAAAGATCAAAATATATTGAATTTTCATATTTGTTCAACGTATGGGAAATATATTACTGTTTTTATTTTGAATGACATCATAATTCATAACTATTTTTAATGCCGTATTAGGGTTTATTATACCATATTTATTATTCAGTGGTGCATCCATAGAGGGCGCAAGCCCATTCAGACGTAATATCTCTCATTTTATCGAGTTCTTTTCCAATAAATTCGTAATCAATTTTCATTTCATTTTCAGATTACTTTTTTATTCCCCAGCAATTTCATTATTATATTTTTTACTTTCCAATTCATAAGTTGGTGATTTACTCCACTATGAGAGCATCCAAATATATACTAGTATATTGAAGAATCCCCCTCCCCCCCCCCCCCCCATCGCATTACCGTGCCAGTCATGCACGGTCTCCACACAGAGCTCAGCTCGGGGTGGGATCGACCGTGAAAAATCTCACGCCTCCTCGGCTGATACTCAGACTCACGCACTGTGAGCCTGGGCGCTCACAGATCACAAAAGTCGGTAAAATTCAAAGATTGTCATAAGACTTAAACAAATCAATTATTTTACAATGAGTACTACCTTTAAATTGTTATAAATGTATAGACGGGCATTTCATCATTGACATTAACATGTTACGAATTAACTTTTGAATATTTGGACTTTACATTTTATACCGTAATTTTATAGAAATATAAATATTAAAGCCCAACAACCTCAAGTTTGAATAAATTGTTCAAAAACATGTAGGAGAATAGTTGCTGAAAACAGAAAATCCTCATAATCATTTGTTTAAGGTGCCTCAAAATGTCCTCTTTACATTGCATATTTTAAAAATTAATCCCTTCCCATACATTCCCCATGTAAATATAAATATCTTCAACAAAAACATAGCTCTAGATGGGGCGAAATATATAACGTGAAAATACACCCACACATATGTATATATATATATATATTAAATTTACAAATAAAAAAAATAATAAGTTATAGGTTTTCAATTATGTATCATGTATATTGTATTATACACTCATTAAAAGTTGAATCATGCATAAACAATTTTAATATATGCATGCAACTATAATTATTATGTAACTGCATTTGGGCTGTGGCTCTTAACTGACCACAAGTTAACCAGTGCGTCTCTGTGACTTCCGAGTTATACACATTGGATCACATCCCAGCACTTCTGACTGACTTCCGAGATGGCTTCCGAGAACAAAATCATCCATAACTTTCAGATTAAAGAATGGATCACTATTATTCTTCACAGAATGATAATGAAGATCTTATTCTATCGGGGAAAAACAAAACGGTATTGAAGCGTTAGCATTTTGTACATGCTTTAAACTGCTTTATTTATAAGACAATTCCTTGGTTTCCGGCTTCCGACTTCCAAGTTTACATACACGACCGTGCCATGACACATTTAGTTTTGAATGAGAAGTACCGCTTCACGTGAATCGGTGTCACAGTGATGAAAGGAGGTAATAAATGTAATCATTTTTGTGTAACAACATTTCTTCTTCGATATTAAGCACAACTATTACGACTTTATAAGCCTGTGATGTCAAATAATACCAGACAGTAAATATATTTGATCCGACCCTTAGAATGGGCGTTCTGTTGTGACTGCCATCATGACTCCAGGCCTTATCAGTTGATTTCCGAAGGCCTGAGTGTCATGTTGTCATGGCTAGTAAAAGTGTTGATGAAGATAAATTTTGGTCGAATTCCAATCGTAAATAACCCCGGAATGAGTGTTTTATGGGCTTCTATGGCACATTATAACACTTGTACAGGTTTCATGTGGCCATACGGCCATCTCTTGAACTCATCCGTCGCGTCACAGGCGACAATGACGTCACGCTACGTGTCGTTCCCCTGAAAGATATCCGTAAACCAGCGAACATCATGGGAAGGGGAGGGTGGACGTGGTTGTTGTTCGTTATGTCTTTAGTAAAGTAGAGCAATACAACAATGTCCAGGGCGTTTTTTTTTCTTAAAATATTTAGTCAAAGGTTTCAAAGGAAAAACATTTGATTAAAATTCCATATATCACTATCTTCCGCGAAGGGTTTACGTCACCATATCGGACGCTTTTTTAATTTTGATTTGTTTTAATTTATACACATTTAGACAATATATAAATGGAATATGAATACACAGAGAGTGGCAGTGAACCAACTTTTCTGTGTATTCATATTCCATTTATTTATACAGTGAATCAGCATGGCTTTTCATACATCTCTCTTTCTTTCTATCTCTCTCTCTCTCTCTCTCTCTCTCTCTATATATATATATATATATATATATATATATATATATATATATATTATTTCTCATAATTAATATGATCTTTCTTAAATTATTGTAATGAAACAATGAAGACGTCTTTCAAACTCTATAGCACGTTTGTCAATGTACGTGCCGCGAAACTAGTCAATTAAGCATCGGGACCAATATAATTAGAATGACGTTGGTTAAAATGTTCGGCTGAGAGAATTCCATTTCTTTATCTATAAAAAAGTCTTCTTTATGATACTTGTCGGAGATGTCCTAATAGGAGTATGAAACCAATTTTCTCGAGGTATTTCCAGTTTAAGTTATTTACTGTGCAAATTCATAAGATATAAAGATGTATACAATGTATGGTACACAGAAAAAAAAATAATATTTAAGAATATATAGGTCAAAGGAATATTGAATATTTTTTTTGCTTAACTGGTACGAAATAACAATTAACACTTATTGTTCTTGAAGTAATAACAGCAAATAATATTGTTATTATTAAACCATTAAAATTACTAAATTTGTTTACCATGAAATCAGATTATCTGTTTTTGTAAAATGCGATTCTCATATATATATATATATTGTTATGGGGTGACATAAAAGCGGACCGAACTGTCTCTTTGGTAAAACTTGCTTTGCTAGCTAAGCGGTTGGTACGCCGGACTTGTCCTCCACCGTTATGGGTTCGAATCCCAGATCGGCCCAGTAATTTCCCCTGAACAATTTGTCCTTGTAACTATATATATATATATATATATATATATATATATATATATATTTATTTATTTAATGTTGGAAATCTTAATATTTTCATTGAAATAAGAAATTTGCGACCTTGACGTAGAGGAATATTTCATTTCAAACATTTTACAACAATGATACGCGAACATTTGATTAAGGTAACAAATATCGGACCCTCATATATTTACTGAATTTTCGCTATGTGTATGATTATGGCAGAATTTGATAAATTAAGATCTGAAATTTATAGTATCAGATAAAAAATTCACATTATATATATTTCAGCAGATGATACTTGTTAGTTTGCCTGTAGGTGGGGATGATTGTCAAAATACATTTTTTTTTAACTTTGACTAAATCTTTTGCGGTATAAACCGACGACACATTTTAAACAGTAGGAGATTGAAAAAATTACATCACCAGAAAGAATTTTAAAATAGAAAAAAAATCACTTGTTCTTAACTATGAATCATTGCACCCAATGTATATTTTCAAAGTGGAGCTTAAAAATTACAATAAATTTATTTCTTGAAACTGGAAAGTGTTTTTCTTCTGTAATGAAGTTTATTCCATAGGCCTGGTGCACCATAACTAGGATACACGTCTTCTGCGTGAATTAATCCAAAATGTATCTGACATATTTTGATGACTTGTATTTTGTACGAACGGCACGATAAACATAGAAAACGTGTGTAAAATGTTTGTACGATAGGTTCACAAATTTCTAGTACATAATTCAAATCTTGCCATTAAATTATGAATTATTGAAATAACAACACTTTAGTTGTTCTAGGTATTCCGGGTTTGGAATCGTAAATAATGATATCACATGGGTTAGACTGACTTGGCAAGATCATTAGCTGAAAGCATCGAAAAATGACCCCTGAAGCAAACAGACCACACAGGTATACTAAATCGACCATGTTTGACAGTTAAAAGCTTTCCTTGTAACAAAAATATGAACCTTATACTTAATGAAACATGGTTGTGTTAAGATATAACCAATGATGAAATTAACATTCCTGGGTACCAAATCTTCAGGCGAGATCGAGATCGCCACGGAGGGGGGGGGGGGTCGCCTTGTATGTTGATGATACTTTGAATCCGGTTTTATGTGATGAATTACAATCAGTCAATACTGAAGCTATCTTTGTAAAGGTAAAGTATGCTGAACGCAATATTATTGTTGCTTCAATATATAGACCACCATCTTCTGATACATGCTTATTAAGTAAAATCACTGATCTTATTGAGGAATCGCTAAAATACCATGTACCAGTAGTCATTCTTGGAGATTTTAATATCGATTTAAGTAAAACAGGAACTTTGACAAGTATCTTTGACCAGTGGCTATGCAATTTCCAACTTAAGCAGTTAGTGAAGTCTCCAACCAGAGAAACGGTAACCTCATCAACAGTGATAGATTTAGTCTTCTCGAACATTCCCGAGAGACATATAACTACGGATGTGTTACCAATCTCTTTGAGTGACCACTATTTAGTTTACACAGTACTATCATTTAAAAATATTAATAGAAATGTCATAACAATAAAATCTAGAAACTTTAGCAAATTTAATCTAGAGAACTACCGAAATGATATCGCCTCATCTGTTATACTACAGAACGTATTCTATGAATCTAATATCGAAGTTGCATGGAACAGCTGGAAAACTGAGTTCCTAAATATTTGTAATAAACATGCGCCCATATGGTCTCGTAGGGTAAAAAATAGAGATAACCCTTGGATGACACCGCAAATCCGTAGCATGATAAAGCTCAGAGACAGATTACACAGATGCGCTGTAAAACACAAATCTCACATTCTCTTCTTTAAGTATAGAAGAATGAGAAACATGGTAACTACGCTTATAAGATCGACGAAAACTGCTTATTTCAGACATAACATCGATAATAACTATAATAATATCAAAGGTATGTGGAGCGCTCTTAAAAAAGTATTACCTGGTTCCTCATCAGCTAAACCTGGAGATTGCGATATATCATGTGAAGAGTTTAATGAGTATTTCAGTACCATAGGTGATATATTAGCGGTAAATTTTAAGGCATCCGAAACCCGCCCAGTTCGGTCGTTAAATATTACAGAGTCCCGTTTCAAATTTTCTATATTACTATCGCAGGATATACAGAAAGATTTACTTGCACTTCCACCTAAACACACTCTGGATATAATCGATATGGACATCACATTACTCCAAATGGCTTCGCAGCTCATTAGTCCTATGTTATGTTATCTATTTAATCTATCACTATATAACGCCACGTACCCGCTTGACTGGAAAACAGCTCGAATTACTCCAGTATATAAAGGAAAAGGCGATAAAGCAAATAAGAGTAATTACAGACCCATATCAATAATACCTCACGTTGCGAAACTATTTGAAAAAGCTGTACAAAGGCAACTAATCAGGTTTATCATAAATAGCAATAATATTTCAGAAAGTCAGCACGCATATCTGCCTGGAAAATCTACTGTTACGGCTCTTAGTAAATTTTCAAATGACGTATATAAAACTATGGATCAGGGTAAAGTTACAGCTGCTTGTTTTTTCGACCTAACCAAAGGATTTGATACCATAAATCATAAAAGATTATTGGAAAAGTTGTTCGTTTTTGGTTTTGATAAGAATACAGTTGCCTGGTTTCAATCTTACCTCCATGATCGCCTACAGATCGTAAAATACAATAACAATCTATCCAATGCTGCTGTTGTTAATGTAGGTGTTCCTCAGGGTACGGTTCTCGGCCCAATTCTATTTTTGATATATATAAATGATCTTCCAAATGTGCTAAATACTGATGGTATTGTAATGTACGCTGATGATGTCACTGTATATTGCCATGGTAAAAATGCTGTAGAAGCTGAGATTAAATTACAGCGAGTAGTAAATCAAGTGACCACCTGGTACGACGAAAACCTGCTTACTCTGAATTATAATAAATCTAATGTTATGCTACTTGGAAATCTTCATAGAATAGCTGATCACAAAGTCAAGATATCAATATTAGATACAACATTACTTTGTTCTAATCAGATTAATCTACTTGGCGTTATAATAGATGCTAATTTATCCTGGAAACCACATGTTCACTCTCTATCCAAAAAACTATCTCAAAAGATAGGAGTTCTTTACCGAATATCAAGCTATCTGTCTATGCAATCTCTTACTAAGGTTTATGCAACTATAATTCAGCCTCATATTGACTATGCCCTAAGCATTTGGGGTTGTTCATTATTGTCTACCAATGATACGGTACAGAAAATACAAAACAGAGCTGCCCGCATTATATCCAAAATCTATGACAGAAATGTTGATTCTATAACCATAGTAAATGAACTGGGTTGGTTGACTATACGTCAACGCTATATGTATTCTGTTGCAGTACTTATGTATAAATGTGTTTGTTCAATAGCTCCTGGTTTACAAGAGAATAATTTTCACTTTGTCAATGAAGCTCACAATCATCAAACCCGAGCTGCTGTGAGCAATGGTTTAGTCGTTCCTAAACCTAGAACAAACTATCTGAAAAAATCTTTACTATATATGGGGCCAAAAATATGGAATAGTTTATCAAATGAATCTAAGTCAGCCATAACTTGTGCATCTTTTAAGAGACGACTCAAATTAGAAATTTTAGCAACTGTATGTTCTATATGACACATGTTATATTTGCATAAATTTGCGTTTTATACATGTAGCACTCATTCTTCTATCATTTCATAGATCATACAATAACTGTAAATTAATTTCATACGTATTGAACTGAATCTAACAATGATCAGGTCCATAAATGCTAGAGATTATTGTAATATTATTGGTTCGTATGCCTCGCATATTTGCACGTATATATATATACTGATCTAATGTGATATTTTAGTTTACTCTTTCTGTCTATAGATGTATATATTGATATACTTTCTTAACTCTCTTAATATGCTTTTATGATTTGAGTCCATATGTTCATGTTTATATTTTTAGTCATGGTATTATTTTATGCATTGTATTGATAGTTTAGTCATTGTATGTTTTATATGTACTGATACAGGGCACCAAGTAAGACCAGTTTAATTTAAACTGATTGGTTTTCCCTGTATAAACATAATGTAAATAAATAAATAAAATAAATAAATAAATAAGAACACTAAACGCCGGTTAGGTTGACCTTGCACAGAAGAGTTAAACACCCAATCACTGAGAAAACATATTAATATCTAATCATAGATAATGTCACACTTGTACGTATTATTACATGTGTTTCAAACAGTTTATAAAAATCAAATTGTATATAGCTTCCCTTTTTATTTATTGAGATATCTGCTTTAAATATCATCTTCTTAATGTTCATGCGCAAAAGTTTTAATAAACCATAAAAATGTATGAATGTGTTACCCATTTCATAGCAGGAATTATATTTAGTGCCATCCATATATGTATTTGTTTCGACCAACATAGATATCTATTGACCGATAAATAGTATGGATATATAAATGCATAACATAACCTTCCGTATTACTCATAATCAAAAGGTGAAATGGCTTACTTAGAATAATAATGAGCATTCACATGTGCAGTGAATAGTTCAACACACAAAATTGTATATTGTTGGAAAAATCGCTAAATTCACAGATATTTCACCTTAATGAATGAATATAAAACACGGTAGTCGTTTGCCTGTTAATGGCTGTCGGGTATTGTACTTTACCTGCTGATTATCTGACTAATATGAAGGAATCCTAGGTTTATACACTAAGGTTGTCATTTGACAATAAACAGTATATATAATTCCTCAAAAATCCGAAATGTTTGGGGGCATGATATTTTTTCTGATAACGGAGAATACGGATGTGTGCGTTTGACAATGTTTTAAAAAAATGATAGGGCATTCATGCTGATAAAGGTAATTTTAATTTTGAAAGATGTCATACTAGTTCAGGAAGTATATAACCTAAATAATTATAGGAATTCAAGCTTTTCTAAAGTTCTATTTGATATGTTACCATAAATGTACCTCTGGCCGTACGATCGTGCACTGTAGTGTGTTCGTTGCCTTTCTTTCTTGTAAACTGCATATACAAATTATAAATATAAAATATAAGTACATGTATATACCATTAAAAACATATACCATTCCCACAAAATATAGTAATGTACATACCTTCATGACAATTATTTAAAAAATCTTCTTGTATTTGTTGTTCACAACCGCTCGGTCCTCTTCTGGAACTGAATTTGTCGGAGCAAGTATTTTTTTCTGAATTTGTTGTGCGACATAATCTTTAGACTCCAGTGCAGGGCCGCTTGTGCGATAAATATTTGTAATACAATAAATTTCTAGCTTTCGAACGTTTCTGATTGCTGTTTGTCAAGTAATTACACGAGGAGCAGTGTAATTGCTTTGAAAGAAAAAAGTACGTGCGGGTATTTGCTACTATCGACTCAGCTGTCTTGATATATCCATTCCATATTTTGCTATATGTTGTCTTTTTTTGATGAACATTCATCAAACGGTTGACTTACTAAACCAAGTACCGCATATCATACTTCCATCTGTTCGGTTGCCCGGAATTAATGCACTAAGTTTCTCTCTCTAATTATCTCATTCTGTCACAAAAAACTACGGGTTTACTGAGCTGTTGCTTATGTATAACAGTTTCAAATTTACTACTGGTAAACAAGGCTGACATAATTTGGTCTTTCCAGTCTTTCAAAGCTAAAAGGGCTATCGATGATCAATAAGCTTGTCGAATTTAAGAAAGATCCATGCAATCATTACTGAGATATTTAATTTAATGTATGAAATTTACACATCAACAGCTGAAAATGTAAAAAATATTCTACTGTGTCTGCAGCAGTTTTGAAGAGATGAGATGACTGGGCTGATTTACTTCATTTGTTTTGTATGTAATAATGTTATATGTACAGTGGATGCAAAATGTTTTAGTTTCAGGTATAAGTACAAAAATTCTGATTTGCAGCCCAAACCAAAAACACAAGTCTAATTTTTTAAAGGACAAGCCGCCGTAGGACCTACCACCAGTTCACTCAGTACAGTAAGTTATGCATTACTGTCAACTAAATACCAACATAGAGCTCTTTTGATAACCATCAACATTTGCTGTGTGACATGTAAGACTAGAGGTTCGGGGTATAGCTGCACATACTGACAGATGTATATTTTTCATGATTATGAAAACTTGCTAATTATTGAACTTAATGAGTGAAAATTACCTTTACAACATATATTTTCAGAAAGACTAGATGCATTTTGATCTTTGTAATGTTCAGCAATATTATCAAGGACTTAACAACTGAATGATGCAGGAATTAACTGCCCAATAATAAAGAGTTTTACTAGTGGCTGCTAAGTCTGACAGTTCTTCTTGCTGGGTTACCTGATGGTTGCTTAAGATCATTTAGTTATACCTTGTATTTGTTTTGGGAAATTAATGCCATTCTTTTAATCACAACGTTTTAAGAAGTAAAGGTTTGCATGAATTTCTCAACGAGCAAGCTCAGACGTCAAATTAATATGAACATATTATAAATTGTATATAGTATGAGTGATGTGTTAATATACAAGTAAACTCCCATCCTTTTGAAATTGAAAGATTATGAAAAAAGATATAAGACAAAAATGGAGTGAAACAACTAGTTTTACGTTTGATAACATATCAAAAATGTGTTAAAATCTGCCTGAGCTATGCACTTCATGCACAGGCCACACATACTGATCGTGTGCTGCCATTGGGCCCTTTATATACCCAGGGTTTCCCTGTAAGTGCTTTAAACACACCAAAAACGAGCCTCTTGCAAAATATAGGTTACAGTGACCTACATTGTAGTATGCAAGGAGATTTACCAAAGATCTATCTCAAGTTAAACATTTCTACATCAAACATTTACGATTTGTGGCTTTTTAACGGACGGAAGGACAGACGGATGGGTGGCAGACGGACAGACGGACGACGAAAAAATTGTGATTGCTATAGCACAGATGCTCTATGGTCAGCTGAGCTTATAAACCAATCAAAATGTGAACACAGTGGGTTTACGATAAAGGCTTTGCATTCTCTTGCCTCTGTTGCGAAATACCATGGAGGTTCAGAACATCAATGCACATGAATTTTACATAAAGAGATTTGGTGAACTGACATTGCATAAAGAACAAGTCACCCTCATAAGCATTTATTACAAGAAGAAAAAAATATTGTGCACATAATACGATAATATAAGCACCGTGGCTATGTAAATTTGAAAATATTACTTATATTGCATAATGTCAGGCAGACAAGTTTAGTTGATTGTAATGATAAATATACGAAAATGATAAATAATTTGGCTCATTTACTGTCCTTTTAATGGTTACTGCAGTTAATGCATATGTATTTATGATAAGCAAATGATGTAATTATTAGAATAAACCTCTTTGTGCAACTGCCATAATAGAAGGGTACACGTGAATATTCGTGATTTAAATTGTTTACCAAGCAATTAATCTTTGATCTGAAAAGACCCATCCGTTAAGCATTCGTTATTAAATAATTAATATTCTATACCAATCATGCCTTGATTTTTTGCTAAGTTGACTTTCAGTCATGCTGAGCTATAGTGACTGCTATGTGTAAGCGGCAGGTGGCTAACCTGTTTTGACTTCTTGTATGTGAACTAAAAACCGAATTTCAGAAAGATCCATGCAGTCATAACTGATATATTTAAGAAATGAATTCCAAACATCGACAACTGAAATATTATAATTTTTTAATTGTGTCCGCTGTTGTGAAGAACTGACTGTGCCGATTTTTCTTTATTTTTGTTCGTAAACCCGGCATGGCTTTTCATTGGCTTAAGACACAAGATTCATGTTAACTCATCTGCAATGCCCCGGGGCCCATATGTAAAGAACGCTTATTCCAAATATGGCCCAATACAGTTGCGTGCATAACAAGAGCCATTAATGAGACACTCGGTTCATCTTGCCGATTGTTGTATATAAATGTGAACCGAAGGCGTCACAGCGAGAATGCTTTATGCAAATTATGCCAAGGCTAACGTTTAGATGAGTAAAAATCCAGTGTAGTTGGCCCTATCAGCCGATTTCTATTATTTTTAAATCTCCAAATAGATGCCATATTGAATGCTGAGCGAACCTCTTGTCCCTTCCGCGATTTAACAGTTGCTTTGTGTGAAAACCGCCATATGCTTGTCCCATTTAGAGTTTTCCTCCAATCAAGTGAGGGCTTGCGTTTTCTGTGAACGTGATGTGATCGTGTGAGTTTCGATCAATCGGCCTGCACATGCCTTGTATGCTATACATTGGCTGATGGACTGCGGAGCAGGCACACCGTCTGAGGAGCTACAGCACAGGCGCTTGAATCCCTATTTATAATAACGTCTTCATATCTCTAATATTCTTAGAGATGCTACGACGAAATCAGGTCAAACGACCAAATAATAAAACGGTAATACCGTGTTATCACAATGTTCACAATTGGGCCTTCAAACAATTAATGTTTACTCATTTATATAAACATACTTGTCAGCATGCCAAATGTGATCCAAATTGGCCTATCTGCTAAATAAAAAGAGTCACAGATTTGATAATTAACTTAAGTTTGTCCATTAATTTTTCTTTAAAAAAAACTCCAATTTCTCAATCTAATACTTATAAAAGGAATTCGGTTCACGTTTGTTCGCAATGTTTTCTTAAACCGCGTTGTGTACAATATTGTGCCTTACATCATTTTAAAGGTTATTATCTCCGCAGTGTCATAGGCGATATGAAAATTATATAATTTTTAATATACATATAATTTTGAGTGATTTTTCCGTTTTCTTACCGAGCACAGCCGAACTGCCTTCGGCAATCACCGGAATGCGTGCATCGTGGTCACTTAACCTCTAACACTAAGGACTATTGTTCATATGAATAACGCTTGCTTTCAATGAGGGATCTGACCCACGTACGTGGTCAGTAAAAGAGAAAATTACGTTTCTCGCTTTATGAAATTGAGAGTTCAACCTAGGAGGATTAATAACAAAACCTAATTCAAGGTCCCAATTTCAGGAACAGGGCTGGGGTGGTGGCGGGTGTTTCATGCCTCAAAACTTGTCTGATACGTTTAAAAAAAGGTTGCGGTGACGGAAAATGGAATACTGACCCACTGCATGGAGTCCCTCTAGGTCCGCTTCTGCTACTTACGACGCGATGTATGCATATTTCTGTTTCGTTCTTCAGGAACAGTTTCCCTGCAACGTACATATAATTAATCTTTCATTTGTTCCTCACATCAACCTATTCTTTATACGTCAAACGATAGAAACCAGTCAAATATCAACGAAACACTATATGCCTCCGCGTCTCATTCCGGTTCGCAATGTTAACCATTACTGACCAGGTCTCGAGGTAAACATACCGCGGTATGATTTTTGCCACGAGCACAGCGCCACAAAATAACAGTAAAAAATATTTGTACATATCGTATTCCGAGAATACGGCACTAAAAATCTATATTTTCTTTTAACTTTTATAATAAAAAATGAGCCAATATCAATATCTCAGTTAATATATCTCCCAAACCCCGGTAAAAAGCCCCGTTATACCGGGTTTATCAGCTAGTGATATATATTTGTGGTTCTCCTCTAAGATTTCATATATAAGCGTGGTTCTCCTCTAAGATATCATATATATGCGTGGTTCTACTCTTAGATATCATATATATGCGTGGTTCTCCTCTCAGATATCATATATAAGCGTGGATCTCTTCTAAGATATCATATATAAGCGTGGTTCTCCTCTAAGATATCATATATATGTGCGGTTCTCCTCTCAGATATCATATATATGTGTGGTTCTCCTCTTAGATATCATATATATGCGTGGTTCTCCCCTCAGATATCATATATAAGCGTGGTTCTTCTCTCATATATCATATATAAACGTGGTTCACCTCTTAGGTATGATATATATGCGTGGTTCTCCTCTCATATATCATATATAAGCATGGTTCTCCTCTTAGATATGATTTATATGCGTGGTTCTCCTCTCAGATATTATATATAAGCGTGGTTCTCCTCTTAGATACAATATATATGCGTGGTTCTCCTCTTAGATATTATATATATGCGTGGTTCTCCTCTTACATATAATACTTATAAAAGGAATTCGGTTCACGTTTGTTCGCAATGTTTTCTAAAACCGCGTTGTGTACAATATTGTGCCTTACATCATTTTAAAGGTTATTATCTCCGCAGTGACATAGATGATATGAAAATTAAATAATTTTTAATATACATATAATTTTGAGTGATTTTTCCGGTTTTTTTTTTACCGAGCACAGCCGAACTGCCTTCGGCAATCACCGGAATGCGTGCATCGTGGTCACTTAACCTCTCACACTAAGGACTATTGTTCATATGAATAACGCTTGCTTTCAATGAGGGATCTGACCCACGTACGTGGTCAGTAAAAGAGAAAAATACGTTTCTCGTTTTATGAAATTGAGAGTTCAACCTAGGAGGATCAATAACAAAACCTAATTCAAGGTCCCAATTTCAGGAACAGGGCTGGGGTGGTGGCGGGTGTTTCATGCCTCAAAACTTGTCTGATACGTTTAAAAAAAGGTTGCGGTGACGGAAAATGGAATACTGACCCACTGCATGGAGTCCCTCTAGGTCCGCTTCTGCTACTTACGACGCGATGTATGCATATTTCTGTTTCGTTCTTCAGGAACAGCTTCCCTGCAACGTACATATAATTAATCTTTCATGTGTTCCTCACATCAACCTATTCTTTATACGTCAAACGATAGAAACCAGTCAAATATTAACGAAACACTATATGCCTCCGCATCTCATTCCGGTTCGCAATGTTAACCATTACTGACCAGGTCTCGAGGTAAACATACCGCGGTATGATTTTTGCCACGAGCACAGCGCCACAAAATAACAGTAAAAAATATTTGTACATATCGTATTCCGAGAGTACGGCACTAAAAATCTATATTTTCTTTTAACTTTTATAATAAAAAATGAGCCAATATCAATATCTCAGTAAATATATCTCCCAAACCCCGGTAAAAAGCCCCGTTATACCGGGTTTATCAGCTAGTGATTAATATATGCTTATTTTAATATGTATTGCAATTGTACATCTTATAATGTTTTTTAGATGGCTCGAAGTCATCATTGCTATAGCGAACATCTGCCGTAGGGCCGAACGTCTATTAAGAGAGCACAAATTGTAACCATTAGATATTGAAACTTCTAACTCTATATCCAGGGAAATCCTAGACAAATGTACTTGGAAACCAGAAATCAAGTCATGGTGAAGTATATCCTGCATTCTTCTATGACAAAAATGCCATATGAGCTCCCTAAATGTTATATTGGCCTGCAAGGCCTATATAATCTGCTGACACAAGAATTATTTTTGTGCTTCCATACAATCAGATGAGGCACATATATTGTATCCAAATGGCCGTGAATCTTCTAACGGAACATTCTGGGAGGTTTCAGGCAAATGGTCTTACATAAAATAAGGCCACCGTGATTTGTATACTGCCAGCTTTAAGTGCATCCTGAAAGTCAAATGGGTGCAAAGCTTAATAGTTGGACCTAGAACCTTCTATCCTAAAATTCAAGAAGGTCGTAGGTACATCTTAATTAACACCTGAGATTTGCTCATGTTCCCCTTTTTCTGTGAGCTACAAGCGGAAAACCTAATTTTTTTATATCCAGAATGTCAGAAATGTTTCTATGTTTGAAATGTCTCCTTGGACAACAGAAATAAGGTCACTGTGACAGAAATTCTGTGAGCATTTAGCATCCTGTAAGTTAGATTGAAAAGAATAGTACAGTTGGACATAGAACTTAGCATCAAGGAAGTTTTTGGTAAAATTTCTCTTACAAACCCTAAATCAGGTCGCTGCATCTTATTTTCTAAGGCCTTTGGACAATTCGTCCAATATTAAGCTCTCTGAGAGTCATTCTTTCCATTGTTCAAGGTTCCTTAACAAATATTTTACCTGATCATAACATTAAAAATTAATACATGCATGGCCTGTATGTCAAATATATTAAATGTTGGAAGCACAACTCCAAATGCAGCTCTCTTAGGAGATTGTAGACGTGAGCCAATATCAATATCTCAGTAAATATATCTTATTTGTGACATATTCAGTTCAGTGCATTAAATATTGGTTAAGGTTGCTGCATCTGGAATAGGCAAGATATCCAAGACGTTTATATATTTTATTAAGGAAACTTGATGAAAATGGTAAATCAACATGGGTAAAAGGAGTGAAATCTTTACTTTATCAGACTGGTTTTGGTTTTATATGGATGGCTCAAGAAGTCGGTGATTGTAACTGGTTTTTAAGATGTTTTAAAGAAAGATTGATAGATATGGCACAACAGAACTGGAATAGTGATGTAAAGTCAAGTAATAAGTTACAGTATTATGGTCTTTTCAAATCAGTTGTGTATCTAATTAATACCCGAAACCGCATTAGCTAAATTTAGATGTTCAGATCATAAGTTACAAATAGACACATGACAATAGAATGGCTTGGATAGAGAAGAAAGAGTCTGTAAATATTGTATAAGGTATGGTTATAACATTATAGAAGATGAGAGTCACTTCCTGTTGGAATATCCTTTATATAAGGAATTACGGTTTAAATATTTTGAAAAAGATATCCAAGAGTCAATAGAATATAATTTTGAAAGATATTGAAATCAGAAAATACATATCAAATAACCAAACTAGCTGCTTATGTATATCATGCTTTCAGCTTAAGGAAATCAACAATAGGAGACTGATCAATTTGCATTTTGTGTATTGTGTATCTTATAATGTTTGTAACACTACTTTAAATTAATATTTCAGCCACCAGAATACCATATGTGAGTATATTGTAAGAATTTTTAGCCATATTAGTATCCGTATTATTTTTTAATCATTGAGTTTTTTTTCTGTTTGTATGTTTTTGTTTTGCTTGTTTGTATTTTTTTAATTTTTTCCTTTTTAGTTTTTATTTCTTTTTTATTTTATTTGATTATTAATTTAATATTTTTTCGCTTTTTTTCTCTCCTTTTTCATTACGTTATTACTATTCATAGTTTATTTTAACTGCTTCGTACATATTGGTAACGCAGTTGTTGTTTGAAATTGAATGGTTTATATGTACCACATGAATGTTTGAACTTTTGGCCTGAGGCCTTGTTTTCCTGAATAAACTGTTTTCTGTTCTGTTTCTGTATGTCAAATTCAGCTGTGCATAATGACCCATTGGCCACATGTTTATCAAACCTATTTCGACTAATTATCAAAAGTTTTTACAAAATTACGTCGTTCTTCAAAACCATGCTACAGGTGTGCATGTTGGGCCTTAATATGATGCTAGTCAGCTGAGCGTCCTGGCCTAAGGGGTTCCTTGAGAAAAGTATCCGTGAATTATAGACTCTTCTTTACCACGAATATTGTTTGCTCATTTTATATACATATGTAAGGACTGTGCAAGGGTTCTCAGTTGTTACACTAGGTCCATTATCATGGCCCTGGGGCCATTAAATATAGGAAAACTAAACTGCATTTATGGGGTGGTTTACTCATGAAAGTTTCTATTCGCAATTATAATCTTCTATTTTGTCTCGAGTTAATATTACTCAGATATAGATACTTATTTGCGATACAAGTTTCCAACCCCTCTTTGATCCATCAAGTACTCTTGGAATTAAGATAAGTCCAGCCGTGATTGCTAGGAATTAACATAAGGCTTACAAAGGTTTTTAGCACTGAATGTATGCATTATTGTCAAGTGTTCGTACAATCAGCCACAGTTCCTGCACTAAGCTGTATGGTAATGACATGGTGTATAAGAAGGCTCCTCATACAGCCAGCCCTGCTGTGTAATTAATGAATGTATAGAATACCATTTACATGCGACCTGGTACCTCAAATATTAAGATTTGAGGTACCAGATAACTCATTGCATATATTTCATCCACTGGACAACTTGACTTCCGTAATCTGTAGCAAACTTGATTGTAGGCCGATAAAAAATGAAACATTTTGGAATTTAAAGATGACGTTGTGACATATCAATCAATCAGATGAAACCTGGAAAGGTGGCCGAGAATAGTCTTTCAGGCTTATAGGACTTCTTATCATTGAAACACAGACGCAGCCTCAATGTGTTTTAGCCCAACTTACTGTAAATCATCTGCGGAAAAGCGATAGGCCGTCGTCTGTCCTTGCGATCGTCTAAAAGTTCAGCAAGAAAATTTCCTACGAAACCCAAAATTAAGTCACATTATTTTAGGCACCTTTGGAGTCAGATGCCTTCATACCAAAATATTTTGTTTTGGTTCATGATAATATGCCTCATACTGCGTAAACAGGCACAGAATGTACAGAAACGGGCCAGTATTAGTTCAGTCAGGGGTTATTTAACGAAATATTACAGAAAAACTGCAATGTTTGTTATTGAATAACACCAGAACGGCACCAACTCTCAGCCCTAAATTTTAACATAGTATTTTTCATGTGACTGTTATGTGTATGTAAGCTGCAGGTGGCGCCACTTCTGTTGACTTCTTATATATAAACCAAAGGATCAAATGCAAATTCTTCCCGTAAGAAACATAAAATATGACACGTCAATTGAAATTACATTTAATAACATGCAGGTGGGGATCCAGGTGGGGGGGGGGGCTTTGCTGGTCGAACCCGCCCCCCCCCCCCCCCACCGCTCACAACCAACGACCCTTTTTTTTTAGAAAAATTTATTGCCTGACACCCGTAGACCCCCCCCCCCCCCCCTCCCCTGCAAAAAATCTTGGATCCACGCCTGAGCATGTTATGTGTAAGACTTATTATCTCATTTCAGAAACGGCCGGGACCATGAGACCCGAATTACGGGCATTTTGATTCTCTCAAAGAAATTACACAGAATACTGCGGGCAGTGCCAAGAGATCAGTTATCAGAATGTGCAGGCCGGGGAATTTAAAAAAAAATCTTAATGTTCCATTATAATTGTCGAAAAAAAATACTTTACTTTTTAATATATGTCATATCAAGTCATACTCTTTTGATCGTTATTAGATAAAAATCATAAATTTGAAGAGAAGGCGAGTGCAGCATATTCAAACAATCTAGTGATCAACTTCCCAAAGATAGCTATACAATTAGCAAAAATGAAGCAGGGGTCCCCTACCATGTTTGATGAATCATCATATTATGATAAACAGTAAATTTTAGAATATGAGTTTAGAATTTAAACTGAAAAAAGTCCTTTACTGGTACCGGTTTAATGACATAACTATCACGCACTTTATCCCAGCATCTTAGCTTTAGTGATCCTCTTTTATCCAGAATTAGGATGGGACAAACAATTACCTTGGTTATCCTTGAAGTCAGACGCTTCCAGTGTTCAGGATTGCTGAACATGTATTGCTAAAGTATGTGATATTCGTCCATCGAATATAAATAATGTGCACCACATACATCTTTTAAAAATTTGAACTGAATCGTCCAGTTCTTCAGCTTATGGGGCAATATATTGCAGTATTAGACGAATCTGTATGCAAATACTCTCCTCACCTCTCTTATTTTTAATTATTCGTCCTCCTGGGCAGCTCCATTGCAATCTGCTCTCATGTTTTTATCAAAGGTTCAGGGAAGCATTCCCCATAATGACATACGAACGTTTCACATGTTGAATTTTGACGATAATTCGGCTTCTCATCCGATTAGTCTTACACAGTCAGTAAAATAATTGCCAAACTTGTAACTTTGAATGCGTTGACCATGTTATTATTAGGAAATGATGACAATGTGCAGTTCCTTTCGTCTGAACTGTCTCGGCAACCCTAAGCAAAGTCACATTATTTAGAAAAAAGGTACACGTTGCCCATAACCACATATGAAACCTCGTACGGGCAATAATTTTCTATTTCATCTTCTCCTGCCAAGTAGTCGGCTGTACCATCAAACACATGACTTTCTAGGATACATATTCCGTCCTTGCACACGAACTGACCAGGGCCACAGGAATTGTTCAAAGTCAGCGAATCTATTTCGCATATGACTTTTATAGCTGTTAGTGTTTCACTCTCTGCAGGTATCGGCCGTGTAACCTATTTAGCTTTTGATTCTTCATAGACAATGATGTCACAGTGACCTATCCATATACTTCTGTATCCATGTCTATGGAGCCAAATGTGAAGAAATTTTGTTTGAAAAGACTGAACTTGTTTACTATTATACCTAGTAGTTACTAGGGAAGTTCCATGATTTAAGTGTTGCAACAGTTTTTAATGGGTCCTAAAAATACATGTACAGTTAGATATTAAAATTATACCTTAAACTGTGTTTAGAAGATTACTGTATGCGACAACACAATAGTGATTATGTAATTGCAGAACTAGCAAACTGTTTAATTAGTTGTAGCCATACGTTATGAGGGGTAATTAAAATAAAAAAATCACCAATTAATAATACACAATCGTTCATTGTTTCTAAGAAAAACTGCAGTTGTATCTTCATAAATACTGTAAACTGTTGTAAGTTATTTTATCACACACACACACACACACACACATATATATATATATATATATATATATATATATATATATATATATATATTGTATATATAAGCAAATTCATATTGGGATAAAAGGTAATATGTGTGTTCGGGTTGGGGTGATAAATGACTTCAAATTACAATAAATCCATTGTGGCATCTTAACATTATGGAAAATCTCTATTCTATACAATGTAAATGATTGAAACGTGTTAGGTAAAAGTACAATGAAACCGAATTAAGTCAACATCATCACCTTTGATGAATGACATAGGAGGAATCAAGGTTTATAAGTATAGTTATGTAAGTACAACATAATTTTACATTTATAATTTTAAGTCCAAGATTTACTTGTTTTTTAAGCTGCATGCAAAAAACTGCTGACAGGGCTCCACAAAGGAGCCTGCTGCTCAAACTCAACTGAGTATCCTTTAAAACAAAATGAGACTTGGAAATGAGAGTCTATTTTGTAAAAAAAATATTTCTACCTTCCCATGCAATGGATTATATACGAAAAAAGTTTACTGAAAGTTTTATATATTTAATTTTGTTTAATTTGGAACCAGATCACCAATGAATATAATTAAAATCCGAAGATAATGTAAATGTGAAATGAGCATTCATTAATGTTAATGTTACTTTCTAAGAACAAGGTCTTTATTTATTGTGTTTATTAACTGTAAAGATTTAAAAAAATGACCTGCATAGCACCTATTTCGATTTGAACAATAATAATACAATAATGTAATACAAAGTCGTATAATAAGTGAAAAGAATTGTATATGCGTGTGTACTGGTCACATTATGTACCAGCTATAGTTATAACTTGGACGAAACACCCTTAGGGAAACACAAGGATGTCAGATGTGATTATCACCGGTACCGCTGGTATAGTCGGGCCGAGTCATGCTAATCAAAGTCAGGTTGTTCCTTGTCGCCTCCGCAATATCTTCTTATACCTGGCACACTATAGTGGAATCCTAATTTTTTTGGTGAAACCCTTCGAACACTCTATATAAGCGAACACATACCAAGCCACGTCCTCCATCTTGAAAGCTCCATTTGGCCCAGCCATGCGCCACAATTTAGGGGGGGGGCGCAGAGGGCGCGCGCCCTCCTATCTTCGACCTTGCCAAAAACATCTGGGGAAAAAACTCATAGTATACCAAGTGTATTGAACAGTTACAATGTGTTTTGATTATATAATGCATGCATTTAAACCACCCCAGATTGCACAATTACAACCTGAATTTTCAAAAAACTCCTACACCTGGGCCATCACCTCACCCAACCCCCAACCTCCCCCCCCCCCCCCCCCCCCGTCTTCGCGACTTGGCTCACCTCGCAAAGTGAGCCCCCCCCCCCCCCCCTATTCTAAATTGCTGTATCCGCCCTTGATGTCGCCCTAAGTACCGGGAAGGTCCGAGTCGTGCTTCTGCATATTTGCTTGGCGTTCAACCCATTTTAAGTACATTAAGGAGGCTAAACCCTATGAAGGGCTCGGATGGTGCGTGTAAGTAAATCCTTCTGCAAATGGTTGTCTCCGGCTCCGACTGGATCATAACCCTTCTCACGCGGTGTCAAGCTATTTTTACATTGCAACCATGAACAGTTTGCTCGCATTGCTATTCGCGGCTGACTGATAAAGCTCACGGTGTCAGAAGAAAATCTTTGAAGGCGTCTAGGCCAATGGTGAAGTTAGTCCTGTACCATGACTGGTTCGGAGCCCGACTCAGTCATACACGCTACATGTGGAAAATCATCTGCAGCTCGGCCTTCAAGCAGGGTCGCGTATACTCAACATCTTTACCGTTTAGGCCGAATACGTACTGCGATGGAAAAAATGTTATATGACGCAGTATTTTTAATTCCTTTGCGCATTATTAGTCATGTCAAGCTTTTTACTTTACCACTTCAAGCTGGAACACAGTTCGGCGTTTGATTGATTAACTGCAGTAAAAATTGCCGTAAGAAACTAGCAAAACACCGAGACTTGTCCCTGTGTCAAACAACGTAGATGGTTTCCTGGTTGTGACAACACAAGGTAAACACAAGGGTAGAGAACCAGCTTTAAACATCCGGTGTCAACATCCGCCCTTGTAATCACATACTGGCCCCTATGCAAGGCCTTGTGGCTCCATTCACTTGTATAAATGTATGAAGATTCATCAAGTTGTGAAGTATACAGACAAGTAACATGTGACATGCAATATTATAAAACCATATTTGAATATTTGTGTATTATGTGTTTCCGTGTCTGCAGATAAATCATTGATTCCGACGTCAGATAACTATAACTTGTTACAGGTATGTCAATGACTGTAACTCATAGAAGGAATGTCAACTCCTGAGTACGACAAGCCAATGGCTAGCCTCTTCCATAGGCTCACCAAGGAAACCCTGTGGATATTGAATGAAAGCACGTCGCTCATTGGCCAAGTACTGAAATTTCTCATTGGCCAATTCCTGGGAAGCCCCCGCGTCCCTGTCAGTACACAAGCGCACATTGTGCTTGATGCAAGCTTACGAGTACTTCTTCAGGTTCTTTCTATCTTGGCCTACTTGATGAAGGAACAATAGAAACATATTGAAAAACAACCAGTAATTATTACGGAAGCATACTGTCTGCTTTATATGCAAAGGATACGAAGTGCCATATGCATATATACATGTCTAACCTAAACAGAACGTCTGTATAATAATCAAGCATAATAATTTTTTTACACGTGTATAAAATTTTGATAATATCTTATACCATATAAATAAATTCATTTTATTTTACTGGACTCTATATCCATCATATATATATATTAATTTATATATATATATATATATATATATATATATACACAAATTCACTCTGAAATATTTTAAATCCTAGCATTCGTACAAATATTCAACGTGCCCGCTTATCCAAACCCCCCCCCCCCCCCCATCACCACGAGGATCCGCTGGGCAGACTTACCTGTTCAGGTAGTTGCCCTCTCACTGTTGAGTTTATCGAGTCGAATCCTCTTGGTATTATATATTTGCCTTTTATTTTGTATACCGTATGTGACGTAATAAGCGCCCCGGGCGCTCTCAAAATTAAAATTTATACCCTAATAAGCGCCCCCCAACATCTGCCAACTTCAAAAATGCATTACGATCCTCCAATTTAACACTGCGGCTTGTGTACACGTGTTTGACTTCACAGCACATTCAGTACAATTAAAAAAAAAAAACAATGATCATTTAACAATGGTTGTGTTATCCAAGTGATACTGATTTGCAGACGATTTTATTTTGTGTTGCATGAGACAATTGTCTGAATGACTACAGTTCGAGATTTCCTTTTTAGGTGAAGAGGAAAAATAAGGATGGTAATAAATGAACGCTTTTATAAAAGTCAACGCCTAATAAGGTAGCAGAATATATAAAATGTTCATATAAAAATATGTAAAACAGTTTTTATTTGAATGATGAATAAAATAATACGGGACATCGGTACCCCGATTATGTCAGTCACCTTGCGCAAATACCTTTGATAGCTGAGCCTATTAATGACATGGAATGGCATCTTTTTTGTCTTTCATTGTGCTTGATATTACATGCAAAAGTTTAAAAAAATGAAATACTGGCCCTCAGACTCCAGCGTATTATATTTACTTCAGTGCGTATACGAACCAAATCCGGGGTTTTGTTTTAAAATTGTTAGGAAATTTGTCATATTTATATCCCGCGGAAACACGGTCCCTTTCTTGAACTTTGTTGACCCGTTATAATACATTCATTTCTCGACGTAGTCCAATAATACAAGCTTGACAAACATTGTCACCTAAGGAAAGGCCGCTTCATATTTATAATTATAATGCGCTACTGGTTGTCTTGTAATGGAAGTGCCATGAACGAGTCTCCGTGTATGTCAGTGTGCAAGCCAGCTGACAGCGTCCGCATTCACTGGAGTCGTGAACATTTTACGCAGTAAATACGGCACCATATGAAAGAATAATCCTTGTTTTAACATGCATATTACGTGCTACAGCATCCCTTGCGCGAGCGCTGTATACACACAGATTAACCCAGGGCACTGGGATCTTGAGTACACGGGTAAGCCCTGCACGCTGTCAGCGGCATCGACAATTATATCACTGTGTACATGTTTCAAGTGAATTGCCAAGATATTTTTTGGCGAAAAATACATTAAAACTTATATATTATCAGGATTGGGAATTCCGTTTTGGTCTGTCAATTCCGCAATTCCGTCCGCGGTCGCGTAAATTCACTGGCTTTACTGTCAGAATGGCTTTCATATATTGATTCAGTTAAAATCCCTGTGTCAATGCGGCAAGGGCAAACCTTTTCTTACCAATTATTTAACTATGTGCACATGGAAATTGATGTATAAACGATAAATTCAAACAAAAACAAAGCATTGTAATGTTGTATATTACCACCATACGGACATGATCACTGATATTCACGGTGTCAAGTTCGGCCGACGTCATAATAATTCAAATTGCCGTAAATTATCCTTGGCGGCACTGAGGACGCTGAGAAACTTTGACCAGTGTATAAGACGGCCGCCCTTCTTTGCCATATATTTAAGGATAAAATTTATCGTCCTGTACACGAGGGAATACGGTAAGTAATATATATTTCATTGCATAATACATCCACATACGTACCTGAATTTAGGTCACCCGATCAGCATGGCCACCTGCAGAGTCTGCCTTCACTGACACCGTCATTCAGTGTTATCTATGATACACTTGAACACTGATTCTGTTATGTGTAACTAATATTATTATTATATTAGATGATAAAGCTTAACGGAGATTGAATAAAAACTGATGGTAATTTTTAAGCTTGGCGGGGAGAAATGAAAGCATTACGTTGTCCTGTGTTATATTGGCTAGGGAGAAAAGTGAGGTTAGGATGGCTTATCCTTTAGTTTCAAAAAGTGATCTCCCAAATCCGGTGGGGGGGGGGGGGGGGCTTATTACGGAAGGGGCGCTTATTACGTCAAATACGGTATTTGCCTTTTTATATTGTGTATTTACAGAGTATATGTGTATTTAATATCATATGTGTATACTACTGAAAGTTCACTGTACCCAGGACCATATTTAAAATTAGCTCACTATGCTAATTGGGCTTCCTAGTAAAATATCTTTGTAATAAATATAAACATTAAAATAACAATAAAACCTCTTTACTCTAATATGTTCCGGTATCGCACGTGTACCGTGTCTTTCACATGCTACCCCGATACGCAAAAAGCAATATCTCGTTATCTCGTAAAGTCTCGGCTTTTCAAACCACACCGTTAGCTTCATTCTAACAACATTCACCTGATGATCGGGTCGCATCCCGTGAAACAGACTGTAGTGAATTTACAGTGTTGTTTTTCTTCAATGTTATTTATATATATATATATATATATATATATATATATATATATATATATATATATATAAACACAGAAACAAGGACACAAAGTGTGATTCATAGACATCCTAGAAGCATAATCTGTCTGAAATTTTGATGTGAAAATATATGCTTGCAGTTAAGTAACATCTTTGAAATTATTACCAGGTACATTGTGTATTACTAAGGTGTATGTGTATGACCATCCCTAATAGTATTAAAGGTATGCCCCGATGTTGAATGTCGCAGTCCAGTAAAAGATCTAATGACAAAATATCATCGGTCATGCTAAATATTTATAAACTTTTGCTTCTTAAACTATATTCACGGTTGCAGCATTTACGTTGATAATATTTTTGATCAGATATGCGTCTTGGTAGAAAATGCAATTGACTAGTATATATATATATATATATATATATATATATATATATATATATATATATATATATATGTTCATTATTAAAGTTCAGTTGAGGTTAAACCTAGTGTCAGTGCCTTTCATTGCTTCGATGAACATTTTTCCTCATGTTCACTAAAACATATGACGATCACCATATATTAAGGCTGAAACAATACATCTTATAATTAATGCATTGAATCAAAACCTGTCAATCAACATTGAAAAGCTCAGTTTAATTTATTAGCTCACCTGACTTAAAGTCATCTGAGCTATAGCGAACACCCTTTGTCCGTGGTCCGTCTGTCCGTCTGTCGGGCCGTCTGTCCTTAATTTAACAGGTCACTCATCGTATCCACTGCACCTCGAATCTTTTTACTTGACAACCAAAAAAAAAATCTCCTTTGAAACCTGAAATACCCCCTAAAATAATTAAAACTTTGATACAAAAGCTCCAGTATCTGAACAACTTATACATTGATTACCATGATTCTCAGCATGCATATTGATCATGGAGTATTACATTAGTTCCTGCAGACTGGTGGCTCCACCTGGAATTTTCGAATTTTAACGCATTGTTTTCTCCATTTTTGAGACCTTTAAAGATGCGGTCATTCATTTACAGGGCACAAATCGTAACCACTGGACCTAGAAAATTTCTAAATTGATATCCTGAGAGGTCCATGAAAAGTCTTCTTGGAAACCTGAAAATAGGTCTCTGTTTCCCATACTCTCCAAGCTATGGCAGGGGCGTAGCCAGGATTGAGGGAGGGGAGGGGGCCATGATCAGTTGCGGAGCCAAGTTCGAAAACCGCGGGGGGCGCTAATATGCATGTATGGGTACTATGAAAACAGTTATATATACGTGTATATCCACGTATATACATATATATATATATATATATATATATATATTTATATATATATATATATATATATTGTTGTTATTATTATTATTATTAATAATATTATTATTTTCAAACAAGTCAAATGCGCAAAGGCGCCTTATGGTAAACTCTGCCGGGTTTCGTGGTCTCGACAGCAAACAGGACTCCTAAGAGCATAGCGACAGCTTGTCACCCCAAACGTCGATTTTAGATGAACTGAAGACGATGGAGTGACAGTACAAGCTATTGGGTTCGCATCAATTCTAGTATGTGCAGATGTGCACGCCATTTCTGACACTACTTTTTCATTTTCATCCACTTCTCGAACTGTCATTTTCCTGAGTTAAGACAAAAAGTGACGTTATTCTGTTGGGGAAAATAATAATTATTACATCCACGGTTGACTTACGTGTAAACGTGCAGCAGTTTTTAATTCCGAGGCTGGTTTTAGTCGAAAAACTCGTCTTCACGTCTGTCAGCGGGAGAATCATAACTTCCGGTAGGGGATTTCCAAACGGCTATGTGTAAAACTCGGAAGTCCGAAGTCGGAAGCAAGGACTTTTTTTAAAGCAATGTTCGAAGCATAATTAAAATGCTACTACATCAATGGAAAGAACCTTTTTATTTTAATTGATAGAATAAGGTCTTTTCTATCATCATGTAAAATAATCAAAGTTATCCATCCGAAGTTAATGACTATTTTTTTGCTCGGAAATGCCCGGTTATGGTCCAAATGTGTAAAACTCGGAAGCCAGTAATGGCAAATGCACTGGTCATCATATCGTCAGCAAACATGTCAAGCATTTTCAGTTTCTTCAGTATCATGTATTTTTCATAAATTCAATCTGTTTTGTAACATTCATGATGCTTTTTTTTAAATAATATATTATATTGATATTTTATTTCATTTTGTAAAACAAGATTATTTTAACTCATCAATATTTTACGCTGTTACCGCATTTTTTGTTGATGGAAACATGAAAAAAATAAAGGTTTTGATAATATTTTATACATGTGCCCCTATAAAAATCACCCTGATAATATCATAGAGACTTAAACAGAAAATTTGACAGAACCAAAGAACCGTCCAGTTAATGTTTTTACAAGTTGTTTCGAACAAAATATTTTATTTTTAATGTATAAATTGAAAAACATTTTCCTCTTCCATTGACAAAAAAAATTCATCAGGATTATGAATCTCTTAGACTCTTATCTATTATGTAAAAATTTTTATGCCAAATTATATTTTTTCATTTCATGGTCCGGTTGCATTTATATATATATTATGTAAACAAAATTGTAATTTCTTATCGAGATCCTTGTAATCGTACAGTAATATGAAGTTGAAGGGAGCACATTCTGGTTATATGCCCTTATCATGCAATCAGTTGCAAACATAATTTAATATATTAATAAACATCCATATATTTGAAGTTGAAATGTGATGTTGAAACATCAGGAGTGGAATTAATATAATATAAATATCGAGATTGATAAAGTTTGAAAGAAAGAGTCAAAAAATTGAAGAAGAATTAATTTTAGTTTTAAAAAAATATTTGCTTAAATTCGTAAATCGATCAGATTTTATAATAATACATGTATTAGTATGTTATATATTATCTGGACTGTTGTATCCCTTTACAAAGATATAAATGTAACATTTTTTTTTAAATATTGTTGAACTCTAACATATTGAAAGACATTTCGTTTTGCATATGATACATGTATGTTTGTTCCAGCGATGACCTTCTGGGATATATTGAATTTTCATATTTGTTCAACGTATGGAAAATATATTACTATATTTTATTTTGAATGACGTCGTAATTTATAACTGTATTTTTAATGCCGTACAAGGGTTAATTATAATTATTCAGTGGTGCATCCATAGAGGGTGCAAGCCCGTTCAGACGTAATATCTTTTAATTTTCATTTCTTTTCCAGATTACTTTTTTATTCCCTAGCAATTTCATTATTATATTTATTACTTTCCAATTCATAAATTGGTGATTTACTCCACTGAGAGAGCATCCAAATATATACTAGTATAATGAGAGAGGAAGTATTTCCGTTATCACACTTTACTCGATAATAACACCGACGATATATATATATATATATATATATATATATATATATATATATATATATATTTAATTTACAAATAAAATTAATAAGAACTTATAGTTTTCTGATTATGTATTATGTATTGCATTATACACTCATTAAAAGCAGAATCATGCATAAGCAATTTTAATATATGCATGCAACTATAATTATAATGAAACTGCATTTTGGGCACAGTGCGTCTCTGTGACTTCCGAGTTATACACATTGGATAACATCCAAGCACTTCTGACTGACTTCCGAGATGGCTTCCGAGCACAAAATCTTCCATAACGTTCAGATTAAACAATGGATAACTATTATTCTTCACAGAATGATAAAAAAAGATCTTATTCTATCGGGGAAAAAACAAAACGGTATTGAAGCGTTAGCATTTTGTATATGTTTTAAACTGCTTTCGTTGGTTTCCGGCTTCCGGCTTCCGACTTCCAAGTTTACATACACGACCGCGCCATGACACATTTAGTTTTGAATGAGAAGTACCGCTTCACGTGAATCAGTGCCACAGTGATGAAAGGAGGTAATAATTGTAATTATTTTTGTGTAATAACATTTTTTCTTCAATATTTAGCACATTATAATGCGACTATATAAGCCTGTGATGCCAAATAATACCATACAGCAAATATTTTGATCAGACCCTTAGAATGGGCGTTCTGTTGTGACTGCCATCATGACTCCAGGCCCTATCAGTTTTTTTTCCGAAGGCCTGAGTGTCATGTTGTCATGGCTACTAAGAGCACAGACCGCGAGTTCGAGTACCGGTGTCACCAGACCCGTGTGATTGTTAAGGTTCGACCCTAACCAGGGCCTGTTGTTCTGCAGCTGTTCTGCAGCTGATCATAAATATCCTTATACTAAACTAATAAATTTGAAAGTAATAAACTTCAGATAAATTTAATAATATCTATTTAATAATTAACAAAAATATATATGAAAAAAAAAAACAAAAATCAATCACGAAAATTGGGAAATTAGATAAAATGAGATATATTGCAGCTCAACAGGGGGCCTGTGCCGAAGGTGCACCCTCTGGATCTGCCACTGATAGCAAAGGCAATTTAATACATATATATATATATATATATATATATATATATATATATATATATATATATATATATATATATATTAGTATTAGATTAGGTGAAACTTCGAAAGGACGGCGAGTACTGGATGCGACCGGGGTGGGGGGGGGGCATGGCCCCCTGCGGCCCCCCTCTGGCTACGCCCCTGACTATGGGGCTCAGAATTACCACCAGAATAATTAAAAGTCTGATGCAAAAGCTACATTTTCTGAACAAATAATGCTTGATCACCATGATTTTTTGTATGCAAATCGATCGTGGAGTGTTTAATCAGTTCATGCAGACTGTTTGCGCCTCCTGTATTTTTTTTCGAATGTTTTCGCATTTTTTCTCTATTATTGAAACCTTTTAAGATGCGGTCGTCTGTTAACAGGACATAAATAATAACAGCTGTACCAAGAATCTCCTAACTTGACATCCTGAGTGTTCCGCAAAATTCAGTCACTGTGACCTATATTCTCCGAGTTAAAGGCCACGTTTGAGCACCCCATAAATAATGCAAAATATACACAAATTGCCAAATTCCTCTGGAACAGCTTAATGGATTATCATCAAATTCGGTGTGTTTACGGGTCTTGAGCACTTGAGCTAATATGCACGAACCATGATGCCACATTCGTTATCTTTATCAGTTGCCTGTGCAAGGACATATTGTCAACATGTCAGTCGGCTGAGCGCCATGACCCATGGGTCACTTGTTGCATATACAGTCAGTTCCATGTCCTATTTTACCAAGCCCAGGCTTTTTACAAATGCACAATAGAAAGTTTTTTTTTTTTTTTGCTACTGACATGCTCAGATCTCAAATTCTAAACACTTTATGTGCAGCTGTTAATGAAGAACATGCTATAGTAATTTCCTGATGGTGCAGTTTTAAAATTTAAAGTTTTGGTCCATGTATGGTTACTCATATTCCTTACTAGACAAACTTATTTCACCAATCACTATATTTGTGGCTTCCGTATAAGTTTGCAAACATTGTGTATGTACTAATATGTACTGATCAGCCAGCACAGGAGCCTACTATGAACAAAGTGAGATGATGAAAAGTTTTTGTATTTTAATATACTAAGTAATAACAAATAAAATAACATGTTTAATAGGGAATTTGCCTTGAAAATTCTTGCGTTACTTTATCCTGCCGTCCCAAATAGTGGGTGTGATGGCGACAGCATGGTTTTACCACTTACATTATTTTAATAAAATATTTACTGAAAATTCTGTAGCCAAATAAGCCTTATGTCATAGTCAATCATCTGTGTTTCAGGTTCCTAAGAAAATATATTTGCAAAATAAAAGGTTTCTTTATCTCGCGATTATGTATGCCAATATATGGATATGTCTGTGAAGCTGTACAGTGGCGCCGTCTAGTTACGGCTAGTAAATGTAACATCTACGCCGGAGTAGTTGAAATATTTGTATGAAGATCGTATATTTACTAAAGACCCATCCAGTTTTTTTTGTTTTAAAAACTTCTTTATAACACACACATAGATATATATCACAACAATCGCAGCAATTCACACTGAAGAATAGTCAATAATCAAGTACAATATTAAACACACAACAACATCTGGAAATATATGCAGATATTTTTTAACACATTTTTTCTTTTTTATATCCTCTTAAAAACGTTTTAATTATTTAACATGGCAATAAAAGATATACAAAGCAAGGGATTTTTTTAGGTTTTTCTGTAATTTACTACCGTTGTCATATAATATTTAGGTTTAAAATACATGACATCCCAATGCATACATTTTTAGCTAATATTTATAAAAAATCAGATATAACTAAAATGAGAAAAACAGTGTTCCCATATTCTAATTCCCGTATACTTAACGGCCCTTAATAAAGCCTGCCTGATCAATTCATTTTACTTTGATCAATAGTCAATAATCACATACAATATCAAACACACAACAACATTTGGAATCATATGCATAACATGAGTAGTTTACGATAATTTTCTTTTTTTTTTAGATTTTTTGGTTATTTTTTTTTTACATATATTCATATTCCACATTTCATTGATGGTATATATCTATTCATTATTTTACATTTCGTAAACAGATAAATATATATATATATATATATATATATATATATATATATATATATATATATATATATACTTTTTAATGTTACCAAAAACTTAAACTGAGAGAAAAGATGTTTCACTTCTACATTCATTTCCTTTTATATATGGTGAGTTTATACAATATAATTGTTGTGTTTACCGTAGTTAACACTATTAATAACAGACAACACTCCAAATGAAAATGATATCATTTGCTGTAAATTCTGGCATTTATATTCCAACCTATTTCAACCATTTATATAAATTATAAATATATATTCTTTGTAACCGTTCATTGCAAATATAAGCGGAAAACGCGGAATAATGATTCTTCGTATCAAAACAATTATAACATGTCACTTCCTATTAATTTCCATTTATATAGTTGAGCATTGACTATTAAATAATTATTTAAAATTTTATACTGGAATTCCCTATTGTATTGTTCCAATGATATATAATATGTAGTTGGGAAACGGTCTTTTTCCTGTCGGAACATGAGTATTTTACGATAATTCTCTTATTTATTCTTTTTGTATTTTTTTCTTATGTTTTTTATACAAAACTATATTTAATATACCTTAATGTTTTCATATTTCATATTCATACATATATTCATATTCCACATTTATATAATGGTATATACCTATTCATTTTTTTACATTTCGTAAACACACACACACACACACACATACACACACACATATATATATATATATATATATATATATATATATATATTAATATTACCTAAGACTTAAACCTTCAGAAAAGATGTTTCACTTCTGCATTCATTTCCTATTTATATAGTGAGTTTATACAATATAATTGTTGTGTTTACCGTAGTAATGTTTCTTTATATAAAAAATAATTACATGTCACTTCTTATTAATATCCATAATTAGAGTTGAGCATTGGCTATTAAATAATTACTTAAAATTTTATTTTGGAATTCCTTAATGTATCGTTCCAATAATATATAATATGTTGCGGCGAAACAGTCTTTTTTCCTGTCAAAACATGGGTATGTAACGATTTTTTTAAAATATTTTCTTTTGTTATAGATAGAAAATATTTTTATTAATATACCTTTATGTTTTCATATCTCATATACATAAATATATTCATAATCCACATTTCAAATAATGGAATGTATCTATTCATTTTTTACATTTCGTAAACATATATATATATATATATATATATATATATATGTTATAGATATATTTATCTGCGTGCTTGTAACCTTTGCTATATTAATCAAAATACTCTATGAATAACCTTGATCTGGTAGTTTTAAGGCGAGTTACTCCACACCCTTACAAAGGCCGGGGAGGGGGGAGGGACACCCTTGTCGCACTCCTCTTTGGGTGGGAACATCCATCCGTTTTATTGTATTCAATTTTCTCTCTCTGTGAACAAAACATTTACCAAATGTTTAAACTCAAGACCAAATCCAAAAGATTCAAATGCCAAACTTATGTTATTTTTTTTAAATCGTGATATCATGGCCCTTCATAAAGTCTGCCTGATCAGGCGCCACGATGTGGTGGAAAACCTTCTGCAGGTGAAGTTCTAGGACTTTGGCTATTAGCTTATAGTCTGTATTAGTATTACTAATTGGTCGCCAGTCACCCAAATCTTCTTTTGGCAGTCCCTTTCCTTTATGTAAAAGAGTAATGACCCTTTTCTCTGACAATTTTTATTTTTATTATTAATAATTTCCCGCTTTCGAAGGCCGCATTATAAGAATTAACTTTCCTAACTTTAATCCTCGACCAAAAGAATTTATAAAATTCTATGGTGAGGCCGTCGAGGACCGGACTTGAGCCTTTTTTTCATTTCACTTGTGGCTGTATGACATTATGTGGAATTTACTGCCCTTTATTTTTCATTTGTATGTCTAAGCTGGGTATATTGACGTCCATAGGGAAGTTTCTGAAAGCCTCCAAGGAATCTGAGGAATCTGAAGATTTTGAAGCTAGCTTGTACAGTTTACGATAATTCTTATCATACAGCTTTGTAGCCGCCAAAGCAGTATAATTAACTTTTTTTCAAAATAACTCGGATAGCAATGAATCTGTATAATGCAAATCATTGCCAGACAGCATGCATAAAGTTGCAGTTTTCTTACTAGCATATACACTACGCATTTTGAGCCAAAACATGCTACTATAGATCAGCATTTATGTTTAGGACGTTAACAAACTTTTGCGAGGGTATGTATTTAATCATATTTCTATTACATATATATTTAGTCCATTTTATGACAACAAAGCCATCAATCTGAGGTTGAGTGTATAAGTAAACGTCAAGTAGTAAACAGAAGGTTTTAACGGGTTCTTAGATATCAACTCCGCTTGTTAAACGATGCTTCGCGATACCCTTGCTGCGTTTCATTCAGTCATCACGCTGACAGCAACAGAAACATAATGGAAACGAGGAGAGACAATCCAAATATAACTGTTTTAACTGTGAAGTTATTATTAAGAAATAAGACTTTTAAACCAATAAAGTCATGGTTAATGACAGGTTAAAAACAGAAACATAATGGAAATGAGAAGAGAAAATCCAAATATAACTGTTTTAACTGTGAAGTTGTTATTAGGAAATAAGACTTTTAAACTAATAAAGTCATGGTTAATGTCATATATGAAGCTGCTTCTAGTGCATTTTTATGCTAGAACCTCCATGATTTCTAAATATTCACAAGGTTCTTCAAGTCCGAACTCTGTGGTACTTCTGTTGACGAGGAGTTCACAAACGTTACCTATGATATTGACTCCTCTACAAGCATTTGTCTTGATGCAGAATCTTGCACAGACCATTGGATTGTTACTCCCCATGACATGCTGTGAAATTATATCCCCAGTCGCCTTACTACCTCGACCGTTCGAGATAAAGATTTTCACAATAGGGTCCACTGAAATAATAGTACAACAAAAATGATTACAATGCCTGCTGTTCCTTATGACACAATTGTGATGTAGAATACTCTGTTACAATGGCTGCACATGTGACATTTGGCATTTTTGTCTTGACACTTCAACAATAGTTGTGAGATTACAATGCTGTTATCATATGTCAAATAACGTTTACTATAGACTTGAGGATGTTTATAAATGTTTCCGCGTATTACAACGTGACTATTGTTCTGATGTTCTAAATGCGTAACAGACTATTCTCATAGATTATAATGATTGTTTCCTTGTGCATTTTTTTATTGTGAACAGTGTCTAGTTTGGAATATTGAATCTTTTAACAAGCATTAAGTGATGTACAGACACGCAAGGGGGTGGGTGTTTTTTGCACAGTTTATGATAGATTAGTGTTACCAGGCTGTAATGGCTTATACACAATAGCTTTCTGAGTGGCGGAAGATTGAGTTATTGTACTGAAATAATAGGGTTCGTGTTTTTAAATCAATGATAAATTAGGTGTTTGGAACAACACGAGAGTTGTTAGTGTGGACCAGATTTGCTTCTTCCTCGGCATATATTATACAAATCTAGCATTGTGGACGGCGCAGTTGTATAAAGCAATATATTACCTTGTGAGGTGATCAGGTGATACAAATGTTGACCCTCCGTTCGGTCTGTAGAAAGTACGCAGAAACATGTAGCATTCCAGAGGCGATTAGTTGATAAGTCCGTTATTTCAACCTGTGAAATATTCAGACCAACACCACAAAATGATCAGATCACCATTTACTACAAACAGCATCATAGAGTAGCAAATAAAAATCATGATGGTAGATAATATTCATTTTATCGGTTATTCTTGTGATTATTTTCTTCACGTAATCGGTCGCACATTACTAATTAAAACAAATATTATCCAAAAAGATCAAAAATTTATGTGAATATCTAACAATCGACAAATATTTTAGAACAATAGTGTGATCTGAATATAAAACAAACTGTAAAGTAATTTCCTCATAAAAATATTTTGGTCATAACAGTTATTCAGAAGATGATCTTGAAAACGTCTATATTTACATATTCCAGATCCCATGCATTTTTGGTGTGGAGTTCTACGTCGATCGCGAAAAGATTACCGATATCTACCGCGGCAGGAACTTTCTTCAGTGTCATTCTACGAAACACCAGGTAGACAAACATAGGCCTTCATGACTATTCGGTTATAGCGCTTAATAGAAAGCATACACTCCTTTCTACGGTGGATGTCAAGCATGTTACAAAAGAAATGTTGGGAAAAAAGTGAGAGACGATTGGTTTTAATCCGAAACAGTAATATGTGGGGCTATCACTATTTCTTTTATTTATTATATATTTAATGCTATTCACTGAATCTGTCCCGGGCATTATTTATTTATTGTGATTCCATGAGTAGAATAAACATTTTTAAACTTAGTACTTAAAAACAATATTTTATTTCCTAAAGCCGAAAAAAACGTGTATAATAGAGGCCATTGTAATTTTAAGAGCTCTTAATTTGTAATATACATACAAATGATTGAACAAAAATGGTCGCATTACAGATGTTGTCTATTATTAACAAAACAATTACTCACTGAGCTCTCTGCATATGTTTAGTAAAAGATATCAATCCAGAATCCGACTTTGTTCCATAAAACTTTACCGACACAGGCCCTGGAGTCTCCGCATATTTTCTGTCGCTCGTCTTGAAGGCCAACTTATAATCACCGGCTAAAGAAAAGAACGAAGTATTTACATAGGAAATAATCCGGTTAAATAAAAATAAATAAAAAAGTCTCCTCTTTAGTTCCATAATACACAATATTAAATTGTTCATGAATATTTATTCTTTATTTTTTTATTACAAAAATATTTTATAAGGAAAGCTCATCGAGCTTATTGCTGTTATTCAACAGAGTTGCTTAACAACATTCATTAAAAAAAGTACATGGATTAAATATAGAAACAATGACATGCTATAGCGACTCAAAATAGCCTACTTGCAAAACACATATATCAGCCAATCAATAAATAATAATCATATACATTTTAAGAATACATGCAATTAAAAGTAGATATATAAATGACCCGATATCACACCATAGAGAAAAATCGTTTCAAATCTCTCTAAAATACGGAAATAGATGTTATAGTTCGCATTACAGCTTGAAATATCATCCGTTCGGAAGGTGCCGAATAAGCTAATGAAGATATTCTGACTTTCGTTTAAGTACAAACAAATTGTTTTAATTTTTGAGATGTACATAGACCGTTGTTAAATACATGTATCAAATACCGGCTAAGGAGGATGGTTTAAATCAAAGTAAACCACAGAAAGTATATATAAAAGTAATAAGATATCTAATTTATTTATTTATATTGATTTGTTGAGTAATAACTTAGTCTATGTAAAGGCGTCACTCTTTCTATTTACCTTCACTTCGACTAAGACTGTATATATATATATATATATATATATATATATATATATATATATATATATACATATATATATATATATATATTTATAGTAGAACATTGTTGTAAGTGTATAAAAAATAAAAAAGTAAATTTAAACTATACTTTTTAGAATATATGAAATAATATCGTAGCAAAATTTCTCAAACCTATATTCTTCAGGCTTCCTAACAACAAATAGCAGATGATCGCGACACTGATTTTCCAAGCTGAGTAACAACAGAACATGCTCATGTTCGCTGTGTCCTGTAGTGAAGAGATAAACATTTAGACGCACGCCAATTTTACCACTTTGTCCATGGGCCAGACACTTTTTCGGTATCAGAAAGGTAGCAAATTCTATCATACCTTTTTGGAAAGCTTATTACCTCTACTTTACATTTCTGTATGATAGCAGTGCCAAATGAGTAGCTTATTGTCTGTTACAAGCCTCTAAACTCGGAAAATGAAAACGTCATTTATCAGAAATGTTGACAAAGTAAAATGGGGTCAGGGAAACAAAAATGACAACAGATTAGCTTTCACTGGTCTTATCTTCACATTTGATGCGGCATATGAAAGCACAAAAGGCAAATATTCCATTTAAAGTCATTGCAGGTTCATATAAAATATATTAAGGATATATGACGTCAAAATACCATGTGACCAATTTGATTTGAAAAGTTTTACTTCTATTGCAGACACCAATAGTTCTTTAGTTGCGGAGGTTCCGTGTGCATGACATGTCCCTGATATTAATCCTCACATTTGTTTACTAGACCATTTGATATAACAAAAAAAGTAGTGCTAGACTTCTGGTAAACCGGCAATAAATCGAAAAATGACGTCATAAGCCATACCAATGAATGCTTAAAAAAAGCATTTAGGGGTAGGGGAAACAGAAACTGCTATATTTTTAGATCTACTGATAGCAAAATAATGAATTACCACTTAAAATGTCTGTATTTAAGTTTTCTATACACTGGAATGATCAATGTGCAACATAGATCGAATAATCAGGCCATCAAAGGTCAAAAGGTCACGAAATAGAGGCTAAAGTGAAAATTTTATATCTTCAGGCATAACAGTTCCGAGAGTTATGCAAATGCTTGTATTTGCAGAACAAATCATGAATTCATCCTAGAAGATAATTATTAAGACATTTATTTGCAATTTATTGTGTTTTTTACTGCCATTATGCAAAGAAAATAATGGCAAAAGAAGGCAAATTAACAAATTTGAGTGTTTTCAGTCCGGTTATCTTAAAAAGTGTAGTCTATGTGAGGAAATCACCGTTAACAATTAAATGTTACCCAAGTTATAAATCTTATATTCTGTTTGCTCACATATTTAATATATGAAGCTTTATGGTGGACAAATAAAGGTCGAAATCCAGGTTAAACTGATTTCCAACATTGAGAAAATGACAGCTTTCTACTGAAGACAAATTAAAAAAGAAGTATAGCAATTGCAAACTTTAATGTTTTTCTTAGTGGCTTAAAGTTTATTTCTTGTTATCTCTCTTTTGCATTCCTGCATGATAGCAGTGTCAAATAAGTAGCTTCATGTCAATTATGACCTTTAAATCTTTAAGCGCATAGAAATGCTAAACTGAAAATCAGAGAAAATGGAACCAGAGGGAGGAAAATAAAAACGGCAGAAACCTGGCTCTCCCTTGTGATATCTTCCCACTTGATATATCATTTTACAGAGAAATAATAGCTTTTGATCACGGTCAATCGTTATGTTGCGAGCTTCAAATATGCAAGGGCATGCAGGGTCAAAGTAACACAGTAAAAATGCGTGGAGCTTATTTGTTTGGAGACAGATGTTAGATGCAAAATAAATTCACTGTTTGGTGAAGATCTTGAAAAAATAGTTTGAATTTTTCATTTGAGTGGAACTTAAGGCAGCTAATTGACAATGGCCTAACACGATGGTCCCGTCTATGGGAAAGGAGGGGGAAGGGGAGGAGGTAAAATGACGTGTAAGGGCTATTTACACCCGCGTACCACCTGACCATGCGTAATCACAACAGTTGCTCAATCAACGTGGTACATTTAAAAAACCTCCCAGCCCCTTCCAGCAAAATCTGCTCAAAATCGCCATACCATCATTGTTTTATACATAAAATTATTTAAAGTGAGATGATTAATGCGAGTGTATTATAATAAGTTACACAGACACAAAGACAATTTGTCTGCTGTGTGTCTGTTTCGGTTTTGTTAGGAATGTATGTTGCATTACTTAAAATAACATGCCTTACAATTAAAAAATCTATGGTCCTATTATATTAATAATTGTAATATTATTAATAATCATATATATATATATATATATACATATATGTGTGTGTGTGTGTGTGTGTGCGCGCAACTTAGGGATACATCTATATAAACCAGATTATGTGAATCTGACAATAGTAAAAGAACACCACCAAGAGATGAAAAGATTATTTATTAACACTTGCCTCGATTAATATAGGCACAATATCTCTATGAAGCTTGATGCAAAAAGCAACAGCTGAGATAAAAACCTGTCGCTCATAAACGAAAACATCTTCAGATGCTGGAGTATGCAGTCACTCCATTCGGTGCCACTTTAACAATAAACCAGTGGCTGTAAGTCTTCAGATCAATGTATACAGGGATGGCCCTTAGTCCGCAGTCTGTCCAACTGGCCTTGCCTCCGAAGACAGACTACAATTTGTCTACATTTACACAGTTAACTTGTATTTTTTACAGTTACATGGGTCTGTTCTATAGCAAGACACACATTGTGTGTGTATATATATATATATATATATATATGTGTGTGTGTGTGTGTTACGGATTTATTACAAAATTTTATTAACAACAGTTTTTGTATAGGCAATCATGTTTTATTTCTAATGATTATAAATGAATAAAACCCCGCTCTTTAATCATTTCTTTCTGTCTATTTATTTGCAGAATATTATTCTGCAATGGAAAGGAAAAAAATATAAATATTGTTACTCAGAAGCTGAAGTTTAAAGTGCATATCATTATTTGACAGCAGATTAAATCATATTTTCACGTGTTTGATGAAGAAACACGAATTTTATTCCCTTTTCTGCCGCTCAAGTGATTTCTATTTGTATCAAACAGTTTTGGGAAATATTCTAGGAACTGCATTTAGTAACTTGGCTTTGTATCTCGATATGATATAAAATGCTGATATAAAAATAATTGTAAAAATGACATACTTGAATTATTCATTAAAAAATATTATAACAGCACAGAAAGATTGTTTGTTTTACCTGTCCTCTAAAATTAGAATTCATTGTCAGTCTATTCTAACTTATTCAATGTATACCGGTAATTTGATTACTGGTATTTGATTTGATTTGGTACTTACAATCAGGGATCCTTGCACACGGTTGCAAAAAATATCCAAGGTGCTCTGGTGAACTCTTCGTGAGATTGCCGCACAACAAATATGCTGCTACATGCAGTATGACGGTGCGAATATTTCCTAAATGAGATAAAACTGCCTTTCAACATATTTGACATCTGGAGATATAATACAGATATTTTGATATTTAGATTATCAAAAAAATATATTGAAACTAACTATTTTGTTTTTATTTCCTAGCTCTTTCCCCTGGTACATTTATGAGGTATTGTGATTCTTTGGTGCATTTGGTCTTAAATATAGTGTTCATTTATGTTAATTTTGGATTCTATGTACAAACATATATTGTAATGTTTTATATTTCATAACTCGAATATATTTCAATGCAGTGGGGTAAGAGGTGGGTGTATCCAGGTAGAAATTCATTTAAAATAACAGAAAGTCCAGTGAATGGTGAAACATTAATGATGTACTTGTAAAACGCCCCCTGGACTTGTTTCACTATATCTTAAATTCTGAAAATCTGACAGGTCCTTAGCAGAGGTTAAAGTCTGCGATAGAGAAAAACAGTCAAAATCACATCTTAAAGTAAAACGTTACTGATACTAAACTATTTTGAGGAATCAAATTACCTACCATTGAGTCACAGTGCAAATTGTATAAACACTAAGATTATATGCCTTTGTTTGTTGCACATGCTAAAACATGATTATATTTACAAACTTAACACATGTGTTATTCTATGCGAGCTGGTAATGCAAAAAGCTGTATTCTGACCTTTATTGGTCCACTTTAAAGCTACATTTGTCAAATACATGTGCAAACAGAATTAAAGATTTATATCTTAGGTAACATATTATTTATATGTTAAAGGTAATATCATCAAAAACACTCAAATTGGTTTATTTGCCTTCTTTTGCCATTAACTTTTCTTTGCATAATGGCAGTGAAATTGCAAATAAATGTCTTAATAATTATCTTCTAGGATGATTTCATGATGTGTTCTGCAGATACAAGCATTTGCATAAGTCTCGGAACTGTTATGCCTGAAGATATAAAAATTTCACTTTAGCCTAAATTTTGTGACCTTTTGACCTTTGATGGCCTGATTATTCGATCTATGTTGCATATTGTTCATTCCAGTGTATAGAAAACTTAAATACAGACATTTTAAGTGGTAATTCATTATTTTTCTATCCGTAGATCTCAAGATAAAACAGTTTATGTTTCCCCTACCCCTAAATGCTTTCTTTTAAAGCAGCAATGGCTTATGACGTCATTTTTCGATTTATTGCCGGTTAACCAAAAGTCTACCACCACTTTTTTGTTATGTCTAATGGTCTAGTAAATAAATGTGAGGATTAATGTCAGGGACATGTCATGCACACGGAACCTCCGCAACTAAAGAACTATTGGTGTCTGCAATAGAAGTAAAACTTTTCAAATCAAATTGGTCACATGGTGTTTTGACGTCATATATCCTTAATATATTTTATATGAACCTGTTATGACCTTAGATGAAATATTTGCCTTTTGTGCTTTCATATGCCGCATCAAATGTGAAGATAAGACCAGTGATAGCTAATCTGTTGTCATTTTTGTTTCCCTGACCCCATTTTACTTTGTCAACATTTCTGATAAAATGACGTTTTCATTTTCCGAGTTTAGAGGCCTGTAATAGATAATAAGCTACTCATTTGGCACTGCAATCACACAGAAATGTAAAGCAGGGGTAATAAGCTTTCCAAAAAGGTATGATAGTATTTGCCACCTTTCTGATACCAAATTCAAAATAGGCCACCTGGCCCATGGACTAACCCCTTTACTATAATATGTTTCCTCCTGGGCGTAATCATACAACAGCAAATGTTCAATGTCAGGTAAGCTGACAGTTATACCATGAACACTGATTTAGTAACACATTGTTCAAAGTTTTTTTAACGCTTTACCTTTAAATTTCACATTGCCATACATTTATCAATTTATAACATATTATAACATATTATTATTGTTTTACACTCCATTCATTTGCTGTTGTAGTTTTGTGATTTCCCGAAAATAAGCTAACCCTATATGGACCGTTTTCTGTAGATTTGTTTCTGTATATAGCAAGGTTTCTTTACATGTCATACTTCCTTTGAGACTCGCGATGCCGTCTTTATCTGCGCACTTGCGCGAGACTCTTCCCAACAACTGCTAACACTGGCACAGCTTACAGAATTATATACATGATGTCGCTTTATTTTGTGTCACTATGTATATATTAATCTAATATATGGCCAATACGCTGTACAATCATTATATAGCTCCCTCAAAACAAGGTTTCCCCGTGCTAAAACTTGCTCTTGCTAAAATCCTCCCATGCCTTAACCCTCGATCACTGAAAAGGGCAACAGGCGCGATTCAACGCCCTGTTACTAATTTTGTCCTGACATTTCATATATTCAATATTCAATACATTTTTAGTATAACAAGGTGCAACCTAAACATTATTAAAATGTTGTTATGGCCGAGCACATGCACAGATATTAAATGTCGCATATATAATAGGTCTTGCGGGGTGCTTACACACGAAAGATTTGAAGAAATCGGCACTGTTCAGCGACTGTCAGGAGACCCTGCTTGGGTCGTCAGGTGGCTATCTCAGAAAGCGCGTCCTCTTGGAAGCTTTGGGGTTGATAACAGGATTCCCAAATTCGATCTCACTCTTGTCTGGCGCTTATTCTCTCTTACCTGTCAATGTAAGAAAGTAATGTTCCAACTGCATTTATCTGTTTCTTCTATAATCATGTTCATGCCATGAAAGCATACTGAACATCTTAATGGTTTAATAAGCTAATGTGATTCATAAATATCGTTCATATTGTGCTACAAAATGTTATATTCACAGTGTCCGGCTTGAATACGCAATGGATCAGACACTTCTACATAACGAAACTACTTTCAGGAACTAAATTTATTCTTCAAGGGAAGAGAGCACTGAATACCACAGCTTTATGTCTCTGTAACCCCGGGCGTCGCCCACCGTTCATAGAAGTGTCGTATGGAGCCGAGGTAACAGGTTACCCATAATAAAAGAAGGAGACGGTTGATTATCAAAATTATATGTCTATGTAACCCCAGGCATTGCCCCCCGTTTATAGCAGTGCCGTATGGAGGTGAGGTAACAGATAACACCTAACCAAAGAAGGAGACGGTTGAATATCAAAATTATATGTCTCTGAAACCTCGGGCGTCATCCACCATTTACAGTAGTGCTGTATGAAGGTGAGGTAACAGGTAACAAGCACTCAAGGAAGGAGAGAGTTGGGTATCACAGTTATATTCCTCTGTAACCTCGGGCGTGACCAGCCGTTCACAGTAGTGTCGTATGAAGGTGAGTTAAGAGGTTACTCATACGCAAGGAAGGAGAGCGTTGAATATCACAGTTATATGTCTCTGTAACCTTGGGCATGACCCAACGTTCATAGAAGTGTCGTATGGAGGTTAGATAACAGGTTTCACATACTCAAGGGAGGAGAGTGTTGAATGCCACAATGTTTCAATCTTGCTAGGAAACGTAATGGCCTATCAGCTACGAACCAGACTTCTGCCTGGGTTTACTAACTTAACCTTTGCTTTTTTTTCTTTGTTACAGTTCAAGACCCGTTCAGTACATAAATTACCTCTGAAAGTTTATACTTGGAAGTTAAACTGCTAGTAAGTGTGTTGCGATGTTTCCTTCAGCAATATGTCCCGAATTCCAATTTAGATAACACAAACCCAAGACACGCAGTAGTTGTACACCGAGCTCGGGTGTCGCCAGAATTAGCGCGTGTAAGCCTTGTCCAAAATGGCCCGCATCTCATTTTAAACCGGTAAGGTAAAACTAGATCAAAACAGTGATTATATATAGTTAAAATAGTTCACGATTATATTTTTGCATGTATAGGTAAATGTTGAAAACATGAAAAAATCGAGATTTTGTATTGGACTCGACATTTTTTCTTTTTTTTATTAAATATGTTTAAATTTACATATACCTTTTTGTTAAATTGATTTCTGCAGATGTATGAGCACTTAGTTTAGGAAAGCATTTAAAAAATGGAGGCGATGACTTTCACCAAAGAAATTTTATAAACTTACATAAAGCTGACGTGAATGTCGCTTATTATAAACCCCATGGCAAATCATAAAATGTTAAGCTTCGTTCGTGAAATTGATTATGCTGACATATTTTTAGATTTATGCCCCATTAGGATAGCATTTTAATGTGCCTCATACCAGTAAAATTAGATTCCCCTTATAAACAAGGGACCCATGGGTCACGGTGATCGGCTAAACTATTTTTCAAATATTAGTATTCGAAAAGCTAAGAGGAAGTGGCTTTTCTTTCATAAGCAAATATTAAATATATAAATGTCAGAGAAATACTGTGCACTTTTATGGAATTCAACAAACACACGAGTCTCCATGATCAAATCAGTATTTCAACTATGTGACATTGATATGTGATTAAAATACCTACTGAGAATACATGAAATCCAGTACAATATAAATTAAAGAAGAAAGAAAGTTGAGATATGCTCTAGTATCATAATGCACATACAATATATATAATGCACATACAATATATAAACTTAAATAAATGCCGTAAGAAAATACATGAAAATGTAATACATATAAATTGTGACCTGAAACCATTTATAATGCCATGAGTAAAACTAATGATGGGCTTAATTGCGAGTTTTCAAAGGATTTTATTCAGAACATCAAATCTTAAAAAATTTCGGAGAAAATAAATTCAAATCATTTAAACATTAAAGGTACCTCCCCTCATGGCTTTAATGTATCATTTATAAGACTGAACATTTTACGGTTGTATTCTGAATCTATAGCTTGCAGAACACTTGGATTTAATTCTACACATAAAAACATGATTGTTGATTACTAGGTTGTCTTTAAGCTTTTATTAACCTTCACATATATATTAATGGGTAGTTGTGTTATAATCTAATATTTTATCATATCATTATTTTTAAACATAATTGATAATTATAAAATTGTAATAAGTAGAACATGGGATTGAAGACCTGAAAAATTTATTCTGTTATTAATGAATTACAAAGTTATCTCTAGTAATAAAAAAATATTAGATTATAAGATTAACCTTGTTGATTGAATTTGTCATTTGGAAGGGAGAGAGAGAGAGAGAGAGAGAGACAGACAGACAGAGAGAGAGAGAGATAGCTTGAGAGCTTTTTATGGTGGTTACTGCAGGCTGCATGGCTGCTTTACCGTGAGTCAACCAGCTGCCAATGTGAAATTACATAACAAGCCGTGATTGGCTACACCACCTAGACAGTAAACTTGCCTGATGTAAACATTTATTCATATCACATGTTCATCTTGGAGAAAAGCTGCAATTTTGTATCAACTTGTCAACTTGTAGTAGCAGCTCTTTAAAGTTATTGTTTGGGAATTCTGGCCACTCATTGCATACCTGTCAACTGAGCTAACATGTTGTAAACAATATTTAACTTGGTCTTACAAGCCAAATTTTCAATGATAATTGCTTTCAGTTTTCAGATTGTAAAAGCTTAACACCTAGTTTGTCGAAAATGTGAAAATTAAATCAACAGTGTCAAATGATACATATTTGTGATTGAATATAATTTTGTTGATTTCACATTTGTGCTAATAATTTAAAAAAGGCAAAACACTGATCTTTTTTCTGGTATACAACTAAATCTTAGGTAAATAGGCATCTGCATGAAAAAGGCTCTCTGGGAAAGTAGTTCATGTCGGGCCCATACCTTTGACAATTTAAGCAATATTGACCTGAATATATAATATCATGTGCGTAGAAAATATATTGAAGAAAAGTTAGACCAAGTATGATCAAAACAACCTCAGTGGCTTTCATGGTGGGTAGTCTTGTGTAACAAGTGTAAAAAAGGCTTGTTGTAAAGAAAACTTTACTTGTATAGTCTTCCAAAATTTGAATATAAGCTACATTTCCTTCACAATCGCTTTTAAATTTCAGATTTTATTAACCAAATACCTATTTGTCCATTATGTGAAAATAAAACCAAATGTACCAACAAAGGGTGAAATGTGTTATAATCAAAGTTGAGCAAAATTTAAGGTAGTAATTTTACATTTATGCTCAAATCTACACAATACTGATTTAATTTCTGATATATAATTAATCTAAAAATAGCTAAATGCTACATAGATCTATAGGCTCTCTAGCTTTATCAATTAACAAGTTAACTGAGAAAACATCTTGCCTGATTTTGACATGTTCGTTCCCATAACTACTGCAAATTACGCAATGTTGACCTAATCTTGGACATAATAAATGCAGTACATGCAGGAATGCTTATGCCTAATATGAACAAGTGGTTTTCATAGTGAGCAGTCTTGAAATGTAACGATAGGTTTTTGATGGAATTTTGAGTTTTTTCCTCAATATCTTGAAGGAACAAAGTTGCATTGACCCACTTTTGGTTTGGTAGAAGGTCTCAGGGACATATAACAGTATGTCAAATTTTGGATTTGTAGATTTAGCGTTTAAAACGTGCCAGTTTTATGGACGAAAATAGATGGATGAAAGGAGAGCCAACGGACAAAGGACCATCGGTATATCTCTGTTGACTTATAATCAGCTGAGCCGAAAATGTGAGTAAAACAGACAAAACAGTTTGGAGCCACCAGTCTGTTTGAACTGATAAAAATAATCATAATCAATAAACATATGAGGTTTCAAGAAATTAGATGAAACCACAGATGATAAACTAATACAGGTGGCGCCACCATTCCTTGGGAACCGATAAAACTAGAATACTGACAGGTCAGGACGTGATTTAAACTATTGAACCAAGATGTCTAGGTGGAATACGTAGTCGAATTGCCAGTAGGATATATTTATGTAGTGTCTATAGTACAAGGTTTTTCGATGGATTTGTGATTGTAGGGGTCCACTGATATCAATAAAATTGGTAATCCTCGCGACGACCTTTGGCATTCTTGTAATATGAAAATTAGTGCCGCTATGACGAAAATACCTCCAGAACTAACCAAAATATCTGGTTCAACATTGTTGAGACCTAGGTTTTCATGGTCAATGATTTGAATGAAACCTTAATAGCAATGATTTAATCCGCATTTTAAATTTTAATATGCAAATTAGGGCCATCATTTTTAAAAATTCGACTTTCTTCAATATCTCAAAAAAAATATTTATCATAACTGTTTGAAGAACGTGTCATGGTCAAAGATTCATATCAAACCAAAATAACAACCTTTGAGTCCGTATTTAAAAATTTAATATGCAAAATCAGGGCCGCCATTGATAAAAAATTCTTCTTTCTTTAATATCTTTATTGGAAGATATTAAATACCGTTTGATTTTATTTGGACATACATGGAATCTAGACAGATTTCATGGTCAAAAATGTTAAAAGACTATCGAACAAATGACTTATGTTCATTTTTTATGTCTTGAAAATGCAAATTACGGCAATCATTATTGTAAAACCTCGTCTCCATGATATATTGAAAACATGTGGTCAAATATATTTGCTATACCTGAGGGTTGTTGGTCAGAGATGAAACCTAGCAGTGAGTGGATGGTGTACCATTTAATCAAGACGGGGTGTTCCTTCTATGCTTAATATTGTAACGTAGAATCATAATGCATATTAGTGCATCAATCATATCTATATGGTATATCTATGATAAGTAATATATACATCCTGTTCCGGTTCGATTCAATGGGTTCTGTCCCACATAAAATATACCTGACTATTTATAAATTAATGATCATCTTAACCTGGTTGATATATATTATATAGAGAGTAGGTCAAGATGTATAGAAAAATGTATTAGATAAAATTATCAGGATGTAAGATCATTTTACATTGTCCTATATAGCCATTTGGCCACTTAATCTGGAGGGCAACCACATATGACGATGTAGGAAGTTTTGCCATCTGTATGGAATTCTTGTTTAAAGAAAAAAGGGTTGTGTTCACAAGTACCAGTTCAGATTCACTGGAATAATTAACCTAAGGGTTCATTCAAAATTAAAAAAAATATCACCTTTTCGTATAAATGAAAATTTGATATATCTTTTGTAAAATAATGAAAATAAAAATTAATTTTTTCTTAACACGTATGAGTAGGGTTAGAATTATCAACCTAAAGATATCATAACGCCATTCAGTCCTTTTTCTATGGCCAGAAGTTTCAATTCACAAGAATATTTAACAGAAGTAAAAGAATCATTACAAGTGCTTGCATACATGATATATGTGGTTGGACAATATCTAGTGATACCAAATTCCGTAATTCATGGTTTATGAAGCACAGCAGTTACCAGTAGGGCCACTTAATGACTTGGGTGAGCTGCATGTGTAGCAGTGTGTAGGGCTGGTCTGTTATCACCACTGCAGAGGTATCCGGTTTCTCACTCAGTGTATACAGTGAGACACTGTACCTCACTGGTGTATGGATCAGCAGTGACATGTTCTATATTTTATACCCTCAAACAGTTGATTTTTATTCAATTATTTCCATTTTTGTATGTTGAGAAAGATAATTTTGTGGAGCTGAATATGTCCAAAAATGGTTGAATTCTACCTCAGCATAGCCTGTTGTACTTCAGGGTCACGCGAGATAGCGCGAGATCTCGCCCGAATCAATGCGCCGAAAGACTAAGCCCGAGTCAGTCATATAGGAAACGTGGCTGTATTTATTTTCCCTATATAACATCTATAAAACTCCTGAGGTTTGGGCCTCTTTTAAATAATTTTCAAAATAAATTCTGATATTAAACCGTTTTTTACCTGATAATTTGTTGTTTCTTCAGTCAAACTAGACCAAGAAAAAGGGGACTTGTGTATCTCAATTTTTAAACCATCCTGGCCCGAATGCAGTGAAGCCCAAAATACCCCACCAAGCAGTCCCAAACAAGCATTTGGACAACACCTCTTTGATTGGCCACAGATTTTTAAAAAATTCCCAGACCATTCACTACTCCCCTTCAGGTTCAGGGCTTGGTGACCCCAGGTCATGAAAACAAATAGGACCACGTGACCTACACTCTCAGTGCTCCGTTGCTTTGTAGGATTTTTCCCTCAGATAATAGAAAACAGCACAGAATTTTAGGTTTAAATTACCAAGTAGCCGAAATATCTGTCCTTTATATTATACTGCCAGTCTGATATTTACACGTGATAAACAAGGAGCTAGAAGGGTCGCGGCAGACTACTGAACTTCGCCTTATGTCGATTATCCTTTAGTCCCTTAACACGTCTAAAGACTAAACCTAATGCTGACCAGACGTGGGCCACTGGCATCATTCAAATGCATGTGGAAGAGTGAGGAGGCCGGGACATTCCTGGCAGTAGGCCAGCCTACTTTACAATAGGGGTGGCATTAATGGGCGAGTCCAAATACTGGTAGCTGACCGGTAGTAGGCCTGATGTCTTACACTCTCCCCCCTTATTTGAAAAAAAAACCGAAGTTTTTTTTGTTAAATAAAGAAGACATCTTAGCCATATACAGGCAAATGCAATTTTGAACAGACGCACATTACAGCGTCAAGGTAAAAATACCTGGGGACAGAGATTCCAGGAAAAACCATGAGCTTGTAAATAATTGTGCCTATAAGAGAGCTGGCAGTATTTATTTTATATAATTGCAATATCTTAATCTGTTGCCCCTCCCACAATTTTGTAAATTGGTAAGTTTATACAAATAAACACATCAGTTAGTAATGGAATGATAACAACATATAGAATAGCATTTCATGCGTCAGTAAAACATTAATGTTTGCAAAATATTTTGCATAATGTTTAGATTGGCTGGACTATGTCAGTGTAGAACAAAATATAAGACAGTCCTACTCAGAAATTATTCAGCATTTAGCATTCAAAAATGTCTTTCATTATAACTTTGCACAAGCAGGCAAGTCCATAGGCAGATTTTTATTTATTGTATTGCTATATATATATATATATATATATATATATATATATATATATATATTTTTTTTTTTTTTTAAATATATATGTTAGGGGCACTGCTGCTGGGCAACATCAACTGTATCCCCCGTGTTGTAACTTGTAGCTGTGCTGAACATACTGGTGTGTGCAGGAGGCAGAACATGTACGTCTTTCTCCTGCAAAGAAATAAAAGAACGCCGCAGTATCTATTCCACACAAATTACATCACAACATATAACAAGAATGAACAACTCTGACTTAAAAGTCAATGTGACTTGTTTTTATAACTACCGCTTACAGCTTACAGGTCTGAATAACTTTGACATGCCATATTGCTCTGGTTAATGTAACAATTATCATATACAGGTTGAATGGAGAATACGGTCAGGTCATAACAATACATTACAAGGGCTTATATATGTATCTAAATGGATGCAAACTTGCATGAATAACAATTAAACTCAAAGTATAATAAGATGTTTTCATAATTAATGTTTTTTAATTAATTCAGTTGTGCAAGTCATGTTATACTAAAAGGTAGAAACTAAATAGCCTTAAATAGTAAGCTGTAATAAACGAATACTGTATCAATTTGCAAAGAGACCAACAGAACAGTTGGTCGAATTATGAATGAAATATCCCACTATTTATTATAAATATTACACTATTTATTCAATCCTTTAATGCGAGAGAGTGAACCAGCTAATAACAAGCTAACAAATATATATTGGGTATAATTCCTAAATTAACATATCCGTTTTTAATAGATTTAATTGTTTACTTTTAATATTGATATCCAGTAATTTAAAATTTATACTACTAGGAATATAAATGTGCTGTTTATTTTAAATGCCCTATGTTGTTCAAATTACTTAACTGTGTATAATTCCTAAATTAACATATCCGTTTTTAATCGATTTAATTGTTAACATTTAATCTGATATCCAGTAATTTAAAATGTATACTACTAGAAATATTAATGTGCTGTTTATTTTAAATGCCCTATGTTGTTCAAATAGCTAAACTGTGTTAAAGGTGGTTAATAGCATCCCCGAATATTACAATATGTTTCCTTAAACACACTTGACAGTCGCCAAACAAGCATACTTCTTAGCCAGATTTAACTAATCTGGAATTACTCGACTTATCAGTATTTCCAGACACTCGAAAGATATACAAAGCTACTGCACCTGATAAGCGTTTTGACAGTTGACTGCTTAATAAACAGAGACATGCGTAAGGCCAGGTCCTTAGTTGATATCAGACTTTATATATACAGGATTATATAGTGTGAATTGTGGAGCACTGATAAAAGGAGGGCGATTATGAGGGTTTGGGAGATCACAAAGGCTGGTGGCCGTTGCGTGTTACATCATCTGATACCAGTCTGTAGGCTCAACAAATACTAGTATGCCTGAACTTGTGACTTGTATTATCTCACTGTGAATGCACATGTGACTGAGCATGTGATAGATTCTTTCAATAAAGCTATTTACCTACTTTAGAAATACCTCTTTCAGTTGCCACAGTTGTTAACTAGGGGCTTTATTTTTCTAGGAAAAACAGAAATATATTTAAACAGTTTCTCAATAAATATTATTCAGAGGGGAACGCCCACGTCTGATTTGTTATTTAGTAATATTTACCTCTTAAGAGTTTTCATTAAAAGTTTAGAGCATTGATTTTAACCACACAAAATTACCCATTACAATTCAAATCTAAAAGATTACTGACCTTGGCCCATAAACAACAAATTCTGCACCTGCACTTAGTTTCAAATTATAGGTTATCCATTTGAGCCTTAGAGTTGTACATTTTTTGTTTTTTTTTGTATTTGTAATTTTTTTCTGTTTTTATTTTTATTTATTTAAATTTCATAGACTCAACAACAAGATTAGTATCACTACTACTTTCACAGGTTGATTTTATGGGATTTTGGCGCTTGCTTTTAATCTGTTTATAAAAAAATAATTTTAAAATGAGAAACTACTGGTTTTATTTTTCGAACATCAAATTGTAATTGTTAAATAAATTATGATCTTAAGCATTTAAATAACTATGAAATGTACCTTATAAATTTTATTTTATAGTAAACTCTTTAACAAAGCTTTTTTCCTATGGGTTAAGTGAATGAAATATTGTCTGCTTGGCCCTGTAACATGGGTGCAAACTCATCAGATTTAACATTTCACAAATTGCTGCCCCGTCCAGTGAATGACAGAAAACTTCTAGACATTCATATTTATGACTTTTTACAGGGTCAGCATAGTTTCAGAATCGACTGCACAAATATTGGTTTCCTTAGATTCTTTTAAATGTTTAATTATTATTTTAAACCTAAAGTGTTTTAATCTTTTAAAAGTTATAAATTGTAAGATCTTGTTCAGTCGCAATATTAAACCCTTGAAACCAGCCAAATAGATCTTACAAATATATACAAAAATGATGAATGAAATTATTATCTTTAGACTGTATTATATGCTAACTTTAACATTTATGTATTTTAATGATTGTTATATGGATTTATAATGGGAGATAATGATATAACAATATTATGCTTAGTTTGTCGTGTTTTTATGTCAACTTTAAACTTAAGATAAACTTTATCACTGTATCTATATATGCAGCACTTCATCAGAATAATTAATAACCTTATTCAACATAAAAATTATAAAAGTTCTGTATTGCAAAAAAATGATATATTGAGCATTTTACTATATATTTATATCAACGCTTACTTGGCATAACAACCATAAAACCTAATCATTTACATTAACTTTATTAGCACACGGTTCTATCTCTATACAATTAGTTCATGCTGCCTTACCTGGCCCTGTGCTATTAACAGATACACTCAAAGTAACATTTTCTATGGTTTCTACATTTCATTCACATCAAAACAATAGTGGCACATACCTGTGTCAATGAGTACAATACTTTAGTACATTTTCTCACAATATAGGCCTACCTCCGGGCCGATCAGTTGACACAACATTTGTGTCATTCATTACACACGGGTTGCCCGAAGGCTCAGTTTTTCGTATTTCTTTAGTTATACAGCCAGTCCTCGTTTGAGCGCTATTGGAAAGATTTCAAACTATCGCGGCAGGCTACAACTATACAGGTTCGCCTTATGTCGACACATGTTTGAACCTTTCGAGCGCTGAGGTCATTTTCATGCCATTGAACTTCAGCAGTTCCCTATTTCCGGCCACATTGGGCCATTTCTCATGTCATTTCCAGCAATTCTTAATTTCAAGCCGCTCAGGGCCATTTTTCATGTCAACTAGGGCAATTCATTCAATATTTCTAGCCTCATTGCTAATCATAGTTATTGCCAATATAAGCGATCTTATAAAGTACAGGCATGTCTCCGTTACTACTTTATATATTTTCGTGTCGGTTAACACCGGCCACGCTTACCTATGATATGGCAATTCTCTTTAAACGGTCACAGAGGCCAATTTCTCATGATATCTACATCAAATCTATTCAACCAGCCTCTTAATGCCCTTTTTGATATGTACAATAGTATATTGTACTCTATAACATTTAACACAAACACAAAATTCACATACCGTAGTATTTCCAGGAACCTTGAACTTCTGGATTGGGTGATCTTCTTCATCTTCACTCTTCTTCATCTATGTACCTAACTAGTTTATGTGTAGCAGTTCATTTTTTAAATTTTGAAGAACAAATATTGCCAAAAATGCAGATTCGAATCACTGCTCGTAAATATTTTAGTTTTAAAAGCTGGCAACCGCTCGCCAATGAAGGATTTTTCCACAGATAATAGAAAACAACACAGAATTTTAGGTTTAAATTACCAAGTAGCCGAAATATTTGTCCTTTATATTATACTGCCAGTCTGATATTTACACGTGATAAACAGGGAGCTAGAAGGGTCGCGGCAGACTACTGAACCTCGCCTTATGTCTTTTATCCTTTAGCCCCTTAACACGTCTAAATGACTAAAAAACCTAATGCGGAAGAGTGAGGAAGCCGGGACATTCCTGGCCGTAGGCCAGCCTACTTTACAATAGGGGTGGCATTAATGGGCGAGTCCAAATACTGATAGCTGACCGGTAGAGGCCTGATGTCTTACAGCTTCAACACGTTTTTACAGACCTACTGGACTAATTGTTCACGCAGTTTCGGATATAACACTTGGATTTTTATACTTAAGGACTGTAGTATCAAATACGTAGGGAATAAAGCGGCCCGCACTTACACTGCCGAGAAAGTCCAGCCATGTCTAATACGCGACCTCGGGTGCGTGGGAGCAGAGACAAAGCAGGTTTGCAAACAGAAAAAAAGACCTCTGGAGATCTGTTTGGACAGCTGATCGACCAAATGAACAACGGAGACCTCAGAAAAGGCTCCGGAAAAAATGCCGCTGAAACAGCGAAGCAAAACTCGAACAGTCGAGCAGGTAAACAGGCCGAAGCCGGCTAAACTGAAAAGGTCAACCAAGATGGCGACCAGGATGTCACGCTTGCCCAATTTTCAGTGGGGGAAACAACGGACTATTTCCCGAAGTGAGCCCTACATATGCAACAGCTGCACTTGCAACAACAACAATTGCTTATCGCCATCAATAGCCAGCCTTAAAGACTTCATGCGAAAAAAAAAGAAACGAAAAATTTAATCGGACGATGATAGTGATCATGATACAGATACAGGCAGCGAGGGTGCCCCTGAAGGCGTGATGCCACAAGATGGCGGCGACCAAGATGGCGGTGTAAACAAAGATGGCGCGTCAACAAAGCTGTTGCAGGACCCAGCTCAACCGTATAAGTTAGTGATTATATAGATAGTGAACTCATGGAGTCAGAACCCGAAGACAGAGAGGTTAGTGATCAGCTAATGCAGGAATTAGAAACTGACTATTTAAAACTGTGACATTTGGAAACGAAATAACACCAGAACTGGCCAGTTAATGTAACTGACCAAGAGCTGTTAAAATTCAAATTTAAGGATGCACTTTACAAGTTTACTGCCTTACCAAACGGATTAGCCTGTGCACCGCGAGTGTTTACAAAACTGATGAAACCAGTGTATGCTTCTCTCAGGAAATTAGGGTTCATCAGTGCTTGGTATATTGACGACAGCTTCTTTATAGGGGAAACAAAAGATGAATGTGCTAGTAATATTGTTGCCATGTGTAATTTGGTTAGGAAACTTGGATTTATTGTGCACTCTGAGTAGTCTGTCTTCATTCCATCGCAGCAACTCACCCTACTAGGATTCATAGTGAATTCAGTTTCTATGTGCATCTCATTAACAAAAGAAAAATGTGATAATATCACAACCACTTGCAAGAACTTATTGAATAATAACAAGACCTCAATCCAAAAAATGGCAGAAGTACTTGGTGTGATGGTGGCATACAGTGAAGGGGTAAACTATAACAGAATACACTATAGGCAAATTAAATGGCAGAAAGCACGGGACTTGAAGTTAAGTAAAGGGGACTATTCAGGCCCTTTTGTCCTAACAGACAGGGTAACATTTCGTGGTCGGGTGATCCTGCCAATTAGAAACCTAGGTGTTTTAGAATAGGTAAACCAGACATGATCATACAAACAGATGCATCAAAACAAGGCTGGGGAACAGTATGTGTAACAAAAAAGACAGGGTCAACATGGAACACTGAATTAGCAGAGAAACACATAACATATTGGAAGTAACAGCTGTTTTTTTTTGCCTTAAAATCCTTTTGTGATACAATGTCTCATGTTCACATTAGACTACAAATGGACAATACTACCTCAGTAGCCTACATTAATGATATGGGGGGGGGGGGGGGGCAGGTACAAAGAACTTAATGATGTAGCCACCAACATATGGACCTGGGCTGAAACATATGATATCTGGGTTAGTGCTGCCCACTTACCAGGGGTTAATAATGTGGAAGCTGATAAACAGTCCAGAGCTCTGCATGACAATACAGAATGGATGCTTGATAGATCATGTTTTGTTTAACTGGTCAGCTTATGGGGATTACCAACAGTTGATATGTTTGCTTCAGCAGTGAATCATCAGTGTGACACTTGTGTTTCATGGAAACCAGACAAATGTGCACTAGCTAATGATGCCTTAACTAATTCATGGGACCATCCACTAATATATGCATTTCCTCCATTTAGCCTACTCACCAAAGTGATAGAGACGACTATCACAGAGAAAGCAGAGATCATCCTGATCGCCCCGGTATGGATAACACAGCCCTGGTTTGCCCAACTGACCAGGCTTCTATAGTCGTATGCCCGATTATGTTACCTCCAGCACACACAAGCCTGAACCTACTACACGACGACAATGCGGCGCACCCACTGGGGTCTATGAAACTAGGGGCTTGGCGCCTGCCCGAGAATGTCTCCAAAGCCAAGGAATTCCAGAAAAGACTACAGAAATCATTTTGCACTCTTGGCGGTATACTCTCATACTCTTATACACTATGACTCTTACATTAGTAAATGGTTTCAAAACATCAACAGCAGGTAAATAACAGCATGATCTGACACAAAAAGCCTATCCACATAATGCATTACTTTGTCCTGTTAAAAGTATGAAGACTTACCTCGACAAAACTGCAACTATAAGAGGTAATGAGACCAAGCTCTTTATTTCCTCCATTAAACCCCATGTTGCTGTATCTAAAGACACAATCACTAGGTGGATTAAAATCACACTTAGTGAATCAGGTATAGACTTGAATAACTTCACAGTACATAGCTGCAGGGCAGCAGCGACTAGTAAAGCTAAACAGTGTGAGGTGCCTTGAGAAACTATCATCAAAACTGCTGGATGGACAAACAGCAAGAATTTGCTAAATTTTATGACAAGCCTATAATTGAAACTTCATTCTCAGAGAGTTTACTGGATGCAGCATTAGAATGTGATTATTATTAAACTTATTGGTATATATGTACTTGTTGGTTATTTGTGGACACACTTTGAACATCTCGCGTGACCCTGAAGTACAATAGGCTATGCTGAGGTAGAATTCACTAATTAAATGAGACTTAACGGTAAGTTGAAATTTGATGAGAATTATACTGAGGCATAGCCTAGTACGGAGGGGTCACGGGCTTTATACCCTCAAACAGTTGATTTTTATTCAATTATTTCCATGTTGGTATGTTGAGAAAGATAATTTTGTGGAGCTGAATATGTCAAAAAAATGGTTGAATTATATTAGATATCAGCTGAGCAAGGATGAATATTTCATACCAGACTAGGGAAACATTTGAAATATCCAAAACAGTGTATTTTACAGAAATGAAACATGGTATAACTCACAAAATCCAATTTTTAAGTAACCATTTCTTCTTGAATGATACTTTATGTCTTTCTGCAGCTAAAGCCTTCAACTCCTGTTGGATTTCATTTTTTCTTGTTCCTCTTTAGCCAGTCAAATCTCGTCCTGTCAGCTAGTTTAAACCTTCATCCTAGGTGTATTCTCATAAAATTCCCTTGTCTGTATGTACCTGTTATTACCATGAAACACATAATTCACGTTTATGATGCTATATTTTAACTTATAAATATAAATAAAACGAGAGAATAAGAAAAACAAAATAGAAGTGAATTTAGTAAGAAGTAATATTATTTTATCAGATGAAGAACTAATGAAACCCTCATATTAAAAAATAGATCTGAATATATTATATCAAACATTAAAATAGTGGTATACATCAGACTTAAAAATTATAGATATCCAGGGCAAGCTAACAGTCTGAATGTATCTTTTAAGAGGATATTATATGACTAGAGGTGCGGACAGTGTTACAAGTGCTCTTTTTATTGTGTGATATGGGCGTAACTCCTGTTGTGGCGCCCCCGCCGCGCCGCTTGTTACATTCTCAGTTTAATCCGTACTGGTTGAGCTCTCGTTGTCACGCTGGCTTGGGGCTTTCACGCCTGGCCGAGATCACGTGTGCACCATGGTATGTGGAGACACAGCGATGTTTTTCTAGATGATTCCTGTAACGCGTTTCCTGTGTATTATGTTAGATCCTTTAGACTGTTCGAGAAGTGGAAAATTCTCGGCTTGGGGCAAGAAGTTATAAATAGGGGGCTGTGTTTTAAACCGGGAGAGAGGAGATAAGATTTCAGCGGACACAGACGTGTTTATGTCAGTTTGTGGGACCTATCCGATTATCCAGTAATTTCAGGGATTCTACTCTTACTAACTCTATACAATTTAATGCTGCCTGCCTCAAGTTTACTTTCTGGATTGTTACAAGAGCTTTACATTGGACTGTTATTCTCCGAGAGGATTGGTGTGGACTTTTCATCCGGCATAGACATTTCAAAGAACTTATCGTTGTGACGGTGGTGGTATCCAGGTACTGTGCATATTGTTTATTTTACTGTGTGATTGTATTGGTTTGATATACCGCTGTTATACTGCTTAATTGTATTGATTTTGTGTATTGTAATGTTAGGGTTGTTTTAGGAATAAATTAAAGTTATTTGTTAACAAAACCACTGACTTCTTTATTCATTCCCCTAGACATTTCACGCTGCCTAGTGTTACAGAATCTGATTTTTTATCTCCATAACAAAATTTGTGTTCATCACGCATACGTAATCTGTTTATATTATGTTCCGTAACTAAGGAAGGGACCACCCCCTGGAAGTCCGGTCCAACACCTAAGCGGTTCAATCCTGGTCCGGTTCAGCCATATTTGGTCCGGTCCAGTAGGTGGACAAGTCTAAGCGGTCTTGTCCATTTAGTAAAATATAATTAAGATAAATTAAAATTGCAATTAATGTGCTTCTTTGGTCAAATATTTAACAAAAACCGAATATGACAATACACATTCAACCCTGTAATAAATGTAATATTATAATCTACACGTAATCTATATTGCAAGACCTGGCTTGATTTCTGAATTACAATAAAAAATTACAATTTTTGTAAATAACTTGACAACAGTTGAATATTTTGTGTGAAAAGCGCAAAGGGGAGGGGCATAGTGGTTAGAGCTAAGAGACTTTCTTTGGGAGGTTAGTTACAAGATTTTTAGGATGAAAATAAATCTATGAAATTAATCCATGTTTCGCATAAATGTTTATAAATTCGGTCCAGGAGTAAGGGGTCCAGTATTTTTGTTAGCGGTCCAGTCCATATTAAAATTTTGGACAAGTCCACAACTTTATATATGACCTCCTTTAGGAATCACCCGTTTACACATTTTTTTCAGTGTATTCCGGGCAAGTCCATTCAAAATGTGACATAAACATAAACATTTCATTTTACTTTCCATTGTAAGTATTATTAATATTCTTAAAGATATGTTTAAAAAATTAGTTATCTTGAAAAATTTGCCGGAGATATTTCATTGTGAAGTTTATGCTTTTAAAATAATAGCTGTATTTGTAATAAAACTGTAGGTAAAATTTCCTCATCTCCATTATCCATTACACCAATAATATAAAACTTGTTGCCTGTCATATTTAATCCCAGGAACATAACCTTTCACATTTTTAATTTTACACAACCTTGGGCAAAGATAAGGTCGTGTTTGACACTAATTATAATATGCTAATTATCACTCATTTCGTTACCAAAAAAAAAGATAAAAGAAAGTGATATTCTTGTCTGTTAGGATCCAGATGTGTTTACAACAGCTCAATGTTTTAGCGTGTGATCTGTTACGAAAGGATTGTTTGTGGCAATTATATCTTACGGTGGCTGATTTAGGACACAGAAAAAAAGTTTAATAAATAAGGCAGGTGAATAGCGACTTTAAGACCAAAGCAGAGCATTTTGCTGAAGAAAAATCATGATAAGAGATGATCGAAATATTTAAACCGTTTATTTATGAATATAAAACATTCATGAAGGTAGGTTACCTAAAAGTAATCTGAGCTATAGTTATAGCTAATCAATACAGTATTTATATTTAGTATATTTACATTTATGATGGTCAAATACATGTTCCATAAAACAACACACCGTTTCAATAAAAACAAAAGCTAAAAGAAATTGTACAAAAAAGCATGTTTCTATAAGAAGCTCATATTTGTTTGTATTTTGTAAATAATAAGGTACCCACAATGCATGCATGCAGACCTAAACATTTCTATTTGAGTGACTTAACAGTTATGGCTTCGAATCCGCCGTTCAGGTAGAATGTTTCAGTTTCTTTATGCTTTGACATCTTCCTTACGGATATGAATAATTAAATATTGAATTTATATTTTATAATTTTTCTTCAACTCGCCTTATCTTAGGGGATATACAGACTTGATTGATTTTAAATTAATTATATTGTATTACCGTTCGGTTAAACACAGTATACATGGTCTTTGTTTTATAATTGCAATAGTTAGCACTCTTAACGTCTACTGTCCCTTTAACGTTGCTTTGCTTTATGTCAATTTAGCTTCGAATGGTTCATACACGTGTGAAATTTTATATCGAGATCTCGAGATAAATATTTTTTTCTGTGTCCTAAATCAGCCACCATAGTATCTGGTCTTGAAATCACTTTCTGTACATCCTATGTAGTATTTCATGTCATTGTTTGTTCTAACTGTTGCTTCATAGACTATGCATCTCAGCTGACACTGACCATTCATAGGGCATTCATCTTGTTTTTACGGCAGTTTCATTGTTTGTGAGGTTCATTTGCAGCTTTGTTAGTATTTAGGATTTTCATGTTATGTTTGCTGATATATATATATATATATTCGTATGTGTGATTTATGTACAAAGATCTGGTCAAACAAAATAAAACCTGTCGATCGGTAGGAACAGACATTAATGACGAATAGTCATTAAGAGTTCATTAAAGTGTAAAGTTACTGCATATCTTTATATTATATTAATTGGATACCATTCTCAAATTTAAAAATCAGTTTGATTCAATGAATTTGATGTATAATTTGAAAACGGAACATATGATCATCATGGTGGATAACTCCTGGGAGCGAAATCAAGAAATTCTGCCATCAGACTGGCGGTCTCAGAATTTCTTCTTTTTTTTTTGCGAGACCTCCAGATATTGACCAAACCCCTCAGTTTTATGATGATATAACAAGATTTGTTTTACAACAGGTGTAATCTTCATAAGCTTGGGTTATTGTGTTCAAGGAAATGAAAGGACTGCAGAAGATCTAAAACTTTAGCTTGGTATTTTATTCGTTGATATTTTCTTTTATTCCTAAGTAGTCGGTCTCCTTATTTTGACCAACTTTAACTTTAGGCCAAAGAGCCCTAAAATGCGGTAAACAAGGGAATTATTTTTTTAATATTTATAATGACTTTATGGCAATATCTTATGGAACCTTTAAATAGAAATTCAGAACATTTATGAAACGATTCAAGTCATACAATTTAAAATGAGGCCAAAGGAGGCCGAAGTCTTTCAAGAAAACAACTCACTGGAACATTGTGAACATAAACAGGGCCTAATGAAGAACTACTTCTGGTACATTAGGCCCGCGTAGGCGAATACGAGTTCAGCGAGATCAAACACATGACACTTACCAGTTAGCCCTCAAGCAATTTTATAATCTTAAAACGAAATTCAAAAATAACAGCATGGATTCATGTACAGTTTTACCGGCATAGGCACCTTACATGTCCTTTAAAGTATTATAAACTGACAAAGATAATCAACAGAAAATATCACGTGACAAAGAATCGTAGGGGAAACATTAATGGAGCCTAATCACCTATTTGACCTTTAAAAACAAAAGGTCATCCCTTGATGCTTTTATAAAAATACCCCAGAAAACGTAGCTATCACCGCAAACACGCTGCTTGTTTGTTTATATTAACTTGTTTATAATATGTGTGGGCCTGCCAAAATATCACAAACTCAACAAATGCATGTGGTGGATGTCAGATCAGCCAGAGCTTTGCAAATTTTTTTTTTTTTTGAATTAGTGACGTTCAACCTCCGCATATATGCATCCTAACCAGTGGCGGATCCAGAGGGGGAGCCTTGGGGGCTAAAACCCCGCCCTCCCCCCCCTTTCAAGGATGGATACATTGTTATCATTTTTTATCATAGAGGATTTTCATTATATTATTTCAGTTGCCGTCATACAAATATCACCTTTTCAACTGAAATATAAACGTTGAAAACCCAAGGAATCGTTAGGAGAGGCGCATGTCTACACCAGGATCAGGCATATTTTTATTCCCCCGCCATTAAGTAAGAGGACTACTGAAATGGGCCGCGTCTGTCAGTCCCTCCGTTCTTTCGTCCATCTGTCCTTCAAAAACCGTCCGTCCGTCCCACACCATCACTGATGCCACACTTTCCTCGCCATGGTTAACATATGGCCGGGGACCATTGTGGCCCTAGGTCCTTTTGTATTTTTAAATAATTAATTGGGCATTTTCCAACATTGGTTATAGACGTTAAAAAAATCAGAATCTATCATCCGTGGCTCCCTCAAGCATTTCTTATTGCAATGCTCCAGCTGTCCTTGGGCTTAGATACCTTGCTTGTGAACAAAATTAAGCGTTTAAATAAAAAGCAAGCCTTTTTCACCTCTCTTTATCCTAAATCATTTTCTCTTTTTAACATAACGTCAAAACATTATTATTCAAATAAAAAATAATAAACAATGTCTGAATATACTTACATCAAAGCATTTGTTTTTCATGATAGGCAGTGGAAATTTACTGCCTCGTCATAAATAACATGTATGGTGGACTGGGATTTTGGCTGTATATATCAGTTTGAATTCTCTATGGGGAATCTGTGTTGAAATTATTTGTCCTTGTCGCTCTTTAAAAGAATAAATGTACAAAACGGTACAAGAAACATGAGTAAACTGACAATGTTTTATACCTTTAGCATCCTTTTATGGAAGATTTATTATCGATTACAAATGTATAAATTACCAAATATGGAAATTTGGAAATGATAAAAAAGAAACAATGGAAATGATAATGCATAAATATGCAAACGAAAGAAATGCATTTTATACTTCAGACGTATAAATAAAAGAGATCTGACGTTTGAACGTATAAAAGCAAGTTATAGACTAAAAAAGCAACTGCACATATGGAAAAATAATTTAAGCTATACCAGTTAATCAAAATGAACGCTGGTGGGTAATATATTAAAAAGTAGTTAGAGAATGATATTCAATCACGAGTTATTTGTTTGCCTTTTTCAATGATGCTTAATGAATTTTAATGTTTACATGTAGTTGTGTCTTTATTTTATGATTGATCAATTATTTGAGATTAAATAATGAATGAAATGATTATATCTTCGGGCACTTGTGCTCACATCTCATGTTCATACCTATACGACAACTTAAAAAGAGATTATTAATATACCCAAGTCTTATTTTTATTTTTAAATCGGTTGAAAGAAAAACAATAATTTCCAAATCATTTATTCTTTTCCCATTCCTACTGCTTGCTCCAGAAGAGTCTTTATGTGCTGAGTAAATGAATCCTCTGCGAAGCAAGGTTTATCACGTAATTATCGACGTTGGTTGATTCGTCTGTTAGCAGCTGTACTCAAAAGTTATAGACGGACTAATGAGGAGACCCAGAAAAAAATCCAAAATAATTTAGAGTTTACCTGGATCACAATAATATTTTTATTTAAAAGATGCTTAACTGTTGTGGAAAAAAAGGCGATCGAGAGACCGTCCTTATATTTTGGTCTTAGGGGAATCTTTAATTGAAAATAAATTCCCGAAAGAGGCGAGCAGACCGGGTATGCAAAATCGAGTTGATGAACTTGTCACACATTCCTCATGAATAAATATAATCATCGCGCTACAAACTGTAAACACAAAAAAAATAAACATAATATAAATTGTCTGACTTCAATGTCTGCATTAACGTGTTGTCTCAACTTTGTCCATGAGTTTCCAGTTGTAAACTATGGCTCGGTAATATAATAAATTGCACATCTGTTCCCATTTATACAAATTCACAATTTACAAATTGTCTGATCGTATATGAAGTGGAAAAATTGAAAAGGTGTATTTTGATATCCATATCCGTGGATTCATGTTTTGTTAGATTATAGTGTGCAAATTATTTAATGTTAACCTGAATTGAGACTACATGTTTACAAGACATTAATGTGGTAATGGCTATCTAAAACCTCTTTCTCTCATTCATAAAAAAACAGTTGATTTTTTTTTTATAAAATCATTATTCTGAAGATCAAGAATGAAAAAGGGCAGTTTTTCGTTTTCTAAAACGGCAAAGAATTATGTTTTTTATAGGTGTAAAGTGACTTATATTTATTTAACTTATCAAACGTTTAACTTATTAGAAACCTTATGAACATCAAAAGTTTTCACTGGAATATATAAAAATATATATATATATATATATATATATATATATATATATATATATATACACTAATTTATGTATATAAATAGATAAATAATAAGATAAATGTCTATGGCAAGTGTCTGCGCAATATATATATATATATATATGGTTATGGAAAGTTTCTACTAGCCTCCCCCCTTGCAAAATCCTGGATCCGCCCCTGCTAACACATAAATTTACATGTTTTCCCCGTTTTTCAACATTGCAGTGTTTACAAACACGTTGTTGATAAAACAAAATCCACAATCCTTTACGGAGGCGTTATAAGAACTTTTCATAACCAGGTTTACCCTTAGATCTTTAACAGGAAGCCAGAAATCGCATAATTTGTTTTAAAAGTTTTGGTGAACGGACAGTCGAAATACTTTAGTCAGACAACAATTCAAGGAGGCCGAGGTGTTTCGGGGAGTTTTATCCGAAATGATCGATGAACCGGCCCTAAAATTTTTTCACCCTGAATATGGAAGTAAATTGTGCCCGAATGACCGCCGACTGCGAAAATGTATACAGGCATAAAGCGTATAATTTCTTTTTTTTTTGTATTTCTAAATAATCCATATAATATTATGTTATGTTTTATAATACTATAATATTATTAAATTTTATGTATAATAATCCAAACAAATGTACCGACCTTTGATTTCAATTACTTCAACTTTCTTCTTGATTTTTTGCTCACCACTGAAACTGCTGTCCTCTTCTCAAACTGAAATACAGTGAAACCTCGTTTTGTCGAACTGGTTAAGTCGAATTCCCGCATGTGTCGAAGTCGAACGTGGAGTTCCTGCAAAAAACCTTACTAATTTAACTCCGTTTGTGTCGAAGTCGGATGTGTCGAAAAACCTAATCTGATTTGTTGGTCCCCAGCTAGTATTTCTATCGCTTAACTCGAAGTCATGTTTGGATAACAGTTGTACGAAGCCCGTCAATTATGATCCAGTCATAATTAATTAATACCGACAAGACTCTTACTCCTCAAGCGCGATCGCTCTGTCGCTCGACTCGATGTCATGCCGCTTTAATGTTTGGACAACAACTGTGCACGGTCCAACGATCATACCTGCGGCCGCGATGACCAGTTACACAATTAATACCGCCAAGGATCTTACTCATCAAGGGCGATGGCTTACATACCAACCACGCCCATTGCACCACCACCAACCATAGAAAGGCCCGCGAGATGTGGCGCATGCTGCGGCAGCAGCTACAGTCGTCAGAAACCGCGGATGACTGCTTCAGATTACTGTCGGGAATTCTCTTGTTAAGCAAGGACTGTTACTGCATTTTTAAGATCTTGCATTTTTTTATCTAAGAAATTATCTGAGTCAACCATTTGATGATTTATGTGCTTTTATACACGTACATGTGTGTGCTCTTATTACATTTTCTTGATTTACGAAATCCTAACGCTCCCGAGGCAGCGGAGTTTTGCGCTTCTGAAGAAGCTAATGATTTTGATACGATATAGGTAGTAGGCCTATAGGTAAAGCGCTGTGTAAAGAGCATATACCTAATCCTATATTTGGTGATACTTATGTGTTTTTTTATTATTAATAAAATATATATATATATATATATAAATTGTGTTGTTCTTTCACGCAGACATTTATGAGAACTCTATAATATAGGCCCCATACATGTGCAGTATCAATCGATAATAATCAAGGTTGAAGAATGTTATATATAATAAACATCGGTTGTCTCGAACTCCGGTTGTGTCGAAGTAAATTCACCGGTCCCTTCGACTTCGACACAACGGGGTTTTACTGTATATGGAACTAGTAAAACCTGACTTGTGACACAGAGCCTTCAGTAGCCTTCAGACCTGGGCCGGACTGGGCGATGACAGTTTCTTACACAAGGCTGATAGCTTGTCACGTTATTGTGTGTAAGCTGAATGCCTTTTGTCATGTAATTAGAAGAGGATCCCACCAGATTTAAAATCAATATGTTGATTGCTGGTCAGGGACTAATACAGCTTCGTTCCTTTACACAAGAACCTTTCCTCTAAGACAATGCTGGTCAGGGAATAGCCCTTGTAAACACACCACCTGACACACATGGATTCCGACAACTTTGGTGCAAAAACAATAGGCGCTTTTACCCCCTTATCCATACATCGTTCCTTTTCAAATCGCAGCATTGTTCTCGGAACCTTATTCAATCCACCTAACGGTTAATAAGCAAACGTATCGAATAACCTGTAACAAAGGATCAAGGAATAACCACAAAACATAATAACTTCTCATTTGGTATGAACCAGCCCATTTCATTTTAATCAGACATTCTTACCTGAGTAGTGCATGTTGCACGGAATTATGTAGTCGTAAAATGTCTGACGAAACTTGATTCCTCTTTATTCATATAATTATAAATCGCCGGTATATAAAATAGAGCACTATAAAAGTTGTTTATTGCAGGAAACCTGTAGATTAATTTATATATATATATATATATATATATATATAATATATATATATATATAGAGAGAGAGAGAGAGATGGAGAATATAGGTGAAAGGCAGGTGAATAGCGACTTTAAGACCAAAGCAGAGCATTTTGCTGAAGAAAAATTATGATAAGGGATGATCGAAATATTTAAACCGTTTATTCATGAAGGTAGGTTATCTAAAAGTAATCTGAGCTATAGTTATAGCTAATAAATACAGTATTTATATTTAGTATATTTACATTTATGATGGTCAAATACATGTTCCATAAAACAACACACCGTTTCAATAAAAACAAAAGCTAAAAGAAATTGTACAAAAAAGCATGTTTCTATAAGAAGCTCATATTTGTTTGTATTTTGTAAATAATAAAGTACCCACAATGTATGCATGCAGACCTAAACATTTCTATTTGAGTGACTTAACAGTTATGGCTTCGAATCCGCCGTTCAGGTAGAATGTTTCAGTTTCTTTAGGCTTTGACATCTTCCTTACGGATATGAATAATTAAATATTGAATTTATATTTTATAATTTTTCTTCAACTCGCCTTATCTTAGGGGATATACAGACTTGATTGATTTTAAATTAATTATATTGTATTACCGTTCGGTTAAACACAGTATACATGGTCTTTGTTTTATAATTGCAATAGTTAGCACTCTTAACGTCTACTGTCCCTTTAACGTTGCTTTGCTTTATGTCAATTTAGCTTCGAATGGTTCATACACGTGTGAAATTTTATATCGAGATCTCGAGATAAATATTTTTTTCTGTGTCCTAAATCAGCCACCATAGTATCTGGTCTTGAAATCACTTTCTGTACATCCTATGTAGTATTTCATGTCATTGTTTGTTCTAACTGTTGCTTCATAGACTATGCATCTCAGCTGACACTGACCATTCATAGGGCATTCATCTTGTTTTTACGGCAGTTTCATTGTTTGTGAGGTTCATTTGCAGCTTTGTTAGTATTTAGGATTTTCATGTTATGTTTGCTGATATATATATATATATATATATATATATTCGTATGTGTGATTTATGTACAAAGATCTGGTCAAACAAAATAAAACCTGTCGATCGGTAGGAACAGACATTAATGACGAATTGTCATTAAGAGTTCATTAAAGTGTAAAGTTACTGCATATCTTTATATTATATTAATTGGATACCATTCTCAAATTTAAAAATCAGTTTGATTCAATGAATTTTTATGTATAATTTGAAAACGGAACATATGATCATCATGGTGGATAACTCCAGGGAGCGAAATCAAGAAATTCTGCCATCAGACTGGCGGTCTCAGAATTTCTTCTTTTTTTTTGCGAGACCTCCAGATATTGACCAAACCCCTCAGTTTTATGATGATATAACAAGATCTGTTTTACAACAGGTGTAATCTTCATAAGCTTGGGTTATTGTGTTCAAGGAAATGAAAGGACTGCAGAAGATCTAAAACTTTAGCTTGGTATTTTATTCGTTGATATTTTCTTTTATTCCTAAGTAGTCGGTCTCCTTATTTTGACCAACTTTAACTTTAGGCCAAAGAGCCCTAAAATGCGGTAAACAAGGGAATTATTTTTTTAATATTTATAATGACTTTATGGCAATATCTTATGGAACCTTTAAATAGAAATTCAGAACATTTATGAAACGATTCAAGTCATACAATTTAAAATGAGGCCAAAGGAGGCCGAAGTCTTTCAAGAAAACAACTCACTGGAACATTGTGAACATAAACAGGGCCTAATGAAGAACTACTTCTGGTACATTAGGCCCGCGTAGGCGAATACGAGTTCAGCGAGATCAAACACATGACACTTACCAGTTAGCCCTCACTAATTTTATAATCTTAAAACGAAATTCAAAAATAACAGCATGGATTCATGTACAGTTTTACCGGCATAGGCACCTTACATGTCCTTTAAAGTATTATAAACTGACAAAGATAATCAACAGAAAATATCACGTGACAAAGAATCGTAGGGGAAACATTAATGGAGCCTAATCACCTATTTGACCTTTAAAAACAAAAGGTCATCCCTTGATGCTTTTATAAAAATACCCCAGAAAACGTAGCTATCACCGCAAACACGCTGCTTGTTTGTTTATATTAACTTGTTTATAATATGTGTGGGCCTGCCAAAATATCACAAACTCAACAAATGCATGTGGTGGATGTCAGATCAGCCAGAGCTTTGCAAATTTTTTTTTTTTTTGAATTAGTGACGTTCAACCTCCGCATATATGCATCCTAACCAGTGGCGGATCCAGAGGGGGAGCCTTGGGGGCTAAAACCCCGCCCTCCCCCCCCCCCTTTCAAGGATGGATACATTGTTATCATTTTTTATCATAGAGGATTTTCATTATATTATTTCAGTTGCCGTCATACAAATATCACCTTTTCAACTGAAATATAAACGTTGAAAACCCAAGGAATCGTTAGGAGAGGCGCATGTCTACACCAGGATCAGGCATATTTTTATTCCCCCGCCATTAAGTAAGAGGACTACTGAAATGGGCCGCGTCTGTCAGTCCCTCCGTTCTTTCGTCCATCTGTCCTTCAAAAACCGTCCGTCCGTCCCACACCATCACTGATGCCACACTTTCCTCGCCATGGTTAACATATGGCCGGGGACCATTGTGGCCCTAGGTCCTTTTGTATTTTTAAATAATTAATTGGGCATTTTCCAACATTGGTTATAGACGTTAAAAAAATCAGAATCTATCATCCGTGGCTCCCTCAAGCATTTCTTATTGCAATGCTCCAGCTGTCCTTGGGCTTAGATACCTTGCTTGTGAACAAAATTAAGCGTTTAAATAAAAAGCAAGCCTTTTTCACCTCTCTTTATCCTAAATCATTTTCTCTTTTTAACATAACGTCAAAACATTATTATTCAAATAAAAAATAATAAACAATGTCTGAATATACTTACATCAAAGCATTTGTTTTTCATGATAGGCAGTGGAAATTTACTGCCTCGTCATAAATAACATGTATGGTGGACTGGGATTTTGGCTGTATATATCAGTTTGAATTCTCTATGGGGAATCTGTGTTGAAATTATTTGTCCTTGTCGCTCTTTAAAAGAATAAATGTACAAAACGGTACAAGAAACATGAGTAAACTGACAATGTTTTATACCTTTAGCATCCTTTTATGGAAGATTTATTATCGATTACAAATGTATAAATTACCAAATATGGAAATTTGGAAATGATAAAAAAGAAACAATGGAAATGATAATGCATAAATATGCAAACGAAAGAAATGCATTTTATACTTCAGACGTATAAATAAAAGAGATCTGACGTTTGAACGTATAAAAGGAAGTTATAGACTAAAAAAGCAACTGCACATATGGAAAAATAATTTTAGCTATACCAGTTAATCAAAATGAACGCTGGTGGGTAATATATTAAAAAGTAGTTAGAGAATGATATTCAATCACGAGTTATTTGTTTGCCTTTTTCAATGATGCTTAATGAATTTTAATGTTTACATGTAGTTGTGTCTTTATTTTATGATTGATCAATTATTTGAGATTAAATAATGAATGAAATGATTATATCTTCGGGCACTTGTGCTCACATCTCATGTTCATACCTATACGACAACTTAAAAAGAGATTATTAATATACCCAAGTCTTATTTTTATTTTTAAATCGGTTGAAAGAAAAACAATAATTTCCAAATCATTTATACTTTTCCCATTCCTACTGCTTGCTCCAGAAGAGTCTTTATGTGCTGAGTAAATGAATCCTCTGCGAAACAAGGTTTATCACGTAATTATCGACGTTGGTTGATTCGTCTGTTAGCAGCTGTACTCAAAAGTTATAGACGGACTAATGAGGAGACCCAGAAAAAAATCCAAAATAATTTAGAGTTTACCTGGATCACAATAATATTTTTATTTAAAAGATGCTTAACTGTTGTGGAAAAAAGGCGATCGAGAGACCGTCCTTATATTTTGGTCTTAGGGGAATCTTTAATTGAAAATAAATTCCCGAAAGAGGCGAGCAGACCGGGTATGCAAAATCGAGTTGATGAACTTGTCACACATTCCTCATGAATAAATATAATCATCGCGCTACAAACTGTAAACACAAAAAAAATAAACATAATATAAATTGTCTGACTTCAATGTCTGCATTAACGTGTTGTCTCAACTTTGTCCATGAGTTTCCAGTTGAAAACTATGGCTCGGTAATATAATAAATTGCACATCTGTTCCCATTTATACAAATTCACAATTTACAAATTGTCTGATCGTATATGAAGTGGAAAAATTGAAAAGGTGTATTTTGATATCCATATCCGTGGATTCATGTTTTGTTAGATTATAGTGTGCAAATTATTTAATGTTAACCTGAAATTAAGACTACATGTTTACAAGACATTAATGTGGTAATGGCTATCTAATACCTCTTTCTCTCATTCATAAAAAACAGTTGATTTTTTTTAATAAAATCATTATTCTGAAGATCAAGAATGAAAAAGGGCAGTTTTTCGTTTTCTAAAACGGCAAAGAATTATGTTTTTTATAGGTGTAAAGTGACTTATATTTATTTAACTTATCAAACGTTTAACTTATTAGAAACCTTATGAACATCAAAAGTTTTCACTGGAATATATATATATATATATATATATATATATACACTAATTTATGTATATAAATTGATAGATAGATAATAAGATAAATGTCTATGGCAAGTGTCTGCGCAATATATATATATATATATATATGGTTATGGAAAGTTTCTACTAGCCTCCCCCCTTGCAAAATCCTGGATCCGCCCCTGCTAACACATAAATTTACATGTTTTCCCCGTTTTTCAACATTGCAGTGTTTACAAGCACGTTCTTGATAAAAAAAATCCACAATCCTTTACGCAGGCGTTATAAGAACTTTTCATAACCAGGTTTGCCCTTAGATCTTTAACAGGAAGCCAGAAATCGCATTATTTGTTTTAAAAGTTTTGGTGAACGGACAGTCGAAATACTTTAGTCAGACAACAATTCAAGGAGGCCGAGGTGTTTCGGGGAGTTTTATCCGAAATGATCGATGAACCGGCCCTAAAATTTTTTCACCCTGAATATGGAAGTAAATTGTGCCCGAATGACCGCCGACTGCGAAAATGTATACAGGCATAAAGCGTATAATTTCTTTTTTTTTTGTATTTCTAAATAATCCATATAATATTATGTTATGTTTTATAATACTATAATATTATTAAATTTTATGTATAATAATCCAAACAAATGTACCGACCTTTGATTTCAATTACTTCAACTTTCTTCTTGATTTTTTGCTCACCACTGAAACTGCTGTCCTCTTCTCAAACTGAAATACAGTGAAACCTCGTTTTGTCGAACTGGTTAAGTCGAATTCCCGCATGTGTCGAAGTCGAACGTGGAGTTCCTGCAAAAAACCTTACTAATTTAACTCCGTTTGTGTCGAAGTCGGATGTGTCGAAAAACCTAATCTGATTTGTTGGTCCCCAGCTAGTATTTCTATCGCTTAACTCGAAGTCATGTTTGGATAACAGTTGTACGAAGCCCGTCAATTATGATCCAGTCATAATTAATTAATACCGACAAGACTCTTACTCCTCAAGCGCGATCACTCTGTCGCTCGACTCGATGTCATGCCGCTTTAATGTTTGGACAACAACTGTGCACGGTCCAACGATCATACCTGCGGCCGCGATGACCAGTTACACAATTAATACCGCCAAGGATCTTACTCATCAAGGGCGATGGCTTACATACCAACCACGCCCATTGCACCACCACCAACCATAGAAAGGCCCGCGAGATGTGGCGCATGCTGCGGCAGCAGCTACAGTCGTCAGAAACCGCGGATGACTGCTTCAGATTACTGTCGGGAATTCTCTTGTTAAGCAAGGACTGTTACTGCATTTTTAAGATCTTGCATTTTTTTATCTAAGAAATTATCTGAGTCAACCATTTGATGATTTATGTGCTTTTATACACGTACATGTGTGTGCTCTTATTACATTTTCTTGATTTACGAAATCCTAACGCTCCCGAGGCAGCGGAGTTTTGCGCTTCTGAAGAAGCTAATGATTTTGATACGATATAGGTAGTAGGCCTATAGGTAAAGCGCTGTGTAAAGAGCATATACCTAATCCTATATTTGGTGATACTTATGTGTTTTTTTATTATTAATAAAATATATATATATATATATATAAATTGTGTTGTTCTTTCACGCAGACATTTATGAGAACTCTATAATATAGGCCCCATACATGTGCAGTATCAATCGATAATAATCAAGGTTGAAGAATGTTATATATAATAAACATCGGTTGTCTCGAACTCCGGTTGTGTCGAAGTAAATTCACCGGTCCCTTCGACTTCGACACAACGGGGTTTTACTGTATATGGAACTAGTAAAACCTGACTTGTGACACAGAGCCTTCAGTAGCCTTCAGACCTGAGCCGGACTGGGCGATGACAGTTTCTTACACAAGGCTGATAGCTTGTCACGTTATTGTGTGTAAGCTGAATGCCTTTTGTCATGTAATTAGAAGAGGATCCCACCAGATTTAAAATCAATATGTTGATTGCTGGTCAGGGACTAATACAGCTTCGTTCCTTTACACAAGAACCTTTCCTCTAAGACAATGCTGGTCAGGGAATAGCCCTTGTAAACACACCACCTGACACACATGGATTCCGACAACTTTGGTGCAAAAACAATAGGCGCTTTTACCCCCTTATCCATACATCGTTCCTTTTCAAATCGCAGCATTGTTCTCGGAACCTTATTCAATCCACCTAACGGTTAATAAGCAAACGTATCGAATAACCTGTAACAAAGGATCAAGGAATAACCACAAAACATAATAACTTCTCATTTGGTATGAACCAGCCCATTTCATTTTAATCAGACATTCTTACCTGAGTAGTGCATGTTGCACGGAATTATGTAGTCGTAAAATGTCTGACGAAACTTGATTCCTCTTTATTCATATAATTATAAATCGCCGGTATATAAAATAGAGCACTATAAAAGTTGTTTATTGCAGGAAACCTGTAGATTAATTTATATATATATATATATATATATATATATATATATATAATATATATATATATATAGAGAGAGAGAGAGAGAGATGGAGAATTTAGATGAAAGGCAGGTGAATAGCGACTTTAAGACCAAAGCAGAGCATTTTGCTGAAGAAAAATTATGATAAGGGATGATCGAAATATTTAAACCGTTTATTCATGAAGGTAGGTTATCTAAAAGTAATCTGAGCTATAGTTATAGCTAATAAATACAGTATTTATATTTAGTATATTTACATTTATGATGGTCAAATACATGTTCCATAAAACAACACACCGTTTCAATAAAAACAAAAGCTAAAAGAAATTGTACAAAAAAGCATGTTTCTATAAGAAGCTCATATTTGTTTGTATTTTGTAAATAATAAAGTACCCACAATGTATGCATGCAGACCTAAACATTTCTATTTGAGTGACTTAACAGTTATGGCTTCGAATCCGCCGTTCAGGTAGAATGTTTCAGTTTCTTTAGGCTTTGACATCTTCCTTACGGATATGAATAATTAAATATTGAATTTATATTTTATAATTTTTCTTCAACTCGCCTTATCTTAGGGGATATACAGACTTGATTGATTTTAAATTAATTATATTGTATTACCGTTCGGTTAAACACAGTATACATGGTCTTTGTTTTATAATTGCAATAGTTAGCACTCTTAACGTCTACTGTCCCTTTAACGTTGCTTTGCTTTATGTCAATTTAGCTTCGAATGGTTCATACACGTGTGAAATTTTATATCGAGATCTCGAGATAAATATTTTTTTCTGTGTCCTAAATCAGCCACCATAGTATCTGGTCTTGAAATCACTTTCTGTACATCCTATGTAGTATTTCATGTCATTGTTTGTTCTAACTGTTGCTTCATAGACTATGCATCTCAGCTGACACTGACCATTCATAGGGCATTCATCTTGTTTTTACGGCAGTTTCATTGTTTGTGAGGTTCATTTGCAGCTTTGTTAGTATTTAGGATTTTCATGTTATGTTTGCTGATATATATATATATATATATATATATATTCGTATGTGTGATTTATGTACAAAGATCTGGTCAAACAAAATAAAACCTGTCGATCGGTAGGAACAGACATTAATGACGAATTGTCATTAAGAGTTCATTAAAGTGTAAAGTTACTGCATATCTTTATATTATATTAATTGGATACCATTCTCAAATTTAAAAATCAGTTTGATTCAATGAATTTTTATGTATAATTTGAAAACGGAACATATGATCATCATGGTGGATAACTCCAGGGAGCGAAATCAAGAAATTCTGCCATCAGACTGGCGGTCTCAGAATTTCTTCTTTTTTTTTGCGAGACCTCCAGATATTGACCAAACCCCTCAGTTTTATGATGATATAACAAGATCTGTTTTACAACAGGTGTAATCTTCATAAGCTTGGGTTATTGTGTTCAAGGAAATGAAAGGACTGCAGAAGATCTAAAACTTTAGCTTGGTATTTTATTCGTTGATATTTTCTTTTATTCCTAAGTAGTCGGTCTCCTTATTTTGACCAACTTTAACTTTAGGCCAAAGAGCCCTAAAATGCGGTAAACAAGGGAATTATTTTTTTAATATTTATAATGACTTTATGGCAATATCTTATGGAACCTTTAAATAGAAATTCAGAACATTTATGAAACGATTCAAGTCATACAATTTAAAATGAGGCCAAAGGAGGCCGAAGTCTTTCAAGAAAACAACTCACTGGAACATTGTGAACATAAACAGGGCCTAATGAAGAACTACTTCTGGTACATTAGGCCCGCGTAGGCGAATACGAGTTCAGCGAGATCAAACACATGACACTTACCAGTTAGCCCTCACTAATTTTATAATCTTAAAACGAAATTCAAAAATAACAGCATGGATTCATGTACAGTTTTACCGGCATAGGCACCTTACATGTCCTTTAAAGTATTATAAACTGACAAAGATAATCAACAGAAAATATCACGTGACAAAGAATCGTAGGGGAAACATTAATGGAGCCTAATCACCTATTTGACCTTTAAAAACAAAAGGTCATCCCTTGATGCTTTTATAAAAATACCCCAGAAAACGTAGCTATCACCGCAAACACGCTGCTTGTTTGTTTATATTAACTTGTTTATAATATGTGTGGGCCTGCCAAAATATCACAAACTCAACAAATGCATGTGGTGGATGTCAGATCAGCCAGAGCTTTGCAATTTTTTTTTTTTTGAATTAGTGACGTTCAACCTCCGCATATATGCATCCTAACCAGTGGCGGATCCAGAGGGGGAGCCTTGGGGGCTAAAACCCCGCCCTCCCCCCCCCCCTTTCAAGGATGGATACATTGTTATCATTTTTTATCATAGAGGATTTTCATTATATTATTTCAGTTGCCGTCATACAAATATCACCTTTTCAACTGAAATATAAACGTTGAAAACCCAAGGAATCGTTAGGAGAGGCGCATGTCTACACCAGGATCAGGCATATTTTTATTCCCCCGCCATTAAGTAAGAGGACTACTGAAATGGGCCGCGTCTGTCAGTCCCTCCGTTCTTTCGTCCATCTGTCCTTCAAAAACCGTCCGTCCGTCCCACACCATCACTGATGCCACACTTTCCTCGCCATGGTTAACATATGGCCGGGGACCATTGTGGCCCTAGGTCCTTTTGTATTTTTAAATAATTAATTGGGCATTTTCCAACATTGGTTATAGACGTTAAAAAAATCAGAATCTATCATCCGTGGCTCCCTCAAGCATTTCTTATTGCAATGCTCCAGCTGTCCTTGGGCTTAGATACCTTGCTTGTGAACAAAATTAAGCGTTTAAATAAAAAGCAAGCCTTTTTCACCTCTCTTTATCCTAAATCATTTTCTCTTTTTAACATAACGTCAAAACATTATTATTCAAATAAAAAATAATAAACAATGTCTGAATATACTTACATCAAAGCATTTGTTTTTCATGATAGGCAGTGGAAATTTACTGCCTCGTCATAAATAACATGTATGGTGGACTGGGATTTTGGCTGTATATATCAGTTTGAATTCTCTATGGGGAATCTGTGTTGAAATTATTTGTCCTTGTCGCTCTTTAAAAGAATAAATGTACAAAACGGTACAAGAAACATGAGTAAACTGACAATGTTTTATACCTTTAGCATCCTTTTATGGAAGATTTATTATCGATTACAAATGTATAAATTACCAAATATGGAAATTTGGAAATGATAAAAAAGAAACAATGGAAATGATAATGCATAAATATGCAAACGAAAGAAATGCATTTTATACTTCAGACGTATAAATAAAAGAGATCTGACGTTTGAACGTATAAAAGGAAGTTATAGACTAAAAAAGCAACTGCACATATGGAAAAATAATTTAAGCTATACCAGTTAATCAAAATGAACGCTGGTGGGTAATATATTAAAAAGTAGTTAGAGAATGATATTCAATCACGAGTTATTTGTTTGCCTTTTTCAATGATGCTTAATGAATTTTAATGTTTACATGTAGTTGTGTCTTTATTTTATGATTGATCAATTATTTGAGATTAAATAATGAATGAAATGATTATATCTTCGGGCACTTGTGCTCACATCTCATGTTCATACCTATACGACAACTTAAAAAGAGATTATTAATATACCCAAGTCTTATTTTTATTTTTAAATCGGTTGAAAGAAAAACAATAATTTCCAAATCATTTATACTTTTCCCATTCCTACTGCTTGCTCCAGAAGAGTCTTTATGTGCTGAGTAAATGAATCCTCTGCGAAACAAGGTTTATCACGTAATTATCGACGTTGGTTGATTCGTCTGTTAGCAGCTGTACTCAAAAGTTATAGACGGACTAATGAGGAGACCCAGAAAAAAATCCAAAATAATTTAGAGTTTACCTGGATCACAATAATATTTTTATTTAAAAGATGCTTAACTGTTGTGGAAAAAAGGCGATCGAGAGACCGTCCTTATATTTTGGTCTTAGGGGAATCTTTAATTGAAAATAAATTCCCGAAAGAGGCGAGCAGACCGGGTATGCAAAATCGAGTTGATGAACTTGTCACACATTCCTCATGAATAAATATAATCATCGCGCTACAAACTGTAAACACAAAAAAAATAAACATAATATAAATTGTCTGACTTCAATGTCTGCATTAACGTGTTGTCTCAACTTTGTCCATGAGTTTCCAGTTGAAAACTATGGCTCGGTAATATAATAAATTGCACATCTGTTCCCATTTATACAAATTCACAATTTACAAATTGTCTGATCGTATATGAAGTGGAAAAATTGAAAAGGTGTATTTTGATATCCATATCCGTGGATTCATGTTTTGTTAGATTATAGTGTGCAAATTATTTAATGTTAACCTGAAATTAAGACTACATGTTTACAAGACATTAATGTGGTAATGGCTATCTAATACCTCTTTCTCTCATTCATAAAAAACAGTTGATTTTTTTTAATAAAATCATTATTCTGAAGATCAAGAATGAAAAAGGGCAGTTTTTCGTTTTCTAAAACGGCAAAGAATTATGTTTTTTATAGGTGTAAAGTGACTTATATTTATTTAACTTATCAAACGTTTAACTTATTAGAAACCTTATGAACATCAAAAGTTTTCACTGGAATATATATATATATATATATATATATATATACACTAATTTATGTATATAAATTGATAGATAGATAATAAGATAAATGTCTATGGCAAGTGTCTGCGCAATATATATATATATATATATATGGTTATGGAAAGTTTCTACTAGCCTCCCCCCTTGCAAAATCCTGGATCCGCCCCTGCTAACACATAAATTTACATGTTTTCCCCGTTTTTCAACATTGCAGTGTTTACAAGCACGTTCTTGATAAAAAAAAATCCACAATCCTTTACGCAGGCGTTATAAGAACTTTTCATAACCAGGTTTGCCCTTAGATCTTTAACAGGAAGCCAGAAATCGCATTATTTGTTTTAAAAGTTTTGGTGAACGGACAGTCGAAATACTTTAGTCAGACAACAATTCAAGGAGGCCGAGGTGTTTCGGGGAGTTTTATCCGAAATGATCGATGAACCGGCCCTAAAATTTTTTTCACCCTGAATATGGAAGTAAATTGTGCCCGAATGACCGCCGACTGCGAAAATGTATACAGGCATAAAGCGTATAATTTCTTTTTTTTTTGTATTTCCAAATAATCCATATAATATTATGTTATGTTTTATAATACTATAATATTATTAAATTTTATGTATAATAATCCAAACAAATGTACCGACCTTTGATTTCAATTACTTCAACTTTCTTCTTGATTTTTTGCTCACCACTGAAACTGCTGTCCTCTTCTCAAACTGAAATACAGTGAAACCTCGTTGTGTCGAACTGGTTAAGTCGAATTCCCGCATGTGTCGAAGTCGAACGTGGAGTTCCTGCAAAAAAACCTTACTAATTTAACTCCGTTTGTGTCGAAGTCGGATGTGTCGAAAAACTTAATGTGATTTGTTGGTCCCCAGCTAGTATTTCTATCGCTTAACTCGAAGTCATGTTTGGATAACAGTTGTACGAAGCCCGTCAATTATGATCCAGTCATAATTAATTAATACCGACAAGACTCTTACTCCTCAAACGCGATCGCTCTGTCGCTCGACTCGATGTCATGCCGCTTTAATGTTTGGACAACAACTGTGCACGGTCCAACGATCATACCTGCGGCCGCGATGACCAGTTACACAATTAATACCGCCAAGGATCTTACTCATCAAGGGCGATGGCTTACATACCAACCACGCCCATTGCACCACCACCAACCACAGAAAGGCCCGCGAGATGTGGCGCATGCTGCGGCAGCAGCTACAGTCGTCAGAAACCGCGGATGACTACTTCAGATTACTTTCGGGAATTCTCTTGTTAAGCAAGGACTGTTACTGCATTTTTAAGATCTTGCATTTTTTTATCTAAAAAATTATCTGAGTCAACCATTTGATGATTTATGTGCTTTTATACACGTACATGTGTGTGCTCTTATTACATTTTCTTGATTTACGTAATCCTTACGCTCCCGAGGCAGCGGAGTCTTGCGCTTCTGAAGAAGCTAATGATTATGATACGATATAGGTAGTAGGCCTATAGGTAAAGCGCTGTGTAAAGAGCATATACCTAATCCTATATTTGGTGATACTTATGTGCTTTTTTATTATTAATAAAATATATATATATATATATATATAAATTGTGTTGTTCTTTCACGCAGACATTTATGAGAACTCTATAATATAGGCCCCATACATGTGCAGTATCAATCGATAATAATCAAGGCTGAAGAATGTTATATATAATAAACATCGGTTGTCTCGAACTCCGGTTGTGTCGAAGTAAATTCACCGGTCCCTTCGACTTCGAAACAACGAGGTTTTACTGTATATGGAACTAGTAAAACCTGACTTGTGACACAGAGCCTTCAGTAGCCTTCAGACCTGAGCCGGACTGGGCGATGACAGTTTCTTACACAAGGTTGATAGCTTGTCACGTTATTGTGTGTAAGCTGAATGCCTTTTGTCAAGTAATTAGAAGAGGATCCCACCAGATTTAAAATCAATATGTTGATTGCTGGTCAGGGACTAATACAGCTTCGTTCCTTTACACAAGAACCTTTCCTCTAAGACAATGCTGGTCAGGGAATAGCCCTTGTAAACACAACACCTGACACACATGGATTCCGACAACTTTGGTGCAAAAACAATATGCGCTTTTACCCCCTTAAGCATACATCGTTCCTTTTCAAATCGCAGCATTGTTCTCGGAACCTTATTCAATCCACCTAACGGTTAATAAGCAAACGTATCGAATAACCTGTAACAAAGGATCAAGGAATAACCACAAAACATAATAACTTCTCATTTGGTATGAACCAGCCCATTTCATTTTAATCAGACATTCTTACCTGAGGAGTGCATGTTGCACGGAATTATGTAGTCGTAAAATGTCTGACGAAACTTGATTCCTCTTTATTCATATAATTATAAATCGCCTGTATATAAAATAGAGCACTATAAAAGTTGTTTATTGCAGGAAACCTGTAGATTAATTTATATATATATATATATATATATATAATATATATATATATATATATACATATATATATATATATATATATATAGAGAGAGAGAGAGAGAGAGAGATGGAGAATTTACTTTCGTACAAACTTTCTCAGGAAGCCATATGGGCGGTTCTCAATGTGGGGTGTAATTATTTAATTTTCTTCGGCCCATGTGTCTGTGTACAATCGTTCATATTTGACTGCAAATTTGTGAATATTAACTGCTGTAATGTATGTATTGGTTATAGCCAAATCAAATGTTATGCAAGCCGTGAGGTTTTCGAAGCTTGTGTCACATGGCAGGCGAGAAGGCTTGCTCACCACGATTGGCCCATAGCAAAGTTAAGCTCCTGGCTTGCATTCCATTTCATTGGGTTATAACTGATTTGTCCCACATGCCCCGCCTCTTAGGTCGAAGGTCACGCCTGTCATTTGTAAGCTCATCAGACTGAAGGTCATCTGAGTTATAGCGATTACCCTTTGTCCGGTGTCCGCCCGGTTGTCCGGCCGTCCGTCCATTAACAGGGCATAAATCGTAACCGTTAGACCTAGAAATTTTTAACTGTACAGGGAGGTCCTGGGCAAATCTCCTTGGAAACCCGAAATTAGGTCACGGTGACCTATATTTTGTGACCTACCGGCCGAAAACATGATTTCGGGCACCCAGTCAGACGGGGCACAAATTGTATCCATTAGTCCTAGAAACCTCTAACCTAATGTTTTGGGAGATCCTGGGCAAATGTCCTTGGAAATCTGACCCTAGGTCACTGTGACCTATATTCTGCGATCTGAAAGGAAAAGATGTCATATCAGCACCCTGAATGTAAGATGGAGAAAAAATCGTAACAGTGAGGCCTAGAATCTTCCAACACAATATCCTGGGAGTTTCTGGGCAAATCTCCTTGGTAAATCTGAAATGAGGTCATAGGGACCTATATTATATGACCTTCAGGCCGGAAACAAAGTTTTATAGCATGAGACAGTCAGACAGGGCACACTTGAACCGATAAGGCCTAGGATCCTAGAACCTGACATTTAGGGAGTTGCTAGGCACACTTTGTATTTGTTTAGCCTAGAATCTTCTAAACAACATTCTGAGACGTCCATGGCAAAACCGAAATTAGGTCACCTTGACCTATATTTTGCGAGTCGTATATGCACGCAGATAGTCTGTCAGGGCACAAATTTTATCTGTTAGGCCTAGAATCTTCTAATGTTACATGCTGAGACGGCCTTGGCCAGTGTCCTTGGAAAACTGAAATTAGGTCACCATGACCTATATTTTGCAACCTATCAGAAAACATGTCATATAAGCATCCAGACAGTCAGACAGGGCAAAAATTGTATCCATTAGGCCTGGAATATTTTAACATAAAATTCAGGAAGTTCCAAGTTAAGTGTCATTGGAAACCTGAAACTAGGTCATGGTGACCTATATTGTGTGACCTATGGGCTGAAAAATTGTTTTGCGCACCCAGACAGAGAAGGCACAAATTGTATCCATTAGTCCTAGACTCTTCTAACATGACATTCAGGGAAATCCTTGGCAATTCTCCTTGGAAACCTGAAACTGGATCATGGTGACCTATATTCTGCTAGCTATTGACCAGAAACATGATTTTGAGCATCAAGACATACAGGGTAAAAACTGTATCTATTTTCCTTTGAACCATCTATTTTGAAATCCAGAGGGATCCTGGGCAGGTCTCCTATGAATCCTGAAATTTTTATTTCTGTCCATTTTTCAACATTGTAACTTTACCCATAGGCTATTCTCACAGACAATATATAACATTAATAAAAAAATCATGAGCACCCAGTTAAAATTAGCTGAGCGTCATGGTCCAAGGACCACTTGTTTTGGCTACGTACCAGTTATTTGCCATAGTTGGAAAGTCTCCATGCAACTTCACTTGCATGGTCAATTTTTATGACCCTGTGATGTAAGCACATTTGAACGTACAGTTAGAACAAAGGAAAATACGCCGCATGTGGGACAAACCTTGGATACTAGATTCGGAGCATGTACGATATTACTTTTTATATTGCTATTTCACTATGAACATAATCAATATCAATGTTATTTTCTTTCTCTACAAAATACGTTCGTCAGTGATTTTCACTCAGATGATCACAAGACCAAGCAAGGCCAAGTTATGAATGGTTATAGACTGATTTTTTTAAAAGACGTGATTTAGGTTGACATATATTTATTTTGACACCGCGAAAACCTGACCCCGAATGGGGAATGGGGCAGACTTAGGTAGAGTCGAGTCGCTTACAGGTACATACGTTCCGACGCCAACAAAACTTTTATTGCTTGCCGGAATCAAATATTTCGGAAAGCATGTTGGTCAGTTCAGTATGTTTGTTGCTTGCCGGAAATCTTCGATTTTCTCAAGCTTGTTGGTTAGTCCCGTATGTTTGTCTTTTTGTTTGTCTGTTTGTTGGTGCTCCAAAGGCCACAAATTCCACATTATTAAATATTCCTTTTCCACATAATTAAATATTCCTAATCTTACAAATAAGGTACGTGCTGTCATGACTTCCATAAAGTTCCCATGGTTTAAATGTATTATTTAACAGATAAAACCGTACCGGCTGAAAACTCAAAACGCAGTTTACAGAACACTCGCCTTTAATTCTACTTACCAGCTATAAATCGGTATCAGGAATATGCAAGCCTCCGTTATGTGGGGGTTCCTATTGTAAGATGCTAAGAACCCGTGTTTGCATTCAATCCATTTTCCCAGGTTCGATCCTGCGTAAGTGACTCTAAATTTGTAAATATTCCTCCGTGACGTTCCTGAATCCGGATTATGTGCCGATCCGACACCAAACACACAAACACACATACGCGTATATGCGTATAAGAGAGGACCTTGCTGACCTTATACTTCCGAGGACTAACAGTTCTGCTAGAGTTAACAAGAAGAGCTATTGAGATCCTAATTACTTATGGTACGCATGTTTCCTCGCACACTTTTTTTTAAAGAAAAAGGTTGGTTAGACGTGAGCGCGGTGCGTTGACTTAGCGCATAGCTTGCGAGGACAACTTGCGAGGACAGGTTAGTTATATATAAATATATATATATATATATACACACATATATATATATATATTCGGCAGACGTATAGGTGGTGTGCTCTTCTAGAACAAGTTTGTTTGATTTTGCGGGATTATGCCTTATTAAGCTGTATAATTAATAATTTTATTATTTCCCATTAGGTGCCCCTATTTCTTTTGTGCTACAAGGACCTCCACGCCTGTGACGCTTTTCCAGGAGCTGCCTTGGGGATTTTCACTGGCCTGTTAAGACCGTGGTCACCGCGCATGTCCTGCCAAAAAGGCACTTCCTAACAATACGTGGTCACGCGGGTCCACTATTATCCCCATTGATCCTTCATATCCATTGTATCGCCTCTAAAGAAATTTTCTCTCTCAAAAGGAAGTAAAGGTTTTTAATCCAAAGACGACATGGCTCCGCTTTCAATGCGAGGGCTTTTCAGTTAGGCCAACACTGGCCACGGAGTCCAGTGATGTGACCACCGTTTGACACTTTTTTATGGGTTACAGGTATGTTGATTTTTATACAATCAAAAATATATTTCCATGATAACCATGGTTTTAAAAGTTCGGCCAAGTCATGGGTTTTATGAAGTTTTATTTTCAAAAAGAAGCCCAACAACTTAATTATCATTCGGGTTCGGGGGGGGGGGGGGGTTCGCATATATATGTTTATGTCCGTTGCCTGTAGGGACGGTGAAGCATGGAAATATATCACCAGTACATCGGGGGGGGGGGGGGTCACATATATTTGTTAAGGTCCGTTGCCTGTAGGGACGGTAAAACATGAAAAAAATATCATCAGTACATCGGGGGGGGGGGGGGTTCACATATATTTGTTAAGGTCTGTTGTCTGTAGGGACGGTGAAACATGCAAAAAATTCACCAATACATCTTTAAATTGATAACAAACTAGAATCAGTAGTCAGGGAGTACAGACCTCCACAAAGATCTCCTTTAATATCAGTCATGTGTTCACGTGTATGCCTTTCACGTGGAACACTGTCATGCTTCAGTAACACGAGTTCACCTTGGGAGTGGCAGAACAAGTAAGTACGAATGGGTGGCTTCAACACGGGGACAAAGGAAGGGTTTATTGTTATAATGGTTTATAAGAAAATATAGATAGTGGTGATTCTTATTACCTCCGAAATGAAATGGACTATTGATCTGTATTTATCCTAACCCTCTACAAATGTTCAGCAAAACATTTATCGCCTGTCACGCTTTTTCAGGTGGCGACCTGGAATCCCCACTGAATCCCATTTCAATTTTATCGACTGTTAAGGAATTTTACTCTGTCGAAAGGAAGTAAAGATTTTAAATTTAAGCGCGAAATACATTTCCACATGAACCTTTTAATAAGGAGCAGGTTTCCGTTGAGTGGAAAGAGAGAGCTGAGACCCTTTACACGATCACCGTTTTATAGGTTTTCAGGTATGTTGAATTTTATACACTCTTTAGTATCTTTCCACGATGACCGTGGTTTTAATAGTTCGGCCGATTTATGGGTTGTTGGAAAAAAAGTTTTTATTTTCAAAAGGAAGGCCTTGGGGGATAGCACACACTTCTAAGAGTCCTCAATCTCTTGTGGACGTTAAAACCCCCGCCAGAATCTACTAATCAGTCGTTCGTTCATACGTGCACAATTCATGTAAAACATTGTCATGGACCAGAAACACAAGTTTTCCAGGCGATTTGCAGAACAACTGCATACGAATTGGCGGCTTCTACTCGGGGACAAAGGAATAGACCCTTATAATTATTCCTTTGTGGAATTGTGATTAAGGTACTTAAGAAGAAAAATATATAATGGTGATTTCGATAAACTCCAAAATGTAATGGATTGCGGATGCAGTTTTGTTCTACCCCTCTACAAATTTTCAGCAAAATCTGTATATTACATCTTGCGATAATTTGCTGAAATACAATGCAAGGAACCAAGGCTGAAGTGATTTCTTTGCTAAATGCTTTCATCGAAATAGATCAACCTGCTTTCTTTTTATCTGGGACAGTTGTAAATTTTGTATCAGACCTGCTTATTCCATGTCAATTTACAGTACTTAAACCAAAAAATTTAATATTGTTGGAATATATTTTTCTGGGCCTATCTTTTTTTCACATTGGCAGCTATACGTTTCGCGTGCACGAGAATTCAACGACATATGCATGTGTATACAAATAACGCATGTGTCTGTTAAAATGCCTTAAGGCGGTTTCACACCGGATGCGTACGAACGAATTTTACGTCCGAACGAAAATTTGCTGTATGAACGAAAAAATAAAACACTTTATTTTATGTTGGTGCATACACACCTAATCCGAACGATGCTATCCGAACGAAAAAAAAAAAATAGAACATGTTCTATTTTTTGTCGTTCGCATCGGACAATAATGGCTTCTTTTCACCTTCAACACAAAAGAGCTGGAATATTTATAACCAGACTGGTTCATTTGTACGTTATCTATTTGATATATATATATATATATATATATATATATATATATATATATGTAATACTGTACAACATAGAAGTGTTGTTTCCTTGTCCACTGTTTTAAAATTATGTGATAAAAATATAAAAACAGGGGTTATTTTTATTTCAATAAATTATTTTTTTATTTTAAAAGATATTTATAACACTTTTTAGCTCCCATGATTTTTCCATTTAAATCAGGCTTCTTTTTATATAATATGTAAATTTCCTGGGGGAAATTATGTTTTTATCAAAAGGGATTTCAATCGCCGCTTACAATCGGAGACGAGGCATTTAGACTTTTAAACCAGGTTTAGATGTAATAATTCATGGTAAATTCTAATTCTTAATATATTATTTGCAATATAATAAAGTTATTCTCCGAAAAGGGGGGGGGGGATGATTTACCCACCCCCCCCCCCCCCACCCCCCATATCGACGCCCCTGAATATAAGTCAGCTGTGTAAGCGATATGAACACAAATAAGCGACATTATCCAAGACTTTGTGTTCATTACCAATAAAATATTCAGCGGTAAATATAGAAAAAATAATGGACTAATTCATGTGTCATTTGTAATATTATCATAGTATTATTTTTAGTTCAACGATTTGCATCCGTGCGCAGACTGTTCAAAATCATATTGGCAGATTTGAAATGAAGTATAAATCAAACTTAACTAGTGATTCAAACTTCAATTTAACTTGAAATGTAGCAGTTACAATGGAATTTGTTCTCTTGAAACAAGAGGTTGCGCAATTATTTTTCAAGGCATGTTGAAATGGAAATCTTGGCGAGTAAGTGGTAAATATAATTTTCAATTATACAGTCAGTACACTTAGAGATAAAAACTTTATTATCAATAATTATTAATTACAAATTAATGAGAAAATTTTGTATAGGTCTCTCTCTCTATCTCTCTCTCTCTGTGTGTGTGTGTGTGGCAATAAAGCCTATATTTTATGCAACCGATACATATTGCTCATATATCTGTCCAATACGAATTTCGGAGACGAAAATTCCTCGGTCGGAAACCAAAAATATCGTTCGGATTTGGTGTGAATGAAATTTCGGATGCGACAGAATTTTAGTCGGAACGACAGAAATGTTCGTTCGTGTCATATTCGTTCGGACGCATCCTTATTTGACTACACTGAATGAACATCGTGTTTCACGATGTCGCCTGCGCTTCAAGTAATACATTTTTCACTTAAAAATTCGAACAGCCTGTATATGCCTCATGTCTCTTTAATTTATTTCTTTGTGTGATTTTGGAATAGAATATATTTTCTTTCTATGGTCATATTTTGGGGGAGGGTGTTCCTTGGGAATTCTAGCTGAAGAAATCTTTATATCATATAAGTGAAACACATGATAAAAGTTCCTGCAAAAACCTTAGAATTTAAATATGCGTCGTTTATTTCCTATCAGCTCATTATAAAAATATGCATAAGATATAGCCGAGGATTTTCCACGGGTGCAGCTAGTATATAATTTATGGGCAGTTGTTTTTTTTTCTAGACCAACGTTTACCTACCGCTATGATTTGGACTTTTCAAATTCGGCACGCGAATCCTCGGTGGGCTCTTTTTGGACAAGTTTATTTTCTTTTGCTGGATTATTCAATATTAAGCTGCATAATTAATATTTAAATATTTCCCTGTTTTACCCATATTTTTTAAGATCCGCTGTCTATAGAGAAGAACCAGTTAAATATGAAAGCATTACAGTGCACCTTATATACGATAGGCATTCTATTGACAAACTATGTTCTGTAATCCCTAGCAAATTAGATTATGTAGTCGGACCTACAAACCTCCACCAGAATCTCTTTTAATATCAGGCATGTGTTCACGTGTTACAGACAAGAACCAGTTAAATATGAAAACATTACAGTAAAACTTATATAAGATAGGCATTCTATTGACAAACTATGTTTTGTAATCCCTCACAAATTAGATTATGTAGTCGGACCTACAAACCTCCACCAGAATCTCCTTTAATATCAGGCATGTGTTCACGTGTATACATTTCATGTATGAACAGCTTTATGCTTCACTGACACGGGTTCATTTAGCGAGTGGATGAACAAACACATGCGGCTTCTACACGGGATGTACAAAGGAATAGTCTTTTGTCAAGATGGTATATAAGAGAAATTATATTGTGATGATTCTAATTACTCCCAAACTTAATGGGCTATTTATAACCCTAACCTTGTTTAAATGTTCAGCAAAAACCGTGCATAACTTTTTGATTTAATTTGCTTATAGGCAAAGCATCGAACCAAGATTTAAGCCGTTTCTTTTCCACAGACATGCACCGAACGATATTATCCTGTCTTTTATTAGGGAGAGTTGTCAGTTTTCCATTTTACCTGCTTATTATATGACAATCTACAAAGCTCAGGACAAACTCTTATAATAATTTTGGAATATACTTTTTATGTGTCTTTTCACTTGGGGAGGTGTTTGTTTTCGCGTGTAAGAGCCTTCAACGCCTTATGTGTCTGTTAACATGCTTTAACTGACAACCAAAAATATCGTTTTTCGTGATTTCCTCATAGCTCATTTTTAGCTCAGCTGACTGCAAGTCACCTGAGCTATAGCGATAAACCTTTGTCCGGCGTCCGTCCGGTTGTCCGGCCTTCCGGCTGTCTGGCCGTCCGGCTGTCCGGCCGTTAACAGGGCACAAATCGTAACCGTAAGACCTAGAAACTTCTAACTGTACATCCAGGGAAACCCTAACTTAGGTCATGGTGACCTATATTTGTGACCTACGGGCCGAAAACATGATTTTGAGCACCCAGACAGACGGGGCACAAATTGTATCCATTAGGCCTTGAACTCTCTTACCGGACATTTTGGGAGATCCTAGGCAAATGTCCCTGGAAACCTAAAACTAGGTCACTTTGAAATATATTCTGCGACCTATAGGGAAAAGATGTAATATGAGCACCCTGAATGTCAGATAGGGACAAATCGTATCTGTGAGGCTTAGAATCTTCAAACACAATATTCTGGGAGTTTCTAGGCAAATCTCCTTGGAAATCTAAAATTACGACATATATTTTATGACCTAGTGGCCGAAAATGTTTTTTAGCATCCAGACAGTCAGACGGGGCACAAATTGAATCGATAAGGCCTAGAATCCTCCAAATGACATTCAGGGAGGCTCTAGGCAAATCTCTTTGGATACCTAAAATTAGGTCATGGTGACCTACATTTTGTGACCTACGCGACAGAAACCTGATTTTGAGCCTCCTGAATGTCAGATGGGCACAAATCTTATCTGTTAAGCCTAGAATTTTCAAATTTTACATCCTGGGAGGTCCTGGGCAATGTTTTGGGAAACTTGAAATTAGGTCATGATGACCTACATTATGTGACCTACAGGCCAAAAACAGGATTTTGAGGACCCAGAAAGTCAGGTAGGGCACATATTGTATTTGTTAGGCCTAGAATCTTCTAATGTAATATTCTAAGACGTCCTTGGCAAATGTCTTTGGAAAACTAAAATTAGGTCACCATGACCTATATTTTGTGACCTTTAGGAAAAGAAGTCCAATAAACACCTTGACAGTCAGCCAGGGCAAACATTGTAACTGTTAGGCCCAGAATCTTCTAATGTAACATTCCGAGACGTCCTTGGCCAAGGTCCTTGGAAAACTGAACTTAGGTCTCCATGATCTATATTTTGCAACCTATCAGAAAACATGTCATAAAAGCACCCAGACAGTCAGACAGGGCACAAATTGTATCCATTAGGCATAGAATCTTTTAACATACAATTCAGGGAGGTCCTTGTCAAGTGTCCTTGAAAACCTGAAATTAGGTCATGGTGACCTATATTGTGTGACCTATGGGCAGAAGAATGGTTTTGAGCACCCAGACAAGGCACAAATTATATCCATTAGCCATAGACTCTTCCAACATAACATTCAGGGAAATCCTTGGCGATTCTCCTTGGAAACCTAAAATTGCATCATGTGACCTATATTCTGCTAGCTATGGACCAAAAAAATCATTTTGAGCACCAAGACAGTCAGGGTACAAATTATATCCATTTTTTTTAACCCTACTTTGTGAAGTCCAGGGGGGTCCTGGGCAGGTCTTCTATGAATCCTGAAATTTCTATTGTCTGTCCATTTTTTAACACTGCAATTTTAGCCATAGGCTATTCTAACAGACAATATATAACATTAATAAATAAAACAAGGAAATCCAGTCAAATTCAGCTGAGCGTCATGACCCATGGGCCATTTGTTTTAATGTGTTTTACTTAATCCTTCCCTAAAAATATTAGCAAAGAATGGCATATTATACTCATCAAGAAATTACATAAAGAAATATGTTTTGGAAAATAGCGTCAGCTATGTATAGGGTGTACAAATTTTGAGTGAGATAAACAACATGGGTATGACATCATCATTGCTAGGGTGATGACGATTCAATAGATATAATGATTGTATATAGAAATTATATGACTATAGCAAAATGAAAGATAATGAAAGATTTGTTGAAAACAAGTGGCCCATGGGCCATGACGCTCAGCTAATTTTGACTGGATTTAACAGGGGGGGGGCTAGAATCAGAAACTGGTTTTAATTTGATACAGATAAAGTGCAAATTATAATTAATATATATATATATATATATATATATATATATATATATATAATATTTAGAAGTGTAAAAACATGGGCAATGTTTGGACGAAACGTAAATGTAGACTCAAAAGTAAAAATGTTCACATTATGATTATTGGTAATTTTAAAATTAAAAGTGTAAAAACATGGGCAATGTTTGGACGAAACGTAAATGTAGACTCAAAAGTAAAAATTTTCACATTATGATTATTGGTAATTTTATTTGAAAATATATTCACTCATTCGTTGTATACTCCTAAACAATGCTTGACAGGCAGGAAATACTAAATAAATAACAAAAAAGTTTAACAGCTAAATAATTTGCCGCAATATATAAGAAAGAAGCAACATTTCCTTGATTAAGATAACCTCCAGTATGTGTTATAAATGCAGGCTTGATGGAATATATTAATCTGTAAAAACACACATGCATGTATATGACTTATGACAGCTGCTCTATATAGTTGGGTAAAATTACACAAATACCAGTGCATACACATGAACAAAAAAAATCTCATCGTGATCTTTATGTACGAAAAAACGTTTTTTTTTTATTGCAAATTTGCATATAACTTCATAGTATTCGCATATTTTGAGAACCTGAGGGAGGGGGGGGGGTATTATATACCCACCCCCATAGCCTTTTCAATTATTATTTGTGATCATATCAAAGGAGTTGAAAATTAGAACCGAGCACATGCACGCAAGGAAGCATCTATAAGCATTCCTCTATTATATCATAAACCAAGTTTACCCATTCATAAAATAAATGCAAACGTTAAACATTCAAAAGTAATAAGCAACATTGAATTATGTAAATATTAATGTGAGGCAAACCGATACCCCATTATAATTAGTTATATACTCAAACTACAGCTAAATTTCAAGTAGATTCTACTCATTCGAGATTATTTTGAATAACCAGTAGCTTGAATTATTCTTCCCTGTGTGCGGCTACTATATTAAAGAGCTTAATAGCTTACGGTAAATTTATTCTCTGACGTGTACGTCTTGATGTATATTATAAAGCATTTGTTATCTAGTATATCTTTATGCGCCATCCATAACTGCATTGCTGATCGATAAGAAATATTCATCAATTAATGCTGGGGGTATAATATTTAATTTTCCTGTCATATTTTGAAAAGTTGTTCTTTTCAACAAAGTGTTCGACTACGAAAATTCAAACGGATATATACAGCCCCAATCTTAGTCATTTATCATTTACATGCTATTAATGACGAGCCAGCACGTTAGAGCTTAATTCTGCAATCATAAAAAAGACCATGCATATACATACACTTTTTACTGTGTTTTGACTGAACGATAATGCAATATCATTCAGTTCAAATCGATCAAGAGTGCATGTATTTCCCAAAACAAGGCTATGTGAAAAATGTCGTTCAAGATGTCGATGCCTTAAGAAGCTGCAACAATCTTCGTGAACGGCGTAGAAATGATTTGGATAGAAATGTTAATGTCTGCATCGATTGTGAGTATTCCAATTTATTCTTCTAAAATATAAATAGATATGGGCATTGCACATTTTTAGTTCACTCTGTGAACTTATGCCATGGCGCAGCGTCCGCCGTCCACTGTCCACTGTCAACTGTCCACCGTCTGTTACCAAATATCTCAACAGCCACATCAGCTACCTTCATGAAACTTTGCAGAATTACTGATCATGGGATGGACATGCAAAAATTAGCTTTTGGTGGCGCCACCTATGTTGACCTACTTTCTGCGGGATTAAATGGTCTTTTCAACTTCTTTCAAGATAAGTCATAAAGTATTAATATTTTGGCCTTCATATCATAGTCAACAGTTCCTTAGAGGAAGGGGAATAATTTGAGTATAAATTAAGTCAAGTCATTTTCAAGATGGCGTCTCTACGTAACTACAGATTCTGTTGATCGCAAAATATGACAGCTTGATGTGTTTCTATATATGATGTATTGTCTGTTACCAAATATCTTAGGAACTGCTGCAGCCTTCAGTTTCAAATTTCACAGGAATATTGATCATGTGACTGCTAAATGATTTTGACCTCCGGGTGGCGCCACCTGTGTTGACCTACTTTCTGCGGGAAGAAATGATCTTTTCCACTTCTTTCAAGATAAGTCACAAAATATTAATAATTTGGCCTTCATATCATAGTCAGCAGTTCCTTAGAGGAAGGGAAATAATTTGTGTGTAAATTCAGTCAAATCATTTTCAAGATGGCATCTCTACAGAACTTCAAATTGTGTGGGTTGCAAAATTTAGCAACTTGATGTGTTTCCATACAGGATGTATTGTCTGTTACCAAATATTTTAGGAACTGCTGCAGCCTTCAGTTTCAAATTTCACAGGAATATTGATCATGTGACTGCCAGATGATTTTGACCTCCAGGTGGCGCCAGCTGTGTTGACCTACTTTCTGTGGGACAAAATGTTCCTTTCCACTTCTTTCAAGATAAGTCATGAGTAATAAGAGGAAGAGGAATAATTTGAGTATAAATTCAGTCAAGTGATTTTCAAGATGGCATATCTACGGATGTTGATGTGTTTCTATACATGATGTATTGTCTGTTACCAAATATCTTAGGAACTGCTGCAACCTTCAGTTTCAAATTTCACAGGAATATTGATCATGTGACTGCTTAATGATTTTGACCTCCAGGTGGTGCCACCTGTTTAGCTACTTTCAGCAGGCTGTAATTGTGTTTTCTGCTTTTATCCAACATATGTCATTAAGTATTTATTTGTTATAATCCCCAAAAACAGAGTCTCCTCTAAGACCCTTGGACTGATCTTTCAAAAACCTGGCATACTTGTTCCCTCACCTATGTAGTTGTAGGTAACAATGATGAAGAACCTTTCTGTGCAGTACAAACCTGAGTTTCTTTTATATAACAACCCTCAATCTCAGGAGTGGTTCAACGTATTTATCTGAAATTTTGCATATTAATAGATCTTGGACTCCTCAGACTTACACTCAAGACTGATGATGCCATCTGCAATCGTTTCCCATGGCATCCCTGGTGCATTTGCTGTGGGTGAAAAATGCTCATATCTCAGAAGTGGATCAATGTATTGATCTGAAATTTGTCATGTATATCCATCTAGGAAGGTTTTCTCGTAAACCAGACAGGTGGCGCCACCTACAATACTTTTTGCGGAGTATCCAACTTTGCATTTGCCATCTGATCGTCTTAGTGTTTGTTCAGTGTATTGGGTTGAAATTGTGCATGTCCATAGATCTTCGTCACCTCCATCTCATAAACAAGACTGGTGGCGCCATCTGCAATAATTTTCCTGTGGTGTCCATTCATACATTTGCTTTGGGTGAATATTGCTCATATCTCAGGAGTATTGGTCTGAAATTTGGGATGTGCAGTCATCTTGGAAAGTTTTCTCATAAACCAGATAGGTGGCGCCACCTACCTTGTGCAATAGGACAATGTCTACTTGGAAAGGAATGAATGGTATTTTCACATTAATTTTTTTTTAATCACTTGCCAAATTGCACAGTAATTCACAGAGTGAACATTAGACCCCTGGGTCTCTTGTTTGTTGTTGTTGAATTGGTCGTTTTATTATAGCTATATGGAAATTATAAATAAAATAATGCAAATGACATAAGGACATAACGCAAAGATATACATATTTCTCTGATAAAAAGGCATATAACAGTGGTTTACGAGGGGGGAGGGGGGCTTCAGCCCCCAAAGCTCCCCCTCTGGATCCTCCACTGCAATGATCACGGACGTTGATATAGTAGGTGTATTGTACGTATTATCTTTTACACGTGCACCGTAGCTCAGCAATTGTTCCAGCCTCTTAACAAACGAAGCAGTCTAAAAGAATTCATTCACCATGTTTATATGAAAAGACATTTGTGGTACAGGATATTCTTGGTAGTAAAGAAAAATGTTGATGTTTAATTTTTAGGAAAACATGTTTGGAAATCGTCACAGGTGAAATGGCATACATCGCCTTGCTCCATAATAAATGAATGGATACCAATGGAGGATTTGCACGCTCTGTGGACCTTGTCAAAGGAATCTTATTATGCTCCATGATATAGCTAGTTTTATATCCCCGTCAGAAAAAATCAACATGGGCCTAAGGACGAGTCACAAATGTATTCCATATAAACTCAGTAATCCCACTGAAAAGTTAAAAAGATATGTTGATATAATATTTGTTAACTACAGCTTACTGTAAAAATAAAAATATATGTTTAACCTTTAAGAGCCTATCTAATATTACTTGTGGTCAATTCCGCAAGGTAAATTTCTTATGTCCAGGGTAAACTTAGAGCGTCCTCGGTAGCTACTGAATGACATCACATGTAAAGGTAAATTATACATCCGATTGAAACCAATAAAGAACCCGTGTATGATTTCGTCTAATGTAATTTTTGTTAAATATTGACTGTTCACTTGTATGCGTAGATAGTGACCATAACGTAAGTAACTGTATAAATCGGGAATCTAAAATTTTCAATAATCCACTTTCTCCTATCAAAATAAATCAATTGCATTGAAAAAGAAATGCCCATATATTAAAACCATGTAATGTGTTTAACATTTCAACAGCTTTGAACCCTGATAGGGTCTCTTGGGTTTCAGGTGAAGTCCTTTAACGTAATTAACTACGATTCACTGGACAAAGACTCATGAACCGTTCCCAAAACATTTTACTTCATAAGAAAGTAATAACTATACATAAGGTTAAACATGAAGCCAATAAGTTATTGTTTTAAAGCAAAGCAGAATGAGAACGTGAGTAGACTGAAATTGGACTCACCGTTTTTGAAAAAGATCTAATATTTAAAACTTTTTGGTTTGCCTATCGATCAAGAGGTATATGTAATATAATATATGAAAAGTAAAATTCGTTGTGTTATTTCAAACTTTTAACTTATCAAGGAGCTGTTAATAATGGTAAAATGTATATACATCAGGGACATGAAATTTCCCTATTTTTACACATATAGTTACCAAACCTTTATATTTCAGTTTGGGGTTAACATTTTATAAGTGGACAGTAACAGTGAATTATGACGCAGAAACCACGTGTTTGGTGTTGGTGTTCGGTGTTGATCTTTAAGTGCAACTGCTAAGTAAACATTGCACTAGCCCAGGTGGGCCTTACACTCTAAGAAAAAAGGGTTCTTGTTGGGTCTTCTGTGGGTTCATGTGGAAACCATTTTCTCAGTGAAAAGGTTTCATCTGGCACTTGAGAATCCTGCGGTGATTATAACTTATTATAAGGTTCCAGATGGAAACCGTATTGTCAGTGGCGTCAATGTATCTTCAAGGGTGGGGGATGAGTCACAGGCGTGTTAGGGTAGTCAAAGTTGGCACAACTTTTTTATTAACCTTTTATTGTTTGTGTGAGACATTCATAAATATTAAAATTTAGTATAAATTTTTAAAAAAAGGTATATATCAAGTATAGGTTAACTCTAAACCAGGTTTAGAAATATATTTCATAGTAATCTTTAGTAGTAATAGAACCTAAGTCAAATTATTAATATATTTCACTTTCAGTATTTTAATATAATTACGTCTTGTGACCGGAAGCCCCGATGATAAAGACGCGCACTGGTCCAGGTGGACCTTATACCCTATTCCTATATCAAGTACCAAGTAATTGGGTGAATGAGTTGTGTCCACTCATGGTATTAACTATAGCAGTTTCTTTGCTTCGTGGACATAAGTCTAGTGACTGTCAGATCAAAGTATGCCTGCCAGTCCAATATGAATGGCTACTGAGTGGTGCATTCACTGCTGGCTATAAACCATCACCAGAACAGCCAGTCTGGGCTGAGGTCTGAATGGAGCATGTGCAGGCAAGATCAATGTAGTATAAATAGTATCCATTAGGGCCCCGTCATGCGGGTTTCCAGCCGCAGCCCGCGGGGGCCCACAGTTCGCGGGTCCCCGCTCAGGATTTTTGTCCTGGAGTCGGCTAGATTCTAGAATAAGCGGGGCGGGCTTCAGATTGATAGGTTGAACTTGCATTTAAGTTTAACATGAATACCGGTATAAATTTGTAAATTTAATAAACTATACTATGTGTAAAATGTTTCCAGGTGATGTACAAATGTACCAAAAAAGATAAATGTGTACAAATTTTAATCTTTACAGTGTTATATCTGACTAATTGTTACAAACACTATGAAAATGATCTTTCTAAGGTATAAAGTCAGTTTTAGAAAATATAGATGATATATCATTAATTTGAATCTAAATTTAAGACAATTTCCCTTTGCAGTGGCAACTTGTCATAAGTTTGGACAAAGTTACCAGGTCTGATATGCATGGGCTATAATATCTGTAAACTCACATATTACGTAATACGGCAGGGGTGATCCTGGGGCATAATTTACCTTGGATCTTGAAATATAGTCGACCGACCAACCTCCTGCAATGTGCTTATTATGACTTTAGATGGCATTTTTTGTTCAAGGCTGGCAACCGCACTGAAAGTATAACCACTGTTCAAGGTTTCAGAATCACCCTGTTGTCATGGAGTCATTTGGTCCTCAAGGTCACAGTTCAAGGTCAAAAGTTCAAATGTGGTTAAATTTAATTTTCACATAAAGTACTAGTACCTAAAAATAATCTGCATATTTAATCATAAAAATGAGGTTGTACTGAAATATGTTGGTTTTTACTCATGGAATATACGATAAATAAGAAGGATATTGTGAAAATAAATGCAAGTTACCCCTTTAATATTGAGTTTATGTTTAGACAAGGACGCATTACAGTTTCTTTTAGTTTTAGGTTCCAGTCACATGTAAGATGGCCGAATGAGTCTGTGGAGCTTGAACATAATTTGATGATGTTTTGCTAACTCTTTATTCCATTTTATGGTTACATTTCAGGTGAAAAGGCCAAGGGAAAACAAATTCATCAAGAAAATATATAACTGGGTTTCAGTATCCTTATTCAACCGCAATTTTTGTTTTATTTGAGACATTATTTAAGGTTTCCAAGAAAATTTTAAAAGGAAGTACCTAGATATTAAGTTAAAAGTTTTAAACTGATACAATTTGTTTCCATCTGAAAAAAAAACATAACTCTGATCTCAAATAAAAAAAAAGAAGTAAAATCATGTTCTTTCACATAGCTCACAAAATACAGGTCAAAGTGACCTTATTTTGGAATCCAAGGAGACATTACAGTGACCTTCCTTTATATTCAGAAATAAATTTATAGATCCAGCATTTAAGATTTGCACCCTGTGTGACTTTTTGGTTGCACGAAATAGGTTTTCTGTTGATAGCTCATAGGTCACAGTAACCTTATTTCAAGTGTCCGAGGAGATTCATAATTGATCTCCATAGATTAAGGGATAGAACCTTCCAGGTCCGACAGTTACGAAGTGTGCCCTGTTAACCGACGGATAGACAGACAGAGAGTAATTAGCTAAGTTTCACTCAGCAAAGCTAAACACCAATCAACACATCTGAAACATATTTAAAATGAAAGTACATTGCATGAGGATATATTTTGGAAAATAATACAGTTTTGCAGGTCTATTGTGTACTTAAAAGGCATTATAACTGTTGCCAAATTTCAAATTAATATTACAATAAAACAATCACAATTTTAGAAAAGGAATGCACGGGCCATATTATTAGTTCAATACTTCTCAGCAAGTGTGGTTAACCTGGAAAAGAAGGTACGCTCCAGCAAATCATTTCTTATAATTTCATAGAAGTTTATGGTTTCAAAGTGCCCCATTTAAAGCCATTATCTGGAAATATATATTTTAAACTGAATTCGTTTTCATATTTACAGTTATTCCACATTGTATATCTTACGTAATACCCGAATAAACTAATCGACTCACTTAATACGTGCTTAAAATGAAAGTACAGCGTATTTGGATTTATTTTTTGGATAATAATCTAATTTTCCCCATTTGACCTTTTGACCTTAACATTTGACCTTAAAGATGAAAATTCACCAATCCCACATTTCACATATCTTGTTACACCTCAATTGACCAAACAACGCTCTAAAGTCAACATCTCTCAGAACAGTTTTTTTTTCTTATTAGAATTGCAGGTTATTTGTTAATATACGTGAAAATTAAGTTTGATCACATTTGACCTGTCCTTGAATTGTGACATCAAATGCCTCCTTGGCAACCGGGAATACAAGTCTCATTGTAACAGAGGTCGGAAGCTATTGATTATTGGTCCCGTGAATGTTGATGCCGCTTTAGTACGTCACGTCTGTTACGATGTCATCACTATGACCTGATATGCCCATTTAGATTAGTGCTTGACACCGCCATGGCCAAATGTCTGTACTTTGTAATGTGATTGATAATAGAGCAAAGTTGCGCAACGTTTAGAAATCTGCGCTCAACCTTCGAAATATAACTTCTTTAGAAGTTAATGCACATTTGAAAAAGTGTACACTTGACCTGGATAACTGAAGTTGTAGACTGTTAACAAACTAACACTCAGGCAGCCATAAATGCGCCATTCAGTGCCGTATTAACAACTACTTATACAGACGCCCCGAGAACACTGTAGTTATTGGCTGATCCCCCCCCCCCCCCCCGGTGTGTTGTAGTTATTGGCTGATCCCCCCCCCCCCCCCCCCCCCCGGCACACACACAACCACCTAAATATTCGGGCGTGATGTTTCTCTGCTGAAACACAGTCATACATATTTCGTTCGCACTTTCGTTTTTGTCAATTATTTTGCCGTTAAAATAAAAGTATACGTGTACCGAAACAGAAATACATTTTTCGACATGATATGCGGAACGACCCATCTATCTTGACCTTCCTTCGGAAGACGCCTGGTTTCCAGCTGTCCATGGTAAATATTAAAGACGTGACTTTTTGTATCTTTATTTGACGGTCGCTGTGTGATGAATTGATACGAAATGGAGTCAGAAGTTGGTCGCCTTAACTGATGTTTAATACTGACATATGGTTTACATCTGTTTAGCGAAAGTGACGTGTTGTAACAGTTCTTAAAAACACATTATCATAACAATTTTGACACTGATAACAGGTACATTTAAAGACAACGTCGTGTGGTCAGACTTGATTTCTTTGTCTGTTTGCAAAATATGATTTTTCTAGCAAGACTATACTCTCACGATGACATTAAAATACTTTCTGTACTAATTAATGCACCTTTACGCCCTACAGTCGAGATGGGAGATACGCATTTGTTTAGCTGAGCGTCATTGTTCATCGGCAGTATGTGTATAGAGCAGTTGATTAATTCAGGGTAAGCTTTTCTATATTTATCATGTGTCAAAAAATTAATTTTACACATACAGAAATGGTTAAATAATATGTGTCATATCCAATCTCTCGTAAAGATCAGTTTTAAGATGCCACCAGCCTATTATCCGGTTTTGCGTGGTTCACACTGCAGAAGCCAATTCTTCAGATAAAGTGAAATTTCTCGGGATTTATGGGAAAAATTACCAGCCTTAGGACACATTCGACATCGTTTCATACAGATCAATGTCAGAAAACGTGGTCATAGAGAAGCTGATAAAAAGGAGTTCGCCCGTCGATTATATTGTAGCTTGATGTCTAAATTACAAAACAAAGCACGAGTTTTTTTCCACGCACTCTTTGAATAAAACGCGTCTCCGTAAAAAAATTGAAACAAATACATTGAAAATATATTCATGAGAGATTGAGATATCTTGTATAAAATAACAGACAATCACACAGGCAGATAAATACATATAACCTTACATCTGCATGTGATAACGGATCATATAACTCAATACTTTATGAACCAATCACTCCTTTCAAATAAAAAATGTATCCATAATTTTTGCTAAAATATATAGAACAAAAGCCATGTTCATGCATGTGAAGAGAGACTATATTAATTGATCTTTTTTCTTCAATCTCCGCGGAGCAGGGTAAAAAATATTATGGTTGAATTGAAGGAATGAACTTAGACGTCCTGTATATGTTATATTGAAAAGAACCCACACAAACCAGTGCTGTCCAGTTTCGTGTGTTATCTAAATACCCCAATTTGAAATGGAAAATATTGCTTGATTTGAATATTAATTACCAAGAGATGCGTTGTATCTGTTCAAAGAATCAACTAACTCGTTACAAATAACATGCATTTAGACTGATAATATGTGGCATTCTATAAGTCAAAATACCGTTTAAAATATTACATTAACAAAATTTAGTACACTTCACCCTAGAAAAAGAAAAAGAAAAAAAAACTCCTAACAGTTAAATCTGGACAGATCCCCCAGCCTGAAATTATAAAAGACCGAAACCCTCAGATATTGACCCCGAAACCCCACCCTGATATTTAGCTTGTTGTATATTTTGCCTTATTTTATGTCGGAGGTAAAAAAAAGTATGATGAGCAATCATAACATGTTTCAAAATTGCCTTTTTAACAACTATATTTCAGACAAAACCTTAAGTATACAGAAAACGTTTTGTAAAAAAATCATTACAGGAGTAGCTTGCAGGCAATGTTGCTAAAAATATTATTTGTCTCTGTGTCTCTAGTACCGCACAATGTTCAATATCAATATTCCGCCATGTAGGCATACTTATATCACACCCAGAAACGACAGGGGCTAGCACCACCAAGTTTCATACAAATGTTGGGCAAATGAATCGTATATTAAATTGAGGTATCGATGCCCCACCTGCAACGACCTGATTTTTTACAGAGAACAAAATCGGAATTTTAGCCCTTTCCAACAACTACTGTAAAAATATTTTATGGTGAAACTGTCGAGCTATCGTTTAATATTTCACAAATATATGTTGGAGTTCTCTTATTTTATAAAAAAAAATAGAATATTTTGTAGAGTAATATACATTGCAGTCGTCCCAGGCATCCTTTCGTGTAAGCGCTGCTTTGTATAGGAAGGCTGTGTTACGGCCCCTATTGTAATAACGTCCCCTATCGTAAGAATTAATACATTAGGGGTTACAAATGAGCTGTTTCTCATAACCCCTATTGTAATAACGTACATTACTGTTTTAATTATTACATCAGGGGTTGTATTTGCAAACCCCTATAGTTATCACATTTTTATTTCATTAGGGGTTGCGGTTTAAATAATTTTTTGCACACCACCTTTGGTAAAATGTGATACCATACACAAATCGATGCATAAAGACATATAAATTGTAATAAATAATGTTATAAGTACCATCCGGTCATGAATATTATAATCCCTTGACCAAATGACAATTTTTATTTTAACAAACACTTACTGTTACAGTGATGGACTGTTAAATTCTTTTGAGAGGGCCGATGAATCGTTGTCTTTGCCCGTAAATTAAATTATTATTAATATAATATTATGTTATATATAAATTATACTATAATTAATGTTATATATCAAATTAGTAATATATCTAAATAAAAATAAGCCAGGTATGACTGTGAAATGCTTTTTCATGGAACATGAAAACATATGAACGGATAATTTAAAGACAATTATTGCTTTAATTTGGAAATTCATCTTTATTTTCATTTTATTCTAAGATCTGTATTGTTATTTGTGGACAATATTATCATGATCCATTATTACAATAGGCAAAGTTATTACAATACAGGTTGGACCGGGCAACCCTAGTTGTAATAACGTCCAATAATGTATTAACGACGATATAAGACTATTGTTGTGTGTCATTTATAGGGTAGTAACAAACAGGTGTTCATACATTTCACTGTTACACCACTGTTCTGAGTGATCTCCAGACAGATTGTTAGGTTATTGAGATTGACATATTTGTCTGTCTTGCAATTTGAAAGGTGCTCTTGAGTTCGGCAGGAGTTCGGCGTGTGGGTTCTCATGGACCGAATTAACCTTATGGATACCCTAGTGTTGTTTCTGATAGATGGCGCTGCGACAGAACCTTCTCTAAATTTCTCCAATGCTGTTAAATAACTCTAGATTTACGTAAAAACATGGAAAAATAAACCGATTCAGAGACAGCCACTATTAATATTGTACACATTATAAGTATTGTGTCACTATTTGATCAGGTAATTATATATATATATATATATATATATATATATATATATATATATATATATATATCTTTTACACTGACTCTTCCAATTCAAGATCATCGACCAACGTGAAAGCAAGTAGATGCTGATTAAACAATAAACAAATATTCTTTTTCATATATAGTTGCTTTATCACATGTTTACGGTTTTTACAGACATTCATTTAAATCAACACGTTTCATGTCGTCTCTAAAAATTCAAAATGGCCAAACGAATAAAAGGCATATATATATATATATATATATATATATATATATATATATATATATATATATATATATATATACAGTGAAAGCCGTAATTCCTGTACTTTTACTATACTACTTAAACCTTAACGTGACAGTTAAAGGAGGCAAAGGGTACACTTATTGTTATCGGACCGGTGACATTATAAAATGGTTTGGTGTCATCCGTCGGCTGTATATTACCTATACTTTCTCAAGAACGGCAGGAGGTAGCATCGCCTAAATCTGTGCAAATATTGGTCTCATTACTACCATATTCAACTGGTTAAAAGAAGTACTTTTATCTTTTCAAGTCTTCTTCTGTCAAGGCTTCAAGTCAGTTTTATAATTTAAAAAATACAAAATGGTCCTTTAGAGTAGCACTCCCTCAAATTTGTGGACTGATTCTGGTTCAGTTATTGTTGGAAGTTGTTACCTTTGATTTTTGATCAAGTAATCCTGCATCATACTCAATACAATTATCTTCTTCTGCAAAACTCCAATTTCTTTTGTATCGCGCACAAGCATACTTTTTTGTAGTCCTTACTCAAATTGTTCTGTTTCAATGATTTTTAGCTCAGCTGACTGAAATATTTTTTTTTCTTTTTTTTTCAGAATGGCAATGAAACTGTCATCTGTAAACAGGGCACAAATCGTAACCACTGGACCTGGAATCTTCAAACTTTATATTCAGGGAGTTCCATGAAAAATCTCCTTGAAAACCAAGTAAACTCTAACAAAGGCCACCTAAGACTAATTTTTGTGCAATGTTACAGAAGTTATAATTGAAACAATAATTTTGTAGAAGAACAGTTTTGCAGTCCTCAGTTTGAAATAGACATAATAATGGCCATAAAACCAACTTAAGCTTTTCTGATATGATTGAGAGAACCATGTCCTAGGATAATTTTTTTGAAAAATTGAACGATTCAACTTGACAGTTTCATCATAAACATTTTAAGCTGAAAGAGGCTAAAATTATGAGGTTTTTGCCCATAAAATGCAGGTCAATGTAGGTGGCACCACAAAATCTGCAACTTCAAATATGAGTCATGTGACCAACATTTGCACAATACTTGGAAATACTAGCTTCTGTCATTTCTGGAATTACAATGTCAGTGTGCTTAATTGGCCAAATGACTGTTAAAATTCGTGTAACACCACTAAAATTCATCAAATGCAAACCATTTGAACAAACTTGAGAGAGCTTGCCTCCGGAATCATTTTTGTAAAATATTGAACAATTTGGCTGGACCGTTAACAAGAAGAAGACTTTTAAAGGTTTTTCAGCTATTTCCATATAAAATCTAAGTAAATGCAGATAGCAAAAAAAATAGCTGAATCCCACAACATTTGATATGTGACAGAATATTGCATAAAATCTAGGGATGGTAGCTCCTGCTATTCCTGAAAAATTATTGGTAAATTACAGATGACCAATGACCCCCGTACAAAAAAATGTCAATGCAGGTGGCGCCACCAATACCTGACTTTCATATATGACTCATGTGACCAACACTGGCATAAAATTTGGTGATGATAGCTCCGGCCATTTCTGAGATTGTCATTTTAGTATGCTTTTTTGGACAGTTAGCTAAGGTTAACTTCTTGTAACTCCGCCAAAATTCACCAAACTTGAACCATTCGAACAAACTTGAGACAGATGGTATAAAAGATTATTTCTGTGAAATATTGAACAATTTGGCATGACTGTTTCGGAGGAGAAGATTTTTAAAAGTTTGTTTTAGCTTTTTATCTATAAAATCTAAGAAAATGCAGAGTTTTTCAGATGGCTAATTTTTGCATTAAATTTCATGATACTAGCTCCAGTTGTTTTTTTAAATAGAATGGGTTAACGATGACAACAGACAAAAAATTACTGCAGATGCATAATGAATGCAAAATTATAATACAGATACATCCACTGATGGCAAAATCTTGAATAAAGTTGAATATGGATACCAATTATTTATAACCCATGTACAGCTGTCTTTATATACCCAGAGAGACCTGTATACCTGTGATTGTAAACATTGCCTGGCATGAGGAATATCTAAAATCATAAATCTACATTTTTTAAAAGGTTTAAAAAACATTCTTGTCAATATTAACCATAGATAACCTGAAATCTAAAAGTCTAGAGGCATGATGTAACGGATGCTGATAAACTGGTGCCAGGCTAGATGTATCTGCTTCACACAGCTAACATATATGGTAAAATGACTCAATTCAATCTTTATAATTCAGCCAAAAAGACAATTATTATAAGAATTATTCAGGGGATTATTCCTGTAAAATATTAAACAAATTGGCCTCAGTGGCGTCAGTCAAAAAACGTTCTGCAGGTTTATAACTCATATGGGAAAATACAGCAAAATGGCTAAGTTAAGCTTCCCATAACTCAACCAAAAATTACTGAACCAAAACCATTTGAACAAACTTGAATTATCAACATCTAAGGATGATTTATGTGTGAGATTTAAGAATTTGGCCCAGTGGTTTTTGAGAAGAAGTTTTTTGTAGCCACTGAGCTAAAATGGGCTGTTATGGCATATGACTAAATTCAACTTCCCATAACTCAGCCAAAAGTCACTGAACTGAGACCATTTGAACAAACTTCAGAAAGCACTACCCTAGGATCATTTCTTTGTGATATTATTCAATTTGGCCATATGGTTTCAGAGAAGAAGTTTTTTGTAGCAGTCAGTATGATACGGGCACTGATGATCCCCGTACAAAAAATGCCGATGCAGGTGGCGCCATCAATACCTCAATTTCAGATATGACTCATGTGACCAACATTTGCATAAAATTTGGTGATGATAGCTCCAGCCATTTCTGAGATTGTAATTTTAGTATGCTTTGTTGGACAGTTGACTAAGTTCAATTTCCTGTAACTTGGCCAAAAATCACCGAACTTAAACCATTCGAACAAACTTGAGAGAGATTATTCCAGGAATCATTTCTGTGAAATATTGGACAATTTGGCTGAACAGTCTCGGAGAAGAAGATTTTTAAAGCTTTTTTAGCTTTTTTCCTATAAAATCTAAGAAAATGCAATTAGCAAAAAAAAATAAGCAAAATCCGATAGAGTTTTTCAGATGACTAATTTTTTGCATAAAATTTCGTGATGCTAACTCTTGCCGTTTTCAAGATAGTATAGGTTAACGTACAGACGACGGACGACGGACGCCGGACGACGCCACACCATCGCATAAGCTCACAGGTTCGCTAAAAATATATTGATGCACAAGTATTATTGTTCGTCTTCTGAAAAATCTCAATAAACATATGGGCACATTTATGCGCTTAAAATTATAATAAAAAATGTTACTGTATGGTTATTTATTAAATATTCATCTGTCAGAAATGTCCTCCCTTGCAAAAAGGCTAGTCCAAAACATCCTGGTCTAAAATGATCTAGCCCAAAATGTCCTTGTCCAAAACATCATACATTCCACTTTCATGTAGGCCTACGTATCAGTAGAAATGATGTTCCGATCTATATATGGTCAAAAAATTATACCTCTAAACAACTGATAATTTCTGATCAGTAGAGATCATCCAATTTTTACTGATGATCTATCATGAAAGTATAACCGATTCCTAACACTAGTGTACCATGTTACATCATATGACACACATATAAGTATCTGTCTATCAATTCCCAGATCTGTACCAACCAGCAATTGGTCGAGACAGAATCCTGATTAGGTTTTAGGCCAGGCTGAATTCAAAGCCTGTTTAGTCTAATACCTGTTAGTTCAAGAGTGAGACCAATTCCTTATCGTGACTCTGTCCAGTCCAAATCCAATACTGGATCTGGTCCACTCAATATCCTTATTCATATTGTGCATGATTGGATAAAATACAGAATTATGCCTTCAGCACATAATTTCTAATATATTAATTTAAGGAGTCTTACCAATTACTGAAAAATAACAAAAAGTACTTAAGTATGGGTAAGGATTTTTATAATTACTGAAAATATGGAAAAGTTACCAAAAGTACCAACAGTTTATCAAAAGTACTGAAAAGTTTTAAAATATAGCTCCATTCATGATTCTTCTGGATTATCTCATGATTTCATTGCATGTATCGGGGCGTTCAGGCAGGTTCATGGGATTAAGGGACTCTGATGTTCAAAATTGTTTACATACGCTCAGTTCTGAGGGTCCAAGAATGGGATTGGATGCACAAATTTCTGGATTTAGGACCATGTAGCAGTCAATGACCATTAGCGTTTGCCTAAATGAACTCATCCGTGGTGTAAACACCACACTGATAACAGAGGCTTACATTTCACTATAAGCAAGTAATCATATTAGGACACATTTTCTTATCATATAATGATATGGGTTTTACATAAAAGATGTTAAAGATGCCCACATAGAGAGGTGCCCTTAATAAGAGGTCATGAATTACATGACCTACGTACTTGCAATCAAAGGGCTTACACTGAATGGTTATGTGTTTATCTTAGTACCCATCACCAAATTTGCTGAAATGACAGTCAGCTTCAGATGAGCTAATCAACATCAGTTGAGCCATCAGGCAGACTATAAATCCTGTTATAGGAATTCAGAGAGACTAATAAATATATGAAAATAAACAGTAAATTTAAAAAAAAAAACTCCCCATTAGGAACTGTAAATAGGTGCCCTCAGTACAGAGGTGCCTATAAGGAGAGGTTCAGTTGTTTATATCTTATCCATTTCACTTTTCAGTAATAGTCCAGAAAATACATGTGTGGCTAGAATACTTCAGTTGGTGATAGAAGCATCAAATATTGCATGCTTGTACTTTAAAAAATTCCTTACACTAAACCATGTTAGCCAGTAAGAAACCAACATGACCGCTGTTTTTTTTTTTTCAAGATGGCCATCAAACCCCTTCTCATACGAATGTGCATGTAACATGTCTACGAGTGGTCAGATTTCAATTATCTTTATATGGATATTCAAGTTATATATGCCATGTTCAAAGGTGAGTGATGCTTATTATAGTCATTATGGGATATTTCAAATGTGTTACTTGCTAATGGATCAGAAACAGAGGTTCTCAATTAGCGACATTATCCCTCCTTTTGTGATTTATGAGTATTATATCATTATTATACTTACTGTTCCGAAGAGACAGTTTTATGAGTATTACAGGACCCTGATATTGTCTGTTGCCCTGTCCCTTGATCTACAGATTTCAATATATGTCACAATACTCATGAGTGTATAAGTGTTTCTTTTTAATGTACTGTTAGAATTTAAAAAGCACACAAAACAATATACTTGCAATAATGCATTTAAGGATGACAGTTTATTTTTACATTATTAAGACATATTTGAGAGGACATCACTTTAATCAATAGAATGGAGTGTCAGATATCATGCAGTGTAGATTTCACTCTGCTTGCTATCTTTTAATACTTTCCAGAACTTCTAAAACATATACCATGTGGACTGGTGCCAGGTAAAAATAGCTGAGGTAAAAATGGCTAGGGAAAAATTGCTAGGTTAAAATATGATAAAAATGTCTGTTTCATGATGGCTACGACAGAACTGGCTAAACTGAAAATAAACAAGCAACAGAAATAAATTTTAAATTTGGAAATAGGTGTTTTATGTTGTCTGTGTTACAGAGAAGAGTAAAAGTATGTTTACTACAGGTGTTGGACAATAGCACACCTAGAAAAAGCCTACCGGACAAAAAGCCTACCACTAAAGTACAGACTAGGGCAAAACATAATATAATAAATGACTTTTTTTTACAAATATATTGATGTTTTTCTATTGTATTTTTCAAGTACTACTGTATCCACTGAATAATGTATTTATAATCGTCTAATATACTAAGAGTATCCATTATATATGTACATGTGCTCACATGCATGTCCAGGAGGGCTTAAGTCTGGGTGGGCTTTTGATGAGTAGGCTATGTGACAGAGATGTGAAAAAAACATCTGTTTACTATTGGTGATGGACGAATGCCTACCCCGACAAATCCCACTGGACAAAATGCCACCCCTTATCCTCAAAGTGCAGACTAAAGGGCAAAAGCCCACCCTTTTAATGGATTAAAATATAAAATGTAATATGGTTTTCTATTGCATTTTTATATACTACTGTATCCAATTCAAAATGTATATTACATTCCATTATATCAATAGTGTGCATTCAGTATATGTTTATGTGCTAATTGGCATATCCAGGAGGGCTTTAGTTTGGAAGGGCTTAAAGCATTTTGTCCTACACCTATTTACCAGGGTCACATGTTAAGAATCTTTTCTCTAAGGGAAACTTAGTGAGAGGCAAATTTTGACAGTCTTTTTAAGTAATTTTTAGGATACTTTTTAGAGTTTCATTTATGTTTCAGCTACATTTTGGTATTTTTAGTCTTTTTCAGAATCTTTTAATTACTTTTCAGTTTCTTTTCATCATCGGTTATGTAGGATTAAGAGTGTATACAATTTGCTATGTTAACTGACAATCTAAAACATCTTTCTGTAATTTTTGTGTATTATTAATGTACAATTTAATACTTTTAAATAACTGTTCGGTAAACTTTTTAGTCATTTTTTTTTCGTACTTTTCGGTAACTTTTGGTACTTTTTGAGGTTCAACAATACCCAATACTCACTTTTTGGTACTCTTCAGTATTTTCTGTGATAACTTTTACATATTTTTAAAATGCTCTCTTTATGAATATTCAGTCCTCAGTCCAACAATATTTTATTCATTGGAATAACATTTCAGTAATTTTTGGTATTTTTCAGTGCCTTTTTATAACTTTTGGTACTTTTCATTTTTCCCTATTTATACATTCTGGTACAGCAACACTATAGTACATTTCAGTAATATTTTATTAATTATTTTGGTCCATTAAACGTGACTGCCTTCTATATATATATTCGATATCATGAGTGCACCAATAAACTGGTACTTTTTTGCAACTTTTCGGTACTTTTCTGACGTTTTGGTAACTTTACAATACTTCTGAAATGTCCGTCTGCTGTATATATTCATGAGTGCAGCAAGACTTCAATATTTTCACTAAAATTTCAGTAATTTTTCAGACAGATAGACAGGCTGAAGGCATTGCTTGCAAGTCAGAGCAAGCCAGATGTTTGTGTCTGCTCACTGCCTAAAAAGCTTTACATATGGCCAGACATAAGGCTATCCTGGCCCAGATTCAGGCAGGCCAGCACTGTACACCAGTGATACAGCAAGCTGATAAGAAAATAATGAGATGTGGCTAATTGCCAGATGTGTTTGCCCTGGTCTAGGAAGTAACTTTTCACTCACTTGAAATTTGACCTCCTATTTGTTTTCAGTTTCAGGCAAATTGTTGGAAACAGTTAAAATGAATTTATCCATCTCTTGTAATTAATTTGTTATAGAAAGTTTTAGATCACAGCTCCTTCCAAACTCTTCAAAATTCAAAAACATTCACAGATTTGATCCACATGGCCATAATACAGTTGCATGAAGAACACTTAATTATATATGTATGTTTATTGGCTATCCCAGCCCTGACCACCAGCAGACTCATGGTATGAAGGTAAGCAATGCAGCCAGTACCATCGCCCTGGCCCCTCACAAGCCAAATTAACTTTGAACTTGACACCCTCACATTTTGTCTCTTGTGTTTAGTCTTATGTAATCAGCCCCTCCTGCCTTCACATTAGTGTGAGAGCCTCACTTGCCATGCTTGTTTCTTAAGCCCCATGAGAGAACATTTTATTGATACATGGCGAGGCAGCTTGAGTGTCTTGAAACTTGCAAGGGGCAGTATTAGCTTTTTGCTGAGATATCCTGGAAGAATGAGAATTTTGGCTCTTCCTGGGAAAAATGAGAGTTCCCATTCTTCTCAGAAAAAAAAGTCAATTCATAATATCTCTTGGTTCTTATTTTCCAAAGAGAAAAGAGAATTCTGTTTTCCCCGAAAAACAAAAGGAATTCTCATTTTTCTAGAACTAAATTGATATGGGATATTGCTAATACCGATACTTTTGTGTTTTGAGGAAGAATATGCCTGCTTACCTGAAAATTGCAGACAAACAACTAGCGCCCCTGGCAGACAGCCTGTTCAGCCCATTCATTCAATGCAGCTGCTTGTGCACTGAGCATGGCACTTTTTAGTACAAATTATTCTGAAATTTAATATGGTCTTGTTTTCATATTTTGTTGAGTTGAAATTAAAATGGTTGCATGAACGTGAAAAAGCTTAGAAATGACATATTGCACTTGAACTTTATATTGTATCATGGGACTGCCATTAAAATTCAGGACAAAGCTACACATTTATGGCTTTTCATTTATAGGCATACGAATAAATGTCAGATTTTTCATTTAACCTTCCTTGAAGCATACCAACATTTAATTACAGCCTCAGTAGTTTATATAAGCTGGTATAGTGGGGATGGTCAGATAAGACCGTGCTAATGATCATCTGGCTGAAACACTTGCCTACATAAATGGACTTCCAGTTGTGCCAGCCTGTGGTTTTTCTCCTCCATTTATTCGATAGACTACATTATTGTAAATGATATCCTTTGATAGGAAGGGAAGGTTCATATAATAAAAACAAACACCTAAATAACATTTCATTACACTCTTTAGCGTCCAATTAAACCATTACTGGCATTTAAAGTAGAATGTAATTTTATTTTTATTCCGTGGCAAGAACCTGTATTTACCATTTTAAATTTAAATAATGGCACAAAATGATAATTACGAATGATAAAAATTGAATATTTCATAGTTATTCCAACTTGCAATAGTATTCATCTTATCTTATAAAGAGAATTTGATTTATTGTGTAGCTTCATTTTCTCTAAGTTCAAAACTTAGATGTGAGAAGAAATTTTTCAAAAGTAAAAATAAAGAGTTCAAATCTTGCATTGAATGACTCCTGTTCCTTCCAGGATAAATGAGAATTCTAATTTTCCCCAGGTTTGAATTTCTAAACTATTCCACTCTCTCCCAGGAAAAATGAGAATTCTCAATCCTCCCTGGAGACACTGGAATTCTCATTTATGCCAGGAAGAATGAGAACTAGAATTTGTTTGTTTTTGCATTATAAAAACAGAGAGATATCTCCCCTCCTTACGGTTTAATGTTCCCAAATTTCAGGAAAAAAATGCATGCTGTTTCTCAGGTTTCAGGTTAACAAAAAAGCCTATAAAGCTGAAGATTTGACCGTCAAGATGTATTCTCCATTGTTTGGTCCGCATTTATTCAAAAGCATGCAACTGTAAGGTTTAGTCTTAGAATCCTACTGGCTACATAATTAGGAAATAACAGACAAATTAACAGCTGTACAAATAAATGTCTATTAACATGAAACTGGGTCCAGAGTTGATTAATAAACCATGATTTACTTCTGTGCTTTTGGCTTAATAGTAGTACTTATCACTAAGATTCACTCCTGGTCACTCTTGGTCACTACCTGTCAATCACCCACCAACAAGGATCACTGGTGGTCAAAGTTATTATCACCTCTTATCAAGCTAGTGTCTGGTGGAGTTACTATGTTCACTCAGCATCACTGCCAGTCACTCCTGGTCACTCAGCAAATTATCAATTAGTTGCACCCCTTCAACTGATCCCCAGGACTGCTCAACTATCACTGCTGGTCACACAGTGATAGTCTGTGAACAGTTAAGTCACTCCCCATCACTGCTAAATACCTGTTGCGTGGCAGTGACCAGGAGTGATGAAAACGGTCACAGACCTTCCCTTTGTGATAGCCAGGTTCTCAAAGTGTAAGTACCCCTCAGAATAATTTAAAATTTGATACAAAAGCTCCAGTTTCTGAATAACTAATGCATTGATCACCATGATTCTTTGCAAGCATATTGATCATTGAGTGTTCCATGAGTTCCTGCAAACTGGTGGCGCCACATGTATTTTTTCCAATATTAACGAATTTTTTTCTTTATTTTTGAGACTTTCAAAAGGCTGTCATCTGTTAACATGGTACAAATCGTAATCGCTGGAATCTTCTTACTTGACATCAAGGGAGGTCCATGAAAAATTTCTGTGGATACGTGAAATTAGGTCTCTGTTACCCATATCCTCCGAGCTATGGGGCTCGTAAGTACCCCTAAGAATAATTAAAAATGTGAGACAAAAGCTGCAGTATCTGAATAGCTAACGTACTGATGACCATGATTTTTTGCATGAATATTGATCATGGAGTGTTTCATCAGTTCCTGCAGACTTGTGACCCCACCTATATATATATTTTTTTAATTTGTACGCATTTTTTTCTCTTTTTGAGACTTTCAAATAATGCCTCATCTTGTAAAAGGGCACAAATCGTAACCACTTGACCTAGAATCTTCATACTTGACATCTAAGGAGGTCCATGAAAAGTCTTCATGAAAATCTGAATTTAGGTCTCTGTTATCCATATCCTCTGAGCTATGGGGTTCGTAAGTACCCCCGAAATAATAAAAAATGTGATACAAATACTGTGTTTTTTGGACCCTTGGACCGATCTTTCCGTAACCCGGCATAGTTGTTCCCTCACCTATGTAATTGTGCATTACAAAGACAGGTGGCACCACCTGCAATCCTTTCTGTGCAGTCTGAATCTGGGTGTCTTTTAGATAACAGCCGATATCTAAGGAGTGGCTCAATGTTTAAAGCTGAAAGTTTGCATGTCCATAGATCTTGGATCTCTCCATCTTGTAATCGCGACTGGTGGCGCCACCTACAATACTTTTTGCGTTGCATCCATCTGTGCATTTGCCATCTGTTCTTCTTAGTGGTTCTTCAATGTATTGGGTTGAAATTGTGCAAGTTCATAGATCTTCGACACTTCCATCTTGTAAACAAGACTGGTGGCGACATCTGCTATAATTTTCATGTGGCGTCCATCCGTATATTAGCTTTTGGTAAATATCGTTCATATCTCAGGAGTGGTTCAAGTTATTGGTCTGAAATTTGGCATGTCCATCCATCTTGGAAAGTTTTCTTGTAAACAGACAGGTGGCGCCACCTACCTTCCCGTTTTTTGTAGAATAAATTAATGCCCTTTTCTAAGGAGTGATTTGCCGTATTGGCCTGAAATTGTGCATATCCATAGATCATGGACTCCTCCATCTTGTATTCAAGACTGGTGGTGCCATCTGCAATCATTTTCCGGTGGTTTCCATCCGTACGTGTGTTTTGGGTGGAAATTGCTCATATCTCCGTAGTGGTTCAAGGTATTGGTCTGAAATTTGGCATATCCATCCATCTTGGAAAGTTTCTCGTAAACCAGACAGGTGGCGCCATTTACCTTACCGTTTCTGTAGAATGAATTACACCTGTTTTCTTAGGAGTGGTGTGCCGTAATGGCCTGAAATTGTGCATGTCCTTATATCTTGGATTCCTCAATGTTGTCCTCAAGACTGGAGGCGCCATCTGCAATTGTTTTCCTGAGGTGTCCATCTGTACATTTGCTTTGGGTGAAAATTGTACATATCTTAGGAATGGTTCAAGGTATTGGTCTGAACTTTGGCATGTTAATCCGTCTTGGAGAGTTTTCTCATAAACCAAACATGTGGCGCCAGGTGTTTTTGTTGATTAAATTAATGCCCTTTTCTCAGAGTTTTACCGGACTATATTCAGGAGTGGTGTGACATACCACTCAATCCATCCCTCACTCCACCTGTCGCCGGATATACATTGTCGCTTGGCAAATGTTTTCTAGTTAAAATATGATACAAAAACTCCAGTATCTGAATAACTATAATGCACTGATGACCATGATACTTAGCATGCATATTGATCATGGAGTGTTTAATAGTTCCTGTACACTGGTGGTGCCACCTGTATTTTTTTTCATTTTTTTAGGCATTTTTTCTCCATTTATGAGACCTTTAAATGAAGTGGTCATCTGTTAACATGGCACAAACCGTAACTGCTGAACCTAGAATCTTTTTACTTTCCATCCAGGGAGACTAATGAAAAATCTCCTAGGAAACCTGAAATTAGGTCTCTGTTACTCATATTCTCCGAACTATAGAGCTCGTAAATACCCCCAAGAATAATTAAAAATTTGATAAAAAAACAAAAGCTAGAGTATCTGAATAACTAATGCCTTGATAGCCATGATTCTTGGTATATATATTGATCATGGAGTGTTTCATCAGTTCCTGCAGACTAGTGGCACTTCCTGTATTTTTTTTACGCATTTTTCTTTCTATTTATGAGACCTTCAAATGAAGTTGTCATCAGTCCAAAAGCCCACTGAAACCCATTTCTAAGGACTCTTCACAAAATTCATGATTTGTTTGCACTCTGTTCTTGCTCATTGATCAATATTCCTTGAATTCAGCTGAGCGTCATGGCCCATGGTCCACTAGTTACCTAACTAGATGCTTTTGAACTTGGTAATTTACCATAAAAACCAATTTCAGCCAAATTACTTCAGGTGTCTTCTTCTCCGAAACCGTCAAGCTAAGTTCGTTCGAATAGCCACGTTTCTGTAATGTTTGGTCATTATTACTTTGTCAACCATAACTGTCTTATGTCTTCAAAATGTTTCTGCACTAAAGCCAAAGGTCCATATTAATTTATAAACCCAGAGAATGACGTCAACAATAATTTTTTCTTTTAATTACCTTCAATGGTTCCACTTGAATGATTTTTAGATAAATTATTAAAAGTTTAACGTAGTCAAATTACAATAAAATTTACCTGTTTGAAGCTGTAACAGCAGACATGGAACGAATCAACATTTATGACAGCCTCCTCGGAGAGAAGTACATTTCTTGCCATATTCTTCTTAATGAATTTGTAAAAATAACGTTTTAATATGCCAGCGCAGGAGTGTAGCCAGGATTTCGGAGGGAAGGGGGCCATGAACGATGGCGGTTCCAGAAATTCCAGAACCGGGGGAGGCGGACACGGTTGATAATTGTTCGTATATAGTCTTTGCCCTGTTCCAATAAGAACATAAATGACTTAAGACAGCCTATATATATATATATATATATATATATATATATATATATATATATATATATATATATATATATATATATGTGGAGAGGGAGAGAATATATATCCGAAGATCGGGAATGTTCAACGGCTCAATAGTATATACTGTATATGTATTTGAGCAGTGTATATTTTTCTGTTTATCTGTTTATCAGTTTGTCTGTGAGCACGATAACACAAAAAAATCCGGAGTTTTATGAAAATTTTAGGATAGCTCGACAATGATTCAAGGAACAATTGATTAAATTTTAAGAGCGATTCATGCGCAAATAACCAAGGTACGAGTTCGTGTGTTTTTTTTTTTGTTTTTTTTTGGGGGGGGGGGGGGGGGTCGGGACGTAGGGGCGGGGGCCATGCGGTGTTACTTATTTTATTAAGGAAATTTATTAAAATAGGGGTCACTCGGACTAAACCACTATTGTAATAACGTTGCATACTGTAATAAAAATTTATGCGAGAAAAATCTTATGGATTTGTTACAGTACATTGAGACACATTAAGAACAGTTATAATTTTCTGATATTTTAGTGTTCGTAAACCATACAGCTGTGGCACTTTAATAAATATTAATAAACCTTTTATACCGTAAATGACATGTAATTAAGTGATTATTATATTAAGGAACTTTATTACAATAGGGGTTACTCGGACCCAACTACTATTGTAATAATGATGCCTATTGTAATAAAAAATTATGCAAGAAAAATCTTATGGATATTGTTACAGTACATTGAGACACATTAAGAAGAGTTATAAATTTCAGATTTTTTAGCAGTTGTAAACTATACAACTGTGGCATTTTTAAATGTAAAAAACACCTTTTATACCGTAAATGACGTATGTAATAAAGTGTTTATTACATTAAGGCATTTTATTACAATAGGGGTTACTCGGACCTAACCACTATTGTAATAACGTTGTATATTGTAATAATGAACAATGCCAGAAAAATATTATAGATATTTTTAGTACTTTGGTGATACTATATGAACAGTTATAATTTATAGACATAATAGCAGTAGCACACCTAACAACAGTGCCATTTAAGGAAATATTAAAATACCCTTTTTTTAAAGTAAATGACATAAGTAAATTCATGGTTATTACAATTACGAACTTTATTAAAAATGGGGTTACTTTGGCCCAACCATATTTGTAATACCTTTGCCTATTGTAATAAAAAAAAACGATAATTGATCGAGGAACTTAAAGAATTTTTTAATTATGTTACGTTGATTATTAATTGTTAACATATACTTTTTTATCACGAGTCCAAATTTATGACGTACAAAAATTAATTTTATAATTGTCAATTTAAGACAATTTAGACAAAAAAGCACAGTCATTAATGAATAATTATAATAACGTTGCCTGTTGTAATGAATGAAGAGGCAGTCACTACTATTTGTACTACATATATGCAATTAATACACCACCCCATTGAAAAATCAATATAATGAATACATGATTCAACAATATTTACAACAACTAATGTAATAATTATAAAAACGGTGCACGTTATTACAATAGAGGTTATGAGAAAGAGCTCAGTTGTAACCCCTAATGTAATAATTATTATGATAGGGTACGTTATTAAATTAGAGGTCGGAACAAGACTCTCGAGGCATGACCACCAGGGTGGGCACATAGCAAAGAATTGTAATCAGACCAATGAGCTCGTGGTATGGCATTGGGTATCCATCCCAGTTTTGAACATGCGACACCCGCTCATCGGTCACATCGAGGCATCCTCTCCCGTTGGTCTAATTCTTTGCCCTCTACCAGGAGAGCTGTAATCAGACCAATTAAAGCGGGTGTTACATGTGTCGTGTGAGGACCTTGGGATCGGGGGAACGATAATCCATTGTTCAAAGCGCATAATTACGACAATTTATTTCAATATCGGTTTATTAGAAGTGCGCGGCACAAACTGAAGATGAACATGGCTTCTTTCTTGATGACTCAATTACAGCCTCGTTTTGGACTCAACCGAGCTACTTAAGTATTGCCATCTGGCGGGTCGATCATAAACACGTCTGATCATTACCTGACACATGCTTAAAATTTGAGGCTTAAGGAGACATATATGGCAACAAGCCAAGAATTTGTTTGTATCTATAAATAGCTTGGCAGACTGCCAACATTTTCAGATTTTGTGGCAAGCCAAGCTTCAGTCTATATCTATTAAGCTTTGAAGGACTGCCAACTTCTGCGATTTGGAGACAGACCAAGAGCTCAGTCATCGCAGTAGCTACATCATCCACACCGGAGTTTGGTCAAGAGATGTGTTACCTGTCGGCCCTGAATTTTGGCATATCCATGCATCTCTGATGGCTTACGCGTACATAAGACTGTTATGGAGCGTGGTGGCGTAATGAAAAGAGAGCTGGACGTGTGACGGCAAGGTTGTGGGTTCGTGTCCCGTTCTGACCCTATCTACGTTGAGACTCCTAGGCAAAGTCTTTACCACAAGGGTGTGCTCTCCCGACTCAGGAGTGAATGGGAACTAGGCATAAGAGAAAGGCATATGTAGAACGAATAACCTTCTAGCGCTCGATATGGCAGCTTTCGTTGTTTGCTCCTAAGGGAGACGAGAAATTGTACAAGAATTGACCGGCCCGAAAGATCATGAAGGCAAAGTAAAATGTCGGATGAGGCTGACAACGTCGGCAATATCAAACTATAAACCCCCATCTTTGTTAGCTCCATACTTGTGGGTCCACCTAAAATTTATTTTGGGATGTATGTATCTGTGCACAATGCTCAAGAGTGACGTATCTGCCTGAAAAGTTGCAGGTCCGTGTATATTTGATGCCTTTCTCATACACAAGACGGGTGGCATCACCTAAAATCAGGTTGTACTGTGTATATTCATGCAAGTAATTCAGGCTTGATTTGTCATATCTTCATGATATTTTGTATGTCTGTACTTCAGACCTGTGACGCTATCTACAATAATATGTCCATATTGTTAGTGCCTGCTAATGTTCAGAAGTTATTTGACAGATTAGCCTGAAATTGTACGTCCATAGATTTGTCATACACAAAACTACAACACAGACGTTTTTATTTTCATTGTATACATCTGAGCTAATAACTTAATGTGGTTTGAAAAATCTGCATATCCTCGACTTTTTCTTGTAAACAAGACTGATGGCGGCACCTACAATATTTTCCCGTAGGGTACATCCATGCCAGTAACCAAGGAGTGATGTAAGTGCTTGTTCTCAGGTTCGAATTTTTAGTACTTGCTTTGTAACCAAGTACTTTTCAAATAGTGGTCAATCATGTTATCAGAGGAGAAGCAATATATCTTATGTATATCTAATTGCACAGGTTTGCATTGGACCCCAGATAAAGTATAGTGGATAAAGTATAAACATTAGAAAATGCATGACATTAAATGGAGAGAAACGATGCATCCCCCTTTTACAGTCCGTTCTTTAGCATCGATAAGCTTCGTAACTAGGTAGCCACAGGCTGAAACCGAATACAGAGTTGATTAAAGCCATAAAATGATTAGTAATAAAAACGAGGAAAAGAAAGGGCGTCTGGAAACTCTTTGGTACCGGCTCAAAACATTCTCTCAGAGGCCTTGCGTATCCTTGGGGGGGGGGGGGATAAAATTAAAAAGTGAAAACAAGGATAGAGAAGAAGCTGGAAACATCCGGTGTCAACATCCGCCCTATGAAGCACATGCTAACCCCATGCGTGCCTGCATGTCAATTTCATGGTTTCCTCGACTAGGATGTTGTATGACTGTAACTTGTGGAAGGAATGTCAGTTCGAAACAAAGACAAGCCAATCGCCATGTCTGTGCGAAAGTCAGTATAAAAACACATCGGCTGGCTTCTTGGAATAACTATTATCGCTGTTATGGCGACACCAATACTAGAGCAACAGCCATAGACGATGTCTTTTTACGGAAAGTGGGGAAATATTCTGGGCGCGAGTTTGGAATTCTGTCTACATGACCCCACTCGTGAAGAGCTGGTTGTTGTTATGAAGGAGGCACTATCCTGAAAATTTAGTATTTCAGCGTTATTACAATCAAAGAAACTTTCTCATACCCCATCAAATGTATCACCCTCTTTACCTTGTTGAGCTAAAGCCCAAGCCGTAGACAGAATTCCTAACTCCCTCCAAATTCTAGGTTGGGTCTCTATAATTTGATAGGACCATATGTTTATCGAGCAGGTGATACGTTTTGCATTTGATAACTTTTTCATTCGGATCATACACATAATTCTTTGGCTTTTCAATATAGCATTAATGTCTGGCATATTTATACCGCCATTTTCTTTTTCACTTACAATTACCCTCTATCAAATATTTGGTTTTCGTCCAAACCATATAAAATCTACAATTATATTTTTATTTTATGGATAAGTTATGGGGTTGGAGTCATAATATTCGTAACATATACTAATTTTGAGATTCCAATGGCTTTTATAACTGTATTTCTTCCAAATACTGTTAAAGTTTGCGATTTCCTCATGTTAAATGCGATTTTTATCTTTTTGTAGACTTTATCGAAGTTGAGTTTTTGAGAGTTTCATTATATGTAAACCATATTCCCAGGATTTTTTTCCTTATGTAAATACACCCAATTCATGTCTCTCAACTGTAAAGCTGTAGGAATTGATTTTTCCCTACCCAGCCATGCCGCTTCACATTTTTTATTATTTATTTCTACTGTTGATACCTTTGCAAATTTATTTAATATTTTTTTACTTCAATCATCGAATCAACATCTCTTAAAACGAATGTAGTGTCATCTGCAAATAGACATTGTTTTTTTCCTGTATCACCTATCAATTTTCCTTTCTTTTTATTTGATTGTCGCACCTTTATTGCCATTATTTCGATAACCAATAAAATTATGTATGATGAAAAGGGGTCGCCTTGTCTTGTGCCCTTTTCCATTTCAAAATAACCCGTAGTAAAACCATTATTCATTACACAGCTCTCTAACCCATTATCCATTAACTTTATCCATCTAATAAAATCATTTCCAAACCAAAATTTCTCGAATACAGTAAATAGGAATACATGATCTATCGAGTCAAAAGCAGAGGCAAAATCGACAGCAAACATTATAGCATTACAATCTTCTAAATAACAGAAATATATTACATCATTTATTTGACGAGTTGTAGACGTACAGATAAAAGCGAAACATTGATCAAGCTAGTCAGGCAACAGGCTACCATCATACAAAAATGGCCAGCTCATAACCATCACGTGGAACAGCATCTGTGTTTTCTCGAACGTTTTTTTTTTAGCTTCGCCCATCATCTTGTAGCACAGAAGCTTTGTTTTAAGCATCAATGGTCTTGTTCTTGAAAATGAAGAAGAGTTGATGTGACTGGGACTATTTTGTTGTCCAAAAGAACGAATGTTGCTTTGCACACGCAAATACGGGAACAGGTCCTACGTTTTTGCTGCATACGTACCGCATACCGCATACTGCATACGCGTATATGGAATCATAGGATCGCATAAGCAGGACCTAATGGGGGGGGGGGCGGTTAAATGGTATGCCGAAGATCCAAATGGGGGCCTGGAACGATCAGGAATTTCCTATAGAGCAGAATAATGTTTGAAATTGCTAAATTCATTTTTAGTTTTTATTTTGGCTCATATTAATTTTGTTAGAGAGCACGAGAGGACCCGTGACTACCAGGTGTGCCCTATAGGGCAAATGCGGTGGTATCGTTTGTTATTTAGGAAGCATGTTTATGAAATTTTTAACTGGGATTGACCCCACGGAGATAGTGGGGCCCGGACAGGCCAGGAAAATCCTACATGGCCCAATTAAATGGTTGAAGTTTCATTCAGTTCCGCCGCAATAACTTACCAGGGCTTCGATAGATTTCACCAAACTCTCAATATCTACCTAACAACAAATTATCTCGCCCGGGTTCGATTATGGGCAAAATCCACGCATATTTAATAAGGTCTCGGTTCAATAGGCTACTTTGTGGTGTGCCGCGATAACTTTCGAAGAACATGAAGAATTTTGATTAAACTCATCATAAATGTTGATTAATCAAATATCTCGCTTAACTTCGATTTCCAGCAAAATCCACGCATATATAATGACGTCAGAGGTCACCACACATTAATAATTAAGCAAAAATCCGATGGATTTTCATGAAACTCATTACTCATTTACAATAGTTTCTCACCTGAATTACATTCTCATCCAAAGTCACGAATATTTAATGAGGGCAGAGGTCTCCAGATCCACGGTGGACGTATTTGCGGCGCTCTTGTTAATTTATCTCATGGCACAAGGAAATGCATAAGTCACCGTTTCTCTTGCGATAGTTTGAGTTTCAAATAGGGAGTGAAAAAACAAAACAAAAGTGACTTGGACCCGTCTAAAGTTTCCCATATACAGAAAACCAGAAAATATCAGAAAATGAGGAAATCTCTTTTGGATTTTGTGTATTACATCATTCGGACTGAAAGGAGCCCGGCTCGGTCTTTGGGATCTCCAAAGGGGCCATTAAATGCATGTCAATGCGGAACTTTGTTTTTTTATCCTTTCCTTCAAAGGTCACAAGAGCAGGCCTGACGTTGAAGTCTCATCTGTCTTAAATAGCATTTTTGGTGGTACATGATGTACACCGTGAGATTTTATTTGAAAAAAAAGATAACATATCTTTCATAGAATCATAGTAGTCATCCGTGCAGCTTTGACTGCCGATCTAAAACCTGTCAACATATAGAAATTGTTAAGCACTCGCAACGATAAATTTAGCCAGCTCGAACAAAATAGTTAATTCGCAATTTCGTTAAGTCGACCTATTCTTGTTATTTTAACTAATTGTTCGGACCGTTGTTTAATTCTTCGTTCAGACATTGAAGACCAAAGTATTCTTGAATCAGAACCCTAATTAAACTGAATATTAAAATATAGTAGACGCCAACCTTTTCATTTGAATCTTTGGAAGATTTATTTCAACAAACTTTAAACAGAAAATGGGGGGTGGATATAATTGGAATATGACTCGAATTGACCCTACTTTGTTATCAATCTGCCAAAATGTTTTTCGACTGATCCAAGGAATATATGTCACTCGACTAATTTGTAACATTTAACTGAACCTTACTGAGAACTTTTGAGAAAGTGTGAGACAAACCAGACAGGAAACAGCGAGTCAACACTTATTCCTGGCAACGGAGCAATAAATTTCAGATTCAAAAGTCTTTCCAATGATGGAAAATGTATTAAGTTACAAAATACATTTTCATTAAATTTCATATGTTGTAAAATTGAATGTAACTTGTAAGTTAAATCAGCTGATGATGAGAGACCATGGCGTGATGTGTTGTGTAATAGAAGCCTGGTAGAAGTTTGTAAATGGCGTTCAATATTGACAGTTTGAAAAAAAACTACCTTCAGCAGCTTGCAAAACATCCTGCCTTCTTGTTGATGCCGTGTTTGAATCTGGTAACTTAGGTAACTGGGGGCCTATACTGCATTTAGGGAACTGAGTGTTGGGGCATGTACATTTACAGCATGTACAATAACGCTTCCCTTCACCTGGGACAAAGAGTGTCTGGAAGATTATAATAGGGTTATAAAATTAATCATTGATTCAGATGTGTGTGTGGGTGGGGGGGGGGGGGGTAACAAACAATGGGACACCGGTGTCTGTCGTGTTAAGCAAATTTTGTAATACAATGGTAAATGCATGATTGATAAGTAATTTTATTTGACTTGACTGACATGATTGATGTAACCTTCCCCAGTATTTTACCGATATGAATATTTAATATAGATGTTTTGATTCCTAAAACATGAGGGACCCAGTTCAATCCATTATAATGAAAGGGAAACATGCGAGCTTTGTCGAAAGTAAACATTCTGTGTTCCTGGATATCATAGTTTTATGTTTATTCATGCCATGACTACTGGTTTTATATTGTCCGGGGGATGCACCACCCTGTACTCACTGAAACACGCCGCAATTGTTAGGGTTATATTGGCAAGGAATTTAAATTTTAAGTATGCCCAATAACTAAAAATGTAAAGCCGTTGTCTAATGTGATACTGAACGACTGGCAGCAGGAAAAAAGATAGTCACAATGCACTTTGGGGATCAAACATATAATTAGTAAGGAAACCCAATTAAATAAGTAGACTCAATTTCTTTTTTTGATGGATCTGACTTTTCATGATTTACTTACTTAGATATTTTCAGTTAGACAGAACAAAACATATGAAGTTTTTAGTTTTCATTTTCAGGAAAATGTGTGGGTTTCTTGTGGTTAAATTTTGATCTTGAATTATAGATGAATTCTGGTAACAAGTGATACATTTTCGTTTAGAAGTTCCAAATGATTACATTCTTTCTTTAACTAAATACAACATTGATATTATCAACATGTTGCCCAGCTGCTGACAAAAACTGTCGGTATAATCTTGAAAAAACAGCATTCGGGGAAAAACACGTGTTGTTTGTTTCATCTGTACTGCTTTTATAGATCGGCTGAGCCATGCATATAATATTCACTGAAATCCCTGTTCCTTTATCAGGTCTCACGTTTTACATTAAACTTTGGACCTTTTTATAGACAGTGTGGTTACAGCTGGATCTTTAGGTGACTATATTGACCTAGAAATGCACATAGCCTAAGGTGGACTACTTTCCTAATTTTTAGTCCATATACTGGCTAATTGTAACTGACATTGACCACTGGCTGGTCAAATCCCTGTTCGAGCACAGAATAATGAGGTAATCAGTACTACAAGAAACACTATTCTGGTCGTGTGTATCCCAATAAACATCCGGAACATAGAGCCGTCTTAACTTGACGGTCACAATAGTCTCAGTTTCAGCTAATTAGCAGATAATTGGAACCACTCCACCTCCCCAACACTCTCAGTATTATATGAAATAATGATTGAAAAGATTGGAATTAGCAAGCACATCTCAGAATTTAAATGGCTTGTGGGTTAGCCACTACTATTCCTAAGGATAACTTTTTTCTTTACCCTTTTTATATACAAATTTAAGTAGAAACAGACACAAGAAAACAAAAGGCTGCTTATTTCCCCTGTAAAATATAAAGACATATTAAGGTATGTTTAATAACTATGTATGTATTAAATTCATTTTTAACTGTCAAATTTCAATTAAACACCTTTTCTGTAAAAAATTATTCTTGATATGTAAACCGTTTGATCATTATATTTTAAAATATTTTTTTAAAATCATTATGATATTGCGGGCTTGACTGCAGGCTTGAATCCTGGCTGAGTGGGTGCGGACTGAAAGAAAATTTTGCGGGCCAGGTGCGAGCTGAAAGAATCATGGTAACTGCGGGATGGGGCGGGCTGAATTGTTTTCTTTGATGACGAAGCGGGTTGCGGGTTGAAAGTGCACGATGCGGGGCGTGTGTGGATCAAATTTTTAGCACGCGTAGGTCCCTATCCTGTGGGACAGACAGGACTACTTATCTCAACGGTTAAACTTTAAACTAGAAATTTGTATTATTTCAATTTAACACCTTTGTAATATTCTGCATGCGCATGCTTACAAAATATTACTTATTCTGTAAAGTCCTGACCACAACACAAGCATATTTATGTAGTTTGTTTATGTAACAATTCTAATCAAACACACATGTACGGACTACATAGTCCTCTTGACTACATTTTCGATTTTGACTCCAGCAATCGATAACCAGTAGAGTCTACTCTTGTGAGTTCGAGTCTGTGCAGTGTTGGCGCCGCCATTCGGGCCAATCAATTCCATGGCATAAATGGTCTAAGTCGTGCCTCTGCATATTTAAAAAAATTCATATATTGGACGTTCCACCTATTTTGAGCAAACTAATGAGGTTAAACCCCCTAGAAGGGCTCGGACTTAGCATTCCATATATGCGTATGTGTTACATGCTTATGCAGCTAGGAGTAGGATACATTATATTCTCTTGGAGGCATTCCATATATGCGTATGCAGCACGTATGCGTCAAACGTATGCGTATGCAGCACGTTTTGATCTCTCAAAGTATCGATTGAAAACGTGTACGAATGGAAACGGACGGGGGAGTTCCACTCTTTGACGTACGTGATACGGGTATTTTTGGGGTTCCCCCACCCGCGCTGTTTGCACGTGAAGATGGATCGGAGGAAGGCATCACTTTAGTCAGGCAACAGGTTTAGATCAAGCTAGTCAGGCAACAGGGCTATGCATGCAAGGCTACCATCATACAAAAATGGCCAGCTCATGACCAACACATGGGACAGCATCTGTGTTTTCTCGAACGTTTTCTTTTAGCTTCGCCCATCATCTTGTGGCACAGAAGCTTTGTTATAAGCATCAAATGGTCTTGTTCTTGAAAATGAAGAAGAGTTGATTTGACTGGGGCAATTTTGTTGTCCAAAAGACCGAATGTTGCTTTGCACACGCATATACGGGAAAAGGTCCTACGTTTTTGCTGCATACGTACCGTATACCGCATACTGCATAACCGTATATGGAATCATAGGCGTCCATTTTCTAGCTGCATACGCATATGTACTGCACAAGTGTTATATATATCATTTTGCAACGTTTGCTTTGACTGCCCGACTGTATCCCATAGGCAGGACCTAATGGGGGGGGGGGGCGGTTAACTGGTATGCCGAAGATCCAAATGGGGGCCTAGAACGACCAGGAATTTCCTATAGAGCAGAATAATATGTTTTAAATTGCTAAATTCATTTTTAGTTTTTATTTTGGCTTATATGAATTTTATGTTAGAGAGCACCAGAGGACCCGTGTCGACCATGTGTGCCCTATAGGGCAAAATGAGGTGGTATCGTTTGTCATTTAGAAAGCATGTTTATGAAATTTTTAACTGGGATTGACCAAACGGAGATAATGGGGCCCGGACAGGCCAGGAAAATCCTACATGGCCCAATTAAATGGTTGAAGTTTCATTCAGTTCCGCCGCGATAACTTACCAGGACTTCGATAGATTTCACCAAACTCACCATATCCACCTAACAACAGATTATCCCGCCCGGGTTCGATTATGGGCAAAATCCATGCATATTTAATAAGGTCTCGAGTCAATAGGCTACTTTGTGGTGGGCCGCGATAACTTTCGAAGAATATGAAGGATTTTTATTAAACTTATCAGAAATGTTAATTAATCAAATATCTCGCCTAACTACGATTTCAAGCAAAATCCACCCATATCTAATGTGGTCAGAGGTCACCACACTTTTATGATTAAGCAAAAATCCGATGGATTTTCATGAAACTCATTATACATATTTACAATAGTTTCTCACCTGAATTACATTCTCATCCAAAGTCACGAATATTTAATGAGGGCAGAGGTCTCCAGATCCACGGTGGGCGTATTTATGGCGCTCTTGTTAATTTATCTCATGGCACAAGGAAATGCATAAATCACCGTTTCTCTTGCGATATTTTGAGTTTCAAATAGGGAGTGAAAAAGAAAAACAAAAGTAACTTGGACCTGTCAAAAGTTTCCCATATACAAAAAAAACAGAAAATATCAGAAAATGAGGAAATCTCTTTTGGATTTTGTGTATAACATCACTCGGACTCAAAGGAGCCCGGCTCGGTCTTGGGGATCTCCAAAGGGGCCATTAAATGCATGTCAATGCGGAACTTTGTTTTTTATCCTCTTCTTTCAAAGGGCACAAGAGCAGGCCTGACGATGGCTCATCTGTCTTAAATAGCAATTTTTTTGGTGGTACATGATAGTATATGTACACGGTGAGATTTTATTTAAAAAAAAGAAAACAGATCTTTCATAGAATCATAGTAGTTATCTGTGCAGCTTTCACTTCCAATCTAACACCTGTTAGCATAAAGAAATCGTTAAGCGCTCGCAACAATAATTTAGCTAGCTCGAACAAAGTGGTTAATTCGCAATTTCGTAAAGTCGACCTATTCTTCGTTATTTTTACTAATTGTTCGGACCGTTCTTTAATTCTTCGGTCAGACATTGAAGACCAAAGTATTCTTGAATCAGAACCCTAATCAAACTGATATCTTAAAATATAATAGACGCCAACCTTTCGTCGACCAACCTTTTTGTCATACACAAAGGTTAATGTAGTTGGCTTGGCAGGAGATCGACAGCTTATTTTCCTTATGATTCTATAGACATTTAAAGAAATCATCGTAGGGTCAGACTTCGTTTCTGTTCGCGAAATATGCTATTCCTAGCAAAACTATACTCGGCCATGGCTTTATTATATCCTATTTACTACTAAATGTAATTTTTCGCCGTACAATCGACAGAAAACACACGCATTTGTTTCGACTTGTATGCGATAACAAAAAAATCAAGTTAAAGATTTAGCTGAACGTCATATTTCATGAGCAGCATGTTTTAAAAGCAGCTAAGTAATTTCAGGGTAAGCTTTCCTATTCTTATGATGTGTCTAAAACTTAATTTCACACAAAAAATGGTTAAATAATGTATGGCATATCCAAACTCACTGAATCTAGGGACACCTATTTTCTCTTCTAGACACGTACAGATAATTTTGCAACCAGCATATCATACGGTTTTACGTGGTTCACACAGCAGTAATCCATTCTTGAGATTAAGCGAAATATACCAGGATTTATTGGAAAATTACCAGCCTTAGGACACATTCGGCATCGTTAGCTTAAAATAATACATGTCCATGCATCTGCGATTTGTCATACAGAAAACTACACTACCGACAATTGTTTTTTCCAACGTATACACCAGGGCTAATAACGTAAATTGATTTGGCATGTCTGCTTGAAATATCTGAATCTCTATGCATACATCTTCGACTTTTTCTTCTACTCAAGACTGGTGCGGCACCTACAATAGTTTTCCGTACTGTAACCTCATGACAGTATCTCAGGACTGATGTATGTTATACAAGTACTTGTCCTCAGGTTCAAATTGTCAGTACTTGCATTGTATATGTACATATCACACATGTACTTGGAAAGTAATCAAGTACTTTTCAAATAGTGGTCAAGTACAGTGAAACCTCGTTGTGTCGAAGTCGAAGGAACCCTCAGAAAGCTTCGCACCTCCGAGGTTCGACACAAGCGGGTTTTATTTGGTAATTATTTAACAAGAGTTGTCCAGAATATCGAGTCTGTATTTTCGACTAAAGCAGGGTAAAAAAAACCGGCTTAGTTTAACTGTTATCGTTGTTATGGCGACACCAATACTAGAGCAACAGCAATTGGCGATGTCTGTGTACGGATAGTTGGGTAATATTCTTGGCGCGAGTTTTGAATTTTGATCCCCCAATCGTGAAGAGCTGGTTGATGTTATTAAAAGAGGTCAAACTTTCCTAAAAATTAAGTATTTCAATGTTATTAGCGTCAGAGATACCTTTCTAATACTCCATCAAATATATCGCCCTCTTTACCTTTTTGAGCTAACGCCCAAGCCGTAGACAGAATTCCTAACCCCTTCCAAATTCTGGGTTGGGTCTCTATAACTGGAGAGGACTATATGTTTATCGAGCAAGTGATTAGATGCACTTATGGTCCTTACGTCTTGACTTTGTTAGGTTTTGCAATTTAGCCTTATAAATGACTTGAAAATGACTGAAATCGACCCTACTTTGTCATCAATCCGCCAAATTGTTTTGCAATATATGTCACTCGACTTATTGGTAACATTACACTGAACCTTACTTTTTGATCTTTTGAGAAATCGTGAGAACAACTAGACAGAAAAACAGGGAGTAGGCAATTAATCCTGGCAAAGAAGCAATGTATATCAGATTCATAAGCCTTTCCAATGTTGGAAAATGTATTGAGTCATAAAATACATTTTTATTTAATTTCATGTGTTGTCAAATTGAATGTAACTTGTAAACTAACCTTAAATTAGCTGGTGAAGAGCCAACATGTCGCAATGTGTTGTCCGATAGATGCCTGGTAGAGGTTTGGCATGGCGGTGAATATTGACAGCTTGATATACCTACCTTTGGCAGCTTGCCAATCTGCCTGCCCCTAGTGTAGAGGGCGGATTTAGATAAAGTGTGTGGAAGTCAATGATAGTGCTTTAAAAATTTAATAATTTATACAAAATGGAGGGGAGGAGGCGGCCCCTAATCAATATGCTCTCCACCCCACCTCGACAGCGTGTGGATCCGCTACTGGAATAACAATAGAACCCAAATGTCTGACGTGCAAGGCATATTTTGCAATGCAATGGTAAAAGCATGATGAATTAGTAATTTTATTTGACTACATGTTACTAGAATCTCATCTACTTGACACCTCCCAAAGTGAGGGAGGTATTTTACCGGTATGAATATTTAGTGCAGATCCTTTGTTTTGGACGGCCCACTGCAATCCATTATCATGCGTGCTATGCCGAAATATACCAACTTTTTTTCTGCATATTTTAGTTTTATGTTTATTTACGCCATGACTTCTGGTTTTATATTGTTAATGGAGGAACCACACTGGATTCACTGAAACACATCGTCTCTGCAAAATAATAAGTCACAATGCACTTTTGGTACATTGAGTTTGACCTGCATAGCGCTCTCTGTTGGTGGCGGCCGACTCTGAAAAAAAAATTCTCATCGCTCCTCGACTGGAACTTTAGCTGATGATTCCTCAGGCCTCAAGTCTAATATCGCACATCAAAAACTATCTGTCATTGTTTTCCTCTTAGTAATGAATGTAACCTAAGGATTGAAAATGACCTGTTATATCCGATGAACTGTTATAACTAAATTAAAATATTCATTAATATCACTGACCAGGAAATGAAAAAGAAATGGATTATAATATCAAAATTCCCTGTCAGATAACGTGAACTGTATGAATTATATTCTAAAAATATATATTAAAAAATCATCCGATGTCAATTTTCCTCTGTAAGGACTGTATTTATTTATTTATTATCCTAATAAACTGTAGCAATATGTGTATGCATATATGACCTGGAATATCACCTGGTATGGACTGAACAGTGTGGAATATTAAAAAAATATAACCTGCATTAATCGAAAATACCCAGTTGTATAATGAGGGAAAACAATATATTTGAGGGTCTCCTGGTTCTATCTTGAACAAACCACATATAATTTGCACAAAGCATTCAGAGAAACACACGTGTGGTTTGTTTACCTGCCGGGTGGGCGTGTCACCGGTGCCTTGAAGGTAAGAATCTAAAGTAATAACAAATGGAAATAAAGTCTGAGAAGAAGAGGTAATATAGGCCATGGTTGGTTGATGTGATTGAAAAAAAACTGTTGCAAATAATATTTGTGATCTGGCCATGTGTTTCCTAATGTTGATACTGATGCATGTTAGCAGTTTGTGAGTATAAGACCTTTACTATTACCATGATCATTGATTGGCTTTTTAATAAGTTGTTGACAGTTCAGCAGTTGACACATTAGTCCAATTAGATCATATTTTTGATTGAAGCTACATTGTTTTCTATTTTATAAAATGTATACATTTGCTATAACGTTCCCCTCCACACTTGGTGGTGGGTGAAGGGGGGAGGAGAAGGGATAATGATGGGACTTACAACACCCCTTTACCTTTGCTTTTTATTTTCTTTAACTAATAAATACTGGGCCGATGACTTGAAAATAACTGTACACCAATGACAGCAAGAGTGCCCGACCAGTGTTGCATAAGGTTACCAAGGGAGTGCTGTAGTGACCAGAGTGGGCGGCCTGAATCTTGACAATGCAAATGAATACAATAGAGCCCCTGAAAAACTTCAATGACAAGCTTACTTTACTTAAACCCCTATCTGTATCTGTTGTGAAAATTAAGTCAAATATACTCACAGGAATAAAATGCGGCTTCGTCAAAGATGGACCAACTTTAAGGTACTGATTTTATATTTATGTTAATAACTTAAAAAATATTTAATTCAGATCTAATTTTGGATATATAATTGAATTTTGATGAAATAGTTTTTTCAACAATTATCATGTTAAGTGAGTAAATATTTTTCCTGATATTTTACAAAGTGCATTATGTTTGGCACATTACTTTTATAAATTACTTTATACTTACCGAATTTCTCGCATGTACATAGGAACTATATAGGGGAATATTTATGTATATATTAAGATAAAGAAATAAGATCCTATTCGAAGGCGTAAATGTAGATGTTGCCCTAGGTTCCAGGACGGTCTAATAGTGTTTCTGCATTTTCTTTTTAAACTGACTTTTAGTAAAGAAATAACCAGTGTCTGCTAAGATTATATTGGGCGTTATTCCGATTTTGAGCAAACAGAAGTTATACCAATTTTGAGGTTAAACTCAATGAAGGGCTCGGACGTTGCGTAATTATTTCTCAACATAACATTTTCGTGGAGTGAATCCATAATATTAACCCATATATTAAAAAAAATATGTACCGAGGTTAGTTTATAAAAAAATGCAAATTTCAAACCTTTTAGACACATTTTCCAGTGGGGTAATGTTTTGAAATATGATATACATGAATCACTTTAGCAGAATATGGCATTAAACCTAATTATGACGGGGGTGCAGCAAACTCGAAAGATACGGCCTGTTTGGAATTGGCCCCAGGACTATTGGGGGATAAAATAAAAGAATGAAAACAAGGGTAAAGAATCAGCTTGAAACATCCGGTGTCAACATCCGCCCTTTTAAGCACATGCTAACCCCATGCATGGCGTGCGTGTCTGCAGGTTTCCTCGTCCATGACGTTGTATGACTGTTACTTAAAAGATATGTCTAATCGTGACCACGATAAGCCAATGGCCACATCTGTGCGAAAGTCAGTATAACAAATCGGCTGGCGTCTTGGTTAAACTGTTATCGCTGTTATGACGATTCTAAAGTAGAGCAACAGCCATAGGCGATGCCTGTTTTACCGTTAATACGGATAGTTGGGTAACATTCTTGGCGCAAGATCGAAATTCTGTCTGCATCACCCACTCATGAACAGCTGGTGGATGTTATTATAAGAGGCCCAGCTATTCTGTAAATTTAGTATTCACACGTTATTACCATCCCAGACACTTATTTTTCTCATACCCCATCAAATATATCGGCCTCTTTACCAGATGTAATAGTCTGTAATATATGAAACGATATGGCTATTCATATATATAAATATATATATATATAAATCTTAGCCGATATATTGGATTATTACTAATTGCTTTTATTTATTCATTTAACATAAAAAAGTACTCATCATGCATTTTGGGAATCAAAACATATTAATACTACTAATTAAACTCAATCAAATAAAGAGACTCCATTTATTTTTTTCGGAATGGATCTGACCATTCCGTCTTAACTTTATTAGATATTTTCAGTTCAACAGAAGAAAGTAATGAATTTTTCAGTTTTCATGTTTTTTTTTAGGAAAAATGTGTGGTTTTCTTATGGTATACAGTCGATCTTGAGTTATATATAAACTCTGGTAACAAATGAAACAGTTTCGATTAGAAGATCGAAATGAGTACGTTTCTTCTTTAACTAAATACAAGATCGCTATTATTAACATTTTGTCCAGCTGCTGACAAAATGAGAACCCGTATGTAACAGACTTACTTTACTATACTGCCGTTCAATATCAGGTTTTGCTTTTTACAAGAATTTTTCACCTTTTTTATTTCATATGTATATAGTGGAGGTACACGTTTAAAACCTAGTTTAATATGTATTTATTTATCTGATTACTTCCATTTGGGTTTGGGACTACGCGACAGAACTCGGGATTTCCAGGCTTTAAGTCTTGTACCTTTAACACTAGACCACAGAAGGCTGTATTTCTGTTTCTAAAGTCAAATTATTTACACTTTTTACCTCATTCCATCATGATGTGATTTTTTTTCATCATTTTCCCAAATGCCACAATTTTTAATGCCGCCATACTTTATTTCATTTGTTCACAGCAAATCGTTTTAAAACGGGCCACAAACGCCAAAGTAGAGACTTTAAAAATTCTGTACTTAGTACCAAAATGTTAAAATTTTTATGGCTGAATAGTAAAAATAGGAATTTATCTCTGATAATGAAATATATCAGGATTGCTAAATTTACATCACAGGCAAGGGCTAAATCAAATAGCAAACAATCGTATTGACTCGATGACATTCTACCGCGACAGCGACCGGATCGTGGGTTTGGTAGTTGGCATGATTATCGTATTTGTGTACTTACATATTAGTGTCTTTTGGCCAAGACGAATTAACAGAGATAAGCATGTGCAAGACGCTCAGCTCTAACTACCGCTGTAAACGCTTCATAGGCTTCTCACCTGTCAGTCAAGGGAGTGTTTTGGGGACTGCCCTATCAGCACAGTCTGCCACTGTTAGTACACAGCCTCCTCGGACGTGTGTTGTTTTGGTAATAATTTTAACAAGAGTTTTAATTGAGAATTCTTTATGTCACCGATTTCACATTTTTACAATTAGATTGGAAAGTAAATGACCTTAAAATGACCTTGAAATGGTACAAGAATATTGTAGTAGGCTCATTAATTATTATGGTACATTATTTTTTTTAAACAAAAATATGGTCCATCTATTAGAGTGATATTGTTCATCATTTTAGAATGATTTCTGTTTCAAGAAAATAATCAATGATTCATTAGGAAATCGTACAAAATGGCCTTCCCTTGGACCATTCAGTCCAGTTATACAATGGACAATAAAATTGTTTACAAGTAAAAATCCAACGGAATCCATATCCTTTATCACAATTCATAACATTTATATTAACATAATAATAACATAATGTTTAACATTTCAGATAATAACAACTATAGAACTCAAATAACGTCAGTTTGTTACGTAACAGGTGAACGATGGCCCGAAACATTTATATATCAAGGTGATGACCAATTCAATTAAAGAGCACGCATACTCAACTTTAAATTTATATTCTGCCAGAAAACGTGTTTACTTTTTACAGGATACTTGCCAATCACTCAAAATATTAAATATGAAACAATTTAAAAACTGTTATATCCATAATACTTGACATATCAACAGTTAATTATTCACCGGGAAATTTTGATTTGAAATTACTGAAAAATTCTAGCCTGGTCCCTTTGGAATAAGACTCAATCCTCAATGAATACGGACTATTATTTTACAATACTAATATTACCATAACCCCAAAAAATTATATATTTATTATTAGCTTATTTGTGGAAAAAATATAGTTCAAGATTAAACGATAAAGTAACCTTTTTTAAAGTAAAACCATCGTTAACAGTGCACAGACCATAACCCTTCGACCTAGAATCTGCAAACATATCATCCAGGGAGTTCCTTAAAAATCTCTTAGATATTATGAAATGGAGTTCTGAGAGTCTCCCGAGCTTTGAGGCCTTGCTTCTGCGCCCAAGAATATTTAAAAAGTTGTAACAAAAGCGGAAGTAACTAAATAAATAATATATGACATGTCATGAGTCTTGCTTTGCATATAGAGCTTAGACAGTTTCATCAGTGGCTATAGACAGGTGACTTCAGCTATTTCTTTCTCATTTTTACGCATTATTTCCTTATTTTTAGACCATCAAATGACAGCAATCATATCAGGTTCTCAGCCGTGATTTCATCTTGTGTCACGAGACCTTGTTTCTTTTTTATCATGACTTGTTCTTTCATTTGCTGACGACTGATGGCTTTACTTGCATTTTTCTAATAATCACATATTTCTTCAGTAATGTTTTGAAACTTCAAATTACGGCTGTCAAAGGTTGACTGCTAAAACGATATTTATTTATGTATTATACATGTGATTCAGTTTTCTTACCCTTAGAGTCCTGTGACCTTGAATCCCTGATTAGTTGTCTAGTTTTGACTGAGCGCAGTGAACCATGTCAGGTCCAGCTTTTTAATGACCTGTGTAATCATTGTATTTTAAATTGTTGTCCCCTTCATTTATTTTCTGCTGGGCAAGAATCCCCTTTCTCCATGTCACAAGTCTTTTCTTATGCTCCAGTAATCACACAACTCAAAGTGAGGCTGTAATGTTTTTGTGTCTTGTTGCATAAGGAATTTGGTATGAAGGCCAGAGTTGATATGTGAACCTGAAACTGAGGGTTCACTTGTGAGCTGCACGAAATGCTCCATGCATGAACATTGACGTGAAATCAGAGGATATTTTGCCAAATGACCAACGAACATTGGTAACCAACTCTCTATCAAAACTGTACAGTATCATGTGACTGAAGTTATATATAATCTTTGGCTATGCATAACTTTACCAAAGCAACAAAAGCATGGTAAATCATGCACCGGAAGTAACCCTGTGAGGGATTGATTCTATGACAACCGACCGCCACTACTACCATCCTGTGACAACAGACGTTCCTCAAACTCTGATGCAATATTTGTGAGCCTGTTACAATTTTCCTTGTTGCATTGTTTAGACACTGTATTGCAGCCTCGGTAAAGAACATGACAGGGTTATATATTTCATCACTTTTTTAATACCTAATTAACTTGTGACGTGCCCTGTTGAATTTAATTGGTATTAAAACCAATTCTCTCACGGTATATATGTCCTTCCAGTTTTCCTGTGTAAATACATTCCCTTCTTGTGACACATTTTTCTTGGGAAGATTTCGTTAAGAACATATACCGGTATCAGCTCCCGGTCCGGCTACTTACCCGGCGACAGCTACCAGCCAAGCCATATGATCGAAATTACCTTCACTGAACATAGTCAATACAAAAGTTTATTACATAAATGCAGTCTTAGTTGTTTGTACACGTGTGTGTGAGTTTGCTCGGCTTTTCTTGGGCATCCTTTCTTAATGTTTCAAACGAACCTGACCAAGGGCCAAAGTGCCCCCGTGACAACATCAATTATGTCAGTTTCTCAAATAAGTTTCACTTGGTGCTCTGAAACCTAGTATATTTGATAATTTTAACTAAATTTAATGAATAATAGTGATGCAATATCTGCCAGTCCGTGAACCTGAATGGAATGAACAATAATTTCCACAATTGTTAAGATTTATCGTGCATATTATGAATTTAAATTAATTGACATAATAATGGATATCCTCTGTGTGGGTTATCATATGGCAGGATCTCGAAAATCGAAACCTCACCAACAAATGAAAAAATGAAAATTTAACGTCACGAATATGAATCCGACCATAGTAGTTTATAGCACTGAATATATGCATCACACAGCTAACTAGTGTTTGCTTATGATGTGGTGTATCATTGGGCCTAATATATACCTCATGCAGCCAAGCATGAGTTGTAATTAACATATGCATAAAACACCATGCACATGCGACATGGAGTCCCGGAAACTGAGTTATTCCTTTGGCGGATTCAGAAGGGGCTCAGGGGAAGGGGGGGGATTATAGAAAATAGAAATGTACACAGGTCATACTGAAAAGCAGCCTCGGATGTTGACCGGTGACGTCTTCTTCCCTACACTTTTGCTAGAAAGATTTTTAGGTAACATCTACTCTCACTACCGGCACACTTGTGCACCTGTGTCAGCATTTTGAGCCACCCCTTTTTCTTTAACATCCTGCATCCTCCCCTGTTTTCAATATTTTCCTTGAGGAAAAATGAGTTAGTCATTCTTTAGAGAACATGTAAGAATATCTTATTGGACATCTTAATACAACTCTAAGGTAGTCCGATAAAAAGATGAAACACTTCTGAATTTCAAGTGAAATTGCCTTCGTAAATTACCTACCTATATATAAATATATTTATATTATATTTATATCAAATATTACCCATCAATCAAACTATTCATAAACATATTCTGGAACAAGGAAAGAGAATATTCACTGGATATAATGAGTTTTCTTTTTTAGAATAATGCTAGTATATCTAGAAAAAAGCAAGCCCTTCTTATCAAGGTTTTGAACTGATTTTCGTAAATGATATTTTTTAAAGAGAACGAGTTCCTAAGCAGTTAGATTTTATCATATACAGAGCCATAGCAAGTAGGTGTAAAGGGATATTTTGTTAAATTGAATACTGTTATGTAGACCAGCACAAGAATTCAGATATCACATCAGTTACATGTAAGATAAAAAAAATTGTTGTAGAGAGAGAAAAACGCCATAGCAAAACAAGCATATGAATAGAAAGAGTAAATTAAACTGTTATATCTAAGGGTAATATGGATATCAATGTTATGTGAAGAAGGAAGAACGGAGTGTCCTTTATGCAAATTGAAAACTTGCGTAAAGATAGAAAAATCAGCAAATTTCAATATAAAATATTACATAGGTACCTTTGCCTCAAAGAAGACTTAAGAAACACGGAATATCGGATGAACATTATTGAATATATTGTAGGTTGGAGATATTGCACATCTATTTTTTCATTGTGGTGTTCTCCAGAGATTATTTATTGAAGTAAGAAGTTATTACAATATTGATACAGAGCCAAATACTGAAAAAAAATGTAGTCTTGGATGTGACATACTAGGAAAGTTAGAAAGAAAACCAAGTCCTTTACATGGAAAATACTTCATTTAAAAGACAAAAAATGTGCATGGGCTAAATATTGATCAATATCAGCAAAAGATAGAATGACCATTGTAAATGTATAATTGACCACTAAAAGAAAGTGTAAATGGCGGTTGATTTGGGATATATGTGATGTCTAAAACTTTTAAGTGCTTGTTACTAATGTGTTTGTTTTGTCAATTTAAAATATATGTAGGTTCTCCAAAACCTGTTTCCCGGTACCAATATATAATATAGGTACATTTGCTTTTATGTTCAAGGGGAGATGATACCGCACCCGCCACATCTTGCTGGAAAGTAAGATGAAAAGTACCTCACCCCCCCCCTATTTATTTTCTGTAGTTTTTTTTCATTTGTTTTTCTATTTTGCAGTCTATTTGCTTTCTAGTTCATTTGTCAGGTCATTTACATTTTTACAGGTCTAATTCCTGTTAAATTGATTTTGGGTGATTTCATGAAATAGGAAAAAAAGCATTATGAACTTTCAATGTTATGACATTTAGTCTACATTCCCTTTTTGTATCAACCGTTTCAATGATTTTCCACTTCTGAATAATGTGTAGGACATATAATATGCATTCCGTGCATACCAGTTGACAACGATTTCACATTCGAGCACCCCCCCCCCCCCCCCCCCCCCCGTCAATCCTGAATCTGTATTTGGTGTTTCTTCAGCTTGTCCTTGTTATTTTTAACTCCAGCTTTCCTTGTTTATTTTTTAACTTTTAAATTATGCTTCAGACATTAAAAGTCCTGCCCCTGCAAAACCATGGATCCGCCTTCGGTTTTGTCTTGTCTCCAACTTCTCATTGTATATCCTCTTCAGCATATATGACCAGCACATATTATAATTTGCATTCTATATATTTCAAATATATATATACGATTTCGAGATTAGAACCAACCTACCCCCGCCCCTTGCCAAAGATGGGGCCACCCCTCATTTGCTCGTCAGCCCGACAGCATTTAGAGGTTTTCATGGTATTTTAATGGAATTAGTTAACTGATAGTTGACCTTGACCGATATTTGTGGCACATCGTGAGCTTTGACTTAATTTCACTGCAATGCTATCTCAATCATGTCTTAAGCATGCAGGTCAAGTTATCTAATGCATCAATATTGGAATAGTTTACCCGAGTTGTAGGGGCGGTAGGAATCCTTGTTTTGGCATGACAGTAGGCCAAAATACCAAACGTTTGTCAGTGCTATAATAGTCATAATAAATCTTTTGTAGTCTTCATCACTACATATGTTTTAGTTTACGTCTTGACTTTTTCTAAGTACCTAGTCACCGTGGACGTGTATAAATTGAGTGTCATTTGTTTGTACGCGTTTTAGCACCCGTAAGGGTCATCGGATATGGTTTTAATTTGATGGACGGGATTCAGGAATGATTCTGTCTATAAATTTAACTTTGGCTGACCTTGCAATTTGGATTTAGACCAAAAATTACCCGAGATAGTATCTTTGACATGCCGGTTAATTGTTATCAGGTGTGTGTGTGAAGTATATTAGGTATACATTTTATCTTTTCAAGCAATACGATTGTAATTTTCAAATTAGTATCTGGTAGTATTTGCTTAACAGGTGAATGCTTTTGGTTGCAGGAGACGGATTTATCTTATGATGGTCTGGGTAACTAAATTCGGTCATTTTAGGTGGATTCTTCACCAGTGAGGAACTCTGGAACGGTCAGGGTTTTTTTAATTAGTTTCATATTTTAGGCAGAGGACACAAGATGCTGGACAGGAAGATAGAAGATGCTGGACAAGAAGACACAAGATGCTCGATTTCTGATTGTGGTGAGCTGTAAATTAAGGACAGGCGATAACATTACCATTGAAAGTCAACTGAGGTATATAGCAATGGCCCTTTGTCCGTCCTTCCGTCCGTTAGCAAGGCACCAATCGTATTCGCTAGACCTAGAAACTTCTTCCAATTCTACATCCTGGGAGGTCAATAATTAGTCTTTCTGGAAAACTGAAATTAGGTCAGTCCGACCTATTACCTCCAAGTTATGGGGATTGTTTGTATCCCCAAGAATGATTAAAATTTTTAAACAAAAACCTCAAGTATCTTAATTAATGCATGGATTGCCATGAATCATGTCTTGAATATTTACCTACTTGCCTAGTTTTGCCAGTTCCCGAAAACTTGTGGCGCCACCTGTATTTTATTTTAATTTTTGAATTTTTTTAGAAAATGTCCGGAATCATGTCAGTTTCTCAGACGTTGTTCCATCTACTATCCCGGCTAGTATTATAAGCGGCTGTCTTATTTCACAGTCTGCCTGTCTGTCTGTTCGTCTGCCCGTCCGTTCGACAAAGAATTCTTTCCTAATGACAAGTAAATATCAAACTTGACCGTTATATGGCCCATCAATAAACAACCACCCTATTTATTTTTGGGGCATGAGGACAAATGTCAAGGTCTCAGGACCCACTATTTATTTTTGGGGCATGAGGACAAATGTCAAGGTCTCAGGACCCATTAATTGATATGGCTGACCTGCCAATAGACGAAGAACTGAATTGATATTGGGGTATCAAGGTCAAAGGTCAAGGCCACAGGGGCTATCTGTATGTGCACAAATATGTTTCGATGGTAACTCTAGGTTGGATTGCCATATTGGTTTTTATATGACCAGCTGTCCGCCAATAAATTAAGAATCCTTTTGATTTCGGGGTCACGAGTTCCTATTTCTTATATACACAACTATCACTTATTCAAACCTCGGCGTCTTTGTTCAATTGCTGAAATACTGTTATACTGTACTAAAAAAGTTTCAAAAATTCCCCTACAGACAAATTAAACTAAGCGTCGATACCCATGGGTCCCAAGTTTACACAGTGTTTAGCGTAATTGTAGACCCGTCCTGGAAAGTTGGTGATTGTTTAGTGTAAGCCGTAATCATGGGAATACAAAGCGTTTATGTGCAGGAAGAAAAATTGTAATAATGATACCGGAGTCGCCAGTGGTTCAAATTGTCTAGTTGTCTTTATTATTGTTGGTCCGAATATTTTCAAAGTATGCAGTCTTCATCATGATGTATATAATTAAACAATTTCAATGTGGCCTAAAACTATGCTGTCAGCGCTGTAAACTTTTGCAATGACTAATAATGACTAATAGCACTACAACGTTTCTGTAAGTAAATTAGATAGCGCGTCATGTATTTACACGAATCTTAAAGAGCTCTCTTACCAGCCCTTTTTCGAAATGACAAATGATGACGAAATGATGATAAACCAACCACTAGAAAAAAAATTAAATTACACAGAAAGGCTAATATTCAACTGATCTATGCACATACGTGAACCAATCAATCCGAAACACGCACATCCTGCATTCACAGCCGAGAGATCTGCACACAACATACTCAACAGAGGCGCCTAGTTATATTAATGAATGGTTCTTAAATCATTTAACTGTAATATCCTTATTTCCTTCGTTTTGGATACTCAAAATTGAAATCAGTATTCCATAGCACGTGTGCTTTGTTCATTTCTAAAAGCAACAACAATATTGTTAATTTTGGACAAAAGATTTTATTCCTACAAGCAAGTAAGAATTAATTTACATGCAATATCATTCGTGTATGCTATTTTTTTCTAACTGAACACGTGATTTTCTCAATGACTAAGATTTTCAGATGATATAAGGTAAATATGCAAACATCATACAATAGCATAATAAAGTATGTAATGTTATATATGTAGTTAATATATGTAATAATACGATGCTAATATTTTCAGCAATGATAATAGGTACTACACTATGTAAATATCACACAACGGCACTTTCAAATATGTAATGTAATATATATAATTGATATATGTAATAATATAATGTTAACATTTTCAGCTATGATAATAGGTACAACAGTAGGTTTCTCTTTGATCCAAGTAAATGTGCAACTACTGGTGAGCAGTATATGATATTATATAATTCTACAAACACTTATACTACTACCGATTGTAAGGCTTGGCACTTAATACACACAAAGCAGATATGTCATGTGTTACTTCTCATTGATGAAAATGGTCTTGATTAGTAACACATGTAATATTGTCCTTCCGGCTAAATTAATTGATTCCACAAATGTCATTTTATCAGCGTCTATTAGTTCCCGTCTAATGTTGTGACATGTTTGTGCTCTCCTTTAAACTGTATTTAGTTTTTTATTAACCTGTAAATACATATGCTCAAATCAGTAAATTAAGATACACCGTGTGCTCATCGACTGGATTCGACCAATACGGCGGCACAGAAAGCCGGATATTCATTTAAGTGATAATCAACATGGAAATGATTCAGATGATATTATATATATATATATATATATATATATATATATATATATATATATATATATATTCTGACACTGCTCGACTAGATGTCATCCAAGAGGTGAGTAGATGTTAACCCACGTGTCCGGTGTGCAAACGGGTTTACTGAAGTAAGTTACTGTTATAGTTAACTAAAATGAGAAAAACGAGAAAAACTTTATCTCAAACCCCTTGCCTGATTTCATTTGTCTCACGTACAATGAAGTTTCGGCAAGTTTGGTGAGAATACCGGTCTACCGTGACAGGTCTTACTCAACGCCAGCGAGCAAAGAAAGGAATCCAAAAGGTTCTACCCGATCTTAATTAAAAAATAGTCGTGCAGCTATAGAGACCCCATCCACCAGCATGTCCCCTATTACTAAACGACAGCAGGGACCCTGGGGTATCCTTTAACACGTTTCGGATGTTAACACGATAAAAAAGAAGCACTCATAGAGTGCATACCTACGCCAACAACTGCAACCGCTGCCAGGCCCGAGTCAAAATATAACCAACCTCTATCCCGACTTTCAACATTAATTCACTGAAATGCATTGAAAACATTAGGTGATATTAGCTATTAGTATATTTTAATCAAATACCTACTGCCCATCATTTCAGAAAAATTAAATGGAAATATTAAAATTTGGAGTTTTTGTGTTTTGAAAGAAAGCCCCTCAGCGTCTTCGACTCGATTAAAGGGTCGCCGGAGGAGCTGTCCACGCCATCCACCAATAAACTTTACGGTACGTTACTCATTAACGCTTGAGCAGAAGCGGATCCGGATGGGGGGGGGGGGGGTTGGGGATCCAGGCTGGGGGCCCGGGACCCCTCCCCCCTTTCATACGAAGCAGCCTTTTTTAAGGGTTTCAGACAAAAGTTTGCGGCTTGGACCCCCTTTATCCGGACCTGGGGAACTTTTACGCTGCTACTTATGATAGCCTATGAATGTTTACGGTATCTTCCTTGTCCGCAGAATGTCTCAAAATGTTTTCAATAAATTAGAATTAACTTTTGTCGAGGAGCTGAAAGAAGGGTTTAAATTTTGGAACAGGTCGGTTTTTCTGTTTAAAAGCTTGTATGGAAAAAGCATATCTGTATCCAGATGAGCATGATGAAATCACCGATAACCTATCACCCATAACCCACCCTTCCACAACATTTCATCTAAGTTCATCGAAAATTTTCAAAGATATTGCTACGGCACACAAACACTGCTCATCACATGATCCCTGCCTTATTTGTTGGCAGGGGTACAAACTGGCCATCCTATCGGAGATGTAAGATTCTTCACATTATGGCGGCCTAGAAAGAACTTTTATTTTAAAAGGGACAGATATAAGATAGGTCCTCATAATAACGTTACTTCAGCTGCCAGATGCAGGTTTCAGGAGTCCTCTGACTTACTTAAACTCAAAAATGGCTGCTAATATGGTCACAACAACGGCGGATAAGCTAATTATTTATTGTAGTAGTGTTATCACGTGTAAATAATTTTCACAGGTCCCCCCCTCCCCTCCGGTAAAAGAACGAAACCAATCTTTGTTGCCTTCCGAAATGTCTAGTAAACCATCTGGAACAAAACGGTGGGCCCAGCGTATAAAATACGTGGCGACCCAGGGCCTCAGGACGTGCCTCATATATAAATGAGAGTTATTACAATAACCTTTATAGCAGCGAGATAGGGTTATCAGGACCCTAGACTAGATGGTTGACATTTTGATTTAAAAGGCATGTTAAATGTACAAAATGACTGCTGAGATGGCCATATAAAAGCCGGATCTTCCATTAAGTGGTCACTCACATGTAAATCATTTAGATACTGCGTTATTGGACCTTTCAGTGTAACCCTCCCCTAAGTGGCAGAAGGAAATAATTTCTTTTGTTTCCCAATGTGTCTCTTAAACCCAATTTGTGGTCGCACCATATAAAATCAAAAGGTGGCGTCCAGTTTTGGCGCACATTATAACTATTTCTTCAAAAGTTTAGGTGTAACAGGTTCTCTTTTATTAAAGCATTTTTAACGAGTCTTTAACCGGAGATCTCTTATAGATTAGTTAAAATTTAAGGCGAACGATAAAGTTAAAATACCTGAAAATATGGCAGTAAAAAAAATTAATTAGTTCATTAAAGTTTAGAAATATGAAGGCCACTTTCATATATGCTACTATACTTGACCATGGTGTGTTTGTTTTGTAAACATACCATGTGTAAGCAGCTTCTTTATTTTGATTTTCAGTAAAAAAAATACCTGATTTGAAATAATAAACATTTAAAATTTCATTTTATATACTGTGCTTTAAGGTGCTTAGAAAAACATTTGTGTTCTTATCATATTGTAAACTGATTATATGTAATGTTTAATTGAAAAAATACGTTAAACATTCGCCCTCGCTCACTGATTTATAAAACAAAATACCGAAGAATGAAAAAACTCAACTGCAGTTTTCAGTTAACATCTAATATGTGCTTAAGAAGAGTATAAGAAAGTGGAACAGTTCCTTGAACTAGAAATTTCGTTTAGTCCGTGCGGTGCGGTTGTCCTTTTCCCCAAACTGTATCCTAAGTATATAGAGATGGATCCAAGGGAAAAGCTAAGGTGACGGACTAGTTTTAGGTGTCCTACCTGTTTAGAGGTGTTCTTCCTGTTCGTTTCCTTTTTCGGTTTTTCTTGATGTTGCGAAAAGCAGACAAAGTGTATAAAAAGGGATTGAGTGCTGAATTTATGGGTAGAAATACCACAGCCAGCCACACCGAAAACTTAGGATTTACAATAATGCCACCTAGCGACATAAACGAGGTGATAACAATAGGCATCCAGCAGAGACAGTCTGTCACGACGATCAAAACAGACCGTTGTGCCCTTTCCATTTCTTTGTCGTCTACAACCCGGTTTGCTGCTTTTCTAGTTTTGTACGAAACACAGTAAATGTAAATGTACGTGAAGAGGAGGAAAACGCACCCCGTAACGTTAAATAACAAGAAAACGAAAGTAGAGTATTCCCATCCCTGTATCTTGCCTGATGTTATGTTGAAAAATAGACATGCTCCGTTTCTTATATAGTGTTGGCCAAAGTAAGACAACCCAAAGAACGGTAGGGCACTTAAAATGAAGAATAAAATCCAACCGAGTAATATGATCAACACAGTTGATTTACGGGATAAACGTTTTATGGTAACCGGGAACGTAAGTGCAACCAAACGGTCAGCTGTTATTACCACGAGCATGAAGACAGACGTCTCACTTGACAATGTTGACAAATGCTGCAGCTTTACACCATCCGCCTGCAAGCCATTGGTCAGCGTAGAAAACGTATTTTCCCTGGTAGACAACGTCAGCAGATGCAATTATCAGAAGATAAACGCCCATTAGAAAATCCGATATCGACAAGTTGATAATCAAAATTGAGGCTGCTTGCTTACTTTTTGCCACAAGTCGCACCGCAATAACAGTAATATTGCCAACTAAAGCTGCTATACCAAATATCCATATAACAACCCGCAAAAATTGATTTTCCATCAAATCATCACAGGAAGAAAAGGCGTCACCTTTTGGTGTGCATTCTGTGACGTTGGTAGCAAAGCAGCAAATTTTAAATTGACCCGTGTGTAATTCATCAAGTGTAAGGCTGTCAAACATATTTTGAGACACATTTTGAATTTGATTTCCCTCTATGTTTAACCACTTCAGGTTTTCAAGCCCTTTCCATGCCGAAGCAGACAAATGTGAAATATGATTATTGGCAAGGGATAGGCGTTTGATACCTCTGAGACCAAAAAACTCCCATTGGCGATTTCTTTTATTTTAAGATCGTTAAGATGAAGATACCTGATTGAAGACAACCCATAGAAAGCGGATTCACCTAGCGCCTGGATAGGATTTCCGTATAAATAAAGATGCTGCAAATTACGTAAACCGGAAAACATGCCTTTTGTGATGACCCTCAACAGATTATGACGGAGGTCCAAAAGCAAAAAATTGGCAAGATTAGCAAAAAGGTCAGACTTACTGGCACGAATACTAATGTTTGCTAGCTTTAACCTTCCTAGATAAACAAAATCTTTAAACCAGAGCCTTACTGATGTGTCTGTGGTCGTAGCCAACTGCAGCGACCTAATATCAAATGGCATGTTTGGTAACGTGTGATTAGCGGGATCGATACATATAGCTGATCTTCACATCCACGTGGGCATTTCCTAAATGGACATAAGGCCTCGTCATCAAAAGATTTTCTACAATGCACAACCCAATCACACACAAATTGCTGGTCTAGGCATATACCTTCCTTACTACATTTAAACAGACCTGGGCAACTCAAATTGTTACAGTTAATTTCATCTTGGCCATCCGGACAGTCCGGCATTCCATTACATACTTTGTGAATGGGGATACAGTAGGAGTCAGCGCATTTAAAATTACCTGGGCATTCAAATGACTTTCACTTACGTAAATGGTCGCCATCTGGACACGATGAGATGTACCCGTACTCACTGACGTCATACATACACGCAGTATGGCGTTCAAAGCAAAGCACATGATCCATTCGACAACGAGAAAGAGTGCCAGTGGTTGAAGACAAAAAGGTTCGAAGTTACTCACATGTAGGGTTCTCTCTTTTCGGTAATCAGTTTCTTTCCATTCCCCCCTCTTCACATCTCTAATTTCCATTTTTTCGTCCTCCTGGGCAGCTCATATTACTATTAAAGTGTGGAGCATTCCATTAATATCTCTTGCCATGCATACCACTGGTATACTCAATTTAATCTTTAAACTGTATTTAGAATTATCAATTACAGTTACATATTTGTTTTATCAAATATATACTTTGGAATTACGCTTAGTCCCACAACCTTTTTCCCTTATTGCATGATTAAATGGTTTAAGGTGTATATTACAGAGTAAGTTATATACTTATTGTCCCGCTCTGAGGATGCGGGGGACATTGATTTTGGTTTGTCTGTCTGTCCGTCTGCTATTAGTCGGTTTCAGATTTTTTCGTCTTTGCAATAATTTTCCTAATTTTAATTTTAATTCAAATTTGGGTCAATGATTTTACATGCATACCATGATTGGAATTGGTTTTTAAGTGTCTATCTAAAATATATCTCTCCAGCTAAAAAAACAAAATTATCAGATTTTGGTCCAATTTCTCAATGTGTCTCAGTTTTTGTGTTCGCTTACAGATGTCTCCACATGTCATTGTGGATTTTGGTCTTATTTCTCAATGTGTTTTAAGTTTTAAGTTCGCCTGCAGATGTATCCACATGTCATAGTGCATCTGTTAAAGTTTTCATGTGCCATCATATTTTCTCTGCATGTAATAAATTTGGTTGCTTATCAAGCATGGAAGACGACAAGATCCAAAAGTGGGAGACAATCATTCCACAAATTTCTTGTAGGATTTTGTTTATGCTCATTTGGAGAGTACAATTTTAATTTTTACAGTACTTTATGTCAATAAATGAAATGTGTATTTTTATACAACAGATGATCTGCACTTCCTTCCTTCGCCTGCAGATGTATCCACATGTCATAGTGCATCTGTTAAAGTTTTCATGTGCCATCATATTTTCTCTGCATGTCATAAATTTGGTTGCTTATCAAGCATGGAAGACGACAAGATCCAAAAGTGGGAGACAATCATTCCACAAATTTCTTGTAGGATTTTGTTTATGCTCATTTGGAGAGTACAATTTTAATTTTTACAGTACTTTATGTCAATAAATGAAATGTGTATTTTTATACAACAGATGATCTGCACTTCCTTCCTTCGCCTGCAGATGTATCCACATGTCATAGTGCATCTGTTAAAATTTTCATGTGCCATCAAGATTTTCTCTGCATGTCATAATTTTGGTTGCTTATCAAGCATGGAAGACGACAAGATCCAAAAGTGGGGGACACACATTCCACAAATTTGCTTGTATGATTTTGTTTATACTCATTTGGAGAGTACAATTTTTATTTTTACAGTACTTTATTTATGTCAATAAATGAAATGTGTATTTTTATACAACAGATGATCTGCACTTCCTTCCTTATTCTATATTTTACAGGGTTTCATATATTCCTAGTGGGTTTTTTAAACATGTATTACTTTCACATAGTTAAAATACAGATAGCTTAATTAACAAATATTTGATCATGAGAGGCTCCTGCATCCTAAATTTAACATAGTCCAAAAAGTGCAATCTGGTCTTTGTGTTACATATATATAATTAATATTTGATTATCCAAAAATAGCAAGGCCTTTTCCTATTAGCTTTTCAAATGCTAAAATGTAAACAAATAGAAGGAAGTTCATGTTGCATTTGCTAAAATTTAACAAAATTCAGCTGAGTGCTGTGACCCAAGGGTCCCTTGTTTTAATTTTATTATTTATTCGCTCTATAGTGATGGACAGTTTATGGAAGCCCATATGATGATATGCATGCACTCACTGTGCATTTCTGCACAGTTGCAATTCCCTAGCAACTTATCCATTTTTAAATTCTAACTTATCGCTGGGAAATCCACTTACTAAATAACATACATGTAGACTTTCAACTTATGTTGCACAAGCAAGTAAAGTTCAGCTTAATGTAAAAGTATTGGACAAGTGTACACTCTTGGATTCTTTATATATCCTCTATTGAATATTCTCCTTCAAACGAGTTTATAAATTCAGCCTACAGAAAGTTATTTATTATTTATTTTATTTATTTGAAACATGTTGATTATTTATTGGTTTTGCATATATCTAGATGAAAATAAAAAAGTGCTGTTAAATCAGACTTCAAGAGGGTGTAACATTCCTTTAAAGTGCCTCTAAAGTACTTGGTATAATAATGAAAATGATTGAATTGAAAATGTTTGGAAAAAAAAGAAAAAATAGAAAACATTTTTTTTATAAAGTTTATTTAAATCAGTGATTTAAAAAAATCAATTGATTTAAATCGCAATTTAAATCAGCGATTTAAATCAACGTGATTTAAATTAATCAACCCTTTCTGATAATAGTCATATTTTGTTCCGTGACAACTAATGGACTTACAGACGGACGGAGAGACAAGAAAACCTGATTTTTATTGGGAAACCACCAATGCGTGACCCTTACAATCAACCTCTGGTTTTCTTGATGATAATGGTTGTGATAATAATGATAAAGAAAATAGAGTAGCACAATAAAAAAGGCGTCAACAGCCGTTTAAAGATGTCATTTATATGCTTTGCAGCCGTGGTGGTCCTTCTGGTAGTCCTGGCAACGGCCCGCCGTCAGCTCCGAGAACTTCCGAGTAAATGTGCACAACGCTAAGACTGAAGTTTCCATGTCTATCGGTGTCAATATAAATGCATAATAATGGTAACTTTTCATTTTTTTTTTGTTCCAGAGTAAGAGGGAATTTTTTTTTTAATTAAAGAAATCAAATTTAGGTTGTATTTATTTTGGTTGGGCCCGCAACTCACTGAGCATACAAAAATGTTCTCCTGTACCATGACTGAGACGGGGCTCCGACTCAGTCATGCACGCTACGTTGTATATTGGGAAAGTATCTGCAGCGCGACCCCCAACCAGGGTCGCATATTATAGAAAGGAAAAACCCAAAAATTTTGAAACGTTCAGACTGGATAATTAACTGCGATGGAAAGACAAAATGGTATATGACATTTGGGTGGCTAAATAATATCTTTCATATAACTCAGTATTTATGATAATTACCTAGAATACCGGACATATTAGCGTATTATCTTGTCACTTATAGTGCTAACTCCCAATACACGGGTCCTCCGTTTATGTTTAGGCCTACAATGATAGAGGATTCAAGGGAGTTCTGAAGTACACACTCAAGTAGTGTGTTTTATTATATTTATTGAAGCTATATTTGACCTTTTTGTGTATCATGTGAAGCAGATAAAACTTGCTTTCGGTCATTCCGCCCCTAGTTTGATACATTACTGGTTCACTAGTCCACGACGTTGTATGGATGTAACTTCTGTAATGAAAGCTCGTGACCACGACAAACAAAAATGCAACAACGTTAGCTGTCCAGATCACTAAGTACGTTTTATTCCTCATGGACAAAAAACACTGAAACATACAATAATAAGCATGTTCAATTCAAAGAAGTCTCATACTTGCAATATGTATGCAAGAATATATGATATAATCATTACGGTTCACACAAAAATAAACAACAAGGCTTATAGCCTACGTACTTTGCAGGTAATAAAATCTACATATAGTTGGCAACTGCCCTTTACTTAAAAATTTCTCTCGATATCCTTTATATTAACCATCTAAACACAAATATCTTTAAAGCTGTGTAAGATCTGTGTAACACTCAGAATTAAATGATAGAAACATGTACACAACAGATACAAAGTTAAGCAGGTTAACTAACAGCTCAATTCAAGTCACAACTGTTTGCAATATGTTTACAATTATATGGGTTGCTTAACACGGATGCAAACCTTTTTCAACCTATAAAAATGATATAAGCTGTGTTGTACAAGAGCAACATAGGCAACCTTGACTTGCTGAGAACTGGCAGTGTGCTGTGAGTGTCCCACCATGACCGTCCAGTGTCTCTATAAAGAATGTGCAATAAAAAGTAAATCAGGCTTGTCTGAAATGCTACAGTTGCATATAAAGGTTTGTACTTGGCCAAGACTGATAAACAACCACTGATGCAAGTTCAGCACTACATTTGTTTCTCCCAACAATAAGTAACAAACTCCCTGTATATGACAACATTATTAATACAGAAGTTAACTCAAGGCCCCAACATCAGTAAATAAATATGTGTGCATGACCAATGCCTGTGAAAAGTTACTGTAAAGTGTTAACACAGTTTTGAGTTACCTATGTTTTGGTGAAAATCTCAAGACAGTGTCAGTCTGTAATAGACCTATCAATAACTTGTATACAACTATGAGTACAGTTGGTTACCCTTTCATGACACGTTTACTTTCAGTGCACTTTACAGACAACACAAGCCTCCTTCCAGGGGCGTAGTCAGAGGGGGGCCGCAGGGGGCACGGTGGTATCAAGTACTCGCCGTCCTCCTGGAATTTCACACTGTCTAATTACGATTAAATTTTCTAAAACACCATCATAAAAATACCATCAGTTCTCGCCTAGCGCCGCGCCCCATGGCTCCCTTGTTTCTGAGGTTCTGTATTTGAACATATTTTCTATATTAGTCCTTGAAAAAGGGTTTGGTAACTATGCAGGGTGCATGTATAATTATCAAATTGGACTACTTGACTTTCTTGATGTGTACCAAACTTGACTGTTGTCCGAAAAACACTTAAATGAAACACTTAAGATGAAACACTTAAAATGTTAACATGCTTCCGTAAAATACCAATCATCTTATCAAACTGGAAAAGTTGTTCCAGAGCATTCCGTCAGATGTTGCCACCCACCACCCCGACCTGGAGGAGTGGCGGATGAAACCGTTCTAGCTTCATAACACAGGCACTCGTTTCCAGCACTAAAATTGCTTAAAAACCGTAATCACGTTGAGTATGGGCGATATACCAGTTATAAAAGAACAAGGTAATGAACTCCGCCGCTACGCGGGCAAGACAACTTTTTTTCACAAGTCCCAATTCCGGAGAATTCGCTTCACAGGCATGATCGCACGCATTTTTGTTGAAAACTTCTTTATACACAAGATTAAACTTTCAAAAATAAAAGTTCTCCACACTAACCGCGAATTCCAGCAAGTTTATTCCAGCTGCGACGCGGTCATTTGTCATGTATACATTTACTAGTTGCGGAAGTAATCCGTAATCCCGGGCTTAATGTATGTTATGGTTGTAGAACAAACGTTAATGTATACAAAACAAGTGATATGATGGTCCTGGTTGTGTTTTATACTAACTACTATAATTTGCCCATCATATAAGCCAGTTGAAAACGATTTCACATTTCATGTCCCCCCCCCCTGCAATATCCTACATCGGCCTTTGGTTTGTCTCAAGCTTGTCCAATCTTGTTCTTAATTATGTATCCGGCATATATTATAATTTGCAATTTATATATATGAGTTGACAAGCATTTGACAATAATGCCCCCCCTCCCCTGCAATATCATCGATTTTCCCTGGGTTTTGTCTCAAACTTATCCACGTTTTTTACTTCTAAATTAATTATGTTCGGCAAGTACATGTATTATCATTTGCACTCTGTATAAATACTAGTTGACAAGGGATTCAAGCTCCCCCCCCCCCCCCCGCCCTCTCTCAAAATCATTGGGCCACCCCTGATTTGCTCGTCAGCCCAACAGCAATTAGGAGATTGCATGGATTTCAATGAAAGGTATCGACTCTCTACATGGAATTACTTAACCCTTGGTTGATCTTAACCTACCTTGTTGGTAATACCTCGAGCACTTTGACTTAATTTCAATGCAATTCTATCTTAATAATATCTTAAGCATGCAGGGCAAGATATCTTGTATATTAATATAGCCCAAGAGCAAGGTTTCACCAGCAGTAAGGGCAGTAATGTAACTCTGCAGATGTACATAGTAATATTTGAGCAAACATTAAAAAATGGAAGCGGTTACCTCCACCAAAAAAGGTGGTTTTGTTTGTGCATAATCCTAGGAAAAAATATCTAACGTTTATCAGTGATATAATGGTCATAATTAGTCTTATGTAGTCTTCATTCCTGCGTATGTTGTATTTTTTGTCTGGACGTGGAAGTGTATATTTTGAGTGTAATTTGCTTGTTCCCGTTAAGGCACCATAGTTGTCACTGGATTATGGTAATAATTCAATGGATGTGATTCACGAATGATCTTCTCGGTCAGTTTTTTTTTTAATCATATTTATTCAGAAAAAACGTATACATGCATAACGTTTACATACATGGAAACACATACAGTTACATACGTCAGAACATGCACTTACAATACAATGTACAAGACTGTATATGCAGCTGTTCTCATTACCTGATACAATCTTATGCATTACACTTAATTTTACAAACATGCAACGTCTCTTTACCTAACAAAACATGCATGTGCATAACAACCACTAACATGCAAACATTTACAAGACAATTTTTCTGCAAATTTGCAAGGTCATCCTATTACAAAACAAAAGTAAAATACTTTGAAATATATTGTATTCAACTCATATATTAATTAGTTTTTCCCCATTTCTTGTAATGTTAATGCAATATTTCTTTACAATCTGCCATGTATCTTTCTACTTTTTCTGTTTCTTTTAATCAACTTTCAAATACTGCAAATAAAGATGAATGGTGATCTTCTCTGTGTTTATAGAGGACATATTTATACAATAGGAGAATCTGATTTTACAGCATGTTCGTTTCATTTACTGGAAGGATGCCATATATAATAACACAAAGAGACATATTTGGAATGCATAATTCATACTCCTGTAACCATGCTTGTAATTTCAAATAAAAGTTCTTACTAACTGTGCAGTGGAAAAATAAATGAATAATAGTTTCATGTTCAATGAAACAAAATGAACACCGTGGGGTGTCTTTCAACTTCCATTTGAATAAATGTTCATTCAAAGGTAAATAATTATTAAGTATTTTATACTGAAATTCCCTCAAATAGGTACTTAATGTAGTTTTATATATAGCTTAGTATACAAGATCCCATGTAACAACAATATCATTCTCTATATTTAAACATCTCCATCTTTCTTGTCCTGTTGGTGGTTTTCACAATTTATCCACAAGTGTACGATATATTTTTCTTGACTTTAAACCATTCACCGACTCAAGCCTGCTAATTGTAACAATCATATCCATATTTTGTTCACTTTGTTTAATCTTATTACTGAAAATACACTTTTTCCATTGTGTTGGGATGGCCGCTTTCAGTGCCATCCAGTTCATGTAATTTAGGAAACTATTACATTGATTTTTAACTTGCATTACAGCATCCCATTTCTTCCAAGATCCTTTATTATCTATCATGTCCTTGATATAACTCATCCCCAAATCATGCAAATTTTTGTAATACACTGACTTTGAATTTATTTTTATATATTTGTTGTTCCACAGATACTGAAACAGAACATCATCTGGATTTTCAGGACTGACAGACACATAATAAGCCAAGTCCTCAAAACAATTCAAATAAAATTTTGGCAATATAGTAGGTAGCACAGTAACATCTAAATTATTCCTAATACATTGTAATCCTCCTATTTTCCTCAATCTGTACTCTAACATCTCATTAATAATTGAGTTTGAAGTATCAAAGAAGCGTTTTATCCACAGATTATTCTCTTTGTCTTAATCTTACAATCAATATCCGGTACATTAATTCCTCCATCATCATATCTTGCAATAATTGTGCTGTATTTAACTTTTGGCTTTTTTGCTCTCCAGATGAAGTTACATGAAAGTTTCTTTATAGATAGCATTGTATTTTTTGGGGGTAATAAAATATTTGTTATATACAATATCTTTGAAATACCTAGTGAGCGCACAACCTCTGCTCTACCATATAATGTCAGGTTTCTAGTTTTCCAAAGTGAAAGTATGGTTTCTAGGTTATTTTTAACCCTCTTAAAATTCTCCTTGTATACCAGATCTTTATTATATGAAAACCTGATTCCAAGTATTTTTAGACAATTGTGTGACAAATCTACCCATTTTAAATTACTATCATTTGGAGCAACATGTTCTAATGATCCAATGTATGCAGCTTTAGACTTTTGAAGATTTATCCTGAGTGATGAGAAATATTCAAATCGATTTATTACAGACAAAGAATGTTTTAGTGATTCAATATTTCTAACAAATATAGTTGTGTCATCTGCAAACATGCATGTTTTTACAACAGAATTGCCAATTTGTATTCCATGAATATAAGAGTCTTTCCTTATCATTATTGTCAATATTTCTACTGCCATTATGAATAAATAAGGGGAGAGTGGGTCTCCTTGCCGTGTCCCTCTTCCTAGCTTAAAATATCCTGTAGTGTATCCATGATTCAAAACTGAACTTTGTATGTCCCCATGCAATAATTTTACCCATCTGATAAAGTGATTATCAAACTCGAAATATTTTAAAGTGGCAAATACAAAACCATGCTCTAAACTATCAAAGGCAGCTTCAAGGTCAGCTGCAAACAATACCTGGTATGTTTTCTACTGAAGTATAATGCAATACATCCCATATCAATCTGATAGGTTCTGCTATATACCTTGAACAAGGCCATACTGATCAGGCTGGATTATTTTTGGTAGGTATTTTTCAATTCTCTTGACCATGATCTTACTTAATACCTTAACATCCACATTGAGTAAACTGATTGGTCTCCATGCATATAAAAACTTTATGTCTTTCCCTGGTTTTGGTATTTATTTAACAAGAGCTTGCTCTTGAGATATTGTTAAGGAGCCAGTTTTGTAATTTTCATTTAAACATTCCGTAAGACAATCCCCAAGTTCACTGAACAAAGCTAAATATAATTCTTTTGTCAACCCATCATTACCTGGAGTTTTATTATTTTTCATTCCCTTTAAACAATTATATACATCATTTTTTGTAATTAGTTTACCACATGACAGTGCTTCTAATTCATTCAATTTATTCTCACACACAGGTAGGCTCTGAAAAAAAAACTGTAATAGCTCTTGATTATAACATACTGCTTTTTTTATCATACTTGTCAATGAAGAATTTCCTAATACACGTCATAATTTCAAATGGGTCATTGATTTCTCTACCTTCATATGACAAAGAACATTATATTGACCTTTTCTTATTATGTTTTTCAAGGTATAGAAAATAGTGTGTACCCCTTTCACCCTCAAGTATCCACTGAACCCTAGACCTAACAATAATACCTTTAGTAATGTTATCATAATATTCTTGCAATTTTTGTTTTAATTCATAATATTCATCATGTGATTCTTGGCTCCCAGCAGTATTTAACTGACTTTCCAGTTCAGATAACCTCTGTTCCAAACTTATTCCATACTCTTTACGTTTCTTTGCCTTATTTTTACTATATTTTATTGTATATTCCCTTATCTTATATTTTAAATACTCCCACGTACCTTGAGCTGTTTTTAAAGTTACTTCTTGCCTCCATTCTGCAATTTTACGTTTTACATTACACATATATTCTTTGTCATTAATTAAATTATTATTCATGCACCAATGTGCAGGTCCTGACTATCATTTCTTGCAGATGCCTGAAATATTACTGCCGAGTGGTCAGTGTTAATACTAGGGATTATCTCACAACATGTAGTATATGACAACAACGTATCTGATATTAAAAAATAATCAAGGCGTCTCTGAATTAAAGATGTAGGTGAACGCCAAGTGAATGCTTTAACTGATTATGTTTTATGCGCCATTTATCACATAAATTTAAAGTATCCATTATCACTGAGATTTTATTAACAGAGTTATGTTTAATATTTAATCTTCCTCCATCAGCATCCCAATCAGTGAGATGTACATTAAAATCCCCACCCCGTATTATTTCAATGCCTTGGTCATTGCGAATTTTCAGTATTTCTTGAAATACTAGTTCATAAAATTCAAGCTGCTGTATTTCAGAATTTTGTGCATAAGTGTTAACTAAGATGCAGTGAAAACCTTTAATTTTACATTCAATTATAACATATCTGCCTTTGGTATCAATATTTATTTCCTTGAAATCAACATTTTTTTCAACATGTACATACTCCACGTGACATTGTAGTTCCGAAAGAAAAGTACATTTCACCACGCCACTGTTTTGACCATGCATTCTTATCATTTTGAACACAGTGACATTCTTGTAAAAAGCAGACTCCATTCTGTGACCCATGCTTCACCAGCCAATTTAACATCTGCCTTCTTTTCACATAGTTCCTTAATCCACCTACATTTAAAGAGAGGATCTGATATATTTTATTATCTAACAAACTGAAAATTGAATTGTTTTATATCCTTTAAAAGCATGGGGTTTTTTGTTTGTAGTAATAATAATATTATCCCAAACAAAATGACTGTAAATATCTTATATAAATGTCCATTGGCTTGTAACTTGACATATACATACATAAAACACAATAGCATCAATATAATCATCAGGTCATGCCATGCCTGGCAGTCTTTACCTTAAATAACATAACTTAATCACTTGCTGGTAAGTCATGCAGGGTTTCACCATATCTTACTTTGTGAATGTGTCCTTGTAAATCTTTAACAAAAATCTTTCCTTCCCAAGTCCATGCTTCTCTTACCTTGGGGCTATTTTTTACTCTGTTATACAATTCATGCAGCTCTTTGCATAAATCATCTACCATTACAATACCAGAACTTTTCAGTTTCTTTCTTTGCTTCATAACTGTTGTTTTTATATTATGTCTCACAAATCTGACCATGACTGCCCTGGGTCTATCACTTTGTTGATTATTATTGCTCTTTCTAATTCGATAGGCACCTTCAATATCACTGGATTCTATCTCCATTCCCAACTTTTCTTTACATATTTTCTGAAAAGTTGAGACACAGTTTTCAGTCCCCCCTTCAGTTTGACCATTCTCTGGAATTCCAAAAATTCTTATATTTGACATTCTAGCATTTTGTTCGGTTTCAACTGTACGCCTAACTGCCTCTCTGGCTTCGTAGTACATCAAGGTACTTTCTTGTTCTAATTCACCAATTTTCCCTGACATTTTTATTATTTCTGTTTTCAATTCTTTGTTTTTATTCTCAAGAGTAAACACCCGTGATTCCAACAACTGCACAGTTTTTTCATACCTTTCTGTGATCTTTCTGACTATTTCAGTCTCCAGATCATGCAGCATTTTCTTTAAAGTGTCTTCTGACACACCTGACATGTTTACGTTTGATTTATCTTTTTCTTTATTTTGTCGTTTCACTTTTTGCTGGGGTGTACCAGGAGAAGTTGAAGAGGAGCTTGAGAGAACAGATCTTTGTCTTTTGAATTTTCCACTCATAACCTGGTATCAAAACATCATAAATCAGTCAAACTAAGTGAACCTCTTCCCTGTACAGTGAATATTATTACATTTTACAACTGCCTGGCATTCAGACTAGCTTAACTACTCATTGTTACTGCCCGAGAAACAAATCTGAACTCTCTGACCCGTATTGAGAGACCTGGTGCACATGGTCCACTGACCACACTGAAAGAACACTACTGGATTATGCAATAAACCCTTTAATTCCCCAGTGACAGTGGGTACCCTTTATAGTAAAACATTTTTTTTTAAATTAGCAAAATAATATAAAAATACTTCCCTTTTCGATAAAAAAAAACTGCAGAGCCCTATTCCCTGGGTGTTTATCTCAATGTGTACAATTTGCAGTCACAAAGCATGAGTATTTCTGTACAAATATGCGCCTCAATCAGGAGAGCACAAAAGTGTGTCCTCTCCCTTCAGTGCACCAAGTCCCTCTCTCGGGCAAGGTCAGCCAAAAGTTAAACTATCCGAGTTAACCGGTCCCCCCCCCCCCCTGTCTCGGACAGTTTAACTTTTGGCTGACCTTGCATTTCGACCATAGAGTTAAATTCACTGAGACACTATCTGATTGGCATGCCGTCAATTGTTCTCATCTTTGTGTGTGTGTATGTGTGTGTGTGTGGTATATAAGATATGCATTAGCGCTTTTCAAGCAATGCCATTGTAAGTTTGAAATGATTATCTTATATTATTTACTTCTCAGGTGAGTGCTTGTAGTGCCAGGAGACGGATTTATTTTATGATGGTCTGGGTGACTGATTGCGATCATTTCAGGGGGATTCCCACAAGTGAGGAGTACGTTCAGGTTCTTTGATTAGTTGTATACTTTACACAGAGGACACAAGATGCAGAACAAGAGGAAACAAGATGCTGAACAAGAAGACACCAGATGCTGGACAAGAAGACACAAGATGCTTGACAAGAAGACACAAGATGCTGAACAAGAAGACGCGAGGTGCTGGACAAGAAGACACAAGGTGCTGGACAAGAAGACACAAGATGCTGAACAAGAAGACACAAGATTCTGGACAAGAAGACACCGAATTTTGAACAAGAGGACACAAGATGATGAACAAGAACACACAAGGTGATGGACAAGAAGACACAATGTGCTGGACAAGAAGACACAAGATGCTGGACAGGAAGACACAAGGTGCTGGACAAGAAGACACCAGATGCTGAACAAGAAGACACAAGATGCTGAACAAGAAGACACAAGATGCTGAACAAGAAGACACAAGGTGTTGGACAAGAAGACACAAGGTGCTGGACAAGAAGACACAAGATGCTGAACAAGAAGACACAAGATGCTGGACAAGAAGACACCGAATGCTGAACAAGAAGACACAAGATGATGAACAAGAACACACAAGGTGTTGGACAAGAAGACACAATGTGCTGGACAAGAAGACACAAGATGCTGGACAGGAAGACACAAGGTGCTGGACAAGAAGACACCAGATGCTGAACAAGAAGACACAAGGTGCGCGGCACAAAAAGACACAAGATGCTGAACAAGAAGCCACAAGATTCTGGACAAGAAGACACAAGGTGTTGGACAAGAAGACACAAGGTGCTTGACAAGAAGACCCCAGATGCTGAACAAGAAGACACAAGGTGCGGGACAAGAAGACACAAGATGCTGAACAAGAAGACACAAGATGCTGGAAAAGAAGACACTAGATGCTGGACAAGAAGACACAAGGTGCGGGACAAGAAGCCACAAGATTCTGGACAAGAAGCCACAAGATGCTGGACAAAAAGACACAAGTAGTGGACAAGAAGCCACAAGATTCTGGACAAGAAGACACAAGATGCTGGACAAGAAGACACCAAATGCTGGACAGGAAAACACAAGATGCTGGACAAGAAGACACCAGATGATGGGCAAAAAGACAGAAGATGCTGGAAAAGAAGACACAAGGTGCTGGACAAGAAGGCACCGGATGCTGAACAAGAAGTCACAAGGTGCAGGACAGAAGACACCAGATGCTGAACAAGAAGACACAAGATGCTAAATTCTGAATGTAGAAGGAGCTGTAAATTAAGGACAGACGATAACGTTACCATTTTAGCTCAGTTGACTGAAAGTCAGCTAGGGTAAAGCAAAGGCGCTTTGTCCGTCGTCCGTCCGGGCGTCCTTCCGTTCGTTAGCAGGGCACCAATCATAACTTCTTCTAATTAAACATCCTAGGAGGTCAATAAAGTCTCTTTGGAAACATGAAATTATGACACTGCGACCTATAACCTCCAAGCTATGGTGTTCGTTAGTCCCTCCAAGAGTAATTAATGCATTGATTGCATTGAATTATGCTTTGAATATTGACCTACTTGACTAGTTTTGTCAGTTCCCGAGTACTAGTGGCGCCACCTTTAGTTAATATCATTTTTCAATTTTTTTAAAAATTTTTACTTTCTATTTGACAATCATGTCATGTCAATCTGGTGTCCCGAAACCTGGTGTGTTTATTGATCATAAGCGGGTGGTCTATCGTAAATACCCTGGCTGCTTGTTTATCTGTTCGTCTGTCCCGTCCGTCCTCATATTCTTCCCTGGTGACATATGGATATCCATCACTTAAGCAATAACCCTGCTGATTTTGGGGTCTTGAGGACAAAGGTCAAGGTCACATACATTTATGCCATACTATTCATCCCAAACCTTCCATCTTGCGCATATAGCTGACCTGCCAATAGAGGAAGAAACGAATAGACCTTTTGCATTTCAGAAGCGACATCTACCGGGGAGATTTGACATGAATGGTTCGGGGTAGTACGCGTGTACTGCAGCCAAGGGCAGAAGCAGGTGTGTTTTGGTGCTTGTTGAATCACGGGCGAAATCAGTTTGTTTTGCCTTGACGGCACCGAAATGGTAAGACATATGCCTTTATAGCTGTTTTCACGTTTCATTTTATTTATAAATGCATTATGTTGTTAAATTATCTTTGCATGCCTATCACATCGATCAATCTGCTAGTGAATCTGCAAACAGCTGACAAGGTGTGTTTACGTGCACAGGAGCACAGTACATAAATTGCAATAAAAATAATCACGTATTTATGGCCGCTCACGAAATATAATAAGTGTACAGACTCCTATAAAGACAGCATATTTTCTGCTTATGAGAGTAGAGTGTTGATAATGAAAAATAAAGATGTTTACAATCACGAAAGAGTCACAGACGGTATCTGTGTCGTTTGTGTGTGACGGAAGTTTAGAGACGCTGACGGGACCGCTCCTTTAACCTTTTTCTCTTTTGTTAACTGCCTGTAAACTGGTGTATGACTGTATGTGTACAGCAGAGTTCATTCTTAATTGTAAAAATAACATGAACTTATTAAAAATGATATTTGGGAATTTGACAATCAGTTACTGGTGACATCCTCAATGTTAAAATGTAAATGCCCATTTGGATATGTATGGTGTGTATGGGACAAGGTTGTTTAATATATAGCAACCATTAACCACTTGATTTTCAGTATCTCCGTCCTGTAAGAACAATTCAGACGTTATTGAAATTCATGGCCTATTATATTGTTTCATATGTCAGCATAAAGAGCACTGTTTTGCTTTGTTTCAGATTAATAATCCACCACAACCAAAGAAGGCTGTTGCTGTGTGCCATTGTGCAGCAAAACTGGATACGAGGTTGAGGGTTGTTCCATCATTCTTTCCCTGGAGGTCTGACAAGCCTGACATACTGCTTACTTATCTAAAGTTAAATACTGTAGAATTTGCGATTACCCAGTTAGAGGTCAAGGTAACTGACCCATTTGAAGCGATAAAGATTGACCAAGACCTTCCACCTTTCACATATTGCGTACCTCTCTAAATTGCTTTTGGACACATTTTAAGCCAAAGTTTACATCCCTTTCCTCCATCTTTTACATATGGCTTCCCTACAATAGGAGGAGATTACTTTTAACACAACCCACATCTTGAAAAAAAGCATGTGGACGCATTTTAAGCAGTATGCATCCCGAACATTTGATCTTTCACTTATGGATCACCTAACATTAGGGGAAGAACAGTATTGATTTTGACATCACAAGTTCTAAGGTCAAGGTCACAGGACCATCCTGCTGATGCATATGCTGACTAGGCTTACAGATTAATACATCAAATGTAATTATGCCTCTGTTGCTTTGGATGCTCCACTACTATATCTTATATACACAATTAGCACTTGTTCAAACCTTAACATCATTGTTTGGTGGATTAAATATTGCTTTGAGTCAGTTTCATCTGTCTCTGTATCCTTTATTATATTTTTAAGTATCATTAGCACACACTGGACGTTTATGGTCCTTCCTGACATGTCAGTCTTCTGTAGTTATGTCAAGAATGGGTCGCTGAATTGTAATGAAAATCAGAATGGTGTAAGGTCAAGGAAAATAAATTCTCATTCTTAGGTCACAAGTTCAAGGGTCAAGGTTACAGGACCCACATTTTGGAAAAAGCTTTTAAAAGATATCACTAGAGACAAATTCATCTGACCCCCGAAGCCCATGGATTCCTAGTTTAAACTGGGTTTTGCATAATAATAAACCTGACCTGGAAGGAAGCCGTATTCATAGGAATACTTAGCGTATATTAGCAGGTAGAAAAATTGTAATAATGATACCGAAGTCGCAATTGGTTCGAATTGTCTACCTTTTTTATGATTGTTGGTCTTAATTATTTCAAATTATGCAGTTTAATCATCATGTATATTACTTAGCATTTTGAATGTGGCCTTCAATTTGACACAGTAAATTTAGCAATGACTTACTCCTCAGCACGCTTCAACTAAAGAGCTCTTTAAGAGTCGCGCAAATACATGAAGTGCCACTTAAATATTTACTTAAAGAAGTGCTCCCTAGTTTCCTCTTACCAGATCAGATCAGCTCTTATATAAGACATGGCAAAGCGATCGCTAAATGACGTAAAACCAATAGTAAAATGATAACCAGGGTACACGGAAAGGCTGGTGTTCCACTCATCCCAGCACATATGTGAGCCCATCAATCCCAAATACGCACATTCTGCATTCACAGCTGACTGTCATGTACTGATCATACTGAACAGAGGCGCCTAATAATGTTAATCAATGATCCTTTAATATAGCTGACTGTAATATCCATAATTTCTTTGTTTGGGATACTCAAAATTGACATCAGTATTCCATATCACGTGTACTTCACTCTTCTATTTTTAGTAACAACAGCATTATTGTCAATTTTGGACAAAATATTTTATTCATAAAAGCAAGTTACAAAATAATTTACATGCAATCTCTTTCGAGATAATGTTATTAAGTACACAATGCATCAAACGCACTTCGTGTATACTAATATGTCAAGATGAACGCATCATTTTCTCAATGAAAACGGTTTCCAAATGATATAAGGAAATCAGCAAAAGTCACACAATAGCATATTCAAATATGTAATGTAATATATGTAATAATACAAAGCTATTATTTTCAACAATGATAATAGGTTCTACAATATGCAAATATCACACAACAACAAATTCAAATATATGTAATATATGTAATTAATATATGTAATAAAATGCTAACATTTCAGCCATGGTAACAGGTACAACTATAGGTTTCTACACGATCCCAGTAAATATACAACTATTGAAGTGCAGTATATGATTTATATAATTTTACAAAACCTTATACCACAACCAATTGAAAGGCTTTATACCTACTTACAAAGCAGATATGTCATGTGATACTTTGCGTGTCTGAATCTCATTTATGAAAATGGTCTTGATTAGTAACACATACAGTATTGTCCTGCTGTTTAAATTCAATCAATACACAAATTCATTTTATCAACGTCTATTAATTCCAGCTCTATGTTATGGCATGTTTGTACTCTCCTTAAAACTGTATTTGGTTTTTATTTACCTGTTACTACCTGAGCTCAAGTCAATAAATTTAAATACACAGTGTGTTCATCGACTGAGCGTTTACACAAGAGTAAATTACGGAGAAAAAAAGTGGCCGACCAATCGTGAACGCAGGATTACGACCAACATGGCGGTGAAGAAAGCCGGATATTCATTTGAGTGATAAATAATTTATTAATGATTTAGATGCTATTGTTTATATATATAATATATTAAGCTTACATTTTCAACAATGATAATACGTACAACAATGGGTTTCGATATTATCCGAGTAAATATGCAACCAGTACACAGCAGTTTATCATAATCTACAACTTTACAAAACATTACACTACTATCCACTGTACCATTGTAAGACGTTCTACTTACACATAAAGCTGATACAACATCTTGTAACAATATGGTTGTCTAAATCTCATTTATTAATATTTTCTTGATTATAAGTACAGACAAAAATTGTCCTGCCCACTGATTTAGGTCAATACACAAATTAATTTTTCAGCGTCCTTTCGTTTCTGCCTCATGGAATTTCACGTTCGTTTCCTCCTTAAAACTATATTACGGTTTTATTTACCTGGAATTACCTGTGGCTCAACTTCATTAATATACATGATATAATTAATCAATTGATATACACAGTGTGCTCATCGAAAGTTTCAAGTCATACTTTTATACAAAGACAAATTTCAATACAAAAGATATATATATATATACGGACACTGCTCGACTAGATGTCATCTAACGGGTGAGTAACCCAAGTGTCCGGTTTTACTGTTATAGTTTACTGAAATGAATGTATATCAATGGAGGACGTGGCTGCCAAAAACGAGAAAAATAACTGTTTCTCTAACCCCTTGCCTGATTTCATTTGTCTCACGTACAACGAAGTTTCGGCAAGTTTGGTGGGGATAACGGTCTACAGTGTCAGATCTTACTCAAAGCCAGCGAGCAAAGAAAGGAATCCGAAAATCTACCCGATCGTATATAATAAGTTGTCGTGCAGCTATAGAGACCCCATCCACCGGTATGTCCCCTATTACTAATTGACAGCAGGGACCCTGAGGTATCCTTTGACATGTTTTGGATAAAAAAAAGAAGCACTCATAGAGTGCATACCTCCGCCAACACCTGCAACCGCTGCCAGACCCGAGTCTAAATATAATCAACCCCTATCCCGACCTTCCACATTCACGTACGCCATGTCGTTGCCTTTATACTTAAGGCATAATGTGTAATGAAACAGTATTTTCAATGTGATGGATCGTGCGGATATTATTCAATCATGCAGATGCAAATTATTTTGTTACATCTGGCCAACGATCTTACACATTCTATTATTAACGCCCAAGGATGGTATACTTATGCTCTCTGTTGTATGGTCAGCCATTTATGTGACATATCAATGCAGGAACATCTGACGATGCATTAGTGAATCGTTGCAGCCCTACTCATTATAGCCTATGAATGTTAATGGTATCTTCCTTGTCCGCTGAATGTCTCAAAATGTTCTCAATAAATTTTTAATGAACCTTTGACAAGGAGGGGGAAGACGGGTTTAAGTTTTGGAGCAGATTGATTAATTTTTTAGATAGCTTATATGGAAATACGGATCTGGATCCAGATCAGCGTGTTAACATCACCGATAATCTGTCACCCATTACCCACCCACAACATTTCATCATAAAACATTGCCCCATCACATAATCTCCTGCCTCATTTGTTCGCGGAGGTTCAAAATGGCTGCCCTATCGTTAATCTAAGATTGCTGACAATATGGCGGCCCAGAAAGAACTTTTATTTTAAAAGGGACAGGTATGAGATAGGTCTTCATAATAACCTTACTTCAGCTGGCAGATGCAGGTATCAGGAGTCCTCTGACTATGTTTTACAATTCCGCTTAAAAGGCATACTTAAACTCCAAAATGGCTGCCAATATGGTCACAAAAACGGCGGATATGCCAATCATTTGTTGTAGTGGTGTATTATCACCTGTAAATATTTTTCACAGATGCTACTTTACCGGACTATTGTGTACCCGCCCCCGCCCCTCCCCCTCCCCAACCGGTGACAGAACGAAACCAAACTTTTGGTGGCTTCCAAAAATGTCTCACAATCCATTTTGAATATCAACAGAAAAAAAACTAGGGACCCATGGGTCTCGACGCTTAGCTGAATTTGATTGTAAAGATATTTATAAGCTTTTTCAAAATGTGGTTCCTTTGACCTAATCAATAACCATGTGACCACAAATTTGAGAAGTTACTTTCATTTAACGATCTTAACAATCTTTGAAAATGTGATGTTGACCGTGGACCAGGACACCTCAGAAAGTACAGATTTCTTCCACATTGGACAGGTAAGCCATGTGTGAAAGATGGAAAGTTTGGGATGAAAAGTTGGCTCATACATAAGACAAGATTGAAATCCATATCAATCCGACCTGAAGTTATTATTAGGAAACAAATAATTTGTGTATGGAGGGATAGACAGCCAGGCAAACAGACGTGGCGATGTTCAAGTTAACGAGATATGGCCGTAATATTGGCTTTCAACTGTAGCGCCGTCTTAATGTTCACTGCTTAAATACTGGCATGGGTGCACACAACAGAAAAATGATTGATTATATAAATCTGCCTCAAATCAAATTGCATGGCATATACTATGACCTTTCCTTTTCATATCATTGTTGACGGTACGATGGACAACGGACGACGGATGATGCCAAACCATCGCATAAGCTCACAAGTTAGTTAAAATATGTGGTGCCACCAGTCTTCAGGGACTGAAGAAACTAATTATGATCAATAAATGCATCACTAGATAACATTACATCTTAATACTGACATTGCTTTGATTTGAAGGAACTAGTCATGTTCATTAAACATACCTGGTTTGAGGACACCAGGTGAAATCACAGCTGAGAAACTGGCATGATTGCTGTCATTTGAAAGTCTCAAAAATAGCAAAAATCATTAAAACACAGAAAAAATGCAGGTGGCGCCACCATTTTTCCGAAACTGACAAAATTAGTCATGGTCAATATTCAAGGCAATATTTATGGCAATCCATGCATTAATTATCATGATACTGGAGGTTTTGTATCAGTTTTTTTTTATTCTTCAGGGGGTACTTACAAGCCCCATAGCTGCGAGAATATAGGTCGCACTGACCTTATTCCAGGTTTCCAAGGAGATTTTTTATTGACCTTCCTGGATATTCACTAAGAAGTTTCTAGGTCCAGGGGTTACGATTTATACCCTGCTAACGGACACCCGGACGGACGACGGACAAAGCGCCATTCCTATATCTCAGTTGACCTTCAGTCAGCTGAGCTGAAAAAACGGTGGGCCCAGCATGTAAACACAAAGTGGCCGCCCAGGGCCTCAGGGCGAAGAGGTCATATATAAATGAGAGTCATTTATAATAAGTGTTATAACAGCGAGATAGGGTTATCAGGATGAATTTTAGACCGGATTCTTTTACATTTATATTTTAACTGCGTGTTAAATGTCCAAAATGTCAGCTGAAATGGCCATAAAAAGCGAAAAATCTCAATCTTCCATTAAATGAGAACTCATTTCGATGCTGTGTTATTGGACCATTGAGTGCAGCCCTCCCCTAAGTTGCAGAAAGAAATAATTTTCTTTTGTTTCCCAATGCGTCTCTTAAACCCAATTTGGACATTCACGGAATAAAAAAAAAGTGGTCGCACCATATAAAATCAAAAGGTGGCGTCCAGTATGGGCGCACATTAAAACTATTTCTTCAAAAGGTTAAACGTAACAGGTACTCTTTTACAAAAGCGTTGTTTTATCCGTTTTAATCCGGAGATCTCTCATTTATTAGTTAAGTTGTAAAGCATACCTAAAAGTTAGAAATAGCTGTTAATATGGCCGCAAAAAGAATAAATTCACTTAAATTTAGACATATGAACGTCACTTTCATATATGCTACTACACTTCACCATATTGGGTCTTTTTGTAAAAACACCATGTGTAAGCAACTTCTTTTTTTAATTTGCAGTAAAAATTTGCCCCATTTGAAATAATAAACAAATAAATCGTTTTGTTAGGATGTGCTTTTAGTTGCTAACAGTTGTTATATTATCATATTGTTACCTGCTGATATGTAATATTTTTACCGAAAAGTTAATTGAAAGAAAAGGCATAATATTCGCCCTCACGCACTGATTTGTGAAGATTTAGATGCCATCTATTTCAGTTTGCCTGTCTTTGAATTAGTAATTCTTATCTGTCACCTAAAGAGCTAATGTTGCTAGTTTATGGTCTAAGAGTCATCTTGTTCACACTAACACAACCATTAGTCCAGTAATGTATCTCTTAAAAAGGCCACTTTGTTTTAAGTATGCCTTTTATCTTTAAATGTAAAATATAGTTAAAAGGCCACCTCATATATATATATATATATATATACATATATACATATCTGTAGTTCTAAACCGTCATTTTGTCTGTCATCTCGGGTTTTACTTCTTTATTCTGTTAACATCTAAAACGTGCTAAAGAAAAGTATAGGATACTAAAACAGTTCCTAGAACTAGAAATTTCGTTTAGTCCTTGCGGTGCAAAGATTCTCCTAATCTCCTCAACTGATCTTAAATATTAAAAAAAAATATTAAAGTATAGAAATGGGTCCAAGTAAAACACTAAGGAGACTGACTAGATTTAGGTGTCCTACCTGTTTTGAGGTGTTCTCACTGCTCGTTTTCTTTTTCGGTTTTCCTTGATTTGACGCAAAGAAGATAACGTGTATAAAAAGGGGTTGAGAGCTGAATTTATCGGTAGAACTACCACAGCCAACCACACCGAAACCTTAGGATTGACAATAACGCCACCTAGCGACATAAACGAGGTGATAACAATAGGCAACCAGCAGAGACAGTCTGTCACTATGATCAGAACGAACCGTTGTGCCATTTCCATTTCCTTGTCGTCTGCAACCCGGTTTGCTGCTTTTCTAGTCTTGTACGAAACACAATAAATGTAAATGTAGGTCATGATGAGGAAAACGCACCCTGTAACGTTAAATAAATAGAAAACGAAAGTAGAATATTCCCATCCTTGTACCTTGCCTGATGTTATGTTGAACAACAGACATGCTCCGTTTCTAATGTAATTTTCACCAAAGTACGACAAACCAAACAACGGCAGGGCACTTAGAATGAACAATAAAATCCAACCGAGTGATATGATGCACAGTGTTGATTTACAGGATAAACGTTTGGTGGTAACCGGAAACGTTATGGCCACTAAACGGTCAGCTGTTATTACCACGAGCATGTAGACAGACATCTCACTTGACAATGTTGACAGAAATGCTGCAGCTTTACACCATCCGCCTGCAAGCCACTGGTCAATGTAGAAAACGTATTTTCCCTGGTAAACAACATCAGCAGATGCAATTATCAGAAGATAAACGCCCATTAGGAAATCCGATATCGACAAGTTGATAATCAAAATTGAGGCTGCTTGCTTATATTCTGCAACAAGCCGCACAATGATAACAGCTATATTGCCAAGTACAGCTGCTACACCTAATATCCAAACAACAACCCGCAAAAAATAATTGTCCATAAGATCATCACAAGAAGAAAAGGCGTCACGTTTCGGTGTGCAGTCGGTGACGTTGGTAGCAAAGCAGCAAAATTTAAAATGACCCGTGTGTAATTCTTCAAGTGTAAGTCTGTCAAATATGTTTTGAGGCACATTTTGAATTTTATTTCCCTCGATATTTAACCACTTCAGCTTTTCAAGCCCTTTCCACGTTGAAGCAGACAAATGTGAGACATGATTATTGGCAAGAGATAAGCGTTTGATACTCTGAAGACCGTAAAAGCTCCCATGGGCGATATCGTTTATTTCAAGATCGTTTAAATGAAGGTATCTAATTGAATACAACCCATAAAATGCGGATTCACCTAGCGCCTGGATAGGATTACCGTATAAATAAAGATGCTGCAAATTACTTAAGCCTGAAAACATCCCTTTTGAGATGACCCTCAACAGATTATGACGGAGGTCCAAGAACAAAAGGTTGGTCAGGTTAGCAAAAAGGTGAGACTGGATGGAACGAATACTCAAGTTTGCTAGCTGTAACCTTCCAAGATATACAAAATCTTTAAACCAGAGCCTTACTGATGTGTTTGTGGTTGTAACCAACTGCAGCGACCTAATATCAAATGGCATGCTTGGTAACGTGTGATCCGCGGGGTCTGTACATGTGGCTGATCTTCCTTTGCAAACACACCCCCTAGGGCATTTCCTAAATGGACATAAGGCCTCGTCATCATAAGATTTTCTACAATGCACAACCCCATCACAGACAAATGACTGGTCCAGGCATATTCCTTCCTTACTACATTTGAACAGACCTGGGCAACTCAAGTTGTTACAGTTCAATTCGTCTTGGCCATCCGGACAGTCCGGTTTTCCGTTACATACTTTGTGCACGGGGATACAGTAGGAGTCGGGGCATTTGAAATTACCTGGGCATTCGAATAACTTGCAGTTTCGTAAATGATTGCCATCTGGACACGATGAGATGTACCCGTACTCATTGACGTCATACAAACACGCAGTATGGCGTTCAAAGCAAAGCACATGATCAATCCGACAAGGAGACTGAGTTCCAGTGGCTGGATTACAGAAAGGTTGGAAGTAATATGCGTCTAGCATTGTTTTTCTTTTGTAATAAAGTTCTTTCCAATCACCCCTCTTCACCTCACTAATTCTCAATTGTTCGTCCTCCTGGGCAGCTCCCTGGCAATCTGCTCTCATGTTTTTTATCAAAGGTGCAGGCAAGCATTCTCCATAATGACATCTGAATGTTTCACATGTTGATTTTTGACGGTAATTCGGTTTCTCATCCGAGGAATCCAAACAGTCGGTGATATAATCTCCAAACCTGTAGCTTTCAATGCATTGACCATTGTCACATTTTGTTTTATTAGAGGGACATGACGACACAGTGCAATTCTTTTCGTCTGAATTGTCTCGGCAATCCTGAGTAAAGTCACAATATTTGGAAAAAAGAACGCGTTGCCCATCTCCACATGTAAAAACCGTGTCTGTGCAAAATGTTTCTATTTCATCTCCTCCTTCCAAGCAATCGGCTTTACCATCACACACATGGATTTCAAGGATACATGTTCCGTCCTCGCACATGAACTGACCAGGGCCACAAGAATTGTTCACAGTCAGCGGATCCGTTTCGCATACTACATTTATAGCTTTTGTTGTTTCACTACTTGCAGGTGTCCGTGTAATCCATTTACCTTTTGATTTTTCGTAGGCAATGATGTCACAGTCACCTATCCATATACTTCCGTATTCATACCTGTGTAACCAAATGTCTAGAAGTTCTGTGGGGAAAGTTCGAATCGTTCTTACCATGGTACCGTTAAATTTGGAGCATATATATCCTGCTACAGGGCAGTTGATTGGCATGCCAAATAGGACGGTAGTTGATACAAGCCTGTAACAATGTCCCTGCATCTGGTTATACCCAGGAGGGCAGCGTCTAGTTCCAGTTATCAATTTCGTTACGTTATTCATGTTTTCAAAAATAGCACCGCTCTCATCGTAGTTCTGATTTTGTCTCTGTCTCATATTTGTTTGATTATACAAATCGCTTGTATTATTCGCTGGGTATTCGCAAATGAACGAGGCACCCGGATATGGATATTTGCATGGAACACGGAACCAAAGTGTAGGCATGTTTGAAGTTACAAGAAACATCGCTGTACACTGAATGGAAGGATCGCTGTGAGGTTGTAATAACAGAGGTGTTGCAAATGGTATTTCTTCATTTAAAAACTCTTCCGGGACAAGCCATGTCTTAGATGGCTGAGGTCTGTACCACTCGTTAAAGGTTCCGGGGGTATCATCGGTCCATCGGTCATCCTGCGTAAATATAAAACACATGCAATGAACGATGGCTTGTAAGAAAGGGTGAGGGCAGCGGGGCACATGGTTTAGGTCATAGGGTGGAGATAGCTGATGGTTTGATCCCACAGTATTGGTAAGTTTTAAAATGTTGAGTACAAATTGAAGCAATGGTCACTTTTAATATAAATACAGTTATCAACAGGAAATGGAAATTCTGAATACCAGATGAGAAAAAATATGTTTGCATTAAGAAAAAGACCACGTTATCAGTGAAATAAATATATGCTTTTTTGCACACTTTTTTAAGAATAGGTCCATAACCACTAGGTGGCACTCTCAATTGGATCCATATGAATAGAATGATATGTTATTATTAAGCCTCCCGAATTGTAGATATATGCACTGAGTTAGGAATAATCAAGCAGGAATACCCTGTTGTTGAGGCATTAGAGCGAATCTCTGACACTCTATAACTAGATTTCATCATTATGCCAATGAGGCACCGGCATGGATCGGACCGGTGGCCTTCAGCTCCAAAGTCCAACGCTGTAACTACTGGGCTACGTCCTACTCCTCCTTGGCACGTGTGCACTCACTGGCTCTCCTTAGGTTAAATAGAACGAGATGGACCTCACCTGCCCCCTCCCTCCGCCACAGATCACAACTGCCGTGCATAGCAGTTCGTACTAAATATCAAGGGTGATCCTAGATAAACTCTTAAGAAACCGAATTTAGGTCACGGCAACCCCAAAATTAATTCTCTTGTTAGTCCCAGGAGTTCTAAAATCTTAATAGTCAATGCACGTATTACAATGAACTTGCTTCACATATTGGATATGGAGAATTGGCGCAAAATGTGATTTTTTTACTTCTTTAAGAATTTCACCTGTTTTTTTTCAATTTGCTGAATAACAACAGTTTTTGTATTAAATAAACTGGCCCAGTATTTCATTGAATTTACATGAGACTACTGTACATCATCGTCAGGTACAAAATGCTTCTGATGCAAGTCTTGCAGATAACATAACAACGTCAATATTAAGTACAAAGCTGACGTGTTTCTCAAATTTCTCTCTAACTGATACGTGTTAATACAATTCAAGAGAAAATGTTCCATCTTTTTGCCTTGACGGCATACTCGATCCTCCGACATCGACCGGTTTCAATCAATATAAAGAACGGGATAAAGTTGACAACGACTAGTAGTGCCACCTGTGTGTGTGTTTTTTTTATTTAAGATTTCGGTCAAGTGACCAAACGGAGCATATGAACTTAAGTTCAACCCAATTATTTTCAGTCTAACGTTCATTTATCTAGATAAGCTAAAAATATGGAATATAGATAAAAAATGGAAAATGTTTTATTTCACATGTAAATGTCCCTCGCGGCATTCAACTTGATGGTAAAAGGTATCACTGATTTTTTTTTTAATTATCGTTGTACAGCTGAAGTAATACCATATATCTTTACTCCTATCAACGCATGTCAGCTATGTTTGTAATTTAGCAACCAATATTCCTTATATTCTTTCTATGACCTAGCTGCAAACAAAAACTTGTTAATATTGATATTTTATTTATGTTACTTATATTTTATTTGTTTTGAAGTCTATTTGACATTACCACTTCACATAAATTGACCTGTCGTCAATCTGTCGCCTTTTTATTTTATGTTATGTCTGTCTAATTTGTATTTCTCGATTTGTCTTGTTATGACCAGTTTCCTGTTATCCTAACTATATATTCCAGCCTGGATCAACCTGCTATAACCTCATCCACATAAGATCAAGACCAATAATATACAGGACAACTTTCTAAGCAGGACAAAATCCTTCAGTTGCCTAATTGTCCTACTCCGAGAAATTTCACTGTTGTCCATGTGTAAAAGTGTAAGTTAGGGGACGTATTTTGTTAAGACAGAGGCACCGGCCTCTTGTGTGGGTAAAGTCGTACATACATATCTAAAGAGTGAATAAACTCTGAATGTTGTCATGCTAAGACAAAATGATGCCGAAAGACCATTCTCACTTGATGGTCAAGGTCAGGATTAAAGCAGTAACACGTTGATGAAGACCGTACATTTTGATGATATTGCAGATGTTATTATCGAAGACAACAGGACTGACCTAGCACAGAAAATGATGTTAATTAACTTGTTATAGCACAGTACTAATATATAAGAACAATTAACTTCTTTGTCAAAATCACATAAAATCTATCAATTTGAGGGAGTAATATGTGGCTGCTTTCACCGAGTTTGAACGCAATCTGATAAAAATTATTGCATAAGGATAATTGTCCAAAAAACCACAGTGACATGACCGTAAGAGCAAAGCACCAGAAAATTAAATATTGACCCTTTGAATAGAGGAATATGATATAATGTCACGGTAGTGGTCTCCGATATAAGTTTTTCAAGAGTGAGGACGGAGACTCGGATGTGGCCGGGGACGCCCATCCGGTAAAACTTTGGACATCTATGTTGTGGATAATTTGATTTGCAACATATTATTAAATTATCCTAATTTATTTTTTACATCCAAGTTAATTTCAGGAATGTATAAATATGTTCGTTCACCATAACGACCGGACTGAAAATAATTATTTTGCGATTTAAAAGCAGCAGCAGTCTTTTGTCATTATCACATTTAGTTGTGTGCAATCGGGATCAAGGACATGATCGATGTGTTCTATAGGCAGGTGGAAATCAGGTTTACAAGAGTTTGTTTTTCCTTGTGTTGTATATCTGTTGACTGTTGGTTACACATACAGGGTCATGTTATCAGTTAACCGACGACCCTCGGGTGACTTATGGTAAATATGTAACTTTTAGGAACCTGTGAATTCAACAAAAGGGAAGCAAATAGCATTATATACATTTATAAAATGGGACGATTTAAAACAAATGCAAGTGAACAGGTCAAAGAAATTTGCCCTTATCTTTAACAAATTATGACATTTATTTCTAATTATTTTTTCAACAGCAGTTGATATATAATCTTTTTATAGTAAGTAGATAAGGCGTATGCCTACCTCTTCAGAACGAACCAATCCAATATATATGACTCTTCGCAAATCGAAATATCCCTCCCAATGACGATTAATCATTCCTTTAATGAATGACAGCTGATCCTGGGACTTTACTGACAAAAGCCGACCTCCTCTTCTGGTACAAGTTTGGTTAGCCATCTCCCAGGTAATCTGACGATCAGCAACATTTCCGGGAAACACGTAGCAGATGTTTCTGTATAATTCAATTGTGCCCGGTATATTATGGGGGCAAACATGGGTGGCTGAGACTGGTGGCGGTTGTTGGCTTTTTTGTTTCCGTGTATACCTAATCTGCACTTCTATATTTTTGGACGTTATTTCTATAATTAAGGAATCAGAATCAGAGTCAAACCTAAAAGGTAAAGCCTTCAATTTCAAATTGAACGTTACTTTCACTGATTCATAAAAATTATTTCCTATTTGTAATTGTATGTTCTGTGACCTTCTATACAAGCAACGCCCGCAAGTGATTTCAAGTGAGAAAAAATAATTTGACCAAAACCGTCTTTCAATGCTACTAAAGAGAAACGTTATACGATGGGAACCATCTTTAATCGTGACTAAACCACAAGCACCTGGACCTGAATAAATGCGATACTTTCCATCAGTATCATAGTGTTCATTATGGCATTTTTTAGTTGCCTGAATTCTCAACAAGTGGCCCCCGGGTCTAATATCACAGTGACATTTTTCTTTTAACCGCCATTCCCTGACATCGACATCAACGCTACAGTCAGGCACATAGCTATATCCTCTTTTGACTGTTGTTATTACTGTGTTGATATAAGTTGATACCGCTTGCACAGACATTGATTGGTCACATGGCTCATGGGAAGGCAAGGATTGGAGTTGGAGACATGTCTTATTTACTGGCTTAACTTTAAGAAACCATCTTTTAGGATAGTTATTAAAACTGAAGTAATCGAATTCGTAAAGTTTATTCCAGCTGAAAATACCGATACAAGAGGTCATTTGTACGTTGAATTTTAACAACGTTTCCTTTTAAGGTCCATAGGAATAAAATAACAAGGTCAGCGTGTTTGTTGATGAGTGGATGGGAACACCTCCCTGTCCACTGAAAAAAGTCGTGTGATAGTGAATACCACAGAAAGGGCCATATTTGACGGAGCTTTCTTCCTGTCCATCCCATATAACGAAGCCTTCGTTTTTACAGTCATCAGTGTTCGGTCCATTGAAAGTGAATTCCTCGATGTTCAAGGCTATAAACGAACCATCCGGGGCAATGTACCTATAGATTTTTATTACGGGTAATGCTTGCTCTTGAGTTGATATATGAACACTGGTACTTACATTTTGTGATATAGGCATATAATCGCTGTTTATTCCATTTGTACTATGCCGGTCACTTGTTTTGAACGCTTCATAAAAAGCTTCAAAAGTATCGATGTTGCATGACTCTGGGTATTTTAGCTGCACAGATATTTGAAAGCTCTTAGAAACGGCATTTCCACTTAATCTGCTTCCTGTCAGGACCAATGGATGATCCGTACCTTCCTCTATAGGTCCTTCATGTAGATCTAAGCGGGTATCCGCGGGGCATGTGCTGTTCATAATCCAGGACATCTTAATTTGCATTGCCTCATCAACGCGTATATGCCACTGATATATAATAAGGCCATCTTCTAATTTGTTGGGGCTCAATGGTATCGTAATGTTTCCGTTACTAGCATTGAGCTTCATTGGTGCTGTGGTTGGCAAGGTATTTTCTTTCACTGCATGGTATTCAAGTCGGAATCCGGTCCTTGGTAAGGATTTATTTAGCACAAAGGTTATTCGCAACTCGTTTGAAAATGTAACAATTGACCAAGGTCCTCTTCTTCCACAATACACATAACCCTTTTCTCTGCCGTCTACGAGATCGTAAACTGTAAGAGAGTCACACTTGCAATATCTGCCGCAATACTTGATATTCAGATATTTAAAGTCCAGACGGATATGTTGTCCCTCATTGCATTTGATGATCCATTCACAGCCTAGCGAGGAATTAGTATTGAAAGTTTTGTAACCGATTGTTCCGCAGGGTGATGTGAGTATACGAAACGAGTCGCAACCAGAATCGCCAGTTCCGATGCCACAAAGGGGAAACCTACTTCTTTTCTTTTCTTTGTCCAGATACGACCAGTTATTTTGTACCAGCAGTAATTGTAAATCATGGTAAATGCATTGACTCTTTGCCGTATCAAAGTCGGAACAAAATTGTAGGTCAAATAAGTTAAAGCCGGAACGTTCAGGGGGTAAAGACAATAGCTTTCTAAAAGTCTGATTGACTGACGCCATTCGGAGAAGAGCTAAAGGACTCACTGCCAATAATCTCAGATCTACGTTGTTACCAGTACTAACAGACGTATTCCAGAAAGTATCATTCAGGTTAGTGTTAGATTTGTTCTCTTCTTGCACAGAAACTTGACTTCCTGCCATTATTAGGAAGAACATCATCAATACTGTTGTGGTGCCCATCCTGTCTTCATAAACGACCTAACGTCACCTGTAAGATATACATGGTTTCAATAAATTATTGTGCAGTTATATTGTCAATTGTAATTAACTTTAATAATTTATGTCCCCCGTTTGGCACATATAGTTTAGCATATATATCTGTTTAAGACCGCTTACCGTAATCATTTTCTTTAATCTGTTGGTTCTCTTCTGCATGACAGGCACTGCAAATTTATGATTTCATGGCAATTTCTTTTATTAAAAAACCTGATATTACGACCAGAGAGTATTTCCCTATATCTATGATACCTCACAATTAAGTTGAAGCAACAGACCAGTAGGAACATGAAAACAGATCACTTTAAATGTAGTGCTATCTTTGATTCATAATAACAAAAGATGATTAATAGGTGACACATTAAAATAATAATAATAATAATAATATTAATAATAATAATAATAATAATAATAAAAGAATCAATAATATAAAAAAAAATCAATGAATTTATGTCCCTCGCTAACGACACCTGTTGCTGGTAAGTGAAACTAAGTGCGCTGATTGATCATATCAAAAATGAAATATCATAATGTATTATTATCTTGTGAGACAGACACTCCACAACTTATCCCATCCAAGTTATGCATAAGAGCAATCACTGACCCAAATTTAAATGAAATCGGATAATATTTAGGAAAGTTATCGCACGGAAACGAAAACATGACAGAGGGACAGACAGAGAGACAGACGGACAGACAGAGAGACAGAGGGACGGACAGACAAACCCGAATCAATGTCTCCCGTTCCGAGGAGGCTGGGGACAATAATAAATAAATAAATGAAATAATGATAATAACAATTCTACCGTTAAATCTTATGTCTATGACGATACAAATCACAATCACGTCTTAACCACAAAAAAAATGAAAATTTACGGCTATAAAAATGACCAGCACATGGATAGGAGTGCACTCACTTTTGTTATATCCGTCAAGTATCCTTTGAAAGTAGATACCAACATATTTTCAGCTACCCTTTGGATATCGATACAGCCGCACCTGCATTAAATAAGTTCTAATATCTGCTAAATTTCACATAGAGTTCTAATTAGTTATGCATCTAAGAGGAAAACGGCTTTTTTCATTTCTCTTGATCAGGTGCTATTCAGTTTGGACCTGTCAAGGTCTCATAGCCCACGGTTTCCAGATGCTTTGAGATAAATATGGGCGGAGCAGGTCCATACCTTTTGGGACATTGGCCTGTGAGTGGAATAAATACAATTATGTGTAAACACAAAGAGAGTGTGCAAGATTACATTTAGAGGACTGCAGTCTAGTAGCTTTCTGGTGAATTCACCCCGTTTCATATTCGTACCATACAAAATCGCCTACGTACATAATCGCCCCATACAATCACGCGCCACAGTTTTTTCACACAAAGATCTATCTATGAACAATTGTTCACACACAACGCTTGTATGGCGAAATCGAGCTAAATCACCTAGGAATTGTAAATTGCAATAATTAACTTTATGGAACAAATATAGAGAATGCATTGACAGCTTAATGCAAACTATAACGGTTATAAAGAATAGTTTTGCCTCTGCTGTTTGAAATTTCGTAAAACCAGGGTGTGATATCGGTGACGTGGCGGTGTAAATGTATACAAACAATACCACGTGCCACCCAGTTTAAGCACGTGTTTGGTAAATGACGTGATTCTAGGGTGACGTCCTGGTCCATGTGGTCCGAGGTGTTTGTAAAGAGTGATTGCAACAGCAACCTCAGTCAATGTCGTTATGACAGATGTTACGATTACCAAAATAGGGGTAGCTAGTCCAGGATTTTGGAGAGGGGGGGGGGGTCCAAATCAGAACGACTGATGAGTAAACCTTGAAAAGATACCCATTTCATAAGAGTCAGATTTTGTATAGCACCTTACAGGGCGACGCGTAACTATTGTATATTGTAATACCATGAATATATATATATATATATATATATATATATATATATATATATATATATATATATATTGGTTATTATCTATCAGCATTTACAATATCAAGGAAATCAGATGCATTTTGAGAATATCCTTGAATTCCAACTTGCGTAAAAAATGTTCGTTAATAAATGCAATATCAGAGGTCAACGTACTTATTTCAAATTGCATGTGCACAATATGCGGTCCAACCAATCGCATACTTTTTTATGCAGAGCAGAGATGCTTCTCCGGATTTCTTGAATGATATCCTCCCGCGACGCTGCTATCCTATCTTTAAACTCCTGTTCTTTGAGATTCCCCTCATTCCTTGGAAAACTTTTCCTTAAGCGAATTCAAAAAGCATACTCTATCGGATTACAGTCAGAGTTTTGAGGAGCTCGTACATCTTTTTTCATTAACTCTGGTGGAGCTCCCTCCAAACATTCCTGTGTTCCTTAACTTATATGGAAATAGGCTCCATCTTGTTGAAAACCATAATTATTCAATAGATAAAGTCTCCTCCAGTCCGGGAGCACATTATCCAACAACTTTTTTACAACAAAATTTTTTTCGCGATTTTTCGCTATTTCGCTTACGTTGGCTTTCCTGTCCAGTAAACTCCGGCGGACACCATTACTTTTTTAAATGGATAGTCTCATGGTAGAGGTGAGATGATTTAATTTTCGTTTACCATAGGACCGTTTATAGATTGTTCACAATATTTTAGGGGTAAAGGCCTTATCGTCAATGAAGCTGATTCTCTTTATATCTTCGGATGAGCAATGTCTCATATAGCTTAAATCTAATACCTCGGTATTGTAATTTTCGTATGCTATTTTGTCATCGGAGTTTCTCGTATAATGTTCTTTGATATTTCAAGAGCTTATAGATCATTTCAACGGATTTGATGTATTAACCATTTGTACCTCAGAAGAGTAGGCCCTTTTCGAGAAAAGCCTTCGAAACAGTAGCGGATCCAGGTGGGGATGGGTGCATTTAGGGGTTCTGAATCCCCCCCCCCACCCCACCCTTCTGAGCCACCACAATCTTTCAACCATTTACAAAACACGTCTGTAGTGGGGGAGGGGGGATGGCATTTTCGCCCTTTGGTGGCGATAGGCTCGCCATGAATGAAAAACGTATTACATAATATGTCAAGTGTACCAAGGGCGTGATATTTTATTGAATATGTCACCATTACCAAAGATTGTAAGAAAATAGAAAAATTTAATTGCAAGTGTTGTTTGAATAACATGCAAATTGTGGTTTATTTTCTCATCTATCGTCGGAAATATATCTCCTGTTAGAACGTTTATGGTATTTAAATCTATACCATACATGAACAAAGATTCTAAAACTCCAATATAAAAATTTCCATTCTTTGACTATAGTTCATCCAGAGTAAATTGCATGTTTTATCTCCAATGATCAATGTTTAGCTTATTTTGACGCAGTTCTTTACGTTTCGCAAATCAGTAATTCGCATCATAATTGTATGAACGGTTACGGACACTTCCCGTTAGGGATCTGATGTAAATTTTTTAGAGTACCTGCTAAATATACATTTCATAAGAGAAGGCTCAGAACACGGGCCAAAAGTATCAAATGAAGTATCGGAAACATATAATTTTTACATCATGAAAAAGTCAGAAAAAATAATATCTAAGTGACAACTGTCGTGTTTGTAATTTTTTTCGTACATTTGCCTTTTTCAGTGCTGAAACTTTTCGCTGACCAATCAAAACCGTCAAAGCTTGGGTAAAGGTTTTCTCGCTTTTTCTACAAATCCACACAATTTCTTACAGCTTAGGGATTAGCACTATTTATGGTGGATCTGTTATCATATAGGTCCCTACTACATTTTAGATGAGTTGTCTTTTCGAAGACCTTTGGCGAAGTTTGTAATATGCAAAGAAGGACCGTTATTAACAAAAGAAGTACCTTCTTAAATGTCTGAAGAATTGACTTTAAAAATGGTCACATATTTGTCTAAACCTAGTTTTTTTATATTCGTGGATCAATATAAAATAGTATAAGCAAATTCTAGGTGCATATTTTTATTTTGCAAAGTATGGTTAGTACGGAAAGAAAATCTTTTTCGCCATTGCAAATAAGGATAATTAGTCAACACGAAGTCTTCTTTGTGGTTTTCAGTGAATATAGCTAAATTTTACATGACCACGGAATAAAGCGTTTTCATTTTTTATTATTATTATGTGAATCAGGAAAGTCATTTGGAAATACTGGCTTGTCTCTAATACCTAAGAAAATCAAGTGGTTATCAATGAGAATTGGTATTTGGACTCAGAAAATAGCAACATTGCTTGTTTATGAAGCTGTTTGTGAACGCAATGATAATAAACTGGAATAAAACTTGTAAAGTATCGACGTATACTTTTGATACAAGGTTTCCCACTACAAAATATAACCAGTAGATTAAGTTGTATGGCGTACCCATTTAAACCAAGTCAAAAATCATTATCAATTGAACGTGAAATATTGAAGAAAATGGGTGTTTAATCAATGGAGACCCTAATTCGCATACTAAAACTTAAAATACAATCCAAATCCTTATAAAAAATGGTTTTATATTAATCTTTGTCCCAAAAAAAATCTTGGTCTAGATATAAAATTTGACCAATTATCATGATTAGCTAATAAGATATTGGAAACATTTTTGTCGATGGCGGCCTTAATATGCATATTACAAAAAAAATTAAAATTAAAATTGCTTCAAAACCGTTATTGCTAGGCTTTAATATTAAATTTTTGACCATAAAAACTGAGGTCCAACCAAAACATTTAAAAAATTGTCATTGTTACTTCTTGAGATAGTGAAATATTTAATTTTTGCCATTCGCAGGCTAATTTACATTTTACAAAATTAAAAATAAGAATGGAATCAGAAATATGCGTAGCATTCTGTTATATTCTACCAAAAACAGTCGGTCTGGTATAGGTTCCTGGTTGTGACTCTTGGTTGACAGCCTGGTATTATATCTTGTGTGTGTGTGTGTGTGTGTAATGTGTCTTTGCAGTCCCATAATTTATTAATTGTAAAAAATCAACTATTAATACTAAATGCACCCGTGGAAAATCCACACTTTTGGATGATAAATAGTTTGATACCTGCAGATCTCGGACCTTTGTGATCTCGCCCCACACGATCTCGGACCACTGGGCCGACAATCTCGGTTGACGGGGTACTACGACCTCGGTCCGGACCACTTTAGATCGGCGCTTCTATGATCTTGGACCATAGTTTCAGACATTTTCAAAATACTATTATGAAATACTCGATTCTGTTAATAATACATACTGAGAATAAAGGAACTAAGACGACCCACGCTTCCATATAACTATATTTTTTTCATGATAATGAGTGCGAATTGGTTGATTAAATACTCGACCAGTTTGGTCTGCTCCATGACTCATTATATATCCACTTAATAACAACATTTCAAAACAGAATCACACACACATACATACACGTCATTTATTATATGACTATATAATATATGCCTATAAATTAGATATTTAAATTATTTTTAGGAAATTTTTCATATGTGACTGATTAAGAATTGGAAAGGTTTATTGAGATTCTCTCTCTCTCTCTCTCTCTCTCTCTGTGTACTAACTTCTCTCCTTTTTTACTTTCCTCATTTTTCTTCAGTAATCACTTTTTCTGTCTTAATATAAACTCCTTTCTTTCATTGCTTCAGTAATCTCTGTCTTGACCACACATACGTACTTTAATACACGAACAAATGCACAAACCTTAGGCTGTAAGAATCACAGTTACATATAAATTCTGACTAAGAAGATATCCAAGGAGGAGTGATCAGCTCTTTTTTTTTGTTCAAACAATTAGTCCCAACATGGTTTGTAGACAGAGCATATATTTTTCACAACGATATCATGAGTCTGAATGAGGTCAGGAGTCCGATAGAGTGGTGAAAGATGGCACGGAATGTGATCTGAGATCGTTAACCCGATGGTCCATGATTGTACTAAGTGGTCCGACTTCGTGTGGGCAGAGATCACCAAGGTCCGAGAAAAACCAGTCTCTGTTACCCATATTCTTCAAGCAATGGGGCTAATAATACCCCCCCCCCCCCCAGAATAATTGAAAATTTGATACAAAAGCAGGGCACAAATCATTACCATTGGACCTAGAATCTTCTAATTAGACATCCAGGGAGGTCTTTGAAAAGTCTCTTTCGAAACCTTAAAATTAAGTTTCTGTTACTCATATTTTCCAAGCTATGGGGCTCAGAAATACACCCAGGATAATTAAAAGTTCAGTACAAAAGCTCCAGTATCTGAAATGCATTGATCACCATAATTATTTTTTTGTATGCACATTGATCATGGAGGGTTTCATCAGTTAAGGCAAGGCTAGTGGCACCACCTGGATTTTTTTTTCGAATTTTTAACCTTTTTTTCTCTATTTTTGAAACCTTTAAAGATGTGGTCGTCTGTTAACAGGACACAAATCATAACCACTGTACCTAGAATCTTCTTACTTGACATCCTCAAAAGTTCTCCTCAGAAACCTGAAATTAGGTCACTGTGACCTACATTCTCTGAGTTACAGGCCATGTTTGAGCACCCCAGAAATAATGCAAAATACACAAAAATTGCCATGTTCCTCAGGAACGGCTGAATGGATTGTCATCACATATGGTGTGCCTATGGGTACATGGTATGTTCACTTACGAATTCGTGTCAAGTGAAGTCAATATTTAAATAGTTAATTTGCATGAAATTTTAAAATTTATGGCCGTTTTACCCACCTGCGATTTAATTACAATATGGGCCGTCTTACCCACTTGGAATTTTATTACAATATGGGCAGGGTATGGTTGTTTCACTATGGGTCGTTTTTATTACAATATGGGCCAGTTTTTCAATTATGAATCGTAACAGGTATCAAAGTGGGTTAGAGTGGACTTGTGACCGCGAATTGCACAATACGCTCTATGGCCGGTCAGCTCGTAAAAAAATCCCCGAGGCGCCTCTTGAAAAAAAAGTGACTGGCGTGAAGGACAAAAGCAATAGGGCCACCTATCGGGGAAATATTAAAATTATTAATTATGCAGCTTAATAGGGCATAATCCGGTAAAATAAAACAAATTTGTCCTAGAAGTGCGCATCGACGATATGTATGCCGGATTTCGAAGGACAAATCAGAACGGAAGCGTATTAATTATAAAGACTAGAATACACCCGTGGAAAATCCACGGTTCTATATGATAAACAGTTTTGGTATGAGATAGCAGGGAATGAATGTCGCATATTTTTGTCCTGTGCTTTTCGTAGGGACTGTTGTTCATGATATATAGATCACTTGTGCTAGGATTCCCCAGGAAATTCCCTCACCTAAAAAAAGTCTGCAAAGAATGGCAAATTATGCCATTCAAGGAATCAAACAAAGAAGCACTCGTGAGGCAAGTATAGGGTATAAGAATTTTGCGTGAGAATGTTTTTTTCTTCTGATAAACAACATAGGCATGACATCATCATTCCTGGAGTAATGGCGATTGTATACATAAGCCATCTATACTGTGAAAATAATTTGAAGATATATAGAAAAGTGAAATTTTATGGAAGATAACCTTTATAAATTGAAGTTCAAAGGACATCATGAAAAAGATGCTTTTAGTTGTCAAATGATGGAAGTCTTGGTTATGATATCAAACAAATATATGTCGATGAAGTCACTTTCACGCGTAAATGCAACGTACAGCTGCCAATTTTGAAAGACAGGCCCAGGTGAATAGACTCCTACAGTATAAAATGCTTGTCGTGGGCTTTGTTGATTGTCATTAGCCTGATCAGAAACTGATGATGCTCCGAGATAAACGGCAAGTTTACATCTATCGCTGCAAGTCTGTGGCCAAGAAATAATTTCAGTCTTGGTTCGTTGCTTTGCCTTAAAAAAAAAGGTTTATCCGGATTTTTTATAAATTTGCAAAAGGTTAGCATAAAACCGTATGAACAATCCATTAAATTCAATTAAAACCAGTAAATTCAGGATCAACATAATATATTTTTTTCTCATATATCATTATGACAAAAGAAGAATTCCTGGTTTATCAATATATACAAGCTATGTTTCATGGACAAATACCTTCTGATGGTTATATTTGGCATGGATGTTGTCAATGCATACTCTATTTACTTAAAAAAAGAAGAATTGATTTGTCCCCATGTAGAAGCCGCCCATTCGTATGCATTTGTTCTGCAACTTGCCAGGTGAAACTGGGTCACTGAAGCGTGATAGTATTAAAACATGAACACTGCACACTTGAACACATGACTGATAAGGAGATTCTAGTGGAGGTTATCAGGCTCCGACTGCAGAATCTAATTTGATAATGTAATAAATGTTCATGTTTCAAAGCCCTGAAGATTGAGGATCGGATTTTAAAACAAATATGTGTGCATTTATTCCCAACCCCGCGAACTGTGTTTAAGTTGTAGGGCTTTGAACATCCTTTTTAAGCAAACAACGTATAAATATGATGAAATAACAAGGCCTACAGACCTAATGCGAACCTGTGCAATGGGATATACACCAGGTATAACGCTTCCATGCTGGACCGTTACTTTTCAAGTACATGTGTGACATGTATATGTACAATTCAAGCACTGACCATTTTGAACCTGAGTGCATACACAAATTACACCAAAGTCACTGCTGAAATATATCATGGGTGCGCACAACACATAAATGATTGTAAGTGGCACCACCATTCTGGCGTACGAGAAAGCCATCAACGATGTAAGGACATGAACAATTTCAGACATATACGTCAAACCACTGTTAGGCTATGTGCACAGATGCATGAAACAACTAGAAAACGAGTATTGGACAAGTGACACTATGTATCCGCCGACGTCAGAATGGTATAGGTGAAGTGAGGGATGGATAAAGTCTTATATCACACCACTCTTGAATATAGTGCACTAAAACTCTGAGAAAAGGGCATTAATTTATTCAAAGAAAACACCTGCCGCCACCTGTCTATTTTATGAGAAAACTCTCCAAAATGGATGGACATGCCAAATTTCAGACCAATACATTGAACCACCCGTGAGATATGAGCAATTTTCACCAAAAGCACATGTACAGATGGATGCCATAGGAAAACAATTGCAGATGGCACCACTGGGTACAAGATGGAGGAGACAAAAATCTATGCATATGTACAATTTCAGGCCAATACGGTACACCGATCCTAAGGAAAGAGCATTAATTTATTCTACAAAAAATGGAAGGTAGGTGGCGCAACCTGTCTGGTTTATGAGAAAATTTCCAAGATGGATGGACATGCCAAATTTCAGACCAATACATTGAACCACCCGTGAGATATGAGCAATTTTCACCAAAAGCACATGTACAGATGGATGCCATAGGAAAAAAATTGCAGATGGCACCACCAGTCTTAAGTACAAGATGGCTGAGTCCAAGATCTATGGATATTCACAATTTCAGGCCAATACTAAAATACAGTCCTGAGAAAAGGGCATTAATTTATTCTACAAAAAATTGAAGGTAGGTGGCGCCACCTGTCTGGTTTACGTGACAAATTTCCAAGTTGGATGAGCATGCCAAATTTCAGACCAATACCTTGACCCACTCCTGAAATATGGGCAATTTTCACCCAAAGCACATATACAGATGGACGCCAGGGAAAAACGATTGCAGATGGTGCCACCAGTCTTGAGTACATGATGGAGGAGTCCAAGATCTATGGATTTGCACATTATCAAGCCAATACTGTAAAGCACTCCTGAGAAATGGGCATTAATTTATTTTGCAACAAGTGACCCATTGGCCATGACGCTCAGCTGACAAGTATGAGAAAATGGCCTAATTTTTACAACTGTTGTCTCATTTAGAAAAAAAATGATTACAAATGTTGTTAAATTTTGGGAGGGGCAGGGGGATTTGTGCGTATAAAGGACATTACTTTATGGTTCAGGGCAATATAATGATACTAGGCATGAGTGCACATTTGCTACTGGTTCAAACAGTGAAATTGGTGTTTCCAGAACACAGCTTGCAAAATATACATCACCATGACCTTATTTAAGGTTTGCAAGGATTTTTTTTCAGCTGAGCTAAAAAGTAAATCCTAGGTCCAGTGGTCACGATTTGTGCCCTGCTGTGGTATTATTCTGGGGGGTATTATAAGCCCCATAGGTCGAAGAATATTGGTAACAGAGACCTAATTTCACGACGACTTTTCACGGAGCTCCAAGGATGTCAATTTAAAAGATTCTAGATCCAGTGGTTACGATTTGTGCCCCGGTAATGGACAACTGCATCTTTAAAGGTCTCAAAAAAGAGAAAACAAGTTGCCCATGGGCCATGATGCTCAGCTTAATTTGACTGGGTGCTCATTTCTTTTATTAATGTTATATATTGTCTGTGAGAATAGCGTATGGCTAATGTTACTATGTTAAAAAATGGACAGAAAATAAAAATTTCAGGATTCATAGGAGACCTGCCCAGGACCCCCTTGGATTTCACAATAGAGGGTTTCAAGGAAAATGGATAGAATGTGTACTCCGTCTGTCTGGGTGCTCAAAATCATGTTTCTGGCCCTTAGTTTGCAGAATATAGGTCACCATGACCCTTTTCAGGTTTGCAAGGAGAATTGCCAAGGACTTCCTTGAATGTCATGTTGGAAGAGTCTAGGGATAATGGATACAATTTGTGCCCTGTCTGACTGCTCAAAATCATGCTTCTGGCCAACAACTTGCAGAATATAGGTCACCATGACCTAATTTAAAATTTCAAAGGAGATTTGCCAAGGACCCAGGCCTAATGCATACTATGTGTACCCATCTGACGTTAAAGTTACACAAATCATGTTGTTGGCCTGTCACATGCAGGTTTCCAGTGGGATTTGCCAAGATCTCCCTGGATGTACAGTTAGAATTTTCTAGGTCTAATAGTTACGGTTTGTGCACTGTTAACGGCCGGACGGCCGGACAACCGGACGGACGCCGGACAAAGAATGATCGCTATAGCTCAGATGACTTACAGTGAGCTGAGCTAAAAACGGAAAGATAAGTGGTGCCACCTGTCTGGTTTATGACGAAACTTTCGAAGATGGATGGACATGCCAAATGTTAGATCAATACCTTGAAACACTAACGAGATATGAGCAATTTCCACCAAAAGCACATGTATGGATGGACCCAGAGGAAAAATTATTGTAGGTGACGCCACCAGTTTTGAGTACAAGATGGAAGAGTCTAAGATCTATGGATATGCACAATTTCAGGCCAATACTGCAAATCACTCCTGAGAAAAGGGCATTTGTTTATTCTAGGAAAAGCGGAAGGTAGATGGCGCCACCTGTCTTGTTTACGTTTCAACTTTCTAAGATAGATGAAGGTGCTAAATTTCGGACAAATACCTTGACCCTCTCCTAAAATATAAGCAATTTTCATCAAACGCACATGTACGAATGGAGGCCACAGAAAAATTATTGTACATGGCACCACCAGTCTTGAGTATCAGATGGAGGAGACAACGATCTATGAATATGCACAATTTCAGGCCAATACTGCAAATCACTCCTGAGAAAAGGGCATTATTTTTTTTTTCTATGAAAACCGGAAGGTACGCGGCGCTACCTGTCTGATTTACGTGATAACTTTCAAACATGGATGAACCTGCCAAATTTCAGACCAATAACTTGACCTACTCCTGAGATATGACCAACTTTCACCTACTTGAAATTACTTTGAAATAAACAAACTTGCATTGACTTGTTTTAAATAATACTTTGAACTTACCATGAAACACCACACCAAGCTGCTATAGTTGTCAGACTGCAGCACATAGGCCTCTTCCAATCCTGGCACTGTGCCAAAGCTATTTATAGAGCTTACACAATCTTTGCCAGTTGCCTGGACATCCAGGCACTACCCAGTGCTGCCATCTGTACACAGAAATGGTCCCTACTTTTAATAGCTTTGAAATAAATTTTCCCAATACAAAATGCTTTTCAGCTGACTTTTCAAAACCCGAAAATTATGGATATATGAAAAATTATTAGAGATGCATATGAATGCAAAATTATAATACAGATACATCTCACTGATGGTAAAATCTTGAATTAAGTAGAGTATGGATACCAATTATTTATAATCCATCTTTATATAGCACCAGAGAGCTGTAGACCCATTATAGTGAATATTTATCTGGTATGATGACTTATTTAAATATTTAAATAAGTTGTATGACTTCGTGGAGAAACATATTTACAGAAGATCTACAGGTTAAACATATTTTTTTAAATTGCTATCGGAAATTAAACGATAAATACCAAATCGATGTAAATTGGAGATTTTTACATTTAGTATTGCCTACAAACGATTTTCTGTTTAAATGTAAGTTTACTATCTCAGAAGAGTGTCATATCTGCGGTCAAAAAGAGACTAATTTGCATGGTTTTTTTTCCGATTGTACTGTGGCTTTTAAGTTTTGGAGAGATGTAAATTATCTGTTTATAAAAATTGCAGGGAAAAACATTAAAGTAAACCTGTACACGATATGCTTTAGTTTTAGCCATAAATGGAAAGTCTTACCTGATACGGGTATACGATTACTTTATTTTGTTTTAAATATAGATAAATACGTTCTATGGAATAATAGGAATAGAAGCATTTCGTCTCGTCCGTTGGATTCAATTTCCTTCTTTAAGAATCTTATAATTAGTCGTTTAAAAGAAGAGCATTTTTCATATAGTATAAGAGGTCAAAAAGAAAAAGATATGTTGAAAAGTATATGGTGTTATAATGAAGCATTATGTAATGTTGATGAAAATTTCAAATTGACTATTTTGGTTTAAGTTAACAATGCAATGCATTTGTCCGTCCGTCCAAGCCTCATGAAGTTTTAATATACCTTCAATAGGTAACTATTGGCACACACTTTTGCGTACAAATCAAATATATATAAAGAGAGAGGTATATATATATGTAGGATGTTATTCTGATCCATTTAATTTTTTGCTTTTGTCTAGATAGTACCAGCAGTACAAGACGTTTAACTTATGTGCGGGTTTAGGCATGTTCATTTGTATATGTATATGTGTATGTGTATATATATATATATATATATATATATATATATATATATATATATATATATATATATATAAGGGTAAAAATTTTGATTTGAACTGCTCCGAAAGTTTCGGAGTGAGGTTGTTTTAAAATAGTGTGTTTATTTTCAGTTAGATGGCGCTTCCGTTTTGTACTTTAAGTAGATAATTCCTTGTAAATACTCCATGGAGCTGCAGTTTAAGCCTTTTAATCTATATCTTTAAAGTAATATTCCAGAGATTACTTCCGTTTTTTATTATAATTTAACTAATATCTTGTTTGCTTGTTTAGATATGGATTTTTTTATATTAGATATTTATCTGAGAAGTGAACTGGTTCTATAGAGTATAGGTGAAGATTTATAGGTATGTTATGTATATATATATATAGGAAATAAGTAAGTATATTTCAGTCATATTGAGATTCTAAGGTTTGATTAACACAGATCAGTACACCTGATCACCACTAGATGGCGCTGAGATTTTATATTTTAAGTAGATCGTTAATTTAATTTCCATTCGATAATTGGTCTGCCCATGGATATCGGATATGCTGTATTTAAATATGAATACGCATTATATGTTAAGTTAATTTAGGGTTTCGAGTCAGTTTTACGGGATCTTTGTCTCATATATTTTGTCTCACCTATAGCGACTATTATAATTACTATTAAACAAATGACGTGCTCGTCCGTGTGAAATTTCGGGTTTGAGTTAATTTAAATTAGAACGTCTGTTCACCGCCAGATGTCGTTTGAGTTTAAAAATTAAAAGTATGTTGGTAATTTATTTTTTACATGTTAGGTCGTCCGTCCTAGAGATTTAAACACAGGTTAATGTTTAAAGATTCAAATATTCATTAAAAGTTAGTTAAACACGAGATTTTGAGACAGGATGATTTAGTGTTTCAATTTCAGTGCTTTATTTCAGTGCCTTATTTCAGTGTTCAGTTCAGTTACTTCGTTTCATAGTGAATATACATATAGATTTTCTTTTCAGGTTTAGCATTGAATGTTTCTTTCTTTGATAAGGCTCTGGATGTTAATTCGTTATTAAATTGATATGCTTTCTTTTACAGATCTAATTTTGGGCTCTAACTTTTAAAAGATATATAAATTTATATATAGATCCTCTAACTGATTGTATGTATATATTTGTACTGGTATATATATGCACCATGATGTCTGTGACGTGTATGTACACATGATTGTATATATATTCGATTTTTAAGCAGATTTGATAATTGGTCTGCTCTTGGATATCGGATATACCGTATTTAAATACTAAAACACATTATATGTAAAGTTAACTTAAGGTTAGGAGTCAGTTTAACGGGATCTTTGTCTCATATAGCGACTGTTATAATCTATATACTTCGTCCGTGTTGTCTCCACATTTACTATTAAACAAATGACGTGTTCGTCCGTGTGTCTAGATACGAGGTTCCCGCTCACAGCGATATAAATATATATATATATATATATATATATATATATATATATATAATGCTTTAGGTACATTGAGATTTGGGGTGTGAGTTAATTTAGATTAGAATGTCTGTTCACCGTCAGATGGCGCTTGGGTTTAAAAATAAAATTAGGTTGGTAGTTTAATTTTCACTTGTTAGGTCGCCCGTCCGAGAGTAGAAAGAATTAAACACAGGTGAATGTTTAAACATTTAAATATTCATCAATAGTTTTAGTTAAACACGAGATTTTGAGTCAGGAGATTTAATAGTTTTGTTTTAGCGCTTTATTTCAGTGCTTTATTCCAGCGTTCAGTTTAGTTACTTTGTTTATAGTGAATATATATATAGAATTTTCCTATTTAGGTTTAGCATTGAATGTTTCCTTTTCTTATAAGGCTCTGGATGCTAATTCGCTTCTAATTTAATATGCTTTCCTTTTCAGGTCTTAATTTTGATTCTAACCTCTAAATAGATATATATATATATATTTATATACAGATCCTGTAACTGATTGTATGTATATATTTGAATTTGTATATATATATATATATATATATATATATATATATATATGCACCATGATGTTGGTGATGTGTATGGACACATGATTGTATATATATTCGATTTTAATAAACAATATAAAAAAAGACTTATTTAAATCATGATTCTAAATTTTTTAAAAGCTTTTGAAAAACATTCTTGTCAATATTATCCATAGAAAACCTAAAATCTAAACGTCTAGTGGCATGATGTAAAAGAAGCTGATAAAGTGGTGCCATGCTAGATGTAACTGCTTCACACAGCTAACATGTAAGGTAAAATGACTCAATTCACCCCCCATAATTCAGCCAAAAATCATTCACGTGAAACCATTAAAGTCAATTATTATAAGAATATATTCTGGGGATTATTTTTGTAGAATATTAAACAAATTGGCTTCAAAAGCGTCAGTCGAAAAATGTTTTTCAGGTTTATAACTCATATAAGAAGATACAGCAAACTGGCTAAGTCCAGCTTCACGTAACTCAGCCAAAATCACTGAACAAAAACCACTTGAACAAACTCGAATTACCAACATCTGAGGATCATTAATGTGTGAGATCAAAGAATTTGGCCCAGTGGTTTTTGAGAAGAAGATCTTTGTAGCCACTGAGCGAAAATGGGCTGTTTTGGCATTTGACTAAATTCAGCTTCCGATAACTCGGCCAAAAGTCATTGAACAGAGACCATTTGAATAAACTTCAGAAAGCACTACCCTATGATCATTTCTGTGCGATATTAAACAATTTGGCCATATGGTTTCAAAGAAGAGGTTTTTTGTAGCCCTCAGTATGATACAGGCACCGATGACCCCTGTACAAAAAGGCTGATGCAGGTGGCGCCACCAATACCTCAATTTCAGAAAGGACTCATATGACCAACATTGGCATAAAATTTGGTGATGATAGCTCCAGCCGTTTCTGAGATTTTGATTTTAGTATGCTTTTTTGGACAAATGACTAAGTTCAACTTCCTAAAACTCGGCCAAAAATCACCGAACTGGAACCATTCGACCAAACTTGAGAAAGATCGTTTCTGTGATTATTATGTGAAATACTGGACGATTTGGCTGGATATTTCGGAGAAGAAGATTTTCAAAGGTGTTTAAGCTTTTCCCTATAAAATGTAAGTTAATGCAGATACCCAAAAAATTAGCTGAATCCGATAAAGTCTGACATATGACTGATTTTTACATGCAATTAGGAGCTGCTAGCTCTGACGGTTTCTGAGATAGCATGGGTTAATATATATGTGGGGGCCCGCCAAAATAATCCAAACAAATTCAACAAATGCATCTGGCAGCAAGTCAAAAGGTAAATGAATTGGCAACTATAACAACTTTAGTCAGAGAATAAGGCAAGGAGGCCGATGGATTTCGAGGAGATGTACCTAAAATGTCCGATAATCCGGTGCTATAATTTTCACACCCTGTACATATAAGTAAACTGGTGCCCGAATGACCGCAAACTGAGATAATAAAAGATGGAAGCGTATAAAGCTGGCGACACATACCAGAGTTTATCGCATTGCGTTTATCACATCCGTTGGTCAAATGTGATGAACAGACGGCAACTATGCGACAACACATGACACATACAAGCGTCAACAACTAACCATACCTCCTTTTGTCTCTTCAGTTAAAAATTTATGACTTTAAACCTAAATGATATTTAATCAAAAATGAAACAAATAATTCCCTTTTCATGATTTAAATGACGCTAGGCAGAATCCCCTCTCCTCCAACAATTTTACCGCAGCCTATATTTCCTGCTCAATTATGTAGTCAGGTCACTTTTTATTGGTTAAAGGCAGTGTTGCATTTCTATGTGTCCTGGTGAGATTCATGCTGGGCTGTTGAGAGATAGATAGGTTTCCTTACTGTAATAACCTTTCAATGAGCTGCCCAAGCTTATAGTGAGTGCATATAGCATGGTGCAAGTAAGCGCGCCCCTAATTTTACATCATAAAGTAGACTTCCCTGTGTGCTTACGGGATGCGTTCATCGCAAAAATCGAGCAGTGTTCAGTATCTGCGATCAGCTGAACCGTTGAACGCAGCTGATAACTGTTACCGGATATATGTGTCATGTTAAACAGAAATGTTTGTGTCCAGTATTGTTCAGACAAATGCGATGACCGGATGCGTTAGTTGGATGTGATAAACGCACGCTGGTATGTGTCAGAAGCTTAAGTTTTTTCTTTGTATTTCCAAATATAAATATAATATATAAATATGATATTATATTATCTTTTATAATGGTATAATATAATTACATTATTATATATAATAATTCAGAAATGTACAGACCTTTGATGTCAATACTTCAAAACTCTTCTTGTATTTCTTGTTCACCAGTGAAACTGCTCTGTCCTCTTCTCAAGCAGAATTAAAAGGAACTAGTAAGACCTGACTTGTGCCACAGAAGCTGTAGCCTGCAGTCATGGGCCGGACTGAGCGGTGGCCGTGTGTTATATAAGGCTGATGATACCTTTTTCTATTGTTATTTGTAACCCGAGTGCCTTTTGTGTAAATACAATATATTGTATAGGATCCCACTGGATGTATAATGTACATACGATGTATGACAACTCTTTTCTTAATGACTACATTAACATTCTGCCCATCATGAAACTCAGCTGCTTGGATATTTCTATAACATTTGAAATGCTCTGCTACATGAGGTCATGTTGTTTTATATGATAGACTACATTTGCGTGGGGTTTTCTTTATATGGTGGACTAAAACATTTGTATTGTTACTATACCCTTTACTAACAAAACTTAGTTCAATAGCTGGCTTATGCTATTATTTCTTCAGTAAACTTTTAGAATGATCAAATGTATATATATATATATATATATATATATATATATATATATATATATATATATATATATATATAATGATTAATGGTTCAGCCGTGTTTGTCTGTAGTCGAAGTGTAGATAAAGAATAAGAGAGGCGCCTTTTTGATAGACTAACTAATTTATTATCGTACAAACAGGCACAGGCCTGTGCGCTTCGAGAGCTTGTACTATGAAAAAAAAGTCTATAAATACATGAGTCACTCTTACTCTTTTATCTACGCTATATATAAGTGTATGTGCGTGTAACAGTCAATGTAACACTTGTATTATTTTACCTGCACTATATATATATAGGTGTGTGTGTGTGTGCATGTGTTATAACTCAAAGAGTAAAATCAGTCCATTTATAAATTGCCTGAAATTTTCTGATTCACTCAGGCACTTTATAAAGTGGTTGAAATTTTCAGGCACTTTACAAATTGACTGAAAAAAAAATCAGGTTATTTGACAGAATCGATATGAAATAGTCTTTTGTTTCACATATCTCATTATTGTGAAACAGACATTGCCATATAGTATTACCAGCTACTTGCCTGTTTCTTCTTTCTAGGCTATTTATGAAAAATTACTGATTAGACAATAAGACTAAAATACATAGACTGGTGAAGGATAACCAAAACCATATATCTGACTATTAAAACATTATGAAATATGCATTCTTTATATAGCTCATCTGTGTTATCTGCTCATATGGCTCATCTGTGCTAATGTAAGAAGTGGGGTTAAGTCTAAAGGAAATGTTTGATTAAATGAAACATTCAAATATGCAATAATATGAGAAATTTATGATGTAGAACGGTTAAGGATGACCACAGTTACACGGTTGTTAATATCAAATACATGATTTAGATATGCTTATTTGAGTTACAAAGGCTAGGGTTTAATCACATTTACCGACTGTATTTGTTATATGTCATGGGTTTGCCATCTACATTTTTTCAGTGGAGCCAAACTGTGATGGCTGGTAGTTTTGGGTAGTCAACTGTCGCAATTTTGGTGGGGAACGGGAAGTTCGTAGTGGGCATACCATATTACCCAGCCCCACCACACACACACACACAATCACACACATATTGTCAATTAAATAATGTTATTTTGCCATAAAAGAGTTATTTACAAAAATGTGTGAAAGTTATCTCAAATATTAACAGCGTATAATCTTTCAGAAATAACTAAATAACTACGTCAAATGATAACTGATAATATGACATAATTTCCATGAAACTGTGGAACCCAGGCAGTAAAGTACAAATTAAATCATCAATGCAAATCTCGAGAATATAAACCAGGATTTACAGTTTTATTTTGAAATTACGAGCCGTAGACGTAGGGTTTGGAGGTGGGGGGAGAAGTAACTTCTCAGGATACGTTTGCTTGAGTGAATCAGGCAATTTGTAAATCGGCTGAAATTTTCAGACAATTTACAAAATGGCTGGTTTTACACATTGACTGTAACGTACAGGTTCATTGGTGCCTGTTCCAGTAAGTTCCCACAACAAAAGTTATTATTCACTTATTTGCCCATATTGTCATGTTCAATCGTGCATGTGTGACTCCACATTTGTGATTATTCCTGGACTTCTTTCCTGGATCCGCATCATGAACCGGACCCACACCAAAATCTAATCTTATCTAATCGATTCTTCATTGGCCTATTCGCGAGTTGCCCTGAAAATTCATGGGATTGCGTTCATTATTGCTTGAGTTATGTTGTGAACAAGCACACGCACAGACACACAAACACACACACACACACAAAAGGGAATTACTCATGCACTCCTGGCGAAGGCATATATTGTGATGTAAACTGTAGATACTAGATTCGGGAGAATGTACCATATTGATTTGTTAGTGCTATTACCCACACAATCCGTACCGAGGTAGGAATCCGAGGTAGTTACAATTGGTGACAGACTGTGTCTGTCGTGACATATGTCTCAACAAGACATATTATTTTGACACTGCCAGAACCTCGAGCCGACTCTGGTATAGAGTCGAGTCGATAACAGGTACACACGTTTCGACGCAGGCAACACAACAAAACTTTATTTTAATTTTTTTTGTTTGCATTTTTGCAAATTGAATTAAGTCGCATTTTTTATCCCCTCTTTCGGTTATAGGCAGTGAAGGACGGCCGGGACTACGTGTCCGCGTGTTCGTGTTAGATCCTTTGGTTTTATCACATTTTATTTTTTTTATTTGTATTGATGTATTATAAATGTTTAAATTACATCACATAATTATACATGAGACTCCTAATTAATGTTTTTATCTGAAAAACGTTAAAACTGAAATAGAAAAATTACCAAATAACTCAGTGTCAGCTGGATCACAAAACTGAGCATCCATACAAAAATGTCTTGTATAACCAATATTGCAAGGTTATTCATTTTAACTCATCCATGATTGTCATTTTTAATTAAATACTTCAAATATGTCATTATTAACTATTTAAAAGCGAGCACTGCCTAGTTGCTGGTTCAACCGGCAATGATCATATATATCACCCTTCAGTCCCTGTAGACAAGGTGATCAGGTGGTTTGGATCTGCTCTGCCAATAATTGTTTGTACTGACCAAGGTTATGGGTTATTCTTTCAAATTTTAGAATTGAATAGACATAACAGTGCTCAAATTATATGGAACATCTGAGGAATATGTTCTTAATGGTTAAAACATGAAGTACCATTAAAGTATTACAATGGGAGTTTGCTGAATTCTTCAAGAGAAAAAGGTAAGTGGTATGGTTGTATATCGGTATATTGGCATATTGGTATTTCGGTATATCGGTATATTGGTATAATGGTATATCGGTATATTGGTATATCGGTATATTGGTTTTATTGTGGTATATTGGTTTATCGGTATATTGGTATACTGGTATATCGGTATATTGGTATAGTGGTAAATTGGTATATTGGTATTATAGTGGTATATTGGTATATTGGTTTATTGGTATAGTGGTAAATTGGTATATTAGTATTATAGTGGTATATTGGTATATCGGTATATTGGTATAGTGGTAAATTGGTACATTGGTATTATAGTGATATATTGGTATGTCGGTATATTGGTACATGTGTATTGGTATATCGCGAAACGATGATTCATATATTGATTCTTCATATATCGATTCTGTTGCATATTGATACATGTAAAATGGTTGGGATTAATGACAGGCTTAACGCGAAAGCCGCTACAGTGTGATTTAAGACTTTCAGTAAAAAATGTTCAAGTGGGCCTGATATACCATAGATCAAAGGGCCTTTCCAGACAATTTGCATGTCTGCTAGATGACATATTGGTATATGAGAAATATTTCCACACAACAAAAAGAAAGACGTGCTGAACACGATCATAATAGTTTAACATTTATTAAGCTTCTCTCCACATATTTTATGATAATTGGCTTAAGATCAAGTGTCAAGTTAACAGTGTTATACCGGCTTTTGTGGTCTAGGGGTAGAGCACAGGAACTAGAGCCGGGAGGTCGTGAGTTCAAATCTTAACCGAGCCAGTGAGATTTTTACGGTCGGTCCCTGCCCAGGGAGAGTGCTCTGCAGGCTTAATGGGAGGGCTGTGTTCAACAGCCGTGTATCACTCACAAACGAGTGCGTCTTTGAGGATTCCTCGGTGTTATGATCATGTGATTGGGTTGATTACACACCCAGGACCTACAGGTGCGGTAGACACTGGGCCTGGGTGACACTTGGATAAAATAGTATTATATACCAAGACAAAATATTTGTCCAGAAGTCTTGGAAACTCAGAAATGTCTGACTCTCAAGGTGGTCAAATTAGGTTTTTGCAATGTAGCTGACAGATTATAGGTCACCATGACCTAATTTTGGATTTCCTGGTATATCCCTGGATATTAAGTTACATGTTTCTTGATCTAATAAGGTTGTGCTTCAATTTTATTGTATCCGCAAATCTGGTCCTATTCTGTAGTTCGTACTGCGCAAAAACCAGAATAATCTGTGTCCATGTGACCGTATTTACGTGCATTGTACACGCATCCCCCTCCAACAAGATAAATGGATACCGCACCGGAACAGGTCATAGAGCTATAAATGCGATTTTAGGATGGCAAAAATACCAGATATGCTTGCAGACTTAGCCCATCGGATGAAATTAAATACATTGACAACTTCTTCCGGTTGGTATTCTTGTAATATGATAAGGGGCATGCATATCATTTCCGTCAGCTGAGTTTAACATAAGCATGAACAAGGGTCAAGAGGCACAAATACCCCCCCCCCCATATGTTTAACTAGGAATGTATGATATCCCCCTCCCCCCCCCCCCCCCAACCTTGGCAAGAAAATGCAAGTTTAGTTTTTAGCTACCCAGATGACCCTGATTTCACTGGGAGCAATGTGGGATTTAATTTGTAAACTTGAAAGATCTGAACAAGAGATGCTCAGGGACAGGTTACCAAAAATAGATCCCTGTCATAGTTGCGGTCAAGAAATATGCCTGTAACATTTTATGCTAAAACTCTTACTGTAGCTTGCATATTTGGTACTAGATTTAACGTTATGAATTCAAAAACCTGAAATCGTAAATGTTTGTGATTGGTAATATTTTGGTCTGCATTAGGACGCGGTTTTGGAAATAAAACATTCAAGTCACACACATTTAATTTCTCTTGGTCTGAGGGACAATTGACCATGATAGAAAAGGTAACATTCAAACATTTTCTGACTAATTGAGGAATAAACTTAAAATACCCTTTCACAACACAGAGAGTAAGCTACCACAGTAGTGCCATCTACAGGCAAAAGTCATATACACTGAAAGATTAAACATATCGAAAGATATCGTAATGATAGGACAAGTGTTCATATAATAAAAGGTAAAAGATATGCAAACATGTGAAAATTTCGTGATTAGCAAAATTCAAAGTCCTGTGGAAACATCAATCTGAAAACAATATTAATTGAATTCGCTTGCTACAAGGAATCCTTGCTTATGGATTTGTAGGCTAAAGTATTCTTACTTACCGAATTATCTTAAGGAAAGTGAAAAAGACCATTTTGGCCGCAGAAAGTAGTTAACCAAGTGGCGCCACGTGCAGGTTATAACCACAAGCCAGTTATGTAGTGATTAAGTCTGTAAAATTTAATGCAGAATGCAGTAAGGGTCTTAAAGATATGTGGTGAAAGAATGGTGCGAGACGGACGGACGGACAGACGCGGACCATTTTGGTAGTCCCCCTACCTCACGGCGTTGGACTCATAATACGAGAGGGAGTACATAACGTATAACCAATATAAATACTAGTTTACATGTAATAAAGCTTTCTGTTTAGTCAACAATGAAAACTGAAATATCATCCCAGGTAGTGAAGGTCACATATATATCATGGGGCAGCCAAAAGTGAAAATAATGAAGCCTCTCTTTATACTGATACAAAGTTCAGATGTAATAAAATGTTAGCAGTTCCTCAAAAACGAAAGCCATACAACGCAATACAATACCTTTAGAGTCAACAGAGAAAATACTGGTTGAAATACATGAACATTTTAGTGTTGGAAATATCCTCACAAAATTCTAGGTGCTTTTCGTAAATGGTCATTCCACTGAAACAAACGCTTATATAAATATAATAAAATATGATTGTAATTTGACTATAACTGCATAACATGACGTCTTCTTCCTATCATTCTATATGTTCTTAACATTTCTTTCTTTTTCATATTCACAGCTAGATTGTTCTTCTGTAGAAGACAATCTTCTTATACAATTTTCTTATCTTGGAAAATATCGTTTTAGTGACCACGTTCCTGTCCCAAAAATATTCCCTCCCCCCCCCCCCCCCCCCCCCCCCCCCCCCGAGACAGCGCCTTCAACAGTCCCAGGGACTAACGGGTGAGTCAGAGCTCGATGTTAATTGACTGGTAAGGGAGTGTGATGTCCATTTCCGTAAAAGCTTGGAGAGATGTTAAGTTTTGAAGGGAGACATGACCTATGATAAGCCAAGTCTGGGACCTCTATGAGCCATTTATAGTTATAAATATTCATTCATATATATATATATATATATATATATATATATATATATATATATATATATGTAACAATCAATTTGTGTAATCAGTTATTTTGCATAATGCATATGACCACCAGTCATTACCTGAAATGACTAAAATATTCAGTCATTTCATGAAATGACCGAAAGTGAAGGGGTATAATTACACAGATATGAACAGATATTTTGCCAGTAATTGGCCAATTGCTTTTAATGAGTTGGGGGTAATTGGATATTTTTTACAACCAGGGCCCTCACGAAGCCTATGGCATGCAGTTATAATAGCAGCGGAGAAAGTCTCCACGTTTGTATTAGTTTAGCAGGGGACTAGATTATACCACACATAATTGCACTCTTTGGGTAGCAATTACCAGTGAGTAGCTACTAGCTACAAGGAAACCCTACATAAATGTATTAGCAGAGCATTAGCATTTCAAATGAAATGGATTTATAATCTGGTTTGAAATTCTGATATGAAAATTGACTTTAAATTCAGTTAATAAAGAAAATATTTATTATCATATCTCAGCTCATCTTCTCTTTCTTCCTGATTCAGGTTTCATGCATTCCCACTGGGTATTTTTCATGCATATTACATTAACATAGTTGAAATACTGATACTTTTACAAATAAGTAATCATGAAAGTCAGCCTGGAATCAAGTGCTGGGGGCCATGATTTATATGATGCAATTATTCTGGGAAACGAAGATATGAATCTAACAAATGCAGGTGTTCCAAACACAAAATCAAATGTCCTGGTTGCTGCATCAGGAATCTCTCATTCAAAAAACAAATAAAATTCAGGTGTAAAATCACACAATGGACTGTAAATGTAATGCTGTTGAATCCAGGCCAGTCTGATAGTTGCAAATTCAAACAGAAATATTAATGTTAAAACTCTAGTTAAACAAATAAATAGAGTATCACCCAGCATTTGCATAAACTAAAACTGTCTGGTGAACCTTTGTTGACAAAGAGACCTTTGTATCAACTTGTGTTGTGTTCATTTTTTTTAAATCCAGTCATTACGTGTAATGACTGGACATAAATTCCAGTCATTTCATGAAATGACTGAAATGTTCGGGCATTTCATGAAATGACTGATAACACAGATTGACTGTAATAATATATATATCTTATTTATTATATATATATATATATATATATATATATATATATTACAATTCACAAATTGCCTGATTCGCATATAAAATGAATGATACTTGCAGGCATCTTATAAACATTATTATATTTTTCATCATATTATTGTAAATTTTTATGGTTTATATAATAAAAAGCGTCCATCTGGCTAAATGCTGATTCTTTCAAATGAAAATATCAAATCATATGAGATGTAAATATTTTACTCTCTCTCTAGGGGCGCAATTTATTTTGCACTTTGGGAGTGGGTGTGGGCGGGATGTTCCCCTCCGTCAGTGTGGGAAAATTATCACAAAATTCTTTCAAAATGGCAATGTTTGTCTCATATCGATTTTGCCAATCTGTCAAACAAACTGACTAATTTTTCAGTCAATTTTTAAAATGCCATGAAATTTTCAGTCACTTTATGAACTATCTGAGAGAATCAGGCAATTTACACATTGACTGATTTTACACACTGACTATAACATATACAGTGACACCTCGTTGTGTCGAACTCGGATATGTCGAAACACCTGATGTGTCAAGATGTTTTGTTGGTCCCAGGCTAGTATTTCTATTGCTTAACTCGAAGTCAGGTCGCTTTAATGTTTGGATAACAGTTGTGCACGGCCCGTCAATCGGGTCGTGATGGCCAGTAAAACATTATTGCTACCGGCAAGGCTCTTATCATGTATTATAAAATTTGTGTTGTTCTTTCACGCAAACATTTAAGAGAACTATATATTATTATATAATCAAGACTGAAGAAGGTTGAATATAATGAATATTGGTTGTCTCGAACTCCGGTTGCGTCGAAGTAATTTCACCAGTCCCTTCGATTTCGACACAAAGAGGTTTTACTGTGTGTATATATATATATATATATATATATATATATATATATATATATATATATATTTAAATATCACGCATTGTGTTTCGGGAAATTTGTTGTGTTTGTTGATCGCTGACTCTCGATTGCATGACATCCGTGGTGCCACTTCAACCTCTTTTTTATTCATTTAAGCTAGCTAAATTGGTATTTTTTGGTGTTATTGTTTTATTATTATTATTATTATTATTATTATTATTATTATTGTTATTATTATTATTATTATTTCTATCCAGATGTATATAACGTTCTTAATATGTTAATGACCTGTACCAAAGGTACTGTCTTTTCATTCCACCTCAATATGGAAACATGATATACAGTTATTATTTAATATAAGAGAAATAAAAGTTTACTATCCGCAAACATCTCACTAGATGGAGAATATAAAAAGACATTTAGAATACGACTTACACATACGAAAATCCGAGTCAGATGTTAACAATTCACCAGGATAAAATATAGTTTAGATCGGACCACGACAGTGACATAAAATGGCTCTAACGGTACAGTATTCACATTAAAGAAGTGTAATAAGTGCTACACCAAGTCCGGCTAAAAGACCAGTGTGTAATTTGATGCATGATGAAGAATCAGGTCTTATGCAGTCTTTTTGTTGTCCAGGGCAAGATCAGACCTCTAGTCATGTCTTCTTGTTATGGTAAACATACGGGATCATCTCAGATGGACGCTGTTCAGATAGACGCCATTGTATCACCTGGACGCTGTTCATTTGGACGCCATGAAAATGGACGCTGATCATATAGACGCCTTCGTATTATAAGCCCATACACCATTAAGACCCCTAAAAACAGGCCATATAGCCGCGTTTATATAGTGTTATATATTTCCTTTAAAGCTGACGCCATGAAAATGGACGCTGATCATATAGACGCCTTCGTATTATAAGCCCATACACCATTAAGACCCCTAAAAACAGGCCATATAGCCGCGTTTATATAGTGTTATATATTTCCTTAGTGTGTATATGGTGTGATTGATGATGGACGTTAACAAAGATGTCTTAGAGACCATCGTATTATAGACGCCATCGTATATTGTTTCCTTAGATTTGAGACATAATTTAATAAAATATTTATCAATACTAATGTGATGTTTTATATCATATACTGATATCGTGCGCTGACCATATAGACGTTACCGTTTTATAGACGCCATCGTCTGCATCGTCTCTTCAGAAAGACGCCTAATGACAAGTAATGAAAACAAATCACATTTTAATTAAATAATTCCATTAAAAGGAGACCATATTTAATAATAGCCATGTTATATTCAGACATGGGGTCTATTACAGTTGTTCTATTACTATTACTATTACTATAACTTTCAATTTCTGATATTACTATTACTATTACTATTACCACATTTTATCTTCTATTACTATTACTATTACTATTACTATTACTGGGATATCTATTACTATGACTATTACTATTACTTCAACTGATGGGAGGGTTCTAGACCTCGCGCATCCATGAGTGCTATAAACTAGCACTACAATCACATGTTTAAATAATATTACATGCACCTATATCATCCAGTTACCTACACAAGTTTCTTATACTGTGTCTGTTATTCACAAGAAGCCTTAAGATACTGGAGACCTTAATTATTTCAGCTTCTTTAATTCTGTTTTTTTATATCTTAAAACCTCAAGGATCGTCATTTGGGCTTTCAAGTCAAAATTATAAGATAATTGTATGAACTCTTAAATACATGTAATTTAAGAGCACCCATTGTAAAGGCCCTGGTATATGTAAAATATTGATTGATAATTATATGCATACTTGTACATTTTATATTATTTTCATATATATTTCACATAAATTTATTTTATAGTTCATACTTCTGTTTAGATTTAACCTTCTTTCTCATAGTTAATAAATAAAGATTTTCAGTGTAACTAAAAATTGTCTCCTATCATATGCATGATTATTGCATTTTATTATTTAGTATCAAAGCTGACAATTTAGTCCGTTATGTATGTATCAGGAGAGGAATTAATGTAGGCCTGCGTCCTGTTTCCCAATCCTTATAAATATATCCAATAAATATACTGTTTACGTCAAGATTCTGAACAGAACCAGACTTGAGAGACAAAAGTACCCCATCTTCTCTGGTGTATTTGTTTATTTGGATGTGATGCCATGTTTTATACCATCACATATTACATCTTGAGAGTGAACAGAGGTGGTAAACTTTACAAGGTGTCATCCCAAATGGATGGGTTTCAGATAGACAGGTCAGATATTTTTTATCCCATCTGGACAGGTCCCAGTTGGACGGGTCCCAGACAGACGCTCTTTCAATAACAAATGGGGTTTCAGAAATAACGAAGCCTTCAAACCCTGGCTATTTTCGTGTGTAATAAAGTCACATAAATATGACAAAGCTTCTCAATGGACTTCTTCTAACTGGGATCTGTCTAACTGGGACCCGTCCAAATGGGACCGTCTAAATGGGCCCGTCCAACTGGCACCTGTCCAACTGACATGTAATCCTTTACAATAATGGTAGCATGCATGGCTTTTATTCTTCAGGCATGCCCTTCTTCATTGCAGCAAAATCAGCATAGGATAATTTAGGAATATGGAGAGTGATTTAAACTTACATCAATTTTACAAAACAAATACCATATTTAAATCACTTTCAAAATAAATTTGGCATTAAACAATCTTGTACTTTAAATTTTGTACATAACATGATCTAATTATTTGATATCAAAATTTCAGATATTAAATAATAAAATATTAACAGTTACTTATATTCTCATATTATATAATCAAATAAATTAAAATCATGAAAAAAATGGTTCATTTAATCTTCAAAATATTATTTAACATAATTTTAGATACTGAATGAAGCTCTGTAAAATTGGTACTATGAAATAACATTCAAGTATTAAAAGAATAGTTTTAAAAGAATATGTATATAAATTAACTAGATAATACATGTGCCTGCAGTATGACTTTATCCAAGTGTTTTTAGCTCAGCTGACTGAAAGTCATCTGAGCTATAGCGATCACTCTTTGTCCGTCGTCCGTCTGTCCGTCTGTCCGTCTGTCCGTCTGTCCGTCCGTTAACCAGGCAGAAATCGTAACCGCTGGACCTAGAACCTTGTAACTTGGGATTCTGAGAGGTCCATAAAAAATCTTCTTGGAAACCAGAAATTAGGTCTCTGTTACCCATATCCTTCGAGCTAGGTGGCCCCAAAGTACCCCCCAGAAAAGTCAAAAATTTCATACAAAAAATTCAATATCTCATTAACTACTTGACTGATGGTCATGATTTTTGGCATACATATTGATCATGAGATGTTACATCACTTCTTGCAGACTGGTGGCGCCACCTGTATTTTTCGATTTTTTACGAATTTTTTTCTCTATTTTTGAGACCTTTAAAAATGTGAACATCTGTTAACAAGGCACAAATCATAAAGACTGGACTTAGAATCTTAATTCTTGACACACTGAGAGGTCCATGAAAAATCTCCTTGGAAACCAGAAATTAGGTTTCTGTTACCCATATCCTTTGAGCTATGGGGCCCCAAAGTACCCCCAAGAATAGTAAAAAATTTCATACAAAAACTTCAATATCTCAATAACTACATCACTGATGGTCTTCATTTTTGGCATATATATTGATCATGAGATGTTCTATCAGTTCCTGCAGACTGGTGGCGCCACCTGTACTGTTTGATTTTTTACGATTTTTTCCTCTATTTTTGAGACCTTTGAGGATGCTGTCATCTGTTAGCGTGGCACAAATCGTAACGACTGGACCTAGAATCTTCATTTTCGACACACTGAGAGACCTATGAAAAGTCTCCATGGAAACCAGAAATTAGGTCCCTGTTACCCATATCCTTCGAGCTATGGGGCCCAAAATTACCCCCCAGAATAGTCAAAAATTTCATACAAAAACTTCAATATCTCATTAACTACATCACTGATGGTCATGATTTTCGACATACATATTGATCATGAGATGTTTCATCAGTTTGTGCAGACTGGTGGCGCCACCTGTATTTTTCAATGTTCACGAATTGTTTTCTCCATTTTTGAGACCTTTAAGGATGTAGTTATCTGTCAACAGGGTACAAATCGTAACGACTGGACCTAGAATCTTCGTTCTTGACACACAGGGAGACCCATGATAAGTCTCCATGGAAACCTGAAATTTGGTCTCTGTTACCCATATCCTTTGAGCTATGGCACTCCAAAGTACAGATCAGAATAATGGAAAATTTGATACAAAAGCTAAAGTATCTGAACAACTAATGCAGAGATCACCATGATTTTTTGCATGGATATTGACCATTAAGTGTTTTTATTAGTTTTTGCAGACTGGTGGAGCCACCTGTATTTTTGTATCCGCCAAAACGAAGTTTTGCGGATACTATGTTTTTGACCGAGTTCCTCCGCCGCGGCGGCGTTCGTTTCCAGAGAGCTCCTCGGAGACTAATGGACCGATTTTTCCCAAACTTACACCTATTATCGGGTCACATGTAAACTGGTGCCTAACCAATTTGCATTGACCTCTGAACTTTCCTCTCTATCCAGTGTCCATTTGTGGGTCTGTTTCCACTCATAAACCCTCATATCTCGGGAACCGTTTGACCGATCAAGAAATAAAATTGATACAAATGTAGCCCTTGGATTGCTTTATAACATACACAAAAAATGGTGGCGCCACCTGTAACCATGTTTGCACAGTGTCCATCTGTTCATCTGCCTTGGGTTAAAATCACTCATATCTCTGCAGTGAATTGACTAATTCACCTGAAATTCGTCATGTGTATACATCCAGGATAGCTTTCTTGATTTTATGACAGGTGGCGCCACCTACGTTCACGTTCACGCTGATGACATCCAAGCTTATATCTCGGGAACCGTTTGACCGATCAGGAAATAAAATTTATACAAATGTAGCCCTTTGATAGCTCTGTAACATACACAAAAAATGGTGGCGCCACCTGTAACAATGTTTGCACAGCGTCTGTCTGTTAGTCTGCCGTGGCCTAAAATTACTCATTTCTCTGTAGTGGTTCGACATAACTGCCTATAATTTTGCAGGTTTATACATTGTGGACAGCTTTCTTGATTTTATGACAGGTGGCGCCACCTACATTCTAGTTAACGCTGGACACATCCAAGCTCATATCTCAGGAACCATTTGACCGATTGGGCCAAAATTGTGCATGTGTTTAGATCTCATAATAGGTCTTTATCATACACAAAACTGGAGGGGTTACCTGCAAAGATTTTTGCACAGTGTTTGTCTGTTTGTCTGCCATGGGCAAAAATGGCTCATATACATGTAGTGGTTTGACTTTTCTGCCTAAAATTTTGCAGGTGTATACAACTTGGACAGCTTTCTGGATTTGTGGTAGGTGGCACAACCTACATACACATTTAGGCTGCAGACATCCATGCTAATATGCAACATACCTCACTCTATTTCCCCTTGCCACTCAATCCATGCCTCACTATTTGATTTTGGCAGATACATGTAGTCACTTGTCTGTTACCCGTATTCTAGTTTTAAAAGTTTACACATTTTTCTCTATTTTTGAGATATATAAATACAGACTTAATCTTGGCCTGTTGGTTAATCTGTTTGATGCTTCAGTTGAATGGGTATATACTACCATTCTGGTGATAAAATTTCCTTTTGCGAATCTCTTCCCAGTCAGCTGAGCGTCATGACCCATGGGTCACTTGTTAGTACTTGTATGAGTTTATAGCATTATTGGCTTCAATACATCATGCTTAGTGAAAACACCATAAGCTTATCATGAACATTTTGGGTCTGCACTGTATCTGGTTCCATATTATATTTTATTTTAATGCAATCTGTATGATTTAAATGCAAACTGGCTTGGGAAATCAAATCTAGGTACATTTCAAAATATGCCTATGGATTGATGGATGCGAGATAAGATGTACATGTCACAATAATAATACACTATTTATCTGTCTCTTAACATCAAACATGCCTCTGTTTATCCATGGTTTATTAATCAAAGGTCAGATTGTGCCAGGTAACTTGTTTGTCTGTGACCTACTCTGTCCAGTACTCTTATGTAATTAGCACCAGCAGTCACCAGCAATGTGGCAGCTGGCCCATGCTTGCCTCAACAATAGGCACATCCTGGGCAGTTACTGGACAAGAACTGAGTCTGTTCAGCATTATTTGCTGATATGCTTCATAATCAAGAGGCTCACAGAAAGTAATAGAAAGTAATATGTATTACTCTATTACTTAGCCTTCTATTTCTATTACTATTACTATTACAGCTCAAATTTTTGAGTCTATTACTATTACTATTACATGGAAAAAGCTGTAATAGTCTATTACTATTACTATTACTTATTACTATTACCCCATGTCTGGTTATATTGTGTGTGTTTGCGTATTTTGTGCGAACGAGGGTCTTTGTTTAATTTACCAAACAAATTAAATTTTAAATAATGGTCATGTTTAGTTTCAATTATATAAAAGTAATGTAAAGTAAATTATATTTTCCATCGGAAATTATTCTATCATTCCTTAATATGCTATGTATAGCTAAAATTAAAGAACTTGAAGCAATGAAATCATGTACATAATAGGATTAATTAGTAAACATCAAAGAAAACATACCCCATTTTCGGGGTCTCCCGTTAATTAAATGATCAACTGGATTACCAGGCTCTAGCTGACACTGTACCCAGAACTCGTTTATTGTTAAAACAACATCATGTCATCACTGGTCCATGTCCGGTTTAGAATATTTTACTGCTTTTACAGAGCTGCAAAAAATATTGGTTAAATCCCAAACTGATATTTAGGGGAAATTTTAAATAAAACCTAGATTAAAGGGGGAGGGGGTCAAATATATCATACTAAAATTATATATTTATTTAAACCTTTAAATTCTAATTATTTGTTTCCATATATAATAATACACATTAGTATTTTATATTTAAGAGATTGCATAGTCAATAATCTTGTTAAATGAAAAATCAATTAGGTCACGGGACTTCCCTAGCCAATTACATACTAGGGTCTCTTTTATTGTTAAAATCATATTATAGTCTCTAGTTAAACGAATTAATATTTCATATTTCACCACATTCACCACATATACAATTTCTACACGAATTACACAAAAATAAATGTATTGCCATTTCACACTTATAAACTTACCAGATATGTACGGAAAGAGGCCTGGGAAATATTGATGCTGTTCAGATAAACGCCGCATATCATCAGACAGACGCTATTGGTAGAATACATTGTGTGCCCTCTAATTATTTATTTAAAGAAACAATTCAAAATAAAAGTTGAACAAGTTAATATTCACATAAATGGAAAGACGTTTTTGGAATGTTTGCTTTCAGTTGAACGGGGTAATTCCAGATTAACTATATCGCTACGATAAAAAGTGTTCCACAAAGCGTCTCTCTCTTCCTTTCTCCCTCCCCCTCTCTCTCTCTGTGTCATAGTGTACAGAAATTGAACTTGATACACAGAAAAGTCGGATCACTGCCGATGGGAATCGAGTCCATGACCTTCCGATTGCCGATGATGCGAGAGAGAGAGAGAGAGAGAAAGAAAGAAAGAGAGAGAGAGAGAAAGGGGGGGGGGGGTGCACTTTGGAAATGGATGCTGTTCAGATAGACGCTCCGTGTACGTATTTTAAATATTTTGGAAAACGAAACGATTCAATAATATGACTGTGTTTTTGTTAGTTCAGTGTTATTACGACATTAATTGTTAGTTGTGTGTATTCTCATCTGTAAGTACTCAGTTAATGAAAAAGTTTTCTACTCCATGTCTACTCAGTTGATGCATCTGATTTGTTTTATCATCTAAACGCTATGGATCACCAAGTACTTAATCCCGGTAACATAACAATATCTTTTGATTGTTACATTTCAAACGGTATATGTTGTTTAATTAGTCAATGTTAATGTAAGAAATCCCATAAAAATTTATTCGTATTAATATTCTTTATTGTCCCTTGATGAGAACTTTACTTACACACAGAACCATTACAATGCATCAAATTTGAATCTGAGATAGGAAGTACATGTTCCAAGATGGTTTGGTTGGGCTACTTTGAGGTTTTTGTCCTAAATCCTATACGGGGGGGGGGGGGGGGGTGGGTGATCACTGATATATCCCTTAACAAAAGCAAAGTCAACAAACTTGGTGCCTGAATGAGCACGCATGTGCTTTATAATTTAACTAATTTTAGTAATCAAAACCAGTAGCCTATGGGATGTACTCTGCTATATCATGGCTGTCGCTTGTTCTGGCCAGAAAAGTGTCCTGGGTAATCAGAACCACTGGTCAACACATAGATTACAGCTGGTCAAAGCACACCAGGCCAGCAGAGCAGCTCAAGGCACACTGGATGCTATAACAATAGGCATATCTTAGAAAGTCACTGGACAAGAATAAGTCAGCTCAGTATCATCTGATCACATGCTTAATGGCATATCAGGAAATGGGAAATAATAGAAGATAATATATATTTCTCTTATTATATTATCATGACAATTACAGCCCCGTTTTTATCTTTTATATTGCTATTACTTTGAAAATCTGAAAATTTCTATTACTATATATCATAATATTATTCTATCTCTGGTGTGCTAGATTTGTTGATCCAAACAATTCAGGAACAGTGATTAAGAAGCATTTAAGCTAATATCATGGTCCTCATATCACCCATGAGAGGCATTTGTGTTTGATTTTTACCAAATACGGCATGGCTGACTTTCACATTGACCTTGAGCAACTTCCAATGAGCGACACTTAGGAAAATATATGAGATCTGGATCTTTTGGTCATCAATTCAGAACAAGTCAGTGGAGCCAGTATAAATCAATTCCAATTCAATTCCAATTTATTTTATTTTCACTTTTTTTCAATTCCTATCATTTTAAATTCAGTAAATTTTCCCTTCAATTCCAATTCAATTCCAGTTCAATTAAGAATTGACCCCAGGTCTGTTCCTGGACAATTTAGTCACCAAAAAAGTCAGCTTTGGCCACGCAGTGTCTGTTACAAGATCAAAGATACTTATGCTCCTGGTTTACTCTCAGCCCTATTACGTTAAATGTGAGTACAGGGATCATACAGCCTATATTCTACATCAGGCCAGGTAACCTTGTTCAAAGTTATGGCCAGCCGCAACTGCAGAGGGCAGTTGCCTTAAATTTCATATTAATGATGCATCATCTATTTGTATAACTGACTTAATACCTAGAAAAGAAACGTATCACAGTGTTTGTTACAACAATTAGTCAGAGTGAACAATGTAAAGTTTAAAGGAATAAAGTAAAATAATCAAGTTTTTTTCTTATTCTATTTTTTTGTTAAAAAAATTCGTTATGCAAAATTCGATATCTGGTTCTTAAAAAATGTGCCTAAAAATCGTGGATTTAGCCTAAAATGGTAATTAGTATCATAAGCAATGGATCACTTTTTAATTGTAAGAATAAAATGTATTAAGGACATCACCGCATTATATTCAGCATGTTGCTAGTGATATATTTGTTGAACATGAAAAAAAAATAAACCTGAATGAAAGAGAAACAGTACAAAATGTACTACAAATATTAACGCCATTGATCATGCACGAAAGCTTTCTGTTTAACAATGGACACTCAACAAACATAAACAAATATTTCAAACACTGAAGGTTATTAATCTAATAGAGAGGCATGGTAACTCAAAAGTGAAAATAAAAATGCATCTCTTTATACTGATGTGAACGTGAAGATGTAACAAAATATCAGCAGAACCTCATATACCGAAAGCCATACAAAGCTATGCCACAAGTATATATCCGCTTTAGTTTCCACAAGCAAATACCAAATTATGTATATATGCCAAATTGATAGAACTCGTGAGATTACAAACTCATCAGGAATCAGTGGGTATGATCATCTAATAAATTACAAACTAAATACAATAATCGGAGAAATTTGGTTGGAAGTAAAATATACTGGTAAATTCATACATAAAATATGTATGCCCAGGCAGAATTTCTAGAATACCTGCAGTGAATTCTTCAGTGAATTATTAGCATTTTTGTGTATATTTCAGGTGTTCCCGTCGTCATTAAATATCATCTTTTCTGTATTATTATTATTTTAACAATTTTAGGACATATCTATACAAATTCAGAATGCGTGAAATTGTTGTGTCCTGGCGTAAGAGCGTTAGACAAAGGATAATTGAGCGAGTCTCACGGTCAATGCGTGAGAAATGGCGTGAGTGATTACTATTTAGTATAATATTAAAGTCATTTATGATCCAGAAAGAAACCCATAAAAAATACATCGAAGTAAAACATAACGAAGTATATTTCCTGCCGGTAATAATGTTGACGTCATTGGTCAGTTCTTTAATTTAAATAATAATAACCACTTAAAAAAAATTTGAATAAGTAATAATTTAAATAAATAAGGTTTGGAAAGTTAAAATATTTGTAAGCTTCAACAGAAAACATTGGTGCAGTGTTCACATTCGTTTGGGGAAAGAGAAAACAGAGGTGCCAAGATAAGCTACAGATAGGATACATGTGTGACTGTCCAAAACTGCTCACTTTATTGAGGTTTATTTAAGCCTAGATATCCTGAAAACGTTTGAGACAACTTAAAAAGTTCTGGCTTTTTTTCCATGCCCACAGCTAGAATGTTCTTCTGTAGTAAAACCTTGAGAATTTCCTTATCTTGAGAGATATGTTTATACTGCACAGAATATCACTCCCCCCCCCCCCCCATCTATACATATATTAAGTTCCTAAAAATGTGTCTTCTCATATAATATGTATTAGACCTGTTCATCATTCTTTTCCATGTGTAAGGTATAATTTGTAAAATGGAAATCTATCGGAAGCAATCAGATCTTATTTGATGTTCTCTTTAAAAAAATATTTGAAAAAAGGCACAGGGCAGCCCCTCGGTCCTAGGAGACATGCCATATTGAAAACTTAAAACAGCTCAAGATCTACTTTCTGCTTTAAAAAAACTTGATCACCGCTCTCAGAGTTGCACAGGATTACTATGATCACTGCCTAGAGGCCATTTGGAGTTCTAACTCCTCTAAAGTTCCGTAGCACGAATTTCCATGTAGGGCCAACGTGTGCTCAAATATGTTTTTGTCATTATTCTTAGAATAAACATCTAATCATGTTCTAACTTTGTATGCTGGCAGCCTGAAGTGTTTTAATGAGACCAAGGAGTTTATAGTAGATTGGAGATCAAACGCCGTTAATGGCCATGACGAATGCTGTTGACTGGAGGATCATAAAACTGTAATAATGGAAAAGAGAGATGCCGCTGATAAACCCGGTGCTTAGTTGATAAAGCGCGAGAATCCTCCCTTCGACGTCACTTCAGTACTCGATCCTTCCGAATTAAACCAACTCTTTTTGCAAGTAAAGTTTAAATTTCCTTATATTTGGATAATTTAAGGTAATGATAAGAACAATATTCAGTTGTCACTTGGTAAAAAGTATTTTAATATAAACGTCCTAAACATGTGACCTCTCTATATATACCTATTGCACATGATTCTGATTTACGGATTTTAACACTCTCAACTGACGTGCTTAAGAAACCGGTCCCAACAGGCACACGATAACATTATTGCGCTTTTCATGTCTTTATTGCATTTAGTGATTAGCAGACACGTGAGGTTCCCCGAGATGGATCTTCAGTCTGATATAAACTCCTTGAATAGACACATTATTTCAAACAAACAAACCAACCAATACAAAGATTTTGCCCGGTAGTCTCGACTTTCAAGGTGGTCAAATTAGGTTTTTGCAATGTAGCTGACATAATATAGGTCACAGAGACCTAATTTGGGGTTTCAAGGTAGGCTTTCCTAGGAACTCCATGGATATTAAATTATACGTTTCTGGTTCTAGGGCTGTGCTTCAAGTATCTTCTGATCTGCACCGTATCTGTACTACGTACGGCGCAATATCAGATCCTTCTATTTTAGATTGACTGTGTATATCTCATTATGGACGTGTGTACGCGCATTGTATACGCCTAAACATCTGCAAAAAATGGAACGCACCGAAACGGATCAGAGAGATGTTAAGCCGATTTGCGGATGACAAAGATTCCCAGACTTTCCTGCTAAGTATCAGGCTAAGGCCATCGGATGAAGTTAAAATATATTGGCAAACTTCTTTCTGATTGGTATTCTAGTAATATGAAAAGGGGCACGCAAAACATTTCCGACAGAAAATGTTACGTATTTATAAAAATATATTTGACGTATTGAACACTGCGGAGCATACATACGTACGGACTAAAGTTGATTTATATAGCTTAGATGATTTTCAGTCAGCTGGGTTTAAAATAAACATGAACAAAGGCCTGGAGGCACAAATAGTCTCTCGCTATATGTTACTCAGAAAATATAGCATCAGTGATACCCATATTTATGCAAACTTTTACAAGAACCCCTTTTTTAGATAAAACCAAAAAAAACTTGCAAAATACCAATTGGACTAAAAAAAGAAAACACATAATCAGCTTTTTAGTTATCCAGATGACCCTGTTTGAACCGGGGGATGTAATTTGAACAAGAGATAACGAGGGACAGGTTATCAAAAATAGGTTCCTGTCATGGTTTTGGCCAAGGGATAAACCTGTATCATATCATGCTAACTACTCCTGCCGATGCTGGAATAATTGGTACTAGGTTATGTATACGAACACCTGAAATTGTAAAAGTGTGTGATTGGTAACATTTGGATTTGCCTAAAAAAAACTGAAATCAAACCATTCAAGTCAGACACATTTAATTTTTCTTGGTCTAAAAACATTTGACTATGATAGGAAAAGTAAAGTTTAAACATTTTCTGACTAATTGATGATTAAGCAGAAAATACCACTTCATTCACAGAGAGTAAGCTACCACAGGAAGATGGCAGGCATAAATCACATAGCAGTGAAATAATTAAACATTTCTAAAAAATTTGGTAATGCTTCGACAAGAATTTAAGCAGAAAGATTTGGCACCATATACGCAAACATGTAAAAAATGTGATCAGCAACAAGTCCTGTTGAAACATGTCTGAAAATAGTATTCACTGCTTGCTCCAAGTAATCCTTGCATGTGATGTGTTGATACAAAAGTATTCTTGTTTACTGACTTATTTGAAGGTAGTTAGAAAAGACCACTACTTGACCACTGAAAGTCGTTTAACAGAATTGGCGCCACTGCAGGTTAAAACACATGGGTTTCACACGATCGAAGTGCCTGAAAAAATTGGTGGAGTGTTTCATGAGATAAAGGTAAAAGAGTTAGCACCATATTTGGAAGCATGTGAAATCAGACAATTTCGCGATCAATAAAATAATTCTATTCAATAAAATAGTCAATATGTTCCTCTTTTGCTCCAAGGAATCTTTGCATATGGTTTGTAGGTTAAAGTGTTCTTTTTTACTAACTAATCTGAAGGAAAGTTGGCCCCAAAAAGCGTTAAACAGAGGTGGCGTCATCAACAGATTACAATCACATGTCACTTAGGTCCTGGGTAAGTAAAATTTGGTAAAGAAAGCATGCAGGGGTCTTAGAGATTTTTTTATAAAAGAATGGGGCGGTCCGGACGGACGGACGAACGGAGAGCCGCGGACCATTTTAATTGTTTTCTTTCATTACTTACTTACGGGGGACTTACGGGGGACTTATAAAACGAGAGAGAACACATAACGTATAACCAATATAAATACAAGATATCATGTGACACAGCTTTCTGTTTGATCAATAATGAAAACTCAAATATCGTCTCGGGTACTGATGGTCACATATATATTAAGGGGCAACCAAAACTGAAAATAACAAAATCTCTGTTTATACTGATACAAAGTTCAGATGTATCAAAATGCCAGCAGTACCTCATAACCGAAAGACATACAAAGCTATACAATGCCCGGACAGTCGAGTGGTAAAACGAGGGTTGGAAACATTTGAATAGAAAAAATTGATGTTGGAAATATCCTCACATAAACCTAGGTGTTTTTCATAAATGGCCATTCCACCAAAACAAACGTTCTTTAAAATTTAATAACATAGGATTGAAATTTAACTTTAATTCCATAACAGTTTACTATTTATATTTAGTGTTACATATTTGTCATATTACATATCTTTTTCCTATCTGTGGCATTGAAAATTTCACAGGACCATCAAACTTGATATTTTGAATATTTTTGAGGTAGCTTAAAAACTTTCTTTTTCATGCTCATAACTAGACTCTTCCGTTGTAAGGCCTTTGAAAATTTCCTTATCTTAAAAGATATTTTTAACTGAACACACTCGCCGAATATTCCCCCGAGACACAGCCTTCAACAGTCTCAGGAAACTCCGGATGAGTCAGAGCTAGAGGTGAATTGACTGGTAAAAAACCTGGGGAGGGGGATATGTTTGGAAGGAAGACTTGATCTTTAGAGGCCTGGAGCATTTATGAGCCATTCATAGTAATAAATATTCATATGTAGGTAAAAAGTATACTCGAATAAGAGTGACGCCTTTTTGACTTGCTAATTAATTATCACACGATATTATATATATATATATATATATATATATATATATATATATATATATATATTGGTTTTCTACAAAAACAACTGCTAGAGTGCTGCTATGACACCAGCGCTTTATATTTACTTTATAATCTAAGTAAATTTTATGAACACAATCCTTGTACCGGTGATGTTTATTTTGTCTTAGTTTTGTCTGATGGACCTGACACTGTCTTTTTTTAATAACGCCGGCCTTCAATAGAAGCCGGCCTTGTTTAGACGCCGGGTGAAAGCAGCGTCTGAAAAAAAAAACGCCCGGGCGTCTATTCAAGGAAATACGCTATACAAATAAAGAGGAATAAAAAATGGACACATTTTTACTACTCCATAGTTTCGTGCAACATATTATTGCACTCATCAGATCAGACTGCATGAAAATTAGACAGAGCGAATATCTATATAGCGAGGTTCTATAACGAGATTTCACCATTATTCCATTGAGGCACAGGGGGAGGGGGTTCGAACCAGGGACCTTTCAACGCCTAAACCACTTGGTTACGTTATACACTAGATTAAATGACTTATACTCGTTAATGTCAATAGATTTGAGATTTATTTTGGTGTTTTACTTCCAATAGTTCTGTGACGTAGCCGTGAACACATGACTCAGTAGGCACTTATATTTGGCTTGTTAGCTTATCTTGAGTCTGAATACAAGCTACACTGGGGAATGTTTGTGAAAGGGCATCAATCATGTTGTATTGATATCGTGGTAGACAGCTGCTAATCTAAACGTGAGGCTACAAATGCCGCATTTACACAAAAGAATACATGTGAAATCACAAACCAAACTCGTGCGAGCCATGCCTGTATACATGCGGTCACAAAAATCAACAGGTTGCAGAGGAATTTACCAATATGCTGAGTTGAAACGGAAATTTAAGTATACTAAATATAGCAAACGATTATTGAACTTTTTAAAGCCTATTCGTCATCTTGTCATGTAAACCATACAGTAGGGCATTATATATAAAAATCTAGTTATATACTAAACGAGCGAATTATTTCTATCGTTATGCCAAATTCGATATCTGGTACTTCAAAATATGACTAAGAAATGCGGGTTTAGCCTTTAATACTAGTTTGTGTCATGACCAATTGATCACTTTTTAATTGTTAGAATAAAATGTATTTGGTACATCACGACATATCATTACGTAATATTTAGCATGTGGCTAGTGATATATTTGTTGTAATATAAATGTCAGATAGTCAGTCATAAAAATGAACATGAATGAAAGAGAAACAGTACAAAATGTATTAAAAATATTAATGCCATTGATCATGTAAGAAAGCTTTCTGTTTAAACATTGGGCACTCAACAATTTTCAACAAATATCATTTCAGTCACTGAAGGTCATTTATCTAATAGAGAGGCATGATAACTAAAAAGTGAAAATACAGAAGCATCTCTTTATACTGATATGAAAGTTCAGATGTAACAAAATGCCAGTAGTACGCCGTATTTACCGAAAGCCATGTATACAAAGCTATACACCACCAGTGTCCTCTGTAGTTTCCACAAACAAACTACAAAATTTTGTATATATGCCAAACTCATCATGAATCAGTGGGTATGGTTATCTGAAAAATTACAAACTAAAATGCCATAACTGGATAAATTTGATTGGTAGTAACATATACCGGTAATTTCATACATACAATATGTATGCCCAGACCATATTTTCATAATACTTACATAAACAAAAAACTTCGGTGAGGTATTGGAAATATTTGTACAATTTAGGTGTGTGTGTGTTTGTGTTGGGGGGGGGGGGTCCGCTTCTGATGTCACCAGTAAATATCATCTTAACTGTATCCTTATTATTTTAATAAATTTAGGAAATAGCTATCAAAAATCAAAATACGTAAGATAGTTGCATTGTTATGTGAGTCTCTCAACCAATGCTTGAGGCTTGGGATGTCTATTTAGTGTAATATTAAATTCATTTCTGATCCAGAGAATCACATGAAAAAAATAATACATCGAAGTAAAACAAAACGAAGTATATTTCCTGCTGGCAATAATGATGACGTCATTAAGTAATTTAATTTAAATAATTAAGGCTTAGTTGGTTAAAATTTCTGTATGTTTCAACAGAGAAAATTGGTGCAATGTTCACACTCGTTGGGGAAATAGTGTAAATTTTATAGAATAGAGATCTGCCTAGATAAGCTAAAGATAGGATAAAAGGACTGTCCAAAACTGCTCACTGTATTGAGGTTAAATTTATATAGGTGACCACCATGGCTACATTTGACTGTGTAATAATAATATTATTTAGTAGCTTATTACCTGCTGTTGAGCTTATATGTATTTATTTATTTATGTACATTTTTATATATCATGTCACATTACAGTATAATTAAATATATTATACTATATCCCATAATTGTATATCTAACTTTATTTTAATGTAATATATCCCTTATAACTGGCTGAAACCACATATATACTACTTTCCTGCCTTTGTGCTTGTTTATATTTACATGGGAAATGGAACATGAATACACAGAAACATCGATTAACTGCCAATGGGAATTAAACCCATGCCTTCTGATGACCTGTCGTTTGGTTTACCACTAAGCTACAGCAGATCCCATACCCCAAATGTATTTGCATATTTTTACAGGAACCAGCAAAATAACGTCATAGTAGTGAAGTCAAAGTGCTGCTACTAACTACATGTGCCGACATGGCGATTTTGCATGCAGTAAACAGGGAGACCTGGTGTCCTTATATGGTGTGCGACATATTTAAGAAATTATTTTCATCTTACATTGAACTGCCAAATCAGATCTTCAACCCCCAGCCCGCCCCGCCCCACAACAGACTGATTTCCGCCCGCCCGGACCGCACATTCCTGAATGTGCCCACCCCGCCCCACATGGAATCCTATGCGGAGGATGTGGGCTTCGTGTCAAAACCAGCCCCGCGCAGAGCCCTAGTGTGAATCGAGCATGTGGGACTGATAGTCGTGCAAATAAATGTGCTCGTTATTAATTTGCACTGATATGTTTATTAATTTTCCTGCACATGTTCTTAGCCCTGTCACAGAGTAGGCCTCAAAGTTAGTTGGCTGCTCTGCAATGTAAAAAAAGGACCTGTGGGTCACGGCGCTCAGCTGAAATTGATTCTGAGAATATATTATAGAATCCTAGAGGTTGTGTTGACTGGGCACTTTTAAAGATTACATGAACGATGGAGGATCCCCTCATGATAACATAGATGTATTTGTAAAAGTTTCAGTATTTAAAAAGTGCCTGTAATATGCATTACATGTAAATATATCCACTGGGAACTAAGAAACCCTGTAAATTATAGAATAATGGACATGAGCTGAAGCATAATAATACACATTTAATTTATTAACTGAAATAAAATGCTATTAAAAATAAAATTTTCCATTTTCAAATGAGCATAAACTAAATTTGATAAGCAAGTTAAAACAAGCCAATTAGGTATACATTGTATCTGCACTGTATAATATATTAAAGTTGTGACCTGAAACCATTTCATGATGCAATAAGGAAAAAAATTGTAAATGGGCCTAAGCGTTATATGAAAGGATACTCTTCATACACAAAAAAATGTGTTAATGTTATAGTTCTCAACAGTTAAATATATGGCCATGTGAGCCAAAAATTAAATCACATGAACGTTTGCCAATGCGTTATTACTGATTGATTGAGTGTACCAGTGTTATTCATAGCAAGGTCTAACAAACTTTGTAACATTTTATTCTTATATATAAGCACTTATATCAGATTATAATATTTAATCACTTTTGAATATTGAAAAAATAAATCAATAACATAAATTTGCAATTTATGTAGAGCTTGGGATTCAAATCAAAAATTAAAAAAAAAAAATCCAAACATTTTCAATAGTCTGAAAAAAAATATTGAATTTACCATAGAATTTATAAGATTCAATTTGTTTATTCGACCTATTAATTGTTACATATACAGCCACATCCCCTATGACATAGGCTATGCCTGCTGTGAAAATCAGTTATTGTTATGACATGGTCATCCAAAACCAGGAGTGAAATGAGTTATGTATAAGGTTGAGCAGGCAAGGTCTCTCTATCTCTCTCTCTTTCTCCATAGCATTGTACTGGGCTCGCCTGATGTAAACAATACTTAAATTAAATATAGTTATATCCTTAAAAAGGATTCTCTAGCTTCAAATTTAACATGTAAAGTACGTTATTATATTTCCTGGTGTTTTGAAAAGGTACATTATTTCAGTCCGTAACTTCTAAACCTTTTGTAATATTGACCTAATTTCTGACAAGCGCTGAGGAAATATACAGAGGACCATATATATGTCAAATTTGAACGAAGCAACACCAGCGGTTTTCAGAGTGGGCAGTCTTGAAGTGTAACAATAGTTTTTTTTAAATGAAAAATTGATGTTTTGCTTTGTTTCTGGAAGAAACGAAGTCGCAGTAACCTATTTTTCGATGTGATAGGTGAGCTAAGTGACATCTAAATCTATGTCGAATTTTGGATTCGTAGGTATTACGTTTTCAAAACGTATCTTGTTAACGAACGGACGGACAAAGGACAATGACTATAGCTCAGGTGACTTCTAGTAGCTGAGCTAAAAAAATACAATTACTCTGCCCCAAGCAGATAATAATTTTATGCTCGCCACACCATCAGTGTTTTGTGTGTTGGGCGCCAATAAAAGGAAATGATACTGGGGGGGGGGCAGAACTTTAGTATATTCACAAGTATTTAAAGCCCAAGACCTGCCTGGTTGAAAAGAAGGTAATACTTGGAGGGCTGACATCGGTATTAGTACGGCGGCGCCGGACGATAATTAAGGTAACACTGTGTTCTGGGAAATCTGGTACTCTTAACGTATGGAAACCCATAGCCGGCAGCGTGAGGACATTGCTAAATAAGCAGATTCATTTGAAACAAGTAGTTTAATTTTATCTGCAGTATAACCAGTTCATGAAGACGCGGAATTAACTAGGAGAGGGCGAATATCCAATATGGCGGCACTGCTTACAAGAGGGCGGAAGTTCAAGGTCGCTAGATTTTGAATAATGATTACAGAGGACCTCACTTTGACAAGAAGGGTCACGATTAGTAAATATATGTTACATACATCCCCATCCGTATTCTAACTGGACTAAAAACTCCATTAAATATTATATTAAGAAAGGTTTGGGGCCACCATAATGCACTGCAAACCGGAAGTAAGTACCGGCCAATAGCAGTCCAGGTTATTGTTTGAGAAGACATGCCCGCGCTGGGACAAGATCACTCGTCAACCAGGACTCGGCAACCATCTACCACTAGTACCAGGAGAAACGACGACCAGTGAATTCATATCTGGAAGAAAACGACAACCAGCAACGTACTATCTGGAAGAAAAACCCACCACCACCCCTTCGCCACCGACTCAAGCACTCTTCTACTCGTTAATGTTAAAATTTTAAAGTTTATTGTTTCTAAACAGTATATTTGTCGAGGTGTAAACTGTTTACTTTTACTACTACTACATTTACTTTTAATATGACCTATACGGTATATATGGCGTGTTGTACCCCACCTTCCCGTCAGTTGGAAAGAAGGGATAATTGCTGAATATGTTGAATATGGAAATTTTAATGTTATTTTTAATAAACCTCGGCCAGTTTTTCCCACAATTCCATGTCTTGTGCGTTTCTTTCAGCACTTCCGAGAACAGAGCAAGTGACTGGATGGGTATGAATGATATAATCAAGTTTTGATAAATTATGGGATAACTGTGAGCAGGTTCGGGTGTGTGCATGTTGGTGTGACAGAGCATAAAAATTATTATTTTCATATTCATCAAAGATATACCGCGTCATACGCAAGCCTGGGAATTTAATTGAGGTACGAATTTCACAATTATGACCACTTTGCTCATTCACCCAAGGTGATCGGTTTTGTAGGGTATCACGTACTTTATTTGGTGCGCCTGTTAGAAGCGTTTTATTTCACAAAATATCCAAGATATGGCTCGTAAATGCTGCCACCTAGTGAGAGTTCAGAGAACAAGTCGTCACCTGGCTCTTCGCTCTTACGGTTTCAAAACGTGCCTTGTTTACGGACGGACGGACAAAAGACAATGACTATATTTTAGATGACTTATGGTTAGCTGAGCTAAAAAAAATACTATTATTTACATATTCATCAAAGATATACCGCGTCATACGCAAGCCTGGAAATTTGATTGAGGTAAGAATTTCAAAAATATGACCACCCCCGAATTATGACCGCTTTGCTCAGTCACCCAAGGTGATCGGTTTTGTAGGGTATCACGTACTGTATTTGGTGCGCCTGGTAGCAGTGTTTTGTCTTACAAAATTGTGCTCACGTGTTCATATCATGTATTCAATGTGAATAATCGTAAGTTTTCTTTACGTTTAAATGCCTTGTTGCGCAAGTTTTCTTTATGAAAATTCGTAGATGACGGACTGATGTACATAATGATTGAAATATTGAATTTCGTAATTGTCGGAAAGGATTATGTGCAATATCGGACATTGAAGTCATCCGGGGAGCTTCCAGTTATAACAGATGTTCAGCTCAAGTATATTTAAATATGAATTCAAAAAATTAAAAGTAATCAATAAAATATTGATATAATATTTGGTCTCCTCCTAAATATTCATTCATATCTCCAACAAAATATCCAAGATATGGCTTGTAAATGCTGCCACCTAGTGAGAGTTTTGAGAACAAGTCACCTGGCTCTTCGCTTTTTGTGAATCCAGCATATGGGAGTGATATTCGTGTAAATAAATGTGCCTCGTGATAAATATACTTTGTCATCGTGGTTGTGTACTTAGCTAGCCTTGATTGATTACCATGGTGCGGTTAACGTCTGCTCGAACCCTAACTTGACAATATACGTATGCTCGTAGTTTGGTGTATGATTAGTTGGGTACTTGGTGCTCACGTCAGCAAGTTTTCTTTGTCACAAAATTAAGCTCTCGTGTTCGTCCTGTGTGTTCTACATAAGTATTGCTTCTTGTACCTTGATACCAACGGTAGTTGGTGTATCACTTATTACTAATGATCCTATCTATGATGTCAGATTTGCTACAGTCTGCAGCGCTGACATATAATGAACAAGTGACAAGCGTTACAGCCTCCGGCGGGGAGTTTATACTACGCAAGTTTGCACCGATCCATGCAAACCCTCAGACACGTATATGCCTTGTGTAGCGTGAGGAAACCAAACAACCCCCCCATATTATCATTGATACAGATGCTTAGACTCGGTTGGGCCCTAAACTTTTGGTGAATGGTCAATATGTAAGAAAGTATGGGCACTTACTCTGAATGAAATCAGATATTGCTTCGTCTCTCGGACATATATACAACTCCGCATAGAAGAATGGCAACAACTGAACTCCGGGAGTTCAAAGGATAAAAAACATCTACAGGCGCACATAAAGGTAATATATCGATATAATTTGATACATATTAAGTTTATTTCTATATATGAATACAACAATGGCATAGAATGCTTCTCTATCGCACAACATGCACTGGGATTTCATGTAACAGGTCCCTCCAAGTACCGCAGGGTGGACTCTCGCCGGACGGTCGGATTCCATCACTGATGAATCGATGGAGTCCGTATGTGTCGGGCTAGCATCAAATGCGTCTGGTTCCAGTACAGCTATAACTACAGTCTGTTTCATTTCTTTGTGATTGATTCTCATAAAATGTTATAAACCTGTGTATGTTATCCACGTGCGCCGTAAAACATTTAGTGGTGCCACCTATATTTTTGACGACTTTATGTGATGTGATTTTTTTTCCCCAGCTATATATATTCTCTCTGTGTTATGGTCTATGATGTGGCCAAAGTGTAACCAGCAAACAATGAAAGAATGTGCATTAGTCTTGTTAAACGTAATATTTGAAAAGTTATCAAACAGGAGGCCCTGACCCACATTTATGAACATGGCAAATTTCACAGAATGCGTCTATTAACTTGTTGGCGCCATATCGGCCCTCTGACATCACAAACAGATTACTGGCCTGTCAGAGTGCCTTAACATCTAGGTCTGAGGAACGCATTATAAGGTCTCATGAGGATGCAAACATTTTCGTCATTTCTGACATCGCTTCATGGCCTACAGATACACTATCAATTGACATAAACCAGACTAATCGTTTGCATTTGCATTTTTCTTTCTAACTCACCAAACATGAACGAGAAAATTTACGTTTTCACTCAGCATGTTGGTAAATCCCTCCGCATGTTTGTTGAATTTCTGACCGCATGAATACAAGCATGGCTCGCACGGGTTACTGGGTGCAGCCAACTTGTGCGCGATACAGGAAATAACTCTTTTCCATAGAGACGGGGTTTCAGTTTGGGTTGAGAGTTCACATGTATTCTCTTGCATTAATGCATCATTCGTAGCATAATGTTAAGATTATGGGCTGTTTACAACAATATGAATGCAACTTGATGGAAAACCACTGCGATGCATTCCTCGATATTGCTTGTATCACGACTCAAGTAGGCTTACCAGCCCATATAACTTTGCCTATACTGAGTCTGGTTGTCACGACTTCTAACTTGTTCATTGGCAATCATTGGAGAACAAAGGCATAAAACGGAAAAATTAGTGTATTGCATTTACAATAACTCTAGAACCCTTGTTCGACAACCTGGTTGAAACAATTTATGCATCAAATTTAAAAATATACGGTACTAATAAAATTATGGCGTTCATATAGAAATCACGTATTACCGTAGATTATACCTTAAATATAGAGGTCGATGTCAGCAGTTTTCGAAAACTTCGAGGAAGCAACAGGACAGGGGCGGGATAGCTTCCGTATATGCCGAAGGTATAATTTCATAAACAAAATGGCGATATCCTTGGGCCGATGGGGTGGACAAAATATTGGTACCATTAGGCCGATGGTTTAAAATGTTGGCTGCTTTCACTCAAATTTCAGAGGAATACTCCCACCCCCAGTCCGCCCCTGCAACAGGGTGTATCAAATGTTAGGATAGGGCAATATGGAGTACTTAAAACGTTCCGGCGTTCACAAAAATCCTATATTTCGCAATTAAAGTGAGTTTTTCATCTCCTCCTAGAATTTAGTTGAAACAATTGGGGTATCAAACTTATAGAATAAGGATACAGTACTTAAACAAGTGGCCCATGGGCAATACGTTGTTTTTGCAAAGGAAACAAATGGTTTTATTAAAAGTTATCCTGATGATAATAGGCAGGTATTAATATTAAATTTTCGTCTAGTATTAATTGTGGTTTAGCATGTATTTAGTATATAACAAATTAAACAAGTGGAGAAATAACTTGGGAGAAGGATGAACATCTTGGAACAGTTCTGGCTTTCTGGTAAATCATGTTTTTAGGAAATAGGTCTGAAATCGGGCCTCAGCAACGTGATATCCGGTTTCCAAGATGTTTATTCAAGTGACCACTGGACTTGCAACAAAGGTGATTTGTGACATTAATACAGACTATCAAATTCAGTCTGAACTGAAAGTATACATGTGACCAATATTGATGCATGCAGCAGCACAGGATGGGGGGGGGGGGCAGGGGGCGGAGCATATTCCATTTATCAGACAGGGGTATATATTCCCAACCCTAGAAGGGATGGGGAGATTTCCAACCCGCCGTAAACATATAAGCTGGGCACTTATTTGGCAGGTGGGGGGGGGGGGGCATTAACCAACCTTCCTAAAACATATTACGCTGGGGGCATATTCATTTATTAAACAAGGGTACATATTCCAAAACCTCGAAAGGGCGGGGGGGGGGACATATTCCAACCCTCCCCAAACTTATCTTTGATGTTTTCGGCTTGTAGGTCGCAGAATATAGGTCACCATGACCTAATTTCAGGTTTTCAATGAAATTTTCCCGGAACCTCCCTGGATCTTGCGTTACAAGATTCTAGGCCAAACAGATACGATTTGTGCCCATCTGACATTTAAGGTGCTTAAATGTCATCTGTTTCCTAAAGGTCGCAGAATATAGGTCATAGTGACCTTATTTCATATTTCCAAAACAATATATCAACCCATTCGTGTGAAATTTAATGTTCTGTGCGATTTTCGCCAAGTATGGAATAATTAAACGTCTAGTGTACTCCAATATAAAAGGCCTTGCCTCTACTTAAAAAGGCTTCTTCAAATTACTCAACTCGGTGCATGAGCACGGTATGTATAAAATTCAGAATGTATTATACGTGGCGCCACAAGTCTTCGGTCAACGCAATCTACACAGCCTTTCTTGAGACTAAAACAGACACTCCTAGTGAAGATAAAGACCCCATTTTGTTTCCTTCCACGTATTTATTAGTGCATTTGAAAACGACTGGTGGAATATATTTAATATCTTGCTCTGATCATTTACCTGCGGCACGAACGTGCTAAAGCCTAGGTCACACTGCCATGGTACTTACCACGGTATCCCTCGGATAATCAATCACGGTGCTATAAACCGTATCACACCGTGGTCACACAAATTTCCGTGGAAAAATAATGGGCCACGGTTGTATTTGGGTTACTCTACGTTGTTACAAGTAATCACCAGGGGGACGTACGAGTCCCAAAATTTGAGTGCCCAGTTCGGATCTAGGCTTTAGGTGCCACTACGATATGACATGAACCGTGGCGGGCCTACGGTGATCAACCGAAGTTTTAAACCGTTAAAAAACTACCGTAGCGACATACGAATCGACACAGACCATCCCGGATCGGTACGGTTTGCCGCGGGACTCGCCAAGGATGCCCCCTATTTCCAGCACCGTGACACCCCGGCTTTTTACACGTGAATGTGTGACAATGTATCGGTGACTTTCAATTTTAAATCCATTCAAAAGTTTTGGTTTCAGGTTTGAACTAGAACTTGTCTACATTTGCGCATAGCTTTTTCTAAATAGGCACCATTCTTCTTAAGCATATATAAACACTTCGCACGATCGAGGTCACTAGGGTCATGGTCACCAATTTTAACTTGTCCGGCTTTGATTTCCGCGATTTGACCAAAAAGATCACGGTCAAGGTCACCAGATGTTGATCATGTCCGCGACTGTGGTAGAAACAATGTTTGTCAAAAATATATGAAAATATATTAATATCGGGAAAACAATTCTATATTTCCGCAGATTTGACCTTTTAACACCAAGAACAAGGTCCTTCGTTTTCAAAGATGTCCGAGATCCTGGTGGAAACAACTGTTTTATATTTAGGGTAAAAACATTTAACACTTCACACGTTATGGGGTTCATAAATTCCTGGGTTTCCGCAGATTTGACCTTAAAGATATAGGTCACCTAGTTTTCCAATATGTCCACACCTTGATGGAAACATTGTGTCAAACTTAAGGGAAAATTATGCAGTACTCAAAAGGGATGGTCTTAAAAGCAATAGGCTTGATCCAATTGCCCATATCTATGAGCACAATAGGAGAAATCGGTTAATAACTAGAATACGGGGTAGTCGACAAGCGACGTGTATCCGCCGAAATCAGAGTGGTACGGGTAAAGAGAGGGATGGATTGTGCTGTAAAGGGAATAGAGCGAGTATACTGGGCAAAATATGAATAACTCCCAAGAAATTGTAGGTGGGAATTGAACCACTCTTGAGATATGAGCAATTTTCACCCAAAGCAAACGTACCAATGGAAGCCACGGGAAAACGACTGCAGATGGCGCCACAGTCTTGAGTACAAGATGGTTCCAAGATCATTGGACATGCACAATTCCAGGCCAATACGGCAAGTCACTCCTTGAAAAAAAGGCATCAATTTATTCTACAGTAACGGGAAGGTAGGTTTGCACCACCTGTCTGGTTTACGAGAAAACTCCCAAGATTGATGGACATGCCAAATTCCAGACCCATTCCCGAGATATGAGCAGTTTTCAACCAAAGCAAATACACGGATGGACACCACGGGAAAACGACTGCAGATGCCGTCACCAGCCTTCTTTATGAGATGGAAGTGTCGATTATCTATGGACATGCACAGTTTTAACTCAATACATTGAAAAACCACTAGGGTGAACAGATGGAATATGCACAGATGGACGCTACTCAAAAAGTATTGTAGGTGGCGCCACCAGTCTCGATTAAGAGATCCAAGATCTATGGACACGCAAACTTTCAGCTCAATACGTTTAACCACTCCTGGGATATGGGCTGTTATCTAAGACACCCAGATTCGTACTGCACAAAAAGGATTGTAGGTGGCGCCACCTGTCTTTGTTACGCACAGCTACCCAGGGGAGTGAACCACTATGTCAGGTTTCGGAAAGATCGGACTAAGGGTATCAGAGTTCTCCGGAAAGGAACGCAAAAGAGGCAGCGGACCCCTCGCTAAAACAGTATCCAAAAAACTCTTGTTTTGGCGGATACAATTAGGTTTGTTTAATCATATATGGTCCACATTATTGCCAATGGAAATGACGGGGGGGGGGGGGGGGTAAAGGTACAAAACGAAAAGGATCATAGGTGTCGCCACAAGTCTCCTGTACAAGATTTGTTGGTTACCGGGTCCAGCCTATCTTAAAAGACGATTTGTGGGCTTTTCACCAAAACGGACTTTTCAAGGTCAATGTCACGCCCATTTACTGATCTTGCCATGCCGGCGCTATACTGTGCTTAAACCATAGCATCCCAGACTTTCCGAGGATACAATTAAATTGTTCCACTTTATCGTCTGAATAATAGAGGGCGCTGAGAAGCAAATACGGTACTACCGTTTATGGAAATAGTTATTTTTCCAAGGTACCCCATTAATGAACAAACAACATAACACAAGAGTTACTTTTTCATTTTCTTGTAATTACGGTCACTGTCTGTTAACGTCTTAGCCCGTCAGCAGTATGCCAACTTTAACATTAGCACCAAGCTAACATATGGGAATAATACAAGGCAGTACAGTCAAGTCTATAGATAATAACATGAAATTATCCTGAAAGATTCTTTTAAGAAATCCTGGTGCACTGTCTATAATTTTGATAACCCGTAACATTCACCTTTATACTCATCAAGTTTTTGCTAAAAAATATCAAATATCAGTTTAAAATCAATACATATTTTATGTCACTTATGTTTATTATGCAAACTACCAAATACTCTATTTCTGCAATGGTTCTTCAATTTTATACTTCTCGTCATATTGCATCCATGGCACAGTGGCGTCGAATTACCAATATCAACCATACATGGTAAGAGGTTAGCACGATCTTGCTGTTCACCATTTTGTAAACCTATCACCAACTGTAATATGTCAATTCAAATACGTGGTACTCCAGGAATCTCGAGTGCAACGTTCAGGGACATACAGTGGAACCCCACAATTACGACCACCTTGGGGACTGACCAAAGTGGTCGTAATTTGGGGTTGGTCGTATTTGTGAAACTGTAAGTTACGTAAATCGTATAATCAGGACCAAGAAAAGTGGACGTTATTGTGGGGGTGGTCGAAATTGCTGGGTGGTCGCAAGGGGGAGGGGGTTCCACTGTACATACCTTTTGGATGCTATAGAGAAGCCTGGAGTCAAAGTATCTAAAAAATCTCATTTTCTGATTGACTACTAAGGATATATTTCATTCAAGCAGTTCAAATATAGTTACACTTAACTGGACGGCCACAGAACGATATACAGGCAAATTTGTTCCTATACGGTGGTCTCATTGTTAAAGATGCACTTCATAACTTGGTTAGTTTAAATTGTTATTAAAGATTATAATAAAGAATAAAATTCGTAAAACTTATATGAATGGATTATATTTATTTAGGATAATACATGCAGTCCGAGACTTGTATCACAATAGAAATGCTGGTCATTACACTCTCTACGTAGTGCTCGCACTGCAGTCCGTCTGCTGAGTGAAATGAACTTGTAGAAGGTATGCAGCACGGGCACCGAGCAAGTAGGGCACAAGGTCATATGAGATTCCAATATAATTTTATCTTGCATATCAAATTCAACATTTATAGCTTATACGCCATTTTTTCCATCATTTAACTTCATGTTTCAGACATACTTTTAAAACTGCAAATTATAATTCGTTTTAAATGTTGCTTTATGTTAATCATTGATAAATAAGAGGATTATAAGTATTAGTTTATTTATCATTAATAAATAATCAATAATAATTTTAATCTCAATGCATATTTTGATTATTTTCTATAGCATTAAAGATGTCAGTACTGCTATTGAGCATGTAAATTTGAATCTCGATGAAACGAAAACAAATTAATATGCCAGATACATGAGAAGTGCATTGTAAGTATCATCGCTACCTGTTTTATTTATCATGGATTCAAATGCTATTCATTTGAAAAATTATTCAATTTCCGGAACATGATTCTGTGAGCTCAAGTAATATGGCCATACAGTATAAACAGTGACAATCACAAACAAGACATTTTTATGATATGCCCAGGAAAATAAAACATGGAATCCTGATGTGTATCAAATTTGCACTTTTACCTAAAATATGAGGTAAATTTTTACACTGGCGGTTTCACGACAAGGCTGTAACTGTACATTTCCTCACGATATGATATAAATGTTGTGTTTCTGCATTCATGATATCACTGATTTCACGATACACGTATATGGTATATTATGGGTTTTTTTCAGATCCAATGTTATTCCTTATTCACAGCTGATAACCGAGAGGAAATCTGTTGCTAAACAATAAATATATTCTATTTCCAACAATTAGCCAATCAGACGTTGTTCTGCATGTTTTCTAAAAAAAATGTTAAGCTTGTTTTATAATCAAATGCCTTATATGGCAACATAAAACAATAACTTTCGGATGCTGCTTTTATACAAATGATTAAAAAGCTTAAATTCATCACACAATGTATCGGTGCAGCAATGTACTGTTACAGCCCTTATATACAAGATTCCCGTTAAGTGCAAGTATTTGGACCACAATAACACATAGATGTACGTGTGCATTCAAAGACACGTTTTAACAATATCTGATGCTGAATAAGAGGTAACTTCTGGCAAGAAGCGACACATTTAATGTCTGAACAAAAGAAAAGTTGCTGATAACATATCCTCATCAACTGAGAGGACGACAACTTTTACTGCCATAAAACATGGAGACATTTAATACTTGTCAGTCAATTGAATGCTCGTTAAATATCGGTATAATTCTGTATAATTATACCTCTTTCTGGAAGTATTACGTGTTCGTCTTGGCTGAATGGTTACTTGGTTGGTTTGTTGGTCTGTTAGCATTTTTATTTTATGAGCTAAAAGTGTACGTCTTCTGCTGAAATTGTATGAAGGGTTGGTGTGACATCCAAGGAGCAATCCATTAAATTTTGGGAGGTAATTTTGATTACCATTACTGCAAATCGAGAGCATGTTCAAGTATTATAAGAATTAAACAGGGTGAATTTGTACAAGTATCTCTTAACTGAAGCCCAAACTGTTCTGACAGGCAGAGCAGATAGGTGATGCATGTATAAGTGAGTTTGTGAACCGTCACACACAACTCTTTCAACACACACAAAGTTTGATTTCAATCCTTATCGAACTTCAGTGTGTGTATGCCAAGAGAAATGTCAAATATCGTGGACGGAGGTACACGTGCCATCTCTGACTGCTTTCTAATTTTTTTTTGTCGAGCCTTCAATTTTTGTGGATTTTGAGGGTCTTCTATGAGAAAACATATAAACCCAAGGTACATTTGTTGAAATGTCAGGCTGTATCCTTTCATGGTGTCAACTTAAACTTCATGATTATGGTAATGCATCACCATCATAAACCAATTCTGTAAAATTATAACAGAATAAAATTACTCATTGTGTTTAATAAAAAGAAATCTACTAATAGGTTAAAACCAAGCAATAAATAAATGATAACCACAACATTTGGAGCCATCTTATTTTTTAAAGTGGTATTCCCTAAGGTTGGTATCAAATAATTTTTTTCTCTTTAGAATCAGTTATTGGGAGGGGGTTATTATGCATGATCCACTACAAATTACTCTTTCTTGTAGCAGTTTCATTGAGAATTCTCATCCTATATTTTGTTGGAGACTGACTGACAACCTCCTCCTTATACTATCCCAAAAATTCTCTGTACAATGTAAAATGGTCTAACCAATCTAAAACAACATAAATAGATAGATCTCATCATGATATTATTCCTTCATCTAAACCCTGAGACTCTTAAACAACAATTGTACCACCTAGGTTGTAAATTTATCTAGATGCATGCACACATAACACTACATAACATAGCCATTCACACATGAGTAAATGGAGGCTGCTCAATTCCTTTTACAGAGTATTAGTGAAAAGTGAAGTCTAACAAGCAAATCGTAAGTAAAACAGGCACCTCAAAGGTGAATGGACATTTTTCTGCCCATATGATATCAAGAAACGTATAAAGTTCAGAGCAGTCTTCACTGTGGGCCACTGATCTGTGTCGTCAAAGTCTTCAGGACAGTCCATGGATGGGTCTGGTTGTCATCAGGTGACAGCTCAATGCTGTCTGCAGCATCACCCAGAGCTGTTTCAGCATCTCCTGTTGCTGCTTTTACAGGCAGGCTGCGTGATTTGCCTGTGTCGGTGGGGGTTTGACTTGTATTGCTGTACACGGTTACTGCGTTGCAGCTTATTGCGAGATACACTAACACTATTTCTTTTCACCTGAGCTCTTTGCATAGATTTCACAGCCTGAACGTTCGACAGGATGCCTGCCCGCGCTGCTATGGCTTTCGCGCGGCGCGGAGACCTTCTTTGAACAGACATTTTGGTTGATGAGACTGGTTTTCTAACGTTTGCTGCCATATCTGTATCGGAAGACTCAGATCGTTCGCTATCAGTGCCAGCACTGCCGGGTCGACCCCTCCGATTATACACTGACATGCTGGGATGTTCTATAAGGAGGTTCTCCATGGATCCCGTTTCCATTCGTTCTGGTGTTGCCCCTCCTGCAGTAAAACAAGGAGGGGGAGTGACAAGCCAGCTTTCATCCATGCCTCGATGGCCGCCATTGTTAGAAGGGTAAATGTTATTTAGGGATTTAACACAAGGTTCACACATACAAACTTTGGCTGCTTGCCGGTCTGAAACGGAAACAGTTCCTTTAGCCTTAGTGGATGTGCTATCCAAACTGCTGTCCCGACCTGTAAGTCAGAAAAAGATCATTTAGTATTTGAGGAGATTTCTACTGCTTCAGGCGCACAGTCCTTCTCGGGGCCTCGTACAAGACATGCTTCACCAGTGACCTCCAATCTCTCCATGCCACAACCATGCTACCAAAACTCTGTCAATTCGAACAGCCACATGCAAAATCCTCAAACATACAGACCTATGTTTTTAGTAGTGGTGTTGTCAGTGAGGGAAATTGCAAAGTTTGAGATGAGAGTACTAAGTTACAGTAACAGGGTTGAAAAAGAAAACATTTCAAGAAACAAATGCAATAAGATCAAAATCACCATTTGCTGTATAAAAACAATCAGCAGAGACAATAAAATGATATTAATTAATATAGTTGAGAGTAGAGAATAAAGTTTGATAACAACATAAAAACCCATAAAAAGTTGCCAAGTTCTGCACAGTGACCACAGCTTTTGCATGATTAACAAAAGTTATCACAAAATTATTTACACTCTTCACAGTTTGCACAGGGCAAAGAATACCCGACCCCAGAGATCCTCGATCTTCTGTAGTGGAGGCACATTTGTGCTGCCACACCAGCAGACTTGCGGGCAAAAACGAATATGTCCGACAGTATTATTACAGCAAACCTATTGTCACTATATTATTATGCAACAGATTTTAGCATTAAGACCGTTCAGCAACTGAGAGAATTTCTCACTGCTACAGGAGTTCAGACTTGGGGTTATAAAACAGTTGAACTTATTGGGCTTGCCCAGCAGGCAGAGCGTTTGGACATGGTCGGCCACCTTTGTTTTTGCCCCCAGTAAATGTCACGATAGGGGCGCACCTGCCAGAGATATAGAGCAAACAGGGTGACATTTTGTCTCCAGCACAGGAGATCGAGGATCTCCAGCGTCCCGTATTGTGATGGGAGAGGGGTATGGCACTGTGCTTCCAACTCCCAGTTTTAAACTTGCAACACCCAGCTTTGTTGGTCTGATTCTTGGCCCTATACCGGCCCTGGTGTTCAAGCCCGAAAAAACTTGCTTAAAAAAAGCGGTTAAAGCTAGGGGTTTCTGCAACAACTGTGATGCCTAACAGCGTCACAAAGGAGTGTAAAATTTAGTATGAAATTCTAAGTACAATGAAGATGAACTTAATTTTGAAACAAGTACAATGTATGGCAGTGTATACTTAGGGTGGGGAAGGGAGTCATTTAATTTCGGGTGGCAACAGATTTGAATACCACTTCACAAGCTCCAGATTCAGTGTATCAATTTTACAGCTCAAATTTGAGAAAAAGTTTGAATTTTTATATAATATAATAAAGCAAACTACCCACCATAGCCCTACATAGTATTATACAGACAGGCAAAATCCACATAAAAGCCCAAAATACCAGACTTTAGTGAACCAAAATTATGCAGATGATTGGTATCAATATCCAGGGCTGAAACAATGACTCATACTCTGCTTGTTGCATGTCACTTAAAAAGATGAGTTCAGAAATCCTATACTTTGAGTGTTTCACCATATCGTGTCCACCTTTTTTTTTTTAGATTATTTTCTTAAACGTTTCTTTTTTTAAATAATTTCCTAGAAAGCTGCATCTGGATGTGACAAACTAATATGGCAAGCAAAACTCCAGTTTATATTTTACAATTTGTTTTACTCTTTGCAATGATCTGATGTGTGTGTGCCTGCATGACCAGCCATCTTTGTTTTGGCTGGTCATACTTGTAAAGAGTGTTTACATGACATCATCCAATCAGCAGCTGTCAAGTGAGGCTATTTTTGCATGTGACCAATGACCTTGACAGCCATGGGTGCTGATATGTTGTAAAATAGAGACTGATTTCTTAAATTAAAAATTATTCTGTTTCATAAATACTTTTGTAAGGTAGGTGTTTATTTTCCTTGCTGAAAATTCACTCCATTAATCTTCTATCCTTTATTATCATTTTCTTCCTAGAAATGTATCCAATAAAAATGTTCCTAGCAAAAAAATAGGTGAACATGAGGAGATGAAACAGACTATAGTGACAGAAAAAGAAAATACAAACAAACATACAAAGCAAGATGTATAAATGAGGAAAAAAATATTTACTTCAAGTACAATAGTAGATATATAGTGCAGCTCAGTAATTAAATAATGATGGCTGAATGTTAAATTATGATAATCTTAAACTGTGCCTGCTTAGAGATCAAACATCACAAGTGTTCTGATGCAATACAGTAAATATCTGGAGTGATGAAAGTGTTTCCTGACATAAGCACTTTCTGTGAATTTTTGAAATAATGAACATTTAAAAAGAAATAACAGTGTGGACTTAACGGCCTGGTCCTTATTTGCGCACACTTGTCCCATGATAACAAATACTAGCTACATTGTGGCTTAGATAATGGCAATAAGATACGTCTTAATGACTGACCACGAGATTGTTTGTCGATAATGATTTTCAAATGAATCAGGTATAAATTATAACAATAAATAGAGAAACCAAGGAGGCTTGGACATTTTTGACATCAGACAAATTTGGCAAATGACTGGATGGCAATTGAATGAGTTTTTACTGTACAATTCTTTACTTAATGACTGTCAAGTAGACATCAGGGAGTCTCCAACTTACTTGACGACTGATCGACAATGAGCCAGTCACTGTCTGTAGCCCTGGTTCGGACCCGCCTTTGGGGTGCGCTATCAGCCTCATTCTGGACTGTGTATTCTTCAGCGTTGTTGCTTCCAAAAAGGTAGCTTGTGATACCGCTCAGCATCTTGAACCTGCAACAACACAACAGAATCAATACTAATTCAAGATACTTATTCACTTGCCACAATTTGCAATTATAACCACTATCAGTTAGTTTTGGCTGAAACAAAACGTATAGCAACACTCTTTCAATATGATCATGATGCAAATTCAGGTCCAAGCACTCCTGGACTCACAGGGGCATGTTAATGCTCCAAGTTATGGCAGTCTCACTCATATATTTAATAATACCTGTGATTCACTTCAATCAAATTAATAGTTACTGTACAGACTTTTTCTTCTACTGGAGAGAAATACTTTCCAACACAGCATTCTGGCAATTATTTACCACACTATATGAAAAATACTTCACATCTGCTCCATTTATGCTCAGATTTTTATTCTCAATTTATCTTTTAAGACAGGAGATGCCAAAACATGCCAAAACTGATTAGCAGTTAACTGAGCACTTGCCCAGGGCAAATTAAGTTCCAGAAATTTGAGAAAATGTTGGTAAGGCTAGTCGTTACTAAAAGTCAGCTTGAACTTGCCTTTTCAGGCAAGTGGGTCTAACTGGCTTTACCCAAAGACCTGAATCATATTAATCTTCAGGTAGCTGTTATGTTTTGACTAGAAAACAAATCATCTGATAAATTTAAAAACCTCATTATCCCAAATTACCTCTACATTAATCTGTAGAGAAATATTATGAACAAATTAACAAATGAACATGTTTATTGTCAAACATGGCATAAAACCTGGAAGCACAATCACGCGGAACACACTTTGATGTTCATGGTTTGTGATCAATGATTTTTGTAGAGCAAGTAATGCAGGCCCAGTAAAAACTAGATTTACTTGCCAAAATGAGTGCTTTTTCAAGTTAATGTCTAGCCCTGCAAAATGACTACTGTCTGAGTGTTGGTGTAATACCATCATCAGTCATGGGAATGATAACCATGACAACAAATAAATAGGTCACTAAGTATCACTGCTTACAAATCTAATTATCATGGTAATGCATGATACTGGTTTGGCAAACTGCCAATCAATGATGTCATTCAAAGTTCACATTGAGGTCATGAGCAGGATGAATTCTGACCAATTTTTCCTTTCAGTGACCTCAATCTATCCTCAACAAACCAGACTGGAATGGCAAATAAAATAAAAACATACACTGGTAAATGTGCGCAGATTGTTCCAAGAATTGAATTTGAGTGAGGCCAATACTGGTTAATATTCAAAGCAAGTTTAAAGAAAATCCATCAAATATTTGGCAAGTCATCACCATGACAGTCATTGACACCAAAGTCTGGCAACCTTTGACCTCTTTGAAACATTCACAGATTTTGCTAAGAATCAAACTCTGGTAAGATATTATATTGTTCTATATTTATCTTGAATTTCATCATAATCCATTAAAATCCCTGGTAAGATATTTAGGCAAAACTAAAAGTTATTGGACAAACAGAGCCTGCGATACCAAAATACCAGACTTAAGCTAAGATCCCTTATGCGGCATGCAGAATGTGTTGACAAATTTCATACATGTATACCGGCACAGCAAAATGCATTTTGTGTCGGTCCAGAATGCCATGCAGAACCAACAAAATTTTCTACATATAGCGATTTGTTTTGCTGGATATGCATTTTGCATGCCAGATCTGTGCAGAAAAGTCTCACCTTATTTATTTAGTCAACACTGATTTCTATCCCTATTCTGCATGCCCGAACTGCATTTCATACATAAGGAATCTTAGCTCTGAGCATATAAAACAGCTATATACTTACATGCTAGCCGTTGCGTCAATTTATCTTCAAGGGTTGGGGGGATGACAACCCCCCTGTACACACACATATAGTATAGAGTGAGAGAGAGCATTGTCTGTATATAATTAGAGCCCTGCGGGCCTCAACCCGTTAAGTGTATTATATGTTATGTGTATTATAATTTCAGGAATTGTTAAATCATTAATAATTTAATGATTTCTATGATAAATATATATATATAAATAGATCTGCAGGTTTTCTGCAAGCAACAACTACTAGAGTGCTCTATGGCATGTTACCAGAGCTTTATAATTATACAAAATGAAGACGAGTCAAGTATTTTCAGACATTTTACTACTACGTAGTTCCGTGCAAGGTGTTGTTGCACTCGTTAGGTAATGTAGACAGCATTACCTAATGAGTGCAACAAAACCTTGCACGAAACTACGTAGTAGTAAAATGTCTGAAAATACTTGACTCGTCTTCATTTTGTATAAATAGGGATTATATATCTTTGATTCATCACACATTAATATTGATATATATATATATATATGTCAGAGACGAGATTGAAATCCAGGCGGATTTTAAATTCGCCTAGACGAGATTGCGATTGTGATCTCGCCTAGGCAAGATTGCGATTGTGATCTCGCCTAGACAGATTTTTTATATATATAAATATATTTGATTATTTATGCATTGCTCCTGCTTCCTTCTTTCAAATGTTCAAAACAGCAACTGGAGAGTTAGAGGCCAACAAAACCCCTACAATCCATCTGGTACTCCCGTGGATGGAGAGGCTAAAACTGCACTGCAAAGCAAGTCCGGAGGACAGTGAGGCCATACAGGTCTTGAAGTGCTCATGCCTGAAGTACACTGAGGTAGGTAATTATAAGGCGAAAGATAGGTACCACGCTGTATTTATATTAACACATTATTTTCTTATGATATGCATATCCACCAAACTTTGTATATATTATAATAGTTTTGTATTACTTCTTCTTACTATTTTCACAGATGTATCAGTGACAAGTAAGCATTTTTGTGTCTGGATAAATGTGAGTATTGATTTTATATCACAGCAGGATTTTAATTAATTTGCTTATTTAAATGGATATAATGATTTATATTTCAGGACAAATTCAAGCCACACCCTTTACATTACATTGCACTGTTTTGTAATCCGCGCCAAAAAAGAATGAGGGTCATCCCAGAAAAGCTGAGGAAAAAGACTTTGGACGACATCAGAACAGCTCTTGAAACGACTGAAACCACCCCAGCCCCCGAGGAGAACATCAACGAGCCGCCTTCTAAGAGACAGCATATCTGCCACCAGGAACTTGCCGAATTTGACGATGGTGACAGCCAAGATGAACACACTGATGAAATAACCATGTACCAGTCCATGCAGGTGTCCACAAATGAAAAGGGTAAGTTGATTTCTTTTTCTATGTCAATTTGGTGTATAAATATTTGGTGTTAAGAATGTTGCAGTGTATCAATGTATCAGCCATATATTTAAATTGGCATTTCCTTGCCCTGGTTTTATATACTTTAAAAAATATTTTTTAATCTTAGTTGTATATTTGGAATTGCAATGATGACATATCGCACTTAACTATTTTATCAATTTATTCTTATTTCCTGTTTTGTTTATATTATGTCATTTCAGATCCTTTGACTCGGTGAAGGAAAATGAAACTCGCCTACCGAAACTGGCAAAATTTGCAAGAGATACACTGACAGTTATGGCCACCAGTGCACCATCAGAGCGTAATTTCAGTGCAGCATGACAAGTGGTGACACAGGGTCATTCCGCTTTATCATATGAAAATGTCGGAAACATCCTCCTCATCAACAGTTCACTGAAACCTTGTTAGTGGACACTGGACACATGGACTTTCATACAAACTGTTGTTTTTTCAACCATGCATGGCCATACTTCTATGATTTGAATATATGTTATGAAATAAAATGTATTTTTATTTCATTCTTGTCTTCCATTGAGTGGTATGTGGCACATACTATGTTCTGGCTAATTGCAGGCTGAATTTTAACAATTAGGCGGGGCGGGGCGATCGCGGGTTCATATTTTTTATATGCGGGGCGGATGCAGGCCAATTATTAATATATAGGTGCAGGGCGGGGCAGTTGCGGGTTAATATTTTGATATGTGGGGCGGGTGCGGGTCAATTTTTAATCTAAAGGTGCGGGGCGGGTTCGAGTCCTTGCAGGGCGGGGCAGCTGTGGTTTACATACATTTTTTGTGGGGCGGGTGCGGGCTGAAAATTTTGACCCAGGCAGGGCTCTAATATATATTATATATATACTTAATCACATTTCAAATATATTACATTAAGTATATGGGTTTAGTTAAGAAAATTTATGTTTCCTGTAGAAGTTAAATCTAAACCAGGTTAAGATATAATAATTCATAGTAACCTCATAAAAGGAACCAAAGTCTATATTTCTATTTATTAATATATTTCATTTGCATTTATCTGAATATTCGGGGGTTGAATACAATGACAATCCCCTCTTGCCAAAAAGTGGGGAGGGGGATATATACCCCTGTGCCCCCCATATTGACGCCCTTGTGTACCAGAACATTTCACACAAAATACATAACATGTAGTACCAGAAGTTTTCGATTATCATCATGAATTCATGATATGATGTATAAAATGATCATATACTATTAAAGCAAAAAGTGGGGAGGGGGATATATACCCCTGTGCCCCCCATATTGACGCCCTTGTGTACCAGAACATTTCACACAAAATACATAACATGTAGTACCAGAAGTTCTCGATTATCATCATGAATTCATGATATGATGTATAAAATGATCATATACTATTAAAGCAATAAAAGCATGTGTTAGTTTTGAACTACTGCAATAAATGTAGGTACTCACTGTCAACATGCCTCACGAATGCCAACACAAATGCAACCTTAACAATACAGGTCAAATCAATGGGGCAGAAAGACTGATTTGTTTATTCTTCCTTAATAATAGTAACCCGGCCAGTTCATCTACTAACACCATGAATTATTCCAGTATTACTACAATTAGCAGGTGTGACCCATCTACCTGATCCCACGTTCCCTCTTAATAAGGTCACGGTTACACAGGTATGATGCAATACCAATGACTGCTGGGTAGGTACCTTGACAACAAAGTCTCACTGGAGTTTCACAACCCTCAGAAATACTGTTGTTGGCTACATAATCATAGAGTAAAATTTTTTAGATTTATTAAGACTTCCCATTCTCCATTATACCTATTCAATGAAGCAACCAAAATAATTAACTCGAAGAGAATTTAAAGTACATTACAGTATTTGTCAGTTATGGTTGCTATGTTTTAATATATGTATAATATTATCTGATGACTTTTTTTTATACTGCTTTATCAACACAATTCCTTTAACAATTACAGATATCTACCAAAGCAACAGAGCAAAGATCATCATTGCAAGTAACTGGATAATTAAACAGCCTACCCCAAATCTGTTACAAACCTGTGTTGTCCTGCAGTGTTAACACTGGTATTGTACCAGACTAACTCAAGCCCTAATGTGTTAAGACAGCAAAGGTGAGACATTCCTGAGCAGGCTAGACTAGTCTGCTGATGTCAGCTGTCAAATTTAATTCCAAGCTGAGGTCACTGGATACAGTGTAACATCTTTTACCTTGCTATGACAATATCACTTGGTCAAAGTGGATTTCTAAATTCTATTGGTTAACATTACTGCCAAAATATATTATCTTGTTTCACAGACATTGGGTCTTCTTTTGAAATTCTAACCAAGACTACCTGGTATTACTTTTCACATTTCTGAAGATTCTTTTACTACTACATGTACTTATTCTTAATTTATACATTTTTTACAATAATATTTTCTGATTTTCTATTCTTTGTCACTTAGTACTTTTTTGGAATTTGAGGATTTATCCATTTTTACTGTCTGAATGTTGTACAGTACATTTCCTAAATTATATCCATTTTCAAATCATTAACTTACATCAGTGATCAAATCAATTCTGTGGTAGAATTTTTTGCCAGAGTTTCAAATGCGCGATATTCATGAATTTATTGCGAAAATAAAACCTTTGTGAATAAGAGGTCCCTCAAGAGACAAAATTGACAAGCAAAATGGTAACATCAAAAATAGATCGTACATAACATTAAACATATTGTATATGTTCAAAGACTAATATTTTAAATATCAGATCTTTCCTATTGTCTCAGTCTGCCATTAACAAACAATATCATTTATTAGTAAGATTATGGGCATAAACTGCATATAGTATTTGAACCCTCATGAAACACTGAAAAGGTGAAAATCGCGAATTTTTACCTTGCAAATATGAAGCAAACCACTGTATATAATTTATTAGACAAAGATGTACATTTTTCTATGCAGGTATTACTGGCTAATGATGACTACAGTAATGCCTCGGGCCCCTGAAAGTTAAATATTTAACTCACTAGATTTTCAGCTACTTAGTTAAGAAAGGAAACAGGAGTATTGTACTTGAAATCTTAAATCTGTAAATCATTTTAAATCTAGTCCAGAACAGAGTTCTACAGTTTCATATATCATCAGTACATTTAAAGGAATAAAAACATATAGTTTACATTTTTAGTATTAATGGATTTTTTGTATGTAACTGGCCTCGATTCTAATAATAACACTGCTTGTAAACTGCCCAAAATCATACTGAGGTCCTTTTTAATTTAAGTTTGTTAGGGTTTCAAATTTGCATTATTCGCAAATGAAATATAAATGAACAATTCAGCCTCATTTTTAATATAAATTTATGTATGTTTTCCACATGACTTCACCTGTGGGTTTTAAACTAAAAGTTGAAAAGCAGGGGAAAAGTTACTAGGAAGGTACCAAAAAGGTTATAAATATCAGTTAGATGTCATTAAAAGTATCCACAACAAAAGTGGGAAAGCAAAAAATTGAAATTAGAAATAATAACATATATTTCATGTATAATCAAAGACGGACATTACAAATAACATCAGATCCTTCACATTATTTGCCTAAAGGGGAAAAGAATTTCTGCCCACTGTTATGGATTCTTGTTAAATTATTAAGACCAACGCAGATATTAAATAATGTTTTCATGGAGATTCTATGTGTATTGGTTAGTTTGGTAAGATCGCTAAAATGAAACCCTAGCAAAACAAAGTAAAAGTGAAAATCATGGAATATGAGCCTCACAAAAATGAAGACAACCTCAGTATTCCAAAAAGAAAGAAAATCTTTTTATATAAATGTGCCTTCTTTTCTTTCACTGTAAGGGTATATGGCAACACTGAACAGGGACCTCCCAGTTTTTCTGATGTGCTGCATATACTTCAATTTACTTCATTTATTTTAAGACATATTTTTCAAGGTTACATGAAATGTTGATTATTCAAAGAACATAAGCTATCTTTACTCTCACAGTTTACAGGAAGTGCTTTATAATGAATACTCATTAACTTGTTATTTGCAGGGCTTTGCCCTATTTTAGAGTCTCAAACAAGCACAATTTTAAACAGTTTCTTGATTGGCTTTGCAACACAGTTCAGAACAGAACAGTACAAAAACAAATATAATGTAACTTCACATTATACAGATCGCAATCGGGTTAAAAATATCTAATCATCAATGAAAAAAATGATATTCATCAATGAGAAAAGATATATTCCTACATCTGTCCACTAACTGTATGTAATACTGTGCCCTATAATGCTATATTTAAATATTGACAAGTAGTATAGGCTGTATAGCAGGGTTTCTTTCAAACAAAAAGTACACTACCTGGCCTTGTAGTCAAACTGACCACCTCCTTTGTGAAACTGTTGAAATATTTAACTTTCATTTTCAATTTTTTGTGCAACCACATAAAAATTTATTCCAATAAAAATTATTCTACCATACAAGGAAATAAGAAAAGTTCATTGCAATATATATATATATGTATGACTTATATTACACCTGCATATCATCCCTTGTAATTCTTCAAATTGACATTAACCTTCAATGTCATATTATGACTCAGAAGAAATCCTGTATACTGTATGAAATTAAACTTGAACCATGGCCCATCTTCAAAAGAGTGTATTTAATTATTATACATCTTTTAGAGTCGGGCTTTTTCATGATCATATATTATGCCTTTGCAAGACCAAACAAATAAATGTTCAGCCTCGCAGAGTTTACAAAAAATTTATGGTTTTAATATGGATAAATAAGCCATCTATCGATTTTTGGGTTTGGTACGGACTGGTCAGTTCGATAACACAATGACTTGGCCAGCTATACGCCATTAACGCACACAACTTGCCAATCAGCTGTGGTGGGTGGGCGTTGACCGACCACAGCCAGGTTTGTATCACGCACTGAGCCAACGGGCATCATCAGTGATACCAGACGTGGTGCTCGAATCGTCCTCATACAATAACCAAAACCGACAGAATAACCGCTTTGCAAATGAAAATATCGAAAATTTGAGGTAATAAATGCAAAAGGTTAAATGGAAGTCACGGAGCCCTGGCAACTGCGCACCCCGATAATTTGCACTCAAAATCACAGGGACTCTGTCGAAATTCCTCATATCCATGGACGATGTTTTCTACCTTAGCAACAGAATCAGCGCATAGAAAACATGAACTGTACCAGAGTTGATTTTCAAAATGTGTTTGTAATCGCACCTGGAATAACCGAGAAAAAGCCAGAACCCTGGAAATTGACATCAGTTTCGGCTCAAGCCTGGCTTGCCAATGGCGGAAGAATGACCCTTTTTTGCGATCTAATAGTCAAATATCACGAAATAGCCTGCATTAGATGGCATCCCTACCTTTTTCTGAAGACAAAATCACAAAAATCTGACGGATGATTGGTGAGACGGTGCGAAATATGACGCCTTTCGGAGAACTAGACTAGATCTATTGTGACAGCAACACAGAATTTGCTCCCAACACGCAGCAATTGTTTACGTTTACATTTCCCTGGGATTTCATTGGTTAATCCAGCGTAACCTGGCCAGCAAACGCAATTTGATTGGTTGGCGCACACGAGGCTAAAGGATTGTATAACGAGGTCACTGTAAAAGGAATAATTTATGCAGTGACCTATCAATCTTGACCTTCGATCGTGTTTATATCACGTGAACGTTTTATTCCGCGGAGCTGAATGATGACAAATAGGTCACGCTAGTGCAGCGCCCTCTAACAGATGACGACATCGAACATTGTCACATAATACCGCGAGATGGCGCTCAGCCAAAAATGATGAGTGCACGAAACGGCCCACTCGGAACAACTCGTTTCATCCTCGAGTGTCCTCGGTAGCAGATAACGAATGCGGACGAGAAGTTCCGAGTGGAAACTGCCTTGTCATCATTCACACAGTCATGAACTTCCGCCTATCAGCGCAAACTGTGTATGATAACATAAATTATATAAAAAAGGTAAATTCTCACCGTAAAAAACTGCAAGAATCTTATTTTTTTATAATTATTTTTAAATTTAACGGAGGTAAAAATAAATAATACACCAAATTATCGATAGTGCATGAACGCGTGCAAACGCCCCCCCCCCCCCACCCCCCAAAAAAAAAAAATCTGCGAAGTGAACTGCCAGGTCATGATTGTACAATTCATAGGAATCTACAGTGTCGACATAAGTGAAATTACTGATTAACCAATCTTTTGTCAGTTGTATGTATTTGCTGTGTTTACAATGCACTAGATCTACATTCAAAGTGTTTATATGGCATTCCACAATGTTGTCCCCGTTGTCACGTGTCAACCAGTCAACAAAAACGCAAATATTTAACCTTAAATGTGACTCACTTTGCGGATTGTTATTTCCCGAGAATGAATTAATCCGTTTGTTCCCATGCCTGTTACATCCAGTGTTAGGCTGGACCATATAACGCCGATATTGTCACAGAAAATTTGCGATCGATCAGGATCCTGTCCACGCCACATGTTTGTACCGAGCGATAATATGTATCTGCAGTGCCATCTGGCGGGTAACTCTTAAACAAGTTGAAGGGGGGGGGGGGGGGGGGGGGTCACTGAACAGAAGAAACAAGCACACAAACACCAAAAGAACTTTAAAAAGTTGATAATATATCTTTCGGTTGTCTTTTTTAATTGTATTGTTTATAAATAATATGTCGAAGTTTGTACCATATAAGGTAATTTAAAGGGCAGTCAATAAAATTTTACTGTTTAAATAGCAAAACTCAGTGTACTGTGATTTCTATAAAAAAATAAATACCGTCATTATTGTGTGAGATTCATTTTATTATTGTTGTTATTATTAGCTCAGCTGACTATAAGTCATCTGAGCTATAGTCGTGGTCCATTGTCCGTCGTCCGTCCGTCTGTCCGTCCGTTAGACTGGCACGTTTTGAAACCGTTAGACCTACGAATCCAAAATTCGGCATACTGTTAGAATTCCCCAAGATCTCCTACCAAACCAAAAACTGGGTCATTGCGACTTCGTTCCTCGAGAAATTAAGGAAAAACCTCAAAACTCCATTAAAAACATGTTATCACACTTCAGGACAGCCTAATATAAAAACTACTTATTTGTTTTTCTTAATATATTTACCAGAAGTATTCTCCTATATATTTCCTATAGGCCTAGACATGAAGTCCGTTCTTAAAGTTATGGACCCGAACAAATTGGACTTTGTAAAAAAATCAGGAAAAAAATTTACTCAACACGAAAATTGTTGAAACTATAGACATTTTTCCAAGTTTGTAACTTTGTTTAAATAAGATTTAATTGATTTAATTTTCACAGCATGTAAACATAAGTATTTCATTTGTTTAAATCTGAAATTTGAATATGAAGCTTGAAAAATAGGCCAGTTATTGAATTTTTTCTTGAAGCTCTATTATATTCACTTGTTTTTGTCCAGATGCAGACAGCCAATTTCTGGTCACTGAAGGTCATCTATGCCAGGGTTCCTGATTTTTTACAGTCACTGGGGGAGATCCTCTGCCCCTCCCCGCAAACCCTACCTATCAAGTGTTATGCAGTAATTGATATTGTTTGCACTGTATTTCCTTAATTGTTAAACTGTTTCCACTCCAATATACAAAACTTTCATTGAAAAAGTTTTTCAAGGAGTAATCCAGAAGATATTGTGTTAATGTAGCATTTTTTAAGAAAACAATTTTTTAAATGATTTCAACAAATCAAAATAAAATTAAACCCATCAGTATGCATAAATGTATTAAATATGAAGCAAATAAAGGATGAATAAAAGCACAATTGTGAAATCGGAATGAAACATTTTTTAAAAATATATCTGACAAGATTGAGATTTATGATGATGCAATTACGAATTATGACTCAACTTTTATATTCAGATATATATGTCATATTGGAAATGTATAGAAATATAAACTTAAAATAAAAAACAATTGATGTGATAAAAAATGAAGATATGATACCAACATTTAATCATAATTTTCCTTTCTCAGCAGAATTGGAGATCAGGCTTTGTTTAGCCTGTATGTATATGCAGAAGTGTAGTTAATCCCACCATACATGTTACTCCCATCATTCCACCACCCCCCCCCCTACACACACACACACACCACCACCACCACACCCCAACCAAGTCCTTGCATCTGTGGACTGGGGACATCAGTTATATTTCAAATGTATACATTTTATAAAATAAAAAAAAGTAGATTTAGTAATATAGATATTTTCAAAAAAATATGATCCAGTTGAAAAAATTACTGAACTGTCAACAATTTATCAAAAAGCCAACCAATGATCATGTCAATAATATACATCTTATGTTCACAATGCTTCATTTTTAACATTAGGAAATGCATGGTTCGGTCACAAAATATTATTTACAACAATTTCTTACTCATCAATACAAAACAATCATGTCAACCAGCCATGGCCTTTATAACCTTTTCCTCTTAGACTTTATCTCAATTTGATATTATTTTAGATTTTACCTTCAAGGTCAACTTCAGCAGGGCACAGTGACCCATGGGTCCCTTGTTATTATTATTATTATTAACTCATATTTTCCCTCAACATTATTATCATTATTGAGGATTGGCCCATGGCCCATTAGCGCAACTTAAACCTTCGGATATGTGACCTAGGATCACTTTTTTTTATAAAAGCAATAATCATTTCGTCTCTTGACCCCTGTTTATGGCCATATCGTTAAATTCCCTGATTTTAAAGATCAAGAAGTGCATTAACCCTCCGAATATTCCGACTGGCGGTCAATGTGTAGATGGATCGACTTCGGAAGAAAAATTTTACTTTATTATGTTATAAAAAATTAGTTCCATTATATAATCCTTACCCTCAGCTTTTATCGTCTCAAACTTTTAAGTAATCTTTAATATTTATCTAGATGATGATGATTATGATGATTATGATGATTATGATGATTTGCCTCTAAGCCCTCTGTGTCACGATGCTCGACAATCACCTATAGAGTATTAGTAAAGCAAAAAAAAAAAAAAAAATCGGCTTCTATGGCTCAGGGGTAGAGCACAGGACTCAAAGCCGGGAGGACGTTAGTTCAAATCTTAGCTGAGGCGGTGAGATTTTCACAGTCGGCCCCAACCCAGGATGAGCGCTCTGCAGGCTTAATGGGAAGGCTGTGTCCCACATGCAGCCGCGAATCACTCGCAAATGAGTGAGTCTTTGGGGGGGGGGGTGTTAAGTCCAAGGAATGGGGATGATTGCACACCCAGGACCCACATATGACACCGGGCCTAGGTGACACCAGGATACAAAAATAATATGACAGGAAGCGAGTGCTACCGCCCTGTAACGCTCGTAGACCCAAACCGAAATGAACCACTGCAGATGTACATACATAAATTAAGAATTATAGAGCAAAAAAAAAAAAAAAACTGGAGGCGGTAACACCCATAAAAAAATCTTTATAAAGGGGGGGGATCCCTGATCTTCACAAAAAAGTCATTTAAATTTATTTTGCTATATATTCCTTTATATAACAAGGCCTACAGACCTAATGCGCACCTGTGCAATCAGATTACACCAGGTATAATACTTTAATGCTGGACCATTACTTTTCAAGAACATGTGTAACATGTATATGAACAATGCAAGTACATAACACTTTGAACAAGAAACAATTAAACAAACATCACTGCTGAAATTCTAGCATGGGTGCACACAACACAAAAACTAGAATACGGGTAGTCAACAAGCGACTACTTGTATCAACCAAAATCAGAGTGGGACGGGTGAAATGAGGCATGGATTGAGTGGCAAGGGGAAAAAGAGTGAGGTGTGTTGCATAATAGCCTGGATGTCTGCAGCCGAAATGTGTATGTAGGTTGCGCCATCTACCACAAACTCCAGAAAGCTGTCAAAGATGTATAATCATGCAAAATTTTATGCACACAAGTCAAACCACTACTGAGATATGAGGGATTTTATCCCGACGGACGATGAGCAAAAATGGTGGCAGGTGGCGCCACCAATTTTGTGTATGATTAAGAGCTATGTGAGATCTATATACATGCAAAATTTCAGGGGATATGTCAAACCAGTCCTGAGATATAAGCCTAAATGTTTGCAGCGCATACATAAACGTAGGTGGTGCCACCTGCCACAAAATCCAGAAAGCTATCCAAGATGTATAAACCTGCAAAATTTTAGGCAGATATGTCAAACCACTGCCGAGAGATGAGTGATTTGATCCCACGGCAAACAAACAGACGGACACTGTGCAAAAATGATTGCAGGTGGCGCCACCAGATTTGCGTATGATAAAAAGCTATGTGAGATCTATAAACATGCAAAATTTTTGCCCAATCAGTCAAATGGTTCTAGAGATATGAGCTTAGATGTCTGCAGCGTAAATTTGAATGTAGGTGGCGCCACCTGCCATAAAATCAAGAAAGCTGTCAAAGATGTATAAACCTGCAAAATTTCAGGTGGATAAGTCAAACCACTGCCGAGATATGTGTGATTTTATCCCAAGGCAGATGAACAGATGGAAACTGTGCAAAAATGGTTGCAGGTGGCGCCACCAGTTTTGCGTATGATAAAGAGCTTTGGGAGATCTATACACATGTAAAATTTTGGCCCAACTGGTCAAACGGTTCCCGAGATATGAACTTGGATGTCTGCAGCTTAAACATGATGTAGGTGGCGCCACCTGTCATAATATCAATGAAGTGGTCCAAGATGTATACACATGCGAAATTTCAGGTCAATAAGTCCAACCAATGCAGAGATATGAGTGTTTTTATCTCACTTGGAGGCAGATGAACAGATGGACGCTGTGCAAATATCAAAGAAAATGCAGTTAGAAAAAAATAAAATTTGGTGATGCTAGCACCTGCCATTTTTGAGATAGGTATGGTTAACTAGAGTCGACGCACGACGCACTGACGCACGATGGACGATGCAGCAACATTGCATTAGCTCACAGGTTCGCTAAAAATCTGATAATTTTTTAGATGACAAATCTTTTGCAAAAAAATGGTGATGCTTGCTCCTGTCCGTTATGAGATAGCTATGACGCACGACGGAAGACGGTCGATGCCACACCATTGCATAAGCTCACAGATTCGCTAAAAATGCAAACCAAGTTTTTTCAAACAGCTGAAAGATATAGTTCCAATAATCTGGGAAATCTGCGTCGAGACATTGTGTCTAGACGTCTAGAAGCTGTGTCTAGACATCTAGACGCTGTGTCTAGACGTCTAGACACTGTGTCTAGACGTTGTCTAGACGTCTAGACACATTGTCTAGACACCCGCCAGAGCCAGGTCAGTTGCCATGGTGATGTCTGGACCCCACCCGGTTGTACTGAGTGACCTCTTGACTATGTTGCTGAACTCAGCATGTTATCAAATCTGTTTTCAAACACAGAAAGCCTTTTTCTATTGGCTACAATGCTTTTTAAAGCTGTAGTGACCCAACCTATTCTTATAAAACTGGCAGAACCCTACCATAGAATAATTCTTGTAAAGTTTAAACCAATCATTTTAACAGTTTCATCATAAATCAGTGTATAAGCTAGAAGAGTTTAAAATTACATTTTCGCTTGTAAAAAACAGATCAAGGTAGATGGCGCCACCAATACCTTAATTTCAAATATGACATATGTGACAAACATTGGTATAAAATTTGGTGATTATAGCTCTAGCCGTTTCTGATATTTTAATTTAACTGTGCTTTCTTGGACAGATGACTAAGTTCAACCTCCTGTAACTCGACAAAAAATCTCCGAACTGGAACCATTCGAACAAACTTGAGAGAGATTGTTCCAGGGATCATTTCTGTGAAATATTGGACAATTTGGCTGGAAAGTTTCGATGGAGAAGATTTTGTAAGCATTTTTAGTTTTTTCCCTATAAAATCTAAGAAAATGCAGTTAGAAAAAAAAAATAAACAAAATTTTTTTTTTTTAGATGACTGATTATTTGCAAAAAATTTGGTGATGCTAGCTCCTGCCGTTTTTGAGATAGCTATGGTTAACGTACAGACGACGCACGACGTACGATGCCACACCATCGCATAAGCGCACAGGTTCGCTAAAAAATAGGTACAATTTGGATCATTAATTGACCAATTTTTGTGAATCATGTGACATTGGAAATCAATGCATATTGGACAATTTCATGCGTTTTTGTAAGAGCATATATCCCAGTATATAAGTTAAGACACGACAGAGGCCCGTGATTTCTGTTGTCAAGTGCAAGCGTGCGCGTTGTCGATGGCTGCTGTGATGATATAAGCATATTATGATGTAATGAAACCGCAAGAGATTAAAACCAATCACTGGCCATACTGGGAGTTTGAATCACCAGAGTCATTATAGTAATAATTCTCTTTATCTCAAGGATTAACTTCTGTCTTGGCATTGAATCGCGGATTTGCAGGGATTATCGCTGATATTGGGAATTCTAAAGATAAAATGGGCTACAGTTTGATACAGGGCCATCTTAATCATTTATGATGCCCCGGGCAAATTTTCCATGCAGGATGGCCAGGCTTCAAACTAGCCATGATTAAACGAATCAGCAGGGTTTTTTTAATGCGCTACGGTTGTTGACTTTATGCTGCCAGAGGGCCAAAATAGCGCTGGTGTCAAACTAGTACGAAACTTGACGCTCGCAGCCTCCTCTCATTCCAACCCCACAGTCGCCTGATCCTCGTTTATCAGAAAAAGCGTTTTTTTTCTTCTTAAATAATTAAAAAATATAAATAAACTCCCATTACTGATGCTCAAATATTTTATATAACAACGACCCTGGCAATAGACATACAATGTAGGGGAAGCTTATATACCCCTCCTCATTGCCAACAGAAGGCATTAATTCGCTGTCATTGGCTTTTCGTCCTTGTACGTAGGAGAGTCAGTAACTACTGATTCGTGATTTTATTTATAGGTCAAGGATGCTATTATTTATGTTAATAAATTGGAATAAATATTTCCCATGAGAGTTCGCACTGCGCGGCACGGTCGTCTGTTGTGTTTTTGCCGAGCACTGCGGGTTCTGTTGAATTAAACCAGAAACATGGCGGGACTCTGACCACAATGACATCTTAAAGACCGGATTTCACTTTTTTTCATCATCAGAGATACAAAAAATGTGATCTCTTTTTTCCGATTTAACTTACCAGAGTACTAAGTGTCAGTCGCCACCAACAGATGTCGCAAGTGTAATGGGAAAAGTATATTAATTCTTCCAAAATAACATGATCACATGCAAAAAACCTGACGAGTCTTTAGTCGTCCTATGGCGACTGCAGGTCCTTCATGCATGGGAATCTTGCAAGCGCAAAGTTAGATCATAATGACCTGTATAATATTATACAATTAACTTACGCATCGAAACCATGCTTTTGAGCACCTACAAACATAAGCTCCTGAGTGGTTAAGAAAGATAAATAAAAATTACCGGGGTTGCGGAGCTCAACTGTGTACCTGTGTAAGAGACTACACATTTTTGTGTGCAGTCAATACTTCACAGACTCGGAATCATGAAGTACATTGTATATCATTATAATAATATAATCCCTATTGAGTTATGTTACACCCATGCAACGTATAATGTTAACTACTGCTGTGTTATGTTACCGATTAAAATATTCAGTGTCTCTTAATTATATTTCACATGCCAGTGTATTTTTATATAACTTTAGAAAAGCCTTCATGTTAACTCCTCGGAAACAAAATCATTCCACTGAATCACTGGAATAGTGGTAAGTTTTTAAGCTATTTTTAAATTTTGTTAGCCGGGTCTCTTTGGCCGGATTTTGTTATTATATGGTCTATCTCTGATCAAGATTGTGTTTTCACGACCTTTGGCTACGAAAATGTTTTTATTTGCTGCGCGATAAAGATATGATTTGTGGAGTTAGACATTACTTAATAGTACAATATGTACAAAGCCTTGTGATATATTACTTGTTTTCAAATATATTAATTTAAACTTCGTTCTGGTCATTCATTACTGATCGATAGAACATTTTGCCAGTTTCGAGCCCTGTTTACGAGACTCCGAATTTGATATATATATATGGCCTCAATATTAGTTTGTAGCGCATTGTTCATGCATTATGATATTAAAAAGACTAAGGATAAGAATAAATGATCTTTTTTTTTCTTGAAAATCAAGATATCATCACTTAAAACCTGACAAAATGCGATATGTCATGTTAATCACATTAAAAATTTGTAAACATTGGTTTAAAAGAGACTTTAATTACAATCGAATTAATTCATTCTGACTTTAAAAAAGCTGTAATGAACACCAATTGACCTCATGTCAACGTATTTCCGAATAAATAATCAGTTTTCGCTTGAAAACTGAGCATCCTTTTAGATAATATTAACCTTAAAAATCTTCAAAATAGGTTCAAATTAAACATTTCATGGTAAATCAAACTGACGACGTTTTAGCGAGTGGTATAATGAGACTTTTGATACAATTTTAATTCATTCGACCAGCATTGATTCTCTATCAAACTACCAGAATAATTTTTGGTAAACTTTCGTAATGAATCAGATTTAGATCATGGGAAAGTAATGGTGCATGGTTTTTGCCAGGCCTGCTTTTTCCCCCTGTCGCGTTTCTCCTCGTTTCATTTTATCGGCAAACATGATCTATGATTAACTTTGTCTTAACGGGTCTGGTCTCGTGTGGACGAATGAACCGAGTTCAGATTTAGTTTATAGACCAAAAATAGATGGCAGCACTTTCAGACGTGTCATATCTCGTACGATTATTTTTCTGCTCCTAGATCGTGATGGGTTTAAAAATCGCACCATCAAGGATTATTTAGACAGATCCAATACAAACTGTTTAATAAATATATATAATATTGAAGATGCCGGAATCGGAACTTGAATGACTTTCACACATTTAAGCAATTCTTTTTATGGTTATTAATTATGCCTAATTATGCCATTGAACCCTTGTTACTTTAGTAAAACACATGAAATAAAACGACTTCAAACATCAGGTTTAAATAGTTTTTTAAAGTGTTGACATGGCAACGTCTACTCTATTCCTAATCGGGGAGACCTAGCAAGTACTTGAGCATTAAAGGAATACTTTGCATCCAATCACGAATAGTCGTATCTTGGTTTTTGTATGAGTGAATGCCAAAGATCTTCACAGATGATTACTGCCATATTTTTGCCCTTATTGTAACGTTTCTAAGAATAAGGAAAGTATGAGTGTTTTTCAAATTAAGCTAAAGACAAAGTGTTAATAAGAGCACCATTAAAAATAAAAAAGAACAAAAAATAATAAACCCTTACAGTACAGATCCCCTACGAGTCCCGGGGACATGTTCCAACGCAAGAACAGTTAATACGCATGCAAGTACATTTCTAAAACTAACTTAGACCGATGGGGCATCCACTTTAAAAGAGCTGATAAATACCTTAGTGAGGAACAAAACATGTGTATTTAAAGCTCTGCTTAGTCGGTTTAGAACTCAGTATGAGATATTCATCGACTCGTGTGCATATCATTCTTTTGATTATTTTATAGAAAATGGCCAATAGCGCATTGCGTCTCCTCAGTGGAGGAATTCTAACCAGGAGGAATGATAAGAAATCTAAAAATAGTTTTGAGGTCCGGAAAAGGGGAGGGTCAAGGGCTCAAACACTTTAATTCCCTTTGAAAAAGGTTGTGGCTGCTAAAAGGGAGTGCGACCCCTCTGCTTCTTCTACTGTCCAAGATCTATGTGTTTATCTTTTTTATTAATTTGTTGGAAGTAACCGCCTCCATTTTTAATGCTAGCTTAACTATATATAAGTACATGTACATCTGCAGAATTCCTTTACGGTTTCGGACTACGTGACAGGGCTTTCATATTTTACATCCTGGTGTTAATCAGGCCCGGTGACTACTGCACCTGCGGACCACGGTTGTGCAAACTTTCCAATTGTTGGGACACACCATCTAGTAACCCCCGAAAGGCGAACTAGTTATGTTGGTGAAAAACGGCCGTTGGCCAAATTAAGCCATCCCATTAAGCCTGCATAGCGCTAACCTTGGGTGGGGGCCCACCGTGAAAAATCTCACCGCCTCGGCTGAGATTCGAACTCACGGCTTTTGAGTCCTGTGCTTTACCCCTGATCCACAGGAGCTTACGATTTTGTCTCTATGTAAAAATACAAAAACCTTTCAGCTCTTCTTTGCCCCCTCTGTAAACGATCAATTCCAGTTTTGCAGCGAGGGTCCTAGACACTAATGGCGCACTCTAGCTGAGGCATGGCTAGTGCCTTGTATATGTCATTTCTTTAATTTCCGGAGAGTTCGACAGAGGAAATTCAATGTTTCGTTTGCCTATGATATAATAGTATTAATATGGCACCCCATTTTGAATGAGAGTGAACTGTGATGCCTCGATTTTTATTTATGAGTGTTTCTGTGATATGTCCTTGGAAAATATACATATGTGTCACTGGATTACTTCGAACAATACTATATACCTTACTGCTCTTATAAGGATGGAAAGCCACCTTCAAACTTGCAAATCTTCAAGTCCTTCGTGGATTTAACAGTCCATCAGGTATGGCGTCATCCGCAAATTTAAACCGTAGAAATCATCATTTATATGATAACTGACGGTTGTACCACTCAACCGATGCAACGCGACTCCTCTGTGGCCATGCTAGGAAAGATTAGTTGTTGGTATTGAAATGTCTTGAACGACGAGAAAATGTCCTCTTGTCGGCCATTTTTTCTCATGCTCTAGTAGTATCACTATAACTTATCCATGTATGCCTACACGTAGGCGAACGCAAGTTTCTGAAATGCTGAGTCGCGTTGGAATTCCTTTAACATGGCTTCATTCAAAGAGACCCCCCCCCCCCCCGTGCATCTTTAAATGCAGCGCGTGCGTCCTGTAAAGGCAGCATGTCAAGGCATTTACGCTTTATGATGAAAATAATGTGGAGAGATTTTTAGAATTTATAGAGAAAAGCAAGAAATGATATATGATGCTAAAATAAATAAACTATATTCATTTTACATGGATTGAACAACCAGTTAAAAAAACTAAAACGGGACACGGATCGTGGCATTTGGTAGTCTTTGGAGATGGAGGAAACCGGAGGACCCGGTATCGCCATTTTGATGGAAATGCATGACGCAGACGGAAAGTAATCTTTAATAAATCTTGCGACATATTCTTTATTTCAGTTATACAGACTGAAAACATGCCTTTAATTCGCGAATACCCACATAGGTAAATTGTACATTATAATTCAATGAAACAAACATTTATATAATGGTGTTGCGCTGAAAATAACAAAAATCGCGTGCTGCATCGCCTATCTGGAAACACACCACGCAATCTGTTCGCAGGTCATGTTTGCACGCTTAGAAAGGTTTTCACGGGCCACGCGAACGATCATGAAGGACGCGAATTACAACAAAATGGCAAACTTGAAATTTTAACATGCGGGGAAGTTTTCTCCGAATGTGTCGTGAAAATGGAGCCATAAACCGTTTTTGCGCAGTTTGTGCGTATAGTTCTCACAACGTGTATGCAGATGTCGTGTACAGCGCTACCGAACTCTGGCCAGTCCACATACACGAAGAACACGCGACTAAAATGCGAACAACACGAATTTTGCACGTATTTCAGGCAACATTCGTGCGGATATTTCGCCACACATGCGAACTGTCTGCGTTTATATTACGGGAATAACGAACATCGTACGACATTCATGCGACATTCGTGAGAATCGCGTTATTATCTTGAGACCGTCGATCCGACCGACACTCGAGCTGTATATTAATGTCCCGAAATCCATTTAAATGTATTGCCATGCAGCATGAATTATTGGCCGGAGGTCAATGACAGAAGGTAACCAGCAAGCTCTGAAACACGTCATTGCCATGAATGAAGAGGAAGCGTTTGATATTGAAGGCTCTCGTTTGCTTCTTTGGCGAAGTCACCTCTTTTCAAGAAGTTTTGAAAAGTTCGTCAATAGGTCGAGAAATGACCGAACGAACTGCGCTGCTTTCACGAGAAATGAGGGAGACTTTCTCCAAGCTGTCGAAATTTCATGAAAAGGTTTTGAGAACATTACGCACTTTCCCAGTACCGGTATAGGTCGTGTGCATGTTACGTAGCTTTATAAACAAATTCGAATCGAAATTAGAAGTAAAGCACGACCCAGGATGCTGAAAACGTTCGTCAAAAATTTCAACCTTTTATTTTAAATACCCATCGAACTAAAAACGACTCCCTTGACCCTTGAACAATTGACCATGCACGCTTCCGAACAACCTCGTATGTTTGGCGATCATTTAGAGCCTATATAGAATACGCATGTTGGGCTTTGCCATTTTTCCAAGATGGCTGCATGTGCATTTTTGATGAGTCTAAAGTTTGCTTGCACATATTCTCTGATAGGTACCAATCTTTAATTTTTGTCATACTATTAAGCCACTGACACCTAGCTACTAGCTTTATATGCTTTTCAGAGAGCTTGATATATATATATATATATATATATATATATATATATATATATATATATATATTGTGTATATATTATATATGGGCTTTGAGTCTGCAATAAACTTTATTATTATGATTATTATTAATATGAATATATATATATATATATATATATATATATATATATATATATATATATATATATATATATAGATCTCCCAGGCTCTTGATGGTACATTAGACTCGCCACAACTCTAATAGGCCTGTATATGAACGAGTATACCTAAAGTACTTTATACAGAATCACAATGAATCGGGGTACCTGGTAATTAAATTTTGTGTACTCTATGGTAGCTGCTTATTACTACCAATTAGGCTAACAACGAGTAACAGTAATCATTCCACAAAGTGCGACAAATTAATGAATTCCAAATCCTTTGAAATAAAGCAACGTGAAACATGGGCACGTTTCCCTCAAGCCATGTTTGTCCACGGGTCTATGCATGTGCCTACCTGTCAGTCATATATTGAGTCCGATAACATATTGGTGAGAGTTTATACAATATAAGCCACGGAATATGCAACCGATCCGTTGCATCTTTTTTCACTGTATGTTTCTGCCTAACAACAAGACACAGGATTACACCATATTAACACTTATAAGTATTATATTGTAGAAACTCTCACTGTATATGGCTTATCGGACTCAATATATGACAGGGCCTAATAATGTTTAGTCCGATTAAATCGGGATACTATACCTGGCTGTTCTTGTGTGGCTTTAATGGAAATTATGTAATCCAAACTTCAAGTCACGAGATTAAGTTCTAATTAAATGCTAATAAAACTGGCCATTGAAAATCCGCATGCAAATAATCCTATAACACTTAACATATACCTTTAATTCATATATGATCAGTTTCATCCATCAGGGGCATATATAGGGAATAAGTCAAAAATGAAATATGCTTCCAATGGCCGCCATAATTCGGGTTCAAATACATGATTATCTAACGGGTATGTTCAAACTCACTTTAAAGTTAAGTGTATGCAGGTTCGGAAAACAACAGTAGAAGAATATTGATGCAGAACACAAATTCTTTAACATGGAAAAGAATCAAATATCGAGAAAAAAGAAAACTCTCAGATACCGCATGTATGTATCCGTAAAAATGGTACGTAAGTGAAATAAATATTAATTATGAATTCAAAAAGGTTGACGTTCAAGTGACGGCTCACAGATTTGTTGCAACACAGATTTGCTCTGTTCGATATATACACTATGACTCATGGTTCCACACGTGTTTTACATACAAATGATTAAATGGTAATATATGCTCTTGATCGTTTTTAAAAGGAGTCATGTATTTTGCAGATACGACCTTAAATGAAGCTGAAATGTGTACCCTTTATATAAAGCTCTTTCTTTTCCGTCATTCAAGGCAGTTAAATTGGTCGCGTTTGGTTCCGCGTGTCTAAATGTCTGTTAAAAATCTTAGTTCCTTGAGAGAACTTAATCGGAAATTATTTCAGCTTTTACTGGAAAAGCCTCTGTATGTAATGCCGAATCAAATATTGCACGTGTTTTAAACAATTACATGTTTGTTTCAAAATGGAAGCATTTTACCGAATTATATACGTTGCGAGACTACAGAAACACCCCATTGTGCCGCCATCTGGTGAGTGAAGAGTGTCCTACAAATTATTTTCCGAAGTCTGATGATTAAAGTCTGATTGAGTTTGGAGGAGGATCAAGATATTTTAAAAAACCAGGAATGTGGGAAATATTCAAAGTTAAATAAGCTGTAATTATATACTCAGACTTAATGTCGGGGATATAACTTATGGTTGTAGCACGGGCTCGCTGCCTCTGGAGACAATCCATCCCAGTGAGACCTTACGTATGCAAAGATTTTGGTGGGAGGAGGAAACCTATGCAAAATTGGGTCATGACCTTTACTTGGGCAGAGAGCATGACCCTGAATAGTTTCATTCTTGGTGAAAATCACAAAAAAATACATTGAATATCTCAAGAAAGCCCTGCATAGGTTAGTCTAAAAATCGGTTTGACCCAAGATATTATATTGCTAAGTCTTATACAACAAATATGTAATTTTTTAAGTGTTTAATCAATACAACTTAACAAACAGTGGGATCAATATTATTTAAATTGATATTAGACAAATTCCGTTCATACAGTGCACATATATAGATAATATATATATATATATATATATATATATATATATATATATATATATATATATATATATATGGGTCAAACAATTAAGACTTTTTAAAATGGGATCATGACCTACCCTTAACTTGAATAATTCAACATTGACCTCACCCTAACCCGGAATAATTCCACACTGGCTGAAAATCACATAAAATATTAAATTTCCCTAGAAGGGATGCACGGGATGTTGCGAAACCAGAATTACCAATGACCCTCAACGAAATTTCATTCTCATTCTCGGATGTGTTAGAAAATCGGCGATCTGTGCGTTGATCTTCAAGAATAAATCAGCCGAAATACAGGAGACGAAACCTAGTTTTTTTCCATTAGATGGCTTTATTTTATCAAATCAAATTTCCCTGTATAATTCAAAATTGGTGATCTCAAACATGATTTATAAGGCCAGTTCTGTGGAAATATAGGATTTTTGTACTTCTGAAGTACTGCCATTTTTTTCTCTCATATTTGATACACAAATTGTTTTAACCACTTTCTCGGAAGGGCCCTAAAACTGATCACTCTTATTTTCAACATCAAACATGCGTTAATATATGACCTTTTTTGCGGACAGCATAACTAGGTGGTTTTTTTTTTAAATTTCGTAACAGGATGAAAGTTTCTATCGCCTGCCACGTGCAGAGCTGTGACCCTACTCAAACCACTTTTTTTTCTGCGGGCAGTGCTGACCTTCGACGCAACCGTTAGGATGGTGAATCGTGAAGAACACTTCTTTCGGCTTGGTTTCCATTGTTTATTAAATAAATATTTAGATATTTATTACAACATTCTACAGGGTAGCCTGCACCAGAAGAAAATCTCAGTTTTAAGCACAGCCCTGTGCCAGGTATAAAATGCAAAAAAAAATATGAAGTATAAGGCCAAAATAAAAAAAGGTATGGTTCTCAGGCACTTTTTTCCAGAAATCAATGCGGGCGGGCGTTTTTTTAATTTTAATTTTTTTTTGTATGTTTCGATAAAAATGTCAAATTATAAGGGAAAAGCATGATAATATCATATTTATTTGTCTAAATAAGTAAAAGCACCACATTATAAAGGAAATTGTATGATTTTATCTTCTTGAAAGAAATGTCCGAGCGGCTGAAGCTCAAAATTGATAAGTTTCTATTGAAAATCAAAATAAAAATTTTTGATGCGGGGGTTTAAAATTGATGCGGGCGGTGCCTGAGAACCATACCTTTAATTTTTTTGGCCTAAGACAATGATATATGAATACAAGTTACAATACACATATAAAGAAATACTAAGAATGTAAAACTAATACAAACTGAAAGATTATACTTCCAAGATTATTAAGTTATCATGTACGTTCTGGTGAACTAGAGCAATAAGATAGCAACATGCAAATGACTATGCTAAATAAAATTACTTTGTATAGCACGAGAGGCTACGATACTGCTGCAAAACTGATGAAATATGAACGCAATAAATCTTTTTTAAAACGCTGCAAATTTGGGGCCCACTTGATGTTGAGGGGAAGGGCGTTCCAAAGGGTTTGCATGGAATGAAGCAGCCTGGGTAGATAAAGTTTTTGTTATGTGCTGAGCGTGTGGAAGGTGGTGGGTGTCTTTAGCCATAACAAACCTATCACGCAAATACGAAGAGGCTAAACTATTTCCTGCTCCTATGTACCATGCACAAAGGTTTGTTCAGTATCTTGGTAAAATGAATGTGCAGGTATGCGATCTCTCAGTGCGTTTTTATTATCGATACATTTCCCTTAATTAAGAAAAATTAACTCGCTAATATTCACACTTCCGAACACCAGGGTTATAGAAAGGTTAGTGTTAATATTCTTCCTCGCCTCGCGATTGCCATGCATGACACACGCCTCGTAAAACCTTACATGATGCATAACATTTCACTGGGCTATACCAACATAAACACAGGGCGCGAACTTAGCGCAGGACAACCCGGAATTTCCAATAAAAGTCACACAGGTCAGGCAGTATTTCGCTGTCATCTGAACCAGTGTTTTTACACCCCGCACGCATCCAAACCATAAGCCGTTATGTTAATGTTTTATTTATAATTCTGTGTTAAATTTTAATTCCCCTTAGTTTATTGTGACTTTGTCAAACTGCACAAACGTGCCTGCCAAACATTCGTCCTTTTTAAGGCATTTATTTTTAATAAATACTGTGTTTTCTTGTTTACACACCATGTTAAAGATACCACTCCTGGCAAAAACAAACTCCCATTGATAAACAATCCAAAAGTTCATGTTAGAAACCATAAAATATAGCATTTTAAACCTGGTACAGACTTATTTCTGAAGGTATATGTATTTATGAAAACCGCATTCATTTTCATATATAAATTAATGAATATTTTATTTGCAAAGAACACTGTTTTAAGCAGTCAATAAAAGCAAGTCCCATTTTAGTTATATATATTTATATTTAATTACATAACAATGTCTAACTTTCCCTCTCTACTCACTGTGTTTCGTCCTGATTTTATTTTTTAATTGAATTCTAAATTTTGATTTAATTACATTTTAAATATTTTAAACAATAAGAAACATGAAAAACACCGTAACAAGTTTAAAATTATAAATATTCTAAGGGTATTATATTAAGCTTAAATTATTTTTTGGCTGATTTTTTGTGAAGGGAGATTTTGAATGAAATACCGTGATATGAATAAGAATTAACTCATTAATGTTCGCACACAAGCCAGCCCACCATGTAACTTTCATAAACCAATGACTAATAATACACTGATTGTTTTATGCATGGTATTCGGTGCTTAGATGGAGTTTACAGAACTCTATAAGTCATCCTGTTCCTATGCCATCTTCCCGGATCATTGCACTTAAATGACATTCCTATTCTGGCCTAATTGTACCGGGAGTGGACTGCTTCTGAAGCACTGTATGGTGACCGTGTCATAATAGGCAGGTGGCCATTAGAATATAAACATACGTGACAGGATACACAGGTTCCTGACTGCTCACGTGACCACGTGACAACCCTTCCTGAGTCAAATCGTGAATCATTACTCACGTGTTCTCCCTCGCGTGGTGTAGGCATTTCCCTGACTTTGTCTGTTAGGAACTTTACATGGGCTTTTGACCGTGTTGACAGTGTGTGTATGTGTGTGTGTGTGTGTGTGAAGGGGGGGGGGGCGCATTCTGCAACAGTAGCGATCTCAATCGACGGATTAGGCGAGGGAGGGGGTCTCCATCCCTGCTGCACCATATGGAAAATTTTGGAGAATAATAAACAAATATTTTCAATAATTTTCCAAATTTTATCACATTGCACCACACACACAAAAAAACAAATATTGAATTTACGGAAACCTGTGTACCAAATTGATTACATTTAATCCGGAATACAGTTTTTTTAAAGCTTAATCAATCTTCGTATCTTATAACTTTTTTTATGTGTAATCAAACCTATAGGCGTGCATGATATGAAGCATGGTTAAATATACTGAGACGCAAAGGATATACAATTATCACACTTACATGAAATTTAAGATTTAACTATCAAATCAATAGTAGCATGAACAATTTACAGAACACTGACTTGATTTCAAACATACATAATTACACTCTGAGCAATTCGCAAAATTGTTTTAAGATAATGCAGATGCAAACATCTCTGCGAGGTTATCAATTTACATTTTAAGCATACAAGTATATTTCTTACCGTTCTCTGTCAAATAAATTGGAAAATATTTTATTTCCTTACCTCTAAATATGACACATACTGGCCTATATATATTTGAACACACTGAAGTGAGAAATAAATTCCAAGTTGTTTTCAGGTGAGGCATGTAGACTGAGAAGAAAGAGAATGGATTGATGTAATGTGCATCATTTCTTAAAAAAGGTCACACTGACCCCCCCCCCCCCCGCAAAAAAAAGCCTATGCTTGACGCAGTAAGTATCATATATTAACTATCATATATTAATTTTGATGAAGCGAAGTGGCGGTTAGTGTAAAAAAAACCCACCAAATTAAGAAGCCTTAACATTTTGGAGGTGATCTGGATCGCCATAATATTTTTTTTTTAATTCAAATATACCATTGTTCAAAAAGGCGATTCCTTTGTCCCGGGAAGAGGCCGCCAAATCACAGGTATTAGGGCCAGCGTATGTTCTTCCTCTATCCAGCTGAACCCGCGTTTCTGAAGTGTCACTAAACATTTGTAGGAAGAGGATCATATATAAATATATATATATATATATATATATATATATATATATAATTATTGTAGGCGAATCAAATGAAGTTTTCCTCGGCATCTGTTACTAATTACCATGTGCGACTCCGAGGGTAAACATTTGACGCCTCCTACATGGTCAAGACACGTTCGGGTTTTACCTGTAACTCTAGCGCTCTCCCGTGATTTATTGGCAAAACAGTTAATTACTCAGGGCTTTATATGTAATTGAACCAACTTTGAGAGCTTTATAATTATGCAAATAGATAGAGACTTTTGCAGAGAGTGATCTACTGTATAGAGGCATATATTAGTGCATATATTCTGTATATATGCTAAATAATATGTAAAATCAGTCATTTCATGAAATGCCTCAATATTTCAGGCATTTCGGTAAATGCTTGTGACAACCAGTCATGACTAAAATGTTCAGTCATTTCTGGACATTATGCCCAGACATTACACGAAATGACTGGATTAACACAGCAGAAGCTGATCCAAAATGATATGTCATAATAATGGTAAGATATGTCGCTAGACATCTTGTGACACGATCCTGATTCCTGAACCAGCCTCTGATATCTTGTTGATAATTCAAACTTCAGTGCACAGGTCCACAAAAGACTTAAATCTCTTAAGAACAAAGTGAAATTGACAAACTGAATGACAAACTGTTACCGATAAGGCCACAATACTATTTATTTTGTAACGCGTGAAATCGACGGTGTTGTGCTCGAAAACGCTATTAGAAGCAAACAAATTTCATAAAAATGACTGACTATGACAAAAAATATATTAATTAAAATAAAGATTCAGACTAGTACTTAGATGTTACTTAGGCTATAGACAGGAAATGCACATGAAACCATTATATATATATATATATATGAATGAATGAAAACCATAGGGTACCTGGTTGCCGAGTAATAAAGAATTAACAATGGCAAGCTAAAAATTAACTTATGCAATTAATTCACACGATCAACCTTTACTGGTATTGTACAATGCCCTTAAGCCATGTTTTAGAGCAAGTATTATGAGATGTAGCCTGACAAGGCTGCGGCGTTCTATTAATATCCATGACTGTGATCATCTTATGTAAGCCACGCCAAAGGAGGAACAGTTGGTGCTTGAGCACTCACATCGAGAGAGTCTGGGTCAACGTAATACTTGAGATGTGATGGTGGCTAAAGGGGTTGTTACGGCCCCTATTGTAATAACATTCCCTATTGTAATAATTATTACATAACGGGTTACAAATGGGCTGTTTCTCATATCCCCTATTGTAAAAACGTGCACTATTGTTATAATTATTATATAAGAGGTAGCATTTGCAATCCCTATTGAAATAACTTTTTTTTACATTAAGGGTTGCGGTTTCAAAGGTGTTTGTACGCCACCTTTGGTGAAAAACTGTTAAATACTATGAACCCTTACCCTAACTTAATAATAATACAGTAATCGCATGATTATTATATTACAAATGGTTATTACAATTGGGGTTGTTCGGTCAAACCTGCATTGTAATACCGTTTCCTATTGTAATAAATGGTTATTACATTACAAATGGTTATTACAATAGTGTGAGTTCAGTCGAACCTGTATTGTAATACCGTTCCCTATAGCGATAAAATATATTTCTAGGGTTAGGATTTAACAGTTCTTCATCAGAGATGGTGTACAAAAACCTTTGCAACCGCAACCCTTAATGTAATAAAAATGTTATTACAATAGGGGCTGCTTGCAACCCCTAATGTAATAATTATAACGATAGTGCACTTTATTACCATTAGTCCCCGGGATACATCGATTTAATTGCAAAATTTTATCGTTAATCTTAGGTTTATTTTCCATTGTGGTATACTTTGGGACATTAGAAAATGGCAGTTTTGAGTTGCACAGACGGTAGTTATGCCCTACAGCTCAAAAAAGCCAACCCCTACCCCTATATCGGTGTTTTTCCAGAAAAAGTAGCAAAACTTGTCTAAATGTTTCATCACATTTGAATAGTTTTATTTTCTTCATACATATATCAGAAAAAAATAAAAGTAATCTGCTGTGAAACTAATACCCATGTAAAAAAATACCCAAAGGATCAGAACATCCACTAAGTTATACAAGGAGCAAACTGGAGATGAGGAAATAAAGGGATCTTTAAATATAAATTTTGATTATTTACATCTGCTGCAGCCATGCCTCTTAATATTATTAGTCAAACATATTGTTATCTTTAGTGAGTACTTGTCTGAGTAATATTTTAAAGTTTTGACTTATTTTTTTCTAACTGAAACACTTGGAAAAGACCTGTAATTTTCGATTAATTTAATCAAATATAATCAAAATTTAATTTAATATAATCAACTGCAGCCTTGTCTATCATTGACTTGCTTCATATAATCCCTAAAAGTATAGATCAATTTTATTCCTTTTTTTCATTATTAAGTTTGAAATGAAAAATACCCAAAGAAGACTACATGGTGTCCTTTGGAATACACTTAGGGCCATCTATACAAGGTCCATACAACATCAGTAATTGCAAAGTAATTCCCTGTTACTCATTAACTATTAATTCCCTTTTCCATTAATATTTCTTACAATTGTTATTATAAACCCATAAAACAATCAATATTGTTTACTGTTATGTTGTTGACCTAAACAACTACTAGAGGAGGGGGAGGGGGGTTGGGCATCTGGGGCCGGATGTGGCCTGCCAAGAGCGAGCTGGCTGCCCAGTTTTCCCCACTTGAAGCGTATATAATTGGCCTGAAAGGTCAACAAGGGTCACGTGCAGGCGACTGAACAGGGCTGGTGAAAAAAATATCCATAGGTTTTATTGTTCTGAATAAGGAAATCCTCATCTTATGAGCATCCACAATTTAGTAGCAATACACCACTTTGTGGACATAATTAAATGTACACTTAAATCATTTTTACACCTAGTACCTTGTGATACAATACATAATCCAAAATGTAGCAAAAGTCTTGAACATGAATGAATCAAATATAGAAAAATACAGTATTCATCTAGTTGACACATCATCCGGGGGGGGGGGGGGGTAGGGCAGAGGGGAACCCAGCTGAGATGCCTGGACTGGGTTACATAACACAGGGCGGTACAACTAACTCAATGTACCGGGTTAGGTTGATGTAAACAACAGTTGACATGGCCAGTGAAAAATTGAAAATAAATATACTTTTCTTCATCATTTCCTTTGAAATTTTTAATGAATTTCTTTGAAATTTCATATTACAAAAGATTAAATCTTTATGTGTATATGCTGTGAAAATGAAATCAACGGTGTTTACAGGGGAAAATTTGCCGTGGTCGAAGTTGGGCAAAATTTAAGACAATGATTTAAAATTATTGCTAATAACTGAAAAAAAAATTGATTTATTTTGATCTTATTTCTAGTAAACAATTAAAACTACGTTGACTATTGTTACGTTTTGAAATAAGCTGATAAGCTTAAATGATTATCACGTTAAATGAGTAAATCTATTTCCGGATTATTAACAAAGTGAAATTTATTTGGGCCCATAACTTCGAGGAATTACGTAATGCTGACCTAATTTCTAGTATGTACATAGGACAAAATATTAAAAGATTAACACCAGTGGTTTTTACAGTTGGCAGTTTTGAAGTGTAACAAAAGCTTTCTCCTGGAAAACCGAGGTATTTCCTTAATTTCTCGAAGGAATGAAGTGACCCAGTATCAGGTCTAGTAGGAGAACTTAGGGACATCTAACACTATGTCAACTTTTGGATCTATAGATCTAACAGTTTCAAAACATGCCCTGTTAACAGAAGTCAGGATGGCCCGACAGATGGACAGACAGATGACGGACAAAGGACCATGATTATAGCTCAGATGACTTTGAGTCAATAGAGCTAAAAATGAATGAAATGAATAAACCTCTACAAAATAAATTAAAAGAACTGTTTGCACAGTTAAGGGTCAGTATTATTAAGCATTGTCACTATCATCACCCTCAGTGTAAACGTCACTCTCATCACTGCTCCCATTGTCACTCTCACTTTCTTCTTCATAATTATCAATTTCGCTCATGTCATCATCCTCTATCTCATTTTTTACATGAAACAGGTTATCCGGAACTCGCTCTCCATCAAACAATTTGAGGATGAAATTTCCTTCTTCACCCAACCATGTTTGTGCCTTGTGCGCATTTGCCGCGATATGGTTGATAAGGTTCACCCTTGAGTTTTCCTGCTCAAGGACATAGAGATAAGGGGGAGGGTGGCGGGGTCAAAGGAACTGAGCTTGGACAGAGTTTGCTTTGCTTTTTTCTGCGGAATCTTGTTGAGAAGTGTGTGCCAAACAGGGTTCATATCTTGGCACCCATTCCTCGTCCCATAAAGGGCGCAAAGGTACTTGTTCTCATGACTTCAAAACTGAAGCTGGTACTGTTTGAGAAGCCCGAGAATAAGAAGAATTAATTTTGTGTTTTGAAAATGATTTGGAACATCAAAGTTTATGTACGTTTCGCAAACGAATAAGAGAATCATCTCTTGATTGATCAGTATTCTCAAACTTGTCTGTATTACCACCAGCGGATCAAGCTGATCCCATAAGTTGTATCGCATAACTGATAACCTTGACCTTGAACCAAGTTACTTGGCTTTAAGAACTACTTTATCGGAACCTCAATCAATCTGTCAGAGAAATCGTGAATTTGTGTCAAAATGATAAAATATAATATAGATTTCGAGCAAAAATAGCCTACTGTCTGCTTTGAGGGCCTCAAAGTGACCGTGACCTTGACCTTCACCTTGATTTTTACCTCAGATGGCCGCGAAACAATGCTTATCATGTCGGCCATGCTTAAAAACATACATCTAGATACCAAGATCATCAAAATCTGCCAAGGCATTCCAGAAAAATTTTGACTCGATGATCGCATGGCATGATTGTGGCAAATCACTGATAATGGGGTAGGGGTTGGCTTTTTTTGAGATGCAAGGCAGAACTACCGTCTGTGCAACTTAAGACTGCCATCTTCTAATGTCCCAAAGTATACTACAATGGAAAATAAACCTAAGATTAACGATAACATTTTGCAATTAAATCGATGTATCCATCAGAAACAGCCCATTTGCAAATCCTAATTTAAAAGTTTTACAATAGGGAACGTTATTTCAATAGGGGCCGTAACATGGGGGTTCATGGGTACTTTTGAGATGGGTTATCCAACTTGTCCTCACGACGACCTTGGGCAAATTTTGTAATATGCAAATTAGAGCCGCCACTGACGAAAATTGGCCAAACATTGTTTCTTGTCCTAGGTTTTCATGGTCAAAATTTAAAAATACTAAATATTAGTATGTAAATTTTGGATGCCATTGATGGAACGTCTACATTCATCAATATCTTAATTTGAAAACATTTGAAACCATTTGATATTTGAACAAACATATAATCTAGACATAGGTTTTCATGGTCAAAGAATATTAAAACTTAACTGAAACAAATGCCCGATGTTCCCATTTTTAAATTTTGAAAATACAAATTATGGCAGTCTTTGAGGTAAAAACTAGTTTCTTCAGTAAATGTTTAAAAATTGATATGGTCAAATATATTTGCAAAACCTCAGGTTTCTTGGTCCGAGATTAATTTGAGAACCTAGCATTGAATGGTCGGTGTATCATGTAATCTAGATGTAAGGTCAAGATAAACAAGGCCTACAGGCCTAATGCAAACCTGTGCATTGGGAAATACACCAGGTATAATGCTTCAATGCTGGACCATAACTTCTCATGTATATGAACAATGCAAGTACTAGACATTTTGAATAAGAAACAATTACACAAACATCACTGCTGAAATTCTGGTATGGATGCACACAACACAAAAATGATTGTCGCTGGCGGAACCACATACCCCATTTCAGACTGATATATCAAACCCCTCCTGAAAATAAGCAGGGACACACACTGTGCAAAAATTATTCTAAGTGGCACCACCAGTCTTGTATACGACAAAGCTATTCGATATGTATATATGTGCCAATTTTCAGGCTGATATATCAAATTCCTCTGTATAAATTAGCAGGCACATACACTGTGCAAAAGTAATTGTAGGTCGCGACACCTGTCTTATGAACGAGAAAGCCATCCAAGACACATAGGTAAAAAAATCAGGCCAATACATCAAAATTACCTTGAGTCTGATGCATGGGGCTGACCAGGCTAGGTGAGAAAGGCAGTTGCCCCGAGTGAACTGAAACAAATTTGCTGGCTCAGGCTACCGCACTGAGTGAACCCATGACCTGCACCTGGCTAGACTGAGTGAACTTTTGACCTGTTGCATAATCTGACATAGTTGGCAGTCTGCCAAAACTATAAATGGATCAAGGCTGAACTTTGGTGCCAAATATGATGCAATGAGCAGTTTGCTAACACTATAAATAGAATGCAGCTACTGCACTGAGTGAACTCCTGACCCATACCTGGCTGCACTGAGTGAACTCTTGACCTGTTGCCTAATCTGATACAGTTGGCAGTCTGCAAAAGCTAAAAATAGATCGAGACTGACCTCTAGCCTGTTGCCAAGTCAACAATAGTAGCCACACCATTGCATTAGCTCATGCAGGGGCCCTGCCCTGAAGGGCATGACACCCATGAGGTGATCACATGGTGCCCATGAGGTGTTCACATGTCGCCCATGAGGTGATCACATGTCACCCATGAGGTGATCACATGCCTTGTGCTTGGCTGCACTGAATAAACTCTTGACCTAAATCTGGCTGCACTGAATGAACTCTTGATCTGTTGCCAAATCAGACACAATCTTGGAAAGTTGGTGAATCTGTTTACACATACTGAAAGACTTTGGCTAAAATGCTTTTTTTTCAAGCTGACATATTCATAAACTTTTTATCAAAATATCTAGAATAATAAAAGATGAAGTTCTGCCAAAAATCATTCAAGTAAACTTGAACAAAGGCCACCTAAGAATAATTTTTGTGCCAAGTTACAGAAATTATAATTGAAACAATAATTTTGTAGAAGAACAGTTTTGCAGTCCTCAGTTTGAGTTAGACATAATAATGGCCATAAGACTAACTTAAGCTTTTCTGATATGATTGAAAGAACCATGTCCTAGGATAATTCTTTTGAAAAACTGAACGATTCAACTTTACAGTTTCATCATAAACATTTTAAGCTGAAAGAGGCTAAAATTATGAGGTTTTGCCCATAAAAAATGGTCAATGTAGGTGGCACCACAAAATCTGCAACTTCAAATATGAGTCATGTGACCAACATTTGCACAATACTTGGTAATCCTAGCTTCTGTCATTTCTGTGATTACTATGTCAGTATGCTTACTTGGCCAAATGACTGTTCAAATTCATGTAACTCCACTACAATTCATCAAATGCAAACCATTTGAACAAACTTGAGAGGGCTTGCCTCTGGGATCATTTCTGCAAAATATTGAACAATTTGGCTGGAACGTTTACAAGAAGAAGACTTTAAAGTTTTTTCAGCTTTTTTCCTATAAAATCTAAGTAAACGCAGATAGCAAAACATAAGCTGAATCCCACAACTTTTGATATGTGACAGATTATTGCATAAAATCTGGGGATGGTAGCTCCTGCCATTCCTGAGAAATTATGGGTTAATGTACAGATGACCAATGACCCCCGTACAAAAAAGTCAATGCAGGTGGCGCCACCAATACCTGAATTTCATATATGACTCATTTGACCAACACTGGCATAAAATTTGGTGTTGATAGCTCCGGCCGTTTCTGAGACTGTCATTTTAGTATGCTTTTTTGACAGATGACTAAGTTCAACTTCCTGTAACTCGGCCAAAAATTGTCGAACTTAAACCATTCTAACAAACTGGAGAAAGATTGTTCCAGGAATCATTTCTATAAAATATTGAACAATTTGGCTGTACCGTTTTGGAGGAGAAGATATTTATAGCTTTTTTACCTTTTTCTCTATAAAATCTAAGAAAATGCAGAGTTTTTCAGATGGCTAATATTTTGCATCACATTTCATAATGCTAGCTCCAGTCGTTTTTTAAATAGTATGGGTTAATGTACAGACGGCGGACACCGCCACACCATGGCATTAGCTCACAGGTTTGCTAAAAATTACTACAGATGCATATTGAATGTAAAATTATAATACAGATACATTTCACTGATGGCAAAAACTTGAATTAATTTGAGTATGTATACCTATTATTTATAATCCATGTACAGCCGTCTTTATATACCCACATAGAGCTGTATACCTGTGATTGTAAACATTGCCCGGCATGAGGAATATCTAAAATCATAAATCTGCATTTTTTAAAAGCTTTTAAAAAACATTCTTGTCAATATTAACCAGAGATAACCTGAAATCTAAATTTCTAGAGGCATGATGTAATGGATGCTGATAAACAGGTGCCAGGCTAGATGTATCTGCTTCACACAGCTTTCATATATGGAAAAATGACTCAATTCAATCTTTATAATTTAGCAAAAATTCATTCTTTGGAACCATAAAAGACAATTATTATAAGAATTATTCAGGGGATTATTCTTGTAAAATATTAAACAAATTTGCCTCAGTGGCCTCTGTCAAAAAACGTTTTACAGGTTTATAACTCATATAGGAAAATAAAGCAAAATGGCTAAGTTAAGCTTTTTATAACTCGGCCAAAAATCACTGAACCAAAACCATTTGAACAAACTTGAATTATCAACATCTAAGGATAATTAATGTGTGAGATTTAAGAATTTGGCCCAGGGTTTTTTTTAGAAGAAGATCTTTGTAGCCACTTAGCTAAAATGGGATGTTATGGCATATGACTAAATTCAGCTTCCCATAACTCAGCCAAAAGTAACTGAACTGAGACCATTTGAATAAACTTAGAAAGCACTACCCTAGGATCATTTCTGTGCGATATTAAACAATTTGGCCATATGGTTTCAGAGAAGAAGTTTTTTGTAGCCGTCAGTATGATACGGGCACTGATGACCCCCGTCCAAAAAAGGCCGATGCAGGTGTCGCCACCAATACCTCAATTTCAGTTATGACTCATGTGACCAACATTGGCATAAAATTTGGTGATGATAGCTCCAGCCGTTTCTGAGATTGTAATTTTTCTATGCTTTTTTGGACAGATGAGTAAGTTCAACTTCCTGTAACTCGGCCAAAAATCACCGAACTTTAACCATTCGAACAAACTTGAGAAAGATTGTTCCAGGAATCATTTCTGTGAAATATTGGACAATTTGGCTGAACAGTATCGGAGAAGAAGATTTTTAAAGCTTTTTTAGCTTTTTTTCCCAATAAAATCTAAGAAAATGCAGTTAGCCAAAAATCCGATAGTTTTTTAGATGACTAATTTTTTGCATAAAATTTTGTGATGCTTACTCTTGCCGTTATCAAGATAGTATGGGTTAACGTACAGACGACAGACGGCGGACGCCGGAGGTCAGACGACGGACGCCGCCACACCATCGCATAAGCTCACAGGTTCGCTAAAAATATACTGCAGTATGCTATAGTCCAGGATAAGGAGATTACAGCTTACATGTACACACCATAAAGAAACTATATCATTTAATAAACATGAACAGGTAAATTAAGTTGCGCCAACTGTTTTAACTCACAAAAACGAATTAAGCATAAGTTGCGTTTCCTGCAGCTTACACTAAAATGCCAGCCCCAGTAACAATATGCTCTTAAAAGTTCGTGCTCATAGTCCCAGCCACTCCTATGATATTCTGTAGCCAAACGTATACTTAAAATTGTCACAATTTGTGATTACAGAAATTTAAGAGCTCCCTAAAGAAAACTTTTTTTTAATAAATTCAACTCAAATCATAATCATTCAGCTAGATTGGCTTACTTACCCGCGCCCCCATGGGCCCCATCCCTAAAAGTGAGGAATTAATTATGCTGCACTTCAAAGCTTAATTATTCGCAAGAATCCTGCATTTATAGCTGATATTACTTTGAAGGTGACTAGGTTGTGACCCCGGCCGAGAATTATGATGTATTTACTAAGGCCATGGCACAAATATATGCAACAGTGACTTAATCGGGGATTTTCGTGAAACGTTTACCATTTATGATGTTTGAACTTCCAAAGTCTAATGCTTAAAATTTATGCCCTGCTATGGATCAGAAGGCTGAGCCTAATCAACTATAAAGCATGTTGCATTAACACGGGAAAAAAAGTCTTCTCTTTGAAATAAATCGGCATATATATTGCCCTGAAACCTTTGCTTTCTCCTGTACACGAGTGTTAAAAATAGTGGACAGGTGTCAACATAAACAGAGTGCGTGGGACTGAATGTACCGTCTATATCACTAAACCTGTCAATAAGGAGATCCTTGACTGACTTGGTCCAAACAATGTAATACATGTTCCCGCTGGCTGAAACACACGGCCTCACAGTGTGTCATTCAGCTGAAGCTCCTGAACCTATCGACGGGCCGTAGCCTCCGGGGGGGGGGGGGGGGGGGGAGGGAATTTGAGGTGCAAACAAAAACAATATTGCAAATTTGATATTCTGTGTTTTATGAATGCAAGAATGCACCAGAATGCAGTATTATACATACACTTTTTCAAAATTTTCAAAAGTTTAGAATTGTGCCCCGTTTTCTGACGATAAACATTTCAGTCACTGAGGTAACTAGCAGTAAATTTTGATTCTCGAGTCCGTCTATGTGGACAGGGTTCCCACACTTCTAGGAGATAGGAGTTTCATGACTATGACATTTTCATGACCTAAAACAATTCATGACGTTTTCCTCCCAATGTTTTGGTATTTTTCGCACATAATGTGGCATTTTCAGATTAGAAAGCAGCAAATAAACATTTTTTTTATGACCTTTTAAAAATTCTTCTCCAAACAGGAATATTTCAGTACTGAATTTAGAAATCTGACTTTTTAGGGCGTGGGAACCCTAGTGGGAGCATAATCTAAAGTGGCACTGGTTCATGATATAGGTGTATAATATATTATACCAAGAGCAGTAGAGTCCTACAGGGAAAGAGGGTATGGAACAATTTGTTTACAAGACTGACACTATATGCTGTGACACAATTCCATTGTGCATAAAACCCGTAACAAAGAGAGCATTTTGGAACAGGAAGTTTTCAACCCGTTTAACTTTAGGTGGTTGATTGCAGAGGTGCCATTTCAGGGGTAAATGGGAAGAAACAGTGCATATTACACCTCTATAGTGATACATGTCATCTCCGTACGAAATACGTAAGGCACTACTATATACTCATACATAGAGCACTGTTTCGTCCAATTCTCGATAAAACACAACCACAAATAGGAATTCGAGTGACTGTGTTGTGACTTATGCTGGATTGCTGTTTTTCCCTTTAGATGATCCACATCAATATCTACCACGCCAGTAAGGTCCAGTTGGGACACTCCAGTGGAAAAGAATGATTTTTAGATTCATGTCAAACTTGCATTTCTTCTTGTCATTCCAAAAGTCATAAACTTTAGGTATAAATCCTGTGTGTTGTTTGTTATCAAAGAGAACTCAAGGAAAATTCATGTTACATGTAGGTTTTAATGGTTAAGTGTATCAAAACGTGTTGTATATGACACAAGACATGTATAAAAGTGATGAGACTAAGATGCTGTAATATGTGAGAATAAAGAAAATTTACTCCATTCCACCACCCCTGTCCACCTTAACGGAAAATTATGATTTAAATTTAAATAATTACAGCCAGATCCTGTCCTGAAAAAAATTCTGAATATACTGACTCACCTTTTGTATCAGCATTTAGTTATCTCCATAACATTATACATCTGATATACATGTTAAATACATAGGTAATTGGCTCACGGTAATATGTGTCCTCTGAAAATCGTGTTTTAAAGCTATTGTATCTCCACTTCTGTTTCCTCGTCTCCGCAATCACTCCCGTTCGTGTTGGTTCTCTAACAGACCGACTGTTCAATAGAAATGACAAACCGACAAAATATGTGAAAATATTTTATTTCTAAAAAAATGAAAGATGCATCTTCATGTGAGAAGTGTCCACTAAATGTAACACATTTCTCTGAACACCTGCTATAGCCATATACCCATTTTTTATCTGTCTGTCCTGTTGGCTGATGAACATGCTAACTGAAACATGTGTATCCATTTATATATTAAACAAATTCCATCATAGCTGTTACCATGGCTGTTTCACAATTAATAATTAACATTAATTTCTTAACGGTTCATATCATAGATTTCATCTTTATCATAAAATACATGCATAGTGCAATCTGAACATTTTCTTCATCCTTATACAATACACATGATGATTTGAACACTGCATAATACTGTCGGTGTCTTCCCAACTGACACGTAATCAATACTGTTTTATTGATAAAACACAAAGCAAATTTCTATAATGCTGAAAACATGACCAAGTGACCCATGTGTCATGATGCTCTGCCAAAAAGGTAAATATACAGCCACTTCTTTAAATACACAGATGTACATCAGGTACTTAACATACATCACATGATAAACTTTCAATTTTGAAGGACTTTAAATGACGGCCCTTCTCTGTTCCTATTGAAGGAACTGTCTATTGAATTGCTATGCAGTGAAAACAAACCAAGGCCACTGAAATATCACCACCATTAACAAGTAAATAACTCCATTGATCCTGCAAAGACAGGTTTACTTCATGTCAAATGATTTGTTGTTGTAGCAATTTGATCTTCAGAGGCACGGACATTGAACATGTGGACATGTGGAATCTCACCTGACCTTGTTCGTTTCAGTGATCGATTCACCTATGTAAAGATACCACGTGTCATCAGGATTATACACATTCTTGATCATGACCTTGAATTACAAATCATCCCAATTAAGAACTAGATATGTGTAGTTGTACCTAATAACCCCTCCGGTAGCCCCTGAATCAAGCCATATAGTGTTTCTACACAATGTCATGTTTAAGAAACACAGTTTCGCTTGGTCAGCTTTTTTTACAAATGCCCTAATAGCTTTGAATGGAGCAGTTCCTCTGCGGACAAAGGAGTCACCCTTGGAATTAAATTTTTTATGTTAATACAGATTACCTTCAGCATTTAATTGATTGTTCATTGTGTGTTACCCTAAACTGCAGCAAATTTTAATCAAAATCTGTTCAAAACTGTTTGTATAATGTTGCTAACAGACAAACAAATATCTTCCTGGTGAGGGTATGAATATTTGCAGGTCTAAGAGTGCAAAAGAAAGCAAATAAATGATGTATTGAATTACAGCATGAGATAACACAATAATCAAATATGTTATATTAAAAAAAATAAATTATTGCATTTAGCCATTTTCTTACCTTTTGATCCATAGTTCATACCTAAAACAGGCAAATAATAAGTATAATGAAGTAGTTAGGCCCTTGTTCAACATGAAAGTCCGCTTAAAGATTACATAAGAATCTAATGTGAGTACATGAGAATATTTAAAAGATTCTGGTTGGTTTAAAATTTTCAGTAATCATAATAAGGACTTAATTTTGTGACTGTCTGAGACAGGCAAACACATGCACGGAAAGGCAATTTCCTTTTTAACCAATCTGTCGGAAAGGTTAACACCTAGATTTTTTCCACATTAGAAGCTGACAAGGTTTAACAAAAAACAACCATTTTTCACATGGTCTACAAATGACTCTCTATATTTCCTATATTTAAAAAAAGGTCTATAATTTCTTATTTTAATAAGGCATTTAGGCTCCAATATCATATATTTTCCTGTTTTTTTCACTGCACAATCATGTTACTGATATGACAGTATTAATATTGAAAAAAAAATCAATTCTTTATGCAAGAGTGCAAGTAGGATGGCATGTAAGATGGCAGAATCATGTTTACACCGAGGAATGTGCGACTGAAAGTCCGATATGACTGTAGGATGCATCTTACTGGAAAGGCAAATTTTTCGGTTACGGTGGTAATGAGTGCGGTCTGGATGGTCGTACGGTTCCTGGTAGGGGTTTGATTGGCTTGGTCTGGATGGGCGTGCCGGTTTTTATAAAGCAAGCTTGGTGTGGCTTGGTATTATCTTCATGGACGCGACGGCTCTTATGAAGCTTGAATATTACACATTCCTGAATTTTTATTGTATTGTACAAGTTGTTTGACGATATGAGGGTATATCATGACCGGCGCGCGAAGGCATTTCAATGTACGGTATTGAAATTTTTTTTAGTTTTTTTTTTGTATTTATATCGTTTATTATGGAACCAATATGTAGTTATTTTCTGTAATAAATGTCCAACAACAAAAATTAGTTGTTTCAAAATACCGTTCAAGGTGCATTTTTTGGCGTCCAAACCCGGGAATGTTGTTAATTTGTATATATATCGTACACTGAAATGCATTCGCGCGTCGGTCACGGTATACCCTCTAATCTTCAAACAACTAGTAAAATATTATAAAATTTTGGAAATATGTAATATTCTTGCTTCATAAGAGCTGTCGCGTCCAAGAAGACAATGCTCAGTCGCACCAAGCTCGCTTAGTATAATCCGGCATGCCCATCCAGACCCAGCCAATCACAACCACGCCCAAGAATCGCACGCCCATCTAGGCCACGCTCATTAAGAAGGACACCAATTTTTCTGCTGAAAGGCAAACCTGTATTAATGCCTTTCCGTTGGAAAGATGAACATTTCAAAGTATTACGATCACTGAATGCATGGCACATTATAATGCTCATTTGAACAGCATCTCGGAAAAATTCTTGTTGTAGATATAACTCTCTGACCGAATATTAGGATTGTGTGCTATTTGTCAAAAAAAGAACTGAATCAAGAGGTAATAATTAGTAATCCAGTTAAACTCTTGGTAATTTACACTTACAGGTCTACAAAATACTGTGCATTTAAACATTACGCTACACCTAGTTATTTTTCTAATGATGGTTGACGATCATTGCAAAGATCAAATGGATAGTGCAAAAAAAAAAAAAAAAGACTACGTTTGCTCATGCAAAGGAGTCTACGGAGTCCGGGAGACGACATGGTGAAAAATATTTATTAATTCGTGCGCACGAATTACTAATCCGTGCGCACGAATTACTAATTCGTGGCCACGAATTACTCAGTGTGAAAAAATAAATTTCCAAGGTGGAAAAAATATTTATTAATTCGTGCGCACGAATTACCAGGTGTGAAAAATATATTTCCAAGGTGGAAAAATATTTATTTCAATAGGATAACAAAGTAGCCGATAAGGCTAATGCAACTGCTCTCCTGCATATATGAATTAAAGAAAGTGAAAAATTAACATGAATGCATATATGTATATTTAAATGATCAGATTGGAAAAGTGCACATATATTCACACACGATAAGATATATATATATATATATATATATATATATATATATATATACATACATAATATACGTTAATACAGATTGACATTCCACATACACTGATACTTATACATATATTATTATTGGTAGGCGTACGTCTCAGTCCATATCGAGCATATCAATTAGATTAAAAACATCAGTTTTTCCTACTGAAAATAGGTATTGATTTAAGTAACTGGCACCTAGTCGTAACCGAGTATGGATAATTTCATGTTGACGATGATTGTCGCAATAATAACTGTATATTTCTCGAGAGGCAGGGTTTAAATTGTCACGAACATTTTCCTTAAAGGAATCGATTGAAGTAGACTTAAATATATGACACTGTTCTAAAGTTTGCAGGCTATTGAAAGGAAAGAAAAGAAAATTGGAAGGAAAGAAAAGCGACAGTCTTTCCGTTTGAACCTCAGTATCTTTAGCAAATGCGATTTGCACGGACTGTATAGGGCGGAGCATGAGACAGAGTCCGAGTTAATATATAAGCAGATAATCTGGTGCTAGTCCGTTAATCATTTCATAAAATGTGGATTGTATAGCCAGCTCTGTTCTTATTTTTATACTTGACCATTATAGCTCTTTTACCATGGCTCCAGTGCTGGAAGTCGAGAGCGCTCCAGTACATGTTAAACATGCTTTCCGTTGTATACTCTTCAGTTGATATGACTGTCTTGACAGGACAATTGTTTAATATTAAAACACCACACTCCAGTACTGAACGTATTAATGATTTATACATACGATCTAAAACTTTCATAGAGAATTGGAATTTATATTTTTTTTTCAGAATTTCCAAATGCTTATTGGCTTTCAAACATATCATGTTTATGTGTTCCTGTCAGGAAAGCGAATCCCAAATATGACATGAGAAGTTCTGTGAAGTTCATTTCACCTAGTTTATGCGTAATTTGCAATTTAGCATCACCGTCAAATGGCGATTGAGAACTGTAACTGGAGTTACTTTGTGAAACAAAATAACTGTTAAAAATTTCAGCCTGATCGGCTTTGTCTATAATAATGTTCCCATTATGCCCGAACGATGATAAGGTAGGTTGTTTTTTTTTTTTACCAGAGAAAGCCTTAGAAATTTTCCACTATGCACGGCAACTGGACCTGTAAGTTTTATATTTATATTCTTTAAGTATCGCTTAAAGCCCTTTCTATTTTCAATATACAGAGTTCCGAATTTTCCAAGGTAGGAAGTCGCGGAACTGTCGGAAGGCGCTGAGCTTCATTTTGACAACCGTGTGTGCCCGCTGAAACTGCCAGCCTGTGCCTAGACTGAGTCGATGTGTGCTTGCTTCTCATTGGCTGGTAATTCGTGCACACGAATTAATAACTCGTGCGCACGAATTAGTAGCCAATGAGCATTGAGCCAGCAACATAAGAGAGCTGTTTTCATTGGTCACTAAATCGTGGCTCATTTTTTTTCCACCTTGGAAATATATTTTTCAAACCTAGTAATTCGTGCGCACGAATTACTAATCCGTGCGCACGAATTAATAAATATTTTTCACCATGTCGTCTCCCGGGCTCCGTAGGAGTCTGATATAAAGGGGAAAAAAATATCTCTTACGGGGTGTTTCCATGTGCGCGTTTATGCGTGTATGTGGGAAAAATCGCCGTAGGAGCGATTTCACGCATAGGGTCCGTGTGAACTCAAGGATTCAGGGTAAAATGACGTCACTTCACCACATTTTTGTGGAAGACCTGCTAGATCCACTGTACTAATATATGTCTGCCATTTCACGCATATACTATCACATGGAAACAAAGCTTTATTGTTCATGCAAGGATGACATACTAATCGGAAAAAGGCTTTCAGAAACACAAGGGAACCAGGACACGTAGTAGTGACCACTGGAGTGTCATCTTAAGACGAGTATGAGTAAAGATCAAATTACCATAACATCATGATTTGTTGAATATAATTACATGCTGAATGAGAATAATTACTGTCATCTTCTGATATGTGTTAAAAAATTTTTCTAGAATGATAAAATAAGAAAGTTTGTTGGAATGGTGATTGGTCCTGCAATGTTGAACAAAAAACGGCAAGTGTGTACAAAATGCCTGTTGTTTGTCTTGCAACCTTTGACTTCATTCAATATGCACTGATTTTGTAAAGAATTTTATTTAGGTTAGAAACTCCATTGGTTAATGTTTATGAGTCTCAATAAATCCACAAGATATTGGCTGAGTCAACAATGCGCAACCAAGTATGATGACTTCATATAAATATGCATGGATTTTGCCAGGAATTAACCCGAGGTGAGAAATTATATTGGTTAATACTTCTGTTAATTGAATCATAATGTATCATTTTCTTGGTAAGTTATTAAGGTAACACTAAAAGTTAACCGACGGTGCAGACAGCTGAAGATATACCATAATCTGACCAATGTAAAAAAGGCATATAATAACTAGATATTTCTAGGCACCGCAGGTGCCAAAGTATCCCCAATTACCCCCTCCCACCAGCCTTGAAGAACAGGTTCCCATCTTGAATTCAGATGCAGTGACTGACATTTGGCAAGCCACCATGGTTTCTCATAAGTATGGGCATATTTAAGGTAAAGGTCACTCTCATAGGAGAGGTCATGATCCAAATTGAAATATATCTTATTCTGTAACCCATGTCTATATACATGATATGAAAGAAATCTGTCCATTAGTTTTCAACTTATCATGCTGACAGTGCTGTGAAGTGGCAATGGTGGGGTATTACAAGGTGTGAAAGCAAGAAAACAACACAAGGTGACGCCACCTGTATTCTGCAGAAGACAAAACAATCCAAGATTAAAACAAAAAAAATATGAAAAAATGTATCAAGGTCATCCATGTTCAAATTTGACCTAGCCATTGATAAGATGCATCAAACTTGTGGGTTTGCAAAAAACAATTAATGCTTTCAAAGATCTTATGTCAATTTGATTTTTGGACCCATCCATGCATCCCTCAGTGAGATATTAGAGTTAACATCATTTCAGCGTTATCGCCTGTGTGACCTTAAAAAATGCATCAAGGTCATCCATATTCGAACTTGGCCTAGCCCTTAATAAGATGCATATAAACTGTAGGTTTTGTGACTGTACCACAAATTCTTTTTGAGTTATTGCCCTAATATCATTTTAGCATAATCGCTGCTGTGACCTTGAAAAAATACATCAAGGTCATCCATGTTCGAACTTGACCTAGCCATTGATATGATGCATCAAACCTGTGGGTTTGGTGACTGTACCTCAAACTCTTACAAAGTTATTGCGTTAACATCATTTTAACAAGAAAACAACACAAGGTGGCGCCACCTGTCTTCTGAAAAAGACAAAGCTATACAAGATCATCAGTCAATTTGATTTTTGGATCATTGCATGTATCCTTTACTGAGATAATAAAGATTTTGTGTGAATTTCACCAAATATGGGAATATCCAAGGTCAAGGCCACTCTCATAGGAAAGGTCATGACCCCAATTTTTTAAAAAATATCAAACCATAACCCATATCTATGTATATGGATAATGTAAAAGAAATCTGTCCATTAGTTTTTGACTTATAATGCTCACAGTACTGATAAGTGGCAATTTTAGGGGTGTTAAAAGGCACAAAAACAAGTAAAGAATAATAGGTGGCACCACCAGTTTCTGGAAAATGAAAACCCTATCCATGATCTTTGATCAACTTAATTTTGGGATCAATCCATGCAAGATTTCTTGAGATATTTAAGAATTTGTGTGATTTTCCTCAAAAATTGGACCTATTCAAGGTCAAGGACACTCTCCTAGTAAAGGTCATGACCTCATTTTAAGTAGGCATATCTATACATATACCAAGTTTGGTAAAGATCTATGAAATATTTTTTGAGATATCGCGCCAACAAGATTTATATGCGGCAGCAGCAGCAGAACCGTCATGAACACATAGTATCCTCCAACTTTGTCAGAGGATACAATAAATAACTTGAACAGGTGTGTAGAATAATAGCTCAATTATTCATCATTGGTTGATTTTGTCTTACACGGTCACTGAATATGACTTCCCACCTGATCTCTAACTCTGGCCAGTGCAGTTTTCAGGTCTTTCACCTCTTCAAAACAACACCCAGCACATTTTTATATACATTTCTGTATTTATGATCACAATTGGATAAGTGGCTTAGCACTTCCACATAATGGCAACATCAAAATAAATTTCCCTCTGGAGTGTATCTTTTCATTCAAGAGACTCCTGGACCTTGAAGCTCAATCAGATCATATGGTCATCATCAGCTTCTTTTCAATCTCTTCTCAGCTTTTTCACGCATCTAAAAAAAAAAAAAGAAACAAAATAACATATTATCATGTTGTAATTTTTTTTCTGTTTGAGAGGGTTTCAAATTCCCAATATTCATAAATGGGAATAAACCTTGCCAAAATAAACCTTTGGGAATAAGACGTCCAAACTACACAGGCACAGGCCCTTGAAATCACTATTAAAACATGTCTAAATGACCCCTATATATCGCTTTTTGCTTAACATATTAATATAAATACTACTATATTACTATGTGTAGCATAAGGCTATATAGGGGTCATTTGGACATGTTTTAATAGTGATTTTAAGGGCCTGTGACACAGGTGAAAAACCATTTAAACTGTAGCCTCATTAGTATATCATATAAATTATCTATAAAGCAGCGTCACAAGACAAAAGTTTGATAATAGGTCAAAAAAAGATATGGTTCTCAGGCACTTTTAATCAGAAATTAGTGCGGTCAGGTGATATTTCATTTTTTACCCTTTTGTATGTTTCGATGAAAATGTCATATGATCAGGGAAAAGCATGAAAATAACAAAGTTTTTTGCTAAAAAGGTAAAGGCACTAAATACAAGGGAAATCTCATCAAAATTGTATTTTTTTATCTTCTTAAAACATGAAAATCAAAACAAATTTTTTTGATGGGGGGGGGGGGGGGGTTAAAACTGACGCGGGCAGTGCCTGAAAACCATACCTTTAATTTTTTTTGCCTTAGTTAATTAACAGATCTTTGATAATTAATCCATGATCTGAAGACAGATTGTGAATAATATGAGACCTCTTACATTATCTGCATATAATGAACAAGTGTTTCCACTTGTCTGATGTTCTCTGGGTTCTTCTCAAATTATCTTTTACAAGCATGATCAATAATTTATACAATAAAAGATATACCCCATAAATTCATAACAAACAAAATTTTTATGAAAATATGTGAAAGAAATTTCAGAGGGATTGAGGACAAACTCGCTAAATTTTCAGAGAACATGAAAGAAAAACAATTGGATACAGTAGTTAAAATGGATGTGTGGTGCCTTAGAAACCAATTCTTTTTAACAAGTGCTTGTATTCCCTGCTTGGAATTGATCATGACTTGTATGTGATCGACAAATATGGACACAGGCTACTCTGCACAGATAAAAAAAATCTGTATGTATGGAAAGGCACCCTAATTATAGGTTAAGGAAATTTTTAATGCCATAGATATAGATGATGTGAATGAATTTACTTACTGTTCCAAATTCATAATAATGTGGGGCAAGCTCATACAGCCATTCAGGCTTGATGACAGTGATATCTCTCATGAACTCCTTAGTTGTATGTACAACCTCATTGTACATGATCCTGCAAAGTACAGAAAAAAAAATACACAATGTATTACATTAACAACAAAAAAGGATAGAAAAGTTAAAAATAAACATTTTCTTTACCAGCCAAGGCATGTCATTAGATAACATTTAAATGGCAAAATTTGTTTTTCACTTGCCCAAATGAATAAATTCCAGTGTTTCCTAAGAATGGATTTGCAGTCACAAAAACAAATATATTCTCCCTCTCATGGGCCACAATCCCAAACTTTACAAAAAAAAATCTCGAAACTTATTTCATTAACAGAATACTATATTTCCACAAATTTTTTACATGAAAATCAAGGACACAGTCACCATTATTTCAGCAATACTTCAAAAGTTATACCTTATGGTCATTGCACTAATCCTAGAATTCCACAGATTTGATCTTGAAGATAAAGAATTCCATTTTGGTTTGGAGTTCATGACAGAGCAGCAGCATTTACTTTTTATTATTTTAAAACAGTGTCACCCAGGCCCAGTGTCTACCACAACTAACGACAAATTAGGACAAGCCAGCAGAGCACCAGCAACCATGCCCATTCCACAATGAGGGCCTGGACACCCTAACCACCCACATGCAGATAGTTTGTCACTGGTCTAGAACCAGAAGCGGATCCAGGGGGGGAGGGCAGACTCCCTCTTTTTATCACCTAAAACCTTTTTTAGGGGGTTCAGGCAAAATGTTTTTGCCTGGGTCCCCCTTTTCCAGAGCTGAGGACCTTTTTTTTAGGAGTTTCATTAGTCTCCCTTGGTTGGACCCCCGCTTTTCTTAAATCCTGGATCTGCCCCTGAGAACCTTTATTCCACTGAAGACAGTGTGACTATGATCTTTGTTTTCTTTAAGGTCTGATGATCCTCAAACTACCTTGATTAAATTAAGCTGTAAAATCTATATTAAAAAGAATTTTAGCCACAGTATTGTATACACATTTAGAATCCTTAGAATATTCTCTATGAGATTAGATATATAAAAAACAGTGTAACTGTTTTCACTTTGATGAATTTAAACTTGAAATAATTAAAAGAAAAATGTTTAAATCTATGTATCTCAAATTTGGCTTAGGGTATGTGTGTGACAATAGTATCATTTGAAACTACATACAAATATCTCCAGGTGTTTATTTATTATCTATTTAAATTATTTTTGTCATACTGAATTTTAAATTAAAAAAAAATGGTATATAATTACTACACTAAAAACAGTATCTGAAAAAGAAAAGAAAAAATGCATTTAAGATTACATGTTGATTAACGCATATGCAAAATTTAAACACTCCTGATCAAGACTGAGGTAATGATTTTCAATATGTGGAATTTTTTTATAAAGTCTAGTCCCATGACTTTTCCAAGACCTAATAAAAGAGTGAAAGTTCATTATAAATTTGACTTGGTAACCCTCAGTAATAAAATTAGCTCTCTGTTGTTCTCTTATTAGAGTACTTCAGGTTTGAAGCTTGCTGGCTGTATCCTAAGGCGCAGCCACATTCAAAGGCTCAGAATAAATGCTAGAACTTTAAATCCCTTGCAAGGAAAACACTGTATAAAATCAAATATTGCTTTTATGACAGGGAAACTTATGTATACTGGAGTAAAAAATAGTAATTTACCTGAATGAACAAGAAATTCAGTTAAATACTGTGTTAAAAACTCACTTTTAAAATTTTACAATTCGATCCGGAGTTTGAAACTGCCTTCAAACTTAACAGAGGCAATAACAGACTGAATGATCTTTGCTACGGGAACTGTGTAATTATGCACCACTGGCAAAGTGATACAGTAAAACCTCATGCACTTAATAACCACCTCAGTTTAGTGACCACCTCTAAACAATGACCACTCGTTCACAGTCCTGATTCTTTATTGCTCTTTATATCAAAAGACGTCCTCACTTACACGACCACCTTGAAAATGTGACCACTTATTTATAGAGGTCCTGTTGGTGGTCATATATTTGAGGTTTTAATGTAAATAGTTACAAGTTTGGCCTAGTGGTGCCATCCTGACAAGGATGGAGGAACCCAGGACAGACCTTTTTCTTTGCTGCATAATACATCTTATATAAGGACAATACAATTCTAATAAATTTTTAAAAACGCTTTCAAAGTGGTATGTTATAATTGCATTCAAAGAAAACTAGAATACGGGTAGTCGACAAGCGACTACGTGTATCCGCCAAAATCAGAGAAGGACAGGTAAAGTGAGGCATGGATTGGCAAGGGGATATAGAGTTACACGTGTTACATATTAGAATGGATCTCTGCCACATAAACATGATTGTGGGTGGCGCCACCTGTTATTTGAACGAGAAACTATCCAAGATATATACACATGCAAAATTTCATGTGGAAAAGTTAAACCACTGCAGAGATATGAGTGATTTTATCCCACAGCAGACAAACAGATGGATGCTGTGCAAAAATGGCTGCAGGTGGCGCCACCATTTTTGTTCATGTTATAAAGCTATCCAAGGGCTACTTTTGTGTAAAAAAATTTTCCTGATTGGTTGAATGAGTCTGGAGATATAAGCATGGATGTCTCGTCGTGAACGTGAATGTAGGTGGCGCCACCTGTCATAAAATCAAGAAAGCTATGCAGATGTATAAGCATGCTGAATTTTAGGTGAATTAGTCAAACCACTGCAGAGATGTGAGTGATTTTAACCCCAGGCAGATGAACAGATGGACACTGTGCAAACATGGTTGCAGGTGGTGCCACCATTTTTTGTGTATTTTATAAAGCTATCCCAGGGCTACATTTGTGTAAAATATTTTTCCAGATCGGTCAAACGGTTCCAGAAATATATGGGTTTATGTGTGGAGTGTTAACGTGAATGTAGGTGGCGCCACCTGTCATAAAATCAAGAAAGCTATCTAGGATGTATATGCATGCCGATTTTTAGGTGAATTAGTCAAACCACTGCAGAGATATGAGTGATTTTAACCCCAGGCAGATGAACAAATGGACACTGTGCAAACATGGTTGCAGGTGGCGCCACCTTTTGTTGTGCATGTTATAAAGCTATCCCAGGGCTACATTTGTGTAAAATTTTTTTCCGGATCGGTCAAACGGTTCCCGAGATATATGGGATTATGTGTGGAGCGTTAACGTGAATGTAGGTGGCGCCACCTGTCATAAAATAAAGAAAGCTATCTAGGATGTATACGCATGCCAAATTTTAGGTGAATTAGTCAAACCACTGCAGAGATATGAGTGATTTTAACCCCAGGCAGATGAACAGATAGACACTGTGCAAACATGGTTGCAGGTGGCGCCACCTTTTGTTGTGTAGGTTATAAAGCTATCCAAGGGCTACATTTGTGTAAAATTTTTTTCCGGATCGGTCAAACGGTTCCCGAGATATATGGGTTTATGTGTGAAAACAGACGCACAAACGGACGCTGGGCAGAGACGAAAGGTCAGAGGTCAAGGTCACTTGATTAGGCACCAGTTCACATGTCCCGATAATTTGTGTAAGTTTCGGAAAAATCTGTCCAGTAGTCTCAGAGGAGTTCTCCGGAAACGAACGCGGCGGCGGCGGCGGAACCCGGTCAAAAACATAGTATCCGCAAAACTTCGTTTTGGCGGATACAAATATCTTTGTTTTATCATGAATATGAAAGTTTATAACCAAGATATCATATTTTCTTTTCATATTGGAAATGTCTTCTAGTTTTCTCGAAAGGGTATGTCATAGTGTAGGGAGAGACCACTGGAGCTATAATAGGGCTAAATCAGTAAATGCTTGCATGCACATGCCAATCAGCAATAATTAAAGAGATACAGTTACCTAGCTATAGCTTTTGATAATTACATGGATATATATTGCTATTGCATCCCTCTTTAGTGATATGATGAAATCTCAATATAACACAATTAGTTTTATTATGCTGAAAATAAGACAATGATATCATCCAAACCCTAATTCCCAGGTATATTTTCATCATCTGCCCTCACTTTACACTAACCTGCAGCCAAACATCATTAAATATAGATTGTTTGTAACATAAATAACCATGGTTTCTTTGTATTTCCATGTGCCCCCCCCCTACAGTACAAATAATATGACCCTCTGTATTCACTGCCAAAACAGCATGTAAGGACATCTTAATGGGAATCAAAAAGAGCCATTATACTGGAATAGAAGTCAACTGGCTCTATCTGGACTACTGTCTGGGTGACGCCTAAACTGTATGCCTGCGACCAATAGGACCATTTGTTCTCTGATCTATGTATAAAATAGATGTAAATAAATCATTGTTGCCTAAGTATAGCTGTCGATGATGTAATATACATGAAAAAGTTATTCCTTTTTACGTCATAGGAATTTTTATAAACAATCATAAACCATAAAAGCACCTGTGATTGAGATTCCATATGATGATGATGAATAAATCAATACCCAGGTCTTTTCAAAGACTTATAATACCAAGCTTATATAAATATATAATTCAAGACTTCCATATTTATATTTCATTACCAATTCTGTTTACTGTGGCTTGCCTTTTAATGGTGGGGTTTAAAATTCATGATATTTGCAAATGGGATATTATCGCAAAAATAAAACCCTCATGACTATACATGACGTCTAATCTGCCTAGGTGGAAGAAATAATGTAGCCTCATTGTAAGTTATCCATGCAAGTAATGTTAAAAGTCAAAAGGCAAAATATTAATATTATAAATAAGAACATATATATATAACTGTAAACAAAGCTCCTTAAATGTTATTATATGTGATTAATTAACATGAATTTTCATTTATCTGATGTCCCCTTTTTTCCTCATTAAATAGAGCTCATAGTCAATGATTATTATTATTCAGTGAAGGTTTAAAAAGTATAAAAGCTGAAGCCTAGCAATACAAAGTACAGATTCCATTTATCCAATCATTGAAGCCTGTCATGTATCCCATTTTAATTTTCATAAATTTTAAAACCATAGCAGGCAATATTCATAAAGTGTTCACATAATGCATTTTAGTAAGTGGATAGACAAATTAAATTTACTGTAGATAGGTGATGATACATAACATAAGAGTATCACATTCAGTGCATTTATAACAAATTAAAGTATGAAAGTCATATGTTCGTGAGCAGCGGTGTATTTACAAGTGCACTGATACACTGCGATAACCGAGTCAAATACTGCATCTTGATCATCAGGTGCCCCTGTATCAATACACTGACCATCTTATGGAAAGTGACATTCAAAATTGCAAAAAAATAATCTCTAAGCTTCGAACATCCAAGGCCGGCTATTGAATTATGATTTTGAAATCAACTTCATTTACATTTCTATACACAAGGAAAAAATCGGCATGGAATCTAATTCATAATTTAACATATATTATAAGTTTCATAATGTGTAACATATGATGAGTTAAGTATTGAGAGATGTATTATATCATAAGACAATGTGTTGTTACAGTTCTATATCAATGGTAAATCCTGAAATGTTTCCTCATAATATTAACAACCTTTCAAGTTGCAACAACTTCATGTAATGCTGATGAAGTATTTTTGATAATTACATCAGACATTTTGGGACTGAGTGTCACAGAAACAATGCATTTAAAACTAGAATACAGGTAGTCAATAAGAGACTATGTGTAACTGCCGAAATCAGAGTGGGACGGGTGAAGTGAGGCATGGATTGAGTGGCAAGGGGAAATAGAGAGAGGTGTGTTGCATATTAGCATGGATGTCTGTAGCCGAAATGTGTATGTAGGTTGTGCCACCCACCACAAAATCCAGAAAGCCGTCAAAGTTGCAAAAAGTCAAACCACTGCCAAGATATATGAGTGATTTTATCCCATGGCAGACAAACAGACAAACGCTGTGCAAAAATGGTTGTCAAATGGTCAAATACATAGTATCCGCAAAACTTTGTTTTGGCGGATAAAAATAGCTGATACAAGAATGTACTAGGATGATATAACCATTGGATATCAACCACAATACAGAGCAGGCATATCCCTCACTTTAAACCATAGGCCAAGGCAAATGTACTCAGCTGATAACATGCATGATCAGTTAAAAATAAATCATTTTCAGTCTTTGGTCCAATATATAAGAAACAAGGCCTACAGGCCTAATGCGAACTTGTGCATTGGGAAATACACCAGGTATAATGCTTCAGTGCTGGACCATTACTTCTCATGTATATGAACAATGCAAGTACTAAACATTTTGAATAAGAAACAATTACACAAACATCACTGCTGAAATTCTGGCATGGGTGCACACAACACAAAAATGATTGTAGCTGGCACCACTAGTCCTGTATACAACAAAGCTATCAGGGATAGATACATATGCCCAATATGAGACTGATATATCAAACCCCTCCTTACCATAAGCAGGGACACACACTGTGCAAAAATTATTGTAAGTGGCACCACCAGTCTTGTATACGACAAAGCTATTCGATATGTATATATATGCCCAATTTCAGGCTGATATATCAAATTCCTCTGTAGAAATAAGAAGGCACATACACTGTGCAAAAGTCATTGTAGAGGGCGACACCTGTCTTGAGAACGAGAAAGCCATCTAAGACACATAGACAGGTAAAAATATCAGGCCAAAACATCAAAATTACCTTGAGTCTGATGCATGAGGCTGACCAGGCTTAGGTGAGAAAGGCAGTTGCCCTGAGTGAACTGTGACAAATTTGCTGGCTCAGGCTACTGCACTGAGTGAACTCATGACCTGCATCTGGCTAGACTGAGTGAACTCTTGACCTGTTGCATAATCTGACACAGTTGGCAGTCTGCCAAAGCTATAAATAGATCAAGACTGAACTTTGGTGCCAAATCTGATGCAGTGGGCAGTCAGCTAAAACTATAAATAGAATGCAGCTACTGCACTGAGTGAACTCCTGACCCATACCTGGCTGCACTGAGTGAACCTTTGACCTGTTGCCTAATCTGATACAGTTGGCAGTCTGCCAAAGCTATAAATAGATCGAGACTGACCTCTAGCCTGTTGCCAAGTCTGAAATAGTAGCCACACCATTGCATAAGTTCATGCAGGGGCCCTGCCCTGAGGGGCATGACACCCATGAGGTGATCACATGGTGCCCATGAGGTGTTCACATGTCGCCCATGAGGTGATCACATGTCACCCATGAGGTGATCACATGCCTTGTGCTTGGCTGCACTGATTGAACTCTTGACCTAAATCTGGCTGCACTGAATGAACTCTTGATCTGTTGTCAAATCTGAAACAGTTGGCAGTTTCTCAACCTATTTAAAGATACAGACACAATCTTGGAGTGTTGGTGAATCTATTTACACATACTGAAAGATTTTGGCTAAAATGCTCTTTTTTCAAGCTGACATATTCATAAACTTTTTATCAAAATATCTAGAATAATACAAGATGCAGTTCTTTCATTGTTAAAGGTCCAATAATTCTGCCAAAAATCATTCAAGTAAACTTGAACAAAGACCACCTAAGAATAATTTTTGTGCAATGTTACAGAAGTTATAACTGAAACAATAATTTTGTAGAAGAACAGTTTTGCAGTCCTCAGTTTGAAATAGACATAATAATGGCCATAAGACCAACAAAAGCTTTTCTGATATGATTGAAAGAACCATGTCCTTGGATAATTCTTTTGAAAAATTGAACAATTTAACTTGACAGTTTCATCATAAACATTTTAAGCTGAAAGAGGCTAAAATTATGAGGTTTTTGCCCATAAAAAAATGGTCAATGTAGGTGGCACCACAAAATCTGCAACTTCAAATATGAGTCATGTGACCAACATTTGCACAATACTTAGTAATGCTAGCTTCTGTCATTTCTGAGATTACTATGTCAGTATGCTTACTTTGCCAAATGACTGTTCAAATTCATGTAACTCCACTAAAATTCATCAAATGCAAACCATTTAAACAAACTTGAGAGGGCTTGCCTCTGGGATCATTTCTGCAAAATACTGAACAATTTTGCTGGACCATTTACAAGAAGAAGAATTTCAAAGGGTTTTTAGCTTTTTCCTTATAAAATCTAAGTAAACACAGATAGCAAAAAAATAAGCTGAATCCCACAACAACTGAATGTGACAGATTATTGAAAAAATCTGGGGATGGTAGCTCCTGCCATTCCTGAGAAATTATGGGTTAATGTACATATGACCAATGACCCCCCTACAAAACAAGGCCTACAGGACTAATGCGAACCTGTGCATTGGGAAATACACCAGGTATAATGCTTCAATGCTGGACCATTACTTTTCATGTATATGAACAATGCAAGTACTAACTATTTTGAATATGAAACAATACCACAAACATCACTGCTGAAATTCTGGCATGGGGGCACACAACACAAATTTTATTGTAGCTGGCACCACCAGTCTTGTATACAACAAAGCTATCAGAGATATATACATATGCCCAATTTCAGACTGATATATCAAACCCCTCCTGAGAAAACGCAGGGACACAAACTGTGCAAAAGTCATTTTAGGTGGCGACACCTGTCTTGTGAGCGAGAAAGCCATCAAAGACACATACACAGGTCATTATATTAGGCCAATACATCAAACTTACCTTGAGTCTGATGCATGGGGCTGACCAGGCTTAGGTGAGAAAGGCAGTTGCCCTGAGAGAACTGTGACAAATTTCTTGCTTAGGCTACTGCACTGAGTGAACTCATGACCTGCACCTGGCTAGACTGAGTAAACTTTTGACCTGTACCTGGCTGCACTGAGTGAACTCTTGACCTGTTGCATAATCTGACACAGTTGGCAGTCTGCCAAAGCTATAAATAGATCAAGGCTGAACTTTGGTGCCAAATCTGATGCAGTGGGGAGTCTACCACTGCTATAAATAGAATGTAGCTACTGCACAGAGTGAACTCCTGACCTATACCTGGCTGCACTGAGTGAACTCTTGACCTGTTGCCTAATCTGAAATAGTAGCCACACCATTGCATAAGCTCTGAGATTGGCTCCACATGCAGCCCTGAGGAACATGACACACATGAGGTGATCACATGATACTTATGAGTTGATCACATGCTACCTATGAGGTTATTACATGGTGCCCATGAGGTGTTCACATGTCACCCATGAGGTGATCACATGCCTTGTGCTTGGCTGCACTGATTGAACTCTTGACCTATATCTGGCTGCACTGAATGAACTCTTGATCTGTTGCCAAATCCGAAACAGTTGGCAGTTTCTCAACCTATTTAAAATTACAGGCACAATCTTGGCCTGTTGGTAAATCTGTTTACACATACTGAAAGACTTTGGCTGAAATACTTTTTAATCTTTTATATCATACTTGAACCATTCGAACAAACTTGTAAGATATGATATAAAAGATTATTTCTGTGAAATACTGAACAATTTGGCTTGAAGGTTTCGTAGGAGAAGATTTTTTAAAGGCTTTTAAATTTTTTTCTCATTAAACTCTAAGAAAATGCAGATTTTTTCAGATGGCTAATTTTTTACATTACATTTCATGATGCTTGCTCCAGTTGTTTTCGAATAGTATGGGTTAACTTACAGAAGATGGACTTTGGACGCCGCCAAAACATCAAATTAGCTCACAGGCTCACTAAAAATTACTACAGATGCATATTGAATGCAAAATTATAATACAGATACATCTCACTGATGGCAAAATCTTTAATTAAGTTGAGTATGGATACCAATTATTTATTATCTATGTATAGCCGTCTTTATATACCCACAGAGAGCTGTATACCTGTGATTGTTAACATTGCCTGGTATGAAGTATATCTAAAATCATAAATCTAAATTTTTTAAAAGCTTTTAAAAAACATTCTTGTCAATATTAACAATAGATAACCTGAAATCTGAAGGTCTAGAGGCATGATGTAATAAATGCTGATAAACTGGTGCTAGGCTAGATGTATCTGCTTTACACAGCTATCATATATGGTAAAATGACTTAATTCAATCTTTATAATTCAGCCAAAATTCATTCTTTGGAACCATAAAAGATAATTATTATAAGAATTATTCAAGGGACTATTCTTGTAAAATATTAAACAAATTGGCCTTAGTGGCATCAGTCTAAAAATGTTTTGCAGGTTTATAATTCATATGGGAAAATACAGCAAAATGGCTAAGTTAGGCTTCCCATAACTCAGCCAAAAATCACTGAACCAAAACCATTTGAACAAACTTGAATTATCAACATCTAAGGATAATTAATGTGTGAGATTTAAGACTTTGGCCCAGTGGTTTTTGAGAAGAAGATTTTTGTAGCCACTTAGCTAAAATGGGCTGTTATGGTATATGACTAAATTCAGTTTCCCATAACTTAGCCAAAAGTCACTGAACTGAGACCATTTGAACAAACTTCAGAAAGCACTTCCGTAGGATCATTTCTGTGTGATATTAAACAATTTGGCCATATTTTTCAGAGAAGAAGTTTTTTGTAGCTGTCAGTATGATATGGGCATTGCTGACCCCTGTACAAAAAAGGCCAATGCAGGTGGCGCCACCAATACCTCAATTTCAGATATGACTCATGTGACCAACATTGGCATAAAATTTGGTGATGATAGCTCCAGCTGTTTCTGAGATTGTAATTTTACTATGCTTTTTTGGACAGACAACTAAGTTCAACTTCCTTTAACTCGGCCAAAAATCACCAAACCTAAACCATTCGAACAAACTTGAGAAAGATTGTTCCAGGAATCATTTCTGTGAAATATTGGACAATTTGGCTGAACAATTTTGGAAAAGAAGATTTTTAAAGCTCTTTTAGCTTTTTCCCAATAAAATCTAAGAAAATGTAGTTAGCCAAAAAATAAGCAAAATCCGATAGTTTTTTAGATGACTAATTTTTTGCATAAAATTTCGTGATGCTTACTCTTGCCGTTTTCAAGATAGTATGGGTTAACGTACAGATGACGGATGACGCCACACCATCGCATAAGCTCACAGGTTCGCTAAAAACTAAAATCAAGGTTGTACTAACCATTGTGGAGGAGTTTCTGAGAACAGAACAGATGTGGGGTGTATGTGCAGTGGATGTCCATCTCGAACAGTGTGGTACTCCCCGCTGTAGTGAAGCTGGGCTGCATTGGCAAAGAATCCAGACACCAAACACTTCTGTATGCACTCAACCTCTCCTAAAACACACAAGTATATATTAAAGCACTGATCACATTATTTTGAAAGAAGACTGACCAAATGTTAACAACTGTGAAGTGTTGAAGGAGCAAACTTTAAATTTTTACTATGAATTCATACAGCTTGGCTGAGTGAGCCCTCATCAATTTCTATGTACATGTATGTGTTAACATACTGTTACAGGTGCTCTATTATGTGACATGGGCGTAACTCGTGTTGTTGTTACATTTTGTTTAATCCGTAATGGTTGAACTCTCTTTGTCATGTGGGCCTTGAGTTTTCACGCCAGGTCGTGGGTCACGTGATGAGCCTGGTGTGTGTGGATACACAGCGATGTCTTTCTAGAGAATTCCTGAAACTCGTGTTTACTGTGGAGTAGGGTCCTTATAGACTGTTCGAGAAGTGGAAAATTCCTGGTTTGGGGTGTGAAGGTATATAAAGGGGCTGTTGTTTGGAACCAGGGGGGCAGACAGCAGAGCAGATACCAGCAGACGCAGAAGCGTGTGTCAGATTCTAAGGCTTTATCCAACAAATGCGGCAATTATACATTTTCATCCTGGATATTATACATTTGGACTTCAGTTTACTTTCTGTATTGATGCAAGAACTTTCCAAAGGACTGTCATTCTCCGAGAGTTTACATTTAAAGACTTTTTTGTGGTGACTGTATTGGTATTCAGGTACTGTACCATTACCTTTCTGTGTGATTTTATTGACTTGTTGCTATAACGCTGTTTTACTGTATAATTGTATTGATTTAGTGTATTGTATTGTTAGGGTTGTTTTAAGAATAAATTATAGTTATTTGTTAACAAAAAACCACTGACTTCTTTATTCATTCCCCTAGACATTTCCCGCTGCCTAGTGTTACAGAATCTGATTTTTTTTTATCTCCGTTACAGAATTTGTGTCCATCACGCATACGTGATCTGTTTATATTAGGTTCCATAACAATACATAAAAACAGAGCACAAATTTACATATTTATAAATGAAGTATTATAAGTGAAATATCAGGAAATTAGAAAGAAAAATTCTGGAAAATTTTTAAGGCCTTTTAAAATAATATATATTAATATTTGGTAACTGAGTCTTTCAAATGCAATTTAATGCGACAAAAGTTATCAAATGCAAATGTGTATTACAAATGAATTTACATTTGAGTGATATTTGCTTAAGAAATAAAAGATTCCCTAAAATAAACATCATTGATATATTTTATTACATGGTCAATATTACTGAACATTGAACAAACTAATATAATCAAATATTATTACAACAATATTGCAATAACAGAGTATCAGCAACTGTTTTCCAAATAACAGAATAAATATACACTTTTGGAACTCATCTGCATTTGAAATTCATTTGCAAATTAATGCATTTGCATTTGAACAAAAGCCAGATTATATGTTCTTTGTGAATGTGTCACACTCTAAGAATTCATAGAACAAAGTCATTAATTTTAGTACTGGTGAATAACATCAACATCCATACATATCAATATTATAATTATATCCATGTGAAATACTCAACCAGTCTGCTAAGAAGAATCTGACTTTTAAAAGTGGTAATCAGTCACTTAGCTGCCACAAATTGAATTGTCTTCGCCACAGTTCATTCTGACTGAATATTAGTTTCCTTATCATTGAAACCATCCAAGCCTAAGTACCTAAGTGTCTATTTTTCACTTATATTATAAATTGTGATGGTTCTGTGTGTTGAAACAATACAATCCAAGTGGCCATATGATACTGCACATGCCCCAACCCTTGCAATCAGGAAAGGAAGATGTACTTGTAATAAATTACAAATACATTAGAATTTTTATTATTGCAAGGAAAGTACTGTATAGGACACTGTTTATGTTTTCTTTAGCACTATTAATTGCCCCTGGTGCAAGTTTACTTCTAAGTACTGTTTAAGGTGTAAGGAAATTGATTCAGAAGAAAATCTTGGCACATATATATATATATATATATATATATATATATATATATATATATATATATATATATATATATATCACATTAGAAGATTCTAGTCCATGCATTTTTACAATTTGTGATAGACCAGTCACTGACAAAATGACTGATAGATTACTGCCAGTATATATATAGTACAGCATGACTGAGATCAGTGGGGCCAGGGAAACTTAAAACCTGAACACCATTTAATAGAAAGTACACTCACTGGATTTGATAAGTATATGCCCTGTTTCAGGATACAGGCACATTTGTTCATATTTTTGCATTTAAAAGTTAGATGAAAATAAAGTTATGCCACTGTAAGGGTAATATTTTACACTTCTTTGAAGTAAATGGACTTCTCAAATTTCATGTAATTGTTGATTTCTTTGGGATGAAAAAACCAGTGTTGAAAGTCTTGGTTTCAACTTTCAGCAAATGAATCATTAAGTTGGATGTAATAGGATAATACTAAGAGGATCCAAAGAGATAAAATATAAAGGTTTTGCAAGCATAAAATGATGACAAGAAAAAAAAAACACTTCCCAGGGTCTAATGAAGTAGCCCATTAATGCGATGAGTGGAACCCTGGGTAAAATCCTGTTATATCATTAATTTGTTTTCAAAGTAATTGAGTGACCTAAGTGCACCACAGGCCTGATTAAACCTGCGACAAACTGCCTGGAAGAGGACCAAAAGTTGGATGGATGATCAAATTTATGGAGACTTTACGTGGCCCCTAGTACCTGTAACTTGGTAGCAGACAGCCTTTAAGATCCACAAACTGTATGTATACTAAGAAACATTTTGTAAACATCACATTAAATACAACAAGGGTCCAAGGACCCAGTGCTGACATGCAAACATTTACCATATGCCAGGGCTGCAAAAAGTGAAATATTATTCTATTCATACATGAAACTGTGGAATTCAGGATATCGCTAATGCAGCTTCACGTGTAGATGGAGGAGATAGAAAAACGAATGGTTGGCGCAGCTGGAAGTTTGTTTGTGCAGGCAAGCGTGATTCAGCCGGACACTCATTAACATGGATGAAACTGACAGTCCCCACTTTGTTATAAGCTTAAATGCGCTATGGAATCTCTTTAATTTATATGATCATTGAATAAATATGAGTTTACAATTGTTTTGTACCATAATGTATCATAATTCAAGGAAACTTGCAAAATAAATGACGTTTATCAATGACTATAAAGACCCTGTATGTATAAGTTTCCCTTGTATCATCAAGGCAGTTGATTCAAGATCAAATTCTAAGGCAAACCGAGCCGAATGCAGAATTTTCTTATGTCTTTTCATGTATTGTATTATATAAGTATCAGGATGATCGGCAATTAAAAAAACTGTGTCAAGTGCCCACACTGCTGTGTTGAATGAATGAGCTGGTTAGGCTGGATGCTAGGGGGCACTAGTTGTTTGCCTGCAGTTTTTCAAGCAGGCAGTCATTCACTGCCTCCACACATGAGAGTATCGGTATTAGCGATATCCCGTATGAAATCATTATTTAACTGCTGTGTGTGGAAAATAATATCATATTTGACGACTCTATCCTTAAGTCTCTCCTTTCATTTAAGACTGTTCAATTTGGCACAGACTGCTTCAATGAGAATCGCCAAATGTGTAAAAATTGACAGGTCTGATGATCTGTCTTATTTACTTTAAACTTTGCATGCTGACAGAATTATATGTGGGCTTTTTGAGCAGTATATTACTTTTGTGATGGTATGCAAGTAACCTTTATATCTGTCACATTTATACTTTTTGCTAAACTGTGCTTATATACATCAATTCTTATTTATGTCTGCAATCTCATCAGGCGAAGTTAAAGGGGTTCACCCCGTTATTTGACTTTTATTTAAAAAGATAAGAACTTGAAACTTTTATAAAAAATTATAACAAAAAAGAGCTGATCCCACAAGCTGCCCATTTATTTCATATTAATGTGTTTTATAAAATGTTGGAGACCTGCTTAAGCTGCTGCCAGCAAATCAGAAGATCCAGAATTTCGCAAACGATAAAGGATGGTACTGCTTAACATGATCTCACCAACAATTTCAGACTTCAACCAACCCCTATGGATTTTCAGTTTGTCAAAATAGGCATATGTGTTAATCATTTACCTTATGCCACTGTCAGAGAGGTACATGTTATACAAACTTTCTTTGCAGGAATTACCTGCAGTCCATAAATATGTATCCCATGTGAACCAGACATCCCATTAATTCTATAAACAATGTAGGTGAATTAATATATAGCTCACTTCTACACATAAATATACTCAAGATAATCCCACATCCAACATCAAAATGAATATAAACCCTTCTCCTGATACCAAAGGCTTCCAACAAACAGACAAGCAAATTGTCCAACATAAAAATGAACGTCAACCCCTCTCCTGACGCTGAAGTCTTGCAACACATTGACAAGCAAACTGTTCAACATGAAAACAGACAAAACCAAAGACCAAAAACATAATAGTTCCATTTGTCCAAAAGGTGCACCAAATACTATATAGATTGAAACTAACAATGCGATCTGTTAAGAACAGTGTGTCACGGCAGAAAACCAGGCCATACCTCATCAGGAAGGAAGCCTAATGCGGTAACTGGGAGCAGACTCTATTGTAGAAATGAATCCTTACTGCCAATCTACTTCTTAATGTAGGTTTCACTCTCCCTTTGACAACCTTGAGCGGGTCCTTCCTACACTATAGCCACATTTGCACCAGAAAGATATGACTTGATCTCACTGCCCACAGCTCTAAGTATTTTTTTAGACCGCTAGTGTCTAACTCTGTCCAGATCTTGCCTGGCTCACATCTAATCTGTGCACATGTAGTAGTAATAACAGGTACTGCCAGACCAGCTAAATTTGGAGAGGGAATCTCCAGATCTAGCATGTTCATTCCAATTTTATTTACACACAAAATTCTGAGTGCTCCAACTGCAGTCTTGAACTTGCTAGAATCTAGATCCATCTAACACTGTTGGTCTAGCTTATAGATTGCTATAAATCTAAACCCAGTGCATTCAGGCAGATCTAGTGACTGTTTTGGGAAAAAAGGGCAGTCTTGATTTTGTGTGTACATGGGGCTAGCTTATATTACATTCTGACGATGCAACTGTCACATAGATTACAGCATCTCAATCAAACTCAATCTGTATCTGAATCGTGAGTAAGACTATACAGTGAATTCTCCACTGACCTCTGAGTGTAAAAGAGGAATGTTGAAGAATGATCAGAAGGATGTGTGGGCCTAAGCTCTGCGACTCCAAGTCGAATGGGCTGTGGAGAATGACAGACCTGAACGAGATCATGCACTCATGCAGTGGTGAGGATAAGACGCAGGTGGTTCCAGAAGACAGCGGGGAAAGAGGAACAAGAGTATATATGAAGAAACATCAGAGGCAAAAGAGACGCCTTCTCATATGCTAACTGGGATATGTGACACTGTTGCAAAGGATTGTGCAGAGCTGCATCTTGCACCAGAAAACTTCCTGGACTCATTCTAATTAAATAACAGGTCATATTACACTTTTACTTTCATCCTGCTTCATCAACCTTTTATGACATTAAGACAAGTTTAACGTAGCCATGACTATCCGTTGCCGGCAACACAGATACCAGCCCAGCAAGGAGTGTCCAGAGCCACTATTGTCATATTTAATTTTGAATGACAGCTCATGGCAAACCCCGTGCCCAGGTCCCTGTTCCGACGGGGTGTCATGCCTCTCTTTGTGAGCCTGTGATAAAATAGACTAAGTGTCATAATAGGTGGATGAAGTGGGAACAATGTGTCATATGCCCTAGAATTCAATAAGAGAATACATCTTATCCTGAGCACTGGAGGTGGATTATAAGTGACAAACACTAAAAAGGCACATACATTATTAAAAAAGAACTTATAATCATTGCAAAAAAGAAATTACCTTATATCCTTCATTTGATGTTACAGCACTAATGGATGAGAACAGTATTCCACAATGTTTATACTTCCACCATCTTTGAAGAAACTGTCCAGTAGATATATTTCTCAGACAAAATATTATGACTGTCTAAAACCTGAATCCTTACAGGTCAGGAAGGACCCTGCAAAAAGCCTATAGACCTCCAGTGTGGGCTAGTGATGCTAGACAGAAGGTCTGGGATGCAAAGTTTGGCTTAAAATGCTTCCACAAACTTTCTAATGATGTGGGTCCTGTGACCTTGACCTTTGACCTCATGACCCCAAAATCAATGGGATTCTAGCTTTGGTGTTTGGCCATATACAAGTCAAGTTGAAATTATCTGCAAAAGGCCTATAGACTTCCAGTGTGGGCTGAGTGATGCTAGACAGAAGGTCTGGGATGCAAAGTTTGGCTTAAAATGCTTCCACAAACTTTTTAATGAAGTGGGTCCTATGACCATTACCTTTGACCTTATGACCCCAAAGTCAATGGGGTTCTAGCTTTGGTGGCTGGCCATATATAAGTCAAGTTTGAAATCCATATGTCATCCAAACTGGGGTTATAATCTGGAAATCAATTTGGGGACAACTGGCTCCTGCAACCTTGACTTTAGATTGTGACCCCCAGGGGATATACCCCTACTGGCAGGTGAGCTATATGTGCAAGATGGAAGGTCTAGGATGAAAAGTGTTGCTTAAAATGCAACCACAAACTGTTTAAAGATGTGGTCCCTGTGACCTTGACCTTTGACCTCATGACCCCAAAATTAAACAGATTGTTTTAAGGGGTGGGCCATATATAAGTCAACATTTAAATCCATATATAACTGTTTCCAGAAACAATTGTGGATGGACAGACAAACATGCAGCTACGCGACCCCACAGATGGACAGGTTGATTATTATAGGGCACCCCCTTATTCAAGCTGGGCCTTAATAAATGAATCAAGAATTAAATTGAAACCATAATCAACAAGAATACGGGTAGTCGACAAGCGACTATGTGTATCCGCCAAAATCAGAGTGGAACGGGTAAAGTGAGGCATGGATTGAGTGGCAAGGGGAAACAGAGTGAGGTGTGTTGCATATTAGCATGGATGTCTGCAGCCGAAAAAAAAAAAATTCGTTTTGGTGGATACAACTAGAAACATTCAATTCTCAGGAATGCAGACCTCCACCAGGTTGGTGGTCCTTAATTTGGGTTGCTCCACAACTCATGTTTTTATTCACTTATTGGCCCATATTCCAAGGTTCATTGATGCACACGTTCCCAAACAAGTGTTTCCATTCCACTATCGAGTTCATGTTCCAATGTTCAATTGTGCTTATGTGACTGCACATTTATGAATATTATTGAAAATCCTTCCTTGATCCAGATCATGAGCTGAACCCACCCTAAAATCTAATTTATTTTTTTTGCCCGTTGCCTAGGTGCTCTGAAAATTTCATTGGCTTCCATTCATGATTGCATGAGTTATGTGGTGAACATACATAGACACAAACACACACGATCAGGAATGAATACATACCCTCCTGGTGGCTGCAATAATCAAATCGAATCAAAACCCCTCAGCAGTTCACAGGTCTGCGTAGAGGTTAGTCAAACAGAGTATAAAAACAATTATCCTTTTACCAGTTACCTTAACCTGCAGCCAAGATAATTATGTAACTGAAAACAAAACCCACCCACGCAAAGCATGACTGTATATTCTAATTACTGCTGTATGACCATGCACCATCATCAAAATAAACAGCTACGACCCAGACATTTCAATATGAAGGAAACCACCAGGATATTGATTAGATATGATTTTAGATCATACATCAAATTGCTGATACAACAGAATTTCTTATGACATTTAAAGGTAACTGAAAGCAGTGAATGAATTGCAAAACCTCGGTCCCTGACATATTACAATTATACAGGTACATGAGACAAAGCAAATGCCATTCTTTCCCCTTTATTACTTGGTAATTACATGTTCTTCATTTTCAGAACTTCTAAAAGACTGTCATGTTAATTTTTGGCATAAGATTGTGGAATATATGGGTAAATTATACCAGCTGCAAATGTACGTCAGTACTTCCATTCAGAGACTGAAACCTAATGAAAGGAAAAACCTTACACTGATGTTCAAGATTAAGGCCAAAAAAAGTATAATTCTCAGGCACTGCCTGCATTAATTTTAACCCCCTGCATCAACAATTTTGGTTTTGATTTTCATCTTTCAAGAAGATAAAATAATATAATTTTGATCAGATTTTCTTTGTTATGGAGTGCTTTTACCTGTTAAGCAAAAACGTGTTATTATCATGCTTTATTATCATGCTTTTCCCTGTTCATATGACATTTTTACCCAAATTAACATAAAAAAAGGTAAAACAAAAAATCGCCCACCCGCAGTGTTTTTCTCAGAGCCTGAGAACCATACTTTTTTTTTGGCATATAGTTTCCATTTTAAAATCATGTATAAACACTGGTCGCTGGAGAGGGATAAAAAATACCATCATGCTAATAATTAAAGATTTCCCAACTTTAATTTTTAATTTCTAAAATTCATATTCAGTTTCACACATCTTACTAGTACTATAACTGGGTTTTCCGGTGTGGACACTGAAATGTGTTATATATACCGCACTTTATAACTTTGCCAATACATATTTAATTTTTGATAATAGGAGATAATATGATGTATAATAAGGTATAGTCTGGTATAATGATCTTTAAATACAGAAGCTCATAATATCAATGTTTTACCTTTCAACATAACTTCAACAATGAGACCTCTCCTTCACAAAACTTTTGTTTTCACCATAATGCCCCTCTCATAAATAATGCCAATATCAAACCCTCACAAATAAAAAGAGGGTTCCACAATAATTTGTAATAATCAATGGTCATACTAGATTAGGTTGTATAGTCCAACATTTCACAATTACTAGATGTGTCGGAACGACACGAATGCCCCCGCCTGGGTCAAATTAGAAACATTTGTTAAATTTTGTAAAATTTTTTAAGTTCAGGAGGTGTTGTATGGTCAAAAGTAGGTCAACAAGGGCAAAATCATTATCAAGCAACACACCAAAAATCAGGCCTGTATCTGCAGGCATTGTGAAAAAAAGTCCATATATGTGCATTTTTCATGAAAATTTCTGTCTTTCATGAAATTTTCTATGTTCAGGATCTGTCATATGGTGAAAAATAGGTTAACTGGGACGAAACGCGAACTCGATCTGTAAGTGGTCATTATGCGCCCACAGACCAAACATTAGGCCAGTATCTGTAAGCATTGCATTGCGAAACTAGAATATTAGCAAAAGTTGATAATCATTTATAAATTTAAATTGGAGAGTTATATACCATGTTTCATAACAATCCACCAAATGCTTCCTGAGAAATAAGCTCCTAAGTTTTTTTCTATTTTAAGCTCTGTGACCTTGAAAAGTAGGTCAAGATCACCCATCTTTGAACTTGACCAAGGTTTTGTTAATATAATGCAATAGCACTGAAGAAATGAAGTTCCTGTGTTGAATACCTTTAGAGATATGCTGCACAAAAGGCCAAAATTGAAAAAATCCGATAAAATTTCATTTAAAAATCAGAAATTGCAGGTGGCGCCACCAAAATTGTGCAGCACATACAGACCATCAGTCCCAATGATCATAGTAAGTTTTGTGAAAATCCACACAATGGTTCCTGAGATATAAACTCCTGAGTGTTTTTCTATAATCAGCTCTAAAATGTAGAAAAATGGGTCAAGGTCACCCATCTTCGAACTTGACCGAGATTTTATCGATATATATCTTCACTGATGAAATAAAATTCCAATGGTGAATCCTTTTAGAGATATCCCGCTCACAAGGTAAAAGTTAACAGACGCGGAACGGACGGACGGACAGACACCGAACAGACAGATGGACAGACGGACAGACAGACAGCTTGGGTGACGACAATAGCCCATCAGCCTATGAGCTGAGGGCTAAAAAAGGCTGTACATGTGTATTTGTCATGAAAATTTCTATTTTTCATGAATTTTTCTAAGTTTAGGAGCCGTAAAACGGTTAAAAGTAGGTCAACCGGGACGAAACGCCAACTCAATCTGTAACTGGTCATTATCTGCCCACACACAAAAAATCAGGCCAATATCTGCAGGCATTGCAAAAAAAAAGTCCATACATGTGTATTTGTCATGAAAATTTCTATTTTTCATGAAATTTTCTAAGTTTAGGAGCTGTAAAACGGTCAAAAGTAGGTCAACCGGGACGGAACGCAGCTCGATCTGTAACTGGTCATTATCTGCCCACACACCAAAAATCAGGCCAATATCTGCAGACATTGCGAAAAAAAGTCCATACAACTGTTTGATTTAGGAATGACGGACATGGGTAAAACTATATAATGCCCCGGCCACTTTGTGGCGGGGGCATAATAAAAATAACTTAATTCAGCATTTAATAGGGATAAAATTGATAGAGTTGCAAAAAAGCAAAATTTTAAGTACTTTTATAGACTTGTATATTTTTCTAAAAATTCAAGGATATTTATGTACTTCAAATAAGCAGTTTTGAATTTCTGAACTTCAATGGTTTTTTAAGATACATATGAACCCTGCATAAGACTGCTAATAACATTTTGTTTTTTTAGACAATCATTTATCTTATGCATATTTGACCACGAAAGAACAGCTTTTTTTTTAAAGGGGCCCAATCCAATAACTAACGTGATGGAAGAATCAGGGTATTCATGTGATTCTGTTTACACCTCATGTGGGGTCGACAGGTCAGTTAAAATGCCACTTTTCTAAATGATGAACTGAATTATTTTTGTAACTAGATGGGTATAAAAATTTCCCTGGTAGTGAATACTGTGGTTGCCTTTTTGTTCGCGAGGGTTTTAATTTCGCGATATTCGCGAATGGAAAATAATCGCGAAAATGAAGCCCGCGGGAATAATTGGCCAATTGAGTGTGTCTTTCATATTTAGTGTAGCCAATACTTGTATGGGAATATGTTATAACAGTAAGAAATTTTATAATAAGTTACATCCATACAGGTATAGGGAAAAAGTTACCTTAAATTTGAACTAAAACTACCTGTGCTGTGTGTACGGGCCCATCGTTATATGAGAAGAATATCACAAACTCATGACTTATTTTCATTTTATAATACACACAGGTATGGATTTACCAAAGATTTGATATAGGTTCTGGTTAGATCGGGAAAATGAAACCCTCGCGAAACATTTAAAATGGAGAAATCGCAAAATTTCTGCCTGGCGAATATGAAGCCAACCACAGTACATTTTCTGAAAAATTAACATTTTGTTTTTTGATGATCTCATGATCTTTCAGGTAATCCCTTGAAACATTTATAAAAATAGGCTAGAAAAATTGTTAACACCACCACACACAGGTTGTTTGTATTTTTTTATCAAAAAAAAATATATTTATATCACCAAAATAATCCAAACACACTGAACTAGTACATTTCGTGGTAATTCAGATGAACCAAATTTTTTTAAAAGGTCGATTTGCAACAAGTGACCTTTCAACTTCCACATATATGCTACCATGCACCACCTTAGGTTACACAGTTTTTCCTTTGTCAACTTTGCTGTTTACTAACAGCTTGTAGATAAAAAAGTTCATACATCCCTCACAGAGCCATTAAAATAAGTTTCCCTAACAGGAAATACCTGGCGTTCAGCTGTCACAGAGCTGTTATAAGACTTTTTCCTAACAGGAACTAGTGTTTATTAATATGCATGTGCAAAGTTAGTGTCACATGGCAGAGTTGTTGTTATATTGTCTTGGTGACTTCAAAGAGTAAGTCCTTCAAACTTAACACATAATTTATTCTGTTGAACATAACACTACAGCTTCACAGTTGAACAATACAGATACTGGTCCCTGTTGACATTTTGGCTCACATTCTGGCTGATCATCACAGATTCACAGATACTAAACAAAACATAACAATCATAGGAGGAAGCTCTTGGATCACATCAAAGGTCATTACTTCTGCTGTTATAAGTTGCCAATGAAGTCCATAACTTACTTAAATTTTATTCCAAGGTTGCAGCCAGTTGCCTTTACCTAAATGCTAATTAGTTCTAACCTAAGTGTCATCCTCCTTGAACATGCTTTGGCCTTCATTGAATTACTAATTATACCTACAGGTAATTAACCATTTAGAGACAGGTTCAAAATTACAAAAATCTAATGTACACTTTCTAACATTTACCAACAAGGAATGAACTGGTTATAACATCTCTGTAACATTAGCCAGAAATCACACTTCTGCAAAAAATGTACATGAATAGCTGGCTTTAATATGTCATTCTTACAGGTGAACCCCTTCACGTGTTATCTAAGCATATACACACTCCATACCATGTGATTCTTTCTTTTGTTGAGAATCGTTGGTTTAATGACAAAGCATGATAATCACATTTTATTTATCACGTCTAATCACAACACTCCAAGCCTGATCCCCTCATGTCTAACCTAAGTCTGATTACATGCACAGCTCATATCATAACACTCTTCATCTTATCATGAAATCTCCTGATAATTCAGACATGTTTTGCATGAAGAAGATTATTATATACAATTAATATTTAAAATTTTATATATTTCAGTGAAGGACATGAATATTTTGGAAGGAAGTACATTTCATGATTTCATTTTCTAAATATAATTCTCCTGTGGTTGTGTAACTGCAATTTTATGTGGGTTTTACCAGGGTCTGGGAAATATATCAAGTGGATGTCAAATTAATATGCCAACCATCAGATGTGGAGCCAGGAGGGTTTACCCCCCCCCCCCCCCCCCCATTCCCCCCCCCCCCCCCACCTTGCTGGGCTAATTTTTGGGTCATAGTTCCATGTTGAACATTTTAAACCCCCTGTCCCAAAAATACTGGAAACATGGATAATATGCCCATTGTGTATCTGGTGACCGCTGACCTCATTAAATATGCGTAAATTTTTAAGAAGGTACTTCAGGTGAGGAACTCTATTGGTTAATATGTATATGAGTTTCATGAAAATCCAAAGGATTTTTGTTAATTAAGTCACCAAGGTGCCTCCAAAGTGTGGTGACCTCTGATCTTATTAAAAATGCATGCTTTCTGGAAATCAAACTTAGGCAAGATATTTTTTTTTATTGGCATTTCTGATGAGTTTGATCAAAACCTTCATATTCTCCATAATTAAGTTATCACTGCACCACCACAAAGTAGCCTAGTGCCCCTGACCTTATTCAATATTTGTAGATGTTGCCCATAACCAAACTCGGGGAGATAATCTGTTGGTAAGTACTTATGGTGATTTTTCTGAAAATCCATCAAAGCTTTATCATGGCTACACTAAAAGTTACCAGATGGACGGACAGACGGATGGATGGATGGTGGGTATACCTTATTACTCCTGTCATATGACAGGCGTGTAAAAATTACTTCAACACTGTTTTCTCCACATTTATTACCCACAGATTTTACCCCAAAGGTTTGTCAAACTTTTTTCTTGTTGTAGTCCTATGTTATACATAATTTAACCTCTTGTCCTACAATGACTAGAAAAATTAGCTCTGCACTATTATTTCTATATCTTTAACCCCCATATACCCCCCCCCCCCAACTGAAGCTTTTTTGACTTTTTTTGGTCATAGTTGTACACTTGGACAAGGTGTTCAACTTGTTCGGTACTCTGAAAACCTCCTGTCCCCAAAATACTAGATCATCCCCTGACCAAATATTATGAGAAGTGGTTTCTGGTGTTATTATTATTAAAAGAATGTTCTTTAAATCACACAACAATTCAGTACTGTACATGCTAATAAATGTGAGTATCCTGGCTTCACAGTTTAAAGGGACATTATCAGGAGCAATATTATTCCTATTCTATCACACTATCAGTTCGGTTTTGCTTTATACAAAAGTTTCCCATCAAAACCATTCCAGCACACAGTCTCATTTCCTTGCATATGACTGTTTAACACCTTGTTATAGTCCTGCGTGTTGGTAAACACAGTCTGTTTACCATAACAAGGCCGCGTGACCGGAGGTCCGATTTAGAGGGGCAACACGCGGTGTTTCAGCCAGTGGGAACATGTATCACATTTTTTCGGCCAAGTCATTCAGGGCATCTCCTGTTTTGCACGTTTGTGGCTCCGCGCAGCACACGGCCCGACGCACTGTGTTTATGTTAACACCTGTGATCGCGCCCGGTTCACTGTTTTTAACACTGGTTTACAGGAGTAAGCAAACGGTTTCAAGGCAATATTTTGGCAGGTACAGATTTATTTTAAGGGGAATAAGCTATTTTTCGTGTTTACTCAACATGCTGTAAAGGTGATTGGGCCCCTTTAAATGATGGGTACATTAATTTTTTACCTCTCTCTAAAACATATTAAAAACTGATTTGAGCATTTTTCTCAATTGCGTTAAAATATGCATACATTAAAAAGTATTTAAGATGATTTGTTTTGGAGAGATTCAAAAGTATTAAATAGAAGTAACTATGAAACCAGTGAAAATGTAGTGCCATCTAAAATAAACAGGTTCTGATATGATACATGATACAAATAATAAGGTGCATTATGGCTTAATAATGAAGTCCAAATATCCTCTCTTTTCATAAGAGATGAAGTATATCCCCATAAAGTTAATCACAAAACCACGACATTCCATGTAAGTCAGAGATAACTGATAATGTATCACAGGTCTGCCAAAAGTAAATGACTGATAAAAAGCTCTAGCAAAACAAGGGCAAAGTTGTTCTGTGGAACAGACCTAGTATGTCCCCCACCTAATGTGGGAACAAAGGTTCTAGATAGCTGTATGAAATTTGTGATAGGTGTTTCCAATGGACTAATAAATGCCTCAAATAATAGGTCAAATTCATCCATATTTGAACTTGACATAGCCCTTCTTAAGGTGCGTTATTGCAGCAAGTTTGGTGACTGTCCCTCAAATTCTTGGTGAGTTATTGTGTTAACATTGTTTTAGCATTATCATTATTCCTTCAAGTTTGGTGTCTGTCCCTGTCAAGTGGCCCATGGGCCATGAAGCTCAGCTAAATTAGACTGGGTGCTCATTATTTTATTAATGTTATATAAATATTGTCTGTGAGAATAATCTATGGCTAAAGTTACAGTGTTGAAAAAATGGACAGAAAATAAAAATTTCAGGTTTCATAGGAGACCTGCCCAGGAACCCCTGGATTTCACAATAGTGGGTTCTAAGGAAAATGGATACAAATTGTAACCTGTCTGTCTTTCTGGGTGCTCCATATCATGTTTCTGGTCAATAGCTGTCAGAATATAGGTCACCATGATCCAATTTCAGGTTTCCAAGGAGAATTGCCAAGGATTTCCCTGAATGTCATGTTAGAAGATTCTAGGGCTAATGGATACAATTTGTGCCTTGTCTGTCTGGGTGCTCAAAACCATTTTTCAGCCCATAGGTCACACAATGTAGGTCACCATGACCTAATTTCAGGTTTCCAAGGACACTTGACTGAGACCTCCCTGAATTTTATATTTTATTTGAATATTCTAGGCCTAATGGATACAATTTGTGCCCTGTCTGACTGTCTGGGTGCTTATATGACATCTTTTCCGATAGGTTGGAAAATATAGGTCATGGTGACCTATTTTCAGTTTTCAAAGGACACTGGCCAGGGACGTCTGAGAATATGACATTAGAAGATTCTAGGCCTAACAGATACAATGTGTGCCCTGACTGACTGTCTGGGTGCCTTTATGACTTCTTTTCCTAAAGGTTGCAAAATATAGGTCATGGTGACCTAATTACAGTTTTCCACAAATATTTGCCAAGGACCTCTCATAATGTTACATTAAAAGATTCTAGGCCTAACAAATACAAAGTCAGTGCCCTGCCGGACTTTCTGGATGCTCATAATCCTGTTTTTGGCCTGTAGGTCACCATGACCTAATTTCAGGTTTCCAAGGAGATTTGCCTAGGACCTCCCAGGATGTTGCATTAGAAGATTCTAGACCTAACAGATACGATTTGTGCCCATCTGACATTCAGGGTGCTCAAAATCAGGTTTTTGTCTCGTAGGTCACAAAATGTAGGTCACCATGACCTAATTTCAGGTTTCCAAGGAGATTTGCCTAGAGCCTCCTAGTAAATTGTGTAAGAAGATTCTAGGCCTTACAGATACGATTTGTCACCATCTGACATTCAGGGTGATCATAAGACATCTTTTTCCTATAGGTCACAGAATATAGGTCACAGTGACCTTATTTCAGGTTTCCAAGAACAATTGCCTAGGACCTCCCTAAATGTCATGTTGGAGGATTCTAGGTCAAAGAGTAGCCTTCTTTGAAATAAAATTGTGTGAAATTAGGGAATACCCCATTCTTATCACAGTATTATCTTGTCAGAAGATATATTTTCTTGACCAGTGTAAAACAAAATTTTCTTTTTGACTCCTAATAAATTATTCCTTGTCATAAGATTTTTTCTCTTTTTAGATAGAAAGTTATTTTTGTTATGTGCAAGCACATGGATGTGTGATAATTACACTACCAAAAATAATTTTCTTGACAAGATTTCATTTCATATCTATATATAATTTTCTCTAGACAGGAAATCCTCACTATATTTTTTCTTGATTTAATTACAGTCAGCATTCTTTAAGTTGAGAAATTTTATATGTAGAATTTCTTAAGACAAGATATATCAATCTTTTAAGAAAAAATTTCTTCATCGTAATATACAATGATATTATTTCTTGCCATAAAACATCTAATTCTTGTTGCAAGAAATATAATCTTTTAAGAAGAAAAATATTTTAAAAGGAAATATTAGCTTAACTAAAACAAGAAAAAAATTTCTTGTGCAACTCCAAAAGAAAATTTTAAAGGCAGTGAGGCAAGAACATTTTTTGGCAATCTTGGCAATGATTTACCTTAGTCATCTTTGAACAGTTTTTAGCTCAGCTGACTGAAAGTCATCTGAGCTATGTGAAATCAAGACTAAAGACCAAATTTCCTATTCAAAATCCTACTTTCAATCCCTAGTAACAACTCTTGATCTGACCTCAAATCCCAAAACCAGACAAAAGACTTGTACCAAGTCCCAAAACAAAGATTACACATCCAGTCCACAGTCAAGGACACACAACAAATCCAAAGTCAAGGCCACACACCCAGTCCAAAGTCAAGGCCACACACCCAGTCCACAGTCAAGGCCACACTCCCAGTCCACAGTCAAGGCCACACACCCAGTCCAAAGTCAATTAAGGCAGCCTCTAGTCCATAGTCAAGGCCACACTTCCATTCCAAAGTCAAGGCCAAACACCCAGTCCAAAGTCAAGGCCACACACCGAGTCCAAAGTCAAGGCCACACAGTCAAGGCCACACCCAGTCTAAAGTCAAGGCCACACATCCAGTCCACAGTCAAGGCCACACCCAGTCCAAAGTCAAGGCCACACATCCAGTCCACAGTCAAGGCCTCACACCCAGGCCAAGGTCAAGGCCACACACCAAGTCCACAGTCAAGGCCACACACCCAGTCCAAAGTCAAGGCCACACAACCAGTCCCAGATTTGTAGTCTCAGAACTTAAAAGACATGAATCCACATGGTCAGTCTGAAATCAATACCCAAAACAACATTTTTGGTCTCAAGTCAAGACCAAAGAGCACACTTCTATGCCTAAGTCCAGGCTCAAGATATCAATATCCAGCAAGGGTCAAGACTTTCCTAGTATGTTTGTAGTGAAGACTCAAAACCCTTATGAAACAACATTTATGAATGAAAAATAAAACTGAGTGATTCATTTGCTCTGCATTACTTATTGTTTTGCAGTGCATGCATCAGTTAACAGTTACACCCTGACAGCAAGAAGCAGTCTGCCACTCATTCATCCAGATAAACATGTCCTGGGAATGCATGCATGAGTGACAGATATTGCTGAAAAGAATCTTTGGTTACACAAGCCAGGTAATTTGTCCACAATTAAGACTCTAGTACTTGTGTGTGTAACTAATGCTCTGCACTTCACTGCAACCATACATGTTAGATGTATTTAATCATTATCTTTGACATTTAAACTTTTTCCAGGTGTTTTTTTTTCTGCCCATTATGTAGAGGACTAATAACTCTCACTTCATTCTACTAAATCCACATAATGCAAGATATATATCTTAAATTGAAGGAAATTAAATCTGTTAAGAGGAAGATAATTTGGGTCCAAATTTTTTTCATGTTTAAGTAACAGTTGTAGATTCATCCATTGACATCCAACTATAATTTGAGGATAAAGATTTGGTCATCCCCAGAGCTTCTGCTTGTAAGGTATGAGGCTAATGTCCACTAAACTCCACAATTAATTCCTAACTTGAGACTGTCCTCAGAGTGTTTTATATATTTTATTTCAGTCACCCCATAAAACCCTGACCACACAAAAAACTTCTAAACCACTCCTGGGGCTGTCCTTTTGTGTGCAGTCTAAAAAGTGGATGACCCAAGTCATAATTTCTAGTAAATTCACATGTGTGGTTCATTTCTGAAAAAAACTGTTTCTATATCAAACTTTGATTTCTCAAGTGTCAGGAAGAATTAATTGTCTGATGTTATAAAAACATAAAAAAGTTTTTTTTTAATGTTTACTTATGGAACATGTCTTCATGCAATAGCCACTGGCATCTGAAACTTTTTATATAACAAATTTGCTCATAGATCAGAGAGGGGATGTGATATTCAGTATCTGGTATAAAAACAAGGGACCCATGGGTCACAGTTCTCAGCTGTTATATATGATAAAAAATATGATTTGGGAAAGAGGCACATACTTCTTTTGTGTAGAAATAAATATAAGCTTTATTATGAGTTGTTGGTGTTTAGCTTATGTATATTTTTGATAGTATCTTTGGAGACAGGGAAGAGGATTGATTTCATTTATTTTATTAACAAATGGAGTGCTATTGTCACACAGATTTTGACTTGGCCATATAACTTATAAGCAGCACATATAATAAAAGAGTTTAACTATTTATTAAAATTTAAAAACAAATATTGTGCCAATATAATTTTTATTAAAAAAAAATAATAAGAAAATCATATGATTTTTTTAAATAAAATATAACTGAAATGATTATTGAAATAATATTATAGAATATATTCATGAATGCATTCATGAATACATTTTGAAAGTATCTTCACTGGTATTCAAATACTTTAATTTTACCTGAATTCCCATTCTTATGCAATAAAATTTTTTAATGCAGTACATATTCATATTCGTATTCAAATACATTTGCAAAGCATTCGCACCATGTCAATATTTATTCAGTTTTAGCCAAACAATGATGTTGAGAATCCAGAATATACAAAGTTCACAAATAAAAATAATGATCATAAGTACCTGGTTTTATGGCTTTTACTTATATTAAAAAAATAAATGTAATATATTCACTTTGGACTACTTTCACATCAATCTACACACTAGACACAGTAGGAATACAGATTAATATTATCAACTGCATCTTTGTCTATCATTAATTTCCTTCATATGATCCCTAATGATTAGTAATGAATAATATGATTTATTTTTTTATTCATTAAAATTTCACTGAAAAATACCATAGGTGAGTGTATGGTGTTATTAGGAATAACACTGACATTAACATTCTATCCATCCATACAAGATTCTTACATCATCAGTAACTGCAAGTTAATTTTCTGTTACTCATCAACTAACAAATTCCTTTTCTATTATTTTTTCTTTAATTTGTTATAAAAAACCAATACAAAATGATTAATTTATTGTTTATTGTTATGTTGTTTTTCAAAACAACTACTAGATGAGTTGGGTTGGACACCTGGATCAACTGTGGCTGGGCATGAGCTGCCTGGCTGCCCCATTGTATGCTTCGCTCAAGCATGCATAATCTGATGAAAGATCAACATACAGGTGACTGAAGAGGGGCTGGATTAAGCCTTGGTCTGACATGGTCTCATAAAAACATTAATAAAGCTACAATATTTGGCCAATTTCTTTCAGCTTTCTAAACTACAAAGATGAAATCCTTATGTGTGCATGATATGAAAATTATATCAACAGTGCTCTCAGGAAACAAACGTGCCATGGTCAAAGTTGGGCAAAATTTAAGGTACTAATTTTATATTTATCCTAATAAATTTGAAAAATTCAGACCTAATTTTTGGTATTCAATTGAATCTTGATTAAATAATGTTACATCTCTGACAAAAAATCTCTAGCTTCAGCAATCCTCTTGTTAAGGGAGAAAATATATTTCTTGATTTTTTAAAAAGTGCATTATGTTTGGGTCCATAACTTAAAACAATTATGCAATACTGACATCATTTCTGGCTGTGCATAGCAAATGTATAGAAAAATATGTATATTATATATAATCAAAGTCAGATCATTGGTTTTGATATTAGGCAGTCTTACAGTGTAACAATGAGTTTTTAATGGAAAAAAGGAAGTTTTTCATTAATATTTCTAAGGAATTAAGTCCTAGTAATCAAATTCTTGGCATGGTAGGGGATTTTGGAGACATCTTACTGTATGATAAATTTAAGGAACTTAGAGCTGAAGCTGGGGAGCTGAGCTCTAGCAAACTGCATAACACTAGCTTGATGTAAACTTGATGTGACATGGTGCTTGAAAACTTGAATAAAATCTACAGTTTTTGATCAACTGGTTTCAAATTTTTGGTGTTAACAGACAAAATGCTATCAAAAACATGCTGTGAAAATTAAATCCACAGTACTCACATGAAAAAAACGTGCCATGGTCAAACTTGGGCAAAATTTAAGGTACCAATTTTATATTTTTGCCAATATTTAAAAAAATTTAACAGATTTTGATCTAATTTTTGGTATTCAATTAAATTTTGATCAATTAAAGTTGTATTCCTGAGAAAAAGTCCTTAACTTTAACACTTTTGGTCTTAAGTGACCAAATATCTTTCCTGATTTTTTTACAAAGTCCATTATGTTTGGGCCCATAACTTTTTTAAATTAAATAATACTGAATTAATTTCTGGCATGTATATAGGAACTATATAGAGGAATATTTATGGTAAATATGAAGAAAACCAGATGAGTGGTTTTGATATTAGGCAGTCCTGAAGTGTGAAAATAGATTTCTAATAAAAATTTGAGGTTTTTCCTTAATATCTCGAAGGAACGACGTCCTGTTGACCCAATTTTTGACATAGTAGGAGATTTTGGGGACATCTAACTATTGGCGAATTTCAGATTCGTAGGTCCAATGGTGTCAAAACGTGCCAGTCTTACGGACGGACATCCAGACAGAAGGACGGACTGACAGACAGACGGACGACGGACAATGGACCACGACTATAGCTCAGATGACTTATAGTCAGCTGAGCTAAAAATACTTTTGATTTTCACCAAGCACAAGTTGTACAACTGATGAAGAACTATAAGAAGCATATCAGCACTTGTTTCCAGTCAATATTATTCAAACTGTAAAACTTTTTAAAAGGGGCACCTTTTGTATATTAAGAAAATGCCTACAGGCCTAATAAGAACCTGTGCAAGGTTTGGGAGTATGAATGGAGGTTAATTTTTTTTTTAATTTAATACTGATCCTCTTATGTCCTGCATATCTACCTTCATCATTATGATTTCAGCAAAATGGACGTTTTGGACCTGCACATTTCAGACTAGGACATTTTAAAACTAAGATGAATCAGTCAGGATATTTCAGATATGTTCTTTTTGCCAGGGAGGATTACTGGGACACATGAACGGACAATTTGGCAGCATGGTTTAGGAGAAGAACATTATTAAATGTTTATAAGCTTTTTCCCTATAAAATCTAAGAAAATGCAGTTAGCCAAGAAATAAGCAAAATCCGATAGAATTTTTTAGATGATTTTTTGCAAAAAATTTGGTGATGCTACCTCCTGCCATTTTGTGATAGCTATGACGCATGACAGACGACACCACACCATCGCATAAGCTCATAGATTCGCTAAAAATGCAAACCCAGTTTTTTCAAACAGTTGAAGGATATAGTTCCACTAGTTCTTATCTGGGCATTCTGCATCTAGACGATTTGTCTAGCCGATGTGTCTAGACATCTTTACACATTGTCTAGACACCAGACACACCCAGGTCAGTTGCCATGGTGATGTCTGGACCTCACCTGGTTGAACTGATTGACCTCTTGAATTGGCATGTTGAAACTTAGCATGTTGTCAAATCTGTTTTCAAACACTGAAAGCCTTTTTCAATTGGCTACACTGCTTTTAAAAGCTGCATTTACCCAATCTATTCTGATAAAACCTGCAGAACCCAACCACAGAATAATTCTTGTAAAGTTTAAACCAATCAGCTTAACAGTTTCATCATGAAACAGTGTATATATGCTAGAAGAGTCTAAAATTACATTTTTGTTTGTAAAAAACAGATCAATGTAGGTGGCGCCACCAATACCTCAATTTCAGATATGACTTATGTGACAAACATTGGCATAAAATTTGGTGATGATAGCTCCAGCTGTTTCTGAGATTTTAATTTTAGTGTGCTTTTTTTGGACAGATGACTAAGTTCAACCTCCTGTAACTTGGCCAAAAATCTTCGAACTGGAACAATTCAAACGAACTTGAGAGATTGTTCCAGGGATCATTTCTGTGAAATATTGGACAGTTTGGCTGCAAAGTTTCAGAGAAGATGATTTTAAAAGGTATTTAGGTTTTATCCTTTAAAAAATCAAAGTTAATGCAGATACCCAAAAAATAAGCTCAATCCAATGAAGTTTGACATGTAACTGATTCTAACATGCAATTTGGAGCTGCTAGCTCTGACGGTTTCTGAGATAGCATGGTAATGTACGGACAATGGTGCACCATCCCATAAGCTCACAGGTTCACTAAAAAGCACAACATATATTTATGCTGGTTTACAGTTAATCAATGAGTGATTCCTGTACACTAGTCTTTGTTACAAAGTGGTAAAATATTAATTATCATCAGTTCAAACAGAGACCCCCATATGCCTCAGAACACTACATAAGGTCACCATGAGTGCCTAAAAGAGTGCCTCATATTAGTTATTACAACTATAGTTGTACAATCCATGTAAAATATACAAAGTTTATACTGAGCACAGGTAAGTTCTGAAAGAAAAGAATTATATATCTTACGATATAAAGGAGGGATGAATTACAAACCATCTAACTAACTGTTAAAGTAAATGTTTAATTACTCAAACAAGACATGACTATAAAGTGAAATGACCTGAAAGATAGTGGACAAGCAAATCATTTTTACCATTTCTTGGATTAGTTTATTTACTAATGCTTACCTCATTTCCAGTCTTCTATTAGGTTATTATAGAATCCTGTGAGTCATATTCCATGTCTACCACAACCAGCACAGGGTCAATGTACAATACTCAGTGGGTTTCTTTTTATCCATGACGCGGATATAAATATAAAGTTCATTCTAGAGTTTGTGTTGTTGTCTCCGCCAGAAGGGTATGCATTCATCTCTGTTCAATTGTGTTTAAGTGTGTGTTTGTTCACAAAATAATCAGTAACACAATCTCTCACAATCCATTATCTGAAACCCATGCAATGCAAATTATCTGTTTAACAACTATATATAGTATCCCCAGACAATTAATCCCCCCCCCCACCCTCTTTAAGAATAGGCCCCCCATCTTCAGCAACAATTAATATCAGACCACTCTCATAGAAAAGGTCACTCTCATAGAAAAGATTAATCACCCCAATTTTAATATACATCATCCCCTAATCCATGTCTATGTATATGCATACTATGAAAGAAATCTGTCCATTAGTTTTTGACTTATAATGCTCACAGTACTGTAAAGTAGCAATGATGGGGTATTAAACGGCACGAAAACAAGTAAAAGAATAACAGGTGGTGCTACCAGTTTCTGGTACATGACAACACTATCCAAGATCTTCGGTCAAGTTGATATTTGGACCAATCCATGCATCCCTTATTGAGATATATTAATGATTTTGTGTGATTTTCACCATATATGGCAATATTCAAGGTCAAGGCCCCTCTCACAGGAAAGGTCATGACCTAAATTTATATATACATCATCCCATAACCCATGTCTATGTATATGCATAATATGAAAGAAATCTGTCCATTAGTTTTTGACTTATAATGCTCACAGTACTGTTAAGTAGCAATGATGGGTGTATTAAACGGCACAAAACAAGTAAAAGAATTACAGGTGGCGCCACCAGTTTCCAGTACATGACAAGACTATCCGAGGTCTCCAATCAAGTTGATTTTTGGACCAATCCATGCATCCCTTATTGAGATATTAATGATTTTGTGTGATTTTCACTATATATGGCAATATTCAAGGTCAAGGCCACTCTCATAGGAAAGTTCATGACCCCAATTTTAACAAACATCATCCCATAACCCATGTCTATGCCTTATATGCATAATATGAAAGAAATCTGTCTATTAGTTTTTGATTTATAATGCTAACAGTACTGTAAAGTAGCAATGATTGGGGTATTAAACAGCACAAAACAAGTAAAAGAAAAACAGGTGACACTACCAGTTACCAGTACATGACAATACCATCCATGATCTTTGGTCAAATTGATTTTTGGACCAATCAAGTAATCCCTTTTTGAGATATTAATGATTTTGTGTGATTTTCACCATATATGGCAATATTAAAGGTTAAGGCCACTCTCATAGGAAAGGTCATGACCCCAATTTACATATACATCATCCCATAACCCATGTCTATGCCGTATATGCATAATATGAAAGAAATCTGTCCATTAGTTTTTGACATATAATATGCTCACAGTACTGTAAAGTAGCAATGATAGGGTATTAAACAGCACAAAAACAAGTAAAAGAAAAACAGGTGGCGCCACCAGTTACCAGTACATGACAATACCATCCATGATCTTTGGTCAAATTGATTTTTGGACCAATCAAGTAATCCCTTTTTGAGATATTAATGATTTTGTGTGATTTTCACCATATATGGCAATATTAAAGGTTAAGGCCACTCTCATAGGAAAGGTCATGACCCCAATTTAAATAAACATCATCCCATAACCCATATCTATGTATATCCATTATATAAAAGAAATCTGTCCATTAGTTTTTGACTTATAATGCTCACAGTACTGTCAAGTGGCAATTTTGGGGGTATTAAAAGGCACTAAAACAAGTAAAGAATAAAAGGTGGCCCAACCAGTTTCCTGTACATGACAATACTATCCAAGATCTTCAGTCAAGTTGATTTTTGGACCAATCCATGCATCCTTTATTGAGATATTAATGATTTTGTATGATTTTCCTCAAAACTTGACCTATTCAAGGTCAGGACACTCTCCTAGTAAAGGTCATGATCTCATTTTAAAAAGGCATTGTCCTCTCACCAATATCTATACATATACCAAGTTTGGTAAAGATCCGTGAAATATTTTTTGAGTTATCGCGACAAGAAGATTTATATGCGATGGCGGCAGCAGCAGGACCGGTATAAAAACATTTTATCCCCCGACTTTGTCTGGGGATACAATTATTAACAGAAACTGAACATTAGTCTCTCATTTTGGATTCTCTTATCTAGAAAATGAAGGCCTCAGTACAGACTTTCAAAGCTTGGTTTAATTAAATTGGCCAACCTCCCACTTTTTCAAACAGCAGTGAAATTTTGGTGGTTTCAATGAATACTCAGACATTGACATACAATTTTTGAGTATAAATAAAGCAGACTACGTCTGCCCCCTTGTATCCTTTTGTAATATGTTTTACTTTTAACAAACTACAGATACAGTAAGGCCTGTGGCCTTCCCAACAGGCCTGTGAAACCTGGAAACTGCAGGGTCATGCAGCTGCAGCTGTATAATTTTTATACAAATTTAAAACCAAGTATGCATGCTTATGCTGTACAATTTTTCAAATATGATCATTGTATAATTATCTATCTAAAAATACTGAGAGAACTTTACAAAGTATGCATGCTCATGCTGTAAAATTATCAAATATAGTCACTCTATGTTTATCTATCAATAATTAAACTTTAGGGAAATTCCTATTTGAACTATAAGCTAGTCCCAGGAATACAAAATGTCTTCAGCTGATATCAAATTAAAGCAGTCCTGGGCAGCAAAAGAACATTGGTTGGAAAATACTTCAAAATTCAGTCCACTTCCGAAATGTTACATTTTGCAAGATGAAAGATTATGTGTGAGGATGATCGATGCACATCCATAAACTTTTATAAAAGAATTAAAAATACCTGTGTAAATAAGTGTTGGGTGCACAAAAATTTACTGGAAGCACATATATGGTCAGCAAAGACAAAAACCTGAAAGGTACAGAAATCAATTTCTTGAGTGCAAGTGAATCAACAACAAGTCAGACACAAGGACCTGAGGAGTTGCTATGATATCACTTCTTGCAAAGCTTCGCATTCTACGTTTGTGTGCACAGAAAGCTCAGAGATAAGTTGTATAATTAAAGCGGACCAATCCAACTATACTGCGTCACTATCCCAACACCGCTGACAGACCCGGGGCCAGGTAAGACCCCTCAGTTTATTGATAAGTCATCAATATTACCCAGCCAGACTCAGGGCCCGTTGAGTCAATTGAGTAACGATCTGAAGAGAGTGCTTAGATCACGTACATGTCTGCTGCTTAGAAACAAAGCTAGCACTTAACATAAGCTGTGACTGACATCTTCAGCACTAGCGGTAAGCTGCTTTTTTATCATTAATTTATCAAGGGAATCATTTATATAAAGTTGCTTTCTTTGTACTAGTTAAGGATCCCACTCTCCTTTTTTTCCACTGCATAAGCTTATGGTCTTAAATACTTCTGAGTCCAGTCTTACAACCAAAGTGACAGGGGTTTATTTTTGCAGACACCACAAATTCTAACACAGCCAAAAGATTTTTTACTTCAAGCAGTGATTAAATATTATATTAATCATTATTAATTATTAATTGAAATATCAATTATTTCTTTAATATAACAGTAAATTTGAGTATTTCTTGAAAGTTGTACATGCTAAAAAAATTACTGACACTAATTGATTCAAAGGTTAAGAATCCAATTAAATCTAATAAAATGCACTATTAAATACAAGCCCTTATCTAGAATAGTACCTAATGTAATATGAGATCAATACCTCTTGTAACAAAGGTTAGTTCTGAATATCATACCACAAAGAGGTACATTTGATTTTCTGAAACACTGCACCTGCTAGTCTATGGTATTTTTTCCAATTTTTTCCCTTTAAAAACTATAAAGAAATTGTGTAACTGAGGAGATTTTGTTAATTCAATAATTGTGAAAATAAATTCTTAAGCAGCAATGAGCTTGCAGTCACAGTGCACCTGTACTCTGGAACAGGTATATACTGAAGTTACCTTTATATTTGGGAGCTTTTTGTTATATTTTTACAATATTTGTGAATGTGAAATAATCACATATATGAATCCCTAGGGAGTAAGATGAAATTGGCTAGTTTCATTACAATAATACTGATTGTCATGTTTGACAAACTAGAATACAGGTAGTCGACAAGATACTCCATGTATCCGCCAAAATCAGAGTAGGACAGGTGAAGTGAGGCATGGATTGAGTGGCAAGGGGAAATAGAGTTAGATGTGTTACATATTAGCATGAATGTCTGACAAGTAAACATGACTGTAGGTGGCTCCACCTGTAATTTGAACAAGAAACTATCCCAGATGTATACACATGCAAAATTTTAGGTGGAAAAGTCAAACAACTGCCAAGGTATGAGTGATTTTTATCCCACAGCAGACAAACAGATGGACGCTGTTCAAAAATGGTTGCAGGTGGTGCCACCAGTTTCTTATATGATAAAGAACTATGTGAGATCTAAACACATGCAAATTTCAGGAAGATATGTCAAACCAGTCCGGAGATATAAGCAATGATGTGTGCAGCGTAAACATGAATGTAGGGGGCGCCACCTGTCATAAAATCAAGAAAGCTATCCAGGATGTAAAAACATGTCAAATTTCTGGTGAAACGAATAAATTGACGCTGTGCAAAAATGATTGCAGGTGGTGCCACCAGTTTCTTGTATGATAAAGAACTATGTGAGATCTAAACACATGCAAATTTTCAGGAAGATACATCAAACCAGTCCGGAGATATAAGCAAAGATGTGTGTAGCGTGAACGTGAATGTAGCGGGTGCCACCTATAATAAAATCAAGAAAGCTATCCAGGATGTATACACATGCCAAATTTCAGGTGGATAAGTCAAACCACTGCTAAGAGATGAATTATTTTAGCCCAAGTCAAACGAATAGATGGACGCTGTGCGAAAATGGTTGCAGGTGGCGCCATCAGTTTATTTTATGATAAAGAGCTATGTGAGATCTTAACACATGCAAATTTTCAGGAAGATTTGTCAAACCAGTCCGGAGATACAAGCATGGATGTCGGCAGCATGAACGTAAATGTAGGTGGCGCCACCTGTCATAAAATCAAGAAAAGATATCCAGGATGTATATGCATGTCAAATTTCAGGTGAATTAGTCAAATCACTGCAGACATATGAGTGATTTTAACATTGTTTTGGCGGATACAATCATTACAAAATATATATACATGTAAAGGACAATAAATTGTTACACAATATGCAAATCACCATACTGGGATATATCTCTAATAATATATGCACATCCCTAGCTTTCTGTAAGCTAAGGTGTCTTTGATTCAATTTAAAAAGAACTAAGGGACTGCATGTTGAATTTTTATTCATAGGTCCAACAGTTTCAAAACATGCCTAGTTAACAGAAGGCCAGAATGCTGCATGGACCAACAATGAAAAAAGGACCATCTAAATTATAGCTCAAATGACTTGTACTTAGCTGAGCTAAAAAAAAAATGTACTATTATGAAGGGTAGTTTGTCACCCTTAAAACACAATGAAGCTTGCATAACATATTGGTAACTTTCAAAGCTTTTCTACAAGATATGATAAAAATACACTGAGAACAACTGACCTAGCAAGAACCAATGCACGATCCATAGATGCACACAACATTTTTGGACATTTGACCAACACTGGGTAAAAACATGTATTTGCTTGTAATGAACAATTTTTATAAACTACCATGTCTGCAACAATTGTGTAAAATGCAAAAGCCTTGTGTGACTGCAAATTACAGTGAAAGTCTGGAAGATAACTTTGGTGCAGTTTAATAGATTTTGATAAAGATAACTCGAGATCTATATCTTTGAGCTAAACTTAAAAATAAAACTAATAACAAATTGTATGGATCTATGCATTAGCTATCACTGTAACATACAGTTATCTGTAATTAAAATACCAGGGCTGAAGCAAAAGAAGTAGTATGTAACCTTAGTTGGACAGCTAAAACAGGGAGACCTTGTTTAAGTTTTCCTTTGATATCTGATCACCGACAACCCTGGCCATGTTTAATGTTCCTGGGCCAGTAGTTAAGGGGACTACCAGGTTACGTTTAAATACCCAGGCCCGGAGAACTTATCATTGATCGCTACATATGCATTCAGAGTCTCAGAGTAAAAAACATACCCTCTGTTAAGTATTTGGTACTTTGGAAACTCATCTAGGGAAAGAGCACTGCAAGGTGTCCTAATCCCTGGAGTACCTACAGGAGTTATTGCAGCCTGAAGCGATCTGACGCATAATTAACAGAAATCACAGGAATGTCTTTTAAAAACATAAAGACATATCCATTGTGCAACATACTTCTGTTAATGATACTCTGGCAGGCAGCACTGTTAGATGAAAATGAATTCTATCAGTGCTGGGAAATCTAATGTTTTTTGATTTGCTGTTCCTGTGACTTGGATATATCAGCAGGTTTTGCGCCCTTGTGTTACTGTATGATGCACCTGGTCCTCATTAAATAAGGCTCCTGACCTTTAAATCCAGCAGCAGGTCTGGTTAATGATACCCAGGCCTCTGTATATATTCTCCTTGAAGTATCTCTTTTACATAACATCTTATCACTGGTTCTCTTTAAGTTAGTATCCAAGTCTGAAGGCTGCAGATGATTTTATGTTCAAGGTTCAGATATATACCCTGGATACACATACACAAAGTTAACACACATGTATGTAGAATAAAAGCAAGAAAACTATTATTTTCAAAGCTCTGTGTGCAACCTGGAATTTTTAGATCCTTTATAAATAAATACCTTCACAATAAAGAGGTAAGTGTACTTGCACGTCATAATGGCCCATGAATCATAATAATCTGCTCACCAATGACGCACAAGTGAGAAAAAACATATGTTCAGTGAATGTAATTAGATCAGACTAGTAAATTTCACACCAAAGTTTAAGCTAGATATGTTGCTCCTAGAATTAATACAAGGAAGTATTCATATTCCCAGGTGTATATGAATTATCTGTTTTTAGTTTCTTCATAAATACTTTTCAGAAGAAAAGAGTAAAACCTTATCATCATTATGTTTCTCAGATTCTACTGAAGTGTCCATCAATGAGGCACAAATTAAACAAAATCAAGTGGTTCTTCTTATAAGCTTGTCACAAATGACATAATTCATATCTAGACAAAGATTCATGACATTTTGTTCAATAATGTTAGGAGAACTTAGGGATATCTAGCTGTATGTCAAATTTTGGAATCGAAGGTCCTACAGTTTGAAATAATACCCTGTCAACGGCTGGCCGGCAAGACAGCCAGACAAGGGATTATTAAGGACAATGCTAGGCCAGCTCACTTATAGTCAGCTGAGCTAAAAATGAATATATATACATATATTAGAAATTTTCATGCAATATATAAATAAAAATATAAATTATAATATTATAAGTTAAAAAAATGTTTTCTTTACTGAAAACTGACTTTACTTGTTTGGTTTACTGAAAAACAAGCTTTGATTATAAGAGATTGAGAAATTTATATAGCCATACCACAAAGTACCACATTTCATATAAGACTCCACAGGTTATGAAAACAAGATTTCTAATATGAAAACAGCATTATTAATATCCAGCAGGGCTCCAAGGTCTAAGTTCCAACAGCTTTGAAACATGACCTGTAACAGCCTAAAGAAACGTCTGACGGATATTATTTCATCACAGCTACAGCACTTCAAAGTCCTGCAACATGAAATTTCTATGACCCTGCTCCTAGCAAACACCTCATGCTGGGAATGGTTAAAATCAAAGATACTTCAGAGACAAGGATTTTCCTGCACAGACATACCCATCATAAAGCAAATGGGCACAGGAAGTTTAGCGTCAGTATTTCCATCAATCAATGCCGATTATATACAATCATCACATGGTAAACTGTGGTTAACAGCAAGGAAATTTCAACTGAGCAAACACGGGGTCTTTGATGCTGAGACTTTAATTATCCTGCATCCCTCGGTACAGCTAGCCAAAGTGACTCATAATTATGATTAGTCTTGCTTGTGATATTTTCAAGAAACCGGAAAGTCTTGAAGATGACTTAAGTGCAGTTTTATTGATTTTTTAAAAAGTTCACTTGAGAAAAATCTTATGGCTTTTGAAAACAACAAGACCCAGGGGTCTCATGTTCATCCTGTGCCTAACTTTACATGTAGCTGGTTTTTCAACAAATATAACATTTAGAGTAAAAATACCATATTTCAGCAATAACTGAGATATTTGGTGGCATTCATTTATATTTTATACACCAAATAGATAAAAAATTTAATTTCCATGGAGAAAGAAATTTTGAATGATTTACAGAAGAACCTGTCTGTAAGACCACCAGTGTCTAGTAAGACCACCTGTCCATTAAGACAACATTTGGATAAACCAAAAACATTCAGATTAGTTATATCTGACCTTTCTTATAAGTCGACCAGTGATTTAAGACCACTGTTGGCCATGCAGTCTTATGGGTGGTCTTATCACAAATGTTTCACTGTAATTTAATTCTTACACCTAATTTTTTCTTACACAGATTTGATTGTCATGAGGTGAAAGAAGGAATTCTAATCTGATCTGTGAAAAAAAAAAATTAAAAAAAAATTACTTTGGGTTGCAGAATATACAGCAGATGATCAGACAGCAGCAACATTATCATGTTCCTGTAAAATTAAATGACAATGGCTGCAACTGTTCTCAAGATATTGGAAAAATACTCTCCATGATGTATGTGAACATATATTTTGTCTCTTTTTTTTTTTGCAATTTGACAAACAGATAATTTATAAAGTGGGACCAGTATGAACATTCATCAAACAGTTTTACAGGGCTCTTTATCAAAATCCACTGAACAGTTCTGGAGTGATCTTTACTAAGATTTATCAATCAGATCAATAGCTATCTTATTAAGACCTATCAAACTGTTTTAGAGTAATCTTTATCAAAATCTATCAAACTGTTCCCGAGTGATCTTTATCAGAATCCACTGAACTTTTCTTGAGTGATAACCTAACAAGTAGAAATGAAAACCTAACCAAAAAAAGTGATAACCTGACAAGTAGAAGTGACAACCTAACCAAAAGAGGGATAACCTGACAAGTAGAAGAGAAAAGCTAACCGAAGGAGTGATAACCTGACAAGTAGAAGTGACAACCTAACGAAAAGAGTGATAACCTGACAAGTAGAAGTGACAACCTAACCAAAAGAGGGATAACCTGACAAGTAGAAGTGACAACCTAACCAAAAGAGGGATAACCTGACAAGTAGAAGTGAAAACCTAACCAAAAGAGGGATAACCTGACAAGCAGAAGTGAAAACCTAACCAAAAGAGGGATAACCTGACAAGTAGAAGTGACAACCTAACCAAAAGAGGGATAACCTGACAAGTAGAAGTGACAACCTAACCAAAAGAGGGATAACCTGACAAGTAGAAGTGACAACCTAACCAAAAGAGGGATAACCTGACAAGTAGAAGTGACAACCTAACCAAAAGAGGGATAACCTGACAAGTAGAAGTGACAACCTAACCAAAAGAGGGATAAACTGACAAGTAGAAGTGACAACCTAACCAAAAGAGGGATAACCTGACAAGTAGAAGTGACAACCTAACCAAAAGAGGGATAACCTGACAAGTAGAAGTGACAACCTAACCAAAAGAGGGATAACCTGACAAGTAGAAGTGACAACCTAACCAAAAGAGGGATAACCTGACAAGTAGAAGTGACAACCTAACCAAAAGAGGGATAACCTGACAAGTAGAAGTGACAACCTAACCAAAAGAGGGATAACCTGACAAGTAGAAGTGACAACCTAACAAAAAGAGGGATAACCTGACAAGTAGAAGTGACAACCTAACCAAAAGAGGGATAACCTGACAAGTAGAAGTGACAACCTAACCAAAAGAGGGATAACCTGACAAGTAGAAGTGACAACCTAACCAAAAGAGGGATAACCTGACAAGTAGAAGTGACAACCTAACCAAAGGAGTGATAACCTGACAAGTAGAAGTGAAAACCTAACCAAAGGAGTGATAACCTGACAAGCAGAAGTGACAACCTAACCAAAAGAGGGATAACCTGACAAGTAGAAGTGAAACCTAACCAAACTAGAATATCAGCAGAAGCTGACGAAAGCCCTCAGCCAAAAGAACAGCGTTTAAAGGTGGTAACAGTAACAAGTATGGAATATTTGTTCTCACATGGATGTATATCTATACGTCTCAGTTATATATTTAAACTGGAACAGTATGTAATGCCTCTGTGAGTATGGTAAGACTGATCTATGGTAAGACTGATCTCATGCAGGACTTAGAGATCATACTATGTTTCATAACAATCCACCAAGTGGTTCCTGAGAAATAAGCTCCTAAGTTTTTGTTTTTCAATTCTAAGGCTCTGTGACCTTGAAAAGTAGGTCAAGGTCACCCATCTTTGAAACTGACCAAGAATGTTTATATGCATCAGCACTGAAGAAATGAAGTTCCTGTGTTGAATACCTTTGGAGATATCTCCCTCACTAGGCCAAAGTTGAAAAGCGAATAAAAATTAATTTAAAATCAGAAATTGTAGGTGGTGCCCTCAAACTTGTGCAGCAGGTACAGACCATCAGTCCAAATGATCAAAGTAAGTTTGTGAAAATCCACCAAATGGTTCCAGAGAAATAAGCTTCTAACTGTTTTTCTATAATTGGCCCCAAAACGTAGTAAAGTAGGTCAAGGTCACCCATCTTCGAACTTGACCAAGATTTTGTCAATATACATCTTCATCGAAGAAATAAAATTCCTATGGTGAATCCTTTCAGAGATATCCTGCTCAAAAGGTAAAAGTTAACAGATGCTTAACAGTTGGTCGGTCAGCTTGGGTGAAGACAATTCCCCATCGGCCTTAGGGCTAAAAAGTGATAACCTGACAAGTAGAAATGAAAACCTAACCAAAAGAGTGATAACCTAATGAGTAAAACTGATAATCTACCATCAGTAGGAGAATCCAGAAAATTTTACAACTCATCATTTTATGTTACCTCCCACTCTGCTGGGATGCCTGGGAACTAATGACAGCTCATTTCCCTCTCCCCTGCCTACATTTCCGGCAGACACAAAATGTGAGCCTTGTCTGAAGATAATTAGCTGCATCTGGGAGCAAGCCGCACAATTAATATTGCATAGAGGTGAAGCTGGAGAAAGCTGCATCAACAGTCCACCTGCAGCCACGAATGTGTTGACAACACAGTATTTTGTCATCAAAACCTAGCGTTCAGTTTATTGTACTTTTTCACTTTCAAAGAATTATTTACTGATTTGTAGAGTGGCTAGTGGATATATCAAGCTGTAAACAACAAATCCTGTGATCTAGTTTCCTGTTAACATGTTTATTGTACTAATATGTTCAATTTCAAACAAATATTATAGGATTCATGTACATAGAAATGATAACTGATATGTAGATGTGTATCAGTTATATCATTACCATCAGATATACATAATCCAATAAAGATCGAGGAGATTATGAATTCTGGCTGAATTGACTTCCAGTATTTCCACCATGATACTTGATTGATATCATTTTGTTTTTTTCTTTAGAATTTAACCGTTTCCTGACAATTCATTGGCAGATCAAGGATTTTAGGAAGGGACGAGTTTATAATTTTAACTTAGGGACTGAAACCCTAATAAAAGTATGTTAAACACTCCTGGAAGGGATGGGGCTGTTTAACCATATAAATTTGAGGAAAAACATTGCATAAAAGGTCATTTCTCCAAATAAAGTAGACGAGAAGAGCAGCTTAACCTTAGCTACTTCCTTCTAAAACCATTTGTTGTATAAATGTCAGCTTAATAACTGTTATAATTTTAAAATGTGAACAAAAAGTGAAGTTCATATGATGAACTATAACATTAATATTGATATGTAAGTGAACAATAATATTGGTTATAAAAATAATACTAATAATGATAATAAAAATAATAATTATAATGATAATTATAATTATTATAATGATAAAAATAACAATAATAATAATAATTAAAAATAATACTTAATATTAGTACAAATAATTAATAAAAAATTGTCCTTATACAGGACAACCTCTGCACTGCACCATAAATCAGTTCATCATGACGTCTGTACAATATGATTCAGTCAGCAGTGGGGTTAAATTGCCATTAGTATTTGGAGAAATTTGATGAGATGCCAGGACTCTGTGTAACACCATACCTGGCTGGCCTACCTAGCAGAGACTTATATATTGATACAGGACTCATGAGATCTCTACCATCAATTATTCATCTAGACACCCAGAGTAGCCTCAGAGGGAGTTTGCCAGGTATTAAGTAAAAGGCTACCTGAGACCATCCTGACTGTGGTATGTGATCGATAATTCCTATAATTTGAGATTATTAGACCCTGATATTGATCTGGTGCTTTCACTTTGGATGACATAAGTAAGTTCACGGTCACACTCACATAAAATTTGAGGTTAGGGTTAATTAAGGTACTAAACTATGTTCTACACAACTGTGGTTCAGTTCTCATTCTGCTTTTTTTTTGCTTAGATGTGGAATCTTATTCTATTGTTTTCCTAGTGACATATATGTTCACATCTTATTTTTTTTCTTGGTTATTTGTGGATTACTGGTAACACCAAGCCTGTTCTATTTTCCTAGTGGAGGATTCACATTCTATTCTGTTTTCTTAGAAGTCCTGGGATAACATCCTATTATATTTTCCAAGAAAATTCTGGGATCACATCCTTATATATTTTCCAAGAAAGTTACGGGGTCACCTATTATATTTTCCAAGAAAGTTCTGGGATCACATCCTGTGCTTTTTATATTTTCCAAGAAAGTTCAGGGATCACATCCTATTATATTTTCCTAGAAAGTTCTGGGATCACATCCTGTGCTTTTTATATTTTCCAAGAAAGTTCTGGGATCACATCCTGTGCTTTATATATTTTTCAAGAAAGTTTTTGGATCACATCCTGTGCTTTATATATTTTCCAAGAAAGTTCTTGGATCACATCCTGTGCTTTATATATTTTTCAAGAAAGTTCTTGGATCACATCCTGTGCTTTATATATTTTCCAAGAAAGTTCTTGGATCACATCCTGTGCTTTATATATTTTTCAAGAAAGTTCTTGGATCACATCCTGTGCTTTTTATATTTTCCAAGAAAGTTCAGGGATCACATCCTATTATATTTTCCTAGAAAGTTCTGGGATCACATCCTGTGCTTTATATATTTTCCAAGAAAGTTCTGGGATCACATCCTGTGCTTTATATATTTTTCAAGAAAGTTCTTGGATCACATCCTGTGCTTTATATATTTTCCAAGAAAGTTCTTGGATCACATCCTGTGCTTTATATATTTTCCAAGAAAGTTCTGGGATCACATCCTGTGCTTTATATATTTTTCAAGAAAGTTCTTGGATCACATCCTGTGCTTTATATATTTTCCAAGAAAGTTCTTGGATCACATCCTGTGCTTTATATATTTTCCAAGAAAGTTCTGGGATCACATCCTGTGCTTTATATATTTTTCAAGAAAGTTCAGGGATCATATCCTGTGCTTTATATATTTTCCAAGAAAGTTCTTGGATCACATCCTGTGCTTTATATATTTTCCAAGAAAGTTCTGGGATCACATCCTATTATATTTTCCAAGAAAGTTCTGGGATCACATCCTTTTACATTTTTTAAATAAGTTCTGGGATCACATCCTTTTATATTTTCCAAGAAAGTTCCGGGGTCACCTATTATATTTTCCAAGAAAGTTCTTGGATCACATCCTGTGCTTTTTATATTTTCCAAGAAAGTTCAGGGATCACATCCTATTATATTTTCAAGAAAGTTCAGGGATCACATCCTATTATATTTTTCTAGAAAGTTCTGGGATCACATCCTGTGCTTTATATATTTTCCAAGAAAGTTCTTGGATCACATCCTGTGCTTTATATATTTTTCAAGAAAGTTCTTGGATCACATCCTGTGCTTTATATATTTTCCAAGAAAGTTCTTGGATCACATCCTGTGCTTTATATATTTTTCAAGAAAGTTCTTGGATCACATCCTGTGCTTTTTATATTTTCCAAGAAAGTTCAGGGATCACATCCTATTATATTTTCCTAGAAAGTTCTGGGATCACATCCTGTGCTTTATATATTTTCCAAGAAAGTTCTGGGATCACATCCTGTGCTTTATATATTTTTCAAGAAAGTTCTTGGATCACATCCTGTGCTTTATATATTTTCCAAGAAAGTTCTTGGATCACATCCTGTGCTTTATATATTTTCCAAGAAAGTTCTGGGATCACATCCTGTGCTTTATATATTTTTCAAGAAAGTTCTTGGATCACATCCTGTGCTTTATATATTTTCCAAGAAAGTTCTTGGATCACATCCTGTGCTTTATATATTTTCCAAGAAAGTTCTGGGATCACATCCTGTGCTTTATATATTTTTCAAGAAAGTTCAGGGATCATATCCTGTGCTTTATATATTTTCCAAGAAAGTTCTTGGATCACATCCTGTGCTTTATATATTTTCCAAGAAAGTTCTGGGATCACATCCTATTATATTTTCCAAGAAAGTTCTGGGATCACATCCTTTTACATTTTTTAAATAAGTTCTGGGATCACATCCTTTTATATTTTCCAAGAAAGTTCCGGGGTCACCTATTATATTTTCCAAGAAAGTTCTTGGATCACATCCTGTGCTTTTTATATTTTCCAAGAAAGTTCAGGGATCACATCCTATTATATTTTCAAGAAAGTTCAGGGATCACATCCTATTATATTTTTCTAGAAAGTTCTGGGATCACATCCTGTGCTTTTTATATTTTCCAAGAAAGTTCTGGGATCACATCTTATTATATTTTCCAAGAAAGTTCTGGGATCTCATCCTATTACATTTTTCAAATAAGTTCTGGGATCACATCCTATTATATTTTCCAAGAAAATTCTGGGATCACATCCTTTTATATTTTCCAAGAAAGTTCTGGGATCACATTCTATTCTGCTTTGCTGGTGAATTCTGGTTTCACATTACATTTTGTTTGCTGGTGATCCAGTTCTGGGTTCACATTCTATTCTTTTTTCCTAGCAACTTCTGGGTTTTACTTGTTTATGTTTGTCTACTGAGATTTTTTTTTATTCAATAAAAAGTGTGCATCAAGGATTAGAATGAAAAATACAGGTCTAGCAAGGGATAAACAGAAAACAATTTGGCCCAGCTAAAATAAATATTTAGAGAATATTATATCAATTGTTTTAAGGATAGGTCTATGGCCTATTGTTGGCACTAATGTAAGAATAAGGATGAAGGCAGCCACACAATAGGAAAAAATCCAAGAATTTAGTCATTAATTTCAAGTATCTGATAAAAAATTGATTCATTTTAGCATATCTGTTGCAGATAAAGAATTGCTCTTGGCACTGTGTTCTAAAATATTGGAAAAACCACCCAGATTTTTTTTTTTTTTTAGGGGGGGGGGGGGGGGGTAGGGGTGTTAACTTTCAAAATTAAGATTTTATGCCATACCTTATTTTGAAATAATGTTCTTTTTAAAATTTGTATCTACAAAAGACTCCACAACACAGGCAAAACAATAAACAAATATGCCTTTTAGTTCGAAGTTTTTCAAATCTATTTGTGGAAAACTGAATATTTTCAACCATTAACATATTTATTTAAAGTTAAAATATAAGACCATTAAAAATTGTTTTATATCTTTAAAAAATCAATAAGTTTTTCTGAACCAAATTGTAGAGAAAATATTTTAAGCTTTCAGATTATGTACATGTCAAGAAATTCTAGAGCAGCAGTTTACAAAATATTAAGAAAACAAGATCGAGTACCTAAAATGGTGCATAATACCCCTATGACATTTATTGTGCCCTCTGACCTCATTAAATATACCTGATTTTTTCTGAGAATGTAAATTAGGTGGGAAACTGTATTGATAATATTCATGAGTTTCATGAAAATCTGTCAGATTTTTAGTAAGTCATTACAGTGCCACCAAATTCTGGTGAAATCTGATCTCATTAAATATGCGTGGACTTTGCCTATAATCAAATTCAGGTTAGAAAATCCAATGGTGTATAGTTATGGTGAGTTTGGTGAAAATCAATCAAAGCCCTGGTAAGCTATCGCAGCAACACTAAAAGTTAATAGATGGATGGAAGAGTCTGATCATGGGTATACTATAATACACCCCGTCATAGACAGGTGTATGAATATATAAAAACAGCAGATACACACACTTCAAGACAGTTCGGAGATCTTAACCATTAGGCAACATTTTACTTTGTAACATTACTAAGACAGGGCTCAAACTCAAAACCAGATGAACAATAGAATCTAACCTATTCAGATCTGTACCATAACTAGGGACCCATGGATCACAACACTCAGCTGAATATATATGTCTATAAGGATAAGTTTATGAGGTTTTTCAAAATAATTTAAGGGTCCTCTGATCAGTTTGAAGCTAACCAGTCTACCCAAACTGGTGTTATCATCCATAAACTAATTTGTGAATGGATGGGCTCTGTGACCTTGACCCAAAAATCCATAACTTTCTTCCACTATTGGCAGGTGAACAATATCTGAAAAATGGAAGGTTTTGGAAGAAAAGTTTGGTATAAAATTTATTCATAATCTTTCTCAAGAAGTGGGTCCTGTGACCCTGACCTGTGACCTCATGACCCCAAAATCAACAGACTTCTTACATTATTGGTGAGTCATATTTAAGTCAGGTTTGAAACCAATATGTCGATCCAAACTGGAGTTATCTTCCTGAAACAAATATGTGGGCATCTCATACAATGTACAATAACACCTGAAAACCCACTCCTATCAGTATTGATAACACTTGAAAACCTACTCCTATAAGCCATGATATCATCTTAAAACCCACTACTATAAGCCATGTAACACCTGAAATCCCATTCCTATAAGCCATGATAATATCTTAAAACCCATATCATACAATGTACAATAACACCTGAAAACCCACTCCTGTAAGGCATGATAACATCTGAAAACCTAACTCCTACTCTGCACAATTACACCTGAAAACCTTCTCATACCATGCATGACATAACCTGAAAACCTACTGCTACAAAGCATGATAACAACTGAAAACCTACTTCTATAACCCATGATAACACCTGAAAACCCCTCGAAATAAGGCACAACACCTGAAAACCCAACTCCTACAATGCACAATAACACCTGAAAACCTCATACAAAGCATGACAAAACCTGAAAACCCACTCCTAAAAGGCTTGATAACACCTGAAAACCTATTTCCTACAACACACAATAGTTAAAACCTGAAAACCTTATACCATGCATGACAAAACCAGAAAAACCACTGCTACAAGGCATGATAACACCTGAAAACCCATTCCTATAAGGCATGATAACTGTGAACACCTGAAACTTACATAGCAGACAATAAAAATATGAAGTAATTGAAAGAGTCATTTAACTGATAATTACTTATCAAAATATACACAAATATAATCTTGAGAATATTCACCAACTGGTATAGAGAGAAAAGTATACAAGCACAGTGCTTGATTACAAATATTTAAATCATAGGATTAGTCTAAGTAATAAGGCAGTCAGTTAGTTTTGTGTAAATAACATAACAACGAGATGAGGGCACGATCAATTCTGGGAAGAAGCAGCGGTGGCTGGTCCCGCCCTGCAGCAGTTGTCCAATCAGCATGCAGCACGGTGGACTCACTAATAAGACCCAATTAGTGGTTACTGTCTGCCTACTGAGTCTTGTCCAATAAAGATGCCTGACTATGGGGACTGGCTTTATACTAGATTGATAAGTCCTTGAGATCAGGGGAGGACACCTGTCATATTAATGTAAAAGTGAGCATTCAGTCAGAAAGGTACCATGCAGTGCTGCTGAACAGGTAAGAATGGACTGCCTTGTATTGTGTGAGACTGAATTTGTCAGTCATACTGCTGTGTTGCAATTGCATATAGTGTTTGGGTAGCAGCTTATTGCTGGATGGTTTATACAATGAATTTGAAAAAAACTTGTTGTTGGTTTGAAAATAATTTGTTTTGGGTCTTAAATCCAATCCACAGGTTCATTTTGAGTCAGACTTTTGGACAGGCAGACTATTTCTGTGAAGTCAGAATTCTAGTCTATCAGTATCACCATGTGAAATTGAGGCTAAATCTCTGCTGAATACAAGAACACTGTTTCTTGCACTTTAATCTTTATTTAAATTGAACTGTGAATCACTGCAACATCACTGCTACTTAGGATATTTTTTAGTTTAACTTACACATGCATGTCTAAAATTGCATGTCAGGCAAGGCCAAATATTAATTTCAAATAAGGTTTAATTAGGGAATCATGCAGGCCTACAATATTAGAATTAAATTAGTAAACCTGTTGACAATGTTTAAATCAGTTGTTTATTAACTACTTATGCCTTTGCTGCTCTGGGAGCTAGCTGTGTTAAGAATTCATGATACTGGTCATGTTAATTATGTCACAGTCGAGCTTGAAATCCAGGCAGACTTTAAATTCAGATTTTTCAGGCAGTTTTTAAACTTGATCGGATGATATCAGACAGATTTTAAACTCGCTAAGTGAGATTTAAAATCCTGGGCTGCATGCTCCATGATTGATTTTATTCACACCTAGTCCAGATTGTGATTGAAATCTAAAATCTAAAATTGAAACTGAAAAACTGCCTAGGTGAGATTTCAATCGCAACCTCACCTAGGCAAAATCACAATCATATTCTCATATAAATTCTGCCTGGATTTTACTCAAGACTGTGACAGATACATGTCAACTTGCATTGCACTGTGTCATGAGTAATCTTTAATGACTCATCACATGATGTCATTTCTGATGTGTATGAAAAGGAGACAACATAGTCACTTGCCACAATGTGTATCATCTTCCATTATCATTCATTTTGACTCAACACAAACATTTTTTTGCAATACCACCAGGCTGATGTATTTACGTTACATTTTTTTTTAGCCACAGTGCATCAATTCTATAAAATAGATTGCCCAAGAATCAAAGATCTGAAATAGTTTTAAATGTTTTTGAGAAGATACTAAAGTCTTTTCTTTTTAAGAGAGCTTATGGATTGTTATATCTGCACATAGCTTGTTTTGTAAAGTGTATTAAAAATCTATTTACAAATCTGTACTGTAACATGTTATGTCAAAGCTGATATGCAATATTTTACTGATGTTTTATAGTTTTATAGTTGTATACATGCAGTGGTTTATTTGCACAATTTTAACAGATTTTTTCAATGTTTTAATGGTTTACATGATTTTATAGTTAAGTGCCATGAGCAATTGTATGTTTTGGCATAGAATTATATACATTATTATTAGTATTATTATTATAAATAATTATTTATTATATGGTGTTCAAATACATCTGTTCACCTCATTTTGGGGTTGTATTAAAATTCACATCAAATATGGGTTGTGGATTGGAGAATCACTGTACCACATATGATGACCTCCCTGTTTCTTTTTATCTTGCAGCCCGAGATGCCGAGCCTATGATCATGATGATTCACGGGGGAGGGCAGCCAAATCAAAGCTCTTCCTGGGACCAAGAGAACCATGTGCTCCTACAAACTGAGGCTGTCATATATACTTATGTCATCCCAATAATTTGTGTCTTTGGAATATTATGTAACATGCTTAATATGGTCATACTGACCAGACAGCATATGAAAGAATCTCCTTACACCTATCTCCTGGGCCTGGCTGTCGCAGATCTCTCCGTTCTCAGCCTCTCTTTCGTCCAAAGTGTGCTGTCTAAACAATTTGGTGGCCATGGATATGGATGGAAGTTTTACGAAGCATACATTTATTATCCAATTGCAAATTTTTTGGCAACTGCCAGTGTGTGGATTACAGTTTTCCTGACGATTGAGAGATTTATCTCAGTTCGTTACCCTCTGCATGCTAAAGATATCTGCACAAAAGAACTAGCGAGAAAAATTGTGACCTGTATACTTGTGCTTGCATTTGTGGTAAACATTCCGCGCTTTTTCTGCCTGAGCGTACAAATATCCGCAGAGGGGTACAAAGTTGCAAGAACACCATTTATGGAGACACCTTTGAACACTGGTGTCACATGGTTCTATATCATAACGATTAATATTGTGCCTCTGTTGACACTTATGATTCTCAATACATGCTTGTTGGTGATACTCTCTCGTGCACATCGCCAGCGAGCCTGCCTCTCACATCATAACAAACATGATATCAAGTGGGAGCGGGAGCAACGTCGATTAACTGTCACATGTATCAGCATCATTTTCCTCTTCATCATCTGTATTTTACCATCAGCATTCTCACACGATTCCCTTGCTGTGCTTTTATTTGGTACAAAAAACATGAAAAACATCTCCCAACTTCCTGTGTACCGACTTCTTCGAGCAGTGACTAACATGCTGGTTTTCTGCAATCTCTCCCTCAATTTTGTACTCTACTGTGTGTTTAACAACAAGTTTGCGACAACGTGTAAATACCTCATTAACTTCTTGATGTGGAAGATGTTAGGGTCCCAGAGACCTGACAGTCCATTCCGTCGATTATCAAGTATTACATCATCTGACAAAAGCCTGTCACGCTTGTGGAGTCTGGCGTTTGTGGACCGACGCAAATCTAGCGAAAGTGACAGTTGCATCTCATCGGACTTACACCGGATTTACCGCTGCCCAGCGAGTGCCGAACAAAGTTTACGGAGGATATCTGATCTCCAAAGACAGACAATTTGTGAGGAGGAAGATCCGTTCTGTTCCGAGGGAACGAGTAAAAGACATTATGCAAATCACCGTCGGCTGTCAAAGCTCCCAAGTGAATCATCTTCGGAGTGCTCAGGCATTTTTATTGGTAAATTCCACGGAAGTATTATCTGACTGAATCCTGCAATAATGTATGTATGTGTAACCAACATGTGTGTGTGTGTGTGCATGTGTGTGAACAACTCGAGTCCAATGGACTTAAGTGATGATTTCCTGTAGAGTGAACAATTCTTAACAATGCACAAGACACTGATTTGACAAGCTCTGCTGATGGAGAGATAAGAGTTCATACTGCATAGATACTGTGGAGTGTTCATAATGTATACTGTTTGCATAGAGGGATAGTTTTATAAATATTGTGTTATATTTGTTGCAGGTAACAACAATTTGTTTCTGTTTACATGTAGTTTAAAAGTACATAAGTATTTAATTGCAATATTATTTAATTATTTCAAGCATTTATTATCAATTATTTCAATTTTACTGTGGCTGAATACAAAATTTCATGGCAAAGTAAAGAGACTTATTATCTCCAATTATCTACATGTGTGCTATGTGAATGTTTTGCCCCACTGTTTGTGCCTGATGCAAGCTGATAACTACTTGTTTATAGTAGTAATTTACAAAGAAAGCTGTAAAACTGTTTTAGAATTAAACTTTGGCAGATACCATAATATATCATGTAATAAACTTCATGTATATTTAACCTACCTGTTATGTAAATAAGTCCCTTTAAAGTGCTAGGGTTAGACATTAGCAGAAAAAAAGAACACTAGCCCAGAGTTACTGGTAAAGCCCAAAAATCAATGTGCTCAAAAGTAAACCAGTATTCCTTCAAACTTATGTTTTTTTTTCTAATTCTTTCATATACTAACAAATTAAAGGCACAGTTGGAACCAATAACAAACCAGTTATTTTATTTCATGAATTAGGACAGTTCATAGTCAAATAGGGGAAATTTAAAAAATTCCTATATTTTTTTATAAATCACGGTTAAATGGTATTGAGAACTTCTAAATATCTTTCATTTTAATTATTGATGTAAGGTTAATGAGTCATCCACACACTTTTATATTGTCATGTTATGATTTATACTGTTTGTTGAAAGATAGTTCAGACACAAGTGAAGCTGATCTTCATGCTATATTAGTTCTGTTAGCCTTAGCAGTACTTGGTTTTATGCTGAGTCCTGATTTAAAGCCAAACAGATATATATTTTAAATCTAATTACCTGAATCAACTTAAATATTGTGGCTTTTTTTTTCAAATTCGCATTATTCAATAGCTTATGGAAAATTATCCTGTACATAACACATTCATGATTAGGCAGCCTAAATTTCTAACATGGTTGCGCAATCAATAACACTCTAGTCTCCCTGGCATATAATAAAAGAATTGTTTCACTGAACAGGGAAAATCACATCATTAAAAATTTTTTATCAAATTTTAATTTATTTTCTTGAAAGAAATGTCTGAGTGGCTGGAGCTCATAATCAGTATATTTCTACTGAAAATAAAAGAAAGAAGTAATTTTTATGCAGAGGTTATAAGTAATAAAATATATTCTATGTTGTAGTTTAAGCAAATATGAATGTCAGCTCTTGAAATAGTTTATATTATCTGCCAGTGTATAAGAACTGTCGCTTGTTCATGTTCCCTTGGGTCTGCATCAAAATGATATGATTTGCTTACATACAAGACAGTTAATTCGATAATGCTCTGTGTAAATTACTGTATCATTAGAATAAGGAGATGTGGAAAACATGACACTTCAACCCTGTGAATATGAAGCTAAATGCAGTATACATTACTGGATTATATATATATTTTTGTTATTTCTTTTTGTATTTGTACTGTTGATATAATCTTGGTTATTGTATATGGTTGAAAATAATAAATTTTTATCAAGAATTTTATAGCTTTTTCTTATCAATATTTCAACAGGAGGGAGAATGTTTGTCTGTTATAAGAAAACTTTACAACAGTCCCTATGAATATCAATAAAGTATAACTCTCTTACAGTTCTCTTAAATATTCATAGGCTAGGTAACTCTTCAACATAAACATCATGCATATTCATACAGAAACTCAGCAAAACATGTACAGTTCTGATGAATATTCATATGGGGACCTCCCTAATATAGTCCTCATAAATATTCATAAGGAATCTCTCTAATTAAATATGTATATATTAAATCAAGGGGAATTGAATTCTGGCCTCTTCCCATGAATGTTATTTTTTAATAAAAACTATGTTCTTCTTCAAGCATGAAGATTTGGTAGTCAGCTTTTGTGGGTAATCTTTCTCCAACTCCAGTGATGAAAGGGCATTTTTTTAGGTTTTCTATTCACAAGATAGACTGTAGATAATTTTAGAAGCCCAGGTTGGAATTGTTTAAAGAAGGAGTTAAATAATAAATAATTCTTATTGGCAGATTTTACTACTTTCTGTGAGGAAACTGTCAACAAAATTCACTGTAATTCTTCTTCTGTTACAAAAATAGCATCTTTTTTTTTATTAATAAACAAGGCCTACAGACCTGTGCAATAGGATACATAACATACTTGACCATTGTTTGAAAAGTACTTGCATACTTTTCAAGTACATGTGTGACATCTTCATGTACAATGCAAGTACTAAACATTTTGAACCTGAGTTTAAGCACAAACATCACTCCTGAAAGGCATTGATACACACAACAAAAAATGATTGTAGGTGGTGCCACCAGTCATGTGTTTGAGAAAGCCAATAAAGATGTATGAACAGACAAAATTTCAGGCAGATACTTCAAACAACTCGAGTTATATGCACAGATGCATGAAACAAAAAAAAAAAAAACAATTTTAGGTGGCCTCACAAGTTTTGAATACAACAAAACTATTTGATATGTATGGACATGCAAAATTTCAGGCTGACATGTCAAATCACTCCTGAAAAATGAGCAGGGTCATACACTGCAAAAATTATTGTAGATAAAGCACCACTAGTCTTGTGTAGATGAAGCTGTCTAATATGTATAGTCATGCACAATTTCAGGATTATATATAAAACTTCTCAGTCAGGTGCACTTGGATAACCAAGAGGACAATGGACCATAACTATAGCTCAGACTAGTCAGCTGAGCTAAAAACAAAATTTATAGTGGAACAGACTAGGAACTAAGCATGATAAATTTATACAGATTCATTCTTCTATGCATGGACTTATTTGTGTTGCAGCTGAAGTCAAAGAACTGGATCATTGCAAAAAAAGAATTTTTCATTCTTCTTAGAACTTTCACTCAGGTCAATAACTGATAGAGCAAATGAGTGACAATCAAAATGAAATGCTCGAGCCATTGAGAACACCTGACAGATCAATCTCCGGTCGTTTAGAGACCAACAGTTACAACAATTAGGAACAATGACGGCAACCCAACCAGAAATTGATCCCTACTGCCTCCAATGGGTTCTTGCATCTGACATTCGAGGACCTTCAACTTTCCTTCACCCATTTCTCAACAGCCCCCCTGACCTGTGAAGCTTTAATTTCTTTCCAGCATCATCTTGTTGCTGAATGACCACAAGCATGCAAGAGCTCTAATTACATCTATGTACATCAGCAGGTTGACTTTCATACCATGACATTGGTCCAGATTTCCTCTCATTCTGCTTATACAAAAACTTTTAGATACAGTGAATGATATAAGACATCACATTTTTATCTGTGATTTCATTAAACTCTTGCCTGTAAACAGGGGTACGTGGTAGGTCTGTTATTTTTTAGTGTCACTCAGGCTGCAGTAACCTACCAGGGCTTTGAAAGGTTCTCACAAAAATCACCATAACTACTTATTAAATGATTATCTAAACTGTGTTCAAACGATTGTCTCAACCATGTTCTATTATAGACAAAATCAATGCATATTTAATGAGGTCACAGGTCACCAGACTATTTTAGGGTGTCTTGATATCATATGATATACATACCATCAATGAGGTCTACTCTACAACCATTATAGAAGGTTTAGAGTCCCCAATCTTTATAGAGTCCAAAATCGTTATAGTCTGCAATCTTTATAGAGCCTACAAACTTTTATAGAGTCCCCAATCTTTATAGAGTCCCCAACCTTTATAGAGTCCCCAACCTTTATAGAGTCCCCAACCTTTATAGTGTCTAAAACCTTTATAGAGTCAACAACCTTTACAGAGTCCACAACCTTTATAGCATCCACAACCTTATAGTGTTTACAACCTTTATAGAGTCCACAATGTTTATAGAGTCCAGAACCTTTATAGTCCAGAACTTTTTAGTATCTAAAACCTTTATAGAGTCCACAGCCTTTATAGAGTCCATAATCTTATAGTGTTTACAACCTTTATAATGTCCACAACCTTGAGAGTGTCTAAAACCTTTATAAAGTCTACATCCTTTATTGAGTCTACAACCTTTATAAAGCCTACAACCTTAATAGAGTCCAGAACCTTTTTAGTGTCTAAAACCGTTATAGAGTCCACAACCTTCATAGAGTCTATTACCTATATAGAGTCCACAACCTTTTTAGTGTCTAAAACCTTTATAGAGTCCACAACCTTTATAGAGTCCCCAAACTATATAGAGTCCCCAGCTTTTAAAGAGTTCCCAACCTTTATAGAGTTCCCAACCTTATTGTTTTTACAACTTTTATAGAGTACACAACCTTTATAGTGTCTCAAATCTTTATAGAGTCTAAAATCTTTATAGAGTCTATAACCATTATAAAGCCTACAACCTTAATAGAGTCCACAACCCTTTACAGTATTTACTACCCTTATAGAGTCCAAAACCTTTATAGTGTTTACAACCTTTATAGTACACAACCTTTATAGAGTCCCCAACATTTATAGAGTTCCCAACCTTTAAGTTATAGAGTCCACAATCTTAATAGAGTCCACAACCTTTATAGAGCATACAACCTTAGTGTCTACAACCTTGATAGAGTCTACAAACTTGATTGAGTCTAAAACCTTTATAGTCTACTGTAAAGTCTTGGGTACAAGCCTCAAAATTTATTCCTAAATATCAATGTCAAAAATCCATAACAGCTTATACATGGGCCTAAAAATTTACCACGATTTGCCATGGACAACAAACCAACCTGTCTGACTGGAGGCAAAAATTCCATTCTGGTGTCAACAGCCAATTCCTATGGCATGTATAATTCAATAGTTCTGGCAATAAAAATTATTGTATATATTAGTAATGTTTTTGTTTCTCAATAAATAAATATTGATATTTATATGCAGTGTTACAACAGAATTTACCAGCAAAGTTAAGACTGACCATAAAGGTGCCCACAATATTCCTAGGTGTATTTGACTGACCAGGAATTAACGTGCACTGATGTGCATTTCACTGAGCCGGCTTTGCTAACCTAGCACACATTATACTCCCGTATAAACACAAATGTCAAATTGCTCTACGAAAAAGAAGATTGTGTTCTGTGCGGAACAATATTGTCATGAACAAATTAAAGAAACAACATCTGCACATATGTCTGTTTCAAAAGACCAGGTAACATATTATCCAATAAACCAAAGATGGCTTCAAGTTGACTAGTGCATAACAGCACAGGATATGTTCAGAATCATTCAGAGCTGGTGTGGGATGGTTCATTAGTTTGACGATTGCCTGATTACAATCCAGATCAGCACCCATCCGGTATATGGGTACTGGGAAGCAGCTTGTAGAAAAAAGCCCTAAAATAGGTCACAACTGACACCAGTGTACTGATACACAAGGGGCAAAATTGTCACCCCGTTCTGAAGTTCCTACTAAAAAATTACCCCAATTCCTAGTGAATGACTGCGGCCTAGCTTAAACAGATCTGAGTTCAACATGACATCAATATCACAATGTTATTAGACAAAAGGACACATAAAACATCTGAAAGAATTAGTACTCCACAGATTGTGGATTATAGGTTTAACACCTTCATCAAATAGACAGGAAGGATGCGAATTTTCGAGTGAAAGAATACATAGTTTGATCAAAGGCCGGATGACAGACTTTTTGTCCACATGTTGCCCAAGCCCCTGGTATGTGTGGTTTAATTCTCAGCCTTGCACAAAGGCAATGCATCTCCCTGCAGTTCCCTATGATTAACATATCTGACCGGAGTTAATTAAAACTTGTTAAAACCGTCATTCTTGTGTGTACACAGAATGTATAATACAATCCTCTGACAACATAAATTATTGTCCTTGCTCCATGGATATAAACAATCTGATCAAGCTAGGGACAGGATGCTCTTTCATGTGGCCTTAGGTGATACGCGTGGTCTAGCTTCATGCTTTCTTTACAAATAAGATATAGATCAGCAACAGCAAGTCAGCAACAGTCATGTTTTACTAAATGTCAGATGATCTTAATTACTGCAATATACTAAATACTCATACTTTTTCTATAATAATTAATACTAAGTAATTTAGTTTTATTAAACATTACTAGGATTTTCCTTCTTTACCTGCAAAAATTAGATAATATTATAGTTAATTTTTCCATTCACATGCTTCCACAAACGATGACGTCATCTGCCCAGGTGCCATGAGCTGGGACTTCCTCACAATTCTTAGGGCCAATAATAATTTTCCCCTGCTCTTTAACCTCAAAACTCTGGACCGTCTTATACATGGGTCTGGCTTGTACACAAGATTTTACAGTATATACTGTCTAAAACATTTATCGAGGCGATCTATGACCTTCATTAAGTCTGTAACCTTAACGGAGTCTATAACCTTTATAGAGTCAATTTTATCCAGTCTCTAACCTTTATAGAACCTCTTACCTTTTATAAAGTCTATAACTTTTATTGAGTCTATGACCTTATATTAATTAATAGTCTATAACCTTTAAAGAGTCAGTAACTTTATCAAGAGACTAACCCTAATAGAGTCTCTAGCCTTTACAGAGACTACAACCTTTATAGGTTCCACAACCTTTATTTTATAGTATCTACCCTTTACCAAGTCTCAAACCTTTATTGAGTCTGTAACCAACTTATTCATATGGCCACTGAAGTCTCAGCCATTTTTGTATTAGCCAGGATTTGTTGGATATATATTGCATTATACTGCAAATAAATTATTGCACTGCAGGGTGTTACGGGGTGACAATTAAAAGCATACTGAACTGTCTCGCTAGTGAAGCTTGCTTTTCTAGAGAAGCGGTTGGTTCGCCGGACTTGTACGCCAACGACCTGGGTTCGACTCCGGGATTGGCCCAGGATTTTTCCCCTCAACAATTTGTCTTCATAACAGAATGGGGGCTCGTCTAACGTGACATTTAACTTTGTGGCCCAGGGAATAAGCTCACCAAAGTGTGATAATTAATCTTGTTCTAATAGCAGAACGCTCTTAAGAGGGGGTGTGTTACAGGGTGACATAAAAGCGGACCGAACTGTCTCGCTAGTGAAGCTTGTTTTTTTAATTTTAACTTTTTTGGTATGTTTAGATAAAAATGTCAAATGATAAGGGAAAGTATGATAATAACAGATTCATTTTGCTATACAAGCAAAAGCACTACATAACTAAGGAAATTGTATGATTTTTATCTTCTTGAAAGAAATGTCAGAGCAACTGCAGCTCCAAATTGGTAAGTTTCTATTGAAAATAAAAAAAAAAGTTGATGCAGGTGTTTAATTTAGATGCGGGTGGTGCCTGAGAACCATGCATACCTTTTATTTTTTTGGCCTAATATAAGATTAGTAAAATATACATAATCTGCAACTAATATTACCTTCTTTGTACCACTGGTCTTATTATATGAAGAAATCATGATTCTGCATTATACAGATGACTGAAATAGACTTGTGACCAGAAAATTAATTATACATTTAAAATGAAATATTTGCTTCAGCCTCAATGAATAACTGAAATTTAATGTTATATAGTCACCTGGCCTTCATGGAAAAACATCATAGGCTGGCATGTGGCTGGTACAAATGATATCACAGTTGTGTAACTTAGGTAATTAATTTGATGCATCTTATCCCTAGAAGAACTGGCTGCACTTGGATATTAATTTATGTTGCTTGATAAATACTGACACACAGCTTACAAGGCAGTCCAGGCATTAATTGTGTTTGATATTGGTGCTTTTAACTAATTTGTATTCAAATGGATTACCAAGATATTTTTCTAAATGCTGGTATCATTGTTTTCAATAAATTTGACAGAAGGGCTGCAAATAGTCATGCAGTAGTGGAAACAATTTCAAAATGCATACAAATTTGAAAATATATATATAGATGGCATCACCAGTCTTGTTCAACTAAAACTGATGGACACCCAAGTATTATTGCCTCCCATCAATCCAGTACAAACAAGGGACCCATGGGTCATGGCACTCAGCTTAAGTTTGAAATTTTTGCAAATGCAAAATATTCTATTTTAATGTTTTTCATTTATATAAGAATATGAGAAGCTAAGAGGAAAGAGGCCCTCCTACTTGGTTATAGTAAAGTTCTAAATATATGATTGCAAACTAATACTCCGACAAGACTGTCATGAAGAAAAACAGTAAAAGTTTTGAGATACTGTGATGCATATGAAAATTTACAGATGGACAGGCCAGTGGACAGAATGGACTAATACCTTTATTTCACTTTCAAGGGAATAATGCATTTAAGTTACATTTCATAAACAAATAATGTGTGAAGGTAATTAAGTTTTCAAAAGTTAAATATATGGCCATAATAGTTGAAAATTAATCCCACAAAGTTTGACCAATATTCCTGATTTTAAAACTAAGTTTAAAAGTGTTATTTACACCTAGGCTCGGCCAACTTTAAGAGATATGAATGAAATGCTACAAAGTATTTATATCTTCTTAAATCTTGTTAAATCTATCTTAAATCTATCTCATTTGAATATTAGGATTAAATTCCTGAACAATTTTTTTCTTTAAAAAAATCCAAATTGTCCAAGTCTCAACAAAAAGAATTTATTTAACATTAAAATTATAAGATTCATCTTGTTTATTAGTCCTGTGTATTGAAGGGGTGGGATGGAGGAGGGGTCTCTGAAAAAATGAAAAAATGTGAAATTATAAGATTAATCTTGTTTATAGTACAGGCCTGTCAACAGAATGAGGGGGGGGGGGAGGGGGGGGGGGGAGAGAAAGGCTCCCTGTGGTATTAACAAGAGTGAGGGCTTGCCCCAATGATGGGATTACATGACATCAGGGGAGCATAGCAATGCACTGAATGATCTACAGTGACCAAAGTGGACTGCTTGACAATGTAAGGGAATACAACAAGAGCCTAAAAAAATTCAATAACTAGCCTAATTTTGCAGCTTTTATTTTCAAATTTCAGATTTTATCAGATTAAATCCTTATGTGTACATGCTGTGAAAATTAAATCCAGAGTACTTACAGGAAAAAAATGTGCTGTGGCCAAATATTGGCAAAATTTAAGGTACTGATTTTATATTTATGCTAATAACTTTAAACTAGGGCTGAATGACTGGGGGGGGGGGGGAGTTGCAACACCTATGGATATCAATACAGAATACGGAATAAAATTCAATGGTGCTTACAGGTACTGGTGGTAGTTATAGCACCTCTGCATATACATAAAGGATAACATTTAATCTAAAAGAAATTATTTAAAATATTTAAAAACATGCAGAGAGATGGAAAACAAAGCAAATAACTTTAATTTCCATTCTACTGAGACAGGAAAATAATGAACAAATATTTGCATATGATCCTATTTTTTCTTTTGTTAAGTCATTTTTTTTAAGTTTATAAATTTTACTATATATTTGCAGTATATCATATATATCTGAATATTTGAATTGATTCACAAATCTAAATTGCATCAACATTTATACTTAATTTAGTCAGGTAACATCAAATTATGCACACAGATATATAAATATATATTTTTTATGAAATATTTTTAATTTTGCAAAGCAATACTATATATGAAAATAACATTCGAGATTTCACAATTTAAATTGCACCTTTATTTATCAATGATTTGCTTCATATATTATCAAATTATGCCTAATGATGGGTTAAATTATATTTTGTTTAATTATTTAAAAGGAAATAATTTCTTTAAAATGCTACATCAGATCAATGTGGCATCTCTTGGATTACTTTTTGAATTAATATTTCAAGAAAAGTTGTGCACACTGGATCAAAAACAGCTTTACATTTAAAGAAATACAGTTGACAATAACAAACCATGTATTGCAATATAATTGGTAAGGTGGTTGTGTGTGTGTGGGGGGGGGGAGGATGTTAGGGTAGGGCACATGAGAATAAGTGTATGTTTATTACAGCAGGGCTGTTCTGCCAGTGCTGCATCACTATAAGGTAACCGAGGCAAGGCTGTAGTGAGCAAAAGTGGGGTCTTGGATGTACAAAATGCAAATACATTAGAGCATCTGAAAAACTTCAATAATATGGTAATAAATATAAGCTGTATTATGAGTTGTTGTTGTTTAGCTTATGTATGATTTTGATAGTACCTTTGGAGACAGGGAGAGGACTGATTTCATTTATTTTATTAACAAATGGAGTACTATTGTCACACAGATTTTGACTTGGCCATATAACTTATAAGCAGAACATATAATATAAGAGTTTAACTATTTTTTTTAAAAAATTACAAATATTGTCCCAAATATAATTTTTATTAAAAATAATAAGAGAATCATATGATTTTTTAAAATAAAATATAACTGAAATGAGTACATATTCATATTCGTATTTAAATACAATTGCAAAGTATTCACATCATGTTTGGTATTTATTCAGTTTTCACCAAACAATGATGTTGAGAATCCAGAATATACAAAATTTACACATTTAAATAATGATCTTAAGTACCTGGTTTTATGGCTTTTATTTATATTAAAAGAAAATAAATGTAATATATTCATTTGGACTAATTTCACATCAATGTACACACTAGACACAGTAGGAATCTAGATTAATATTATCAACTGCATCTTTGTCAATCATTAATTTTCTTCATATGATCCCTAATGATTAGTTATGAATAATATGATTAACTTTTTTATCATTAAAATTGAACTGAAAAATACTATAGGTGACTGCATGGTGTTATTTGGAATACGTGACATTCTATCCATCGATACAAGATTCTTATATCATCAGTAACTGCAAGTTAATTTCCTTTTATTATAAACTAACAAATTCCTTTCCTTTTTTTTCTTTAATTTGTTATTAAAGACCTATAAAAATTTATTAATTTATTGTTTATTGTTATGTTGTTGGTTAAAACTACTAGATGAGTTGGGTTGGACACCTGGATCAACTGTGGCTGACCATAAGGTGCCTGGCTGCCCCAGTGTATGCGTGGCCTCAAGCATGCATAATTTGCTGAAAGTTCAACAAAGTCAACATACAGGTGACTCAAGAGGGGCTGAAGAGAGCCAAGGTCTGACATGGTCTCATACAAACATTAATAAAAGCTACAATTTTTGGCCAATTTCTTTCAGCTTTCTAAACTAAAAAGATGAAATCCTTACGTGTGCATGATATGAAAATTATATCAACAGTGCTCACAGGAAACAAACGTGCCTTGGTCAAAGTTGGGCAAAATTTAAGGTACTAATAACTTATATTTATACTAATAACTTATAAAATTTGAAAAATTCAGAACTAATTTTGGGTATTCAATTGAATCTTGATTAAATAATGTTACATCCCTGACAAAAAATCTCTAGCTTCAGCAATCCCTTTGTTAAGGGAGTAAATATATTTCTTGATTTTTTACAAAGTGCATTATGTTTGCGCCCATAACTTAAAACAATTACGCAATACTGACATTATTTCTGGCATGTGCATAGCTATCTATTAGCTTTTAAAATGCTAATATACATGAAAACCTTAAGAAATAAAAATATTTTGCAGTTGCTAATATTTTTTTCCTAAATTCAGCTGAGCAATGTGACCCATGGACCCCTTGTTTACAAATTTTTTTCTCTATTTTTAAGACCTTTAAAAATGTGAACATCTATTAACAGGGCACAAAATCGTAAAGACTGAGCCTAGAATCTTAATTTTTGACACACTGAGAGACCTATGAAAAGTCTCCATGGAAACCAGAAATTAGGTCTCTGTTACTCATATCCTTCGAGCTATGGGGCCCCAAAGTACCCCCCAGAATAGTCAAAAATTTCATACAAAAACTTCAATATAATAAGAATTTTCCAGAATAATGGAAATTTGATAAAAAAAAACTGCAACATCTCAATAACTACAACACTGATGGTCATGATTTGTGGCATACATATTGATCAAGATGTGTTCCATCAGTTCCTGCAGACTGGTGGAGCCACCTGTATTTTTTCAAATTTTTACAATTTTTTTTCTCTATTTTTGAGACTTTTAAGGATATAGTTATCTGTCAACAGGGTACAAATCATAACGACTGCACCTAGAATCTTCATTCTTGATACACAGGGAGAACCATGAAAAGTCTCCATGGAAACCTGAAATTAGGTCTCTGTTACCCATATCCTTTGAGCTATGGCACTCCAAAATACAGCTCAGAATAATAGAAAATTTGATACAAATGCTGAAGTATCTGAACAACTAATGCAGAGATCACCATGATTCTTTGCATGGATATTGATAATAGAGTGTTTCATCAGTTTCTGCAGACTGGTGGCACCACCTGTATTTGTTCGGGTTTTTTAGCTCAGCTGAATATAGGTCATCTATATGGCATAACTTCAAAAAATTTAGCAATACTGACCTAATTTTTGGTAGGTACATAGGAAATGTATGGAAAAATATGAATATTTACTATGATCAAATTCAGATCAGGGGTTTTGATATTAGGCAGTCTTGAAGTGTAAGGCCAAAAAAAATTAAAGGTATGGTTCTCAGGCACCGCCCGCATCAATTTTAAACCCCCGCATAAAAAATTTTTATTTTGATTTTCAATGAAAACTTTCCAATTTTGAGCTGCTGCCGCTCCGACATTTCTTTCAAGAAGATAAAACCATACAATTTCCTTTGTTTTGTAGTGCTTTTACTTATTTAGCAAAATAAAACTGTTATTTTCATGCTTTTCCCTTATCATTTGACATTTTAATCGAAACATACAAAAACATTTAAAATAAAAAAAGCGCCCGCCCGCATTGATTTATGAAAAAAAGTGCCTGAGAACCATACCTTTTTTTTATTTTGGCCTAACAATTGGTTTTTAATGGAAAATGAAGGTTTTTCCTTAATATCTCGAAGGAACGAAGTCTTAGTGACCCAATTTTCAGTATGGTAGGAGATTTTTGGGACATCTAACTGTATGCAAAATTTGGATTCGTAGGTCCATCAGTTTCAAAATGTGCCCTGTTAACGGCCGGATGGCCGGACAGACGGATGACGGACAAAGGATCACGACTATAGCTCAGATGACTTATAGTCAGCTGAGCTAAAAATCGAAAAATTCAGGCGCCACCAGTCTGCAGGAACTGATGCAACATCTCATGATCAATATGTATGCCAAAAATCATGACCATCAGTGATGTAGTTAGTGAGATATTGAAGTTTTTGTATGAAATTTTTGACTATTCTGGGGGGTATTTTTGGGCCCTATAGCTCAAAGGATATGGGTAACAGAGACCTAATTTCTGGTTTCCAAGGAGATTTTTCATGGACCTCTCAGAATATCAAGTTACAAGATTCTAGGTCCAGCGGTTATGATTTGTGCTTGGTAACGGACAGACGGACGACGGACAAAGAGTGATCACTATAGCTCAGATAACTTACAATCAGCTGAGCTAAAAAAATTGAAAATATTTTTGCAGCACTATGAGTCTTTTTCTCCTGAAACCATCAATGCTCAATCAACTGATCAACCATTCAATGGGCAATCAACTGATAAACCTGTCAATGCTCAATCAACTGACAAACCTATCAATGATCAATCAACTGAAAAACCTATCAAAGATCAATCAACTGATAAACCTATCAAAGATCAATCAACTGATAAACCTATCAATGATCAATCAACTGATAAACACTTCAATGATCAATCTACTGATAAACCTATCAATGATAAATCAACTGATAAACCTATCAAAGATCAATCAACTGATAAACCTGTCAATGATCAATCAACTGATAAACCTATCAATGATCAATCTACCGAAAAACCTATCAATGACTGATCAACTGATAAACCTATCAATGATCAATCAACTGAGCAACCTATCAAAGATCAATCAATTGATAAACCTATCAATGATTAATCAACTGATAAACCTATCAATGATCTATTAACTGATAAACCTTTCAATGATCACACAACTAAAAAACTGTTCAATGCTCAATTAACTGATAAACTTCCAATGATCATTCAACTGACAAACCTATATGATAAATCAAATGATACAACTTATCAATGATCAATCAACTAAAAGCCTATTGATGCTCACTCAACTGATAAACCCTTCAATGATTAATCACCTGATTAAACTATCAATGATCAATCAACTGATAAACCTATCAATGATAAATCAACTGATAATCCTATCAATGCTCATTCAATTGATAAAACTATCAATGATCAATCACCTGATAAATCTAACAATGATCAAGTACCTGATAAATCTATAGATGATCAATTACCTGATAAAATTATAAATGATCAATCAACCATTACATCTATCAATTATCAATTACCTGATACACCATTCAATGATCAATCAGCTGAATAAACTATCAATGACCAATCAACTGATAAAACCTATCAATGATCAATCAACTGATAAAATCTACCAATGATCAATCACCTGATAAATCTAACAATAATCAAGTACCTGATAAATCTATACATGATCAATTATCTGCTAATCTATACATGATCAATAACCTTATAAAACTACCAATGATCAATCAACTGATATAACAACTGATGATCAATCAACTGATACAACTATCAATGATCAATCAACTGATACAACTATCAATGATCAATCAATTGATAAATCTATAGATGATCAATTACCTATTACAACTATCAATGATCAATGAGCTGATAAATCTATAGATGATCAATTACCTGATAAAACAATCGATAATCAATCAACTGACAAATCTATAGATGATCAATCAACTGATACAACTATCAATGATCAATCAACTGATAAACCTATCAATGATAAATCAACTGATAATCCTATCAATTCTCATTCAATTGACAAAACTATCAATGATCAATCACCTGATTAATCTAACAATGATCAAGTACCTGATAAATCTATAGATGATCAATTACATGATAAATCTGTAGATGATCAATTACCTTATAAAACTATCGATGATCAATCAACTGATGCATCTATCAATGATCAATCAACTGATAAATCTATAGATGATCAATTACCTGATAAAACTATCGATGATCAATCACCTGATTTAACTATCAATGATCAATCAACTGATACAACTTATCAATGACAAATCAACTAATAATCCTATCAATGATCATTCAATTGATAAAACTATTAATGATCAATCACCTGATCAATCTGACAATGATAAAGTACCTGATAAATCTATAGATGATCAATTACCTTATAAAACTATCCAGGATCAATAAACTGATACAACTATCAATAATCAATCAACTGATACAACTATCGATAATCAATCAACTGATAAATCTATAGATGATCAATTACCTATTATAACTATCGATGATCAATCAACTGATACAACTAACAATGATCAATCAACTGATAAATCTATAGATGATCAACTAGAATACGGGTAGTCGACAAGCGACTACGTGTATCTGCCAAAATCAGAAAAGGACGGGTGAAGTGAGGCATGGATTGAGTGGCAAGGGGATATAGAGTTACATGTGTTACATATTAGAATGGATCTCTGCCACATAAACATGATTGTAGGTGGTGCCACGTGTTATTTGAACGAGAAACTATCCAAGATGTATACACATGCAAAATTTCATGTGGAAAAATCAAACCACTGCAGAGATATGAGTGATTTTATCCCACAGCATACAAACAGATGGAAGCTGTGCAAAAATGGCTGCAGGTGGCGCCACCATTTTTGTGTATGTTATAAAGCTATCCAAGGGCTACATTTGTGTAAAATTTTTTTCCTGATTGGTCAAACGAGTCCGGAGATATAAGCATTAATGTCTGCAGCGTCAACGTGAATGTAGGTGGCGCCACCTGTCATAAAATCAAGAAAGCTATCCAGGATGTATACGCATGCCGCATTACAGGTAATTTGGTCAAACCACTGCAGAGATATGAGTGATTTTAACCCAAGGCAGACAAACAGATGGAAGCTGTGCAAAAATGGCTGCAGGTGGCTCCACCATTTTTGCGTATGTTATAAAGCTATCCAAGGGCTATATTTGTACCAATTTTTTTTCCTGATCGATCAAAAGGTTCTCAAGACATGTGGGTTTATGTGTGGAAGCAGAAGCACAAAACTTTGTTTTGGCGGATACAATTACCTGATAAAACTATCGACGATCAATCAACTGATAAATCTATAGATGATCAAGTACCTGATTTAAATTTTGATGATCAATCAACTTATACAACTATCAATGATTAATCAACAATCCGGGTTATGAAAGAGTTAAGTAACAGACACAACTGATGTAATTCCCCAATTTTTCACTGACTCAGATATATAGTGAATTATCCCTAAGGCTCAGATATATAGACTGATCCCTAGTGAGGTTCAGACAGACAAAGGCTGATCACTATGGCTCAGACAGACATAGACTGATCCCTATGGCTCAGAAAGATAAAGACTGATCCCTGTGGCTCAGACAGACAAACACTTTACCCATGGCTCAGACAGAGAAAGACTGATCCCTATGGCTCAGACAGAGAAAGACTGATCCCTATGGCTCTGACAGATATAGACTGATCCCTATGGCTCAGGCAGACAAAGACTTATCCCTATGGCTCAGACAGACAAAGACTGATCCCTATGGCTCAGACAGACAAAGACAGTTACCTATGGCTCATCAGACGAACAAAGACTGATCCCTATGGCTCAGACAGGCAAAGTCTGATCCCTATGGCTCTGATAGATATAGACTGATCTCTATGGCTCAGACAGACAAAGACTGATCCCTATGGCTCAGACAGACAAAGACTGATCCCTATTGCTCAAAACAGAAAATAAACTGATCCCTATTGCTCAGGCAGACAAAGACTTATCCCCATGGCTTAGACCGACAAAGACTGATCCCTATGGCTCAAAACAGACAAAGACTGATCCCTATGGCTCAGGCAGACAAAGACTTATCCCTATGGCTTAGACAGACAAAGACTGATCCCTATGGCTCAGACAGACAATGACAGTTACATATGACTCATCAGACAGACAAAGATTGGTCCCTATGGCTCAGACTGACAGAGACTGTTCCCCATGGCTAATACTTTTTAATTTTATCATGCACAAAAACCTCTCTTCACTGATGTGATTGACAGAAGCTGTTGCCAAATCCTCCATCTCTAACAATCAGTCATGTAGGTGGTCCCACGAAATTTGTAAGACCATCGCATTTCCACAGATGACTAGCCCAAGATGGTCTTGGATAGTCTTAATAAGTCACATGACAAGTCACAAGTGGTCAATGAATGTCATGCCATATTTGTGTGATAGTCTTATCAACTGAACTGTTTTTTCCCCCCATAAAAATCACAGCTGGTTTGTGCACCAGCCTGTGTTGCCTGAGACTGTGATAATAGGTGATTGTAGCTTGGGTGCGACTGAAGCCTTAGCTAAAACAGTGTTGAGCCTATGTACTGTTCTTCATGTACTGACCCACTGTGAGTTAAACATATACAATATTGTCACAGGTTGGATTGAGTTCTGTCTCTGATCCAGAATTCTGTAAACAGGACCATTAATAAGAAGTAAAGGAAACTCCCTCACCCCAAAGAACATCAGGCAGAGGAGCTGACATTTACAGTTGACATTAGTTATGACTAATGAGGATTTCTAACCAGCTAATTATCCAACAGCTGTCAATCTTCTGCTGACTGCTTGAAACCCAAGCCCTGTTCCCTAGATCTGCGACAATCAACCTGTGAAAGGAGGTCTTGAAGAAGAGAGGTCATATATTACATTAACCTATGCTTTACAAAAACCATCAGAGCTAGCAGTGCCATATTCTATGGAAGAATCAGTCACATGTCAAACGTATTGGATTGAGCTCATGTTGGTGCCATCTGCATTTATCTGCATCTTATAGGGAAAAAGCTGGAAACCCTTTAAAAATCTTAGACTTTTCAGAAACTGTCAACCTAAATTGTTTTATATTTCACTGAAATGATTCCAGGAATAAGCTCTTTCAAATTTGTTCCTGAACTTAGGCATTTCACCAAATAGGCATAATAAAAAATCCAATCTTAGAAACAGCTGGAGATATCATCACCAAATTATATGCATGCAGATGTTGGTCGCACTCAGATTTGAAAATGAAGTTTTGTTTTTCTTCTTTACATCCATTCTGACATGCCTTCTGCCTTAGGCAAGCTGTAAAAATGTACCACACTTTACTATAAAAAGAGAAAGGGAAAAGGCATAGGGAAAAGGGCACAAATTAGGGGGGGGGAAGAAAAATGTATATTATGACATTTGTATTTTGCATATTACTTTTTTCAAATATAACCTGTGACTGTTATTCCTACATTTGTGAGGAAAAGTCTCCTACATTTTAACAGTTGGATTGTGGACATAAAATCATATTTTATATATTAAATGGAATGGAATATTGAATAATTTTGCTGTATGAAACATTTTACCTTTTTTTAAATTAAAATCTAGATAAATCAGGAAACACTGAGGAAATACTGGTAGGAATATTATATAAAATTTTGCAAATCCTGTCTCACTTTCCAATTTTGTCCTCATATTATCTGGTGTTTCTCAAGTCACTGCTCATGTGGCTCGTTCTAGATGTAAAGCCAATGTCACATTGGGACAAATCACAGATAACAGCTCCTATTGAAACCTTGTAAAGGTGAAATTTCCTGATACTTTGAACATGGTACATTTAAAATTATACATCTCTGTTAGATATACAGAATATACAAACAAAGCCAGTTATTCCCAAGTCTGTTAACCAAAAATACCACTTATTTGCAATTAATTCAGAAAACCAAAAGCATTTCTTATGTTATTATTATAATTGCCCCCCCCCCCCCCCCATAATCAGACACCTCATAATCGCAAACTCCTGATTAATACAAGGGAAAATATAGGCAGAACAGTAGAAAACTCACATTAACTGCAACTACTTACCCAAGTCAGTGATTTGCGTTGGCGTAATCCTCAGAATTATCAAAGACTGGAACCTAAATGGTAGCCATTATAATAACTGCAGATCCGATATAGAGAGTGGGCGAAATAACATGCGGACAAACAGCCTTAATTACCCTGTGCTCAGTGAAATATTTCAATACAGGACACCACGCACTACTCTTCAGGATAACAATGGCAGATCAACATTGCATCATGCATTTCAAACACCTTGATCATGAGAGCAACTCTTAATTAGCTTGAGTTTTAGAGGTCTTTGTTATGGTCAAGAAACAAACTTTGTTGTTTAATTTATACTTTATCATCATACAAATAGTTTTACAATACTAATGGCAATTGAACTAGGTATTAAGCGGTTCAATAGATCATTTGGCTGCTCCTTACACATGGTAAAAGGTGAACTTCTTCTTATGAAAATTTGGTTTATTGCAATTAATTTGCTTGACAAAAGCTTCTTGGAAATAAGCTGCTTTGTCTGTATAACTAGCTGTCTGACAATGGTGTCACTGACTTGTCCCTGAAAAGTGTTGATATCATTATATTAAGAATAGCATATTAAAATCCCACCAACAGTTCATAAAATAAATGAAATGGTTATTATCCCTACAACAAGTCTGCCCATTAGAGGAAGTATGAAATTTCCTGATTTTTTTCATGTTTATGGTACATTTTCGTTGAACCAATCAGAAACAGCAGTGTCTCTTGGTACTAATAAGAACAAATAGTCTGATAATGGCATCACTGAATTGTCCCTGAATAAGGCTGATATCATTATAAGAATAAAATTATAAAATCACACCAACAGTTCACAGAATTAAAGGGACATAATTAAGAGCAATATTATGCCTATTCTTTCACACTATCAGTTCAGTTTTGCTTTTGGTTTATACTTAAGTTTCCCAGCAAAACCATCCCAGCACACAGTCTCATACGCTCCATAAGCAGCGGCTACGCTACGCTCAACTATTTGCTACACTACCCGCTGCATTAAAGCACGGTTAACAAGGCTGCGTGACTGGAAGTCTGTTTGTGAGCGGAAGCACACAGTGTTTCAGCCAGGGGGAATATGCATTACATTTTTCTGGGCCAAGTCACTCAGGGCATCTCCTGATTGACACGTGTTGTGGCTCTGCAATGCACCTGGCCCTGCATGCTGTGTTTATGTTGACACCTGTGATCACATCCTGTCCAAAGTTTTTTACAGTAAGCAAATGGTTTCAAGGCAATATTTTTGCAGGTATATATTTATTTTAAAGGGAAGTAGCTATTTTTCTTGTTAATTTAACATGCTTTACAGGTGATTGGGCCCATTTAATGGACTGGTTATGGAACTATCTTAAAACATGTACAGCCATCAGTGCAAGTACCAGTATATGATTCCTGAATTTTTTTTTATGTTCATGGTACATGTTCATTAGCTGAATCAGAAATCAGCATGTGTCTCTTGGTAATAAATAAGAACAAGTAAGTCTGACAGTGGCATTAGCAACTTCTCCCTGAAAAAGAAGGGATAAGATTACAAAAATAAGATTAATAATCCCACCAACAGATCAGAATATTAATGAACTGATTTGGAACTACCCCTAAAACTTGAACTGTATGGCATGTCCAGACAACAGAGCAAGTATGAAATTTCCTGATTTTTGGAATAGCTATGGTACATTTTCTTTGACTTATTAGGAAATCAGCATGACTGTCCATAAGTAAGAAATAAGAACAAATTGTATGACAATGGCATTGCCAACTTGTCCCTGAAAAGTGGGGACAAGACTATAAATATAAAATAAATAATCCCACCAAGAGATCAGAATATTTATGAACCAGTTAAGGAACTACTCCTACAACTTAACCTGTATGGCATGTCCAGTAATCAGAGCAAGTTGGAAACTTCCTGATTTTAGGAATGTTTAGGGTGGTACATTTTGAATCAATCAGGAAACAGCATGTTTCTCTCCGTATTAAACAGAACAAGTAATCTGATGATGGCATTACTGAATTGTGCCTGAGAAGTGGGGATATTCTGATAGGATTAATTATAAAAATAAAATAACATAATCCCACTACCCACCTGAATATTAATGAACTATCCCTACAACTTAAAAGGGACATAATCAGGATCAATATTATGCCTGTTCTTTCACACTATCTGTTCAGTTTTGCTTTATACAAAAGTTTCCCAGCAAAACAATCCCAGCACACAGATTCAGTACCTCACGTACGGCTGTTTAACACCTTGTTATGGCTGTGCGTGTTGGTAAACATAGTCCACATCTATCTGTTTACCAGAACAAGGCCATGTGACCTGAGGTCCAATTAAGAGGGGCAACACACAGTGTTTCAGGGGAACATGTATCATATTTATTTGGCCAAGTCAGTCAGGGCATCTGCTGATTAACACGTGTCGTGGCTCCGCGCTGCACACTGCCCCACACACTGTGTTAATGTTGACACCTACGATCGCGCCCGGATCATCGTTTTTTTTTACTCTCCTTTACCTGAGTAAGCAAAAGGTTTCAAGGAAATATTTTGTCAGATATAGATATATTTTAAAGGGAAGAAGCTATTTTTTATGTTAACTCAACATGCTTTATATGTGATAAGGCCCCTTTAACTGTATGACTGACATGTCCACCCTTCAGAGCAAGCATAAAATTTCCTGATTTTCAGAATGTTTATGGTGTATCTTCATTGACTCAGAAAACAGCATGCAGGTCTCTTGGTAATGAAATACCCCAAACAGTCTGACACAGGATTCACTTATTTATCCCTTAAAATTGAGGATATCATTATAAAATAAAATATGATAATCCAGACAATATGTGGAGGCACAAAATAATTTGTCAACAAGGGACCCATGGGTCACGGCGCTCAGCTGTTATATATGATAAAAAATATGAATTGGGAATGAGGCACATGCTGGTTTTGTGTGGTAATAAATATAAGCTTTATTATGAGTTGTTGGTGTTTAGCTTATGTATGATTTTGATAGTATCTTTGGAGACAGGGAAGAGGATTGATTTCCTTTATTTTATTAACAAATGGAGTGCTATTGTCACACAGATTTTGACTTAATTAATAATTGGCCATATAACTTATAAGCAGCACATATAATAAAAGAGTTTAACTATTTATTAAAATTTATTGTGCCAATATAATTTTTATTTTAAAAAAATAATAAGAAAATTATATGATTTTTTAAAAATAAAATATAACTGAAATGATTATTAAAATAATATTATAGAATATATTCATCAATGTATTCATGATTACATTTTGAAAGTATCTGCACTGGTATTCAAATACTTTTAATTTTTACCTGAATTCCCATTCTTATGCAATAAAATTTTTTAATGCAGTACATATTCATATTTGTATTCAAATACATTTGCAAAGCATTCGCACAATGTCTAGTATTTATTCAGTTTTAGCCAAACAATGATGTTGAGAATCCAGAATATACAAAATTCATAAATTTAAATAATGATCATAAGTACCTGGTTTTATGGCTTTTATTTATATTAAAAAAAATAAATGTAATATATTCACTTTGGACTGCTTATACATCAATCTACACACTAGACACAGTAGGAATCTAGATTAATATTATCAACTTCATCTTTGTCTATCATTAATTTCCTTTTATATGATCCCTAATGATTAATAATGAATAATATGATTTATTTTTTTATCATTAAAATTGAACTGAAAAATACCATAGGTGACTGCATGGTGTTATTTGGAATAACATTGACATTGACATTCTATCCGTCTCCATACAAGATTCTTACATCATCAGTAACTGCAAGTTAATTTTCTTTTACTCATCAACTAACAAATTCCTTTTCTATTAATTTTTCTTTAATTTGTTATTAAAAACCAATTAAATATTATTAATTTATTGTTTATTGTTATGTTGTTTTTCAAAACAACTACTAGATGAGTTGGGTTGGACACCTGGATCAACTGTGGCTGACCATAAGGTGCCTGGCTGCCCCAGTGTATGCCTCGCCTCAAGCGTGCATAATTTAATGAAAGGTCAACAAGGTCAACATACAGGTGACTGAAGAGGGGCTGGGTAGAGCCTGGGTCTGACATGGTCTCATAAAAACATTAATAAAAGCTACAATATTTGGCCAATTTTTTTCAGCTTTCCAAACTAAAAAGATGAAATCCTTACGTTTGCATGATATGAAAATTATATCAACAGTGCTCTCAGGAAACAAATGAGTCATGGTCAAAGTTGGGCAAAATTTAAGGTACTAATTTTATATTTATACTAATAACTTATAAAATTTGAAAAATTCAGAACTAATTTTGGGTATTCAATTGAACCTTGATTAAATAATGTTACATCCCTGACAAAAAATCTCTAGCTTCAGCAATCCTCTTGTTAAGGGAGTAAATATATTTCTTGATTTTTTAAAAAGTGCATTATGTTTGGGCCCATAACTTATAACAATTACGCAATACTGACATCATTTCTGGCATGTGCATAGCGAATGTATAGAAAAATATGTATATTATATATGATCAAAGTCAGATCAGTGGTTTTGATATTAGGCAGTCTTAAAGTGTAACAACGGGTTTTTAATGGAAAAATGAAGTTTTTCATTAATATCTCAAAGGAATTAAGTCCTAGTGACCAAATTCTTGGCATGGTAGGGGATTTTGGAGACATCTAACTGTATGCCAAATTTAAGGAACTTAGAGCTGAAGCTGGGGAGCTGAGCTCTAGCAAACTGCATACTAGCTTGATGTAAACAATATGTGACATGGTGTTTGAAAACTTGAATAAAATCTACAGTTTTTGATCAACTGGTTTCAAATTTTTGGTGTTAACACTTGAAATGCTAACAAAAACATGCTTTGAAAATTAAATCCACAGAAGTTACAGGAAAAAAACGTGCCATGATCAATCTTGGGCAAAATTTAAGGTACCAATTTTATATTTTTGCCAATATTTAAAAAAATTCAACAGATTTTGAACTAATTTTTGGTATACAATTAAATTTTGATTAAAGTTATATTACTGAAAAAAGTCCCTACCTTTAACACTTTTGGTCTTAAGTGACCAAATATCTTTCCTGATTTTTTTACAAAGTCCATTATGTTTGGGCCAATAACTTTTTTAAATTAGATAACACTGACTTAATTTCTGGCATGCACATAGGAACTATATAAAGGAATATTTATAGTAAATATGAAGAAAACCAGATGAGTGGTTTTGATATAAGGCAGTCCTGAAGTGTGAAAATAGATTTCTGATGAAAAATTGAGGTTTTTCCTTGATATCTCGAAGGAACAAAGTCCTATTGCCCCAATTTTTGGCATGGTAGGAGATTTTGGGGGCATCTAACTGTATGCTGAATTTCAGATTTGTAGGTCCAATGGTGTGGAAACATGCCAGTCTTACGGACAGACATCCGGCTAGACAGACAGTCGGACAGACAGACGGACGACGGACAATGGACCAAGACTGTAGCTCAGCTGAGCTAAAAAAACATTAGATGTGACCAGTGTTGGGGCCAGGTACAAGTGAAAGTACCTAGGTACAGGTACAGGTACTTTTGAATTGGCCAGGTACAGGTACAGGTACAGGTACAGGTACAGGTACTTGATTTTCTCAGAGTATCTAAGTTCAGGTACAGGTACTTTAGAAAGTACCTAAGTACAGGTACAGGTACATTTATTTTATGACCACTTCGAAGACGTTTTTAAATATAAGAATAGAGGCATAAATTCACATTTATATGCAAGTTAAAATGCCTCTTTTTCTATCAAACAATATTGAAGTCGTTTGCTAAAGTAAATTCTAAGTATAAAGTATAAATATAAGTATAAAGTATATTATCACCCTGATGGCTTGCTGATTATTTTACACTACAGGTAATCAATTTTAATACTTATAGAGGAAAAAACTTAAAAAGATGAAAATATGAAAATGTACCTGGAGTACCTTGTACTAGGTACAGGTACTTTAGTTCCAGGTACAGGTACAGGTACAAGGTACTTCCTACTCATGATTGGCACGTACAGGTACAGGTACAAGTACCTGGCTCCATCCCTGGATGTGACATCACTTATTGTCTTGTGACCCCTGACCATCAGCAGGGGATGCTTGGATTACAATCAACCACTGTCACAGTTTGTCATCTATTTATGGCTACATCATCAGGGGTCATGTGAACTTTTTGCACTGAGTGGCACAGCAGATCATGGCTGCACTTGTCACCTGCATATCCCTGTATAACAAGAAATGTATAGCAGTACATACAGTCGCGACTTGACATTCCGACCCTTAACAATCCGAAAACCTTGCAATCCGACGGTATTTGGTAAAAAATGAACGGGAACCACAGAAATTAGCCTTCAAAAACTGACAGCCTTGGATTCTGACTCTGACATTACATTTTCCGACACAAACAAGGATACCGACGTATTTTTTTACTTGACAATCTGACCAGATTATGCAATGCATGGTCCATTGATGTCTGTCGTGGGGCTTGTGCACACAGACCCCTGACCAATTAGGCGTGAAATCCAGCGATGTGTATTGTTCTAACCGTACACTAGAACCAATTACTGAGTCAATTTGTCTCCCTTATTAAGTCAGTTTGGATCCGAATGTGGTGGACATGAGCTTCTTCATTTCACATTGTATCTTGACCCTCCATCAGCTTTTTTTATTTGACAATCTGACAGCCTTGCAATCCAACATAAATTAGGGTATTACATTTAGTGTCGGATTATCAAGTCACGACTGTAACGTGTCGACCCAGTTTTTCACAGGATATCCAAAATGTAGCCTCCTTTTTCAACTTCTGTCCTTCATTCATGTAGCTATAAGTAACAATACCACTCCCCTCCAAAACACTGGTAATCTCAGGCTTCAATCTAAACAATCCTGATATGGTAACATGAGAGCGGAGTAAATAAGTCCAAAAAACAAACGTAAAATATCAATTTTATAATCGATCATAAGATTACTCAAATGCAAAGCAGTGAGCAATAATCAATCTTTTTACACAATATATTACTCAGATAAACCTAATTACATGATTGGAATTTGATTTTTAAAATCATTATGCATTAAAGGAATGGTTGCACTGTCTATCAAATGAAAATTTAAGTAATCATAAGAATTCAAAAAGGAATTATCAAACCTTGTGGATTTAAGTTTTTTTGTGCACTGGACTAGGCAAAATCAAGAAGTGATAACCTGTAGTTAAGGCATTAGAGCATTTACACCTCTGAGGTCCTACTGAGATTTTTTCGTCATTAAGGATATGGTGGAAACTCAATTAAGGACCTTATTTAATTCCTTATTAATTAATTACTTATTTAATAAATTAGTTTATGCATCCTGCCCCGGGGCGGGGGGGGGGGGGGTGGAATGCAGAGGGGAAGTTGAAGCCTGGCTATGCAAAGCTGCCTGAGTGTGGTGTTATTACATAACACAGGTGAGGGCTCCATCACCCACAACACACCATTGTTAAACTGAGCTGGCCTGACGTAAAAAATACTTTACATGGTGTAAAAAAAATTGGATAAAAGCTACACTTTTAAATCAATTCCTTGGAAATTTCAGATTTTAAAAGATTAAATCCATATGTATACATGCGGTAAAATTTAATCAACAGTTCTTACTGCTGTGGCCAAAGTTGGATAAAATTTTAATTACAGGTTTTTTTATTTAAGCTTAAATAACTTTAAAAAAATGTAAATCCAAATATAATTTTGGGTATACATTTGAATCTTGATTAAATTAAGTTTTATCCTTGAAAACAAGGTCAACAGGCCTAATGCAAACCTGTGCAATGGTTTATACACCAGGTATAATGCTCCAATGTTAGACCATTACTTTTCAAGTAGGCCTACATGTCTTGTATACAACGAAGGTATCAGAGATGTATACATATGCCCAATTTTAGGCTGATATCCCCTCCTGAGAAATAAGCAGGGACATACACTATGCAAAAATTATTGTAGGTGGCGCCACCAGTCTTGTATACAACAAATCTTTATGATATGTATAAATATGCCGAATTTCAGGCTGATATATCAAATTCCTCTGGAGAAATAAGCAGGCACATACACTGTGCAAAAGTCATTGTCGGTGGTGACACCTGTCTTGTGAACAAGAAAGCCATCAAAGACATATAGAGAGGTCAAAATATCAGGCCAATACATCAAACTACTCTTGAGTTTGATGCACTGAGTTGACAAGGCTTAGGTGAGAAAGGCAGTTGCCCCAATTGAACTGTGACAAATTGCTGGCTCAATTAAGCTACTGCACTGAGTGAACTCTTGACCTGCACCTGGTTAGACTGGGTGAACTTTTGACCTGTACCAGGCTGCACTGAGTGAACCCTTGACCTGTTGCATAATCTGACACAGCTGGCAGTTTGCCAAAGCTATAAATAGATCCAGACTGACCTTTGGCGCCAAATCTGAAACAGTTGCCAGTCTGCCAAAACTATAAATAGATCCCGGCTGACCTTTGGACTGTTGCTAAATTTGAAATAGTTGGCAGTCTGCCAAGCTATTTAACCTGAAATCTAAATGTCTAGTGGCATGATGTAATAGATGCTGATAAACTGGTGCCAGGCTAGCTGTAACTGCTTTACACAGCTAACATATATGGTAAAATGACTCCATTCAATCTCCATAATTCAGCCAAAAATCATTCATGTGGAACCATTAAAGACAATTATTATAAGAATAATTGTGGGGATTATTCTTGTAAAATATTAAACAAACTGGCTTCAGTCGAAAAAAGTTTTGCAGGTTTATAACTCTTATAGGAAGATACAGTGTAATGGCTAAGCTCAGCTTCCCATAACTCAGCCAAAAATCGCTGAAACAAAACCATTTGAACAAACTTGAATTATCAACATCTAAGAATAATTAATGTGTGAGATTTAAGAATTTGGCCCAGTGGTTTTTGAGGAGAAGATCTTTATAGCCACTGAACTAAAATGGACTGTTGTGCCAAATGACTAAATTCAGCTTCCCATAACTCAGCCAAAAGTCACTAAACAGAGACCATTTGAACAAATTTCAGAAAGCACTCCCCTAGGATCATTACTGTGTGATATTAAACAATTTGGCCACATTGTTTCAGACAAGAAGTTTTTTGTAGCCCTCATTATGTTACAGGCACTGATGACCCCCGTACAAAAAAGGCTCATGCAGGTGGCGCCACCACTACCTCAATTTCAGATATGACTCATGTGAAAAACATAGGCATAAAACAGATGACTGTAACTTGGCCAAAAATCATCAAACTGGAACCATTGGAATAAAACTTGAGAGATTCTGGGATTAATTCTCTGAAATATTGGACAATATGGCTGGACGGTTTCGGAGAAGAAGATTTTTAAAGGTTTTTAAGCTTTTTCCCTATAAAATCTAAGTAAATGCAGATAGCCAAAAAAATTTTTAGATGACTGATTTTTGCATAAAGTTTGGTGATGCTAGCTCCTGCCATTTTCAAGATAGTATGGGTTAACGTACAGACCACGCACAGACTCAGAACGCACGACAGATGCTGCTGCTCCATCAAATAAGCTCACCGCTTCTCTAAAAAGTCTCTAGCATCAGCAATTCTCATGTTAAGTATGTAAATATATTTCCTGAATTTTTACAAAGTGCATTATGTTTGGGCCATAACTTCAATAAATTATGCAATACTGACCTTATTCCTGGCATGTACATAGCAAATGAATGGAAGAATATGTAAATAAAATATGATCAAAGTCAGATCAGTGGTTTTTGATATAAGGCAGTCTTGCAATGTAACAATAGGTTTTTAATGGAAAATGGAGGATTTTCTCAATATCTCGTAGGAACAAAGTCCAAGTGACCCAATTTTCAGTATGATAGGGGATTTTTTTTTACATCTAACAGCATGCCAAATTTTGGATTTGTAGGTCCAATAATTTCAGAATTTGCCCTGTTTAAATGGACACCAGGACGACAGACGAACAAAGGACTGTGACTTTGGCTCAGATGACTCATAGTCAGCTAAGCTAAAATGATTACAATAATAACAAGAATATCATACAATAATAATTAAATAATATTAATAATAAATACCAGTATTATTATTATTATGATATGTATTATTATTACTATTATTAAAAAATATTTTAATTGAATATCAGTGGATGATCAAAAGATTTTGTGACATAAACACATACATTTACAGGAAACAGCTGTAACATATACAGTTAGATAACTGCAAAATTTTATAAATATTAAATTTTAAAATATTATAATTAAAAATATTTTTAAGAATATAAGCACACATGCATAAACAAAACTTTAAAGTAACATTTTACATTTTAATCACACACATTCACACACATACGAGAGCACCAAAAATGTTTTCCCTGTCAGGGCCAATAAATCTCAGGACCACTTTAACAGCTTTGAAGTATATTTATAAAACAGAACCTTTATCTGGGCAACATGTGGTTTTGAATTTCAAAATTTCAGGACAATAGACAGCTCCATCTGTGCAGCAACCTTGCACATTCTGAATCTTGCAGATTCAGGTTACGAACCTCATCATCCAGGGTATGTCTGTATTGATCGCTATTGTTACTGTTTCCTGAGTGCTGAGAAACACAACCTCTTTGATACAATTAACCGGCTCAGCACTATGATAAACAACCCTGCAAGGTGTCGTGAACCGGGAAAGCCATATCTCCTGTCAGTGCTTTCACCTTTTTTAACGCAGACTCTATACTTTGTGCACTGCATGATGTACTCATGAGCTGTACGTTAATTTATCTGACATGAGGGGTAATAGAAATAAGAACACAGAGGATGTTTATTTCTACTTGAAAGCGCAATCTAAGCAATAAACCTGTCCTGACTTAATGCATACACTATGCTCTGGAAAGTGTCATCTCATATATATAAATATATATAAAATATATCATGCATGTGCAGACATTGAGGGATGGATGATATAAATTTAGATTAGCACAAGGCCAGCCATGCAGGTCATCTGCTGTGCCTTGCCGTTTCCATGGGAAATAAAATGTAATTAAAGTAAATGCTGTAATCACAGAGTCATGGGAGGAAATCTTACTTCAAGTTACACAGCCACTGGAGTGTTAATCAAATTTGACAGTGGCAACTTGTGAGAGAAAAAGTGGGCCTGGTGTGCTGGGGGGGGGTGTATTTTCAGACCTATGTGTGCTCTTGGACAGTAGTCTGCGAAACAATAAAAGTTCAACTGTTAAACAAAAATGTTGAGCCATGAAAGTTTTATTGACCTAGATTAAAACACTGACCAGTTAAAGTTTATTTTATCTTAATTCCATACACTGAGCTGTAAAAAGTTTTCTATCTAAAATGCAGATGTTGAGCTGTGAAAGTATCTTTGGTTGAAAGGCAAACACTGAGTTGGGAATTAGGCTGTGTATACAGACTAGCAGACATTGAGGTTTTAGATCAATCTACTGGGGACTAGGCCACCTCCAAGGCGATCTTGATGGGACCTGCCCTCAATTTGGTCTAGTTTAGATCAATCTATTGAGAATGCCTACAGACGGCTTGTGTTTCTGTGTGTACAGGCAATCAGTCTATATTGGGATCCAACACCATCGTGTGTGTGTTCAAAGGCACGACCGAAGACCTGGTCTCATTCAGACTGGTTGATAACCCAGCAAAGCTAGTTCAACTGACTGATGTTGTGCTGTGTGAACATAGCCAGTCTCTGTAGGATCAATCTGATATCCGAGATCGATCTTAGTCTGTACAGGGCCTTAGTTTCATTTGCTTAAATGCAAACACTGAGCTGTGAAAGTTTCTTTGGCTTAAACGCAATCACTGAGCTGTCAAAAATAAAATCAAAATCAGTCAAGAAGTAAAGGAAAAGGAGAATTTTGAAAATTATTGACAGACTCGACAAATATGATGGACACTGCATCACATGACATCATAAGCTCATCAGGCCTATTATGGTGTGATGAGCTAACAAGAGCACCACAAATGGTGCATAATATTCCCATTGCATATTTTGTGACCTCTGACCCCATTAAATATGTGTGAATTTGCTGAGGATGTAATTACGGTGAGAAACTCTAATGGTAAATATGCATGAGTTTCATGAAAATCCATTGGATTTTAAGTAAGTCACTACAGTGCCTCCAAAGTGTGGTGACTTCTGACCTCATTAAATATGCATGGATTTTGCTGGAAATCAAACTTAGGCAAGATGCTTTATTGATTAACATTTCTGTTGAGTTTGATCAAAATCCATCGTATTCCTCATAAGTTATCGTGGCGACACCACATAGTAGCCTAACGACCTCTGACCTTACTGAATATACAAGGATTGTGCCATATAATAATCAAACTCAAGATAATCTAATGGTTAGTAAGTAAATGTGCATTTCGTGAAAATCCATCAAAGCCCCAGTAAGTTATCACTGTGACGGATGGTAAATGGATTGTAACGAAATCAAATTGCTCAGGGGAAAACATTGGGCAGATCCCGGTTTCGAACCCATGTCGGTGGCGCACATGTCCGGCGTTCCAACCACTTCGCCAGTAAAGCAAGCTTCACTAGCAAGGTCTGCTTTTATGTCAACCCGTAACACACCCTTCTTCTTAAGAGCGTTCTGCTACCAGAACAATACTAATTATCCCAGGAGTCACACTTTGGTGTGCTTATATTCCATGAGCCACAAAGTTAACTGTCATCCCAGACGAGCCCCCATTTTGTTACGAAGATAAAATTGTTCAGGGGAAAATACTGGGCCAATCCAGGATACGAACCAATGTCGGTGGCGCAAAAGTCCGGCATAGCAACCGCTTTGCTAGAAAAGCAAGCTTCCCTAACGAGACAGTTCGGTCCGCTTTTATGTCATGCCATAACAAGATGGACTGTAATATGTCCCATCACTGACATATAAAAATGAAACAGAAAACAAATCACACATGTACACATTGTATAGTGCATACATTATAAAACCTGAATTTTTTATTGGTCTAGAGGTTAAGACCCCAATAGTGACTGAGACCAATTTGGTTCATGACTGAGACTTAGAACAGGACCTCTGAGACAAGGACCGATGGATACTTGGCAAAATTGGTCTCAAGACCGGTCATGGTTTTGAGATCTACATCCCAAATCATATTACTTCAGTCGTATAATTCTAGAAGACTGTTCTTAATACCAGTAAGATTATGTAGAAACCCCAGCAGCAGCAGCTAAAGCCCACCTGGGATCACTATTGATCGGATTGCTACCAGGCCTGTATTATTATAGGCTTCCTCTGTGCTGACTGTGTAGTCATGCTTTGTTTCTTTAAGTGTACATGACACAGTATCTCTGATTGCATTATCTTCTTCACCTGGTTTCTTAAGTTTCACCTTGTCTTCAACAAAAGCCGTCCAGACCTCTTTACTTTATGATTGAGTTTTATATTCCACTGACACACAATTGTGGTGGACTCCCCGGTATTTAGGGTTCCTGTTCCTTGGTCTACAGGTCTCAATCACTTATCATCACACCATCACGGGTTCATCTCCAAGATCTGATCCGGACTTTTATCTGAACCTTGGTACTTTTCATGTCACTCCTAATCTTATCCTAAAATAAACCTTTCCAAGAAAATGTAAAAGTATTGTCATTAAAGGAATCAGCTCTCTGTTTCTAATTATGTGTACAATAACCATATTTACTTGGGCAGTCAAATTTTAGGTTATCCTCATTTATTTATGGCCCAAAGTCACTAAAAAAAGCATGCTGGCTCACTTGCCTTTAAAATACACCTACTAGACTATATTAACCAGTCTCAACTGGTTTCCATATGTGAACATGAGTAATGGAGATTTTAGTCTCAATCAGAGTTGGGTGATAAATTAGTATCATACTTGTATTGTGATACTGAATAATCACCCCCACAGCCAATCCAGAGATACAATAAAACATCTACTGCACTGGTGCTGTCCAAATGTGAGAAATTTCACAAAGTATATTTTTGTCTCCTTTATTTTTTCAGCAACAATACTTAAAGTTTCTGGTTAAATCTTGATATAAAGATGAAGAGAATATCAAAATGGTTGCCATAAACATCTCAAGTATGAGATAAATTACTTTTACTAGACTTCATGTTTTCATCTAGCCCTATTTAATTGGACTCAATATTTAGGCCCTGCCATTTATTGTGTCCAATAGCCATACAGTGGGAGTTGCTACAATATAAGCCTCAGACTACACACCACCCAAACCTCTTGCAACCAGTGTCAACAGTGTCTATAACCCTGAGCCAGTGCGTCACACTTCAAAGCTGGGCCTGTTTTAAACACAACATAAAACCAGGAAAATACTCAGAGAATGCAGACCTCAGCATATTAGGAACTCATATGGAACTTTCAGAAAAGCAGCATTTTTCCTTTAAAATATTCCTGAATCAAGAATGTTTCTGTATCAAAATTTAATCAATTTTTCCTTCATTCATTGCTGTGCTAACCTGAAGATATCATCAAAATCCATTAATAACTTTTTGACTATAGTTGTTAACAGACAATCAAACAAACCAACACCTGCAAAAACATAACCCCTGCTGCTTAGTGGAGGTTATAAACAGGTAAAGTCAAATATATTTGCAGACTAAAGCAAAGATTTCTTATATGCAGAATGCAGGATGCAGAAAGCGTATAAAATCAGTACACGTATTCAGGAATACAGAAGGTGAGATTCCTCATGTGCGGACCTTATATGCGGAATGCTTATATATCCTGCAAAAAATGATCACTACATGTAGCAAATTTTTAAGTTCTAGTATGTTGTCAATGGGCAACACAGAAAAACTAGTGGCCCATGGGCCATGACGCTCAGCTGAATTCAAGTAATGATGAACAATGAGCAAAATGACTGCCAGAGTGCCAAAAAATCATGAATTTTGGGTTTCAGTGGGCCTTTACGACAGATGACCACTTCAATTGAAGGTCTCATAAATAGAAGAAAAATGCATAAAAATTTGAAAAAATACCGGTAGTATAGTGCCACCAGTCTGCAGGAACTAATGAAACACTCCATGACCAATATATATCCAAAGAATCATGGTAATCAATGCAGTAGTTATTCAGATACTTGAGCTTTTGTATCAAATTTTTAATTATTCTGAGGGGTACTTATGAGCCCCAAAAGCTCAGAGGATATGGGTAACAGAGACCTAATTTCAAGTTTCTACAGAGACTTTTTACTGACTTCCCTTGATGTCAAGTTAGAAGATTCCAGGTCCAGCAGTTACATTTTGTGCCCTGTTAACAGATGACAGCTTCTTTGAAAATATCAAAAATTCATAAAAATTAAAAAAAATACAGGTGGCGCCACAAGTTTGCAGGAACTGATCGAACACTCAATGACCAATATTCATGCAAAGAATCATGGTGATCAATGCAGTAGTTATTCAGATACTCAAGTTTTTGTTTCAAATTTTTAATTATTCTGAGGGATGCTTATGGGCCACAAAGCTAAGAGGATATGGGTAACAGAGGCCTAATTTCAAGTTTCCTTAGGGACTTTTCATGGACCTCCCTTGATGTCAAGTTAGAAGATTCCAGGTCGAGCAATTATGATTCGTCACTGTTAAAAGATGACAGCTTTGAAAGTATCAGAAACAGAGAAAAAAAATTTGTAAAAAATTTGAAATATATAGGTGGCCCCACCAGTTTGCAAGAACTGATGGAACACTCCATGAACAGTATTCATGCAAAGAATCATGGTGATCAATGCAGTAGTTATTCAGATACTTAAGCTTTTGTGTCAATTTTTTAATTAATGTGAGGGGTACTTATGAGCCCCAAAGCTCATGAAATATGGGTAAAAGGGAATTAATTTCAGGTTTCCAAGGATATTTTTCATGGACCTCCCTTGATGTCAAGTTAGAAGGTTTCAGGTCCAGCGGTTATGATTTGTGCTCTGTTAAAAGATGACAGCTTCTTTGAAAATATCAAAAATTAAGAAAAAAATCATAAAAATTAGAAAAAATACAGTTGGTGCCACCAGTCTGCAGGAATTGATGGAACCCTCCATGAATAATATTCATGCAAAGAATCATGGTGATCAAGGCAGTAGTTATTCAGATACTGAGCCTTTTGTATCAATTTTTTTATTATTCTGGGGTATACTTTGGAGACCCATAGCTCAGAGAATATGGGTAAAAGAGACCTAATTTCAAGTTTTCAAAGAGACTTTTCATGGACCTCCCAGGATGTCAAGTTAGAAAATTGTTATGATTTGTTCCCTGTTAACAAATGACAGCTTCTTTAAAAATATCAAAAATTAAGAAAAAAATTTGGTAAAAATTATAAAAAATACAGGTGGTGCACCAGTTTGCAGGAACTGATGGAACCCTCCATCATCAATATCCATGCAAAGAATCATGGTGATCAATGCAGTAGTTATTCAAATACTCAAGCTTTTGTATCAATTTTTTTAATATTCTGGGGGATATTTCGGAGACCCATAGCTCAGAGAATACAGGTAACAGAGACCTAATTTCAGGTTCCAAGGAGATTTTTTATGGACCTCTCTGGATGTTAAGTTAGAAAATTCCAGGTCCAGTGGTTATGATTTGTGCCCTTTTCACAGATGACAGCCTCTTTGAAGGTATAAAAAGTGAGAAAAAAAATTGTAAAAATTAGAAAAATACAGGTGGCATCACTAGTTTGCAGGAACTAACAGAACACTCCATGATCAAAATTCATGCAAGGAATTATGGTGATAAATGCAGTAGTTATTTAGATACTGAAGCTTTTGTGTCAATTTTTTTATTATTCTGGGGGGTACTTTCAAGACCCATAGCTCAGAGAATATGGGTAACAGAGACCTAATTTCAAGTTTTCACAGAGACTTTTCATGGACCTCCCAGGATGTCAAATTAGAAGATTCCAGGTCCAGCAGTTATAATTTGTGCCCTGTTAACAGAAGACAGCTTCTTTGAAAAAATAAAAAAATAAGAAAAAAATTCGTAAAATTAGAAAAAATTTAGGTGGCGACCACCAGTTTGCAGGAACTGAAGGAACCCTCTATGATCAATATCCATGCAAAGAATCATTGTGATCAATGCAGTGGTTATTCAGATACTTGAGCTTTTGTGTCAAATTTTTTATTATTCTGGGGCGTACTTTCAAGACCCATATCTCAGGGAATATGGGTAACAGAGTCCTAATTTCAGGTTTACAAGGAGATTTTTCATTGATCTCCCTGGATGTCAAGTAAGAAAATTCTAGGTCCAGCGGTTACGATTTGTGCCCTGTTAACAGCCAAACGGCTGGACAGACAGACGCCGGACGAAGAGTGATCACTATAGCTCAGATGACTTTCAGTCAGTTGAGCTAAAAATTAGAAAAATACAGGTGGCGCCACCAGTTTGCAGGAAATCACAGAACACTCCATGATCAATATTTTTATTATTCTAGGGGGTACTTCAGAGACCCATAGCTCTTAGAATATGGGTAACAGAGACCTAATTTGAGGTTTCCAAGGAGATTTTTTATGGTCCTCTCTGGATGTCAAGTTAGAAGATTTCAGGTCCAGTGGTTATGATTTGTGCCCTGTTAATGGACGGCCAGACGGATGGACGCCAGACAAAGGGTGATCTCTATAGCTCAGATGACTTTCAGTCAGCTGAGCTAAAAATGCATGCCGCGGTGCAGGTTCATATGAAAACTCTCAACATACATTCCAAATTAGATAATGAATCTTATAACCCTACTACTGAAGAAACTGTTCTTCGAAACTTGCCAAAGTCGAGTTTTTTGCCCCCTCTCCCATGGGGGTGGGGGTTTAGGAGAGCATAAGTCATTTACTTTCTTATTAAAAAGGACCAAGGACTATAAAAACAAAGACAAGCAACCATGGCCCCCATGCTTTATGTTGATTTACTGAACCTTTCTGGGAAATGGCACGTATACATGCAATAACGTCATAGTGCACTATGATGTTATGACTCTCCCCAAATATGGCCAGATCGTCACTTCCTAAACATCCCAGTGTAAGCAGATATGCAATATAGACCCCCAAAAAACACCAGAGCTCATTCCGGGCTTTTTTAAACATGAATCTGCCCCAAATTTGATCAATTGTTCTTTGTATCAGTGTCATGCTTTCCTGAAAATTCCATCAAACTCTATAAACATAAAACAATTAACAACCGTGGCCTACCCCCCCCCCCCCCCCCATCCGGCCGCCGCTGTACTTTGATTTACCAACACTTTTCAGGGAAACCGTATATGCACATGGAGTGACGTCATTGTCCTCAGGACGTCAAAAATATGGCCATATCGCCAGCTGCGTATACAAACAAAGGACCCATGGGTCACGGCGCTCAGCTGATCGTGATTGGACTATAAATGTTTCTCCACAGTGATACTATATCGAGTCGATAAAGCTTATGAATATCATGGACATGTTGGGCTATTATAAAGGAATGTAATGTAATATGTGAGTAAATGATAAATGAAATTACCTGACTGATGGATTAATAGAGTAAAATATAGTGGTTTATTTTTTATTTATTTAGGAGGGGTTGAAAATTGTGATATATTTGAGCAAATATGAATGCAATGACAGCAGTAATAAGCAGTAGTAGAATGATGATAAGGCTATTTGTTGAAGGACCTAAAGTGTATGGTAGTCTGCAAGCTTTCAATTTGACAGATATGATGTTATGATTAACTATGCTGATGAAGTGATTTATGAATTTGTGACTGTATGACACAATATCTCTTTAGTCTTGACAAGGTACATTACTGTGATGCCCACTATGTCTACATATTACACAATATTGACATAATTTCTGGCATGTACATAGGTACCTATGGACGAATAGTTATACAAAATATAACTATGTATAAATATATCTGATTCATCTTGTTCTTGCTTACTGAGGCTGACTTTGGGATGGGGTTCGGAGAAGGGAAAAGTGAGGGCAGCACGAAGGTGGATGTAGAAATATTCTATTGTAATGTTTTTCATTTATATAAGAATATGAAAAGCTAAGAGGAAAGGGGCCCTCCTACTTGGTTATAGTAAAGTTCTAAATATATGATTGCAAACTAATACTCTGACAAGACTGTCATGAAGAAAAACAGTAAAAGTTTTGAGATACTGTGATGCATATAAAAATTAACAGATGGACAGGCAAGTGGACAGAATGGACTAATACCTTTATTTCACTTTCAAGGGAATAATGCATTTAAGTTTATATATAATCCTAATTTTTTAAGCATATCCACTTTTTCCATTAAGAAGTTTTTATCTGAATCATTTTTTTACTTACAGGTTTATAAATTTTTAATAAAAAAACCTGAAAATATAAGTTAAAATATTAGAATTGTTGCAAAAGTTGCAATCATTATATATACAGAGTAAAAAACTGAAACTATAAGTTAAAATATTAGAATTGTTGCAAAAGTTGCAATCATCATATACCCAGAGTGTAGCTCATATTGGGTCATATTATGCATACACATATATTTTATTATTTTTAAATTATAAATGTTTAAACTGAATTTACAAGAAAATAATGCCACAACATGGCATCTACAAGAATATTCCTTGAATCACTATTAAAAAGTTTTGCACATTGGAGTTTTCAGTACATGCTTAATTTTATTCACCAAAATAAAATAAAAGATTCAGTAAATTTGATAAAATAAAACATCTTTTCAAATAAAGTAAACACACTGTTGGTTGAATGAGGGACAAACAATATCATTGTGCTAATTACTATCCCAGTTTTAATTTATTTCTGGAATTAATAGTCAATTTCACACCTGGTGAAGTTTTTACTCTTCTGAAGTAAGGAATTACTTATCTCCTGAACATCCACACTTTCATAGCAATACACCACTTTGTGGACACAATTAAATGTACACTTAAATCATTGTAACCCTGGTGGTACAATACAAAATCTAAAATGTAGCATGTCCTAGAATAAGAATGAATCAAATACAGAAAATAATAACATTCATCTAGTTTATGCACCATCGGGGGGGGGGGGGGGTGCCGGAGGGGGGGGGGGGGGGGTGCAGTGCAGAGGAGAAGCCTGCTGGTAGTGGCCAAGCTGACCCAAGGCAAGCTGCCTGGGGTGGGTTACATAATGAAGGTGAAGGCTGTACTACTAGGTGGGCTAGATGTAAACAACACTTGACATGGTGTATGAAAACATGAATAAAAGCTATTCTTTCCAATCAATTTCTTTGAAATTTCAGATTTTAAAAGATTAAGTCCTTATGTATATATGCTGTGAAAATTAAATCAACAGTGCCAAAGTTGGACAAAACTTAAGGTATTGATTTTTTATTTATGCTAATAACTTGAAAAATTTGCAAAATTCAGATCTAGTTTTGGGTAAACAGGCTGAATCTTGATTAAATAAAGTTATATTCCTGAAAAAAAGTCTCTAGGTTCAGCAATTCTCATGTTAGGTGAGTAAATATATTTCCTGATTTTAAAAAAAAAATGCATTATGTTTTGGCCCATAACTTCAAAATAATACCCAATACTGACCTAATTTTTGGTATGTTCATAGAAAATGTATGAAAGAATGTGAATACTAAATACGATCAAAAACAGATCAGTGGTTTATATAAGCAAGCCTTGAAGTGTAACAATGGCTTTTTTATGGAAAACAGAGTTTTTTTCCCTTAATATCTCAAAGGAACAAAGTTCTATGACCCAATTTTCGGTATGGTAGGAGATTTTGGGGACATCTAAAATTATGCCAACAGCCTGGGGAGCATAGAGATGTGCACTGAATGACCTACAGTCATCAAAGTGGGCTGCTTGACAATGTAAGGGAATACAACAAGAGCCTTCAAAAAAATTCAATAACTAGCCTAATTTTGCAGCTTTTATTTTCAAATTTCAGATTTTAACAGGTTAAATCCTTTTGTATACATGCTGTGAAAATTAAATCCACAGTACTTACAGGAAAAAAACGTGCCGTGGCCAAATTTGGGCAAAATTTAAGGTACCAATTTTATATTTTTGCCAATATTTTAAAAAATTTAACAGATTTTTATCTAATTTTTGGAATACAATTAAATTTTGATTAATTAAAGTTGTATTACTGGAAAAAAGTCCCTACCTTTAACACTTTTGGTCTTAAGTGACCAAATATCTTCCTGATTTTTTTACAAAGTCCATTATGTTTGGGCCCATAACTTTTTTAAATTATATAATAATGACTTAATATCTGGCATGTACATAGGAACTATATAGAGGAATATTTATGGTAAATATGAAGAAAACCAGATGAGTGGTTTTGATATTAGGCAGTCCTGAAGTGTGAAAATAGATCTCTAATAAAAAAAAATGAGGTTTTTCCTTAATATCTCAAAGGAACGAAGTCCTATTGACCCAATTTTCGGCATGGTAGGAGATTTTGGGGACATCTAACTGTATGCCCAATTTCAGATTCGTAGGTCCAACAGTGTCAAAAGTGGCAGTCTTACGGACGGACATCCGGACAGACTATGGACAATGGACCACGACTATAGATCAGATGACTTATAGTCAGCTGAGCTAATAAATACTATGGACCCCCAATAAAACACTAGAACTTATTCCAGAGTTATTTCCACATGGTTATCCCCCAAAATTAAATCAATTGTTCCTTGTATCATTGTCAAGCTACCCTGAAAATTTCATCAAACTCTGTTGAGGACTTTCTGGGTTATTGTGCTAACAGACAAACAGCTTAACAGACAGACAAGACATAAGCCCTCAAAAACATAACCCCCGCCGCTAGGCTTGGCGGAGGTAAAAATTCTGGCTCTCAGTCCCTCGAGTCAGCGAGGCTCCAAGTGAAGTATTCAAGTGCCCCCATATGACTGTTCTCTGTCCCTACTAAACTCACTGATACACCTCTGGTATAAAGGTCAGTAAATGTTTAAAGATGATGATCCAAGTTTAATTTTAGTTGCTGTCAAAAGCATGAAACACATACTTATTGGTGTAAAACTGTTGTTATCCTGTGTCTTGTTGTTAGGCAGTAAACAGGCAGTAAAAGAAGATGCAACAGATCCGTTGTATATTTTGTGGCCTATTTTGTAGAAACTCTAACCATACAGCCATCGGACTCAATATATGGCAGGGCCAAATAATATTGAGTCCATTTGAAATGGGCTACTTTTTATCCACTTTGGAAATTCACCAATGATAAAATGTTTGATGATATATGTCTAGTAAATATTGTACTAAATAGGAGAAACTGATTTTTTAAAGAGACTGAATCATCAAGTTTCAGTTTCAATGCTCTTTAGACCAGATGCACAAAAATAAAAAGCTCAGTCGCTTTCACAGTCTCTCTCTCTGCCGATTTCAATTACTGTAAATCATCATGAATTGCCATGTTTTCAGGAACCTTGTGTACTGTGTTTTAATTAAAACGTGGGTATATGGCACATGTATAATCATGCTTGCTCGGGAACAATTATACTCTGTTTCACATGGCTCAAAACATGTTTTCCCAGATATTGAATAAATATTACATCAGAATAAACCAGAAAGTGTCCATGACATAATTTACTGAAATAAAAATATCACATATATAACATAGATATATTAAGCAATTCTATAAACTGAAATATTAGATAACAGTATATATTTTTGGGACATGTTAATCACCTGACAAATGATACTAATAGGTAAGGCATGTAGCACAGTATTGTGTTATCAGTTATTTCACAAGAGAAGCAAGAATGAAGGTTTTTGCTCTCCCTTTATCGAAACATCATTTGAAAGCTGATTTTCAGGAGAATAGTGATCTGACATTTTCAGATCTTAATAAAATATAAAGAAAAACTTCACATTGAAACATTATATATTGGGTGATTAAGATAAAAAGTCCCGAACTTTAGGGGTTAATAATGTCAGTTGTTGGTAGTTGAAGTGTAGAAAGATGTGTATAAAATGAAAAGGTTTCTAAGTTTCATCAGTCCAGGAGTTCAACTTCCTAATTTATGACAAGAATAAATATTTAATTTGCATAGTGAAATTTGTTTTATCCAGTGATGGGTACTGCATGTTGCACCTGGAAGTTGGTGTCAAGAACAGATCGACACTGACTGCCAGGTGCCTTAGTGAAAAATGCTATTAATTAATCTGATAAATTTTGACATTTTTTAAGGAAACACCTAAACTGAGATACTAAATATTGGATCTTTTCACTAATATTGCCTACAAGAACTTTATACATTCGTCAATTATGGTGATTTCATCATTGTATTTTGAGTATTTCTGAAGTTTTAACTTTTGAAAAAAGTCAAAATGGTCATTTCTCATTTAAGAGGGTACGGAATTTACATACAACCCTGTATGCTAAGTTTCCAACATTTATTAAACCACTTAAGTCAAATACTGTGTTACAGAAGAGCCTTGTTGAGTACTTCTTTCAGAGATAATAATGAACATTCACAACTTTCCTTCACTATTTCACTTGATTAATTTAAAAAGGGGATGGAATCTATGGACACTTGCCTTGATAAAGTATATTATAGAATCCTTCATCCTGTATGATGAGGATTCTCAAATGCTTTACTCCCTGACTGGTAAAGTTTCCTAACTTATAATTAGACATTTTTTTATGGACAGCACTGAACCTCCAGTTCTACATGTAAATTTTTGACTGTGAACAAAGACTACATGCTTCCTGCACAACAAGCTAACTGCTGGCCCATATAACCAATATTACTGGCCATGGTATATATATTTTTCAAAGTCCATAACTACTAAGAGTCACATTACATCATACTTTATAATTCATTCTGATGAGTTACCTGTTAGAAAAGTTACAGCTTGATAAACAAATGTCTAAGGATTGGATGAAACATGAAAACAGGCGAAATCAGCATGCTTTCTCATGTGATGTTTTATTAATTCAACCATAAAATTAACTTGTACTGTTGTAAGGGTCATTAAACAAAAGTAGACCTCCAAACCTTTAAAATAATACATAATTTGAATGAACATAGGTGCCAGAGAACATAGGTGCCAGAGAACACACTTGCCAGAGAACAAAGGTTGAAGAGAACATATAGGTACAAGGGAACACAGGTCCCAGAGAACATACATACCAGAGAACATGGGGCTCTGAGAATATGGGCCCAAGAGAATATAGGTACTAGGGAACACAGGTCCCAGAGAATATAGGTCCAAGAGAATATAGGTCAGAGATCATAGGTCCAAGGGAACATAGGTACCAGGGAGCATTATAAGGTACCTGGGAAAATAGGTCCAAGAGAACATAGACGCCAGAGAAAATAGGTACCAGAGAACATAGGTCCAAGAGAACATAGGTGCCAGGGAACATAGGTCAAAGAGAACATAGGTACCAGATAACATACCGTAGGTGCCAGAGAACACGGGTACAATTTAACATGCATAAGTGCCAGAGAACATATATTGATACCAAGGATCATAGGTCCCAGAGACTATAGGGGATAGGGAACACAGGTTCCCGAGAACATAGGTCCAGAGCATTGGTACCAGAGAACATGCATATGTACCAGTGTACAAAGGTGCCAGAGAACATAGGTCAAGAGACCACAGGTCCGAGGGAACATAGGTACCAGAGAACATAGCTACTTGGGAACTTAGGTAGCAGAGAATATAGGAACCAGGGACCATAGCAGAAAAAATGTTTACAGAATAAATTCCCATAGCTTGCTCTACAAATAAATTCCAATAGCTTGTTCTTCTTCTATCATTTTCCATAGCCTTAATCAATATGTTATCAGACATGGAACTGTCGTCTCTTAGAGAGACATGATTACCTTACATTTGTTCCTCTGTGTTCTGTCATAATTATAAGAACTGCTAGGACGAGACAAGTAGCACCTTGGTCACTGCCATTACAAAACTCGTTTTGACCAATACATCATATACACTTATCCATCATACATGATTCTAGACAATCACTGCTAAAAAAGGTATTATTTTCTTCGTTGTATAAGGTATTTTGTATATATAACAAGATGTAACATACATCCTGAACACTGAACACTTTTATACACTGCCAAAAATAAAAGAAAAATTTTCTTGCCTCACTCCCTATAATTTCTAACTATAAGGAAAAATATCTTGTGGCAAGACATTTTTTCTTGGTAGTGGGACAAGAAAAGTTTTCTTATTATGGAAAAGAAAATTTTTTTATATCAAGATAAAAAGATATTCCTCTGATAAGATAATTCTTCCAGCTATCAGAAAAAAATATATCTTATGGCAAGAAATAATATTACACATCCACAAAAAAAAATTTCTTTCTATAAGAAAAAAGATCCTCTGACAAAAAATATTTTTGTCCATAAGAATTTATTGTCTTACACTGGTCGAGAAAATATTTCTTCTGACAAGATCATATATCTAGTCATAAGAAAATTAAAATAAATTTTCTTGAAGATTTCTTAATCAGAAAATTTTTTTTGGCAGTGTACAGTTGTGGATAAGTCAAACATAATTTTGTGGACTGATTCTTTTTGTGTGGTTGTGGTCAGGATCTGACGTCTCATCCAACATAATTTGGTTAGACCATGTTGCAACTTGTCTGGCACGCAAATGAGGTCAGACAGGATCCTACAAGGAATCACTCTAAATTGCATACATCATATATATATAAGGGGTTGTCCAAGATAACAGATGTTTATTACGCATTCAAGCAACACATGCAACCAGAAGAATACCACAATCTGAGGCAAGAAATAACTTACAACTTTACTCAAAATGAATGAAAATATTTATTATATAAAATTAACTAAAGCCATGGTCACAGTTCACACATATTCACTAACTGTGCTATTTTAATTACAGTTGAACCTGCCCAAAAGACCACCCGTCTAATAAGACCATCTGTGAGTAAATCAAAAGCATTCACATCAACTGGTTGAAACTGACCTGCCTAGTAAGACCACCTGTGAATAGATCTACTCCGGAACTGTCCACTAATGAGGGCCATCTGGCAGGTTAAGCCTGCTGGTGGTACAAACAGTGCTTGCTCAAGCACTCCCTGGTCATATTATATAGCATTTACCCTGTTGATGAAAGTCAGCTACTTTCTGTGTAATCGCCTCTTTTTACACTATTATTTCAACAGAATGAGTGAAGGAATTCCTGGATTATCTGTAAGAAGATGAATTGCCTCTGATTATTGGAAAACGGCCTGTTATTTAAAAAGGCCTATGACTTGTGTTTTTATGGCTAGTGTACCCTAAGCTACAAACCATGTCTCCATGTCTTGTCTCAACCATGTTGAAATCTCTTTAAAATTAAAATTTATTTTTTAAATCTGCCAATCAGGTTGATTTAAAGCAGATATATCTTCAACCTCAAGGTGAGGTCTTAAACCTCAGAGTGAGAGGAGCCAAAACATTAGGAACCACCCCATCAGAAACTGAGTTACAATCGAATATTATACATATGAAATATATAATACATTTGATTTGTCTTTGTTGTGTCCACCTGGTGCCATTATATGACCATAAGTAATCACCGGTGTATTATCTTTATTAATTTTTTGGTCAATGTCATTCAGTAGGAAATGGAACTTAGCTGTTTTATAAATGTTGAAATCTTCAGTAATTGTTAAATTTATTTTTCACTATGACTTGATCAAAATTTTATATAACTTCATTATGTGAACTATTCTTTTTTATCTTAATTTATGCTTATGGCTGATCTTATTCTCTTAATATGTTGACTGTTTGCAATACTTTTACAACAAGTCGTTAAGGATCCAGTGTAAAAAGCTCAATAGGTGTTAGGCAATTAAAAGTCATTATGTTTGAAAGATGTAATTGATATTTTTCAAAATTCTGTCATTAATCCAAATTATTCCCTAATTGATTATAATAGTTAAAAATTAGGCATGATATACACTGTCTTTGTCTTGTTTACATTCATGAGGTGATTAGCACATGTATCCAGTCTGATCTATTTCTCCTGTGATATCAATTTTGGATTTTATTAAATCTCACGGCTTCTATGTGTGGCTTCAGAAGTTGCCTATGTTATCCATCTGGCAGCATTTAATTCTAATTATTCATGGTCATTTACAGATAAATCTAAGTGATAGGGACTCTAGATTATACACACAGCCCTATGTCCAGCCTACTGCTGTGGGTCACAGCCTCTGGTCACTAGAGACTGTTTGTACCACCTGCAGGCCTGTGGTCAGCTTGCAGTGAGTTCCGGATAAGGTCTATTAAGACCACTTTTGGCCAGTCCCACAGGTGGTCTTTTTACACAGGTTTCAATGTACTGTTTTACTGCCACAAAATCCATATTCTGTTTACACTACACCTGTATTTATTCGCATTTCAATCTGCATCAGTGAAAAAAAGGGTCTTGAGGTGATTTTGATACAAATATTCATGACTACTGTAATCACACCAAAGTAGTGTGTGTCAAATATCGTTATTTGTTCATACTGGGTGGAGAGAGCACACCCTTGTGGTAAAGACTTTGACTAAGAGTCTTAGCACAGAACCTGGGGCCAGAAGTTCAGCGCCCTAACTATTAGCCTACACGCTCCATTTGAAGCCTGACCTTTTGTGCTTGATTTTGTCATCTTACGTGCATCTGCTACATCTGACATAAGAAACAAAATTCCATCCAGTGTGAACATGAGAAGTGAAAATCTTATCAAATATTGTACTAAATATTCTTTTTCTGGAGCAGTTTGATCACAAAGTGTATCAAATATTGTATGCTGAATGTGGTACATGTATTGAAGAGAGAGTATTTGATATGGTTGTGATGTGAAAATGGTGGTTGTGTGAAAAGACATACAGGCACTGATAAATATGACTGAAAGTTTAACATGCATAAAATAGATTCATGAATGTTACAGATGGAAAAGCTGAACAAATTTAAAGGAGACAATGAGAGACTTCACACCCTAAAACCTGCTGCCACCTGGTGAGTCAAGCATGAACTAAATTTTTCCAAGTATGACTTCACAAATTTGGTTTATAAAGGTCCATCTCTGAGGAACACCCTGATATTATATAACACTAACTTGTGTATAATTTTTAAGTGGAAATGTGATAAAGGTTTCAATTAAAAGATCTGGAAAGACATACATGCAGATATACATACATACACATAATTGAAATACCTTCGCTCTGGCTCTTTTTTTTGGGGGGGGGGGAGAGTCAAGGTAATTAATCTTCAAACCATCTAACACACACACAAACATATTACATTGATAACACAACAAAAAACTTGATATCACTTAACATAACTGCATTTCACTCACAGTGTGCTAAGCTTTGATCACTCAAGTTAAGGCCAGACTTTTTTAATTCTTTGGTTTACGAACATGTTTGACAAAAGTGATAGGTAGGAGGTAGGAAAAAAAAATTGGAACAAACCTGGATACTGGTGTTCGTGAATCCTGTACTGTACAGTTGGGTTATAAAATTCATTTTTAATGGCACTATATAAACCTGTATAAAATAATATATAAAAATTAAAATAAAATCATCCTCTTGAGTTTTCCACATGAAACATGCGTGTGCTTGTTATTTCAAGCCATTCAAATGTCATCAAAGGTAAAATAATGACAAATAAAAGTTTAAACAGTAAAACTTATATATGATTTCATACACACCTGAAATAAAATTTCAGTCAGTCCCTGCCAAGTGAACTGCCTATTTTATAAAGTTTTACAAATTAAAGACCAGTCAAATACTTATACAAAAACAAAATAATATATTTTTGTCAGACATCCAAGGAGAAAACAAAATATTCACTGCTAGCATGATAGACTGCAGTTTTTATTTTTCAGTCGTGAATGACAATAACAAATATGCAACTTGCAGTTATTCGCCTATAGTTTATCAAATGTCAACAATATGGAACTCTGAGTTGTTTGATTCATGACAATGACCTTTCCTTTTTTTGTGTTGCGCATGTTTGATAGTCCTTCGAATATACAACAACTGCTAATAATGTGAGGTTTCCATTGGAGATCAAATTGAATAATTCAACTATTTTAAAAGTTTAAAAAGTATTTGTTATCTTTATTTATTAATATAGATCTGCATTTCTTACCACGGCCGTGACAGTACGTACCGTACTCAGTTTAATAATAACATGCCGTCACTTGGCCACTGCCAGTCCGGTAATGCTTTTCGGCATCCATACACATCAAAGCTTCCATCACATCCGTTTGGAACAATTAAATGAATCCTTTCAAAGTTTCTGCATTTCAAATGACTTTCATTTTAGCTTGCTTTTGTTTTGACTTTAAAAATACCCTCAAAGTCTACGCTTCACATGATGACCTCATGTATATAATTTCATCTGTTCAGTAAGTTTCTTTTAAGCGTTACAAGACTACGTTTTTAAGTTTTGACAAGTTTTAATATTTTTAAGAGTAAACTTGTGAAACTTAGCCAATTTGCAGTAATAAATAGCGTCTGACTTTGAGTGCAATAATTAGTCTTAAGAAGTAAATTTGTTTGTATATCCAGCAAGTTATTAACAGTGGCAAGCTGGTAAAGCCGCTAATTTTCTTTTCTAATTCACATCTATCTAAAACAAATATGTTTAACGAGGTAAATATGACATAAACACTGGTTTAAAAATGTACTGGAGTGCAGAAAACGAACTTTGAAAACTCTCCAAGAATTCTCAATTTCCCTGCTGAATCTTTTGACTACTTGATGGCCAATCAATTGCATTTATGGCTCAAGGATACCCTATTGTGATTGGCTTAAACCCTCCATCTGTCATTGAGAAAGTGACCTTATTAGCCAATCATAAGAGTTCTAACGTTTGAGGTGATCTAACACACACGGTCACTGAATATTCATTTGTCAACAACCGTGTTGGATTCAGCGACGCAATATAAAAGGAAAACTAGATTTGTCGGAACGACACGAATGCCCCCGCCTGGGGCAAATTAGAAACATTTGTTAAATTTTGTAAATTTTTATAGTTCAGGAAGTGTTGTATGGTCAAAAGTAGGTCAACAAGGGCAAAATGCAAACTCGATCTGTAAAGGGTCATTATCAAGCAACACACCAAAAATCAGGCCAGTATCTGCAAGCATTGTGAAAAAAAGTCCATATATGTGCATTTTTCATGAAAATTTCTGTCTTTCATGAAATTTTCTATGTTCAGGATCTGTCATATGGTGAAAAATAGGTTAACTGGGACGAAACGCGAACTAGATCTGTAAGTGGTCATTATGCGCCCACAGACCAAACATTAGGCCAGTATCTGTAAGCATTGCATTGCGAAACTAGAATATTAGCAAAAGTTGATAATCATTTATAAATTTAAATTGGAGAGGTATATACCATATTTCATAACAATCCACCAAATGCTTCCTGAGAAATAAGCTCCTAAGTTTTTTTCTATACTAAGCTCTGTGACCTTGAAAAGTAGGTCAAGATCACCCATCTTTGAACTTGACCAAGATTTTGTAAATATAATGCAATAGGACTGAAGAAATGAAGTTCCTGTGTTGAATACCTTTGGAGATATCCTGCACAAAAGGCCAAAATTGAAAAAATCCGATAAAATTTCATTAAAAAATCAGAAATTGCAGGTGGCGCCACCAAAATTGTGCAGCACATACAGACCATCAGTCCCAATGATCATAGTAAGTTTTGTGAAAATCCACACAATGGTTCCTGAGATATAAACTTCTGAGTGTTTTTCTATAATCAGCTCTAAAATGTAGAAAAATGGGTCAAGATCACCCATCATCGAACTTGACCGAGATTTTATCGATATACATCTTCACTGCTGAAATAAAATTCCAACGGTGAATCCTTTTAGAGATATCCCGCTCACAAGGTAAAAGTTAACAGACGCGGAACGGACGGATGGACGGACAGACACCGGACAGACAGATGGACAGATGGACAGCTTGGGTGACAAAAATAGCCCATCAGCCTATGAGCTGAGGGCTAAGAACGGCTGTACATGTGTATTTGTCATGAAAATTTCTATTTTTCATGAATTTTTCTAAGTTTAGGAGCCGTAAAACGGTCAAAAGTAGGTCAACCGGGACAAAACACGAACTCAATCTGTAACTGGTCATTATCTGCCCACACACCAAAAATCAGGCCAATATCTGCAGGCATTGCGAAAAAAAGTCCATACATGTGTATTTGTCATGAAAATTTCTATTTTTCATGAAATTTTCTAAGTTTAGGAGCCGTAAAACGGTCAAAAGTAGGTCAACCGGGACGAAACGCGAACTCGATCTGTAACTCGTCATTATCTGCCCACACACCAAAAATTAGGCCAATAACTGCAGGCATTGCGAAAAAAAGTCTGTACATGTGTATTTGTCATGAAAATTTCTATTTTTCATGAAATTTTCTAAGTTTAGGAGCCGTAAAATGGTCAAAAGTAGGTCAACCGGGACGAAAAAGCGAACTCGATCTGTAACTGGTCTATATCTGCTCACACACCAAAAATCAGGCCAATATCTGCAGGCATTGCGAAAAAAAGTCGGTACATGTGTATCTGTCATGAATATTTCTATTTTTCATGAAATTTTCTAAGTTTAGGAGCCGTAAAACGGTCAAAAGTAGGTCAACCGGGACGAAAAAGCGAACTCGATCTGTAACTGGTCTATATCTGCTCACACACCAAAAATCAGGCCAATATCTGCAGGCATTGCGAAAAAAAGTCGGTACATGTGTATCTGTCATGAATATTTCTATTTTTCATGAAATTTTCTAAGTTTAGGAGCCGTAAAACGGTCAAAAGTAGGTCAACCGGGACGAAACGCGAACTCGATCTGTAACTGGTCTATATCTGCCCACACACCAAAAATCAGGCCAATATCTGCAGGCATTGCGAAAAAAAGTCCGTACAACTGTTTGATTTCGGAATGATGGAAGGACGGAAGGACGGAATGACGGACATGGGTAAAACTATATGCCCCGGCCACTTTGTGGCGGGGGCATAAAAAGTCAATATGCCAATTTTATTTTTTTTCTGAAATGAGGCTAATGGAGGTCTGTGGGTTTGTAAACCGAAAAATTAAAAAAGTCTGGCCTAATCAAGCTTAAGGCAATGAAACGTGCTGCCATCTGTCTGCAAATGTACAAACTACACTGTCAGCTGGCCAAGATTATTGCCTCTGACAGGAGGGTATGTGTTCATTCCCATTCACATGTCTTTGTGTGTTTTATTTGAGTAACTGAATGAAATCTCAAGGAATTTTTCAGTGCATTATGGGAATGCGCCAAGGAAAAATGGATTAGATTTTCATGTGGATCCGTCTCATGATCTGGATCCAGGAGTGACTTCCAGGAGTACTGAAAAATGTACAGCCACTTATGCATGTATGAACCTGAAAGACATAATTCATTTCCAAGCCATAAAGTCTAAGTCACACTGTCACTGTTCTCACCACAGAACATCACAAATAGGAATAAAATTTATTTGTGAGCTGTTGTGACCTATGGATATTCCATGGCTTTATCTGTCATAGCCCTTCTTGATCCTTAGTGACAGATCTTGGCCTGTTGAACTACACAGGTGTTTTGAAATGTTCAAAACTTCAACAGTATATATAATCTCCAAATATAGTTAACATTCTAATCACAAAAAAATTTTCATGACACAATATCCACAACTGATGTGCAAGCAATTATAATGAATTTTTTCTGACCTTGACATGACAGCATCTTGACCTTGAACTTTGACATGAGCCGGGTCAACTGTTCCCTGATTTCTACTGCCCTGCAGAGTCCTTTGTAGTTGAGGTAGTGTTCATGGCACCAGCCTGAGCTCTTCTTGAACTGAAACATAAAACATTTATATTAAAAATAAACTGCATGCTGCATACTGCATCTTATTACCTCCCCATACATGTTGTGATGCATTTATTGTAATGTAATTGTTTACATGTAATATTTGTTGTGTAAGCCAAGCTGTTGCTTTTATCATCTGGTAGCTTTTATTGTCTGGTTGGCCAAGTAGCATATATTTTCAACAATAGTTCACCTGCTACTGCTTACATTCAACCACCCAAAATTGATACACATCCTTGGATCTACGCTCCTGAGACAGCGTAAATCTTACGCTTCTAAAGAAGCAACTGATTTTCACGCTGCCAGCTTTGACCATTTATGATATATTTAGACACCAGATGGCGGTTCGTTGTCCGCTGAACAAAACGTGCGTATGATGTGACAAGCAGCCAACCAGATGCCAATAAACAAACCACAACAGGCATCCTGACTCCCCCCATAGCTGCGCTTCAAGCGCCGTTTGAAGACAAGTTTACGTTCGAATTTTAATTGCTCCCTCTGCATTCTCGCATCATCGACCGATTCGATTCTGACAGTATGACTGTGTTAGTGTAGCCATGTGTCTGGTGTCTGCAGAACTGAAACCAGCCAGCATGGTGTGCAGGCAGCCTTTGTTGTTACGTTTCGTTTGAATTACAGCTCACTGACTGGGCATCCCATGTGCCCAAGGCCCTAAGTAAACCAAGTCTGTGGCAATTCTCTCTGAGCCTGTGGCCTGTTCATACGGTTACCAGGGCGATGAGCTGTCACTCAAAACGAAATGAACATGATTGGCTCCATGTATTCCTCGCTTGGCGGTGTCTTTTCCAGCACAAGGTCTCATCTGATTGGACAAAAATACAGTGCTCCCCTCTGGTATAGCAATTCAGGATATGAGGTCATAACAAACAGCGCTTACCATATAGGAAGTAGGCTTATAGTTAAAGTGCTGTGTAAAGAGCATACCTTGGATCACTTTTTTGTTTTCTTTTGTGCCTTTTTACCTCTGCCAAGGAGGTTATGTTTTTGTCGGTTTTGGTTTGTTTGACACAATGGCCTCCACATATGACTTCACCATGTTTTAATGGGGTTCCTTGTAGGATTTTCATTCTTTATTCCCAACTCAAATAGTCCCTTATAACTTCCCAAAAGAACTGAAGGCTGTGGAATGAACTCAAGAGTTTCACCATTATTAGCTTCTTAAGATAAACCTTAAAACTCTTTTTATATCAGCTTTTGGTAGTTCTTAGAAATTAAGATTTGTAATGACTTAGTCATATCTTATTACATTTTAGTAATTGTTCTTGTAGTAATAATTAAAACCAAATTGTATTCTTAGTTCATAAAGTACCTTTGGTAACAGCTCTGTTGATCTGTTGCTATATAAATGAAATACAGTGGAACCCCGCCTTGCGACCACCCCGAAATTGCGACCACCCCCACAATTACGACCACTTTTCCCGGTCCCAAATACACGATTCAGGTAATTTAGAGTTTCACAAATACGATCACCCCCAAATTATGACCACTTTGGTCAGTCCCCAAGGTGGTCGTAATTGTGGGGTTCCACTGTATATTATATTATTTTTTAAGGCCTATTGGCTCTGTTTTGTAAGACCATGAGTCTTACCTTAATGAAGGCTTCATATACATTGAGCAATGTGATGAGGTCCCCTTCTGCCACAGCAAATCTTCTCTTAGCTTTGTCCTGTCAGTCATTAAAGGTACACAAACGTTTTCAATAATGTGAGTAAAATCTCAGATTGTTAGTTAATTTTGGCTCGATACAATAGTTTCCCAGTGATACCATCCCCACACAATAACTTATTATCTCAAGTGCAAAGGTTTTATACATTGTTATGGTTCTGTGTGTGAGAAAAGACAGCCCAAAAGCTGAAACCACATGGCCTGATCTTGAACATGCAGGACAACTCCCATCTAAGGAAAAGAAACATGAAAGAAGAAACACTGACTGGAAGCTTGAAAAATCTTGTTTTTGATGCTGCATGCTTCAGCCACCAGGTGGCATGTATGGTATGTTTTTTGCAAATGATGGCACCAGGTGCAAGCTTTCTTTCCTTTTGTGTACAGGATTAAGCAATGGGTTTGGGAACAAAATACTGGCAATTAACATGATGTTTTAAGGAGAAACACTATATTTCATGTATATTTAACATCCCTGGAATGTACATAAGTTCCTTTAAATGTACCATGTATCAGTTTATTCAATCAAAAGTAACCAAATATAATTTCCTTCATTATTTACTGATCAAAGGGACCATAGATTTTTCTTTCAAATTACCTGGAGTAACAAAGAAACCAGAACTCGTATATGTTGATGAAAAGTATAGCTATTACTGTAAAACCAGTAATTAAAGTCATGTTAAAAAGAACAGGCTCATAAAAATTACAAGCTACACTTAAAAAATTATCCAAGCATAAGTAATGTAAGATATGAGGTTCAATATACTAGCAACATTTTTTATGTTCAAATCTATCTATGACTTAAACATTTACAACATTCTGATCTATTTTCTAGTGCACCAGCTAATCTTAAATTAAAAGTAGTTTAATTCTGATGAGAGTTAATATCTATTCTACTGTTCTGCCCATCTGCATTATTTTTAATTCTGTAATTTCTACAAAGGGTGCAAATTGATCTTATTACTAGCATGTAATAGAAAATATATTTATAACATTTTTATGCCAAATATGAAAAAAAGTGGTTTTGACATTATGCAGGCAGTCTTATAGTGTTCCAAAATGGTAGGAGAACTTATGAAAATCTTACCATATAACAAATTTCAAATCCTTAGGCCTAACAGTATCAAGAAACATGTTTTAAGTAAGACTGGAAAAAAACAGATGCCAATTCATTGCTCTAGTTAACAAAAGTTCACTTTAGTCAGCACTGCTAACAATGTTACCCCATGCAATTTGCAAAAAAATGATATGCTTGTGAATGGTTGGATCTTGCCGACTGACAACATTTGAGTTTTCTGTAAAATAACATGTTCCGCAGTGTGTGTATCTTCATCTCTCTTTACAACCAATGATATTTCTGTGACATAAATTTTCTGAATCATTGTCATGTGACACTCACCGCTTGGATTCTTTGTCTAGATGGGGTCACAAACACGTTCTGGATCTGAATCATGGCTGCTATGGTAACAATCTCTTCAGAACATCCAAACTCCTCTGAAATCACCATTTCATATTCTGCCAACTTTTTTTCAGACATTGATCACATTTTTATAAAAAAATAGGGACCCATTGGTCTTGACGCACAGCTGAATTGGTCTATAATGATATGTTTATGAGCTTTTTCAAAATATGGGCCCTGTGATCAGTTTGAAACCAACCTGTCTACCCAAACTGGAGTTATCATCCATTATCGTAAAAATTAGAAAAAAAATACAGGTGGTACCATCAGTTTTTGGGAACTGACAAAACTAGTCGTGGTAAATATTCAAGGTAACATTCAAGGCAATTCATGCATTAATTATACTGGATACTGGAGATACTGGAGGTTTTGTATCAAATTATGACCAAATAGCTTGGAGGATATAGGTCACACTGACCTAATTTCAGTTTTCTAGGGAGACTTTTAATTAACCTATATGGATATTCAGTTACAAGTTTCTAGAATTAGCAGATACAATTTGTGCCCTGCTAACGGATGCCCAGACTGACGACCCACAAAGCGCCATTCCTATACCTCAGTTTACCTTCAGTCAGCTGAGATCAAAATGCTTCATATGCATATTTATACATGAATTATTTGTACCTTTGTTTCACTTTGTCTACCTATTCTAGTAATTTTATGTCTGCCAGGAGGTCATGTTTTCATCTGTGCATGTTTGTCAGTAAGCAGAATAACACGGAAAGTCTTGACCAAATTTTAATGAACCTTGTGGACGATGGGACGGCGAAGAGTGTAGTTCAAGCAAAAAGGATAAAGACAGTAAGGATTGTTATACCTTTATGATTGTTATGCCTTTACAAAAGTGTGTACTGCGCTGAGTGCTTTTCAAATTTTCCAGAACATTTCATAAAAAGTAAACCATGGTGGAAAATTACTGTGACAATATAATTATCACTAAAAGAAATAGATAGATAAAACTAGGTCATAATTAAATACCTATATTTCAAACTTGTTAAAATCAAACAGGGCTAAATAGTCCTATGTAATGGCAGGTTCCCAGTCCATCTTGTGAGTCTTTCCTTAAGAATATACAAAATTCAGGATACCAAAATTACTATTTCAACCAAAATTTTCAGATTTTCAGACTACAAAGGCACCACAGATATTAATACAGGGTATAAGTTGTTTAGACATGTGGCAAAATATAATGGACTGGCATTTAGACATGTGGCAAAATATAACAGACTGGCATTTAGACATGTGGCAAAATATAACAGACTCACACTTTTTTCTTTGGGTCAATAAAATTCCTTGATATTTTCCTAAGTTTTACCCACAAATTATTGAATTTTCCCACATTGGATAAAGGGGATCTGAATTTCTTGTTTTCATGATTTCTAGGATGTTAGTGAACCCACTGATTGGCTGTTGCTTCAATAAATTTTAAAATGTCAGCCAAGTAAGGAGTGATGGCTAGTCATGCAAGTTGCTGAAAAGATTGTGAAAAGAATGGCTCTAGGAAAACACAAATAAATGTGATTTTATAAATCAACTATTAGACATATTTTAACATACCTGCTGTTAGTAGCACCTTGGCAAACATGGGTGGTAATGGAAAATCGGCCATGGTCATTCCAAGGGGAGACGTCAGGTGGCAGTTCTCATCCACAGCTGAAATCAAAACACTGTGTACATACCAGTACATAGAACTTCCGTTGTTCATTCAGCCAAACACACAGAAGGTAACATATTGTTAAATGAGTCTTTCTGCAAGCTCACATGTGGCAAAACTCGAGAAACAAGGCCAAAAGTGTTTGATAAAACAAGGTACAAAGAAAACTGTGTAAATAACATAATGTTTTTGGCATACATAAAAAGTGTCTGCAAAGAGGTTTTAATGGGGTTGGTACAGTTACTGATATCCATAATAACTGGGATATGTTACAGTTGCAATCACCCAACCATTAACTTATCAATTACCATGACTGTTAACATTGCACAACAAGGATCAATATCTTTAATAATATTGTTCCAAATTCCAACCACTTTAAATTATAAATTTACTGTAAGCTGCAGTTTTTCATACTGGCACATGGCAAAAATGCATTCTTCTCGTTCTGTAATTATGTACATCTATGCTTTTGCTAAATAATTCAGACACAATTATAGGTAACATTTCATAACTGAATTTAAACATAAATATACCAACACTATATTTCTAGATATTTTCTAGAAATAAACAGATCAGGTGTATGTACATAGTACTCTTATAATACTTCCAGCCATATTGACCTTTCTTACCTCCAAGAGCATACAATATCTCAACTCCACGTACCATGTTCTTTGCAGGTGGACGCTAAAGAAAAAAAGTCACAAAGTGAGAAAACTACTCACAATTTTGGATATTTGTAAAAAATATTAAAACAAAGAGTACTATTTTATGTAATAACACATTTTTCTGGAATACTGATTCTATGTAAAGACCTTGTGAAAATCTCAAACCCAAAGCTTTCAAAAATTTCATTTTGACAAAATTTGCTAGGAACCACAGTCATGAAAGGCAACGTTATGTTCATGCAATGCATATTTTCAAACAAAACAGAAAACACTTAAAATTCCATCATTTTGAAGGAAAATCAAACGACACTACACTTTAATGCATAAACCTGATTGTGCAGTAGAAAATTTTGCAAATTTTGAACCATGGCACTTGGAAGGCTGCTTATACAACAATGGTTATAGAAATTACAAAACACTTTTTGATTTTAAATGTAAGTGAATTATGGTAACATACTTGTCAGAAAACTAAATAACCTGTCAGCCTTTGTGTACCCTGCATTACTCTAGTATGAAACACTCTTAAAGTATCAAGTATACAAATTAGGCTTACACTTAAATCCAATTTTAAAAACGTATTTGGTCATTAATGTGTATCTGCTTTTTGTATGTCAATTACCAGAGAGAAATACATGGGAGAAAGAGAGAAGTAGCAGGGGCTCAGTTAGAAGGTGGCTGGGATAGGTTTGTGCTCTGTAGGTGGGTGTGAGTGTAGGTGTGTCTGTGTGAGCACTGTGATTCTGATTATCTGATATTTTGGTACTGTAGAAATACTAATTTGTGTTTATCATTAAGAGTTTTTAATCTGTACAAACTTACTGATAGAAAGTCAAAGCGTAGAACATTATCAATGCCTAGTGCTTTCAGCTGTAATATAACAGGGGCCAGGTCACATCTCTGCATCTCTGGGACAGTGTTCTGACTAAGTCCCATGAATGCCTCCTCTGAAAAAAGAAAATATATAAAATATAAATACAAACCCATGGTCTCAGGTTCTACAGAAAATGGAATATGTAAAACATAGTTACTTTTTTAAATGTTTCTCCCAAGGTATGCAAACTTTTGCTAAATTTCCTATGAAATTTGTACTTTTATTTGCCACAATGTACAAGCAGAAATGTTATGGACTGAATTGATAGAGCCAAGAAAAAGAAACATGACCACCAGACACTTTCCCACTCTCAGCAAAGATGCAAATTTTTAATGTAAGTAAATATTAATTTTTAAAGTATGCAAATGTTTATTTATTTTTTTTGTGGTTGAATTATTATAACTAATCAATTTTTTACCCAATAATTTTATCATCTATTTCTGTCATGATATAAAAATTAATAAAACCTTGCATAAAAAAGCAAACCAGAAATCTGCAGAAGAGTAACACATTAATGTTACTTGAATCAGGGTTGGGATCAAATACAGTTTGCAAAATATAAATACAAATACAAATATGCTAGGTTGTATCAACCAAACACAAATACAAGTGGGTGATGTTAAGTACAAATACAAATACAGAAGGCATAAAGTACAAATAAAAATCAAATATGCTACCAGTACACAGAAAATGTATTCCCTTTCCAGTACCACATATATTTTGTAAGTGTACTTGTAATGTATACAGGTATTCATATATCAAGAGTTCTTAATAGTAGTTCCAATGCAGGAGTGTATTCATATGCAGTCATATAGTATATGACCAAACACACACACACACACACACATATATATGAGGATGCAAACAGTGTGCGGATGGTTAAAGTTGCTGCTTTGGAATGTTATTCCTTGGAATTTTTTCATTGAAAATATTTTAGAAAAATATATTTTAGTCCTTGGTGGTATTGCTGTTCTTGACTATAAACATAAAAAACAACAACCATGGTCCCCCCAATGTTGTACATTGATTTACTGACATCTTTCTAGGAAATGGCATTTTGAGTGACGCCATTGTAATCTGTGACGTCATGACTTGCACTCCAAAGAAGGCCATATGGTCACATGCTACATCCTATTGTGTAAACAAATGTGCTATAAAACTCTATAAAACACTCATCCCGGGGTAATTTATGCTTAGATCTACATCAAAAATTAATCACTGGAGAATTTAACAATACCAAACTTCATGATAAATTTCAATAACATCTGTAATACTGTTCTTCAGATGTCTTGCAGACACACATACACACAGAACTGAGTGAAAACAGTAACCCTTGCTTCACACAGGGATAATAAAATCATGTTGCATGACACAAATACCAATTCAAATACTGTGGTTGGCTTCAGATTGGCCAGGTTAAAATTTAAAGTTTCAGTGTTTTGCAAGGGATCATCATTGCGATTAAGTTAAATGAAAAAAAAAAAATAAACAAAATAAACCATTATTATATGAATAAATTATCTAATATAATGTATGTGCAAAATCTGAATAATTGGACGGTTGAACATTGAAATAGTTGAAATAATTATTCATTAATGACAGATACATTTAAAGATCAGATATCATTTATAATATAGCAAACTTTGAACATACAAGATCTGATTTGCTTTCCACCTTGAGCCTCTTGTTCACAAAGGATATATTTTTGCGATTATCCCCTTTTCAAGATTATCCCAATTTTGAAATTGTCTCGAACGAAAAGGCAACCACAGTATGTAATTGTCCCAAATCCTGTCTTGCGTATAGCCTGTGTTACCTGTATACAGCCTGTACACTTTGCCTGATCTGACTCGTCCTGCTCTGCCTGCCCGCTGCTCCGCAGAAGCCTGAGATACGGGGATAATTACCAGAGACTCTGTAAGTTAATGTATAAATATTATATAACACTGGTCATCTTACATACTCTATAGATATATACCGTGCTTGACTTTATATTAATGAGGTTGAAATTCTACAATACATACTGTTATTTAATTTTGCATCATTTTGTAGGGTTTTCTTTTTCACAACATAACCAGAAACCTTAACGTAGAGAAATAGATTTTATTCAACTTATCCTTGAACATAAATAAAATTTTATGTGTTTTCTTATTACTTATCTTGCTGAAGTTGTGACCAGAGTCCATCCACACCAAAAATTAGCTAATGTTTTGAGAGTATTACTGATCTGAGCTTTGCTGGATCAGTCCCTATTATGATCACAGATAAGTTGCTGATAAGTGGAGAATGTTTTATTGACAACCTACCTGTCCTAGTCATTATAGCTAAGTTGTGCTGCCAGAGTGTAAATATGAAGCCAAACAATATATATATAGAGCATGTAAATTATCTAAAATCTATGTCAATATATTTTTACTTAAAATTTCATAATATCTTGTATAATGTTATGTTAATGTCCTCTATTCTTAAATTCATACTGGTCACATACATTATATCTAACATGCTGAGTGGAAACTGTTAATATTTATGCTGAGAAATACTTATTCATGTAGTTTCAAGCATTTATAATAACATATTTATACTTTAAAATAGACAAATGAATATGAACATTATATCTACAGCTCTTCTAGGTGCCAAAAACTGTGTTTGCATCATGTAGCTAACAATTCTGATCACCAAGACCTGAAATCAGGTATACACAGAGGCTTCACCAAAAACCCTGTCTTAAAGTTTAACATTCTATTTTTTTTGCTGAAGGTAACCCCCTTAATTTTTTATAATGCTAGCTAAACTAAGTATGTATATCTGGTGAATTCCATTCATTTTGCAGACTTTGTGTCGGGGCAGTATCACAAGCTTCCTTTCATTTATATTCTGGTGCTAACCAGGCCTGGTGACTACTGCACCTGCTGGTCCTGGATGTGTTATCTTCCCCATAGTTGGGTCACTGCACCAAGTAACCTATTAAAGGCAGACTTGTTTGAGTGAAAAATGGCCATAGGGCAAGGCCTGACTATTAAGCCTGCAGAGTGCTCATCCAGAGTGGGAGCCGACCAAGAAAAACCTCACCACCTCAGCTGAGATTCGAACTCGCAATCTCCTGGCTTTGAGTCCTGTGCACCACAGAAGTTGGTGTTAAAAAATTCTTGGTAACAGTTGGCCAGCTTGAGTATAGACAATTCTCGCTACAAAATGCTCAGCATGTCTGCAGATCAACTGAACTACCATCACCTTAGGGTATTGCATATTTTTATAAATCCATCTTTTCAAAATATCTGTTTTAATGCATTGTACACAACACATATATACAATACTTGGATAAAGTGTGCATATTCTGTCAAAACTCATAGTGAATCAAAGAAGGTGACATTTTACTGATATTTCATAATACTACACTGTTTACCTTCTTATTCAACATGTATAAACACTCACCTATTCCTGTTTTTGGATTAAATGCCTTCATCTTCACAAAACCACAGTCAATAACTGAAATGAAGAAAGCAAAAGTTTACATTTAACAATCAACAAATATTCTAGACCAGAGGGGAATTATTCATTTAATGGTGAAGTCCCTAATGAATACATCCCTCAAATCAGATACCATAATTAAGGAAACTGTACTGCAAGTCCCTTGAAAAGTATTTCCTGTGATTGGCTTCAAACTTGTGAGGTTAAAATTTCACAATTTTCTCTTTTTTTGTTGTTTCATGAGAATTCAATTTTTCACGATCTCACAATACCAATTGACACAGAGCGTATCCAGTATCATATGAATGAATTATATTATATAATCTGTGCACAAAATCGTAAAGTTTGGATGGTTATATATAAGTGAACGTCAAACGAGTAGGTATAACAAATATGGCAGATAATTTGAAATATCTGACAAAAATTTTCATAGCTATCTTTTTCCTTTCTACTTGCCATTGCATGCCATGGGGAATCTTATTCATGAAGGTTTTATTTTTGCAATAATTTACTTCTAATGAATGTCATAATTTGGAACCCTTATGAACAAGGGCAACCACTGTATGTATAGGATAAGTCAAGGAAGAGTACAAACAGTGGGTCATATCTTGGACAACCTCCTGTTAACAACCATTTTTCTTAAACATGTATAGTTTTCCAGTTAAATGTACCTTGACTGAGTGACTACCTGCATAACGTGACCAGCAACTGCCAAATTTTTGTCAAATATAATATTTTTACCTGTTTTGTATGACCAATTTCAAATCCGACTCATTTTGCACATCAGCAAGCGAGATTGGGCAATAACTGACGGGTATCAATGACTGGCTGAGAGCAGCCAACTCTTTTCTTTAGCAGAAAGGGTGGTCCCCTAGACAGGGACCACTGTATATTCTGAGATGTGTGCTCACAAGTCTGCTGGTATCAAATTATCTACAGGTACCTTTTTTCCATCTATGGCTAAATAGAGTCACACATTTTGCATATATGTTTATTCATGTCAAAATCAGAGCAGCTCATTTTGTAAAAAACTACTGTTTATTTCAAGCCAAGAATTTACATTTCTCTGAAAAATCTGTATGTTTTACTTTATGTTTTGACATTTTGAAACATTCAAGAAAAAAAGTCAAGATTTTAGGAAAACAGATAAATGTTGTGCCATTAATCAACAGCTGTAAGTTTGCAAACATACCTTCATATATCACAGTCACCATGTAAACAGTATGTATAATGTATAACAAGGTGTAATTATTTAGAAAATTTAATAAGTTTTTACTTGCACAGCATGATAATTTTACTTCACTCTCGTCAGCAAACTCAAATTTTCAAACTATTGGTAATAGTTAAAAAATAATGTTCAAATACACTTTTTTCTATCAATTATCTTTTGACTGACATTCACAAAATCCAATACTAAGGCTGCAAAGCGTAACTAGAAGTCACAGGGACCATGAAGTTAATAAATGAGGACTCTGCTATGGCCCTGTTTTTGAGATAATGCCAAATGTTGGAAGCCAATGAATACTTCTAGTGGAATGAAAATTAACAGCATTCATCCTCCTACAGGTTCTGATCTTCATAAAAATTTCCACAGAGCTCTATTGTTTCATCAGAAAATACATGCAAGAGATATTCCAAGATGGCTAATTGGTGGCCATACTTATTTTCTAATGGGCCTGAATTTCAATAGTGTGTGACATGGTGTACATCCTCTAATATATCTATCATAATCCTCAGGAAAACTTTCACAGTAATTTCTAGAACAGTTCTTGAGATAATTCACTCTCAAGAAGAGTGTGACGGACAGACAAATGGACACATGATGATGCCCTAGCTGATGGGCCCTAAAAAATATCGATTCATTGTTGCCTAGATTCTCTGTTGCCTAGACTGATGTCACCATGAAAATTGCCAACAATCCTGTCTTGTTGGCAATTATCATGGAATCTTATTGTCTTGTCTTGACTCATTTAATGTAAGGTCTGTACATACAGTTCGCTTACCATACACAATACCATCTATTGTGATGGAGGCCTCCGCTATGTTGGTTGCCACGACCATCTTTCTTGTAGAACCTTTAGTCCTCTCAAAAACCCTCATCTGCAACATCAAGATATTTAAAATGAAAACTCATTATAGCCTTAACTTATTTTATGCAGACTTAATTATTGTGCTGTATTACAAATTATCATGTTTATAAATGAGACTCAGTATGTCAGTGACCTTCTACTTTATATTTACATTTTATATTTTATCACATTCAACATTAATAAGTGGTCAAAATGTATATGTCAGAATGTCAGTGACCTCCTTTATTTCTATGTAATAAGTCCTGACTGACCTGTTCTGATTTTGGTAGACTGCCATACATTGGGAGAACCCTGATCTTGGGTTTATCTTTCGGTATCTTTCTGGCTTCGTCTCTGTCAAAAGATACAAAATGAATCCAAGCATAGTCAGCATAACGAATGTCCTTACTAACAGGATCATAGAAATATACTGGTAAAAAAAACAAGTAGATTTTTCATATCCTGTTATCTACTTTCCCTGTTTCTTCTAAAGAGATTTTATATATCCTGACCTTTTTTAATGATTTGTATGAATTCTCCTGGATTAGTACCACCATCAGATTGAAGAGGTCAGCACAAGATGAACAAGGATTTTTGTTTTTTTCAGTTCTTGGAATTTTATTTGATATATTGTTGAATAATGGAAATGACCTTTCCTAAAGGAATGTTTTTAAGTATTCAGGTAGGAGGTGTATAATGGGTTCCCCAAAGGGTGTAGGATCGTGTCTAATGCAGTAGCTTTGGTAGTTCCCAGTGGTAGGCTAACTTGTTGCCTTGCTGTTTGTTTGTCTGCTGCCTTCTGTTTTCAGATCTGCTGCTGGCTAACAAATCTATTTTGTGAAAAGGAAGCCAAGTAAGACTTCCTTGCCAGTACATAGCCACTCCTAACACTCCCTAAGTAAAACCACCTTTAGTGGTGAAGCTAAAGGGAGGCAGCCCCTCCTCACTGGCTGGTCATCAGAGGACTAACAACCCATCAGGATGTTACAACAATGTTAATGTTTCAGAAACATGCCTTGCATTGTTGAATTCTTTAAGTCAAGTTGCAGAAGAATAAGAGGAAGGTAGTTGGGGCATGAGGTCTTCAAAATGATCTTTTTTTGGTAAATCAGCATTATTGTTTTTACATAAAAATATTAAACAATAAGCCCTTAATACAACATGTTGAGGAAATCGTCATTTGGCCCTACTATAAAAATAAAATGTTCTATGGAAAGGTTAGGCAATTTTTTTATGTTTAAATTAAACCCTATCATGACAGAATGTACAAATATATTCAAGAAAGTTCAATAAAAAACATAAAGTTAAATACACTTTTTTGCAATACCTGTTTGATTTGAAATTCTGCATTTTTATCCATTTTGTGATTTCTTTGGATTAAGCAATAATCAACAATATTACTTGCCAATCCATAAATTTGTTGATCCATGAAAAACAGTGGCAGTGATTCCATAGAACAAATTTTTTTATGTCTGGCCTTAATACTGTTACTCTTTGAGAATATAACAAAGATATGTTAAGAAAAAAATATGACCTCACATGAGTAATGACACCACTGTATCCACTTCATCCTGTTAAAGACACACAAAACTCATCCATGAAAGAGAAAATATGATATGGCTGCATGTAGAAAACTTGAAGTAAGAAAGCGTGAATTGCTTCAACAGGCTTGAGTTCAACTGTGAATGAATTTGCATTTGAAACTAATGAATTTGTATTCATATGCTAGGCTAGGAAACTCTGAATTTTTATATGCATTTAAATACAGTGCTGAACACATCTGATTTCAAATTTGATTTCAAATGTAAATACAATCATACAAAAACCTTAATTGAGAATAATGTATTAGTTTTTCAATCACATATTTCGCCTAGACAGCTACTCCGACAAATATTTGAATGATTGGTGATGAAAAAAGGGTTCAAGAGCAAATGCATTTGTTAGAGCATTTGCATTCACATTTCATAAAAATGGCCACATTTGCATATGCATTTGATAATATTCAATTATGCAATTGATTTAAAGAGACATTTCCCTTTACATGCACTAAGCTACATTTGACCCCAACCCTGGCTATCAACCTAAATCTTTATATTTGATCATGGATTTCCCTCACAAGATTCACTGACCAGTCATGCTATCAAATGCTCTGCCTGAACAAACACTTGGAGACAAAAATTGTTTTTTTTTTTATTATTATTTTTAAATGCAATGAAATGTTTAAATAAAACCAAACTTTCTGATCTGCTTATCCAAACAGCCCTGAATATCAACTCGTCTTTCAAAATCACTTGTGCCTTATAATTTACAGAAGACCTCACAAGTTACAATTTATCATATGATTTTCTAGGCTGCTATGGTTTCCTGTGTTTTGCTGTTACAATCATAAACAACCATAAGAAGTGACAGCATGTTGTGGCAAAGGACACCCCCTCACACACAATGATCAATTCATCGCATTAATCTGCTGTTGACATATATTTGTATACAATATGCAATTGTTTGTTTTTGTACTGCAATTTGATACCACTGTTTACAACTATCTATGATATATCATGACGCATCAACAATTTGTTACATGCCTTAAAGCCTATGGTTTGCCATTTTTTCCTGCAATTTCCTATGTTACAATTCCTAGTTTGGTAATACCGGTACTTAAAACTTGTCATGGGTGCTCTCACACACTGAAATGTCCTACAATTTGTGATATCATATCAAAATCATAGGAAATCTCACTTTGTGAGGTCTGATTTGTATGCAACATGCAATTTATCATTACCTGTCCAGTAAGAAATGCCAGGATGTCACCCGGTCTCTCATGTCTATGGATCTTCATCATGGTTTCTACTGTAGCCTTGATGTAATCTGGAACTGGACTGTTAACATGCAATAAATACATGATATTAATAAATATCATTGGTGAAGGATAAAGCCTTGACATGTTAAAGTCATCATCTGGCAATATATTAGTGTTCAATGATTAAGTAAATTCAATTTTGTGTTTCTGAAGAAATTTTAAACAAGGGATCCATGGGTCACGGTGCTCAGCTGAAGTTTGAAATTTTTGCAAATGCAAAATATGCAAAATATTCTACTGTAATGTTTTTCATTTATATAAGCATATGAGAACCAAAGAGGAAAGGGGCCCTCCTACTTGGTTATATTAAAGTTCTAAATATATGATTGCAAACTAATACTCTGACAAGACTGTCACTAAGAAAAACAGTATAAGTTTGGAGATACTGTGATGCATATGAAAAATTTACTTATTGACATGCAAGTGGACAGAATGGACTAATACTTTTATTTCACTTTCAAGGGAATAATGCATTTAAGTTTATATAAAAGCCTATTTTTTAGCATATCCACTTTTTCCATTAATAGTTTTTATCTGATTCATTTTTTTTATTAACAAGTTTTATGAATTTGAAATAAAAAAACTGAAAATATAAGTTAAAATATTAGAATTTTAAGTTGCAATCTTTTAATATCCAGAGTGTAGCTCATATTGGGTCATATTATGCATACACATATATTTTATTATTTTTAAATCACAAATGTTTAAACTGAATTTAAAAGAAAATAATACCACAACATGGCATCTACAAGATTATTCCTTGAATCACTGTTTAAAGGTTTTGCACATTGGAGTTTTCAGTACATGCTTCATTTTATTCACTGAAATAAAATAAAAGATTCAGTTAATTTGATAAAATAAAAACATCTTTTCAAATAAAATATACACACTGTTGGTTGAATAAGGGACAAACAATATCATTGTACTAATTACTATCTCAGCTATAATTGTATCCGCCAAAACGAAGTTTTGCGGATACTATGTTTTTGACCGGGTTCCGCTGCCGCCGCTGCGTTCGTTTCCGGAGAACTCCTCTGAGACTACCGGACGGATTTTTCCGAAACTTACACAAATTATCGGGTCACATGTGAACTGGTGCCTAACCAAGTGACCTTGACCTCTGACCTTTCCTCTCTGTCCAGTGTCCGTTTGTGTGTCTGTTCCACACATAAACCCACATATCTCGGGAACTGTTTGACCGATCAGGAAAATTTTTTTTACACAAATGTAGCCCTGGGATAGCTTTATAACATACACAAAAAAAGGTGGCGCCACCTGCAACCATGTTTGCACAGTGTCCATCTGTTCATCTGCCTTGGGTTAAAATCACTCATATCTCTGCAGTGATTTGACTAATTCACCTAAAATTCGGCATGCGTATACATCCTAGATAGCTTTCTTGATTTTATGACAGGTGGCGCCACCTACCTTCACGTTAACGCTGCAGACATCCAAGCTCATATCTTGGGAACCGTTTGACCTATCAGGAAAAAAACTTTACACAAATGTAGCCCTTGGATAGCTTTATAACATACACAAAAATGGTGGCGCCACCTGCAGCCATTTTTGCACAGCGTCCATCTGTTTGTCTGCCTTAGGTTAAAATCACTCATATCTCTGCAGTGGTTTGACTAATTCACCTGAAATTCCGCATGCATATACATCCTAGATAGCTTTGTTGATTTCATAACAGGTGGCACCACCTTCTTTCACATTCACGCTGCAGACATTAATGCTTATATCTCCTGACTCGTTTGACCAATCAGGAAAAAAAAATTACACAAATGTAGCCCTTGGATATCTTTATAACATACACAAAAAAAGGTGGCACCACCTGCAGCCATTTTTGCACAGCGTCCATCTGTTTGTCTGCTGTGGGATAAAATCACTCATATCTCTGCAGTGGTTTGACTTTTCCACATATAATTTTGCATGTGTATACATCTTGGATAGTTCCTCGTTCAAATAACAGGTGGCGCCACCTACAATCATGTTTATGTGATGTGTTTTTCCCCTTGCCACTCAATCCATGCCTCACTTCCCCCTGCCTTCTCTGATTTTGGCGGATACACGTAGTCGCTTGTCCACTATCCGTACTCTAGTTTATTGCTGGAATTAATAGTCAATTTCACACCTGGTGAAGTTTTTACTCTTCTGAAGTAAGGAATTACAAATCTGATAAACATCCACACTTTCATAGCAATACACCACTTTGTGGACACAATTAAATGTGCACTTTAATCATTGTAACCCTGGTGGTACAATACAAAATCTAAAATGTAGCATAGCTAAGAATAAAATAAAATACAGAAAATTATAACATTCATCTAGTTAATGCACCATCTGGGGGGGGGGGGGGGCAGGAGTGCAGGGCAGAGGGGAAGCCTGCTAGTAGTGGCCAAGCTGAGCCAAGGCAAGCTGCCTGGGGTGGGTTACATAATGCAAGTGAAGGCAGTGTTACTAGGTGGGCTAGATGTAAACAACACTAGACATGGTGTATGAAATCTTGAATAAAAGCTACTCTTTTCAATCAATTCCTTTGAAATTACAGATTTTTAAAGATTAAATCCTTATGTATATATGCTGTGAAAATTGAAGCAACAGTGCTTACAGGAAAAAAACAAGGGATCCATGGGTCACGGTGCTCAGCTGAAGTTTGAAATTTTTGCAAATGCAAAATATGCAAAATATTCTACTGTAATGTTTTTCATTTATATAAGCATATGAGAACCAAAGAGGAAAGGGGCCCTCCTACTTGGTTATATTAAAGTTCTAAATATATGATTGCAAACTAATACTCTGACAAGACTGTCACTAAGAAAAACAGTATAAGTTTGGAGATACTGTGATGCATATGAAAAATTTACTTATTGACATGCAAGTGGACAGAATGGACTAATACTTTTATTTCACTTTCAAGGGAATAATGCATTTAAGTTTATATAAAAGCCTATTTTTTAGCATATCCACTTTTTCCATTAATAGTTTTTATCTGATTCATTTTTTTTATTAACAAGTTTTATGAATTTGAAATAAAAAAACTGAAAATATAAGTTAAAATATTAGAATTTTAAGTTGCAATCTTTTAATATCCAGAGTGTAGCTCATATTGGGTCATATTATGCATACACATATATTTTATTATTTTTAAATCACAAATGTTTAAACTGAATTTAAAAGAAAATAATACCACAACATGGCATCTACAAGATTATTCCTTGAATCACTGTTTAAAGGTTTTGCACATTGGAGTTTTCAGTACATGCTTCATTTTATTCACTGAAATAAAATAAAAGATTCAGTTAATTTGATAAAATAAAAACATCTTTTCAAATAAAATATACACACTGTTGGTTGAATAAGGGACAAACAATATCATTGTACTAATTACTATCTCAGCTATAATTGTATCCGCCAAAACGAAGTTTTGCGGATACTATGTTTTTGACCGGGTTCCGCTGCCGCCGCTGCGTTCGTTTCCGGAGAACTCCTCTGAGACTACCGGACGGATTTTTCCGAAACTTACACAAATTATCGGGTCACATGTGAACTGGTGCCTAACCAAGTGACCTTGACCTCTGACCTTTCCTCTCTGTCCAGTGTCCGTTTGTGTGTCTGTTCCACACATAAACCCACATATCTCGGGAACTGTTTGACCGATCAGGAAAATTTTTTTTACACAAATGTAGCCCTGGGATAGCTTTATAACATACACAAAAAAAGGTGGCGCCACCTGCAACCATGTTTGCACAGTGTCCATCTGTTCATCTGCCTTGGGTTAAAATCACTCATATCTCTGCAGTGATTTGACTAATTCACCTAAAATTCGGCATGCGTATACATCCTAGATAGCTTTCTTGATTTTATGACAGGTGGCGCCACCTACCTTCACGTTAACGCTGCAGACATCCAAGCTCATATCTTGGGAACCGTTTGACCTATCAGGAAAAAAACTTTACACAAATGTAGCCCTTGGATAGCTTTATAACATACACAAAAATGGTGGCGCCACCTGCAGCCATTTTTGCACAGCGTCCATCTGTTTGTCTGCCTTAGGTTAAAATCACTCATATCTCTGCAGTGGTTTGACTAATTCACCTGAAATTCCGCATGCATATACATCCTAGATAGCTTTGTTGATTTCATAACAGGTGGCACCACCTTCTTTCACATTCACGCTGCAGACATTAATGCTTATATCTCCTGACTCGTTTGACCAATCAGGAAAAAAAAATTACACAAATGTAGCCCTTGGATATCTTTATAACATACACAAAAAAAGGTGGCACCACCTGCAGCCATTTTTGCACAGCGTCCATCTGTTTGTCTGCTGTGGGATAAAATCACTCATATCTCTGCAGTGGTTTGACTTTTCCACATATAATTTTGCATGTGTATACATCTTGGATAGTTCCTCGTTCAAATAACAGGTGGCGCCACCTACAATCATGTTTATGTGATGTGTTTTTCCCCTTGCCACTCAATCCATGCCTCACTTCCCCCTGCCTTCTCTGATTTTGGCGGATACACGTAGTCGCTTGTCCACTATCCGTACTCTAGTTTATTGCTGGAATTAATAGTCAATTTCACACCTGGTGAAGTTTTTACTCTTCTGAAGTAAGGAATTACAAATCTGATAAACATCCACACTTTCATAGCAATACACCACTTTGTGGACACAATTAAATGTGCACTTTAATCATTGTAACCCTGGTGGTACAATACAAAATCTAAAATGTAGCATAGCTAAGAATAAAATAAAATACAGAAAATTATAACATTCATCTAGTTAATGCACCATCTGGGGGGGGGGGGGGCAGGAGTGCAGGGCAGAGGGGAAGCCTGCTAGTAGTGGCCAAGCTGAGCCAAGGCAAGCTGCCTGGGGTGGGTTACATAATGCAAGTGAAGGCAGTGTTACTAGGTGGGCTAGATGTAAACAACACTAGACATGGTGTATGAAATCTTGAATAAAAGCTACTCTTTTCAATCAATTCCTTTGAAATTACAGATTTTTAAAGATTAAATCCTTATGTATATATGCTGTGAAAATTGAAGCAACAGTGCTTACAGGAAAAAAACGTGCCATTGCCAAAGTTGGACAAAATTCAAGGTATTGATTTTTTATTTATGCTAATAACTTGAAAAATTTTCAAAATTCAGATCTAATTTTGGGTAAACAATTAAATCTTGATTAAATAAACTTATATTCCTGAAAAAAAGTCTCCAGCTTCAGCAATTCTCATGTTAGGTGAGTAAATATTTTCCCTGATTTTTTTAAAAATTGCATTATATTTGGGCCCATAACTTCAAAATAATACCCAATACTGACCTAATTTTTGGTATGTTCATAGAAAATGTATGGAAAAATATGACTACTTAATATGATCAAAAACAGATCAGTGATTTTGATATTAGGCAGCCTTGAAGTGTAACAATGGCTTTTTTATGGAAAACGGAGGGTTTTCCTTAATATCTCAAAGGAACGAAGTCCTAATGACCCAATTTTCGGTATGGTAGGAGACTTTTGGGACATCTGATGGAATGCAAAATTTTGGATTCGTAAGTCCAATGGTTTTAAAATGTGCCCTGTTAACGGCAGGACGGACGACGGACAGAGGACCACGACTATAGCTCAGATGACTGATAGTCAGCTGAGCTAAACATCATAAGAAGATTTTATCCATTAAAAGAAGCAAAGAAATTGCAATGCTTCAGGCCTTCAGCCATAAAGAAATTTTTCTATCAGATTAACCTTCATTTCCATTAGTATTCAATGAGCCACTGAAAGGCATAAAAAAAAGGTTTAGTATCCACAGTTATTATATTCTGATATATTTTGGAGAAAAAATCTTATATGTCAGTTTGATTACTGTTGTTACTGTTACTGGCAAATATATACACCTATTTAAGAACATCACAAATAGAAAAGAAAATAAATCTATTTAAATTTACAAATAAAATACATGAAATGCCCAGAGTATCAATTTAATATTTACAAATTTTAACAGATGTGTGACAGATGACACAACACAAAGTTGAAACAATATGGGCAAATCTGACCAACAGTTCATGAAATTTAAGCAATTAAAATGTCCTCACTCCACAGCATGGTGAATCTCAACAGGAAACTCGCGGCCCTCGATCGTCATAATAACAGCTGTATCTTTACTGAAATGGCATTAAATATACTGTTACAACAGACCAAAGAATGAATGAGTAATCTCAATTACTGTGGCAGCATTTAATATTTGTGAGGGTAAAACAGAATGAAAAAAAGTGAAATTTTGACATTATGAATAAAAATAGAATGGGTATGTACAATGATTGATATTTTAAATGGCTCTGTGAATAGGTCTCTTGTATTGTATGATATAAAGCCAACCAGAGTAACTCTACTAAAATCTGGTGCCTTTTTTTCTAGAAATAGTGAGGTTATACTTAATAACTTAACCTGTGAGATATCACAAACCACCAAAACATCAAACACATAGTGCTAATATAGCAATCCACAAAATAAAATGATCAAATTATGTAATTTTCACTAAGTGTGTGTACTCAACTGGAAACGCCTGCACCATGTGTATAACTTATCATCAGGATCATTATTAAGTAATAGTACTCATGGATTCAATTTTGAAATTTTTTATGTTTTTGCACTTAACTTTACATGATGAAAGAATCAGAATTAAAATCAGTCAAGAAATAAAGAAGTATTGATGTGATTTTAAATACATTTGTATAAATTTGCATAATTAGTGCATTTCAATATTTTGTGTAAATGTTTTGAAAACCAGGGAAAACACTAGCAAGTTAATGAGATTTTATCCTATATAAAAATATATATTACTGGTATATATATAAGATATTCATATACTGGTGTAAATGAACTTCATGAAACTAGTTAAAGCTGATGGGACATGGTTACAAACAACAGTGCACACAGATTTTCACAATCAGCTTACACAGCACAAATCTGCTTACCTGGTATCACCAGTTTCATTTGTCTCAAAAAATTCTTTAAATTTCTACAAAAAATAAAAAGCAAATACTTTCATATACATGTGACAGTAATTTTTATTTCTTTCACCTAGTTTAATAAAAATAGAAGGTGTAAAGTAGTGGTAGGAATCAATTGTAGTAAAATCATATTCAATTACAAAAAAAATAAAAAAAGACTGCTGATCTATTAGGCCATAATAACAAGTGACCCATGGGTAATGAAGCTCAGCCGACTGGCATGTTGACAATATGTCCTTGCACAGCAAACAAATTAAGATAATAAAGGTGGCATTATAGTTCATGCACATTAGCTGAAGTTCATCAAGACCCACAAGCACAACAAATTGGATGACAATCCATCCAGCTGTTCCTAAGGAATCTGGAAAATTTGTGTGTATTTTGCATTATTTCTGGGGTGCTCAAACATGGCCTTTAACTCAGATAATATCGGGCACAGTGACCTCAATTCAGGTTCCTGAGGAGAACTTTTGAGGAATTTTCAGGATGTCAAGTATGAAGATTCTAGGTCAAATGGTTATGATTTGTGCCCTGCTTTGGTATCAAATTTTCAATTATTCTGAGGGGTGCTTATAAGCCCCTTAGCTTGGAGAATATGGGTAATAGAGACCTAATTTCAGGTTTCCAAGAATGTTTCTCACGGACCTCCCTGGATGTCAATTAAGAAGATTCTAGGTCAAGTCATAATGATTTGTGCCCTGTAAACAGATCATCGCATATTTTAAGGTCTAAAAAAAAATTTAAAAAAACGTAAAAAATGAAAAAATACCGATGGCATCACAAGTCTGCAGAAACTGATGAAACACTCCATAACCAATATCCATGCAAAGATTCATGGTGATCAATGCATTAGTTGTTCAGATACCTGAGCTTTTGTATCAAATTTTCCATTATTCTGGGGGGTACTTCAGAGCCCCTTACCTCGAAGAATATGGGTAACAGAGACCTAATTCCAGTTTTCCAAGGAGACTTTTCATGGGCCTCCCTGCATGTCATGATAGAAGATTCTAGGTCCAGTCATTAAGATTTGTGCCAAGTTAACAGATGACCGCATCTTTTAAGGTCTCAAAAATAGAGAAATCAAATCGTAAAAAATAAAAAAATACAGGTGGCACCACCAGTCTGCAGAAACTGATAAAACACTCCATGATCAAGATCCATGCAAAGAATCATGGTGATCAATGCATTAGTTGTTCAGATACTTGAGTTTTTGTTTCAAATTTTCCATCATTCTGGGGGGTACTTCAGAGTCAAATAGCTTGAAGTATATGGGTAACAGAGACCTAATTCCAGTTTTCCAAGGAGACTTTTCATGGGCCTCCCTGCATGTCATGATAGAAGATTCTAGGTCCAGTCGTTAAGATTTGTGCCAAGTTAACAGATGACCGCATCTTTTAAGGTCTCAAAAATAGAGAAATCAAATCGTAAAAAATAAAAAAATACAGGTGGCACCACCAGTCTGCAGAAACTGATAAAACACTCCATGATCAAGATCCATGCAAAGAATCATGGTGATCAATGCATTAGTTGTTCAGATACCTGAGCTTTTGTATCAAATTTTCCATTATTCTGGGGGGTACTTTAGAGCCCCTTACCTCGAAGAATATGGGTAACAGAGACCTAATTCCAGTCTTCCAAGGAGACTTTTCATGGGCCTCCCTGCATGTCATGAAAGAAGATTCTAGGTCCAGTCATTAAAATTTGTGCCAAATTAACAGATGACCGCATCTTTTAAGGTCTCAAAAATAGAGAAATCAAATTGTAAAAAATAAAGAAATACAGGTGGCATCACAAGTCTGCAGAAACTGATGAAACACTCAATAACCAATATCCATGCAAAGATTCATGGTGATCAATGCATTAGTTGTTCAGATACTTGAGTTTTTGTATCAAATTTTCCATTATTCTGGGGGGTACTTCAGAGCCCCTTACCTCGAAGAATATGGGTAACAGAGACCTAATTTCAGGTTTTCAAGAAGAATTTTAATGGACCTCCCTGGATGTCAATTAAGAAGATTCTAGGTCAAGTCATAATGATTTGTGCCCTGTAAACAGATGATCGCATATTTTAAGGTCTCAAAAATAAAGATAAAAAATCGTAAAAAATGAAAAAATACCGATGGCATCACAAGTCTGCAGAAACTGATGAAACACTCCATAACCAATATCCATGCAAAGATTCATGGTGATCAATGCATTAGTTGTTCAGATACCTGAGCTTTTGTATCAAATTTTCCATTATTCTGGGGGGTACTTCAGAGCCCCTTACCTCGAAGAATATGGGTAACAGAGACCTAATTCCAGTTTTCCAAGGAGGCTTTTCATGGGCCTCCATGCATGTCATGATAGAAGATTCTAGGTCCAGTCGTAAAGATTTGTGCCAAGTTAACAGATGACCGCATCTTTTAAGGTCTCAAAAATAGAGAAATCAAATCTTAAAAATAAAAAAATACAGGTGGCACCACCAGTCTGCAGAAACTAATAAAACACTCCATGATCAAGATCCATGCAAAGAATCATGGTGATCAATACATTAGTTGTTCAGGTACTTGAGTTTTTGTTTCAAATTTTCCATCATTCTGGGGGGTACTTCAGAGTCCCATAGCTCGAAGTATATGGGTAACAGAGACCTAATTCCAGTTTTCCAAGGAGACTTTTCATGGGCCTCCCTGCATGTCATGATAGAAGATTCTAGGTCCAGTCATTAAGATTTGTGCCAAGTTAACAGATGACCGCATCTTTTAAGGTCTCAAAAATAGAGAAATCAAATCGTAAAAAATAAAAAAATACAGGTGGCACCACCAGTCTGCAGAAACTGATAAAACACTCCATGATCAAGATCCATGCAAAGAATCATGGTGATCAATGCATTAGTTGTTCAGATACTTGAGTTTTTGTTTCAAATTTTCCATCATTCTGGGGGGTACTTCAGAGTCAAATAGCTTGAAGTATATGGGTAACAGAGACCTAATTCCAGTTTTCCAAGGAGACTTTTCATGGGCCTCCCTGCATGTCATGATAGAAGATTCTAGGTCCAGTCATTAAGATTTGTGCCAAGTTAACAGATGACCGCATCTTTTAAGGTCTCAAAAATAGAGAAATCAAATCGTAAAAAATAAAAAAATACAGGTGGCACCACCAGTCTGCAGAAACTGATAAAACACTCCATGATCAAGATCCATGCAAAGAATCATGGTGATCAATACATTAGTTGTTCAGATACTTGAGTTTTTGTTTCAAATTTTCCATCATTCTGGGGGGTACTTCAGAGTCAAATAGCTTGAAGTATATGGGTAACAGAGACCTAATTCCAGTTTTCCAAGGAGACTTTTCATGGGCCTCCCTGCATGTCATGATAGAAGATTCTAGGTCCAGTCATTAAGATTTGTGCCAAGTTAACAGATGACCGCATCTTTTAAGGTCTCAAAAATAGAGAAATCAAATCGTAAAAAATAAAAAAATACAGGTGGCACCACCAGTCTGCAGAAACTGATAAAACACTCCATGATCAAGATCCATGCAAAGAATCATGGTGATCAATGCATTAGTTGTTCAGATACCTGAGCTTTTGTATCAAATTTTCCATTATTCTGGGGGGTACTTCAGAGCCCCTTACCTCGAAGAATATGGGTAACAGAGACCTAATTCCAGTTTTCCAAGGAGACTTTTCATGGGCCTCCCTGCATGTCATGATAGAAGATTCTAGGTCCAGTCGTTAAGATTTGTGCCAAATTAACAGATGACCGCATCTTTTAAGGTCTCAAAAATAGAGAAATCAAATTGTAAAAAATAAAAAAATACAGGTGGCATCACAAGTCTGCAGAAACTAATAAAACACTCCATGATCAAGATCCATGCAAAGAATCATGGTGATCAATGCATTAGTTGTTCAGATACCTGAGCTTTTGTATCAAATTTTCCATTATTCTGGGGGGTACTTCAGAGCCCCTTACCTCGAAGAATATGGGTAACAGAGACCTAATTCCAGTTTTCCAAGGAGACTTTTCACGGGCCTCCTTGCATGTCATGAAAGAAGATTCTATGTCAAGTCGTTAAGATTTGTGCCAAGTTAACAGATGACCGCATCTTTTAAGGTCTCAAAAATAGAGAAATCAAATCGTAAAAAATAAAAAAATACAGGTGGCATCACAAGTCTGCAGAAACTGTTAAAACACTCCATGATCAAGATCCATGCATTGAATCATGGTGATCAATGCATTAGTTGTTCAGATACTTGAGCTTTTGTATCAAATTTTCCATTATTCTGGGGGGTACTTCAGAACCCCTTACCTCGAAGAATATGAGTAATAGAGACCTAATTCTAGTTTTCCAAGGAGACTTTTCATGGGCCTCCCTGCATGTCATGATAGAAGATTCTAGGTCCAGTCATTAAGATTTGTGCCAAATTAACAGATGACCGCATCTTTTAAGGTCTCAAAAATAGAGAAATCAAATTGTAAAAAATAAAAAAATACAGGTGGCATCACAAGTCTGCAGAAACTAATAAAACACTCCATGATCAAGATCCATGCAAAGAATCATGGTGATCAATGCATTAGTTGTTCAGATACCTGAGCTTTTGTATTAAATTTTCCATTATTCTGGGGGGTACTTCAGAGCCCCTTACCTCGAAGAATATGGGTAACAGAGACCTAATTCCAGTTTTCCAAGGAGACTTTACACGGGCCTCCTTGCATGTCATGAAAGAAGATTCTAGGTCAAGTCGTTAAGATTTGTGCCAAGTTAACAGATGACCGCATCTTTTAAGGTCTCAAAAATAGAGAAATCAAATCGTAAAAAATAAAAAAATACAGGTGGCATCACAAGTCTGCAGAAACTGTTAAAACACTCCATGATCAAGATCCATGCATTGAATCATGGTGATCAATGCATTAGTTGTTCAGATACTTGAGTTTTTGTATCAAATTTTCCATTATTCTGGGGGGTACTTCAGAACCCCTTACCTCGAAGAATATGAGTAATAGAGACCTAATTCTAGTTTTCCAAGGAGACTTTTCATGGGCCTCCCTGCATGTCATGATAGAAGATTCTAGGTCCAGTCATTAAGATTTGTGCCAAATTAACAGATGACCGCATCTTTTAAGGTCTCAAAAATAGAGAAATCAAATTGTAAAAAATAAAAAAATACAGGTGGCATCACAAGTCTGCAGAAACTGATGAAACACTCCATAACCAATATCCATGCAAAGATTCATGGTGATCAATGCATTAGTTGTTCAGATACTTGAGTTTTTGTATCAAATTTTCCATTATTCTGGGGGGTACTTCAGAGCCCCTTACCTCGAAGAATATGGGTAACAGAGACCTTATTCCAGTTTTCTAAGGAGACTTTTCATGGGCCTCCCTGCATGTCATGATAGAAGATTCTAGGTCCAGTCATTAAGATTTGTGCCAAGTTAACAGATGACCGCATCTTTTAAGGTCTCAAAAATAGAGAAATCAAATCTTAAAAAATAAAAAAATACAGGTGGCACCACCAGTATGCAGAAACTAATAAAACACTCCATGATCAAGATCCATGCAAAGAATCATGGTGATCAATGCATTAGTTGTTCAGATACTTGAGTTTTTGTATCAAATTTTCCATTATTCTGGGGGGTACTTCAGAGCCCCTTACCTCGAAGAATATGGGTAACAGAGACCTAATTCCAGTTTTCCAAGAAGACTTTTCATGGGCCTCCCTGCATGTTATGATAGAAGATTCTAGGTCCAGTCGTTAAGATTTGTGCCAAGTTAACAGATGACCGCATCTTTTAAGGTCTCAAAAAAAGAGAAATCAAATTGCAAAAAATAAAAAAATACAGGTGGCATCACAAGTCTGCAGAAACTGATGAAACACTCCATAACCAATATCCATGCAAAGATTCATGGTGATCAATGCATTAGTTGTTCAGATACTTGAGCTTTTGTATCAAATTTTCAATTATTCTGGGGGGTAATTCAGAGCCCCTTACCTCGAAGAATATGGGTAACAGAGACCTAATTCCAGTTTTCCAAGGAGACTTTTCATGGGCCTCCCTGCATGTCATGATGACTTACAGTCAGCTGAGCTAAAAACAGGTATGGTTCTCAGGCACTTTTCTCAGAAATCAATGCGGGCGGGCGTTTTTTTTATTTTTAATTTTTTGGTATGTTTGGATAAAAATGTAAAATGACAAGGGAAAAGCATGATAATAACAGATTTATTTTGCTGAACAAGTAAAACTACTACATAACAGAGGAAAGTGTATGATTTTATCTTCTTGAAAGAAATGTCCGAGCGGCTGTAGCTCAAAATTGGTAACTTACTTTGGAAAATCAAAATAAAAATTTTTGATGAGGGGGTTTAAAACTGAGGCAGGCAGTGCCTGAGAACCATACCTTTTATTTTTTTTGGCCTAATTAATCAATTTTATTTATGTACCATCTGTATTTCCACAATATATGCTGTATAAAATAAAACTTGAAATATTGACCCAGTAAATCTAGTCTAGATTCTAGGTCAAGGTAATGGCCAGGTTGTTGAAACTTCATTGCACATGCTGTTTGCTGTTTTGTGCTCCATCTTTCTTATATCTCTGACAGAAAAAGAATATTTTATTTTAATATTCTACCATTATGTCATTGAAGCACCAGTGGGATGCCTAATTAACTATACTACGTCCTAGATGTATCTACATACAGATACATATATTCTGTAAACTATGTACTGTTAGTTCTGTACCTAATAGAGGTATGGGTTCTTGCTTACCTCAGCATCTAATGTTGCTGATGCCACAATGAGCTTGAGATCTTTTCTTTTCTTCTTGATCTTCTTCAGAAGTCCAATGATGATGTCAATGTTGAGTGTGCGCTCATGTGCCTCATCCAGCATCAATACACTGAAGTCATGAAACAAAGACCAATGGACAAATACTGGCCTACTTGTATTGTATTAAAGGAAAGGTTCTTTTTGTGTATGTAGCACTGTCTTTTGAATTAGGATTAAGGCAACCATCAAGGACTTTCCTGAGTCTGTGTAAAACTTTATATTATGAATTCCAAATTTTGGAGTTGGATGCACAATGTAATACCATGCTCTCATTGGTCAGATTACAACTGTTTGCTATGTACCAGCCCTGGTGGTGAGACCTGGAGAATCATTTTTTTATTAATAATTTTTTGTTGGAGGTAACTGCCTCCATTTTTTTAATGCTAGATTAACTAAGTATATGTGAATCTGCAGAATTCCATTTCGGCTTTGGATTCAGTAACAAGGTAGTATCACACGCTTCCTCTGATTTTATATCCAGGTGTTAACCAAACCCAGTGGCCACCGTGCCTGCGGGATCTGGGTGTGTAATCCTCCCCATTGCTGGATCATATGACCTAGGTACCCCCGAAAGGAGCACTCGTTTGTGAGTGAAACACAGCCATTAGGCACGGTCTTCCCATAAAGACTGCAGAGCTCTCACCCTGGATGTGGGCTGACTGTAAAAAATCTCATCGGCTCAGCTGAGATTCGAACTCACGATCTCCAGGCTTTGAGTCCTGTGCTCTACCTCTGAGCCAAGGAAGCCGGTGACCTGGAGAATCTTGCTATCATAGCAGCAGTTAAAGCAAACAGGATCTGGAGTGACAGCGGTGTATAACCGCTGCATGAAGAGTGTAAGCAAAACCAAGACTATGAATGTCCAAAATGGAAGTACAGTTGAACCCCGCCTTGAGACCACCCTACAATTGCGACCATTATCACTATTACAACCACTTTTCTTGGTCCCGATTATATGATCCAGGTAACTTAGAATTTCACAAATACAACCACCCCAAAATTACAACCACTTTGGTCAGTCCCAGGGGTGGTTGTAATTGTGGGGTTCCACTGTAATGAATATGGAAGTATATAATAATTCTTTGTTCCTGGTATTTCATTACAGCGTACCTGTACTGCTGGAGTAACGGGTCTCTCATCATCTCACGAATCAACAGACCGTCTGTCAAAAACTGAAATAATAAAAATTTAATAAGAAATCTTGTCTTGATAGGTTACAAAGGCTGCAAATGCTCTACATATATTATTTTTTCTTGTTGAAAAACATTAAACAAATACTTTATATATGCTTCCATAATTGTATGTACCATCACAGATTATTCAGGGGTTTTGAATTTATTAATTCACATGTTACAAAATTTCTTGAAGAAATTAAGTCCTGCACTTGGATTCTTTTGAGCTGTGATATTTCTATCAACTGGACCATTATTTTTCAAGAACACAATTGTAACAATTGTCACAAATAAACAATGCAAGTATGCTATGATGCCTGATATTTGTTCTTGGTATTTTATCATTTACCATCTTATTACCATATTTAATTTCAGACCATATCATTTTTTTAAATTACAATGGTTTTATGGACATCTTGTAAAATAATAAAAAAAACATCCATTTTCAAACTGAGCTTACAATTCAATTTCAAATTGTACCATGGATATCAAACTAGTACCAGGGTTTCAATATCACTTAGGCGAAAACAAATTATGACCCTAAATCATCCAAAATTGAATATAAACTGCAGCATACTAGTTAAAAATAGATACATTAAAATCTAATGATGCCGAATGTTAAGGTAGCAACCAAAACATTATAATATTCAAATTTTACTTGGTGATCATTTTTGCAAAGATTAAATAATGGCATAGGGATGTGAGAGGAAAATACTCGGAGGACAGCATCCATGCAAGAACCTATCTGCAGAGTTTGGTGGCATCAGGACATGCATATGCAAAGTTAAGGGCGGAATAACACTTTTCTTGGACCACATCAGATTCCTCTAATTATAGCAGGATTAACATCCACCTGTCACTCTCTGAGTACCATATACCACAAAATTACTTTTATTTGACAGAGCATGTCACTTTAATCTTGGGAGAATATGTACCTTGATTCTTGTAGCCTGTTGATCACAGCAGTCTTCAAACCTGACAGCATACCCCACCTCGTGACCCAGTATTGCCCCTCGCTCCTCTGCTATACGACTTGATACCTGTCATGATGCAAATGATAACACATTTCAGTGAGATGACATAGCTTTGCCCATCAGGGAATGCATTTGAGGGCTATTCAAGTTGAACCTCCCATCAGTAAATTAATATAACTGATTGCATAACGGTTTCAGCTGTTAGTTTTACTGGTCAGGTGAAACTAAATTTAGGCTATACAAATACAAATCCAAATCCTAACTTATTATTACATTTTAATAATCATCATCTTAAAACCTTTCTGACAGACTTTACTTGTGTTGCCTTATTATGACATCAAAGTATACATACTGGTACTTGGCCTATCTCAAAATTATTCAAAACTTCTTAAAAAGCTGATCAAGGTACATATGAGTATTTTTTTTTTACAAATGCAGTATAGGATGTTTCAGCTATCTCACTCTTACATAATTTTAAACATTTAGCACTTGATTAACAAATATAATATTTTATCATTAAGTGTCATATCTTAACTAAAGGGACCAAATACTGGTAGCATCAATACATCAATCATCAATTCAGCCCTTTTGTGAGTTATGTTAACATAACATGGGCTGTTTTCAATTTTTGACCATAGGACCAATTGCAGATAACACTCTCAAACTTTTTGTTCTTGGTTAAGCAAAAGATTTTGTACATACTGGATCTATTAAAATAATTTTCCACAGATATAAGTGTTATTTTCAAACAGTACATGAATATTTGAGACTGACTCACAGTAACTGCTGCCACTCTACGAGGTTGCGTAACTCCAATCATCTTACCGTCTGCTGCCCATCCTGCCTCATGGAGGTACTGCGGAGTGACAAAGTTTAAATGTAATGTAAATAACAGAAATAATGCACAGAACAGATGTGAACACACTGCTAATATTTTAGTTACATCTGTTTGTGAGGTATTTAGTTGAACATTTTGTTTCAGGGACCTGGACAGCTGAGTGGTAAAATGCTCGGCCTTCTCCGCTGGCGACCCGGATTCAATTCCCGGTGTGGCTATGAGAATGGGTTGTGTGGCCCGTCCAAGGTCGGTGGTTTTCTCCGGGTTCTCCGGTTTCCTCCACCCTTATCGACTACCGAGCGCCAACATCCTTGCCATGGAGAGTGCCTCGTATTAGTTATTATAGCTAGTTGTACAATCCATGTAAAATAAATAAAGTTTATATTAACATTTTGTTTCAAGAAGAGAAAACTTGACACAGGTATGGTTCCTCTTTTTCTTAAAAAGTGAAAAACAAGAAAGTAAACAGAAACAAATAAAACTGATGATTTTGGTTGTATGATTCATATTCATATTCTGCAATCTCTAGTATAATATAATTCTCTGCCTAAATGTATATTCTCTAAATTTAAATTTGTTAGAAACACTCCCACTGATGCAGCTGTCCATTATCAGAATACCACACTCAAGCCTCTTGTCTTTGTCCATTATTCCTGCATTTTTAAGGCCCCAAAGAAAAAAAAATTTGTTCCAAGGAATCACCGTTCAAATTTTATGTTAGCAGTTTTTTTTTATTCAATGAACACCAAGAGCTATGTGGTGTTGGTAATTGAAGGCATTTTTTTGATCCATGCAATAAATTCACTAAGGAAGGATTACAGGCCTGCCAAAGATAAATGACAGAAAAAAAGAGTAAGTGCTCTGGAAAAAACGAGTATACTTCTTTGAAATACAGAGTGAAAAAGAGTAAATTTAGCGTCAATTCCCCATTTTTTATCACAGACTGAATAAAGATGTGCTTTCCATACCATAACTGTGTATATAAGAATATATGCATATCATTCTCAAAGCAAGAAACACACATGAAGCACATCCCCCTGCATGAAGATAAGGGCATTTTTCACATGTTGTGACACATACTGGACATTTGCACACAAAAAAACTGTGGAATGTCCAATTCTTTTTTTCTCAATTGACTGTTACTGCAGGAGAGAAATAGTATTAGTATTTACTATCTGAATTCTTTCATGAAAAAAGAGGGGAAAAAGTGCTTCTTAAAAAAGAGTGAAAAAATAGTAATTATCATTATTTTCAGAAAAACCTCAAAAAAAGAGGGACTCTTTTAAAAAAGTGATTTGGCAGGCCTGGATTACATATCATTGAAAATGGACTGTATCTTGTTCATATGCACCATTCCAAAAAATTGAGCCACAATTGTCAAGTCTCCCGGAAAAATGCCCAATGTGGTTATAGTTTTAAAACAACAAAAATTCACTTGGACCCTCTGTAATTTTGGTCCCAAAGTTTATAAAACAATCTATTTTTTTTGTGTGGCCCTCACCTGTGGGATCTGGGTACTTTTTCCACATCCTGTTTCTCCTACGATGATTACTGTCTGGAACTCCTCCAAGAGATACAGAATGTGGTTTCTATACTGTAAATAGAATTATACACACACATGGAGGTAAGATCTGCTTGTACCTGAAGTGACGTAGAAAATTATCAATTCAACACGTCCATTAAATATTCAATGCGAAGTTAACTTTCATATGTTTGCAATTTCAGATGATTTTTTTCACTTTTAACATCTTTTTTGCCATCAAAATATCATATCACTTAAAGATAAGATATCAATTATGAAGAAATTGACTGCCATAGAACTGGCAAATGGGGCAATTAAGAAAAATAATACTGTTTAAATTAATAAGAGTATGATTAATAATTAGAAAAAAAAATATATATATATATATATATATATGCCATAAAACTCATTTTGTATCACAAAAGTTCAAAATCTCTGATTTTCAATGAATCTCTCTTGCTAGCAGTAGGTCATTCCTGTTACAACATTTCATTAAATATTCATAGTTCTTACTCTGAACACTGGGAGGCGCTGCCTCTGCTGCTCAATGGAGAGTGACTGATTTGCATTGTACACGGCCACACTGCCAGAACCCTCAGTGTCATGTGACCTCTCCTCCTGAATACTGTCACCAGGTCCGACAGTTCCTGAAAAATTAAAGCAGTATTTTACTGTTTAAGCATTTCAAAAACAATTTTATTCCAAGCACTGGATAATTAACCTTACCACCACAGCTCTTATACTCCACTCCTTCGACCGAAATATGCTGATGAGCCCCAAAGCCGCTCCTTCACAAAAGGTTTAAAATTCAGGCTGTATGCACAATGCAATACCAAGCTCTCATTTTTCTGATTTCAATTCTTTGCTCTGTGCTCACCCTGGTGTTCAAACTCAGAGAACCTTGCCATATAAAGCAGCGGTCACACAAAAGGATGTCTGGGACGACTGCAGTGTATAACCACTATGCGACAAGCATAACAACATACAGGTGTACCATTCTTCACACTTTATGTTGGATTTAAATCCAACCTGTAAAGGGTACATGCCCTTACTGATTTCATGGCTGAGCTAAAATGTCAGCGATACCAAGCATCTAAAAAAAAAGCATGTAAGATATGCACACTGCTTGGTGAAACAATCATTCCAGCTCCTGACAGCCACCCAACACACCAGGCTTGGGTCAAGTACATGTACTTGTACTTGGTACTTGTACTCAAGTACAAAATTTTCAGTACTTGGCTCTTTACTTGTACTTGGTACTTTTTTACCAAGTACAGTACTTGTACTGTACTTGCTAAAAATGTACTTGAAAAATCAAGTACATTTCAAGTACTAGTCAAGTACATGTATTTTTTTAAATTATTTTGAATACCAAGCATATGGATTGATGGATGTGAGACAACATATACATGTCACAATAATAATAGCCTACACTATTTAACATCAAACATGCCTCTGTTTATCCATGGTTTACAAATCAAAGGTCAGATTGTGCCAGGCAACTTATTTGGCTGTGACCTACTCTGTCCAGTGCTCTTATATAATTAGCACCAGTGGTCACCAGCTATGTGGCAGCTGGCCCATGCTTGCCTCCACAATAGGCACATCCTGGGTAATTACTGTTCAGCATTATTTGCTGATATGCTCCATGATCAAGGGGCTCACAGGAAGTAGTAGAAAGTAATACATATTACTCTGTTACTTTGCCTTCTGTTTCTATTACTATAACTATTACAGCTCAAATTTTTGAGTCTATTACTATTACTATTACTATTACTATTACATGGAAAAAGCTGTAATAGTCTATCCTCAGACCTGATTATATGAACAGCTTGTTGAAACACTACCCACTTAATAGTTCTGCTGACTAAGTTTGTCCCAGGTTACATCTGCTCATGCGGATGTAGGTCAAAAGCCCCCCCCCCCGGTGAAAAGCCCCCCCCGGTATTAAGCCCCCCCCGGACAAAAGCCCCCCCGGTCAAAAGCCCCCCTACCTTAATGATAAAGAGGACAAAAGCCCCCCTCCAATATATTTATATCTATATCTATGAATATATAATGTAAATACAAACAATGTGTGTTATCTCATGTAATTATTTAATTACATTCAAAATTCATACTTACAATATATCTTATAGTTAACAATAGAAATATCAATCTATACTTTACATAATTACCTGACCCACACTAGTAAATTGATAGGGTACTAAAACTGATACTAATAACAACATAAATGGTCTCAATTATCTGTTAATTAGGAAACCACTCCCATGGGACAGTTTCACAGGACCTGTTTCACCTGAATGATTATTGAAGGAGTGGCTTCATTATAAAGCTCTAGATTCTTTAACTGTGTATATATACATATATGTTAACTACTGCTTAGTTGACATCAAGGGACTCATTAGTTACTATTGCACAGTATTACTTCTGCACTCTTGCAGGTTTTCACCAGTGATAAATAAAATTTACAGAATTGTTTGTGTAGTTACCTTATATATTGGTAATATAAATTGATTCATTACTTCAAGGGACTCAAAGTTACCTTTAATAGTTATTTAAAAAAACATTTTTTTGGGGGGGGGGGGCTTTTGTCCTCTTTATCATTAAGGTAGGGGGGCTTTTGACCGGGGGGGCTTTTGTCCGGGGGGCTTTCGACCGGGGGGCTTTTGTCCGGGGGGGCTTTTGTCTGTACCCCTGCTCATGCACCAGGCTAATTAGCTGTGGTAACTGAGAAGGTCAGGTTGGTATTAGTGGTGGGAGTCGGTTCCTTTTTCATAAACGATCATAGGTTTAAGCAATTCCATCAATGATCGATTAGTAATCGGTTCAGACAAATATAAAGAAATATGCAATTATCTGTGAAACTATACTTTCTTAACCCAGCCTGCATGTCTTAGTAATTCTACCTAAAGAAAAGAAGTTTTGCCTTATTTATATTTTCCTATTATCAGTAAGATATGCTTTTCAAAATTTCATTTTAATTATTTATGATAAACAAGATTTAAACCACTATCCAGGACATCTACTTGCTGCACAGAACCAGAGAATTTATAGAGAATTTTAACGCCATACCGCCCATACTGTGCAATGTACATCTGTTTCAAAACTCCACCCTAATTCTGCAGCTCCCTGTCAGTTCACAGAGGTTTATTAAGTCCTCTGTTCTTGAATCTACAATGTTAAACTCAGTTACATACGGAAGTTAATATGGGAACAAAGAGTAATTATTTGAAGTGCGGAATGTTGTAAAAAATGGAAGAATAATTTTAGCCTATAAGAGAATAGGCATTCTGGGAAAAAATAGTCATGATTATGATGTAATCGATAGTTTCCTTTGTTAATCGAGTGCTTGAAAGTGGCAGGAAACTGACCGACTTTCGATAAAACTTAATCGGCCCACCACTAGTTGGTAATGAGTGAATCTGGAATTGAGTTGTCACAGCTGAACTATACACAACCCTCAGGTGGACTGTTTAGCTGAGCAGCTGTGACTTTTACACACCTGACAGACTAGTACAGAGACTCTAAAGCCACTATATAATAAGTGACAGAATTGGCAGATTCAGAATAGTCATTCAGAATAGGCATCAAAGCACCATTTCTTGTGTATTGATATACGACTGTGTAACAGTGTATATAAATACTGAAAGGCCATCAAGACTGTCACCCTGGATTACCTAGAATAACAAAAAAAAAAACTTTCAGCAATTAGAGCATCAACCCACATTTTTGTGTACCAGTACTGATATCTGACCCTGTAACAGTGTGTATAATATAGGTAATTGTTTTATCAATAAATATTTTGAAAAATTGCTTTTTTAATTAAAAGTACTTGTACTCAAGTACAGACCCCTGTACTTGTACTTGTACTCAAGTACATTGAAAAATTGTGTACTTGTACTTGTACTTGACAAATTCTGCAGTACTTGTACTTGTACTCAAGTACTGACCCCCTGTACTTGACCCAAGCCTGCAACACACAAGTTCAGATGTAGGCCTACTCAGAACAAGTGTTGTATAGACCATTTGTGTGTGCTCCGTCCGCTAGATAAATGAAGGCAGTGGCCTGTGGCTCTGTATATACTACAAAGCCACAACTGGGTCTAATACTAAGCAAGTAAAGGAAAAATGGCTTTTGTGGTCATGGGTAAAGCACAGAACTAAAGCTGGGAGGTCCCAAGTTCAAATTTCAGCTGAGGAGCAAATGATTTTTCACAGCCCACCCCAGCACTCTGCAGATTCAGTCGGGGGCTGTGATTGGGGATGATTACACACAAAGCCAGGACCTGCTGGTGGTGCAGAAATTATACTTGGGTGATACAAGAATGTAAGATAAATAAAATAAGAGAAAGGCTAAGCAAAACCAAACTGGAACTCAGCACATATACACAAACTTAATTTGGGAATTAAATCTATGTTTACATATATGCTGTTATACCTGCACAAAAATATTTCTCTAAGAAAATCAGCAAAGGATATACATGAATCAAAGTGAGGAGACATATGTTTTATGTTTCACAAAATCAATGGTTGCTTCACAGGTCAGCTCTGCCAGCCAGACAAAAGGCAGCTCTTATTACAATTGTGTGTAAATACTGCAAACAGTGGAAATCCCATTTGGAAAGTTAAACTTTTCCTTAACACTAGTGAATGAACATGATATTGTTAGTTTCATCTCAATAAAAAATTATTGTTGCAATCCAGTGGTGCTATCCCAGATTTTTTATTATTTTATTTTTATTAAGTCCTAAATTTTTACCAATTTTATTTTGGCACTGATTTCACTAATATAATATGAGTAAAATGTATGTCAATACACAAAACTGTAATACCTTATTAATATTAAAATAACTAAGTTATAAGTTAGAGATGGTATTTATAAATACAACTTTTTCAAGTTCTTCCACATGCAGAATTAACCCATCTCACCTGGTTTCCAAAACTTTGCCTTTGGCCTCACGACACCGCTCATTGTTATTTTACCATCGAATATTGTTCTCTCTCCAAATTCAAAATGACCGATGTCCTTGGATGATCTGTCTCACAGTTTTACTATATATTTAGAAAGACATGCAGTTTTTACGGCATTATACTGGTATTAAACCGGCTTTTCAATGAGTGTATTAGATATCAAAACATTTGAACTCGGTGTACATGGGACGAAGGAGTTTACATTCATCACGTTCGGTAAAGTTTCATCTTATAAAGGAATAATTTGGGATTCGGGAGTGAATGAATTGGCTCAGAATGGTGTAATGGAAATAAGTCCGTTCCTGGCAATAGGGTGTGTGTCGTTTGAGGCCGAGGCTATCGGCACGATCGTCGTGCCGATAAGAAGTACAATCCGCACGACAGCCTCTCATATATTATTATATAATACCTAACCACTGCTAAAAATATGGCTGGTAACAGACACCTCAGCACAACAGAACTATTTAAAAGTTGTAGATGCTGGGTTATTTACGTAAACTTAATACTTACATAAAGTTACAAGTTAGTACGCTCCTTAAGCAGCGGAAATCTTGCCCTTCTAAAGAAGCAACTGATTTTCACGCTGCCAGCTTTGACCGTTTATGATATATTTAAACACCAGATGGCGGTTTGTTGTCCACTGAAATAAACGTACGTACGATGTGACAAGCAGCCAATCAGATGCCAATAAACAAACACTCGACAGGCATCCTGGCTCCGCCCATTGCCGCGCTTCAAGCGCTGCTTGAGTTTCCGGTCGAATTTAAATTGCTCCCTCTGCATTCTCGCATCATCGACCAATTCGATTATGACTTTGTTAGCGTAGCCATGTATCTGTTGTCTGCAGAACTGAAACCAGCCAGCGAGGTGTGCACGCAGCCTTTGTTGTTACGTTTCGTTTGAATTGCAGCTCACCGGCCGAGCATCCTATGTGCAAAAGGCCCTAAGCAAACCACGTCAGGGACAATTCTCTCTGAGCTTTTGGCCTGTTCAGACGGTTACGCTGGGGGATGAGCTGTCACTCAAAAAGAAATGTATATGATTGGCTCCGTGAATTCCTCGCTTGGCTTTGTTTTCCAGCACAAGGTCTCATCTGATTGGACAAAAATACAGTGCTCCCCTCTGGTGTTGCAATTCAGGATACGAGGTCATAACAAACAGCGCCTTACGATATAGGAAGTAGCCCTATAGGTAAAGCGCTGTGTAAAGAGCGTAATCGGTTGATAGAAAAAAATAATGTCCAGATCATTTATTCTTTTACTATGAATTCCCCATTCATATTGCTTGCTACAGTAAAGTTTTTATTTGCTTTTTTTTTATTTGAGTTAATTATTCCTCTACGAAGCAAGGTTTTCATGTAATTATCGACGTTGGTTGATTCGTCTGTTAGCAGCTGTACTCAACAGTTATAGACGGACTTATGAGGAGAGCCAGAAAAAAAAATCAATGTTTACCTGGATCATAATAATATCTCACAAATATATTTATAAAAAGACCTTCTTTAATTTTTGTTTTAGGGGAACCTTTAATTGGATATAAATTTCTGAAAGGGGCGAGCACACCGGTTATGCAAAATCGAGTTGGTTAACTTGCCCCACATTTCTCTTTTATATAATTCTCGCTATAAACTGTTAATTCACAAAATATAAAATACACATAATATGAATTGTCTGACTTTAAAGTTGCATTTACGTGTAGTCTCATTATGTCTCCGAAAAATATTATGTTGCACATCTGTTCCCATTTACAATAAATTCACAATTTACAAATTGTCAGATCGTATATGAAGTGGGAAATGCAAAAGGTATATTTTGATATCTATAGCCTATAGGAGTTATGTTTTGTTAGTTTCCAGTCTGCAACTTATTTAATGTTAGACCGAAACTTCGACTACATGTTTACAAAAGATTGAATGTGGCACTGGCCATTCGGTACCTCTTTCTCTAATCCATTAATAACAGTTGATTTTTTTAAAATAATTATTCTGAAGTTTATGAACAGAAAAAGGGCAGTTTTTAGTTTTTAAAACGGCAACGTATTCAGTTTTTTTCATAGGTACAAAGTGACTTAAATTCAAATAACGTATCCAACGATTAACCGATTATAAACTTTTGAAATATAATATATATATATATATATATATATATATATATATATATATATATATATATATATATATAATAAGATAAATGTCTATATGGCAAGTACCTGCGCCAATATATATATCATGCAAAGTATCTACTAGCCCCCCCACTTGCAAAATCCTGGATCCGCCCCTGTAATGATTTGTAAATATTAAGCCTTCTGGTTTTAGGTTTTATATGCAGGGGGGTTAGGAATTATCCAGAAGTCATAACCTGTCGGTAAGCCATTAGAGCGAGTCTCTCAGGTTCTAGCGAGATTTCACCATTATGCCATTGAGGCACCGGTGGGGTTTGATCCCGACAGCTTCAGCTCCGAAGTCCAACGCTTTAACCACTACGCTATACTCCCCCCCCCCCCCCCCCCGACATTTCCATTCATTTTTCAAGGTTAATTGTGGCCCACAAAACAGCAGTCCCATTCAATTTCAGATACTAAGTTAAATGTTTTGATGAAGTGGTGATTAAAAATGATTTCTCCTTATTGCTGAAAAAAAGAGCATGTTGTTTCGAACACTTGACAGTTTTGCGCGCATGTTTTGCTGTGGTCAAGTTTCCCCCCATATACACGAGTTTGCTTGCAAGATATTTCCTTCCTAAAAATTGGAACCGATGAATACATAATCATTGCATTCCGTATTTTCTCAGTTCAAACGGATACATGACGTGTTATTAATCAAGTAAAAATAATTTTTTATTGTTCGAAGCAATACATGTGCACGTGTTCGCATGTGTTATAGCCGCGCAATTCATTAACAGAAGTTTCGTCATGTGCTGCCATCTGGTAGGAAATTAGTGAACAGCACATCAAAGTCTTATCAGCAAGTCAAACGAATGGAGGTGGGATCTCGAGGAACCTTACTGCTCATGTAATTAATGAAGATGCACCTATGTATCTGGCCGAGGGCCGTCACAGTGGTTGTTCTTGTCGTATGCGGTGCGCTTCTGGTCATTAATATTGCTATAATCGCTGATTATTGTGAGTACATTTACCTTTAAATTGTCTCTCTCGTAAACGAACATGTTTTGTAGACGATAATACCCCGATTAGGTAGTGAATACCATAAAATTATTTTTTTTGCTGTCAAGGGACAGTAATCTACAGTTCTGAAAAAGACTCCCTCGAACGATCCCATGTTATTCGACTCCGTTGTTCCACCGCACTACTAGAGAATCAGATTTGCAAAAACTGATATTCCAGATATGCAGTAATATAATGCAGTAATCATTAAGTTACTTATTTCTTTTTAATGTCATTAAAAATATTAAAAATAATAAAAGGCTTTTTTTGTAATTATGGTTCGGTATAATTTTGTTTTTTGCTAAATTACCATTTAATGCATATTTCTCATGAAATCTTATATATTATGATTTCAGGAATCGAATTTCAATGGATTTAATGCTTCATCCAAATAAACAAATATACCAAATTTTATGATATGTCTTTATAGTAGGCTGAATGATTAGAATAAATGGGTAAGGTTAATTCTCATTTAAATACCTAATTACCTATGTAGGTGGGACATTATTCATATTTCTTTCCTTCTCAGTGGTTTAATTCAATTGTCAGTGTAGCATTGGAGAAATTATTTTTTTCATCAATTTATGTTAAAATACATATGCACCATTATGTACATTATGTTTTAAAATTGTTATGTTTACTCATAATATTTTTACTATAAAAATGTATGTTAATATTTTATTATTTGCAGATATTCTCAAAAGCTGGAAAAGAGGATACATATTTGGTGAAAAGAATAAATTAACAGTAAGTTACAAATTTAAACATTATTTATGGGCTTGTCCATATTGCCTGTGAATTTGTCTGAGGGTGACATATCAGGCTGCAGGGTTGCCTATGAAGATATATAGCCTGTAGACCAATATTACAAAGGCAGTACCCAACAAGCTGGTTTTTAATATACTTTAATAAAAGGCCACACATGTTTATTATAAACACAACCAACCATGTACAGTCACTCTCTGATTTTCACAAAGTAGTCGAGTAAAACACCTGAAGAGCGCCCATATGCATTCACCATTCTCACATTCCGGGTCCTACACTGTTGTCAGTTTCTTTCCCGGGGTATTGCATCACAGAGCAAAGTGATGTCACAGACCCCTTGATGTTTGTCAGTTTCATTCAGGAAGCACAGTGACATCACATGAATCATGATGCATTGTTGATTTCATAATGGGGCATTATGTCACTGAGTACCAGGCTGATAAGAGCCCAATGTATTAAAAAAGTATGTAAGCCATATCAACCACGGGCATTGAACCTTGAATGACATGTCTCATCATGTATGCCATGGAATCTGTATCTGGATGATAACATGTAGCTGGTTAATAAAAATATTTATTGAAAGTTGCCAGTTTATGAACAAAAATTTATTAAACCAAAGATAATGTCAGTTGCATACATCTGAGCCTAAAAGTATTGCTCTATTATAGCTATTAGAGCTATGGACATAACATTGAATCAAATAAGATCTAGTAATGAATAAAATCTATTAAATTAATGTTAATTAACAACAGTGTGAAGACTATTTTGCCATCATTCTTTCCTAATTCAGTCTTGTACAATTTCAGATAAATTACGACTCTGGCAGCATCATTGACAAACAAAAAGCAACTGTTCTTGGACAGCTCAGTTCTAAAAGAGGTACACTTTTTATATTTTACTTTGGTGAAACCTTGGGTAATTAAATGGTATCCAGATTTTTAATCAGAAGTTAGCATATAATACATCAGTTATAATGATACATAGATAATTGTGGTTTTATTTGTATTACAACAATCCTCTGGTTATAAATATATTGTTTAACATTAAGGTATGTACATGCCTTTATATTTTGCCTCAGTAACATATAAATGTAAATTATAAATAAATGTTTGATAAGACATCCTCTAATTATTTTCTGGAAGGCCAATCATAGATAAATGTCTAAACTATTAATTCCTGCAATATTTCTGCAATATTTATTTAAATGGAATATTCAAAGGGGCTGACTTTGAACATCAGTCTAAATAATAACCTTTTATAACCTGATTGGCCCTGAAGTTTATACAATATATAATCTCAGATGCCAACAAAGGTTTATGCAGACAGTACTACATTTATCTTCTGTGGTCATATATGTCTTCTTTTGTATTTTATAATTACAGGCTTTCTGACAATTGGCATACCCACAGTGTCCAGGAAGGAGACAAGTTACTTACAGCAGACATTAAATTCATTAATAAAAGCCATTACCAGTGAACAATGGGACAGCGTTACTGTGGTTGTTCTCTTGGCAGATACAGATAACGAGGTGAAAAGTCACCTAAAAAAGCTGCTTAGGTCTTCATATTTGTATTTTATACAACATGGTTTCATTATTGTCATTGAAGCTCCTTTGTCATTTTATCCATCATTAAATGACCTAGACATGACCTTTGGTGACACAAAAGAACGTGTCAGATGGCGGGCCAAACAAGTGCTGGATTACGCGTTCTTGTCTCTCTACTGCCTTGATCTTTCAGATTACTACCTACAGCTGGAGGATGACGTGATGACGTCTCCCGATTTCCTCCAGAATATCACAGAATTTGTAGCAATGCAGCATCAGCGATGGATAAGTCTTGAATTTTCTAGTCTTGGATTCATTGGAAAATTATACCACACAAAAGGACCTGCCTAAGCTAGCTCAGTTTCTCATGACATTTTATGCCGAGCAGCCTGTTGACTATCTGTACCAATATTTTAATATTTTAATGGCTCAGCCAAAGCCGATTACAAGGGTGCCCCCTCTGTTTCAACATATTGGAGTACAGTCATCTCTAAAAGAGAAAACCCAGAAACTCAAGGATGTTAACTTTATGGATTCGTTGAAACAATTAAATGGAGATAACCCACCTGCAGTTATTGACACAACTATTCAAACATTTCAGGCATTTCATGCTGATTTAGCATATAGCACAAGACCAGGGTATTTTTGGGGTGTTAGTCCTGCTTCGGGTAGTGTGTACACTATTATATTCAAGAAATACCATCTGTTAAACAGGGTTGCCATAACAACAGGGACCGTCACAAAACAGAAGGATTACCTGAGGAATGGTCGACTGGAGGCAATTATTAAATGTGCACGTAAACGTAAATCTAAACAAGTTGGGGTGGATTATGTATATGTAGATGCCTTTCTAAGGGACAACTTGATGTAAAGGACTTTGGTAACAGGGTACCGTTTGAGGTATGTGGTCTCAGAATCATGGTGACACAAGATCAGAAGGAATGGCTGCTGATCAGAGAAATAGCAGTGTTCACGGCCAGCCAGTGAAAAGTCTGGGACTTTGGAAGAGGATAGGGAATATCTGAGGGGGATGGGGGTTGTCTAGAAATGTCCACCCTTCTATTCTGGAGTTTTTTACCTTTCTACTGGATATTTGTCTCTTGGTGTAATTGGGGTACCTTTGAACAAGATTATTGTTATTTACGGTAATTCCCGCATTTGCTTATCAGTGCCATCTAGTATTCAAACTTTGAACAATTCAGAAGTTTAAGATATCTATTTTTTCGATCAAATGTTAACTTTAATCATATTTCAACTCAACGTAGTGAGACTTTATGTATTCCTTTTTGCGATCCAATAAAATGTATAAGAATATACAAAGGAGTCAGCCAGTTTTAATGCGTTACTCAAACGTTCTGTGTTTCACTAAATGAACCCAAGATGGCGCTGATAAGCAAATGCGGGAGTTACCATAAATAACAATAATCTTGTTCAAAGGTACCCCATCATAGGGGTAAAAGGTAAACTTATTTTACGCAAGCATTTGATAGGTATTACCGAGTTGAGATTTCTAGTATTCGAAACCATGATGATAATCTGCCAGGGAACCGAAAAAAATCACAAAATGAGACACTTAGCTCCCCATTTAGACTTGCATACTTTAAAAGTAAGATGGCCTCACATTTGATCTCATGGCATATTGTGTCTGAAGGGTTGCAATACACATTTATGTGTATGAACACCATATATATATCAGTAAGGTAAAAAAAAAACAATTTCAAGCATTATTGTCAACAGCTGCATTAATGTCCCAAAATACAGGCTCAATCAAACCTCTTTTAAGCACTACTTCCCAAAATTCTTGATATGCACCAACTGCTACAGAACAATACAGTGATAACTGGCTGATCCTTCTGTCTCATCATGCATAATGCTTGAAATTGAATGCTCATTTACAAATTTAGTTTTGTTAAAGTTCTGCGGTGCTGCTTAATTAGAATACCTGAATCATACCTTTTCTTGTGAGAAGTAATTTTGACAGGTTACTTGACTATAGTGTATCAAGATTTGACAGTAACTTTGCATTGCAATGTAAATTTTGTATGAGAAAGCACACGTACAAATCACCTTTATCATATCAGTGGCGATAATAGTTTGATCATGTTGCATTTACTTAGGGATTTCCATCATCCTCCTAATGTAGTTCAGGTTGGAATTGTCCCAATACATCAAATTAACGGATATGGATTTTAGTAGGCTGGGTGTTTCTGACTGTATAAGGTGGGCCAATCTAGAAGGTGGCACATAATATCTTGGATGTATGCACAATGCTTAACATAACGATGCTAAAAAAACAGCACCATATCTTGTGTCTGATGCTCTTTTGTTTCCCAATACTTCTGCATGCGATAATAATGTATAAAGTCTACTCCACCTCCCACTAAATTGTTAACCTGTACCTCAGGGTTGTGCTCACCCCTACCCCTTGTTTTCACACCTGTATATGATTGTGCCACTTTGCAGCATTCCTTTTGTGTACAGTTTACATTGTCTTAGTGATTGTGATGTATTTACTTGTCTGTCTTTACTTCTGCACCAATGTTTTGATGTCATTACTGACATTATCTGGAAAAAAAGGATTCCATGCCTTTAATTGCCAGATGTAAAAATCTGTAGGACAGAGCACACAGGTGCTGACTGAATCAGTTGGATTGAGTACACAAGGGTGCTGATCCAGTCAGTTGGATAGTGCTCATAGTTGCTGACCGAGTCAGCTGGACAGAGCACATTGGTCCTGAGCAAGTCAGTTCTAAGTTGGATAGAGCTGATAGGTGCTATCCCAGTTAGTTGGATAGCACTCATAGAAGCTGACCCAGATAGTTGGACAAAGCACATAGGTGCTGATCAAGTCAGTTGGATAGAACTCGTAAGCACTGAGCCGGGCAGTTGGATAGAACACTTAGGTGCTGTGCCAGTCAGGTATATGGAGCAAATAGGTGCAAAGCCAGGCAGGTGGATAAACCAGATACCAGGGTAGGTGCTCATCCAGTCATAGTTGTTGATTGTTATTGCAAATTTGATTTCTATGTTTGTTTAGGCTGTTAGCCAAAACAATATTCAAGCACAAATCATGGTGATATGACAAAATAATATATCTTAAACTATTGTCCATATCCCACTGGGCAGAATATCAGATGTATAAACCTGAGGAACAGACAATAGGTTTGCGACAATATCAGAATGTTTTTTTTTTATGAAATTACAGTTACAATTAGAAATACCTAAAACACATATTTATATACTTTTTATGGTGAAGAAATTAGAGAGTTTTTCTAGTCTATTTTTTAAGCTGATAAATCATGTTATTTTTACTCTATTTTTTTATCATATTTACAATGATTACACAATGTGCATCATCCATGTTAACAATTAACTAATTTTCAATTATCAGTGCAACAAATATAAGTCTAGTGAATTTATATTGAAAATTTGAAATCGTATTATTATGATTTTGTCTTTTGATAATAACTGCATAATTTTTCACACATTATATTGGTTTTAAATGGTTCAAGATTTGTTTCTCACCAGGACAATATATTGTCAGATAAAATCATACAAATATGGCCAGAAATGCAAGTTGCAATTTTAATCATCAAAGTTTTATACGTTTTTGCACAAGTTATTGTTCATCTTTATATAGCTGGTAAAATAAAAGTTTTTGAAAACAGAGTTACGTGGATTTATATATGGTATGATATTAACTGCCGAGTTATAAGAATTCGACACCTGACGGTCTGATTGTTCGACATCCCAGCCACCCTTCTCTCACCATTCTCTGTAGTGGACTACTCCATTGGCACCCCTACGACAAAATACGAGTGCTATCGATCAGCCAATCAGACCCCCTCCCGGCTTCCTAACCTTAGGGTTGTGAATGTGAATGGTCCTAGCATAGGGAGCTGTCCCAAGTTCGGACAAGCGCCATCCAAAGGCATTTGACAGATCAGTAACTTGCCCATAATAGACATTACATGAATTGCATACGGTCCTTAGCCTCAGTTGATCGATATGATTCAGCAAAGGGGTAGACCCAGTTGTGGCTCTGTTAAATGATTTAACAGAGCCACAATTGGGTCTAAGCAAAGGGGATAAGCTTGCATCTTATTGCATTAAGGGCAATTCATTAAGTTATTTCAGTTAACGATCACATTCAGCTCGAGGACTAGCTTGTAATATGGAATGTCCGGCTCAATCTTAATATTTAACCAAATTGGACGGATCCTTTTACTATTTTGGTGATTTAAAACTAATTTTCTGTTTCATTTTATTTGTGGGAGAAATCCAACAGCCTGTAGAAAGTTGCATTTTTGCACTTTAATTTTGCTATATTTCTCCTTATGAATAGTAAATAAAATATCCTATGTCAAAATTTGAGATCGGTAAATAAACGGAAGAAGAAGTGTGAAAAAGATGGATGTCATCTGGCTCCAGAGGTTGCAGTTTCCCGAGCGGGACAAGTAAAACATTCAGGTACGACAGACTTGTGTCTTGTTTAGGGAGATGAACACTTAGGTATATATCATGTATGAATATCAGTGCCATGGGGCACGTAATGTTCTGAGTAGTTTGGTAAAGGAGTAAGAGAAGTGCTGAAAAGAGTGACATAGTTTGGACTAAAGCACCCGGTATCTTCTGTCTAATTACCGATCCTACAACGGAACATTCAAAAGTCAAAATATTGCACATATGCAATTCATTGCGATACTTTAAAAATGCTTTATCTACTGTCTAAATGTTGCATAAAGTATAGTGAATGGTTACGTTATCGAAAGCGTCCCACGTAAACACATTTTAGCTCAGCTGACTATAAGTGATCTGAGCTGTAGTCGTGGTCCCTTGTCCGTCGTCCGTCTAGCTGTCCGTCCGTCTGTCCGTAGATGTGGCACGTTTTAAAACCGCAAGACCTAGGAATCAAAAATTTGGCATAATGTTAGATGTCACCAAGATCTCCTACCAAGCCGAAAACTGGGTCTTTGCGACTTCGTTCCTTTGAGAAATTAAGGAAAACCCTCAATTTTTTATTAAAAACCCATTTTCACACTTCAGGACTGCCTAATATTAAAACCACTCATCTGTTTTTTTCTCATATTTACCATAAATAATCCTCTATATAGTTCCTATGTACATGCCAGAAATTAGGTCTGTATTATATAATTTAAAAAAAGTTATGGGCCCAAACATAATGCATTTTGTAAATAATCAGGAAAGAAATTTGATCACTGAACACAAAACTTGTTAAAGCTAAAGACTTTTTTTCAGTAATATAACTTTTATTAATCAAAATTAAATTCTATACCCAAAATTATATCAAAATCTTTTAAATTTTTTAAAATATTAGCAAAAATAAAAAATTGGTACCTTAAATTTTGCCCAACTTTGACCATGTCACGTTTTTTTTTCCTGTAACTGCTGTGGATTAAATTTTCAAAGCATGTTTTTGTTAGCATTTCAACTGTTAACACCAAAATTTGAAACCAGTTGATCAAAAACTGATGTCAGTATTGCGTAACTGTTTTAAGTTATGGGCCCAAACATAATGCACTTTTTAAAAAATCAAGAAATATATTTACTCCCTTAACAAGAGGATTGCTGAAGCTAGAGATTTTTTTGTCAGGGATGTAACATTATTTAATCAAGATTCAATTGAATACCCAAAATTAGTTCTGAATTTTTTAAATTTTATAAGTTATTAGTATAAATATAAAATTAGTAACTTAAATTTTGCCAAACTTTGACCATGGCACGTTTGTTTCCTGAGGGCACTTGATATAATTTTCATATCATGCCCACATAAGGATTTCATCTTTGTAGTTTAGAAAGCTGAAAGAAATTTGCCTAAAATGTAGCTTTTATTAATGTTTTTATGAGACCATGTCAGACCCATGCAGGCTCTACCCAGCACCTCATCAGTCACCTGTATGTTGACCTTGTTGACCTTTCAGCAAATTATGCACGCTTAAGGCGAGGCATACACTGGGGCAACCAGGCAGCTAATGCCCAGCCACAGTTGATCCAGGTGTCCAACCCAACTCATCTACTAGTTGTTTTGAAAAACAACATAACAATAAACAATAAATTAATAATTTTTTATTGGTTTTTAATAACAAATTAAAGAAAAAATTAATAGAAAAGGAATTAGTTAGTTGATAATTAGAGGAAATAAACTTGCAGTTACTGATGATGTAAGAATCTTGTATGGATGGATAGAATGTCAATGTCAATGTTATTCCAAATAATACCATGCAGTCACCTATGGTATTTTTCAGTTCAATTATAATGATAAAAAAATAAATCATATTATTCATTGCTAATCATTGGGGATCATATGAAGGAAATTAATGATAGACAAAGATGCAGTTGATAATATTAATCTAGATTCCTACAGTGTGACTGTCTAGTGTGTAGATTGATGTGAAAGTAGTAAAGTGAATATATTACATTTATTTTTTTAATATAAATAAAAGCCATTAAACCAGGTACTTATGATCATTATTTTAATTTATGAATTTTGTATATTCTGGATTCTCAACATCATTGTTTGGCTAAAACTGAATAAATACTAGACATTGTGCGAATGCTTTGCAAATGTATTTGAATACAAATATGAATATGTACTGCATTAAAAAATTTTATTGAATAAGAATGGGAATTCAGATAAAAATGAAACTATTTGAATATACCAGTGCAGATACTGTCAAAATGTATTCATGAATACATTCAAGAATATATTCTATAATATTATTTTAATAATCATTTCAGTTATATTTTATTTTTAAAAATCATATGATTTTCTTCTTATTTTTTTAATAAAAATTATATTGGCACAATATTCGTTATTAAATTGTAATAAATATTTAAACTCTTTTATTTATGTGCTTATAAGTTATATGGCCAAGTCAAAATCTGTGTGACAATAGCACCCCATTTGTTAATAAAATAAATGAAATCAATCCTCTTCCCTGTCTCCAAAGATAATATCAAAATCATACATAAGCTTAACACCAACAACTCATAATAAAGCTTATATTTATTACCACACAAAACCAGCATGTGCCTCATTTCCAAATTATATTTTTTATCATATATAACAGCTGAGCGCCGTGACCCATGGGTCCCTTGTGTTCAATTTGTGAAGAAGATTCAGGTCTAAAGACAAGGCCTTAATTCTGTAAAACCTTTTTCTTAAAACCAGCTATTCATCAACCTTTTATTAAGCATGTTTGTGAATTTTGGCTAACTCTGTGTATATAATAATGAACTGTAGGTGATTCCTGCTAAGAAAAGTTCTTATAATATACCTCTGTGACGGATGCATGAGCTTGTTTATCTACAAGATGTTGTTAAACACGGTACATGCGTGAATGTTGACAAACAGAAAAACCATCTAACCTAAGGTGGTTGGTTGCATGCTAATGTGCGGAAGTTGAAAGATCACTAGTTGCAAAACACTCTTTCAAAACTCCGGTTTGTCTGATTTACCGCCAGATGTCCTCATAAAATGAAGTTGATTCAGCTTGGATAATCTCTTTTATAAAATGTTCAAAGGATTATCTTAAATATAGTTAACAGATGTCAGATAACGGAATAGGCCCCATTAAGTTAATTTTTATTAGGTATAATGACAGCATCCTTGCAAAAGTAAAAATTGCAGATAGGGTGGCAGATGATTAAAATGTGAAATCTCGGGTGACTGATACTAAACTTTCTTGAACGGGTTATGTAAATAAGTATCCCTTTATTCCCACAGAAAGTGACCCCCGCTCTAAATACGATAGAGATATGTGCCCTTGCAGGGGCGGATTTAGGTGGGGGGGGGGGGGGGGAGCGCAGAGGGCAGCCCCCCCCCCCCACCCCTTCGACCTAACAAAAAAAATCTTGAAAAAAAAACTCAGTATACACAGTCAGTGCATAATGAAAATTAAAGAACAAGTGTATAGAACAGTTACAATGTATGTCTTGTTTCATAATGCATTTAACAACCCCAGATTGCATGCTTACAACCTAAAATTTCTTAAAATTCTACACCTGGGAGGCTGGTATCCCCCCCCTCCCCCCCCCCCCCCCCGGGCGCTACGCGCGTCGGCTCACCTGCTTCGCGCCCTCGCTATGTGAGCCCCCGCCCCCCTATTCTTAAATCCTGTATTCGCGCCTGCTCTGTTCCCTCTGAAACCTGAAACAAGGCCCATGATCGGATCTGTAAGGTGCCTGTGCTGCATCTCTTTCTTCAAGTAAATATAATAATCCTACGATAATTTTAGAATTTGGTCGTGGTCCAATTAATAAGTTATTCCTCTTTAAACTTTGCTCATAAAAGTGCCCTTGGCATGCACCAAACTCTCCCCGCAGATAAATTCCTCCCTGTACGCTATCTTCTGAGTATATTTGTGTCGCATGGACTCCCCTTATCGAACCTTATAACAGGTTTATATTTCCCTGTATCTCGAAACCGCCAGTGGGGCCTGCCATTTTCCGCGTACTACATGCACACTTGCACATGATCAAGTACTGCATGTGGCAAGTTAATGCACATTGACCCTAAGCCATTCTTGATATAAACAGTGCTGCCACCATGGGTTTAACAGACAAAAATTATATAATCTTAAAAGAGAAAGTATAAAATTTTCAGGAAAAAAAGTATGAAAAAATTACAAACCAATGCCTAATAACGCATTTTTTGTACAATTTTACATCATGTGATACCGTCAAACAAGGTAAGGTTTGAATATATATATATATATATATATATATATATATATATATATATATATTCCAGTTTTCAGTGATTTTGAAAAAAACATTGACATGATCTCAGAAAAAAAAATCGTCGCTAGTAAAATGCACTATTATGAAATATTGACAGAGCATGTCTACTGCACTCAAATAGTTTCGGTTAACAGCCTTTAATCACACCCTGATCGAGGATGATGATTTTAGAAAAAAAAATATAAAAAAGTACCCCTGAAAAAGTTATTGAAAATAGTCAAAAAAAGTCTTGCCTGAAAAGGGTCTCTTACTTTTAAAAGTATAGATGTAGAGTGGCAGCACTGTATTAGCTATGGAAACTTCTGAAAATTAGTTTCCCTTAATCAGTCATGCAGGGGAAACGTAAGGGAGTTTGAGAAAAATATGCTTCATATGTATATGCGAAAAATTATAACTGCACGATCAGACACGAGTTATTAATTGGAATTACCGGAATAAACGAGTTTTGGCTTAAATTGGCCGGTGTGTCTGCATGTATAGTGTTTGCAAACCCATATATCACTGAGCACACCGAGTTCCAGCTATAGGTCCAACTGGAGTACGGTTGTTACACTATTAGTCACGTTGCTTCTAGCATGAAGAAGATACAATTCTGCCTTCCAGGTCTATTAATAACCTTACCTTCGTGTACTCGGTACGGTTCGATATCAGACCGCTGACGTTCTCCTCAGATTACCTTTTTCTCGTGATTAATAATAAAATTTTTAGACCGGTGGTCGTGACAATCGAGTCAGAATCGGAGGGACTTGAACAAAGAGCCTTAAACCATTAATATGTTTGTAGAATATTAATCAGGCATGCCCAATATATACATGTGTATATGTACATATTATCAGTGGTTAACAAGAATATTGCGAATCATCCCATATTTTTTGTATAGGTGACTCATACGTGGCATGCAGCACCTGGTTAATTTACCAGACTGGCCCAGTCAATGAAATGGCTCTGACTGTGTCACACTTAGTGTCGGTACTGCTACCACGCGGCAACTGACATAACTAATTACTTCTCTCTAACCCTTCTATTTAGTGATAAGAACTAAAACTGAGTTACGTCGCGTCTATCGGTACAAGGAATCACGTTTCATTTGAAACATTTTAGCAGTAAACATCAGTACACTAAAGCCTAGGCAGGGCTATTAATTTACCAATACCGTCATGCAGCCTATGGCGCAATTCCTTCAACCTGCATATACCCAATATTGATCTGCAGTTTTTCATATGGCAGTTTTTCATATGACAGGGCGAGTGACAAATGCTTATGCAATATAAATACGTGTATCTACTGACGACAGCGTAAACTTGAGCTGATAATGGCACAACTGGGCGCTTGGCTCAATTGCGACAGTTGCATGCTCTCAAGGTAGCATGTTTGCATCTCGCTCTGGCTACTTTGCGAAGAACAGCTGAAATATATGATCAGCAGTATATATATATATATATATATATATATATATATATATATATATGAGGTAATGGGTCATATACTTAATAACTACATGCATAATTACTTAAATGTCATAAAATGCAGACCTTCACTAGTCTGGAATTGTGTATAAGGGGAATTACTCGAACGCGATTATGAGAGTTCTCCTAAACAACACTATTTACTGGATTACACGTTTTTATGGAATATGTTGTAAAGGTACAAAATTTACGTTAATTTCTGATGAAAGCAGACTTCAATGCGGAACTGACGACTGAAGTGAAAGATTTTTCACTGGACATATATGGGGCTGCGTACATAAAGTGTATACATAAAGAAGGTGTGCCCAGCAATAGCTCGATCTATGAATTGTTCTGGAGTATTATGGTCTTCTATATCTAGATTTATCATTTGAAAAAGATCTGGTAAAGCGCCATCCAGAAAGTTATTTTCAGAAGTAAATTATATTTATTATTTAGTCCAGCTTATTAACGATGATCTTGTCATACAGAGTCAAAAGAATTGCATGAGTGAGAAACGAAAGAAGAATGAAAGCTTTGACACAGATGGTCTCTGAAAATTAGTACTAATAATGTACAAAATAACATTCGCCACATTTTATTATTCTCAATATTATAACTATTATTATTATTATTATTTTATTATTATTATTATTATTAACATTATTATTATTATAATTATTATTATTACTATCATTATCATTATATTTTCCATAATAATCTTTTACTTATACTGATTGGATATCGTACTTTGCGTGGTACTATTGGTGCTTTTATTGTAGAACTCCAGACTTGGAAATCACTCTTTGCGTGTCAGACAGACATGCGGACTGACAGACAAACCCAAAATCAATGTTCCCCGTTCCCCGACTGCAACTGATATTGAATCAACTACAGTCGAACCTGTCTAATGCGACCACCCATTGGACCGGGCATGCACAAGTGGTCGTAATAGACAGGTGTTTGTATTAGACAAGTTAAGAAAATTTGGGAACTACACAAATTTAGATGCATGTATGACGGAAGTATGCATAGTAGTAGGCCTGTCACGTTTACATGTTTAAAAGACTCCGTTTCGATTAATTTCTGTCAACGTTTACAAAACGACAGACCATTTACACGAAAAGCAACGATATACACTCTGTCGGTCCTCTTTACCATCGTCGGTAAACCTGTAATACGAAGGAGTTTACAGTCTGTAAACTCCTCGGTAAAACCGATATATCAGAAAATATTATTTGATAACCCGGAAACCAATCGCGTATTGAGGTGGACTTTTGTGTGAAATTTAATGAGGCTTTTACTATTGTAAACAAGAATTTACGCCCTTGGGATTTTTAGTGATACAGGGTTTCTTTTACATAAGATGTACACAGGCGTGCCGCCGGTATTGAATTTTTACATCGCCCTTGTGACTATGCTCTCATTATTTACTGCCGCTGTAACCCACGAAAATGAATGATCACCACGTGTTGCTGCCGAATTTGCATTGAACCTTTAGTTAATTGACCATCAAATGTTGATATAATCGTTGCTCACTCCTACAAGTGCACAAGCGCTGGTTTATATAGGTGGTGAGAAACTGGACTACACATGTACCTGAATTGGTAACCACGGTGTCAGTGACGACACGTCATGTCATTGGTTCTTTTCATCTCATCTTCATAGCCCTGGAGGCAATTCTTCCGAATTTTTATCATGCGGGCCATTTATAAGGCCTTACGGAAAATGCAATTCAGGCCGTGGGGCAATTTCAACCTGTCTCAAATCAGTTCTTAGATCAATTAGAATACGGGTAGTCGACAAGCGACTACGTGTATCCGCCGAAACCAGAGTGGGAAGGGTGATGTGAGGCAAGGATTGAGGGGCAAGGGTAAATAGAGAGAGGCGTGTTGCATATAAGCATTGATGTCTGCAGCCGAAATGTGTATGTAGGTGGCGCCACCTGCCACAGAATCCAGAAAGTTATCCAAGTTGTATACAATTGCAAAATTTTAGGCAGATAAGTCAAACTACTGCCGAGATATGAGTGATTTTATCCCACGGCAGACAAACAGACGGACGCTGTGCAAAAATGGTTGCAAGTGGCGCCACCAGTTTTGCGTGTGATAGGGAGCTATGTGAGATCTAAACACATGCTTAATTTCCGGAGGAGAAATTATACTAGTCCTGAGATATAAGCCTGGATGTCTGCAGCCTGAACGTGAAAGTAGGTGCGCCACCTGCCACAAAATCGAGAAAGCTATCCAAGGTGTATATACATGCAAAAGTTTATTTTAGGCAGAGAAGTCAAACCACTGCCGAAATATGAGTGATTTTATTCCACGGCAGACAAACAGACGGACGCTGTGCAAAAACGGTTGTAGGTGGCGCCACCAGTTTTGCGTAAGATAAAATTATCTATATGTGACATCTATATACATGCTAAATTTCAGGAGGATACGTCAAACAAGTCCTGAGATATAAGCCTAGAGTCTGCAGCCTGAACGTGAATGTAGGTGGCGTCATCTGTCATAAAATCAAGAAAGCTATCCAGAATTAAAACACATGCAAAATTTCAGGTGGATAAGTCCATTCACTGCAGAGATATGAATGATTTTTATCCCAAGGCAGATGAAAAAATTGACGCTGTGCAAAAATGGTTGCAGGTGGCGCAAACATTTTTATGTATGTTATAAAGCTATCAAAGGGCTACAATTATTCAACTTTTTTTTCCTGATTGGTCAAACGAGTCCGAAGATATGTGAGTTAATGTGTCAAAACAGACGCACAGGTGGACGCACTGGAGAGAGGAAAGGTCAGAGGTCAACGCAAAATATTTTGGCACAAGTTCACATGTGACCCGATAATCGTGTAAAGTTTCGGAAAAATCTTTCCACTGGTCTCAGAGTTCTATTCCGGAAACGAACGCGACGTCGGCGGAACCCGGTCAAAAACATAGTATCTGCAAAACTTTGTTTTGGCGGATACAATTATGGCTGTCAGAAATTTGCGGCGGAGGCTACGTTAACAGCCTGGGAGCAGCTGCTTAGTTAATTCTCTTGTGAAACATTTTTAATAACATTTGCGCTTCCTTTAAACCCCGCGTTATAAAAAAATCTTCACACCCCCATATGAACGCCTAAATGTTTTTTTTCTGACGTCACTGGTTTCTAACATTACTTTCTTCATAGGAATTCATAGATTTTCTAGACTTTGTAATAACGCCTTTCATGACACACTGAATAGATCAAAGACACGGGGGTACAGGTCAAAGATTCACTACGGGGACCTCCATTCATGTGTGGTCTTACGCGTGCGAGCCATTCACGTGGCCTAGCCGAAGCTTCGGGCCCAGGGTTGGCCAAGGGTCCTCCCAAACGACCACCAGTAAAACAAACATCGGAGCAAGTGACCGCAACTTCACGCATGTTAAAACAACCGACCGGTCAGCGCTGGTCAGTGAGAAGCTCAATGAGTGTCCCCATTAGGCAGGTCAATATACCACTTTGGTCGGGAAAAACTGCCCGTAATCCGTAATAGTCAGGTGGTCGTATTTCACAGGTTTTATCTATAGATAATATAACGGAATTTCTAAAGGGATTGATTTCCAGTTGTCATAATAGCTAGTTGCCCGCAATTCAGGGGTCGTCGTTCAGACAGGTCGGACTGTAATTTGAAACGGTTGGGCAGATTGGTTAACATAAACCAACAAAATTGGTTAAAAATTAACCATCCGAAACGCAATATTAAATAGCTACTAAATTTGGTTGAATTCAGCCACTACACCTGGCTGAAAATAATAAATATGTAAAAGTATTCTGCATACAACAGTGATGCAGACTGTATATGCTCAAATATCAAGGTAAACTAGACTGAAAAAAATCAATATTGTCGACAGATATGGTTTGGCACATGGCCGAGATTAGTTACACTTAGCGTTGCTACTAAACAAGAACTGTCATCCAGTTTAAATCGATTTATTCGCAAAATATTGGTAGTTTAGTGTAAATATGAATTTTCTGTAAAATACTACTGAAAATTAACAAATTTTTGTGGTATTGGAATTTACATTTTGCATGTTATACTTTTGGTTCCCTGATTGCAGATCTCTTGAATTGGAAAAGCGCACTCTGCATTGTATCATTGGTGTTCTAATTGTAGAATTGGAAATGGCTCTTTGCGTGGTATACTATTTGGGCTCAAATTGTGGAACTCTAGAACTGGAAAACGCACTTTGCGTGGTGCCATTGGTGCTCTGATTGTAGAACTGGAAATCGCTCTTTACGTGGTAATATATTAGTGCTTTGATTGTAGAACTCCAGAATTCGATATTGAACTTTGCGTGGCACAATTATTAACTTGTGCTCTGATCGATTATATACCACTATGAGCCAGCATATAGTGAGTATATACATCAAAGTTATGTCTGAAATTATACACACAAAGCAAGAGAATGTTATTAAAAAAAAAACAATCATTTATAATTCTTATCTCATTTCTTGTATACAATTAATTCTATATTAAATAGTTATATACTTTAAAATCTAAAACTTCAACAGTTACCATGTTAAGTATGCAAAATCTTTCCTACTGTTTTGACAAGATACATTATGTTCGGGTCTACAATTTCTATAAATTACTCAAAATTGACCTATAATTTCTGGCATATATACATATATGAAATATAGAGGAAAATATTTATGCCAATATGAACTAACAAACAAAAGTGGACTTTATATTACACAGTCATTTGAGTAATTTCAAAACCAACACTTCAGGGTTTTTTTTTCCTGTATCAGCAAGTGCCGAAGAATTTATTTATTAAATTACTACAAGATGACAACTGAAGAGAAAAAGAAAAGTGAAAACAAAACATACAATTAACAACTGGGCTATTATGCAGTTTAATAATCTCTGTTATACCAAAAAGTAGCCTATAACACTGAGAAAATAGCGGCAATTCCATGATAACTCCTATTAGATGGAATCCGACATGGGTTATTTTTTTACTTAAGACCTCAAAATAGACCTTGTTCAATAAATATTGAGTTATTTAGGGCTTTCTCCTCCACACGCTTCTGGCATCTATTGACATTTTTGGACACTTTCACACCCCGTCCCCTTTCCGGGTATTTTTTAACGTGGTTCAAATTGGAAGGTGCGCAGTTACATTTCTGGATATCCACGGTTCTAAAATTTTTTTTCTTTAACGGACTTAAAAAAAACCGTTTTATGCCCACGGGTAGAAATGAATTTTATCGAGCACTTATAGGCTATCAAGGATATACACCATATATTTGGCTGAAGGGCTATACATATAGTACGAGTTCGCAAACTAGACCTATTTGTTTATTAATTTCTGTAATAATTATATATATATATATATATATATATATATATATATATATATCCTATTATTTGTCATACTTTTCATTCATAAAATATTGATATTTATATTGTTTATATTTTATATATAGTCCATAAAATATGGCAGAGCATCGACTTCAGTATAGACCTTTTCCGTAGAATGAAAGTAGGCCTGTACACACTTAATTTGGCCTACATCCACACTTTAATTTTAGTAAAGCTCATTCAGCTTTGACTTACTTTGCAATAAACGAAGGTTTTGGGCAACAATGGTTAGCTTAACTGCACCTTTTTGCAGTTCTAGAAGCTACTTTATGAACGGAGCTGTGTTTCCGGAACGCAGTTCAACCATCCAACCCCCCCCCCCCCCCCCCCCCCCATTTATCATCTGTTGCTCAAGCTGAGCGATAATGGGTACCCACATATTAACCTGTTCTCAAGCGGTGTCGACAGGCCAAGATATCATATAAATCATGATCCTTCCAATTCTAGCCTAAGTGTATTCTTTAACAGAACCGGAACATCCATCTAAACAAATGTAAAACGCTATTTCTGAAACTAAATCCGTGGGCTGCCTTGATCCCTGCCATGTTTACCGCTCCCAGTACTGCGCATGCGTGCGGAGCTCGGTCCAGATACCTATGATTTCCGCCTGCGAAGGTTGGTGCATTTCTTTGGAAATTATACTGAAACAAGGAATCAATTACAGAGAATGTATATATAGGCAGCTGTATACCGTTTCCATGCAACACCTGTGAAAAATTGGGATGTAATTATACATCATTCGCAACATATTTCTTGAAAATTCCGTTTTGTAGGTTTTGCGTGTCTGCACCAGGTGGCAGCATTGTCTGGGATCACTCTGGCTCAGCAGTCAATCATGCCGGGTGTGTGGACCATGCTCCGATATTTAGACGTATTTTTTTTTTGCTAAATGTCACAACAATTTTTCTTTCACTATACTTCACGTGTGTATTCAATTCATGGTGAACTTCTTTAAATATGAAGCACGATGAAAGGTGGATAAAAATTAATGGTCAGTGCTGGTACAGACCTTCCACTACTATCAAGACAAGTGTCATCAATAATATTTTCGGGTCACGTTTTCAGCGCTGTGCAGTACTTGTATACATACAACATGATCAGAAAATAGTCAAGACAGTTATGCACATGTTGTGAAATATTGATACCATGTTCAGATATAGTTATCTGGTTATCTCTCGCACTACCATTGCAGCTACTTTATCACTGTTTATACTTTTATTTTAATTTAAATAATCATAAATTTCCTCAGGAAATGCTGCTTTTTGGACTTTTTTCATAGTCATACTTTTCAGTTTCATCATGTATTTTTTTTCTCAAGTTACCATTTTTAAGAAACTTTAAAGTTAATAAAGCTTTTAACAGAGCACACATTGTAACTATGAGAAAACAAGATGTACTCCTGAAATTGCACGAGTGATTTGCATTTTGAATCATTTTCATTTATTTTTTAAGTTTGCCATCATCTATATTTATATATTTATATTTTTTTTGGTGATAATATTCAAGTAACTTATTGGGAAATATTTAAATCTGAGGACCCCTAGCAGGTATTTTTCTTTTACCTATCTTCAAGTTTCTTTGAAAAAGTGAAATTGTACACAAGTTTCACTTTCGCAAATTTGCTCAAATGTATAGTGATCAAGGAATCAGTTGTAATTTCATGATCAAACATCAGTAAAAATCAGTTACCTGTATAGACCAATAATAAGAAATAAGCAGTTGTTTAGAAGTATGAACTTTCTGATCATATATAGACAGTACATAATCACCTCAACTCAGTGATATATGTAGGTCTACATTCAGGCTAATTGTGTCATATTCTATAACCTACATGTGATTGTCTATATACAGGGACTGAATACTCTGAAATATTTAACTTTCTGCTAAGCCTAAGAAAATGCATCTTAACATCTTTTCAAACTTGTAGTCACACTTTGCTCAGCGTAAACCTGGTTCTGCCATCTTTAATATGTGCCATCCTACATGCTAACTTGCAAAAAGAAATGACTGTTTTTAATAGTAGCGCTGTTATCTCAGAAGCATTATTGTGCAGATAAAGAGCCGTCCACGAGTGTGTTGCACTTGGGACACGAATATTACCGGTATCTTATGTTCTGCACTCACGACACTAAAAGGTTCATGTGGACATCATATCTGCCTGTCCTAATGGTATGAAAGTTGTAAACCGAGTAATGCATTGTCTAGCTTGACCATTTTGTCTGACACGGCTTGTTGTTTTCCCAAGCACAAAACTAACCGGGTTAGAAAATGATGAAATAGCCATTCAGAATGGCAAAGTTTATGGTAAATGCTAATAATCCTGTCGTATAACTGGTTCTGGTTTTAGCATACAAGATGCAAAGTCATGGAAAATATGTCAGAGACATGGTTTTCTAGCGGATTTAAATAGAATAAGACACCTTTGATAGGTATGTTTAATTCTCACTACAAGTCGAGAATGATCTTTTAAAGAAACCGCTGGAATATACAGAAGATGGGGGCCTTAAACCTGTAAACCTGTAAAATATATTTTGTTTTTATGTCAAACATGTTTATTATTAATTATCTGCCACTAATGTGGAAACATCTAGGTGTTCATCTTTCCAACAGATTGGTACAAAATTAAAAAATGTCTTTCCGTGTACTTGTGTACCTGTCTGAGACAGGCAGAAAGGCATTATTACGACCGCAGAAAGGCATTATTACGACCCCTGGCACAGTAACTAAGGAATTAAGTCTCTTTAGTGAACACAGACTTTTCTCTAGTTTGCTTGCTTAATTCATATAAAGGTTCACATTTCTTCATCACAAAGTCAAAGTTAAGTGCAAAAAATTGCAATCGATTATGGCACTGTAAGATTGATCATTGGATCATTTGCATCAACCCAACTGATCATGGATTATAATCAATCATCAGCCCATCACTAACTTATACTTTGTAAATGATTTATTACAGACACAATAAATGAGGTGTCCAGTGAAAGACAATCTGTGATAAACATGCACCAGTATAATAAAAAATAAAGAAAAAGTGAAATTAAACCTGTTCTTCTGATAGCCATGCATTTGCTAAGAGTCTGACAATAAATCCTTATAGTTTTACCTGTTATTTTTCAGTAGTAAGCTGTGTTTTCATTCAAATCTGCAAGTCTTGTGCACATCCCTAGTGTGTAGTAACGTTTGAGATTGAGTTCTGCATTCTGGATTGGCTGGTCTCTGCTGTTGGGTCCGGTGTCAGTGCCTGGCCTGCTCAGGGCTTTATTGGTGTGGGTGCTGTGGCTTTCCTCTGTCACTGGTGCGGGATAAACAGAGGTGGCTTTTCAGGGCTCCCTGCTTGGCTTGGTCGCATCACATCTAATGGCTCATTCAAAATTATGCTTAAGGAGTGGCACTCCTGGAGTGCGCAAAGCTGTAGTCTTGACTACAGCAAAATGTAGCTGCTCGATAAAGCTAAAATATCTTCAGTCAGTCAGTCAGCCTAGTCTGTAGTGTACAAAAAATTGGAGTGCTCAGTTTAAGATGAAAGTATTTCATGTGTCAAGACAAACATGCTCAGTATACACATCCTTTCTTACAAAAGTGGACTGCAACTCTTGCCATATATCTTGTTTGATTAAATAAAACCTGCAATTTTGCTCGCTGGACCCCAACAACGGTGTAATCGGTTATTTTTTATGAATATTACTCCCCATTTCATTTAAAGCTTGCTGTTCACCAACCTCATAAGTAGTACTTGAGATTTCTGGCTTTAAGTGCATCAGGGTTAGGGCCAGGTACATAGTACCTAGGTACAGGTACAGGTACTTATGAATTGGCCAGGCACATTTATGGGTACTTGATTTTCACAGAGTACCTAGGTACAGGTACAGGTACTTTAGAAAGTACCTAGGAAGTATATTCTATATATAAGTATAAAGTATATTATCACGCTGATGGTTTGCTGATTTTTTTACAATACAGGTAACCAAATTTAATATTAAAAGAGAAAAAAAAATAAAAAAAAATGAAAATATACCCGGAGTATCTTGCACCAGGTACAGGTACTTTAGTTCCAGGTACAGGTACAAGGTACTTCCAACTCATGACTGGCGGGTACAGGTACTCTGAAATCTGTACCTAGGCACAGGTACAGGTACAAGTACCTGGCCCCAACCCTGATGTGCATACATATTAATGAACTGTTAGTAATTCCTGGTAAGAGAGGTTCTTACAGTACCTCTGTGATGGATGTATGACCTTGTCTATCTACTTGCTGTTCGTAAACATGGCACACGTGGCAAAGTTAACAAACAATATCCATGTGGTTGGTTACATATATATGTGTGCAAGTTGAAAGGTCACTATTTGTAAAACACCAGTTTCAAAACTCTGGTTCGATTGACTTCCACTAAATGCCCTTATTGAATTTGTTTTATTATTTTGGACCCCCTCAGGTTATAAACACATGGATATTTAAAAAACTGTGGGCAGTGGGAGCGGCACTTTCTGGCCCCTTTTAATAAAAGGTTCCATGGGATAATCTTTGATTAATTATAATAGACATAAGATATCCAAATAAGATTAAGATAACATGCATGATAATATATATATATATATATATATATATATATATATATATATATATATATATAATTAACTCCTGATTGCTGAATAGCTCTATTTGTATTGTTTATTTTCAGATCTGTAATCAACAGTGAAAGTTGACGGAACAAGGGTAATCTTGTCATGGCAGCTGAGCCCAAGCAACCTCAGAAAGAGCAAACTGGACGACGAAACACAATTACCAACAGCAGAGTAACAAAATCTAAAAGCAAGGGAAAAATCCCTTCGCTGTTTAGTCCTATAGCAACAAAAACTCGCAGCCGCAGTCTCCCAAATGCCAAAGTCTCATTCACTAAATCATCTCCTAAAAATGGGTCTCCAGATAGTGTGACATCTAGTAAACACAGTGATTTTGTGTATTACACTGGAAACTCTCCTGCAAAACAAGACAGAACCAAGGCCTTGGCTAAGCGATCAGCAGTAGCAGTTACTGATATTAAAAAGATTTTGATACCTTTACAGAAAAAGACTTCAAGAGTAGTCATTAAGAAAGATGTTGGTGCAAGTGTTGCCAAATATTTAGCTAAAAAGCAGTCGGTTCGGCTTAACACAGTGAAAAATGCCCTGACCAAAAATAAACCAGTTAGGACAGGAGCTAAAACTAAGACACTGTTGTCTGATACCAAAAATAAGCTAGCTGTAAATAAGAAGATAGGAGAACAGAAAGTACACAAAGCTACGAGAACACGAATTAAGAAGTGTCCTAATGGTCCCCAAAAGAAAGCGGGAATCTCAAAAAAAGTGCCAAATCTACAAAAAAATGACAAAACATCAAAAGGTGCTGATAAACTGGTTAAAACAGAGACAGGTTCTGTCGCAGAGGGGAACAAGCAAAGCAAGGCAGCCAAGTCAAAACAAGATAAAGGTGTCCAGGGTAACACTAAACTGAAAAGTCCAAATAAAGTCAAGAGAGAAACTAAGGAATCTAGTCAGGGAACCAAGCCGCAAGATAATAGCAACAAAGAGAAGAAGAAACGCAAGCGTGAGAGTGCCAGTGATGATGATGATGAAAATATTCGTTATGCCTTTGCTGAGGGGTTTGATCCTGATACATGTCTCAAACCAAAAAAGAGAAAAAGTGACTCCCCAAATGGCTCTGTGGTTAACAGCAGAACAACCACGTCACCACACAAGTCACCACGTAAATTGCTACTAAAGGACTCTGTAAGGCCTAAAGGAACACCAGGTTTGTATCCTTTTGATTTTTTACTGTGTTTAAGCCACAGACAAATTGCACAAATCAGGAGTTATGCAAAACCAAGTTGGCTTAAACAGTTTACTTTTACCTGAACTAAAGTGCAGTAAAATGTAAGCAGTTTTCAAATACAAGGACACACTACAAATCACAGTGTTATGTACCGTTATATATTCATTTTGTATATAACATTTTTTTTTCCCGGAACTGAGACTTATAAAATAATAAATATTAAAAGCTATCACTTGTCTCACAAGATGTTTGAAAATTTAAACAAATATATTGTTACCCGCTTCTGTTGCTCATAGGTAGGGGCCAGGAGGTTGTGAGATCAATCTCAGCTGAGTCGATGAGAATTTCATGGTTGGTCCCCACCCAGGGTGAGCGCTCTGCGGGCTTAATGGGAAGGTTCCCCCCATGGCTGTGTATCACTCACAAGCAAGTGCAATTTTGGGGGGTTCCCCAGTGTTATGACTCTGCAGTGGGGATGATTACACACCCAGGACCCACAGATGCAGTAGACACTGGGCCTGGATGACACCAGGATACAAAATTAATCAGAATAAGCAAGCAAGTGCTACCACCCTGTCAAATAGTCCCAAACAAAATGGATTTCTTCAGATGTACATGTATACTTAGATTAAGAATTAGATAAGACACAAAAAAAATGGAGGCGGAAACATCGACCAAAAAATATCTTTAAATAAAATCTTAGTTATGGTATATTGCATTACTTTAAATTCTTTAAACAGTTTCATATGCTATATTTTATGTTTAATGTCTTCAGGAGTCAGTAGCCCAAAGTCAAAGCAATTCCTGCCACTGGCGAGTCCACCTAACGGGCCGAAACCAGCATCACCAGCAACTGCCATAAATGATGCGGCAGTGATCCCCAGTGCAGAGTCAGTCTCACCACCACAGCCGCTGTCTCCATGTGCCTTTTATTCACGCTGCCAAGCCAGCCCCGGCAGCAGACAGGAATGGAGCTCAAATACGACAGTGCCTGTGTTACCCATAATCCCCACCAGCCCACCGCTTACGTCCTATTCATCGCAATTAAAGGACTTGCCAAATAAGCTTCAGGCCAACAGGGCAATCAGGCGCAAAAGGACAGCCTCTGGGTCCAGCATGGATGAAGAGATACTGGAACGAAGGTCCAGTGTCCGACAGAGTGAAAGAGTGTTCAAGTACAAAGAGATAATCGTCAAAAAATGCCAGGCCTACACACAGATCTGGTTGTTCACAAACACAAAATTAAAAAATGCCCTCAGTCCTAAGGTAAGCCTATACTGTCTCTGGGGATCTTGTTCAAGTTGTAATTTAATGCAAAATTAGAATGACTCTCATTAGAGTGCATACCTCTGCAAAGGTGAAACAATCCTATTGGATCCATCCCTTTATTGGAATCTGCACCAAAATTTAATAGAGACTTAGGGGCTGGCCCTATACTGCCACAGAGGTATGTGGAAATTGGTTCAGATGTTTTGTGCATTATCCTGGGCCTGGACAGCTGAGTGGTAAAACGCTTGGCTATCTCCGCTGGCGACCCGGGTTCGATCCCCGGCGTGGCTATGAGAGTGGGTTGTAGTTGCCCGTCCAAGGCCGGTGGTTTTCTCCGGGTACTCCGGTTTCCTCCACCTCTGCAGACTACCGAACGCCATCACCGGAGCCATGGAGAGTGCCACGATTAGTTATTATAACTATTTGTACAATCCATGTAAAATAACTAAGTTTATATACACTTTGTTGGCAGGATATATAATGATCCTAAGCACTACCCTAGGATCATTATATATCCTGCCAACAAAGTGAACAAACATACAACAGGAACAGATGATAACATAATCTCTGTTGCGGGTATTATATAAACATTTTAAAGCATGTTTTATTGAGGCTGATTTTAATGAAATAAAATTCTTTAAAAAAATTATTTGGTTTTTGTCACAACAATTTTGTAAAAGAAAAAAACTGGCCTAAGCTCATTTTCAGCTGATGTAAGTAAAAACAGATTTTTCACCTTTAGCAGAACTTGGTTTATTACTGATGTGTGAAGAAAGAAAACCAGAGAATGTTAGTTCTACATATTTCACTGCACCTGACAAATTCACATGAGCTGTAATCATTCTCATGTGTCCATTGTCCATCTCCAAACTGACTGTTAACAGTGCCCAGACTTTTTAGACCTTGCTTTAATTTTACGGAATATTAGAAACTTAGAAAATACACTTCATTATATGTTTAGGTCTGCAAAATTGGAAGTAAGATTATATCTTTCATTAATCCTAAATTTACAGAATATTAGCAACTTAGAAAATACACTTTATTATGTTTAGGTCTGCAAATTGTAAGTAAGATTATATCTTTCATTAATCAGATTAAACATGTTTTCTTGTATATAAAGAAAATACTCTTGTCTTCAGAAAACACAGAAATGAAGAATGTGGACATTGACTTGAAATTGGAGTACTAGACTTGACTTAAAAGACTAGCACTCATACTTGCACTGTAACTTGCCTGAGCTGACTATAACAATGTCTTTTCAGCAATTTTTCTTGTCTTTTAGGTACTGGAGGAGCTTACTCAGGCTTTGCACAATGCCAAGTTTGATGACAGTCGCTTGGTGATGCTGTGTGGTCATGGCAGCGTGTTTTGCTCAGGGATAGACCTACACTTTCTGTTATCAGATGACAGACACAAGGCAGCAAAAACAATGGCAGACTCTCTCAGGTTAGTTCACAGTGACTAAAACTCAAAGTAGCAAAAACAAGGGCAGACTCTCTCAGGTTAGTTCACAGTGACTAAAACTCAAAGTAGCAAAAACAATGGCAGACTCTCTCAGGTTAGTTCACAGTGACTAAAACTCAAAGTAGCAAAAACAAGGGCAGACTCTCTCAGGTTAGTTCACAGTGACTAAAACTCAAAGTAGCAAAAACAATGACAGACTCTCTCAGGTTAGTTCACAGTGACTAAAACTCAAAGTAGCAAAAACAAGGGCAGATTCTCTCAGGTTAGTTCACAGTGACTTAAACTCAAAGTAGCAAAAACAAGGGCAGACTCTCTCAGGTTAGTTCACAGTGACTAAAACTCAAAGTAGCAAAAACAAGGGCAGACTCTCTCAGGTTCATTCACAGGTACTAAAACTCAAGGCAACAAAAACAATGACAGACTCTCTCAGGTTCATTCACAGTTACTAAAACTCAAGGCAACAAAAACAATGACAGACTCTCTCAGATTAGTTCACAGTCACTAAAACTCAAGGCAGCAAACACAATGACAGATTAGGGTTAGTTCACCCTCACCCTATCCACACATTTGAAACATTTGTGCAGGTCAACTACATCAAATTTTGACCCAAAAATATTTTGTGTATTCACAGACAGGGGTATAAGGAGTTTTCAGGTGGTGCCTTACTCTGTGCTCAAGCCCAAGCTATAATTCCAAGATAATTGCTGCCTTATTCTGAGCTTGAAAACCCATTATGAGTTTAACATAAACAGCAGTACAACATAGTCGTCAGTAAACCAGATTTTGTCTTTTTGTGTTGTCACCAAATAATACTGTAAAACTCAAAATTATAACTGCAAAAGGGACCTCAGTAAAATGTTTGCATTTCTGAAGAAGATCTTTGTTATAAGCCAAAATATATGGCCATACCATAGTCAATTTTAGTGCTCTGTATGCCTTATTCTGTGGAATATCTGATTAATGTTATTCACCAAACTGTAAATGACTGGAGAATAATACATTTTGTTATGCCATAATTTGTGCAGCAATTTTAAAAAAATAAGTAAATGTTTTCTCAGTCCTTTGTGGTTGCATAACCAAGGTTAAGGTGACCTTTTATGGTCCCAAAGAATGCATTCGAAATGATAAAAAGGATATCCCTGCTATTTTGAGGTTTAAACAAATAATAAAAAACATAATTTAAAAAAGCGTCTGATATGGTGGCGCAAATCCTGCACGGAAGATAGTGATATGGAATTTTAATTAAACCTGTGTTATTCCTGGGAGCTTTTTAACTGGATATTTAAAAATGCCCTGAACATTGTGGTATTGCTGTACTTGACTATAAACATAACAAACAACCATGCCCCCTCCCCAATGATGTACGTTGGTTTATGGACACTTTTCAGGGAAATGGCACTTGGCGTTACGTCATTGTTGCCTGTGACATAACTCATCACGCTCGACAGATGGCCACATAGTCACATGCAACAAGTGCAAATGGTTAAATGTACAATAAAAACCCATAAAACATTCATTCCAGGGTTATTTACGCTTGGATTTACACCAAAATTTAACTTCATGGACACTTTTACAATACCAACCTATGTGATAAATTTCAATAAGATCCCTTATACCGTTTCCAGATATCGTCCAGACACACACACACACACACATAATTGAGTAAAAACAATTACCCTCACTTCACACAGGGTTAATTACGGTAGAAGAAGGGGCAAAAAAATGTGGTATTTAAATGGTCCCTTAACACAGTTGAAATAGGGAAGAATTTTAATATACATGCAAGTTTAACGTGTGCACAATTTGTGGGAAATAATATGTTATTCCTTTTTTTCCCAGGGCATTCATCAATGTACTCTTAGCATATCCCAAGCCAATAGTAGCAGTGGTGAACGGACCAGCAGTAGGAGCCGGGGTGGCCATTTTACCCCTCTGCGATGTGGTGTATGCAAGTGACAAGGCCACATTCCACATGCCGTACACATCCCTAGCTCAGACTCCAGAAGGATGCAGCTCTTACCTGTTTCCTCACGCTCTCGGAATGGCAATGGTAAGATAAACACCAGGACCTATCTATATTGCATATCACCAAGGAGTTCCCATCAATAATTATACATCTGCTGGGATTTAAAATAAAATCAACACCGTGCCTTGCAAAGAATTTAAATAAAACAGTTTATTTCACATATGGGATTCTATCTTGTCGCAACATGTTGACTGAAGTGACATGGTCAAAGAAAACCTTGTGGTAGATGTTGACTTGATGTTTGTTACTATAAATTTGTAAGATACATTTTCCCAAAATTCATTAATTTGAAAAAAAATTGTGGTTGCTTTTTTCTTTGCAAGGGTTTAAATTTTACAATACTCATGAATGGGAATAAACGTGAATATAAAACCCATTGGAATAAGATGCTCCAGCAAGTATGAACAAGAGGGGGTGAAACATCTGCTCAAACAAATTAGTTATCACAACTGTGAAAACAGAGGGCTGTTAATCAGCAACATAATCTGTGCATGGTATTGAAACTGGTTTCATGCACACATGCATTAATTATTTGTAAGATATGCAGTTATCACTATTGCTATTTGAATGTGACACAGGTCATAATATGACTGTAACAGAAATCAGTGAGGTTTTTTGGGGGAATTTATTCTTGTTTTATAATAAAAACAAACACTGCTGTATTTATATTTTATAAGTTCTGGTGCAAACACAAAAATGAACCCTGTAACTTTCAAAATCAAATTATGATCAAAATTTAACCTTGCGAATATAAAACCAACCAAAGTGTATATTATTCTCTGGTGCCACATTCCTCAAACTCTTTAATCTTGGTCACATTATTAAACAGAAATAATCCTTTAGTAGAATATATTGTAACTTATCCTACACAATTCGATTTACAACAAGATGATTGAAATTAAATTGTATTGTAGTGACACCTATTGACCATACTTTGTACTAATAAAACAGTGTCTGCCAAGTCTGGATATTGCATGGCAATTTAGTGTGAACAAGAATAATAACTGAAAAGCAAAACATTACTCCTAACTTGTGTAAGAAATTTAGGATTGTAAATATGTTTCTTTAATAGTTTGGACATTTGCCTTTCTGATAGAATGTTTAATTTGGAAAAATAAGGTCACTCATTTGATGATAAATTGCTATCTGAAAATGTTGTAATACAGATACACAAATAGTTGATTCCTGTTAATTTGAATATGTGGGAGAATGTTTTTTTATCTTTCTCAGGCAAATGAGCTGTTACTTAGTGGACGTAAGATGACAGCGATTGAGGCGTCTCAGGTCGGGCTAGTGTCACAGGTGTTCTGGCCGACAAGTATGATGCAAGAGGTCATTCCAAGGCTGGAGAACATTGCTAAGCACTCTGCCAGGGTAAACTCAACTCTAACATATACTGTATCTCCAATGCAGGGGTCATATTAATGCCTTTCCACCTGTCTCAGACAGGCAAACACATGCACGGAAAGGCATCTTTCATTTTGTACCAGTGACTTGGAAAGGTGAACATTAGTAACTGATAAGTAGTAACATAAAAATGAAATATTTTACTCCTTATATTTCCCATATTTTCCTATAAAAAGGGTGTTTAATTTCATATACATAATGGCATGTAGGCTCTCATCTCCTATATTTTCCTGTTTTGTTTTCATCGCACAAGCATTTTTCTGAGATGATAGTGTTACTATTGGACTTATTCAGTTTCTTTTTGCATGCAAATGTGCATGTAAGATGGCAATATCAGGTTTACATGGAGCAAAGTGTGACTTTACATTTGCTTTGATGGTAGGATGCATCTTTAGTGGAAAGGCAGTGTTTCCTGTGGAAAGGCAAACCTGTATTATTGCATTTCCATTGGAAAGGTTAAAATTTCAAACTATTATGATCCCTACAATGCATATGTGTCTGATTTTAAGGATTTGTTTAACAGTTTATTTATTAAGTAAAGATCATTATAATTTCAGTTTTACCTCTGACAGTACCAATTATATATTTACTGTTGCTGGTTGGTTTTTAATTTGGTTGGCTGTTTGGTTTGTTTGTCTGCGGGCTACTTTATTCAAAAGTTTTGAAACTGTATAAATATATTTTAGAATTTCAAATTTATAACAGTCACAGATTTATTCCTAAATTGTTAGCAGGATTTAGTTAATTTCTGTAACATATCTTTGTATTCTCTGGGGTTTTTTTCAGGCACTTGAAGCAAGTAAGATTTTGATCCGCAATCATCAGAGACAGAAGCTGGAGATTACAAACCGCAATGAATGTCAATGGCTACAAGAACAGTGGGCAACATCTGAATGTCAGCGGGCAATCAAAGCATACCTCGACAAAGAACTAGACTTGTGACAAAGCTATACTGTTCCTCAAGAATATTAACAGAAAAATTGTCAGAATGAAATTAAATTAAATTAAATGGTAAGGTACTTAGCTTCAGCTCTCCTGGTTCACTCTTAAATATTGCCAATTCTAAAATGTTATAAAAATTTATTGAAAAAAAAATTCTTTAAAATGTAGTTGTATTTCTGGAAGTCACTCAATTAGTCAAAATTATGGTTATCAGCATCTCTTGCAGACATGGTGCAATATGATTTTACCTGTATATCTGAAACTCCAGGTCTTTTTACATGTTCCTATGGCCATACTCAGAAATCCTAGGAATGCTTCTATTGCCTCAAGGTACTGTAGTTGGCTTAATATTTGCAGGGTTAAATTTCCACAACTGTCAGATTTAAAGTCTCACCATGCACTTACCTACACAGAGTATATCCATTTTTACATTGATTATTAAATTGCAGTAATAATCTTTCATTGAGTTTAGAGTACCTTAATATAATTCCAAAGCAGTATAATACTAAGATCTCAGTCACATATTGCATGCGCACAGAACTGAGTCGGGATGAAAAAATGTGCTGAATACATCGGTGCCTCTCTGGAAGATCATACGTGTCCAGTTTTTGGTCTAAAAATATGATATATGATCTCAGATTCAGTGCACTGGGGATGTAGAAATGGGTGTGTATAATACACACGTGCACTGTTATTGAACACTGGTTAATTTCCTCACATTAATAGAACATTCACTTCATCACATCATTAGGATATTTTCATGGTCTGCCTGCCCTTGAAAGCTTTCACATCATCTAAATTTACAATGAGTTTGATGCAGATAGTTTTATGACAGTCTCTTTGAATACTAAAATATCCAGGTGGTATAGTTTTATCCAAGCTTACCAAATGTTTGATGTATTCCTGCATGATATGAGGCAATATTGAAAATAATGGCATTGTGCATGTACAGTGAATCCTGGTGACCTGGAAAATGTCAGTCCATTCATGGGACCTGGTTCACTGAAATGTTTGAACTGTTTTATAAACTAGGTTTAATTCATTTCCATGATTGATAGACTATGGACTGGGAGATTGAATTCTTCCTCTGTGTCCTGCTTAAATAATGCAACCAAACATTGGTGTGTGTCTGAAATACAGAGGTGTTCATATTAGGGAGGTTTTTAATTAAATCTGCATCTCACCAGTTGTGCATAGTGGATAGGTGTCTGTAATAGAGAAGTGCTTGCATTATAGAGGTTACTTACCTCAAAGTCTGCTTCCCACAGAACAGCTATATACAAGTGCCTCTCCACAAATGTCTGGTCATCACCATTTTGATACTGTGTTTCTAATGTGTCTTTTCCAATTTTCACATCTGTAGTACGTAGTGCACAAAAAAACTTTTCATGTATGCATGCTTCTCATGCACATAAAAAAAGGACCATCAAAACAGGTGGGAGGGTGATTCAGATGATATATGCAGATATCAAAATTGACCACATGTCCCAGTGGAGCCCTATGGTCAGGTCAATGGGGGCATCTTAAATATATTGGCAAATCCTTATTGACAACTTTCCTAATACAGAGAACCCCACCTTGCAACCACCCCCACTGTAACTACCATTTTTTTTGGTCCCAAATACATGATCCAGGTAACATAGAACTAATATGACCACCCCAACTACGACCACTTATGCGAAACCCCAAGGTGGTCATAATTGTGGTGATCTACTGTATAAATAAGAGGCATTGGAAAGGTCTGGCAGAAAATCTTACTCATTGAAACAGATTAAATGTATTGCACATCACTGAGCATGCAGACACGTGGGGGCAGATATGGTTTGTGGACACATGGAAACCTGTCCTAGAGCAGAAATGTGTTTCATGCCAGTACAGGTGACAATTTTTTTTATTCACATTGGCAAGGTACGAAACATAAGAAGTATTATACATTCTAGGTAAATGTAGGCATAGATGATTCAAAATATATAGCTCCCTTTAGCATGCACTATATCTTCTGAACAGCTGTCCCTGGAGAGTATACACATGTTTAGGGGTAAAAAACTATGACAGAGTGAGTTACAGATTGTAGATACAGCAGATTGTAAACTTATGTGTACAGATAAATTATTGTTTGTTGCACTGTCTTACACAAATGTTGATACATTGTTTATAGTCTATATTGTACAGTCTTGCAGGTTATGCAGTTTAAGTTATGATGTGAACAAACAGTTTGAAATATTAGCTTATATATTGTAGTTTGCTGTCATGAGCCATTATGACTTTAATCATATATGTTCTGTCATTTTGATGGAAGTGTGTTATTTGTGAAAATATTGTACCCTTTTTGCAGAAAACTTGCGGAATGAATTCTTACTGCATAATTGGGTTCACCCATGGTATCTCATAATATAGTATCGCCTTATGAATTTTGTTTGATAGATGAACTGAATAATTCATCCTCTGATGAATATTCATTGGCTGCAGGTTGATTAAGTTCATTAAGATGGACAAAGACAAATACCATTTTATCAGCCATATTGCCCAGGTGTGTTTTAGTTAATTCTGATTGCATATCAGTAGGTTTCAGTTTGTGTCCAAAAGTTCATATCATAAAAATGAAAGTCGGCAAGTATTTTCTAGGACTGTTGATGGTTTTAGGAAGTCATGTTTTTAGTTGTTTCTTAATTCTTCCCTTGCTGGACAGTCAGGAGCAGACTGGCCTATAATAGGTAACTGGGAAACTTTCTCGGTGGGCCTATGGTCTAAACAATATATTTATGATTGTGAGCCAATGGTATGAACTAATATTGATGCCAGTGGGCCATGGTGTTAAATTTTGACCCAGTGAACTGAATGAAATGATTAATGTTGTATTTGGAGACTCGCGTTTAACAGTGCAGAACAAATTGGATATTTTTCCTGCATACATTGGATTCTTTTTTGTGTTTAAAAATATAATTTTTGGCAACAATTGCTTATTAGATGAAAATGAGAATGAACAGAGAATAAGGTGTATATTATTCCTTGAATTACATGTATTTTGGGGAAATGTTGAATATTCAGAGAAATCCTGGAATATATGTCATATATATATATATATATATGTAATATCTGTCATTTATATATATATATTCAAAGAAAATCATCATCATCCTTGTATCAGCCCATCTCTCTAAAAGCATCACGGCTGACACCCTTTGGCTGTGCTGTGTCAAAATTAATCTGTTAAGGTAGCATCCCATGCCAAAAAATTGCATTTGAAATCAACCCACTAGTTATTTAATCCTATTCAGACCCTGTAATATATATCAGGTTTCTCTCTAGCTTCAAATCTGCTTCAGTATAAAAATATAATATCTAACATTTTAAGGGGAAAATGGTTCAGTAAAAATAAAAAAAAAATGTATTTGATGTATTACCACTAAGAGTTGTCTGCTCTTACTCAGTTCTTAAAATAGCATCCTTTTTGGAATTATTTTTTGATGATATTATAATATGAATATGAATTAACCTTTAATAAATTTAAATACCAGGAGATAATGTTTTGTGCAAGGTTTAAAATGATTTATATATTTTTATGGTCAATTTTAAAAATTTAAGTTAAAGGGTGTCTACCAGGGATGCTACCTTTGACCATACTTTTCCAAATACCTTGCTCATCAATTTGGTTGCAAAGTGTAATCCTCTAAACAAGGACCAACATACACTTAGCTTCAGTCCCTTCTATTTTATTATAGAGAGAAATTCATTGTATAATCAGTTCTGCTGACACTGTTATCAGGACATGTTAGTTGTATTCCTGGTTTGTACATATTGGACTGGGCATTTGTTTTTATACCAAAACCTCCGTTTTATTAGTTTTTTTTAAGGGACCAGGGTTTTATTAAAGATGTACAGCTGACAGATATTTCCCATCGGATCACATATTAGCTTCATGTACTTAAATATGAAAATACTGCAGCAGTGAATGAAAGAATTGTGTGTATAAAGAGAGATTTATGATACCTTTGCCTAATTTTAAATACCTGAATATGTGCCTGCATTGTGTTTCAACTCGTTAGTAGTGTTGTACTTTGACTAGTGCAGAAACCACCACTGCAGTTTTTAATACTCAGGAAATACATTTCATAGTCCCACGAGTCAATTGGTTTAGGCGGTGTACCAGAACATGCAGGCATTTTTATGAACATACTTTGTATATGTGTTTATGATCATGTGTTAGTGGTTTCAATTCATGTACATGACCTAGCCTCTCAGATTCCTTGAGAACTTTGATGAACTGTAAACGTTCTATATATGATAACAGGCAAATAAACATACTTTTAGATCGTTGTTTGTAGTTTGATTCAAAGGGACTATTCTGATATCTGACGTATCTAAAATAAAGAAATTTCATTGGAACTTTTATGAATATAAGCTAAAATTGCCAACCCCTTATTTGTTGCACAGATTCTAAGCTTTGTATATATATATTTATAACGCGCGGGGGGGGGAATATTTTATTATTCTAAATTCATCTGTCCTAGCCTGACAGTTTTCTTTTTCGTGTAAGCTACTAGCATCGTGGTTTGTGTCGGGTGGTTCATGAATCGCGGTGTAAATGTAATCGACGTTTAATCTGCCGTACTTGGACAATCTTTATTCATAACACCTTGGTACTATCAGGCCGCAAGTTTAGCATACAGCACCTGTGGCGTCTTTGTGAAGACACGTGGCACGCACGCAAGTGGCTAGCTAAAATCGACGTTTCGGGTGACAAGCTGTCGCTAGCAAGTGGCCTGATCGCAGCTGTCCGTGATTCTTCTGACAGGCATTCAAATGTTCCCCTTGGGTAGAATGATCTATTATTCAATCATACATTATCACGCGGGGTGTAAGGAACACGGTGCATGCTTATTCAAAACATCGGAAAAAGGGGTGTGATTTTATTGGCTTTGAGTATTGCGACGACTATTGCTGGTGTAATATAGGACTAAAACACACAAAGAAAGGCTTTATATTGACTTACTGGGAAAATACCGAAACAATTATACACACTACTTATACACACACATAACCACTTACATAAAGTACTTGTGCGTAATAACGTATGGAAATTGTAATCATACGTTTATCTAATCTGCATGAAGTTTCTACTTAAAATGGCTTGAAATGAAAATAAAGCCATTAATTATTGTTATCCTCACGTCAAATAGCCATGTTTTGTTCATTCTGTGGAGTTGTGCGCTGGCGTAACGTGCGCTGTCCATTTTCGGTTACTAAAAATTTCAACAGCCGCTGCAGCTGTCATCATTAAAGTTTGCAGACTTGTTGATCATTTAATAAATATGCAAAAATAAGCTTTTAGTGGCGCCACCTACTTTTTGCTATATTTTATGAGGGCGCGAATCGAAAAAAAGTCGTAAAGAACTAGAATACGGGTACTCAGCAAGCGACTACGTGTATCCGCCGAAATCTGAGTGGGATGGGTGACGTGAGGCATGGATTGAGTGGCAAGGGTAAATAGAGTGAGGTGTGTTGCAAATTAGCATGGATGTCTGCAGCCGGAATGTGTACGTAGGTTGCGCCACCTATCACAAAATCCAGAAAGCTGTCCAAGTTGTATACATATGCAAAATTTTAGGCAGATAAGTCAAACCACTACTTGTAAATGAGTGATTTTATCAGACAGCACACAAACAGAAGGATGCTGTGCAAAAACGGTGGTAGGTGGCACCACCAATCTTGTGTATAATTTAGAGCTTTGTGAGATCTAAACACATGAAAAATTTCAGGGGGATATGTCAAACCAGTCCTGAGATATAAGCCTGAATGTCTGCAGCGTAAAAATAAATGTAGGTGGCGCCACCTGCCACAAAGTCGAGAAAGCTATCCAAGATGTATAAACATGCAAAATTTTAGGCAAATCAGTTAAACCACTACTGAGATATGAGTGAATTTTCCCACGGCAGACAAACAGACTGACGCTGTGCGAAAATGGTTGCAGGTGGCGCCTCCAGTTTGTGTATGATAAAGGGTTATGTGAGATCTATACACATGCAAAATTTCAGGAGGATACAGCAAACCAGTCCTGAGATATATATGCATGGATGTCTGCAGCGTAAACAAATGTAGGTGGCGCCACCTGCCACAAAATCCAGAAAGCTATCCAAGATGTATAAATCTGCAAAATTTTAGGCAGATATGTCAAACCACTGCTGAGATATGAGTAATTTTAATCCACGGCAGACAAACAATCGGACGCTGTGCAAAAATGGTTGCAGGTGGCGCTACCAGTTTTACGTATGGTAAAGAGCTATGTGAGATCAATACACGTGCAATATTTTGGCCCAATCGGTCTGACGGTTCCTGAGATATGAGCTTGGATGTCTGCAGCGTTAACGTGAATGTAGGTGGCGCCACCTGTCATAAAATCCAGAAAGCTATCCAGGGTGTATCCACGTGCAAAATTTTATGTGGATACGTCCTACCTATGCAGAGATCTGAGTGATTTTATCCCAAGGCAGATGAACAGATGGACGCTGTGCAAAAATGGTTGCAGGTGGCGCCACCATTTTAGTGTATGTTATAAAGCTATCCAAGGGCTACATTTGTGCAAAATTTTTAGCCTGATCGGTCAAACGGTTCCCGAGATATGTGCATATATGTGTGGAGACAGACGCACAAATGGACGTTAGGAAAGGGAAGTTCAGAGGTCAACCAAAAATGAGGGCGCAGCAGTTAACATGTGACCCGATCATAATCCCGAATGTAAAAAAAAATCCGCCCAGCGGTTACAGAGGAGTTCTCCGGAAACCTAAGCGGCGGCGGCGTCCGACTGAAAACATTGTATTCGCAAAACTCTGTTTTGGCGGATACAATTAATATTTTGGTTTTCATGTTATGGTCATCAGTTCCTTAAAGAATTCAGTCAAATCATTTTCAAGACGGCCTTTTACGGAATTTCAGATTTTTTTTTTCGATCACAAAGTCTGACAATTTGTTGCATTCGCATACAGGATGTTATACCTTTCATCAAAAATCCAAGGAACGACTGCAGCCTTCAGCACCAAATTTCATTGATATATATTGACCGTAAGAATACTATGCGATTTCAAGCTGTAAGTGGGAAATGCAACTGTCTTTTCCGACGGGTTCCCCAAATTAGTACCCATCTATAGGGATTTCCTGTAGGGTTATTTGTCAGCTTATGCTCCTGTGTGTGTGTGTTTTTGTGTGTGTGTGCATATATATATATATATATATATATATATATATATATATATATATATATATATAAACATTAAGCACGCTGGAGCATCGTGTTATTACTCCAAGTTTCACGCCGTTGCCGGTATCGCTAACTCGGTACAACAACCACAACAAATCATTTCGCAGTTAAAGTTACAAAAAAGAAACGGAACTTTCGAAGCACATCTGGACCCTAAAGAGAAAACAAATAAAATATTCTACCACCTGGGAGGCTGGGAAATAATCCGACACTCTAACACAATGAAACGAACCTCGGACCAATGTAATCTCTGTATGGAGGAGAAATACAGCATACTGCACCACAAAAGCGAAAGTCAATAATCCAACTAAACAGGCGAAGTGAATTAATTTCGAAATGCCGACATCTGAAATCCACCGAACCGTGTGAAAAGAAAGTAACAGTTATAGCTGGGTCCCCAACAAGCGTCAGTTATCTGATGATCGCCCGGGTGCCGATACCGGCAACGGCGTGAAACTCCGAGTAATAACACGTTGCTCCAGCGTGCTTAACGTTTAGTTAATCTGCTCTACCTTAGCTGTATCGAGCACTATACTGCAAGCACTGGAACCAACTTAGGTATATATATGTATGTATATATACATATATATATATAAATTATATATATATATATATATATATATATATATATATATATAGAGTTCGTTGCTATGGGGACCTCGCTTGTTGGACGCTGGCTCGCGTGTGGGGTCTGAAGCGTAGAGACACAGCGTTTGTTCTAGATGTTTCAGGTCTGTTCATGTGCGTGTGTATAATTCTTTGGAATTTTCCATTTCTAGAATTTTCGGGTGAGAAGCTATAAATAGGAGCTGTGTTTAGAGCCGGCAGAAAGGAAAATACCAGCAAGCACTAATAGTGTTACTTTCTCGTCAGTTTTGGGACCTTTTCCGATAATTGCAGTGATGTCATATATCTAACGGACTTAATACAGATTCAATACGGACCGTCTCCAGTTTGCCTTTGGATGAATACTATTTACGTGGATTATTGGTGTTAAAGCACTCTGGTTGAGCTGTGACAGTGGTGGTATCCAGAAATCAAAGCCTAGGATCCGGACACTCTGGAACTGTACATTTTTATTGTTATACTGTGTAATTGTATTGATTTAGTGTAATATTAGGATTGTTCTAAGAATAAATTATAATTATTTGTTAACAACAAGGGACCCATGGGTCACAGCGCTCAGCTGATCATGATTGGACTATGAATGTTTCTCCACTGTGATACTATATCGAGTCGATAAAGCTTATGAATATCATGGACATGTTGGGCTATTATAAAGGAATGTAATGTAATATGTGAGTAAATGATAAATGAAATTACCTGACTGATGGATTAATAGAGTCAAATATAGTGGTTTATTTTTTATTTATTTAGGAGGGGTTGAAAATTGTGATATATTTGAGCAAATATGAATGCAATGACAGCAGTAATAAGCAGTAGTAGAATGATGATAAGGCTATTTGTTGAAGGATCTAAAGTGTATGGTAGTCTGCAAGCTTTCAATTTGACAGATATGATGTTATGATTAACTATGCTGATGAAGTGATTTATGAATTTGTGACTGTATGACACAATATCTCTTTAGTCTTGACAAGGTACATTATTGTGATGCCCACTATGTCTACATATTACACAATACTGACATAATTTCTGGCATGTACATAGGTACCTATGGACGAATAGTTATACAAAATATTTAAGTATGAATATATCTGATTCATCTTGTTCTTGCTTACTGAGGCTGACTTTGGGATGGGGTTCGGAGAAGGGAAAAGTGAGGGCAGCACGAAGGTGGATGTAGAAATATTCTATTGTAATGTTTTTCATTTATATAAGAATATGAAAAGCTAAGAGGAAAGGGGCCCTCCTACTTGGTTATAGTAAAGTTCTAAATATATGATTGCAAAATAAGACTGTCATGAAGAAAAACAGTAAAAGTTTTGAGATACTGTGATGCATATGAAAATTTACAGATGGACTGGCAAGTTGACAGAATGGACTAATACCTTTATTTCACTTTCAAGGGAATAATGCATTTAAGTTTATATAAAATCCTATTTTTTTTAGCATATCCACTTTTTTCCATTAAGAAGTTTTTATCTTAATCTTTTTTTTATTTACAGGTTTTATAAATTTTTAATAAAAAACCTGAAAATATAAGTTAAAATATTAGAATTGTTGCAAAAGTTGCAATCATTATATATACAGAGTAAAAAACTGAAACTATAAGTTAAAATATTAGAATTGTTGCAAAAGTTGCAATCATCATATATCCAGAGTGTAGGTCATATTGGGTCATATTATGCATACACACATATTTTATTATTTTTAAATCATAAATGTTTAAACTAAATTTAAAAGAAAATAATGCCACAACATGGCATCAACAAGAATATTCCTTGAATCACTATTAAAAAGTTTTGCACATTGGAGTTTTCAGTACATGCTTAATTTTATTCACCAAAATAAAATAAAAGATTCAGTAAATTTGATAAAATAAGACATTACAAATAAAGTATACACACTGTTGGTTGAATGAGGGACAAACAATATCATTGTGCTAATTACTATCCCAGTTTTAATTTATTACTGGAATTAATAGTCAATTTCACACCTGGTGAAGTTTTTACTCCTCTGAAGTAAGGAATTACTTATCTCATGAACATCCACACTTTCATAGCAATACACCACTTTGTGGACACAATTAAATGTACACTTTAATCACTGTAACCCTGGTGGTACAATACAAAATCTAAAATGTAGCATAGCCTAGAATAAGAATGAATCAAATACAGAAAATAATAACATTCATCTAGTTTATGCACCATATGGGGGGGGGGGGAGTGCAGGGCAGAGGGGAAGCCTGCTGGTAGTGGCCAAGCTGACCCAAGGCAAGCTGCCTGGGGTGGGTTACATAATGCAAGTGAAGGCTGTACTACTAGGTGGGCTAGATGTAAACAACACTTGACATGGTGTATGAAAACATGAATAAAAGCTATTCTTTCCAATCAATTTCTTTGAAATTTCATATTTGAAAAGATTAAATCCTTATGTATATATGCTGTGAAAATTAAATCAACAGTGCCAAAGTTGGACAAAAATTAAGGTATTGATTTTTTATTTATGCTAATAACTTGAAAAATTTGCAAAATTCAGATCTAATTTTGGGTAAACAATTGAATCTTGATTAAATAAAGTTATATTCCTGAAAAAAAGTCTGTAGGTTCAGCAATTCTTATGTTAGGTGAGTAAATATATTTCCTGTTTTTTTTTAAAAATTGCATTATGTTTTGGCCCATAACCTCAAAATAATACCCAATACTGACCTAATTTTTGGTATGTTCATAGAAAACGTATGAAAGAATGTGAATACTAAATACAATCAAAAATAGATCAGTGGTTTTGATATTAGGCAGCCTTGAAGTGTAACAATGGCTTTTTTTTATGGAAAACAGAGTTTTTTTCCCCTTAATATCTCAAAGGAACGAAGTCCTAATGACCCAATTTTTGGTATGGTAGGAGATTTTGGGGACATCTAAAATTATGCCAACAGCCTAGAGATGTGCACTAGGAGCATAGAGATGTGCACTGAATGACCTACAGTCATCAAAGGGGACTGCTTGACAATGCAAGGGAATACAACAAGAGCCTCCAAAAATATTCAATAACTAGCCTAATTTTGCAGCTTTTATTTTCAAATTTCAGATTTTAACAGATTAAATCCTTATGTATACAGGCTGTGAAAATTAAATCCACAGTACCTACAGGAAAAAAACGTGCTGTGGCCAAAATTGGGCAAAATTTAAGGTACCAATTTTATATTTTTGCCAATATTTAAAAAAATTTAACAGATTTGGATCTAATTTTTGGTATACAAGTAAATTTTGATTAATTAAAGTTGTATTACTGGAAAGAAGTCCCTACCTTTAACACTTTTGGTCTTAAGTGACCAAATATCTTCCTGATTTTTTACAAAGTCCATTATGTTTTGGCCCATACCTTTTCAAATTATATAATACTGACTTAATATCTGGCATGTACATAGAAACTATATAGAGGAATATTTATGGTAAATATGAAGAAAACCAGATGAGAGATTTTGATATTAGGCAGTCCTGAAGTGTGAAAATAGATTTCTAATAAAAAATTGAGGTTTTTCCTTAATATCTCGAAGGAACGAAGTCCTATTGACCCAATTTTCGGCATGGTAGGAGATTTCGGGGATATCTAACTGTATGCCGAATTTCAGATTCGTATAGGTCCAACGGTGTCGAAACGTGCCAGTCTTACGGACGGACATTCAGACGGACAGACGGACGGACGGACAGACAGACGGACGGACAATGGACCACGACTATAGCTCAGATGACTTATAGTCAGCTGAGCTAAAAAACCACTGACTTCTTTATTCATTCCCCCAGACATTTCACGCTGCCTAGTGTTACAGAATCTGATTTTTTTTTTAATCTTCGTAACGGGATTTGTGCTGGTCACAATTACGTGATTGGTTGTTATTAGGTTCCGTAACAATATAACATAAAACCACCAAAATCTTACAACTCGCTGTCCTTGCCCCAATGAAAATGATTTTCCCATGCCTGTGCGTTACCAAACAGACAGTCTGCTGAGAAACATTTCAAGTAGAGACCATCAGAAAATGTAAAAATATTAATTCCTTTTTCTGTACAAATAACCCAACTGTTTCTGTTCTGAGAGACAAAATAGCTTTCATTTAAAATTGCCACCATTTTAAAGCAGACAATCTGAAGAAGTGCCATGACAACTGCGAAAGACTTCCCCTCCCAACTATTTTGGCAGATTTTGTTTCGCCATACTCGGTATACAATCGTGCTTTCAGTTTGCATGATGAATGCCTGCTGGCGCTATAGGCATACACTAATATTCGCAGTAATCGGATTACCGGTACATTCCTTCAGCTCGTCTATTTCCATTCATGAAACAGATAAGTAGGAGGAATGTAAATGAGACCGCTGCGTTAAAAGTGTCCCGCGGGCCTTGCTCTGCCCTATCTGGTAAAATCTATAATTAAAGAACTTCACGAATTTTCTCGGAGCAGCACAAAGGTTCACCCTTCCGCCACAGGTCGTTTCTAATCGAACTGTTAGAAATCAATGAGTTCACACTTGTGCAAACGGATTTTTTATTTTCATTTCATCAACACGATTTGACCACGATATAACATAAAATGATGACACATTTTTTTTTAAATTATTTTTCAATATTTATATAACTTGTACAAATACTACCAAAACTGCGAGGCATTATAAACAGTAATGAAAACAAATATTTGCCTTGAAAACAACATGTAGTATTTTTCAGAGAGAGGTAAAATGTATAATATTTATGACTAAAATGCTATGTGACAAAAATATTCTATATGTCTATTTCTCAATCTCTACCTTTGCGATAAAAATACATCGATCTTTGGAGAATGAATGTAATACACTTGTAAAAACGTTAACTTGATGATTAATTTGCATGAAGTTTAATTGACCTATATACTAATTTGGTCAAATGTTAAGGTCATTCTTTGCAAAAATGAATTACTGTTAAACCTGTGAAATAAGACCACCCATGGGACTGGCCAAAAGTGGACTTAATAGCCAGGTGGTCTTATTAGACAGGTGGTCTTTCAGACCGGTTCCACTGTACTTTTCTGTCAAAGTGATCCACTTATATTTGCGTTATGTTAACTCTGTAAACAAAAGTTGTCTTTTTTTTTTGGGGGGGGGGATATCAAAGAAATATCCTAACAAACTACATTCCCTGCCATTTGATACTTGGAATGCCCACAAATTTATACCTCCCTGGAATTACTATGCTTTCTATCATATGCTAATGAACTCTAAGGTGAAACGGTACTTAAACCCCTAATTTTCATCCTACATTGTTTCATCTAATCTACTAATTGCAAAGTGAACATGGGTAGCAACAAACATCAAATAGAAATGAACAATTGAAACCCCAGTCGATCTTTGTTACCATGGCAGTTAGCAGTATTGTTTCGAAGTCTGTGTATCTATAGCACCTTTCGTTATAACATTTATTTTGTAAGTACTTGCCTTTTAACTGGTGCACATATTCCAATTCTCCTGAGCAAAGTTTTAAGGCCATGCCAAAAAGTACTTGTTCTACGGACGCTGAGAAAAAAAATATGACACGAGCGAACTTTTGTTTATTTTTTAACTTCCTATCGAGACAAAATAAGAGGAAATTTGTAAACTTGAAAGGATAAAAGCAAACCTTCAGTTTAAACATGTTGTGAAATGGTATACATATATTCAACAAACGGAAATTTGTTCCATTTTCTAAATCTTTAATAATTCTTTCAAAAGAAACTGAGGCAAAGAGCACAAATTAGCAATATTATGAGGACCAGGTCCTCTTTTGCAATAAAAAAGAAAAACGAAAGCGGCAATTCCGTAAAACAAATACGTTTGTGTGGCCTAATTGCTTGGGAGTTTTCCATTCTGGTAACCAATGCTGCCTGATACATACAGTGACAGGTAATTTTTGTCAGAAATGAGCACATGAATGTGAAAAACATGTCGACTATCGGACGGACACTAAACCACAGGCAGGACTAGACTAAGTGCAGTTGAATATGTCAACAAATCTCACTTGGATAACACAAACAAACATACAGATACAACAAGGACAACAATTATCCTAGATAAATATATCACATAAACATCACCTGTAAAAGTTCAAGCAAATACACTGACATTTTTACCCTCAAAAATGCCTCTGTAAACAGCTATAATACAAACCATTCATCAATATCAATAAAACATACTATAAAAGTACAAACGTTCTTCTAAATGAAAACTTGCAACTCTGACAACAATGAACCATTGCACTATAGTTATAACATTCTAGTGTTTAAAATTACTTTTCGACAGCAAAGACAAAAGCATACATAGTCACTACATATTATAGTCACATTCACTTATTATTGCCACTATAAAATCTGTTAAGTATAATTAAGTTAATGGTGAATAAAATCAAAGGAAATTAATGACACTTTGTCCCATTACCCTCTGCTAATTAAAATTAGCAAATATAAAATATTTAAACATGAAAATTGACTGATGGTTGTCTAGTTGCATATGTAAATGATCACACTGACCTGATTTAAAATTAATCCTAAACACAAGCATGTTTGAAAATTCCCAACATTTAAGGAAACATGACCACTTGTGGTAGTCCAATGGATATGTTGAACAACACATTCACAGTTATACCTTACTGTGGCAAAGTCCTATTGGGACTGACAAAAAAAATTATTGTATATCCAAAGTCTTCCTAATATGGGATTTACTACATTACAATCTAACTAATTTTTTATCAAATCACTAAGGTACGACTTTGATTCTAGAACACCATCAGTGAGAGTGACACAATATGGTTTTAATGCAGTGTCAGAGTTCTGGGGCACAGGGGTGAGCAACACACTTTGTTAGATCTAAAATATAGGAAATATCAGTAGTAACCCCATAATACCGAGAAATATCATCATAACACGTTTTAAACTAAACCAGTTTGGACCATTACTGCCTATGCTTTCCTAAAGTTTCAACATCCCTCCCATATTCCCATTACCCACCCCAGTCAATGCTTCTACTCCACTGCTTTGAGGCTCTTCTATATGAACGCCTCATGATTAATTCTTTTGTCTACCCCTGTAATATATCTATATATGATGGATTCAAGTGGAAATGATAAAATGAATACACAACATGAGATACATTAAGTATTCATAAATGCAATATATACTGGTTAAAACTCACACTGAAAACCATGACCTGCTCCCAATCATTTTCCCTTGTTTTTATTTTAATGATGGACATCATTGATTTGTTTACCTGATGTGGATGGAGAAGAAAAAAAAATCCCCTGTTGATGGGTACGTAAGGAAATCCTAGGCTGGAAAATAATCTGAAACAAATTATCAATACAGAAAGAAACTCAAAAACCTGTAAAAGCCTCAAGTCCCAAAGGGTATAGGCTTAAATAAAGTTAATATTAGTCTATTAATTTAACAGCTATGAGGTACTGATCACACAGGATATAAGGATGGAGAAAGAATATATGTAAGAAGTTGGAAAAGTTTTGTGTAAAGCCAAATTAAATATGCATCTGCAGCTGGTCTCATCAAATCTGTAAAACTCAAGACGAACTTCAATAAAACTGACTGAACTTTCACTGGGATAATATTTATATCCAATCAACAAGTAATCTCACACAGGTGAGCTTCTAATTAGAAAGTTCTTAATACAATTACAATTATCTGAACAAAATTTATGTCCCCCTAAACCACTTGGATATCGGAGGGTTTATTGTAGCTCATATGTACACGTCAGATTTTTTTTTTTTCTACTGGAGAGGTATAAATGTTCTGCACCATATTTTATAGTTACCATGCATCATGACTTTGTTGAAACCTGCTTGGTTTCTCATAACTGAAGAATCACATCATCTTGTATAAAATCACTAAACTTCAGCCTACACAGAAAACAGGAAAATACTGCAACTTTGTAGTAAATTTCTGCTGAGTGTAGTGGTAAAATGGTTAGGGCACTTTTCTTATACTGCAAAGCTGTTGACTCAAGTCTTGTTCAGACAGCCTTCTGCACTAAATCTACTGACAAAAGTGTGTACCGCAAGGGTTTCCCCTCTCCACCAAGGGGTGGTGGGTTACTTGTTATGGGTGGCAGGAAACTGTAGAACGAACTAGATGTGGCCAAACAATGATCCTCAGAGGGCCCCGTGTTTCTGCTAGTGCTGGACTAGTTTACATATGGGTGAAAAATTAAGTTAAATTTGAAAAATATCACAAACAGAAACAGGTTTTTATCAATATGCATGAGGGAAAAAATCATACTGGATTAAAGAAGATATGTCTGAAATAATGTGTGCAATAGAAAATCACTGAATGTAGTCTGTTAGCCATAATTGATTTTGAGCAAGTCTGTAATTCAATAGGTCTGGAGCCCTCATAGAGACCAATGATCCCTGTAAATTTGGAAAACCTGAAGTATGCTGTTGTTTAGTTATCACGCATGAAAGAAAATCAGCGACTGGGCTGTGGCGGCCATATTTGAATTTCAACAAGTCTGTAATTCAATAGGTTTGGAGCACTTACAGGTACCAATCATCCTTGTGAATTTTGGAAAGGTGCAGTATGTTGTTGTTGAGTTATTGCGTGCAAAAAAAAATCAGCGATTGGGCTGTGGTGGCCATATTTGAATTCCGACAAGTCTGTAATTTGATAGGTCTGGAGCCCTCATAGGTACAAATCATCCCTGTGAATTTGGGAAAGCTGCAGTATGTTGTTGTTGAGTTATCACATGCGAAAGAAAGTGTCACTGATGGAAGGAGGGATGGACGGAAGGACGGATCACTAAAGGGCACCGCTTGTCAAGCTTTTAGCACCTTTTATGGCTGCTAGGGATGTTTGCCTCTGAGGGAGATGGGGAATGCTACAGGAATGAACATGCCTGAAAGACCAGGAAGTGTCAAGTGTAAAGTTGGATAAGACAAATACTGCCATTGGTATCAGGCTATAAACCCCCAACCATTAACTTTACAAATGGACCTCAGACACTGACCCTAAATACATTTCTCCACAGTCACAACCAGCTTTACTGGATGGTGATGAAGCAAGTAATATATGTAACTGCACAGAGATGATAGGCAGTGACAAAAAGAAAATGTTTCATTACTTGTAGTCAAGTCCACACCATCCACATCCAAGTGCAAGTCTGAGTCCACACCACTTGAGTCCGAGTCTAAGTACCGGTATGTGTCCATAAGGTTCGAGTCCAAATCCACCTTCTTTGAGTCCAAGTCATTTGGTACCTGAGTCCAAGTCTAATACAATTCTCCTATTAGAAGGAATTGAAAATGGAGATCTGACATTACCATATATATTCTTATGTTAGCTTACACAGTTTTTATTTGAATGTTTACTTTCATTTAGTTCCTAATGTTGAGATAAAGCTTAGTGTATATATAGTATTGTTTGTAATATTCTGTGGGTAGTTTGCTATATGAAATTACTATATAGAATGTGACAGAGCTTTAATTATGCTGGACTTGAGGTGGACCTGGTCTGATTTCTTTATTCCTAGCTCCAAGTCCAAGATCAGATCTGAGTCCAGTACCCTCAAGTCAAAGTCCTAGTCCCTAAAATAGTGGACTCAAGTCCTGACTTTAGACCAAGAGCTGACTCCAATCCTACATCACTGCTTGTGACATATTCTTAAATGTTACATGCTATATTTTTATGATTTAAAAAAAATTACAAACTGATTGCAAACGCCCCATGTGTGGCCTTCAATTAAGTTACAACTACACCCAACCAGTCCCAGGGGTTGAGTAGTTAGGGTGTTCTACTTCTGAGCGAGTGCACTGGGAGGTGTGGGTTTGAACCTGACTTCAGCAGGTTTCTTCCCATGCTGGACTTTCACCAAGGGTCTTAAAATAATTGGGAAGATATCGGGGAGCTCAGCTTTCTAACATCGGGCTGGCCCCAGCCTTATCTGGGCCATGGGTGGATACCCCATTCAGGGAACTATAAAGACTGTCTGTGAGTGAGTGCACTGGGAGGTGTGGGTTTGAACCTGACTTCAGCAGGTTTCTTCCCATGCTGGACTTTCACCCAGGGTCTTAAAATAATTGGGAAGATATCGGGGAGCTCAGCTTTCTAACATCGGGCTGGCCCCAGCCTTATCTGGGCCAATGGTGGATACCCCATTCAGGGAACTATAAAGACTGTCTGTGCGACAAGTATGGACAGTCTTTTCAATAGATCAGATGGCTATCTAGCGTGTTTAAACCAGCTGCAAAAAAAAAAATTAAAAAAAAAATTATAAAAACAGTTACAACTACATGAAACTTTTCTCCACTGAAACTGAATGTAGAATTTGTAAAGGAATATGCTTTAATTTTATACACCATAGGCCTGGACGGTCAAGTGGTAAAATGCTCAGCTCTCTCTGTTGGAGTAGTCTATGAGAGTGTTTATAGTGGCCCATCCAAGGTTGGTGGTCTTCACTAGGTCCCCCAGTTTCCTCCATCCTCTGCAGACTATATCACACAACAATCTGAGTGCCTCACATTTGTTATTACAGCTAGTTGTACAACCCATGTAAAATAAATAAAGTTGATAAAAAAGTTACACATCATAACCTTCACGTAGGTATACACTTTGATACTGCTGTGCAGTGTTTTGTTCCCATCCTATTCAGTACTGACAACATATTTTTTTTAAATGCCCTGTAATGTATGACTGAGATAGTGCCGTGGTATGTCTAAGTGAACATTGGTCCTCTTGCTCTGATGATGTTCATGCAAATCCCATCTGCATCTTAAAGTGCTTGAATACCTGCAATAAATGAAACAACATTAAGTAATATTTACATGATTTAACAGACTTATTCAGATAAATGGTGTGTATTAACTAAAGATTATGAAATGAACCTTTTATAAATATAGGCCAAAAAACATCAAATCCACTGCAGACAGACTGTTCGTTTCGTTTATATGCATGTTTTTTATAACATATGGGGGGCATTAAATTAATTCAAATAGGTTCAAAATGGACAGCTAATGGCAAGTCAGATAAGCCAGAGTTTTGTAAAGGGCATTAATGCAACAAAAAACCTTTAAACTTCCGCACATAAGCAAACAACCACCTCAGGTTAGATGGGTTTTCCATTTTCAATGCTGCTGTGTTTACTAAGAGCTTGTAGGTAAACAAGCTTAAAATTGCATCACAGAGGCATTATATGAACAAATCTTGACAGGAATGACCTACCAGTAGATTTCATTAATACTAAGTTTGACTAAGTCTTGGCGAAATTTGGACTGTCAGGCTTAGACCTATACTGGCATAAGGCAACCTCCCCTTTCCTGGATTATCCAGTTTTTAAGAACAAATTTCTCAATGTATAGGTGGGAATTTACGGTATATATGCAGGGTAAGCCAGAAATCACATAAATCTATAGAAAAGGTAACTGCTGAACTTAGCAGATCTGTTTGGCAGGTTGAAGTTAAATCTTACCTGTCGAAATGAAAAGCTGATTTGTCCAAAATTAGACTTACCTTAACTTTTATTGGCTCCGTGTAAAATATTTCAGAATGAGTAAGATTAACACAGTTAATTTAGGTAGCATCAGGGGTGAACAAAAAATGCAATACTACTAGGGACCCATGGGTCTCGACGATCAGCTGAATTTGTCTATAAGGATATTTTTATAGAAATTTTTCAGAATGACAGTCCTGTGACTCCAACCAATGACCTTGTGACCAAAAAAATCTTAGAACTTAATATCCTTGAACTTGCAGCATTAAGATTATTGTAACATTTGTTTAAAAAGTGACCTTGACCTCTGACCAGGTAACCTCAAAATCTACAGGTTCCCTCACTTTGGGCAAGTAAGCCATGTGTGAAAGATGGAAAGTTCAGGATGAAAAGTTTGATTAACAGTGCATCCAAAATCTTTTTAAAGGTGTTGCTACTGTGACCTTCAACTTTGATCTCTGCACCCTGAAAATCAAAATGAATTTACCTAAGTGGTGGGTCATTATTAAATTAAGTTTGAAGCCAGTCGGTTTATCCAAAGCAGAATTATCATCCATAAACTAATTTGTGAATGGATTGGCCTTGTGACTTTGACCTTTGACCCTATGACCCAAAATTCGAACAGAATCTTCCCCTATTGGCAGGTTAGCAATATCTTGAAGATGGAAGGTTTGCAGTGAAAAGTCTGGCTTCAAATGCATACGCATTCTTTTTAAAGAAATAGGTACTGTAGCCTTGACCTTTGACCACTGGACCCCAAAATTGACATGGTTCTTACTTTAGTGGTGGGCCATATACAAGTTAAGTTTGAAACTAATATGTCAAACTAAACTGGAGTTATCATCTGGAAACTAATTTGTGAACAGATGGCCCCTGTGAACTTGACCTCTGACCTTGTGACCCCAAATTCATTTATGCTCTCCCCAACCTGGCAAGTCAGCTAAATGCGCAAGATGGAAAGTTTGGGATGACAAGCTTGGTTGAAATGCAGCTATGATTTTTTTAAATAAGTGAGTCCTGTGACTTGACCTTTGACCTCGTGACCCCAAAATCATATAGGCTCTTGCTTTAGTGATGGGCCATATTTAAGTCAATCCAACCTTGAGTTATCATCTGGAAACAAATTTGTGTGGATGGATGGATAAACAGACAGAAAGACAAACAAACAGCCAGACAGACAGGGTGATGAGTATAGGGCATCCACTTGTGATCAATAAACACACCAGATTTTGGGACACTAGATCTTATTACAGCTGAGAAACTGACATGATTGTTGTCATTTCATGGTAAAAAAAAAAAAAGAAAAATATTCGTTAAAATAGGAAAAAATACAGGTGGCGCCATCAATGGTTACCATGTACAAGGAAGTGTGTATCATACACTTAGCTTGAGCTGAAGCCCATCTGATCAGACAGGTGAGAGTCAACAGAGTTGCAAAAATACCTATCCAGGGCAGTCAGACAGCCCTTAATGTCAAACACTGAGTAAATTGTATTTTGAGCCTAAAAATGCTAATTTATTTTTAACCACTACGGTACTGTAAAACAAAAATAAATGCAATCTAAATGTAAGCATATTTCCCCATGACTATGAATGAGAGAAATAAGCATTATTTTTTTGCTGAATCTAAAACTAACATGCACTGAAGGTGTTCAAATCAAGATTTATGTGGGCAGTGAATGTGAGGAGCAAATTCAATATCATACTTTTTTTTTTAAATATTCATGAATAACCAGTTTCATAATTCACACAAATAACAACTGTGAAGTGATGGTATGACTTTTCTTATTTTAGAGGGGTGGCTGGAATGGAGTGAGTATCAAATCCTTTTTCTGTCAAACTCCTTCATTTGGCCAACTTGTTATCTGTAAGCTGTGCTATTTATGTACAACATGCTGCTGTATTTACAAAAGCAATTAACTGACCCATGGGCAATGACACAATGCTGATCTCAGCAGTTGTTAGCTCTAGGTTACATGTATAAAAATGTTCATCACAATATTAGGAGGGAGTCCCTCACTTATCAGCCTGGCATATGATAAGATCTGGCACAACACCAGAAAAAAGTAGCTCCATATGTGTTTACCTTGATCTCAGTATCATCTGACCCAGAAAAGAGGTAGTCATCATGGAGGGTGAGGGCGTTTACCCCTGCCTCATGCCGACTCAGGCTCTGTATGGGCAGCATATTCTCCAAGTTCCAAATCTGAAAAGCAGCGAGCAAAGTTACCAAATGTATAAATGAAATAAAGTATAAATAAACAAGTTACCCCAAAATTATGTACAAAAGTATTTTTTCTTCAATAAATCTCCTGAAAACAGGTTTAATGCTTCACACTACTCTTTTGGGCTATCATGGTCCAGAAAACCTGAATAAGGCCAAAAAAAAAGGTATGGTTCTCAGGCAGAATTCAGTGCGGGTGGGCGGAATTTGACCTTTTTTTGTATGTTTCGATAAAAATGTCATATAATCAGGGAAAAGCATCAAAATAACAATTTTTTTGCTAAACAGGTAAAGGCACTACATAAATTGTATTATTTATCTTCTTGGGAGATAAAAATCAAAATAAAAAATTTTGATGCAGGGGGTTAAAACTGATGCAGGCTGTGCCTGAGAACCATACCTTTTATTTTTATGGCCTAATGCTAATTTTACCCATCTACCAATGTTACGGATTGGAGAGTATTTTGACCTGAACAATATGAGGCTAGTAGCCTGGTCCATATAATTTCGAGTAAGTATGAGTTATATTTGTCCTGCATATGCCTGTATCATCCCACTTTAGTGCAGTGGGGCCAAACATGCCAAGTCCAAGTAAGAAATTGTCAACAAAACTTGGTTCTGCAAACCTTAAGCCCAAAAATGTGTGACATAATTTTCTCTGTGATGTCACACTAAAGAGTACAATGCCCTCCCCAGAGTAACATTACAGTACACAGATACCACCAGCTACTATTACATGTTCATGACATAAAGTAATTACCTGAAGTAATGGAATACATGATCACATGGTACACTTAAGATGAATACATAGACAAAAATATCATATTCAATAAAAGTAATTAAAAGATGGATAATGAAGAATGTATTACCATTATTAAATGATGCTGAAATCACACTGATAAACAAAAAAAGATAGAGCAATCAATTTAAAAAAATATGTCACACAAATAAAATTACATGTGTTTTTAAAACAAACTGCACGCAATCTTGGTTTCCTATAAATTTTTTCTTTTCATGCCAACTTTGAACTCTGTTTACTAACAGTATGTCACCTGCTTGTGGTAAAAAATAGAATTAAAATAGTAAATAAAAATAAAATTTTAAGTGTTCGTGATCTTACCTGTATCGTGCTGTCAGATGACCCTGTGAAGAGAAATCTCCCGGACATTGATGTCATCATCGTCGTGACGATACCAATATGACCTGATAAGTGTTTTGTATGCTCCTGTGTTGTGACATCAAATATTTCTATATTTTTGTTGTAAGTCCCTGTCAAAAGAAAATTTTATTCAAATGAGAATGAATACCAGTATAAAAATCAATTTCAGTTTACACACATGGCTAAAAGATTCAGAGAAGATCAAAGAGATTTTATTTGGGAGAAAATTATCTAATAAATTCCTCTTTATGTGGCCAGTCCTTCCATAATGTTTATCAATTCATACATTATCTAAGTGTAGGAATTACTTTCACAGAAAGTAAACTTTCTTTCAGGGGCATACTAGACTGAGAAATAGGCCCTGAAAATATGAGTAAAAGCAGCTCAAATAAACACCATCAGCCCACTGACATCAATATTTTATTCACCATATTCCTTGTAAGATATCAAAACGACACAACAGAGTAGCTTACTGACATCTGACCTCATCAAATATGCATGGATATTGCCCATAATAAAATCTGGGTGAGATAATCTATTGGTTAGTAGCAATGGTGAGTTTTCTTGAAAATCCATCAAAGTTATCAAAGGTAGTAGTTAGTAATCAGAGTAAGTTATCACAGTGACACTAAAAGTTAATGATGGACAGACAGATGGATTGTGGGTATACCATAATATATTCCCTCATAGAAAGGCATATAAAAAAGTACAAGGATAACCCCAAGTCAGAGGTCATGAGGTGTGCTTGCTCATACCTGCTATTATATACTGTGATGTGACAGCCAGTGAATGCACAGATCCCAGTGGGTAGTTGATCTTCCCACACAAGTTAAACTTTCCTGTGGCGTCCCAGATCTCTATGGTATTGTGTGACCCACTGTATACTTTATCCTGTCAACATAAGGACAAAATTTTCATAATATCATGTTCGAAATTTATAGAGGATTATCTATAAATATCATCTGATTGTTGTAATTTCTACAGGCTAATTTCTGTTATGATTCACAATGGACCATGAATATGAATATCTTTAAATGCCTTTATCTTTTATAATTACATGTATTTATAATTATATATTCCTTCATTACTGATATTTTATTAGACATTCACAACCTCTTGGACATAATAATGTCATTAGCTTAATGAGAATTTATTTACTTCTAATGTGATAAAGATGCCAAATGAAGCTAAAGCATATACAAGTTTAATACTCAGAGTGAGGCTGAATAACAGGTCATATGACATAATTTGGATCGACTCGTACCATTCCACAACAGTAATTAATCTTTTTAAGATGCTCAGATGTAAGTCTAAGAATCAAAGAAATAATCTTATACTTTGGTTGGTTTCATATTTGCAAGGTTATATTTTTGTGATATTTTCTTTTGCTTTGTATCGCGAGGGGTCCTTTTTTGTGATCTCTTCTTAACCTAAATTACCCTACACAGAGTACATATCCTTTATTACATTAATAAATTATATTAAATAATATAGGAGCAAGAACAAGTCAACTGGACAGGGGCCCAATGGAACACTTAACAATTAGAAATTAATGTTCATTACAAGCAGATAATTTGAAAGGTACAACATCATTAAAATACCAATCTAGGATATCATTAAAATACCAAACTTTGATTTTTTGGTAACATTCAAGATATATTAATCATTTATAATATCAGACTTTTACCTTTAACTTGCGTACAATGATGGGACCATTTATTCATGAAGCCTTTAATTTTGTGATAAGTTCCTTTTCATGAACATTACAAATTTGAGACAACTGCAAACAACAAGAAGAACACAGTATGTGATAAAGAATGTTAAGCCTCTCACCTTGGAGCAGTTGACAGCCAGTGCCCTCACCCAGTGGTGTAGTCCTGTAATACTGTGTGTAAGTTTCAGAGGTGACCCACTCCAGATCTGTATAAAACAGCATCATGATAAATCATACCTCAAAACATAGAAAAATACTAAAAGTTTTGGAAAAGCTAATGTAGAGACCAAAGAGAAAAATTAAATAAAAACATGACTGAAAAATTGAATAAAGGTATCAAACATTTAATGAAAAGACCAACATTTTACCAAAAAGTTGTTTTAGACTGTCATAAAGCTGCCATTAATCTGTTTTTAACAGATTTTGAAAAGTATCTGAAATTTTCTGAAAAAAACCCCAAAATAACTGAAATTTAATGAAAATTAACAAAATGTTTCTGAAAAGACCAAAAATTACCAAAAGTTATTTTAAACTGAAATACAGTTTGTAAACTTTGAGTAATTGATTTATTACTATTCATGAAAGATTCTGATTACAGGCAGAAGGACAGCCTGACTGACAGTTGGAGAAACACAATGGACAGAGGGGTGAGCTCAATAGCTTAGATGACTTTCTGACAGCTGAGTTAATAAGATAAGAACTGCATTACCTTGATGATTGACTGTGATGATGTGAACAGGTAGTCATTGCACAGCACCATCGCACACACTGTCTTCTCATGGGCATCCTGGAACAGACTTTTTTCATTTAACTAGCAAAACCTATCAGCAATATCTGCATTGTATGATTTGGGGTTGATAGCCCATATGTGTACAGTGGTCAACCACTGAAGTGGTTGTGCTTTGGGCCATACTGCAATAACACTAAATGTCCTTGACCACTGTGAGAACCTGAATGATACTGGGTTCATCATGAAAAGTTATATGTTCTGAACAAATATATATTATCCTGACAATATTTGCTATGAACGCAAACAAAATAATTATGTTTAATCCTTTATTTATGTACAGAAATATGTTGTGTCCTAGCTATTATATAGTTGCATTTTACCTCCTGTTTATTAATATTATCCACCTGAAGACTTGATATCATCATCTCGCCTGTCTGTCTGACATGGGGAGGTCCGCTGACCTAAACCCTGCAGATCCGAATCCTGCTCAAACAGGTGCAGTGTGCATGCTTGTGGAAAAGGTCTATTACACCACATACCATCCTAGGGCAATTTTAATAGTGCAAATGACAGTGCAACTGTCAATTTTGTTCAAGGGCAGCAAATTAATATTTAACAGGCATCTGTCCTACAGTATATAAATTTAGGTTACTTTTATGTCTGTTTTAATATATTTATTATTGAAGCAGTACCATGCAATGGTCTTTTACTAAAAAGAATTAAAACATACATTTGTTAATGTTTTTAAAACTTGCAAAAACAGGCACTTGTAACCACTGATCTGTTAACACAGTTTTGGTTTTGTTGATGGTTTTGATGTGACCTCTGACCTTAATAAAACAGTCATGAGATGGATTTGACCTGAACCCTGACCTTAACATGTCATGTGATGGTTTAGTCATGACCTCTGACCTTAATAAAACAATCATATGATGGTTTACATGTGACCTCTGATCTTAATAAAACAGACATGTGATGGTTTAGATGTGACTTCTGACCTTAATGACCCCTTCCTCTTCCCCCATATCGACCTTCCACGTTCTGATTGTCAAGTCTTCTGCAGCACTGTACAGGTGACCATTACCTGATGCCAGACACGTGATCTGCAAAAAATTCAAGGCCATTAGGCCAGACTTTTTTAATTTTTCAGTTTACAAACCCGCCTACCTCCTATATCCTCATTTCAGAAAAAAAATAAAATTGGCATTTTGACTTTTTCCCTTGTATATTGCGTCGCTGAATCCAACAGGGTTGTTGACAAATGAAATGTTCAGTGACCGTGTGTATTTGATCACCTCAAACGTTAGAACTCTTATGATTGGCTAATAAGGTCACTTTCGTAATGACAGATGGAGGGTTTAAGCCAATCACAATAGGGAATCCTTGGGCCATAAATGCAATTGATTGGCCATCAAGTAGTCAAAAGATTCAGCAGGGAAATTGAGAATTCTTGGAGAGTTTTCAAAGTACGTTTTCTGCACTACAGTACATTTTTAAACCAGCGTTTATGTCATATTTACCTCTTTAAACATATTTGTTTTAGATAGATGTGAATTAGAAAAGAAAATTAGTTTTGTTGCTTAGCTGCTTTACCAGCTAGCCACTGTTAATAACTTGCTGGATATACAAACAAATTTACTTCTAAGACTAATTATTGCACTCAAAGTCAGACGCTATTTATTACTGCAAATTGGCTAAGTTTCACAAGTTTACTCTTTAAAAATATTATAACTTGTCGAAAGTTAAAAATGTAGTCTTGTAACGCTTTAAAGAAAATTACCGAACAGATGAAATTATATACTGCATGAGGTTGTCATGTATTCTTTAAAAACTCCAGGAATTCTCAGGGTTTCTGCAGGATTTCCAACTATCTGTAGTGTTAGTGGCGCGGGTTTACGTGAAGCATAGGCTTTGCGGGTATTTTTAAAGTCAATCCAAAAGCAAGCTAAAATGAAAGCCATTTAAAATGCAGAAACTTTGAAAGGATTCATTTAATTGTTCCAAACGGATGTGATGGAAGCTTTGATGTGTATGGATGCCGTTAAAGCAATACCGGACTGACAGTGGCCAAGTGACGGCATATTAATTTAATTGAGTACGGTATGTGCTGTCACGGCCATGGTAAGAAATGCAGATCTTTATTAATAAATAAAGATTATTAATACTTTTTAAACTTTTGAAATAGTTGAAATATTCAATGTGATCTCCAATGGAAACGTCACTTTATTAGCAGTTGTTGTATATTCAAATGTGATCTCCAATGGAAATGTCACTTTATGAGCAGTTGTATATTCAAAGGACTATCGAACATGCACAACACAAAAAAAGGAAAGGTCATGGTCATGAATCAAACCACTCCGACTCCGAGTTCCATGTTGCTGACATTTAATAATATAATAGGCGAATAACTGCAAGTTGCATATTGTCATTGATATTGTCATTCACGACTGAAAAATAAAAATTGCAGTCTATCATGCTAGCAGTGAATATTTAGTTTTCTCCTTGCATATATGACAAAAATATATTATTTTGTATTTGTATAAGTATTTGACTGGTCTTTAATTTGTAAATCTTTATAAAATAGGGAAGTCACTTGGCAGGGACAGTGACTGAAGTTTTATTTCAGGTGTGTATGAAATCATATATAACTTAATAAGTTTTACTGTTTAAACTTTTTATTTGTCATTTTACCTTCGCTGACATTTAAATGGCTTGAAATAACATGGCACATGCATAATTCATGTGGAAAACTCAAGAGGATGATAATATTTTAATATTTATATATTATTTATATATTTTATATAGGTTTATATAGTGCCATGTAAAAATGAATTTTATAACCCAACTGTACAATACAGGATTCACAAACACCAGTATCCAGGTTTGTTCCATTTTTTTTTTTTTCCTACCTCCTACCTATCACTTTTGTCAAACATGTTCGTAAACCAAAGAATTAAAAAAGTCTGGCCTTAGACCACTGGGTTTGAATATGTATTGAAAGCCTGAAGGTAGTACATTATTTACAAGTAAAAATCCTTTGGGAAGTGTGTGGCATGGATAAAATTAATAGTTAAAGACAGCAAATATTCAACAGTTATTTTAGTTGTTGCAATCATTTGTATTTTGGAATATTATTATTATACTGTTTTTTTTATTTAAACCTATGAAAGTCACTAAATGATCCTGTTTAGTCTGTGCTGTATAGAATTATGGATTTTCAAAAGAACTGAGCAATTTCTGCATTGTATTTTAAGTACTGCAGTCCTTGCAAATTAGGTCCTTGCCAAGTGATAACTCAGTGACCTCTAGTGTGACCTTCGTTACATCTGTGACCTTGACTTGTGATCTGTTATTGCTGTGTGACCCCCCTAACATATGTGACCCACTTCAACATTAGTTTCCCCTCTAATGTGCGTCCTTGACCTTTATGACCTACCTGACCTGTGTGACCTTTGAGCGTCTTCTTACAACCAGAGGCTAGTGTCGCAGTGTCCCACTGTTTAATGACATGACCGGCACCTCCACTGAACACTGAGTGCTCTGAATGTGTCAGGCAGAGAACGGCTTCAGCATGGCCCCTGATAAGACACCAGGGCATTACCAACAATGTTGTAGACATCAATGTGTGCATATAGTCTTTGACATGACGTTCATCAATTAGGCTGGCCACAGCAGTCATTACACATGATACATAAAAATCATAATAAACTAACTGTATATACAGTTGAACCCACAATTATGAACACTTTGGGGACTGACAATAGTGGTTGTAATTTTGGAGTAATTATATTTGTGAAATTCTAACTTACCTGTATCCTATATTCAGGTCCCAGACAAGAGGTCATAATTGTTGGGTTGGTCACAATTGTGGGGTGGTCGCAAGGTGGGGTTCCACCGTATCCCTTTTACCAATATTTGAATTAAATGTTTTATCACAATTTGGTTCATAGCTAAATGTGATACAGGACTTTGGTGCTTATAATTTAAACAAATTGAGTAAAAGAGCGCACCAACTATACACGTGCCCAATTTGCCAGGGATGGAAGGCCAAATCAGAGCAGAAGCAGTTAAACCTTCATGGAGAAGAAAACTCAACTGCATATTAATTATTTAGATTTTGCAAGGAATGGCTTTAATTTCATCATAGTTATAATGAGGCCTATGCTCCATTCCTTAATTGCAGCATCCCAGTTGGAATTAATATGTCAGTTTATGAAAATAGTGCCAAATGGGCACACCACTGAGGAACAGACTATTATAAGTAAATTCATTGGTTGAGTAGCTTTTCAGAGTGGATTCACTATATATTTCCTTTCAGGTCTTACCTTAGTGTTCCTATACACTTGAATGTGAACGGCATGACCCAGGTCTCATGCTTAGGACTGCCAGGCAGTGAGGTAATCGAGGGAGAGCGGGCTACTGGCGATGACACTGAAACAGACATCATAAAAACATTAAACATATATATCCAAGGTAACAAGTGCACTGGAGCTTACTTCTGAATTATATTTCAGATAGAAACTTATATTAAACAATGAATTATCCCTTAAACAGTACAATATAAAATGTAAAAGATCATTCTCTACTTGTAGTGAGAATTAAACATACCTATCAAAGGTGTCTGATTTTATTTAACTCTGCTAGAAAACCATGTAACTGACATATTTGTCCTGACTTTGCAACTTGTATGCTAAAAACGAAATTGGGTGTAAGACAAGATTATCGGCATTTACCATAAACTTTGCCATTTGGAACAGCTATTTCATCATATTCAAACTGGGTAAGTATGTGCTTTGGAAAACAACAACAAGCCATGTAGGACAAAAAAAACATTTTAGACCACGCATTATTGGGCCGGTTCAAAACTTTCATACAATTAGGACAGGTAGACATGATGTCCCCATGGATCTTTCACATTTCAACAGTACAGGAAACTAGGTTATATTCCTGTCGCGAGTGCAAAGCCCTCGATGGAGCCTATTTAATCTCTGTAGTAAATGTTTAAAGCAACTCTTGTGATCTATATGGCAGAGGACTTCTTGTAATATCATATCTGGCAGATGCCTGTGTAATACTTAAATGATTCACATTTGATCGGTTATATTAAAAAAATGCACTAACGGCATCCTTAATTTTTTTTTTAAAATAAAAGGGTTTGATGGAACATACACACTTTAGAGGTGCCATCTTAGAACAAAAATATCATGTCAAAGACTGTGACTGAATTATTTCTGAGGTTAAAAGTAAGAAATTTTAGATTCCACTGTTTTAAATTTTAAGAAATGATTACTCTCATTTTGGGATACTGAACTTTTATCAAAGTATCCACCTCTTTATTTGGTTAAATTTTGTATAAACTACAATATTTAAATCTTCTAAATTTAAATTACCTGATCTGGCTTTGGGCGTTCTGCTTGGTGACTTCCTGTAGGTCAGACGTTCCACTGACCTTGACAGCTCATCATACTTCTCCTGGATTTCTTTCACAGTTCTGGAGAAAGCAATAAGCACTTTAGCCCAATTTAATTGGACTCAATATTATTAGGCCCTGCCAGATATCGAGTCCGATAGCCATACAGTGGGAGTTTCTACAATAAAAGCCACGGAAGACGGATCTGTTGCATCTTCTTTGACTGCCTGTTTACTGCCTAACAACAAGACACAGGATTACACCATTTTATCACCAATAAGTATGTGTTTCATGGTTTTGAAAGCAACTAAAATTAAACTTGGATCATCATTTTAAAACATTTACTGACCTTTTTACCAGAGCCATGTCAGCTAATTTAATAGGGACAGAGAAGAACAGTCGAACAGGTGCACGTGATGACCTCACTGATAGCCTCGCTGACTCGAGTGATTGAAAGCTAGAATTTTGTTATATTTTGTTTCAACAGGCCCAGCTCTGAAAAGTGACGCACTGGCACAGTGTAATTAACACCTGTTGATACTTGTTACAAGGGCATTGGGTGGTGTGTAGTCTGAGGCTTTTATTGTAGAAAATCTTGCTGTATAGCTATCAGACTCAATATCTGGCAGGGCCTAATCATATTGAGTCCAATTAAATCGGGCTATAAGCACTTCAATGACTTCACAAATTTCAATCATCCCTAGCATCCCTAAATAGATTTAAACCTAGCTTGATAATGATAGCCATGGTTGTATCAGGACCATTCTGGTATGACGACCCCTATTCCTTATTGCTTAATTTCTTAAAAGTGAAAGACCATTACCTAAGCAGCACCAATGGCTTCCTGTGAAAAACATTACTAGTACAGAATTTAAGCTCTTGCTTACTGCTGTTTTGATGGATCACTGCCACTTTATCTAATAGCAAAATCATAGATATATCTATCAGTATCTGTGTACCCTGCCATCAGCTTTTAATTTTTTTTTATATGATAGTTGGCTTAATTTATTTAGATTTTTTCACTGCACCCAGGGTCTAGAATTCCCTCCCTTTTAAACATTCAAAATCACCAACCCTCACTTTTTACAACTGATTTTTTTCAAGTGGCTGGAACAATCTACAAGTCTCTCTGGCCAGCAAGTGCCCGCACACCTGACAATTTTCTGTGATGATCACCTGATTTTTTCTGTCATTTTGGTCACTTCTGATTTCATCTCCAGGATTGTAAATGGCATCAGGAAGGATATAAAGTGGGACAGGTAGGTTATAAATCAGCCAATTTTTCTGTTCCGTCATCACATCTACCAAATTTTTCAGCAAGAAAATCATTGACATTGTCAAGGATTTTGGCAGCTGATTTTCCCTACTGGATTTTTTTTTTTAATTTTGCATTGCAGAACCCTAACATCTACCAATCCAACTTTTCCAAAAAACTGGTAGATAGGAAGCCAGTTTTAGATTAGATGAAGAGGCCAATATCTAGCCTAAGGTGTCACCAAAGGGGATAAGCTTGCATCCTATGGTATTCTGGGCAAGTTATTTAGTTATTTTAGTTAAGTATCAGGTTCAGCATAAGGACTGGCAATATAACATGTTTTGGCTTAAAAATATATCCATTCAAGTTTTTGACAGATCTTTAAACTTGGTGATGTCTTACTAAATATAAATGTGTTTTTTTTTTATTTTTCGCAGAAATCCTAAACTAGTCACTCTTATGTTTGAGAGGTAAAATGGCTGTTAAACACAATATACTCACTTATTAAAAGTGACTAGCTGTGTGGTCAGGGATGTGTTCTGTTGCTCCAGTGTTGAGTTCTGTATCTCTAAACAGTTCACTCTGTCTGATAAATTACGAACTTGCTCTGTCAATTTCTGATTGTGTCGCCTTAGTTCCATTAGCTGGTGATAAAACAAAATATGAATACATATAAATCAGAGTACATTCCATATGACCTTGGGCAGTTACTAGCAGTTTAAATGTTATTGAAGCATAGATCGAATGCTATCAATTCCATAATAATGTAATAAAATAAAATATAATTACACATTATCAACAGTATATTTGATATGACCAAGAACAATTCAGTGTTTTTTTATGTGAATGGAAAACAGGTAGCATGATACCTTAAAAGAAAATAAAAACTAAAAAATGGGCAGTGGAAAAGCAACCACAAGTATCCGCCAAATCACAGAGGCATGGGTAAAGTAAGGCCTCAAATGTTCCTGACATGACATGACTCCAAATTTGTGGCATCAGAGATGCAAGTTAAACTCCTCATATATGTGCAATTTTCACCCAAAACAGATTTGCAGATGGATAAGATATGAAATTGACTGTAGGTATCCAAAGCAGTCTTGTATACAAGATAAACCATTCCAAGATCTAGGGACATGCAAATTTTCAGGTGAATACATCAAACCAATCCAGAGAAAAAAGGCAATATATTCTACAAAAACAAAGAGGTAGGTGGCCCAACAATTATGCTGGGTTTCGGAAAGATTGGTCCAAGGGTCTAAGAGGAAATCTCCATAAAAGAACGCAGCAGCGGTGGAATCTGTTTGAAAACAAACTGATTTTGGCACTTATGTGAATTATGGAAAATCTCTTGACAGTCTGTTAAAATCAGCATTAATTAAAAAAGAAACTAAAATATTCAAATTTTATTAAAAAATGTTATAAATTTCAGTAGGGAAAGATGCTCAGTCTGCAAAATATGCAAAATTAAGTGGATATTTGTACACATATTTTTTGCATTAAGGTATATCCTGTTTGGAAAAACACATGATTTATGGATATACTGGCATGTTACCAGTACTATATTTTGTGATATTAACATATCTCATACATGGTTATTAAATCATATGTTGTCAAATAAATATGTTATCTGATCCAGGTGATGGCCACCATCTCCCAGCATAACAGATAGATATAGATTTCTCAGAATCCTGGTGTCACAGACGACAGTGATAAAAATCAGATCCTTCAGTATACAGCAATACATCCCGATAAGTGTCATCATGTGTGATCTAATGTCAGGTCCTAAAATCCTGCTGGGTGATTTGAAGAATAAAGCAGCTGATAATCATTTGTTACAGAAGATCAATCTAGTTCGGTAAAGATTTAGTAAACAAATGATGCTGTCACAGAAATTTTTAGATGTAAGAAATAATCCCTTCACCCAACCTCTTTGGGCCCAAGGTGCTCAATGGCAAAAATAATGCATGGGTGTAGTATGTCTGTGCATCCAATGCAAGTAAGCTGTTGTTTACACACACATCAGCACCACAGGATCAGCTACATCATACAAACATACTTGAAAACGACGAAATAGCCGTTGAAAATGACGACGCATTAAACAGAAGCCACTTATCATGTTGCAACACCAGGTTATTAAAATAGCATTCAGGTTGAACTGTCATTGACTAATACTTCAGATACAAGGTTTACTAGAGAATAAAAACTAAATAAGATGAAAAAACTTGCATGTGACCAGGCTATAGCTGATTTTTATGCAACCAGAGAAAGCTTGTTTAATTGATTACTTCATGTGCCTTATAAATATTTTTCAGTATCTGAGGAACCCATCCTGACAGCCTTGGCACCTTTATGTGTTTCATAATTCAAGGGCTTGCCATCATCAGTAATCATGTAGATCATACTCTTATCTTTGTGATGCATAATTGTTACATAGATGTTGCTCCAGTTTCCACCATGAAAACTGTAGACTGATGGAAAATGTTAAAAGAACATTAATTATATCAAAACTAATATTTGTAGTTCATGCTGAAGGTCTTCTTTTTTGTCAGCTGCTCAAAATTCAGATTTAACATTTGTTGCTTCTATGTGTCCTTTGTTGCTTCTGGTTTCTGACAAAATTAAAAAACTTTTATCCAGATGAGCAGACTTCTTCTTGAATGTGATATTATCATTTGTGACTGATTACATGTAAATTTAACCAATTTATTTTACTATAATGGAAATATTTCTAATCATTGATATAACCATTTATTTAGTAAAACACTGATATGACCAGATACCTGTAGTAAACTGTTGTCTGTGGTAGGGGTAGCCTGCTGCCCTTGAAATACACACACATCTTGATGGCTTCTTATCTGTTCTTTGGTCCCCAGATATGTGCATCCTAAATGTATGAAAATATACCTAGAATATGCCATGTAGCTTGAAATGGTCTTGATCTAGTGTGCAAATCTGATACCTAGAATATGCCATGTAGCTTGAAATGGTCTTGATCTAGTGTGCAAATCTGATACTAGTCTTTTGCATACATGTATCTACCAAGAAGTGTAAACAGACAAATGAGAGTATGGTATTACATTGTGCATCCAGCTCCAAATTTAAAAATGTATAGTTCTTTGCTGTGTGCCCACCCTGGTGGTCAAACCCAGAGAACCTTGCTATACAAAGCTGTGGTTATATAAAAAAGAGACCTGGGACAACTGGTATTAGGAGCATATAGAAAAATATATCTTTGTGTTATATAATCATTTTCCCCTGCAATATATTATGCACCAGATAAATTTGAATCTCACTACATTACAGTACACAAGATAGACAAAACCACTCTCACAACAAAGAGAAGTGTACCTGAGATTTTATTTGGACATGTCATGTGACTGCACAGCTCCAGATGTTGAGAGAGGTCTTTCTTTCGAATCTTCCCACAATTCTTTTCACTGTTTGGACAGGAAACGAAAGCATACTCACACAAATCTTCATGTTCATTTCTGCTGCCTACAATCGAGATATCATGCATACATTTTGTTTTAATGTAAACAAATGACAGAACATGAGCACGACAAATGTGTAAAATATGCCTGTAGTGTATTTGGTGACCTCTGACCTCATTAAATATGCATGAATTTTTAATGATAATGAAAATCAGATGAGAAAGTCTATTGGTTGATATGTACAATGAGTTACATGTAAATCCATAGGATTTTTGTAAGTCACCAAGGTACCTCCAAAGTGCAGTGACCTCTGACCTCATTAAATATGCATGGATTTCGGCGGAATTCAAATTTAGGCGAGATGTTTAATCAAAATCCTTCATACTCTTTGTATAAGTTATCATGGTAACACCACAAAGTAGCCAAGTGACCCATAACCTCATTAAATATGTGTGGATGTTGCCCATAATCAAACTCGGGTGAGATAATTTGTTGGTAAATATTTATGATGAGTTCCATGAAAATCCATCAAAGCCCTGGTAAGTTATTGTGTCAACTCTTAAAAACAAGGGACCCATGAGTCACGGCGCTCAGCTGATTGTGATTGGACTATAAATGTTTCTCCTCTGTGATATTATATCAAGTCGATAAAGCTTATGAATATCATGGACATGTTTGGCTATTATAAAGGAATGTAATGTAATAATGTAAAAGATAAATGAAATTACCTGACTGATGGATTAATAGAGTAAAATATAGTGGTTTATTTTTTATTTATTTAAGAGGGGTTGAAAATTGTGATATATTTGAGCAAATATGAATGCAATGACAGCAGTAATAAGCAGTAGTAGAATGATGATAAGGCTATTTGTTGAAGGATCTAAAGTGTATGGTAGTCCGCAAGCTTTCAATTTGACAGATATGATGTTATGATTAACTATGCTGATGAAGTGATTTATGAATTTGTGACTGTATGACACAATATCTCTTTAGTCTTGACAAGGTACATTATTGTGATGCCCACTATGTCTACATATTACACAATATTGACATAATTTCTGGCATGTACATATGTACCTATTGATGAATAGTTATACAAAATATTAAAGTATGAATATATCTGATTCATCTTGTTCTTGCTTACTGAGGCTGTCTTTGGGATGGGGTTCGGAGAAGGGAAAAGTGAGGGCAGCACGAAGGCAGATGTAGAAATATTCTATTGTAATGTTTTTCATTTATATAAGAATATGAAAAGCTAAGAGGAAAGGGGCCCTCCTACTTGGTTATAGTAAAGTTCTAAATATATGATTGCAAACTAATACTCTGACAAGACTGTCATGAAGAAAAACAGTAAAAATTTTGAGATACTGTGATGCATATGAAAATTTACAGATGGACAGGCAAGTGGAAAGAATGGACTAATACCTTTATTTCACTTTCAAGGGAATAATGCATTTAAGTTTATATATAAGCCTATTTTTTTAGCATATCCACTTTTTCGATAAAGAAGAAGTTTATATCTGAATCATTTTTTTTATTTACAGGTTTTATTGATTTTTAATTTAAAAAAAAACTGAAAATATAAGTAAAAATATTAGAATTGTTGCAAAAGTTGCAATCATTATATATACAGAGTAAAACAACTGAAACTATAAGTTGAAATATTAGAATTGTTGCAAAAGTTGCAATCATTATATATCCAGAGTGTAGCTCATATTGGGTAATATTATGCATACACATATATTTTATTATTTTTAAATCATAAATGTTTAAACTGAATTTAAAAGAAAATAATGCCACAACATGGAATCTACAAGAATATTCCTTGAATCACTATTAAAAAGTTTTGCACATTGGAGTTTTCAGTACATGCTTAATTTTATTCACCAAAATAAAATAAAAGATTCAGTAAATTTGATAAAATAAAACATCTTTTCAAATAAAGTATACACACTGTATGTTGAATGAGGGACAAACAATATCATTGTGCTAATTACTATCCCAGTTTTAATTTATTACTGGAATTAATAGTCAATTTCACACCTGGTGAAGTTTTCACTCTTCTGAAGTAAGGAATTACTTATCTGATGAACATCCACACTTTCATAGCAATACACCACTTTGTGGACACAATTAAATGTACACTTTAATCATTGTAACCCTGGTAGTACAATACAAAATCTAAAATGAAGCATAGATAGCCTAGAATAAGAATGAATCAAATACAGAAAATAATAACATTCATCTAGTTTATGCACCATCTGGAGGGGGGGGGGGGGGGAGTGCAGGGCAGAGGGGAAGCCTGCTGGTAGTGGCCAAGCTGACCCAAGGCAAGCTGCCTGGGGTGGGTTACATAATGCAAGTGAAGGCTGTACTACTAGGTGGGCTACATGTAAACAACACTTGACATAGTGTATGAAAAGGTGAATAAAAGCTATTCTTTCCAATCAATTTCTTTGAAATTTAAGATTTTAAAAGATTAAATCCTTATTAATATATGCTGTGAAAATTAAATTAACAGTGCTTACAGGGAAAAAACGTGCCATTGCCAAAGTTGGACAAAATTTAAGGTATTGATTTTTTATTTATGATAATAACTTGAAAAATTTGCAAAATTCAGATCTAATTTTGGGTAAACAATTGAATCTTGATTAAATAAAGTTATATTCCTGAAAAAAAGTCTCTAGGTTCAGCAATTCTCATGTAAGGTGAGTAAATATATTTCCTGATTTTTTTAAAATTGCATTATATTTTGGCCCATAACTTCAAAATAATACCAAATACTGACCTAATTTTTGGTATGTTCATAGAAAATGTATGAAAAAATATGAATACTAAATATGATCAAAAACAGATCAGTTGTTTTGATATTAGGCAGCCTTGAAGTGTAACAATGGCTTTTTTTATGGAAAACGGAGGTTTTTCCTTAATATCTCGAAGGAACGAAGTCCTAATGACCCAATTTTCGGTATGGTAGGAGATTTTGGGGACATCTAACATTATGCCAACAGCCTGGGGAGCATGGAGATGTGCACTGAATGACCTACAGTAATTAAAGTGGACTGCTTGACAATGTAAGAGCAAAAAAATTCAATAACTAGCCTAATTTTGCAGCTTTTATTTTCAAATTTCAGATTTTAACAGATTAAATCCTTATGTGTACATGCTGTGAAAATTAAATCCACAGTACTTACAGGAAAAAAACGTGCCTTGGCCAAAGTTGGGCAAAATTTAAGGTACCAATTTTCTATTTTTGCCAATATTTAAAAAAAATTTAACAGATTTTGATCTAATTTTTGGTATACAATTCAATTTTGATTAATTAAAGTTGTATTACTGAAAAAAGTCCCTACCTTTAACACTTTTGGTCTTAAGTGACCAAATATCTTTCCTGATTTTTTTACAAAGTCCATTATGTTTGGGCCCATAACTTTTTAAAATTAAATAATACTGACTTAATTTCTGGCATGTACATAGGAACTATATAGAGGAATATTTATGGTAAATATGAAGAAAACCAGATGAGTGGTTTTGATATTAGGCAGTCCTGAAGTGTAAAAATAGATTTCTAATAAAAATTGAGGTTTTTCCTTAATATCTCAAAGGAACAAAGTCCTATTGACCAAATTTTCAGCATGGTAGGAGATTTTGGGGACATGTATGCCGAATTTCAGATTCATAGGTCCAATGGTGTCGAAACATGCCAGTCTTACAGACGGACATCCAGATGGATGGACGACAGACAATGGACCATGACTATAGCTCAGATGACTTATAGTCAGCTGAGCTAATTAATGGACGGTGGGTATACCTTAATACATGTACTCCCGTCATATGACGAGCCTATAAAAAACAAGGCCTACAGGCCTAATGCGAACCTGTTCAACTAGATTACACCAGGTATAATGCTTCAATGTTGGACCATTACTTTTCCAGAACATGTGTAACATGTATATGAACAATGCAAGTACTAAACACTAAACGGACACTGTGAAAAAATGGTGGCAGGTGGCACCACCAATTTTGTGTATGATTAAGAGCTATGTGAGATCTATACACATGCAATATTTTTTTTTGGGGGGGGGGGGATATATCAAACCAGTCCTCAGATAGAAGCCTGAATGTCTGCAGGGTATACATAAATGTAGGTGACGCCACCTGCCACAAAATCCAGAAAGCTATCCAAGATGTATAAACCTGCAAAATTTTAGGCAGATATGTCTAACCACTGCTGAGATATGAGTGATTTTATCCCACAGCAAACAAACAGACGGAGGCTGTGCAAAAATGTTTGCAGGTGCCGCCACCGCTTTTGCCTATGATAAAAGAGCTATGTAAGATCTATAAACAAGCAAAATTTTTGCCCAATCGGTCAAATGGTTCCTGAGATATGAGCTTGGATGTCTGCAGCGTAAATTTGAATGTAGGTGGCTCCACCTGTCATGAAATCATGAAAGCTGTCAAGGATGTAAAAACCTGCAAAATATCAGGTGGATAAGTCAAACTACTGCCAAGATATGAGTGATTTTATCCAAAGGCAGATGAACAGGTGGAGGCAGTGCAAAAATGGTTTCTGGTGGCACCACCAGTTTTGCATGTAATAAAGAGCTATGGGAGAACTGTACACATGCAAAATTTTGGCCCAACTGGTCAAACGGTTCCTGAGATATCAGCTTGGATGTCTGCAGCTTAAACGTGAATGTTGGTGGCGCCACCTGTCTAAAAATCATGAATTCTGTCCAGGATGTATACACATGCAAAATTTCAGGTTAATAAGTCCAACCAATGCAGAGATATGAGTGTTTTTATCCCAAGGCAGATGAACAAATGGACACTGTGCAAAAATGGTTGCAGGTGGCACCACCATTTTAGTGTCTGTTATAAAGCTTTCCAAGGGCTACATTTGTGCAAAATCTTTAGCCTTATCGGTCAAAGGTTCCCGAGATATGTGGGTTTATGTGTGGAAACTGACGCACAAATGGACGCTTGGCAGAGAGGAAAGGTCAGAGGTCAACAAAAATGAGAATGCAGCAGTTCACAAGTGACCGATCATAATTCCGAATTTTAAAAAATTCTGCCCAGTGGTTATGGAGGAGTTCTCTTTTTTGGCGGATACAATGATTGTAGCTGGCACCACCAGTCTTATATACAACGAAGAGATATATAAATATGCCCAATGTCAGACTGATATGTCAAACCCCTCCTGTGAAATAAGCAGGGACATACACTGTGCAAAAATTATTGTAGGTGGCGCCACCAGTCCTGTACATTTAAAGCTACCCGATATGTATAAACATGTCCAATTGTATGATTGCAGATGTATCAAATTCCTCTGTAGAAATAAGCAGGCTCATACACTGCAAAAGTCAATGTAGGTGGCACCACCTGTCTTGTAAATAAGAATACCATCAAGACACATAGACAGGTCAAAATATCAGTCCAATACATCAAACTTCCCCAGAGTTTGATGCACTGGGCTGACAAGGCTTAGGTGAGTAAGGCAGTTGCCCCCGAGTGACCTGTGACAAATTGCTCCCTCAAGCTACTGCACTGAGTGAACTCTTGACCTGCACCTGGCTAGACTGAGTGAACTCTTGACCTATTGCATAATCTAACACAGTTTGCAGTCTGCCAAAGCTATAAATAGATTCAGGCTGAACTTTGGTGCCACATATGATGCAGTGAGCAGTCTTTCAAAGCTATAAACAGAATGCAGCTACTGCACTGAGTGAACTTTTGACCTATACCTGGCGGCACTTCTTCCAATCCTTGCACTGTGCCAAAACTATTTATAGAGCTGACTTCATCTTGGCTAATGGCCAACATCAAGGCACTGGCAATCTGCCAATGGTAAACCAAGTGTTGCCTTCTGTACACAAAAGTGGTCCCTACTTGAAATAACTTTGAAATTTATTTTCATAATACAAATGCTTTCAGCTGACTTTTTATAAAAAAAAGAAATCAGGAATATATGTAAAATTATTACGGATGCATGCATACTGAATGCAAAATTAAAATACAGATATATCTCATTGATGGCAAATTCTTGAATTAAGTTGAGTAGGGATACCAATAATTTATTATCTACATACAGTTGTCTTTATATAGCAACAGAGAGCTGAATATCCATGATTGTAACATTGCCTGGTATGATGAATAACTTATATCATAAATCTAAATTTTTTAAAAAGCTTTTAAAAAAACTTTCTTGTCAATATTAACCAAAGATAACCTGAAATCTAAATGTCTAGTGGCATGTTGTAATAGATGCTGATAAACTGGTGCCAGGCTAGATGTAACAGCATAATACAGCTAACATATATGGTAAAATGACTCAATTTGATCTCCATAATTCAGCCAAAAATCATTCATGTGGAACCATTAATGACAATTATTATAAGAATTATTGTAGGGATTATTCTTGTAAAATATTTAACAAACTGGCTTCAGTGGCATCAGTCGAAAAATGTTTCACAGGTTTATAACTCATATAGGAAAGATACAGCAAACTGGCTAAGTTTAGCTTCCCGTAACTCAGCCAAAAAGCACTGAACCAAAACCATTTGAACAAACTTGAATTATCAACATCTGAGGATAATTAATGTGTGAGATTTAAGAATTTGGCCAAGTGGTTTTTGAGAAGAAGATCTTTGTAGCCACTGAGCTAAAATGGGCTGTTATGGCATATGACTAAATTCAGCTTCCCATAACCTAGCCAAAAGTCACTGAAAAGAGACCATTTGAACAAACTTCAGAAAGCACTACCCTAGGATTATTTCTGTGTGATATTAAACATTTTGGCCATATGGTTTCAGAGGAGAAGGTTTTTGTAGCCCTCAGTGTGATACAGGCACTGATGACCCCGTACAAAAAAGGCCAATGCAGGTGGCGCCACCAATACCTCAATTTCAGATATGACCTATTTGATCAACATTGGCATAAAATTTGTTGATGATAGCTCCAGCCGTTTCTGAGATTTAAATTTTGATATGCTTTTTTCAACCTCCTGTAACTCAGCCAATAATCTTCGAACTGGAACCATTCGAACAAACTTGAGAAAGATTGTTCTAGGGATCTTTTCTGTGAAATATTGGACAATTTGGCTGGACAGTTTCAGAGAAGAAGATTTTTAAAGCTTTTTTAGCTTTTTCCCTATGAAATCTAAGAAAATGCAGTTAGAAAAAAATAAACAAAATCCGGTATATAGTTTTTTAGATGACTGATTATTTGCAAAAAATTTGGTGATGCTAGCCCCTGCTGTTTTTGAGATAGCTATGGTTAACATACAGACGACGCACGACGCATGACGCCACACCATCGCATAAGCTCACAGGTTCGCTAAAAACAAAGGAATTAGATATTTGGGCTATAATCTTGGTGAGGTGGCACTGAATTGTAAGAATTTGACATGCCAACCTTTAAACAGCGAATCCTCAAAATTAAGACCACCAATGGGGTCACATTTTCAAAGTCTGATATAAACAGCAAATAAGGATTGGGACTGTGAATAAGTGGTTTTTATTTTGAGGTTGTCACCAAACTGAGATGTTTGTTAGGTGAGGTTTTACTGTATAAAGTATGCACAACTGACACTGCATTGATGTATAAATCAGATGAATCTGGGACATTTGCATTGTACTATTGATCAATTAAAAAACCCTGAAACCCTATAATTACAATTTCAGTTGACTAAGAGAACACATATCTGTATGTCAGTTAATTAAATGAGCAATTATACTATGAACTAGATGAACCTAAGCTCAGCAAAAAAAAATTGGCCAGATAAGCAGATAAGTCACGAGTCCTGTTAACATGTTGATACATTCGATGCAACAGTTGGCAAGATAATGTAATTTAGAGGATTTCTGAAGTAACCATGCAGGTATTAATTCTGGTTAATTGCTGAATTTATTATTTTTTTTATAAACTCTCCTACCAGTATGTGGTTCAATCAAGGTCAGATAATGCTGAAAGGACTAATTGTAAAGGCAATTATCGGTGAAGCCCTTTATTTGAACACACTGATCATCTAAAATTTTAGTTATAATAAACTTCCCAACAGCATGTTTTTACTTTATTCCAATTTAGTAATACACTTTTTTACCAAAATTTTCACATAACTCCCATATCTGTTTGACATCACAGTATTTGAGTACTAGTAGGCAAGACTGTCTTAAGCGCTTTAATAAAAATTAGGAACCACAGTTAGAAAAAAATAAACAAAATCCGATATAGTTTTTTAGATGACTGATTATTTGCAAAAAATTTGGTGATGCTAGCCCCTGCTGTTTTTGAGATAGCTATGGTTAACGTACAGACGACGCACGACGCATGACGCCGCACCATCGCATAAGCTCACAGGTTCGCTAAAAACAAAGGAATTAGATATTTGGGCTATAATCTTGGTGAGGTGGCACTGAATTGTAAGAATTTGACATGCCAACCTTTAAACAGCGAATCCTCAAAATTAAGACCACCAATGGGGTCACATTTTCAAAGTCTGATATAAACAGCAAATAAGGATTGGGACTGTGAATAAGTGGTTTTTATTTTGAGGTTGTCACCAAACTGAGATGTTTGTTAGGTGAGGTTTTACTGTATAAAGTATGCACAACTGACACTGCATTGATGTATAAATCAGATGAATCTGGGACATTTGCATTGTACTATTGATCAATTAAAAAACCCTGAAACCCTATAATTACAATTTCAGTTGACTAAGAGAACACATATCTGTATGTCAGTTAATTAAATGAGCAATTATACTATGAACTAGATGAACCTAAGCTCAGCAAAAAAAAATTGGCCAGATAAGCAGATAAGTCACGAGTCCTGTTAACATGTTGATACATTCGATGCAACAGTTGGCAAGATAATGTAATTTAGAGGATTTCCGAAGTAACCATGCAGGTATTAATTCTGGTTAAATGCTGAATTTATTATTTTTTTTATAAACTCTCCTACCAGTATGTGGTTCAATCAAGGTCAGATAATGCTGAAAGGACTAATTGTAAAGGCAATTATCGGTGAAGCCCTTTATTTGAACACACTGATCATCTAAAATTTTAGTTATAATAAACTTCCCAACAGCATGTTTTTACTTTATTCCAATTTAGTAATACACTTTTTTACCAAAATTTTCACATAACTCCCATATCTGTTTGACATCACAGTATTTGAGTACTAGTAGGCAAGACTGTCTTAAGCGCTTTAATAAAAATTAGGAACCAGAATATTTGTTCACTCTCTCATTATAAAAATATCAATGTTTTATTTTCTTTTATTGTCGGGTGAGACAACCTAAAATATTTTTTTAAGAATTGGATAGTTGTAACTCATGTTTGATGACTAAAAAAACAGCAAATTTGTGGAATTAATGTCCCCCGCTTTGGGCTATTGTTGTCTTTCATGCTTGTTAAGCAACCAAAATTGAGACATGTGGAGAAAATCTTGAGGGCACATGAAAACTTAGAGAGATGGATAATGACATGTAAAGACATTTGCAGGTGACCATAAAAACAAGAAAGCATTGAGAAGTAGGACCAAAATCCACAATGACATGTGGAGACATCTGCAGGCAAACATAAAAACTAAAACACATTGAGAAATTGGACCAAAATTTGATAATTTTGTTTTTGAGCTGGAGAGATTTATTTTCAGGTAGACACTCCAAAACCAATCAGAACAAAGGTATGCATGAGAGCAATCACTGGCCCAAATTTAAATGAAATTGCATAAAATTAAGGAAAGTTATCGCACGGAAAAAGAAAAACCTGACTGACAGACAGAAAACTGACATAAGCCAGACACTCCAAAAACAAACCAACCAAGGTAAGCATGAGAGCAATCACTGAACCAAATTTGAATGAAATTGGAAAATAGTTAGGAAAGTTATCACACAGAAACAAAAACCTGACAAACGGACAGACAGAGTGACAGACAGAAAGAAAGGGGCCAGACATTTTAAAACCAATCCCAACCAGGATATGGATGAGAGCAATCACTGACCCAGATTTGAATGAAATTGGATAATATTAAGGAAAGTTATCGCACAGAAACAAAGACCTCATAGACGGACAGGCAGAGTGACAGAAAGATAGACAGAAGCCAGACTCTCCAAAACCAATCCCAACCAAGGTAAGCATGAGAGAAATCACTGACCCAAATTTGAACGAAATTGGATAATACTTAGGAAAGTTATCACACGGAAACGAAAACCTGACAGACAGACAGACAGAGAGACAGACAGACAGAAAGAAGCCAGACACTCTAAAATCAATCCCAGCCAAGGTAAGCATTAGAGTAATCACTGACCCAAATTTGAATGAAATTGGATAATATTTAGGAAAGTTATTGCACGGAAATGAAAACCTGACCGACAGACACACAGACTGACAGACAGGCAACATGAGCCAGACACTCCAAAACCAATCCCAACCAAGGTATGAATTAGGGCAATCACTGACCAAAATTTGAATGAAACGGGATAATATTTAGGAAAGTTATCACACAGAAACGAAAACTTGACAGACGGACAAATGGAGTGACAGACAGACAGGGGCCAGACACTCCAAAACCAATGCAAACCAAGGTATGCATGAGAGATATCACTTACCCAAATTTGAATGAAATCTGATAATATTAAGGAAAGTAATTGCATGGAAACAAAAACCTGACGGACAGACAGGCAGAGTGACAGACAGACAGACAGTGGCCAGACACTCCAAAACCAATCCCAACCAAGGTATGAATGAGAGCAATCATTGACCTAAATTTGAATGAAATCTGATAATATTTAGGAAAGTTATTGCATGGAAACAAAAACCTGACCAACAGACAGAGAGAGTGACAGACAGGCAGACAGAAGCCAGACACTCCAAAACCAATCCCTACCAAGGTAAGTATGAGAGCAATCACTGACCCAAATTTGAATGAAATCGGATAATGAAATCGGACACACAGACAAACCCAAATCAATGTCCCTCGCATCCTCAGAGCAGGGGACAGTTAAAATCATGATCACAGTCTTGCTGAAAGGCCAAATTACCGTAAATCCTGTTTTTATCGCCGCGGCCTTAAAAACAAACTCATAATAAAAAATCTCGACTCTTTTTCTGAACTCGGGATGCGGCCATAAATAGATGTGATAGCCTTAATATGTGATTTGAATGATCCAGAAAAAGTACCAAGTTTCTCAATAAGTATTATTTATAAATGGTATCAAAATAAATGATCAGTTCAATTTTGCAAGAATTAAATTAGATTGAGTTTTAATGCTGCTCTCCATATTGTGTACCGTAGATCTTTTTCTTTATATCCCTGACAGTATTGGAACTTGTTATTTTCTAGACAATATGCCATATTTGCATGCCCATATATAAGCATTTGTGATTGGTTAGACTAAAAATGTAACCAATTTTATCGACTAGCTGTATGCATATAATTTCAAGCTGCTATTAGTGTGTATGCAAAATGGCAGCCTCCTTAAGCAGCTTCCAGAAACTGGGAGAAATAAACCTGTCGGGGTTCCATAGGATGTGTGGATGCCACACAATAGTATTCCAATGACAGTGTTCAGGTCACAGGTACATGACACAGAATGTTCATAAGTTGAGCATATATTACAAGCTTCCCTGGGCCCCGGCCTCCCTGTTATTTTTCTAACTGAACTTCCTCATAATTAAACTTGGTTCCTTTACTTTGACTGCCTATTTACCTACATTTTGTAATAATTGTCTTAAAATAAGGCTTACACTAAATTTTCAATCTTTCTTTTTGGCTGCATTCACTCATGCATGCTCTTATTGCTAAATCCAGATGAGACTGATCTATCTGCGGAGAGAGCTGGTGGCAAGGGGAGGTGTAACAGATTACTTTAGAGTGGAATATAATTTTTTTTTGGACCATGCCCAATTTCTCAAATGATAGTAGGGTTATAAAATATTGATAATCATTAATATAATAGCACAAGACTATAAAATGTGACTAATGAGTTTTATCGTACTCACCAAAGTTAATTCTCAGTGGACATCCGGCAGGGTCTGTGGTAAATGACCCAGTATCAGCTGACCACAACAAGCCATGACAGCAATACACTAGAAGGTCCTCTATCTGTGAAACCACGGCTCTGTAATAAATAAAAATGGTCAAGAAAAGAAGCAATATTAACAAGATGTTTGTTATCATCAAGTGACCACTGGAAGCCTCCCTTGACACCTGAATTTGAGTGATAATTGAGAATCACAATGGATCAGGTAAACAACTTAGGAAATCAGATCAAGGTAAAAATAAATATCCTGTGCAAATCTGTCAACTATGACTAATATTGTGCCAAAAGGTCAGATCTTGAAAATCAGCCATACTTGAGATGTTGCACAAATACAAGATAGAAAAAAAATTGTTTTGCACACTGGGAGACCTAAGAAAGTCCACCTTAAAAATATTATACCCAAATATTGATATAGAATTAACCTCATAAACCCCTATAACTATAAGCCTCCCTTCCTATGGGCGCAGCATTACAAGAGCACTGCATGAAGGCACAAGGCCGAAAAAATAAAAGGGTATGGTTCTCAGGCACTTTTTTTTAGAAATCAATGCGGGCAGGCGGTATTTTATTTTGGCCCTTTTTTTTCAATAAAATTTCATATGATCAGGGAAAATCATGTAAATGACAGGTTTCTTCTTGCTTATCAGGTAAAAGCACTACATAACAAAGAAAAGCGTATGGAAATTGTATTATTTTACCTTCTTGAATGATGAAAATCAAAATAAAAATGTTTGATGCGGGGGGTTAAAATTGATGCGGGCTGTGCCTGAGAACCATACCTTTTATTTTTTTGGCCTAATATGCCAACCATAAGCCTTGTGACGGTAGCGCCATGTTGGTCCTCTGACATTACGACCAGGTTACTAGCTGTCAGATTGCCTTTATATAGATCTATAGGTCTGAGGAATGCATTATAAGGCCGCATGAGTATGCGAAATATTTTTGTCATCTTTTACAATGCCTCATGGCCTACAGGTAAAATGTCAACTGATATAAACCAGACTAATCGTTAGCATATTAGTGTACTTTCTAAAAACACCAAATGGGAGGATGAAAAGTTCCATTAACTCAGCATATTTGTAAACCACTCCACATGTTTGTTGAATTTCTGATGGCATGAATACAGGCATGGCTGGCACAGGTTACTAACTTGTATTCAATACAGGAAATGACTCATTACCCTAGACTAAGAGACACAGTTTCAGTTTGAGTTCACATGTATTCTGTAGTGTTAATTCATCATTCGTAGCATAATGTGAAGATCATGGGCTGTTTACCACAATATGAATACAACATGATGGACGACCACTGGGATGCATTTCTCGATATTGCTTGTATCACGACTCAAGTAGGCTTACCAGCCTAATTATCACTGATCATCCCTGACCTCTGACCTAATTAATTAGATTTTGCTATGGAATCAAAATCAAGTGATATTCTTTATTGATAAACATTCACAATACACCATACAAATAATCCTTGTACAGTCTCATGGTACCACCAAATTTAGTCTGGTGACCTTTTCTCTTATTTGGTATGTTCAGATTTTGCCAAGAATTGAACTTGAATGAAGTGCTTTATTGGTAAATGTTAATAGCTAGTTTCATGAAAATCCATTAAAGTTCTTGTTATTTCAACAAAATCTAAGCTTAATGGTCAAATGGATCAGCAGACAGAGGCAACACAAAAAAATATAACACAACTTTTCTATAAGAGGAGTTATAAAACAAGGGACCCATGGGTCACGGCGCTCAGCTGTTTTTTATGATAAAAAAATATGATTTAGAAATGAGGCACATGCTTGTTTTGTGTGGAAATAAATATAAGCTGTATTATGAGTTGTGGGTGTTAAGCTTATGTATGATTTTGATAGTATCTTTGGAGACAGGGAAGAGGATTGATTTCATTTATTTTATTAACAAATGGAGTGCTATTGTCACACAGATTTTGACTTGGCCATATCTAATACTTATAAAAGGAATTCAGTTCACGTTTGTTCGCAGTGTTCTCTAAAACTGCGTTGTGTACAATATTGTGCCATACATCATTTTAAAGGTTATTATCCCCGCAGTGACATAGGCGATATGAAAATAAATAATTTTTAATATACATATAATTTTGAGTGATTTTTCCGTTATTTTACCGAGCACAGCCGAACTGCCTTCGGCAATCACCGGAATGTGGGCATCTTGGTTACTTAACGTCTAACACTAAGGACTATTGTTCAAATGAATAACACTTGCTTTCAGTGAGGGATTTGACCAACGTGCGTGGTCAGTAAAAGGGAAAAACGCATGTTTCTCGCTTTATGAAATGGAGAGTTCAACCCAGGAGGATTAATGACAAAACCTAATTCAAGGTCCCAATTTCAGGAACAGGGCTGGGGTGGTGTCGGGGGTTTCAGGCCTCAAAATTTGTCTGATACGATGAAAAAAAAAGGTTGCGGCAGTTGAAAATGAATATGGGCCCTCTCTATGCAGTCCCATTGGGTCCGCTTCTGCTACTTACGAGGTATGCATATTTCTGTTTCTTTCTTCAGTAACAGTTTCCTTGCAACGTACATTTAATTGATTTTTCATGTGTTCCTCACATCAACCTAATCTTTATACGTCCCATGATAGAATCCAGTCAAATATCATTGAAAACCTGAATGCCCCCGCGTCTCATTCCGGTTTGCAATGTAAACACCATCACTGTCTAGGTCTTCAAATGTTAAAAATATTGGAGCGACTGCAGGATCTCTCACGCATTGTCTCCACCAGGTTATGAGTTTATACGGACGGGCGGTATGGTGTTTAGGATTCATGTAATTTAAAAGTAAGAGGCAGATAAAAATAAGTGGCAAAATTAAGATACAGGCAGCTGGACATAGAAACGTTTTTTGTTCACAGCAGTGTTGTGCCTCATAGAGGTTTGTGAGTTATTCCGCAGTCGTGCCAAAATGTTTATACAGATCTTATGGAGACAATTTCCCACTGAAAACCTATATTTTCTGTTAACTTTTAGAATAAAAAATGAGCCAACATTTCACATCTCAGTTTATAAATCTCCCAAACCCCGGTAATAAGCCCGGTATACCGGGTCTATCAGCTAGTAACTTATAAGCAGAACATATAATATAAGAGTTTAACTATTTATTTAAAATAATTACAAATAGTCCCAAATATAATTTTTTATAAAAATAATAAGAGAATCGTATGATTTTTAAAAATAAAATACAACTGAAATAATTTTTAAAATAATATCAAAGAATATATTCATGAATGCATTCATGAATACATTTTGAAAGTATTTGCACTGGTATTCATATACATTTTTACCTGAATTCCCATTCTTATGCAAGAAATTTTATAATGGAGTACAAATTCATATTCGTATTCAAATACATTTGCAAAGTAATCGCACAATGTCTGGTATTTATTCAGTTTTCACCAAACAATAATGTTGAGAATCCAGAATATACAAAATTCACACATTTAAATAATGATCATAAGTACCTGGTTTTATGGCTTTTATTCATATTAAAAAAAATAAATGTAATATATTCATCTTGGACTAATTTCACATCAATGTACACACTAGACACAACAGGAATCTAGATTAATATTATCAACTGCATCTTTGTCTATCATTAATTTCTTTCATATGATCCCTAATGATTAGTAATGAATAATATGATTTATTTTTTTATCATTAAAATTGAACTGAAAAATACCATAGGGGACTGCATGGTGTTATTTGGAATACGTGACATTCTATCAATCAAAATAAGATTCTTATATCATCAGTAACTGCAAGTAAATTTCCTGTTATTATCAACTAACAAATTCCTTTTCCATTTTTCTTTAATTTGTTATTAAAAACCAATAAAAATTTATTGATTTATTGTTTATTGTTATGTTGTTAGTTAAAACTACTAGATGAGTTGGGGTGGACACCTGGATCAACTGTGGCTGGCCATAAGCTGCCTGGCTGCCCCAGTGTATGCCTCGCGTCAATCGTGCATAATTTGATGAAAGGTCAACAAGGTCAACATACAGGTGACTCAAGAGGGGCTGGGGAGAGCTAAGGTCTGACATGGTCTCATAAAAACATAATTAAAGCTGCAATTTTTGGCCAATTTCTTTCAGCTTTCTAAACTAAAAAGCTGAAATCCTTATGTGTGCATGATATGAAAATTATATCAACAGTGCTCACAGGAAACAAACGTGCCATGGTCAAAGTTAGGCAAAATTTAAGGTACTAATTTTATATTTATACTAATAACTTATAAAATTTGAAAAATTCAGAACTAATTTTGGGAATTCAATTGAATCTTGATAAAGTAATGTTACATCCCTGACAAAAAAATCTCTAGCTTCAGCAATCCTCTTGTTAAGGGAGTAAATATATTTCTTGATTTTTTACAAAGTGCATTATGTTTGGGCCCATAACTTAAAACAATTACGCAATACTGGCATCATTTCTTGCATGTGCATAGAGAATGTATAGAAAAATATGTATATTATATATGATTAAAGTCAGATCAGGGGTTTTGATATTAGGCAGTCTTGAAGTGTAACAATGGGTTTTTAATGGAAAAATGTTTTTTCATTAATATCTCGAAGGTATTAAGTCCTAGTATCCAAATTCTTGGCATGGTAGGGGATTTTGGAGACATCTAATTGTATGCCAAATTTTAGGAACTGAGAGCTGAAGCTGGGGAGCTGAGCTCTTGCAAACTGCATAACACTAGCTTGATGTAAACAATATGTTACATAGTGCTTGAGAACTTGAATAAAATCTACAGTTTTTGATCAACTGGTTTCAAATTTTTGGTGTTAACAGACAAAAAGCTAACAAAAACATGCTGTGAAAATTAAATCCACAGTACTTACAGAAAAAAAGTGCCATGGTCAAAGTCGGGCAAAATTTAAGGTACCAATTTTTTATTTTTGTTAATATTTCAAAAAATTTAAAAGATTTTGATCTAATTTTGGGTATACAATTTAATTTTGATTAATTAAAGTTATATTACTGGAAAAAAAAGTTCATAGCTTTAACATGTTTTGTGTTTAGTGATCAAATATCCTTCCTGATTTTTTACTAAATACATAATGTTTAGCCCATAACTTTTTTAAATTATATAATACAGAAATAATTTCTGGCATGTACATAGGAACTATATAGGGGAATATTTATGGTAAATATGAGGAAAAACAGATGAGTAGTTTTGATATTAAGCAGACCTGAAGTGTGAAAATAGGTTTTTAATAAAAAATTGAGGTTTTTCCTTAATTTCTCAAAGGAACAAAGTCGCAAAGACCCAGTTTTCGGCTTGGTAGGAGATCTTGGGTACATCTAACATTATTCCGAATTTTGGATTCCTAGGTCTTACGGTTTCAAAACGTGCCACATCTACGGACGGACCGACAGACAGACGGATGACGGACAATGGACCACGAATATAGCTCAGATGACTTATAGTCAGCTGAGCTAAACAAGAATATATGAAAATATTCTTATTTGGTTTTGCCAAGAGCTCAAGAGATTAGATACAAATTTTAAGTATGATATGCAATTAGGCTCTGACAGCCCGAAAAATAAAATGATCTACAGACTCTGGAATGAACAAGCAAGCAAATTAAAAAAAATATACCAAGACAATATAATAAATTAAGACAATATGCATAAAAGTTTGCCAGTTTGCAGAAGGCTAGGGAAAGAATAAGTGTAAGAGTTATTGAAAAGATGCATATGAAGGATAAAAGGTACAAAAGTATACAAATTAAAGAAAATTTTGCAAAGACTTATTTTTTGAAGGGATTGAAAGAATTGCAGAATCACTGCAAATGCTGTTCATTTATCAATTATTTTCCAATAACACATTATAGACACAGATGTGTGAATGCGTGTTTGTGAAGGGGAGGGGACAGGCATTTGGTTAGGCTTAATGAGAGAGAGAGAGAGAGAGAGAGAGAGAGAGAGAGAGATCAGAGAGAGAGAGACTTGCAAAATAAATTGTTTACAGATTATTGCTATATTTCCTTCTGAACATCTCTTGCACAAACTGTCTTATTCTGGCAAAATCTGGCAGACTGCGAACATGCACGGGTGCACATAATTTACAATCATAATATTGTACAGCTTGTAATCATCATTTTTGTACAAAATAATATATGCCCCTATGTGCATTTTATTGACCATTTTATAAAACAAAATACGTGTACGAGGTGTTTCAAGGTAAGTGTGTACGATGTAGTATCAACAAGACGAAATGACGCACAGCACCTGGGAATATAGTGATTAACCTAACCAGCCCACTGGTTCATCATCTCATCTGACGTACCTGTTTACAACCAATTGCTCCATGTTTATCTCTGTAGAATCTATTGGACATTTTGATGACGTCTGTCTGAGCAGACAGGGGCGACAGAACGTATGCCCACATTGTATGTTTATAACAGGATCTGTAAAAACACTGTTACAAAATTTACACAGTAAATGTCCGCTGATATCTTCAGTAAATTTGGTCGGCTTGCTGGCTGTCAGTCCGTCGCCCATCCTGGTTTAATCTCGCATGTCTTCCGGTTTGACCTGAGGGTCAAATGACGGAGGAAATGCTTTGGGGCCCTTTAGGGTTTTGCGGAATGTGGGCCGAATGACGACCATGTAATTTCCGTGTCGCAACTGCAGGTCTGTTTGCGATTTCATATGAATGTGTTAAGAATAATAATTCATGAAAATGTCTTTTGAATTCACATAAGTATTAATATTTTTACTCGAAAATGGCTCGAGATGAACAAGTGAAAATTCTAAAAAAGAAAAGAAAAAAAAAAAGACTTAAATTAATAACTTTAGTCTTTATCTTGATGTTGTACGATACGGTAATATCAGTTGACTTTACAGTTTTGTTCTTAGTGAATTGCGAAATAAAAACTTAGTTGGGATCCTTAAAACATATAACTGTTTGAAAAAAAGCTGTCATACCTGTACAAATTTACATGATATGTATATATACGTATATCTGTAAAGTTTTGAAATTTTGAGCTCAGTTATAACGAAATGATGTGCATAAAAGGACTTACAAAATATACATATTTCGACTAACACTTATTGTCAAGTACCTATTCGCACATTCTTGTTTATAACTCACAATACTATAGCTATATAAATATTTTATTCATTCATCTTTGACCATCTTGAAGAAACAAAACTGTTATCACCCTCAATTTTAAACAGTTTTATATTAATATACCAGTGTAGACCCGCATGTGTTTGTACATTTGTGAATAATCCTTGACGAGGTTCCTGAATCCAGATCAAGAGCCGGATCCTCACCAAACTCGAATCGTTTCTTCATTGCACTGGCCCATACTCGAAATGCCCTGAAAATTTAATGAGATTCCGTTTATGATTGCATGCCGTGAGGTATATTCAGTGATGTAGTCGAGTCCACTACATCCGAGTCCGAGTGCAATATATACGTTTGAGTTCAGGCTACTCGAGTCCAAGTCTGATTATTTAAGTTCGAGTCCAAGTCCACCATCTTCGAATCCGAGTCGTTTATAACCCGAGTCTATGAGTCTGAGTCCGAGTCCAATAAATTTAAAATGGAAATTTGAAAGTACCATAATTATTTTTTGTTGGTTTACACAAAACAGTTTTAAATGAATATTTAATTACATTAAGCTCCTGATACAGATCTAACGTTTTGTACATACGCTTTTTTATGTAATATATAAGCAGTTCACATATATATTTAAATACCTTATTTTGTAGTATATATGTGACTGAGCTTAAGTTATATACTAGACTCAAGATGTAATCGGGATGAATCGTCCCCCCCCCTCGAGTCCGAGTACAAGTCCTAGTACAAGTCGTTAAAAGGTGGACCCAAGTCCAGACTCGAGTCCTCCATCACTGAAAATGTTGTGAAGAGACACAACTCACAAACACACACGAAATGGGCTGAACGCATACCCTTCTGGCGGGGGCAAAAATGGTGCAAGACGCAACATTCTAACTCTTTGGCGGTGTTAAATGATGATAATATTAATATTATATTAAATACTAGTATATTTCTAAGATTTATTGGGTCGAATAAGATGGGGGGGGGGGGGTTAAAAATGAAATCTACACATGTATAGGTTCCTCATGTATATACACTGATTATTTTAGCAATATGTGTCAGATGGTAAAAAAAGAACAACTTTCTGTAATGTGCAATTTTTTGCACTCAGAATAATTCTATAGGTAATTTTCAGTGGTATGAATTTGTTTTAAAAGCATAACCGATGATTGAAAATAAAAACGACCGGTGATCGCTTTTAAATCGATTATTTTATGTACTTTCTATATATTACCTTGATATCTGCTATACACTAGTACTTGAAATATTGACCCAAGTCAATTGTGTGACATGCATGCATGTATATCAGTATTAATAATGAAACCATCAGTCCACCTGCACCTTAGCGACAGTCTGTCACCCCAAAACGTCGATTTCAGATGAACTGAAGAACGCCCTATCAGTTTATTTCCGAAGGCCTGAGTGTCATGTTGTCATGGCTACCTGCACCCAAGGTCGACGTGTCGTCGGGCGGTTGTTGGCTGCATGCGCATGCAAGGTTCAATTTAATATGATGCTGCTCGTTACTAATTGTGTTCATATATCTCTGACAGGATTAGATCTTTGCATGTGCATACATAATCGTTTTAATCAATTATGCAAAAATGCCATCGATTTGATCGATTTTGAAACAAAAAGACCAATCATCGATTTAATCGATTAATCGACACACAACAAGTAATTATGAAACTTTTTAGAAATCTGTACAATAAGAATGGTCTTACATCGATCTCATTCAACATATGAATTATTTGTTGCCTTTTTGGCTTGTACCGGTTTTTCGCATTAAACTTATATAATATGGGTCTCGTAGAGTTTTATAAAGGTAAAGGTTGGGGTTTATAGTCTGATATCACCGAAGATGTCAGTCTGATCCGACATTACATATTTTATCAAGAAGTTTTAAAACTTCTTAGTTGGTTTTATATACTGTTTTTCGACAACAGATCTGTGTGCCCAAGCTAATGTAGGTGAAGCGAAATAGATATCCTGCTGAGTCTAATTAATTAATGCTCATAATTAAATGAGTTCATTGGGCTAATTGATTGCGAGGTTAAATTTATTATCATCTAGATGCCTTTAAAATACCTGCGTGTATATATGCATGGTGACGATTAAAATGTCACCATGATGCAAATCATTTTAAATTCACAAGCAAATACTTGTGTAAATTGTAGATCGAGACCCAGGCTGGCGCCACCAGTTACATTGAAGTGAACGATGAATTTAATTTATGAGTCTTTCGGTCACCATGATGTTAGAAAAAGAAATATATCACTACTTGACATTGTCGGGTTACAGGAAAATATATGATTGTTTGTAAAATTCATTTTTTGTCAGTTTTATAAGCAAATTAAAGCTTAAATTGAAATGCCTTATAAAATCTTAAATTCATCTGAGTTTCAGAACTTCATTTTGAACGGATGAGGAAAACGGACGCAGGAGAAACCCCAACGGAGCCCCCGCCGTTTTACTGTTTGACCTTTCAACTCCTTTGAATAACCTTTGACCCCAGGAGTTTGGGAAATCCCCCCGCCAGGCCAGCACATATCCTGATCCTGCACAGTTGTCAGATCTTTGCCTTAACAATCGATATCGATCAAGACCACCGGTTTGTAAACAGGTAAGTTTTTGTCTAACAAAAAGACTTCACTCACTTATAGTAACCCGGGGAGGTTTCACTAGGCACTCAGATGCACTTAATCAACTCAACCATTTCCCTACATGCTACTCATGTATTCGAAGTCATTACCTTTTAACTTGGCCACATGAGTAAGTATCACTTGACCATGGTTGTCATGAAAACACTACATTACAGGCTATAGCAACTTTAAACTACCTGTAATGCTATAAGTAGTTTTTCATTCCATAACCCAATTCAACATAGGTATTACATATGCTCAAATCTCTGCCTGTGACCATAAGTTATTAAACTCTCTCTCTCTCTCTCTCTCTCTCTCTCTTTTCCTTTTCTCAGTCTCTCCATGTCTCTCTGTCTTGTTTGGTCGTAAATAAAATGTTTCAAGACAACAATTTTAACTTTACAATTAATTATTACTGATAAAATAAAAATTGTGTGTGATAATTTATATCAATGGGTGCATAATCATTATAAGCTGTTCTCACATACACGTTTTTTGGCATTTCGCTGGGTTGTAAGATTTGACAATATATTCACATTTTGCCATTCACACAGAGTAGGAAAGGTTGTCTCTCATTTTAGGACAATTCGATTCCAATTTCATTAAGTTTGATACCCCCAGTAAAATGTGTAGATTAAAATAAAATTCATATAATTTCTATTTAATCTCAGTTCAATTTATAAATAATAAAAGCTAAAATTATTGATTACAATAATATTTCATGAACAAGTGTGCTGATAGGCCTACACAAAATTCAACGAGACATTAAAGCAGTATGTATATGATCTTTGCAAGTTGGCATCTGAAAAGTTATTTACTTATTTCACATTTAAATACATTATTTGATTATTTAACACAGTAATTTCAGTCCCTCAAGCTGCCTCTTTCTGTTTCCAAATTCAGCTCCATTAATCTTTATCTAATTCTAATTAAATTCCAACATTTCATCTGATTTTGTGGGCTCTAATTTTAACCATTAATCTGACCCTGTTGGCTTTAATTCTAATTAAATTCCAACCATTCAACTGATCCTGTGGGCTCTAATTTTAATTAAATCCCAACCATTCATCTGATCCTGTAGGCTCTAGTTCCAGTTAAATTCCTACCATTTATCTGATCCTGTGGGCTCTAATTCTAATCCAACTATTCATCTGATCCTGTGGGCTCTAACTCCGAATAAATTCCAACCCACTTCATTTTCTTTTCTTTCAGTCCAAGTCCTTTTCATGTAATTTTCACTATATTAGACTTAATTAAACTCACAATTGACACTAGGGTTGATCAGCATCCATCTTTATGGCTGAGTTAAGTGAGCTTTAGTCATTGATATTATATGTTTCATCATGCTGCTCTAATTCTACATTTTTGCTTTGGTTTTATCTAAAGAGATGACAGAAGCCATAAAAACAGGATTTATGGTATGCATTTTCAACAATTATGTGCTCTGTACATCTCACTTTTATTTTGAGACCATCTTTGAGGTGACTTTATCATGTGTCTTTGATACTGGCATGTTTGGATGCTGTTACAATGTCCTACAGACACCTGACATTGATACTTAGGCATGCATGAACCTCATAAATAACCAGTTAAAGTAGGCTTCTTGAGTAGTTCCACCTGGGAACATTGTAGAGTGACAACATGCAAGACCTCTTCAAGCATTGTGTTACTTACTGCTCTCTAAACTCTAATTCCAATAAGGACCCTAAAATAAACTAGAAATCTGCATTCTAAGGCATGCAAGCCTCCATCATGTGTGTGTGTGTGTGTGTGGGAGGGGGGTCCATATTTTGGGATGCTCCCAAAACCATATTTCTCCCCATATTGCCCGGTTCATTTGTGCATAAGTGGCTGTCTGTACATTTGTGGATATTCCTTGATGATGTTCCTGATAGGGGATCATGTGCCAAATCCACACAAAAATCTAATGAATCTGTTTTTCTCAAATTTCCTGAGATTCTTTTCATGATTGCCTGAGTTATAGGTGAACTAATACACACACACAAACACACACATGAACAGGGATGAATGTATACCCTTGTGGCAGAGGCTGTGAGATGGTTTATACATTATGGTTAAGATGTTTCATGGTGGAGTGTATAGTGTACTGGTAGTAGTAGTAATAGTTAGACTGGTCATTGGTGGCAGGCAAATGTAGAACAAAATAAATTCTTAATCTATGCATAAATGTGAGAAAAATCATGCATATGACTTGTAACTGCGGGGTTTCCATGTGTCTGTTAGTGTATATGCGGCTCTAGGACAACTACCCCCCAGACAATTACCCCCCGGACAATTACCCCCCGACAATTACCCCCTGGACAATTACCCCCAAGACAATTACCCCCCGGGACAATTACCCCCATGGACAACTACCCCCCAGACAACTACCCCCAAGACAATTACCCCCCCCCCCCCACAATTACCCCCCAGACAACTACCCCCATGGTATAATAACACTTTTAAAGTACACACTGTACAAACTAAAAGTAAAATATTCTTATTGTAAGTAAAACAAATACCGGTGATCATATATTTCAAACCATGCATAGGTACATACATCATGTGTATTGTTAAAATAGAAAAAAAATCCATTACATCAAGTTTTCAGTAATTTTTTACTAGTTTTAGGCAATGCCTCTCAGATGACTGTATTGTGTATTGTAAAAAAAAAAATTGTAAATATATGGTAAAAAGTCCATTATATGAAATATGCTTTACATTGGCAAGTTGTAAATTAAAAAGCTTTGTAAACATATGATCCATATAAACACCCGCAAGCTTACAATATAATTCCATTCAAATAGGGAATACCATTCATTCTGATCCATTCTTACCAGTCTCTATAAGTAATATCATAATAAGTAATAGCATGATATTATTATCTAAAGTGATTTTCTTTTTATTTTTTGTTTGCAACTAATTTTATTTATTTCTTTGGCATTTTGTGCTACTCATTAGCAACACAGAATATATCTAAATGTATAACATGTACTTTAAATGTGTAATTTATACCATGGGGGTAATTGTCCGGGGGGTAGTTGTCCGGGGGGTAATTGTACCGGGGGGTAAATGTCTGGGGGTAGTTGTCTGGGGGGTAGTTGTCCAAGGGGGTAATTGTTCTGGGGGGTAATTGTCTGGGGGGTAATTGTCTGGGAGTAATTGTCCAGGGGGTAATTGTCGGGGGGTAATTGTCTGGGGGTAATTGTCCGGGGGGTAGTTGTCCTGTTGCCTTCAACCTGTATATGCATAGGAACTTTGGGGTAAAGTTGCGTCTCTTCACTATCTTTTTAAGACGAATTCTGGATCCACTGTACAACTACAAATGTTTAAATTGCCTGTTCACACATATACACATATACTCATATATATACATATATACATATATACATATATACATATATACATACACATATACACATATACACATATACACATATACACATATACACATATACACAACAGGCTCATGTGACTTAAGCTGGGCTCACACTTCAGACTTAAGTCAGCCAACACCAGTCTTCATGCAGAAATCTGCTTGTGTGAACGGGTCAAAGACACAGGTTGGGCATGTAACTGATACTTTCCCTGATGTAGTGGAGGTATAGACCTTGGTCCTATTCTCAAGGACACATCTGTGTTTACATTAGGTCTTAATGAGGTTTTAATGAGTTACAAGGCATAGATCCACTGTTTGTACAGTCAAAAGGGAAGATTAGAGCTATAATCATGAAATCAGAGGTAATGTTAGGACTAATAGTTTGTATTTTCTCAGTCTTTGGCATTATTATATTAATCATTGATTTTTTATATTGTTTCCTGTTTATTCAGGATCAGATTTAAGAACTGATAAAACTTTACAGAAGTTTATTTCAGTGAGATCTGTTGTAAATAAAAATTTAGAGAGGCACAAATAAAAACAAAATTTAATTTTAAGTTCCACTTGATTGCTTTCTATGAGAAATACTGTGTATACATAGAGAAATATTTGGTTAGTACATATTTTAGCTAATTATCTACATTTGCTACTGTATAACAATTCAATTAATTTTGAAAATCCTGGTTAACATTATTGGATACAGGTCTGTGTAAAAAAGTGTAATTCTCAACAACTCAGTATTCCATTACATTGTGAATATTATTGTTTTAACAAGTGATTTATATATATAAATTTCCTAAATAAAATTATCTTCATACCATTTTACCTTTTCAGATCATTATACTGCCATTCACAGTAATTTTAAAATATTCACTTTTGCCCAGATTGAATTATATATATTATTCGTTTTATTTACTTCCTTTAATTTTAGCTTATACCAAATGGGATATACACATGCATATCCACTGACACAAATCTGCAGTCTGAACACTCTGTCAGCAGACTCATTAAGTGACCACTGGCCAGGGTCTGCAAACACAGGTCTGTAGGGGTTTTACCTTTAGGGCCGGTAGGGCACAGGACTCAATGCAGGGAGATCATGAGTTTGAATCTCAGTTGAGGCGGTGAGATTTTTCATGTTCTTGATTTTTCACTCACATATGATTGCACCTATTTAGGTTCCTTGCTGATATATGACCCAGCAATTAGGTAGGTTATATACCCAGGGCCTGCAGGTGCAGTAGTCACCAGGCCTGGTTAACATAAATATATAAAATGAGAAGAAGCATGTGATATTGTCAAAGAGCCTGAAACATGAATGGAATTCTGCAGATGTACAAATAATTAGTTAAACTAGCTTAAAAAAAATTGAGGCGATTACCCCCAAAAAATAAATATATATGCATAATCATAAACATAGAAACGCAGCTGAATGCCTTTTGTTGCTACTTGGTTTTTAAGCTCCCAGGGACCTGAGAAAGGATACCAGAATGAACAGGCCTGAAAGACGAGGAAGGCAATGTATAAAAGTTATATGATCATGAGACAGATCTCATTGTCAGTGATATCAGAATAAATAACCCTCTACCGTTTCTTTCACCTCACCTACCTTGTTTGAGCCAGCCCTGACTGTTAATGATCTAACATTTTACGACTTACCTTGTAATGCTTAGTCAGTACATCTTTTTCTTCTTCATTAAAGCCAGCTATTCACCTACCTTTTCCATAGAATTTATGTAAATCTTGCTTAGGCCAAAAAAAAGGGTATGGTTTTCAGGCTCTTTTTTTTCTATATTTTATTTTTTATTTTTTTAGTATGTTCTGATAAAAATGTCATATAATCAGGGACAAGCATGAAAATAATAGAATCAATTTGCTTAACAGGTAAAAACACTACCAAGGTAATCTAATAAAAATTGTATTATTTTCTCTTCTTGAAAGATGAAAATCAAATAAAAATTTTTGATGCAGGGGGTAAAAATTGACATGGGAACTGAGAACCATACCTTTTGTTTTTTTTGGCCTTTCTATGTGTAAATATTATAGAACTCTAGATAACATTCCTGTAAGAAGTGTTCTTGTAATGACCCTGTGATGGATATATGAACTTTTTTATCTGAAAGCTGTTAGTAAACACAGCAATGTTGACAAACAGAAAAAAATGTAAATAAAGCCAAAGGTATTTCTTTGCAAATGTGTGGAAGTGTAAAGGTTAGTTGCAAAAGGCTCTTTGCAAAACTCTGGTTCTTCTGATTTGCTGCCAGATGGATTATTTTGGCAGGTACCCCATGATACAAACATGTGCAAATAAACAAAACAAATAGCCTGTGTGTGGTGGGATTGATATTTTCTGGCCTAATTTATAAAAGGTTCAAGGGTTAATATTTAGAGTTAACAGATGTCCAGGGGCCTGGACAGTAGAGAGGTGAAACTGCTGGGCTCTCTTTGCTGGCGACCCTGGTGTGGCTATGAGATTGGGTTGTAGTGGCCCTTCCAAAGCCAGTGGTTTTCTCCAGGTTCTCCGGTTTCCTCCACCTCCAGTCACTGCAGAAGGCCACCACCTGAGGCATGAAGAGTGCCTAAATAAGTTTTAATAACTATTTGTATCATCCATGTAAAACAAATATGTTTATAATTTTGATTAAAATAGGCCCGTTAAAACCAGTGAGAAATGCATTACTTCATCTATATAGGTTTCTACATCACGTCAATGAAACATGACTTTAGGATCAGTTTATCAAACAGGTCTTTTTGAATAATTGTTTGTTTTACACAAATTTTGGTCAGTTTTGGGTCTTTGTTCTAATTAGTTGGCTGTTAATTATTAAGGTCTCAGAACTATCAAATAAGTTTGTACATGCAATGTTTGAGTTTTTCCTAAATATTTTACAGTCTATTGGCCTAGGACCCCTTGGCATGTACATTATCTTTATGACGAGAATGTGCTCTGGGTTGAAAGAAAGTTTGAGTTTTCTTGAGTTAACTTCAGATATTTGACTAAAATTCTTTTATTCCGGCATACCTGTAACAGCTACAGAATATGTCTGGGCATCTTGTTAAAATATATGTAAAACCCTGGGCCTTTTTAATTTGGGGTGTTAACTCTCAAAATTTCGATATTATAGGGTATTTAAGTTTTAAATGTACAATAATAAATTTATTTTTAAAATGTTCATCTATGAAAGGCTTTCCATTAAAGATAGGGAAAAAACCCCACATTTTATAGCACGTCTACTGCTCCATATAGTGATTTTAACAGAAAATGGAATTTTTTAACCATAATTGGAAGAGAAATATTGATTTAAAGTTAAAATATATAAAAAAAAATAATTTTTTTTAATTCAACCTTTTTTTGTAAAATCACTTAGGTTTCACAAACCGCATTTAAAGAGAATATTTTTGGCTTTTAATGTATTTATGTACACATCAAGTGGTCATAGAGAATCACTTTAGGTTGTTTCCACCTTTCTTCTGTCTCTATTCAATGCATGTCCACTTGTCAATCAACTGACTGCAGGCTTAACAGCCAATCACAGGCAGTTAGTGCCTCTTCCCACTGTACATCAAACTGGCCATACTGATGATGTCTCCCTCCCTTTGGGACCTGCACTCTGTTGAGCAAAATGGTTTGTCACATCCCGGGGGCAATGCAATGGAGGGTTGACCTATGGCTATGCTTGTTGCTACCTACTTTTAAACAGCAGTCATGCTAACTACCTAGGTAGGTCCATTTTAACTTCATGATTAACTGACCCAAATTGCAGTTTGATTATATAAGTGTCCGGAGTCTCATTACATTTCAAATAATCAGTGTTGCTGTATTTTCTTTAGATTAATATTATGTAAGTAGATACTGTGAAGTCTAAATTACCCCACCAGAATTAGAAGACAAACTACAAGGTAATTTTAATGAAAACTGACACACTGTGAGACAATTCATTGACCTTACTTTGATGCCTATCGAGGGAACTTTTCATCATCAGCAATATACAGGTATTTCTATAACACATGACACATTCAAGGTGCATCAGATTTGGAAATTCCTGAATGACTAATTCAGTGTAAACACGTTACCTGTTTGGGCCTGTGGGATAGTGTATAAACTTCCTGCTTGGTTTACCAGTATTCTTTGTTTTCAGCAAAGTCTGCTATAAAGTGGTATGTTAACATATATGATGAGTTAAGGGGTCAGGTTTGTTCATATCCTTATAACTTAGGCCAAACAAAAAAGTAAATTGTTTCATGGGACCAAGAGAATACGGAGCAGTCGAGGGGAGAATTTGATTACATTTTTCACAATTTTCATGAAAATTTTGCTAGTTTACAGGAAGAATATAAAAATATGTTTCAGTTAGGGTTGGGATGATATCATTTTTCTGTATCATGATAATGAAATAGAAATTATCGCGAAATATCATGGTATCGTTATATAAGTATCTGGCAAGAGTACTCCGGCATTTGTTGCCATATCACATATGTCAGTGCTATCTACCATGTCCCACTAATTATAACCAGGCAAATTGCCAGTTTTCTGAGAATGTGATTCTGTCAGTTTGTCCACCACTGTCAATTTGAACATACCCAAATTAAAATAAATGTAATCCTTGAAAATGATTTTCTGAACACAGAAAGACCCTGATGATGTCATAATCTTTTGGTATTAATTAAAAGGGCATTTGTGTGTTCCAAAACTGTGGACAAATAACCATACGATGATATCATGATAATGGGGAAATTAACAATAAAATTATCGCAGATATCAGATTTCGTGATAATATCAGATATATGTTATCATCATCCCAACCCTAGTTTCAGTTTTGAAATGATGCATATGGACACCACAAAGTATATTCTGTTTTCCGTGTTGCCTTAAGGTATCATTTTTTTCTAAAACCCCTCTAAAACTAATTCAAAAGTGGGTCATATTCATATTAGACCCAATAAAGTGTACATTATTTTAAGCCTGAGACAGTGGTCTTTCTGATGGTATACAAATTTTTTTAAATTTCCACTTATTTTCACATGATTTTGTAACATTTTGAGGAAATTAAAATTTTTTAATGCACTAATATTAAACTACATGACAATATCTAAAAAACATTTGTGTGTTTTTCATCTATGGCCAAAAAAAAAAGCTATGGTTCTCAGGCACCGCCCACCTCAATTTAAACCCCCTTCATTAAACATTTTGATTTTGATTTTAATCTTTCAAGAAGATTAATATTAAAATTTTGATAAGATTTCCTTTGTTATGTAGTGCTTTAACCTGTTAAGCAAAAAGTTCTGTAATTATTATGCATTTCCCTGATCATATGACATTTTTATCAAAACATACAAAAAAGGAAAAAAAAAATGGCCCACGTGCACTGATTTCTGAAAAATTTTGTTGGCCTATCATGGTTGTAACTACCCTGAAACTGAAATTTTAAAGGTAATTGAATAGTAAATTTAAAATTTAATTTTTCAACAAGAAAGGCACAGTAGAGGAAAAACAAAAAAATGTTTTTGAGATATTGTTATTTAGTTTTTTATTAGTCCATTTAAAAGCAGAAATTTGTTACTGAGGCTTAAAATAATGGACCTTCAAAAACTTAATATTTTTAAAATGTTACAAAATCATAGGAAAATTAGTGAATAGTTAAAAAATATGTACACCATACACAGTACCAGATTCTAATAATGTATATTTAGGGGGTCTTATATGAATATAAAGCATTTAAAATTTATTTTTAATATAGGGGTTTTAGACGATAATGATTTCTTGATGAATGCTTTAAAGTGATTGTGGTAAGAGCACCAATTTGCCTTATTACCAGGGACCATGTGCTTATGGACTAAACAGAATTAGTCACAGTTTTTGGTGTGGCCTTGTGAATCTTGTACAGTCTTTGAAGCATGGTGTGGAAAATAACACTTGTAAGTGTCATATGTTATTTATTGTTATCTTTTATTAATACATAGTGGTTATACTGATTTTAACGCTTGCCTGGAGGCCGTACATTCCCAGGATACAGAATTATTTCCAGTCACATGATATGGTAATTTGCATCCTGTTCCTGCAACCCTTATATAACATTCTGTCCCGCCCTCGCCAGCCAGTTGTTAGCAGGAAGCTATATTTGTGTCGACACAAATCACGGTAAGTCAAACAGAAATCTGTATTGAGTACATGTGTATGGTACTGTTATTGAAACGTTTAAAACTTAACAACTGAGTCATTATTTGTAACATGAATTATTTTAAAATAACTAAATTTTAAATTCCAGTTTTGTTGGCACTGTCACTTACCTTTGATGAAGATATTGTTATGAACTGGTAACTTTAAATATTGTTAGTTCAGCAAAAATTTTAGATACACAGAGTGGCAGTAGCATTTCAAAAATTCAGAAGGTATCGGAGCTTGATGAAGCCTGATATTCAGACTGGCAGAGAAATGCATTGAAAGCTAATTGGTTTCAGGAGTTTGATTAAAAAGAGCACTGAAACAACCACCTAGCCTCCCCTGTAATGTTTTCCTAATGACCTGCAGTGGGCAGTAATCATTATCCACTGATGTCACTCTTACTTGGACCTGCCAGTGTATCATTATTAATGTTGTTCAGATGGTGAACAAACAGAGTAACTGTATGTGATATAAGCCTTAGAACAATTCCCCATCCTTCTGCCTTATATCATAATGGTTGAGCTTGTATCAATGTGTTCAGAAGTCACTGTTTTGTGTCTGTGTGTGTTCAATTAATTTCTTTGTATTTTCATTCATTGGTGGTTTAATTAAGTGACAATCATATGATAGTCTTTTTTTAAGCACAGTTTGAAACAGAAAGGGCTGGAAACTTCCTAATTAGTAATTTTTAGCTTAAAAAAGCTCTTGGGTACAAAAGGTAGCTACAATGATTTGTTCTATTTAGGCTTTGGACTTATTAAACATCAGTCAGCAATCAGTCATTTTTTTGTCAAGTGTGTGGTCACTTGCTTCCTAATGGTTATAGTGTCTGCCATGACTTGCATTCATGTTTATCAGGGAAACATGTTTATGTAGGATTTCCTTAAAAGTTGCATTGGCATTCTGCAGGAGAATAGTTATCAGAGTAGGCACACTTCCGCCAGATGTTGTTTTACTGAAAATGAACTCTTCCTGTTAGGCTGGGTGGGTTAGTTTGGACTACTTGTTTCAACTGTCAAACTTGAAAAAAAAAATTTGTTACATTTCAAAGTCGAACACCTTCCGTTTTCATTTCACATGTGTTTGCTTACAAATATGTTACTTATTCCATGAAGTCCTTACCACAAAAACACCTGTGTTCATGTAATTTGCCTTGAAACAATTCTTATCCAACATATTTAAATGGACTACATTTCCCTCTTCACTACATTTAAACCTACACCGCTGGTGTGTAAAGACTTGGTAAAGCCAACAAACCCTAACCAGCAGTGTAGGAATAAGCTAGGTTCCCAAAGTAATAAAGCCACAGTGATATAAAGTTGAACCCAACAATTTGACAACATTTGGGACTGAGCAAAGTGGTCTTAATTTGGGGTTGGTCTTATCTGTGAAATTTAGACCTTAATTATGACCTGTCTTTTTTTTAGGTATTCATTTTGTTAGGTTTAACATTTGCAGAGATGCCATGATTATGAGTGTGTGTGCATTTTTGTTTAAATAAATAAAAACAAGATATCTTTATGTTTTTACCAGTATTCATGACCAAAAATTAATTAATGTACTGCCTGGCATTGAGAATCGATTGAAATTTCATGACTGGTCATTACTTTTTAAAGTGGTGTTAACTTAACCTCCATTTTGTGAATGCTAACTTAACTTAAGATATTTACTTCTGCAAAATTCCACTTTGAGTTTAGCTGAAAAAAAGTTTGCCTTTTCAGGGTTCATTGGTGGTATTACTCAGCAATGGGGAAGATTACATGCCCAGAACTTGCAGGTGCAGTAGTCCCAGGCCTGGTTAACACATGAATATAAAGTAAGAAAAAGCATTTGATACTGCCCTGTCACAAAGTCTGAAATCAGAGTGGAATTCTGCAGATGTACATGTACTTAGTTAAGCTAGAACTAAAAAATGGGGATGGTTACCTTAACAAAATTGAAAAAAGTTAACTTATCCACCCTATGAGCTGCATCCCCCTTTCCTCTCTCTCTTACTCTCTCTCTCACTCTCTCTGTTATCTTGTCTGCACTAGGTATATATGGAATTTATTTTACACACAGATACTTCTTTTCTGTCAATTGATTTTTGGGGCCTCAGCTATCTCCCACATATTTCAACCCCTCCCTTAAATCTTGTCACAGAGATAAACCTCTGTGTATGAGGACTCTAAAGATGACAATAAGTACCATTTAACATGATCATAACATGTAAGGTGTCATGTTATCAGGTCAGATGGAAGGTAACCTTTGACCTTTGTGTTCCTTACACTTCAAATCTCCTCATGGCTCTGTTAACCTCTGATTTTTTTTCAGTTACATTATTATTTCAATTCCCCACTGACCAATCATATTTTAGGCAACCCTGTATATACATAAGGTTGGTTTTAAATGTTGAAAGTGACTATATTACATTCCGGACACTGTGCTTGGTCATGCTACATTCTAAAACTCCTTCCACTAAACCACTGCTTTCATGTTTCAATGGCAAGATTTGCTTTATATTGCCACCAGCAGTGTTGGCTTAAGGCCAAGTATGTTCAGCCTAATAAGAGATTGATATTTCAGGTCTGACCAAGTAACAAGCTGGCAAAATGCTGCTTTCAGTTATTTGATCACTCATGGCCCTCTGCCAACTCCCTAGTGGTGATACTCAGCAAATCCTGCTTTTCAGTAGTTATGTGGATTTAGTTATACAATTAATGTAGAATGACCACTCTACCAAGTGAGTATAGTAATTATATATATATATATATATATATATATATATATATATATATATATATATATATATATATATATATATATATAATTTCTTTAGGCTTATGCATTTGACAAGCAGGAGATGGAAGTACTTTATCTGTTCTGAACAAGGAAACTTTTTCAATAATTAATGTATGTCAGCTGTCACTGTAAAGGAAAATCCTTTTATTACCTCTTATATAGAAAAGATGCACTTTGAAAGGCCTGCTTTAAATTATCTGTGATATTGTCCACCAGAACCACCTTATTTGGCTTCAATTTCTAAGGTCAAACATATATGAGACATATTTATTTCAGGTTTAAATAATATTCTATAACAGCACTGCTGTAAATTTGATGTACATTTATTATTTTCATTAGAATTTCCTCATAAAGTTTTTGTAATTCTCAAACCTATTCTCCTTGTAACTACCAGTATGCTTTCAAACACATTCATATGTAAATAATCTGAACTATAGAGTTAAAACAAGGCTTTATTTTACCAATTTTGACTAATAAAACAGCTGATTTAGCTCTCTTAACTCCTCCTTTTTCACATCAATGTATTTCATGTTTCACCTTTATTTCAAACATGAATCTTCTAACCAGCTTCTGTGGTCTGGGGTAGAGCATGAGTTCAAATCTCAGCCGAGTTTGTGAGATTTTTCATGGCAAGTACAGACACTATTGGGCCTAGATAACACTAGGAAATAAAAAAATAAGAGGAAGCTTGTGCGACTGCCCTCTCACATGGTCTGAAACCAGGATGGAATTCTGCAGATAAACATACTTGTTTAAGCTAGCATTAAAAAATGGAGGTGATTACCTCCAATAACAAAAGAATTATTAAAAATATTAAAAAAAACATGAAGTCATGTATTTCAGCTAAGTGTTTATTTGGGGGTTGGGAAAGTTACTACACTGTTACTGTAATGATGAGGAAGTTCACCTCAGCTTTTTTTTTTATAAAATTTATGGGAAACCTGAAGGTGCTGAGTCATTCATTTCCTCAATTATATAATCACATGATTTCTATAGTAAGGTGGAGTTAAAAGCAATTACTGTCATACTTTGTTTTGTGTACTGCTGAGTGAAGGAAGGATTTTGCAGATCATGCGGAATTACTCTTGACACACTTGGTTGGCAATTGCACTCAAACCTTCCTTCATGCAGGTAACACAACACAATAAAATGCTATAAATATACCGAGTGTGCGAGCCAAACTAACAGGTGAAGTACCAGTAAATTCCCTGTAGGGCCTCACTGAGCTTCTAGCTGATAAAAACTGAAGAATATTCCATGCATCCATATGTCTTTCAGGCACTTTTGTGCATATATTCTTCACAACAGTTCGGAGTGTTGCCTAGAAAATATCTTCAAAGTTTAGTCCCAAAGCGAATATAGATGTCCCATCAAATTTTACAATGTCATAAATCAAGCATGACTCACAGTCCCCTCAGACAGCCATCTTTGAATTCCTTTCATGTGTGAATCTCGTATTGCAGGTAACTGCAGTGAGACAAGACTTGAGTCCAGACTTGGACTCAAGTTTGGACTCAGGTCAACTTTTTTAGGGACTCTGACTTGGACTGGACACAGTCTTGCACTTAGACTTCATGGTAAAGAATACAGTAATCAGGCCTAGTCCAGTTGAAGGAATACTCTGTCGCATTTTAAAAAGTAATTTATGTCTTTGCAAACTATTAACATAAAAGACTGTAGATTATAGATATACAAAAAAGACTGTACATACCATGCTTTGGCTCTGCATCGGGTGCTTGATGTAAATAAACATTTTAGAAAAACATGTGTAAACTGATGTGAAAATACTTGTGGATAAAATAAAATTTCTATTTATTTTTTTTATATCAGTAATGAGATTTTTTTATTGGACTCCTTCTTGGACTTGGATTCCAGATGACATGGACTTTAAGAAGGTGGAGTTGGACTGGAACCTCAAGGACTTGGACTTGGACACAGAATCAGGTTAGCCTGGACTCGGACTTGCACTCATACTTGGAACCAATCAGATAACTTGCATACACTTGTTCTACAATGACATCTGGTGTGGTGTTTGGATTAAATGTTGTCAGAACAGCATCGAGATCTAACCAATCAAACAGGCCTGTCTCATTTCTGGTACATGTGTTCATGTTCACATAACCTGTGATCAATTTTTTTTGTTTTTCATTTAATTTGTTATATTTTATTGGTAGTTGTGATTCTTGCCTGTACACCTGTAGGCTTGTTCATTATTAATTAAACAGATGCAAGAGAGGTTGTGGAATCAATTAAGGCCTGTGAAATCATTGCCATGCAGATTCTTGGTTTTAAGTTAAAATATGGGGCGCATGGGCATTAATATTTGAGTAATTAAGCCTCCCTGTACAGATGGTTTTCATATAGTTATACAGTGATATAGGTCTTTAGACTGGTGTTGGTTTAAAGCTTGGTTTGCCTTCTTGGTCTCAAAGATCCTGGCCTCAGTCTTTGTTTTAATGCAATATGTTATCCGTATTTTCATCTCTTTTTTCAAACCAAAGCAGAAATTCAGGTTTTATGAAGTATATGATCTATACAGTTTATACATATGTGTATAACTTCGTTTAACACTTCGTTAAACTTTATCTTCTGTCAGCTATAGAGGTTGGATGTAAAACTAATTCTGATCAGTCTTAGTCTAGGATCTTTGCATGCATGGTTTCAGATCTATCAGTCTTAATCCTGGATCAATCACTACATCTGGATCTTGGAACCCCTGCCATTGTTTTGGATTGACCGGTATTGACTTAGCTGTGACATCATGTTTTTGTATTATAACAATCGGTGTTGTAGTTGACTCGAATAAGGACCCTCCAAGGCCAAGACTGAGTCTGAGTCATGGCCCTCCAAGGCCAAGACTCAGTCATGGCCTACCAAGGCCAAGACCTTGCAATCCTGGGATGAGTTATAAAGCTCAAGAGGCCATTATTGTTCAATTTAATTCCTGGAATGAAGCTTCAGTAATTTAAGAGCAGAAAGAAAGGGGAAAATACATTTAATTGATCAGGAATTCTCATTGACATGGGCTATATTATCATACTGAGGAATGGGAATTATATTTGCACTCATGTAGTTACCTTTCACAAGTCTGTCATGAATTTTAAAACCACAGGGATTTTATGGTGGTTAACAATACCAAAATTGCAGCCATGTCCTGCAGTTTTAAAAATCTGGTACACTGTTATTTAGTTTTAAAAAAGTTTAATTATATGGTAAAGTTTATATGTAACTAATTAAATATAATTAAATAATCAAATTTAATATAATTTACTAATTAGGGTAATAAAGGAGCATCTAACCCCTGATTCCATGAAAACTGATTAAAATGCAGCTGACACATACACACAGATGTAAAACCAGATACCGGAAACGAGCTAATTGGGATTGTTACATTGAATAACCACAAAGATCTGCATGCTTAATCAGGATTGAGAAACAAGAGCCAATATTTAAACAGATAATGGTATCATCTCAGTTCATTGTAATTAGATGCATGATTGTCAGCACTGTTACATTTAATTACATAATTACTATAAATAATTCTTTACCTCAGAGTAATAGATGTAATTAGCAAACTTGTGTCAGTGGTAAACAAACAAAAAGCAATTACTGTCTGTAATGCACGAAGCATGTTCATTAAATAATATGATCTGAAATGATGTGATCTTTTATCCACAATATAGTGTTTAATTAAATCAAAATTGACCATTAAAACCACACAAGTTTCAACCTCAGTGACTTTTAACATTTTGATTTAGAAAAAAAAATCTAGTAGCCTTCATTCAATCTTGTTACAAATGATTTCAGCAAGGTTCAACACAGAAGTTTTTGTACCTGTCATATTGGGCAGCTGATTAATAAAATGCACCTGCCCAGATGTGTTTGTCATATGGCCAAATTTATTCTATTGATTTGCTAAAACTTGTTCCCGAACATTAATCATCAATACCATTAAGGGTAGCACTGTTTCACCCCTCTGAAATTAGAGAGTCTACAACCAGCATACTAGCATAAAGTTAGGTTTACCAGCATAATATTGGAAGGCAAGTCAAGAGGTATAAATGATTGATATTTAATATAAATATAGATTTTGTACGAAACTTGTTTTATATAATGAATTCAGATAAAAACAGTTAACTTTGTGTAGATATTAAATATGGTGAGATTGTGAAAAGGGTAACCCTGGCAAAACAATGAAAAAGTAGAAATTATGAAATTTTAACACAACCAATATGAAAGCCAACCATAGTATGACATGACAGAAGTGGCATCAGTCATGTAGATACACAATTGACCTATCAACTAACTCTGTGTGACCTTAGTTGCATATTCATTCAATGAATAATCATAAGCAGAGTAGCTGCGAGCAACCAATTAAGTTACTGTTGGAAAAGTGAACAGTCAATCACCTGACAAGTGAAAGATATGCATAATTTGGGTGACTCTTCCAAACAGAATATGTGTAGTCTGTATGAGTACCCAGGTATGCATGTTTTCTTGGATATTTTTTCTACAAAGAAGACAATATAAAAAGTTCTAGGCCAGAGGCTGACTACCGAGTGAATAGTTTATAATGTCTTACTTGGCATGTAATTTGTATGAGACAAATAGTCCAAAATATTGCAATTCACTTCTCAATGTCTGTGATATATTCAACATGTGAGAACAGAGATATAGAAATTCCATCTGATGATGTCAGTCAATGTGAAGTTATATGTCATCAACCTTTGTGACATCACTATTTTCTTATAAACAGCTCTCTCAACCATAGGTATGGAGAGCCTTTGGTGTAGGAGCCTCTTGGGGGCTTATTATCATAACTATGTTTAAAGGATTGACCATATGGGTTGTAGTGGTTAGGTCAATTGTTCTTTATTGCTGAAGGAATATTTAGACCTTTGTCAGCCTTTATGGAAAGCAACAACTGGTTTGCACCTGTCCAATGCCTCAATTGCCACATATAGATGAAATACATAAGAATATGCATGGTCTGATCCAAATAATTTTTATCATCCCTGGAATGGGCTCTCCTTTGAAACAAACCATCAACACTTCCTGGGATATTTCTTTTTTTTTGTTTTAAAAATAGATTGCAGTTTCATGTTATTGAAAATACACAAGTCCATGGAAGCCTCTTGTACTCATAGACACTGGTAGGACCTGTCCTCTTCATCCCTAACTTAGAGGGTTCTATATAAGTCAGAAGGTACAAAAGATATCACAGTACTGTATTAATTGAGTGTTTGATATAGCAAGGTTTGTGTTATATGGAAGTTCTTGTGATATGAAGAGGTCCATATCCTTTGTTTCTTATTCTTTTGTGTTTTATTTCTTATTTCAAACACAAGTAATACTTAGAATTACTCAGGATCAAGAACTTTCAGCAATAGTGTCAAGTATCACATTCTAGGCTTATATAAAAGGATTTACAGTAATTTGATATTTTTATTATTACAGACCACCAAGATGTCTTCCCACAAACTTCTCCTCGCTGGCTTGTGCCTTGTGATGGTGGTGTCTGTCCATTCCTACATGGTGAAATCAGATGATGACAAAGGCTATGTGAAGAACTGTGGTAAGTTTTGTTTATGAACTGACCAAAGTAAGTACAACATACATGGTACCTTAGTGTTAAGATTAGTGGTACAAATGTGTTCTTTGTGGCCAGGGCTCGACATTAACCTTTGAAAGTAATTGCCCAATAGGTCAAGTAAGAACTGCCTTTTTCTTGCCCAACATGAATTTTTACCTCATTCTATTTCATCAGTCATTGGTAACTTTCTTTATCTGAGAGAAACAATTTTCAAAATCTGCAGGTAGTGTTGCTAGAGAAAGGAAAGTTTACTGAGCAGAGAAACTTAGTTTTTGAACCAAGAGTATTATAAGGCCCACATTTTGTTGGTTAAAAGATAAAAATGACATATGCATATACCGTGTAATGTTGTTTGGTTATTATATTGGAATCTAGAAATCTGCAATCTAAGGAATGCAAGCCTCTGCCATGTGGGTGGTTCCTATTCTGGGATGCTCTCAAAACTGTGTTTTCATTCACTTATTCAGCCCATATTCCAAGGTTCATTCACACCTTAAGTGAATGTACATTTGTGAATATTCCTATATGAAATTCCTGAATCTGGGTCATTTCCCAGATCCACACTGAAATCCAATTGATTCTTCATTGGCCTATTCCCAAAATACTCTGAAAATTTCATTTGATTCTGTTCATGATTGCATGAATTATGTAGTGAACAAACACACACAAATACACACATACACACACAAAATGTTTTGATATCACCTCAGGTCATGTGATAATGGGAGACTAAGATAATGAACAATAGGGCCAGGTTTTACATGCCCATTCTGGCCTGCTTCTTTACATTAACAGATTTGTCAGACAGAAGTGCATGCAGCTGGCAGGCAATGCTCCTCTCACACTCCTGGTGTCATAATACACAGTTATACACTAAAGTCGTCCCAGTTCTCCTTCACTATAACTGCTGCTTTATGTATAGCAAGATTCAGTTCTGGCACATGGCAAAGAATCAGACCAATGAGAGTGGATGTCTCAGTGTGATGAGACCAATGAGAGTGGGTGTCTCAGTGTGATGAGACCAATGAGAGTGGGTGTCTCAGTGTGATGAGACCAATGAGAGTGGGTGTCTCAGTGTGATGAGACCAATGAGAGTGGGTGTCTCAGTGTGATGAGACCAATGAGAGTGGGTGTCTCAGTGTGATGAGACCAATGAGAGTGGGTGTCTCAGTGTGATGAGACCAATGAGAGTGGGTGTCTCAGTGTGATGAGACCAATGAGAGTGGGTGTCTCAGTGTGATGAGACCAATGAGAGTGGGTGTCTCAGTGTGATGAGACCAATGAGAGTGGGTGTCCCATGTTTAAAATGTGGAGCTGGATGCACAATGGAATACAACACTCTCATTTGTCTGATTTTCCTCCATGCCAACCCTGGTGGTGGGACCCAGGCAGTCCTGGTTATAATAGCAGCAATTAAAACAAAACAAGATCTTGGATTATTGCAGTGTATAACCATGGTGTGTCAGGACCATACTGTCATGCCTGTTTCAATGGCCTTGCTTTGTATGTGGTAATATTGTAATTCTACTTTATGGTTGCAATAAAAATTTATTCTGTTAATCATTAATTCTGTTTAATGGATCATCATTCCTTTTCTGATTCTGATTCACAGGAGATGCCAAACATAACTTCACCATGTGGTGGTCACCGAAAGTCCTCCACGCTGGCAGCATGTACAAGATTTACATTGACTTCACCCCACGTAAGAAATGCATTATGTATACTGGGCTGATGAAATTCAGTAAATGGGGATTGTATCTGGGCAAATTGACCTTTTCCACCACACTAGTGACATCTATTGATGGCAACTGAAACTAAATGTTCTAGTCTATTTGATTATACGCATTTTTGTAGTATGGCCACCCAACTGTCTTGGAATTCTTTTATTCCAATAATTAAAGAAATATTCCAGTAATTACTGTGAAATATTCACCTTGATACTGTGATATATATATATATATATATATATATATATGTTTATATATATATATATATATATATATATATATATATATATATCACCAGGGCAGCTATTTTGGAATTCTTTAACTCACGTTTTCTCAAGAATGTTGACACAAACAGGATTTATGGTCCTTATGATTTATAGTTTCGTAATAATGGGCTTTTTTTAAATTTTGCAATGACTAACTAAAGGTTGCCATATTGTTTATACTGGTTATATTTTTCATTGATTAATTGGGGACATGTTTTAATGCTGGTTATATTTTGCAGTGATTGATTGGAGACATTTTTTATGCTGGTTATATTTTTCAATGATTGACTGGAGACAATTTTTTATGCTGGTTGTATTTTTGCAGCAATTGACTGGAGCGCAGGAACAGCTACTGCTACACTGTGGCTGGCGGGAGACACAACACCCATCTACAAAACTACCCTCCCAGCTGACTGCAGCTTCTTCTCTCATTTAAAACTGCCAACCAAGATCTGCCCCTTCAAGAAAGGTGGTAAGTAACCGTTGTAACCTCATTTATGTGCACTTGTCACCATAGTAAGTAACCATAGTAACCTCATATATGTGCAATTGTCACCATAGTAAGTAACCATAGTAACCTCATATATGAGCACTTGTCACCAAAAACAGATCTGCAGATGGATACACCAAATCACTACTGAGAAAAAGTGCATCAATGTGTTTTATAAAACTGGAACAGCAGGTGGCGCCACCTGTCTGGTCTACAATGAAGCTATTGAAGTTTGTAAAACATGCGAAATTTCAGGCTGATATATCCATCCACACTTGAGAAATGAGAGATTTTTAGCTCAGCTGACTATAAGTCATCTGAGCTATAGTCGTGGTCCATTGTCCGTCCGTCTGTCGTGCCGTCTGTCTGTTCGTCCGGATGTCCGTCTGTAAGACTGGCACGTTTCGACACCATTGGACCTACGTATCTGACATTTGGCATACAGTTAGATGTCCCCAAAATCTCCTACTAAGCTGAAAACTGGGTCTTTGCGACTTTGTTCCTTTGAGAAATTAAGGAAAAACCTCAATTTTTTATTAAAAACATATTTTCACACTGCCTAATATCAAAACCACTCATCTGTTTTTCCTCATATTTACCATAAATATTCCTCTATATAGTTCCTATATACATGCCAGAAATAAGGTCTGTATTATATAATTTAAAAAAAATTTAAGGGCCCAAACATAATGGACTTTGTAAAAAAATCCGGAAAGATATTTGGTCACTTAAGACCAAAAGTGTTAAAGGTAGGTACTTTTTTTTAGTAATACAACTTTAATTAATCAAAATTTAATTGTATACCAAAAATTAGATCGAAACCTGTTATATTTTTTTAAATATTAGCAAAAATAAAAATTGGTACCTTAAATTTTGCCCAACTTTGGCCAAGGCACGTTTTTTTCCTGTAAGTACTGTGGATTTAATTTTCACAGCATGTGCACATAAGGATTTAATCTGTTAAAATCTGAAATTTGAAAATAAAAGCTGCAAAATTAGGCTAGTAATTGAATTTATTTTGGAGGCTCTTGTTGTATTCCCTTACATTGTCAAGCAGTCCACTTTGGTGATTGTAGGTCATTCAGTGCAGCTCTCTTCACTGAGTTGAGCTTGATCAGGCTGTCTGCAGTTAAACCATACCACAGGCAGCCTTTTTCTCTGGCAACCCTCGCTCCCCCCCCCCACCCCCCCCCCCCCCACCCCACCCCGATTCTGTTGACAGACCTGTACTATGAACTAGATGAATCTTAAAATTAGCATTTTTTTCAGCAACCAGCAGTAACAACGGAGACCACTCCCCCCCGACCCCTTCAATACACAGGACTAATAAACAAGATGAATCTTATAATTTTAATGTTAAATAAATTCTTTTTGATGAGACTTGGACAATTTTGATTGTTTTAAAGAAAAAAAATCAGGAATTTAATCCTAATATTCAAATGTGATAAAATATTAGGATCTAATGTAAGTGCTAACTGACAAGATTTAAGAAGATATAAATACTTTGTAGCATTTCATTCATATCTCTTAAAGTTGGCAGGGCCTAGGTGTGAATAACACTGTTAACTTAGTATTAAAATTAGGAATATTGGTCAAACTTTGTTGGATTAATTTTTAACTCATATGGCCATATATTTAACTTTTGAAAACTTAATTACCTTCACACATTATTTGTTTATGAAATGTTACTTTTATATAACACTTACCGTAGGCCTATTTGTTCCCTTGGTGCATCACTAAATGGTTTAGCTCATGTCCATTATTCTATAATTCACAGAGTTTCATTTTCGCAGGGCCATTTTCTCATAGCTTTTCTAATGATAATAAACATGAAAAACCAAAAGAAATAAAAATATTTTGCAGTTATTAATATTTTCCAAAATTCAGCTGAGCGATGTGACCCATGGGTCCCTTGTTTCCCAAAGCAAACAGACAGAGGGACCACATGAAAACATGGCAAACTACTCCTGAGGAAAGAGCATCAATGTATTCTATGAAAATGGGAAGGTAGGTGGCGCCACCTGTCTGGTCTATGAGATTACTCTCCAAGATGGATGGACATGCCACATTTCAGACCAATACGTTAAACCACTCCTGAGATATGAGCAGTTTTCACCCAAAGCAAATGACCGGATTGACGCCACACAAAAAAGATTGCAGATAACACCACAAGTCTTATGTATGAGATGAAGGTATCCAAGATCTATGGACATGCATAATTTCAGCCCAATACGTTGAATTTAGACCAAACACTAAGACACACAGATGGCAAATGCATGGATGGATGCCACGCAAAAATGATTGTAGTTGGCGCTACCAGTACGAGATGGAGAGATCCAAAATCTATGGACAATTTCAGCTCAAAACATTGAACCACTCCTGAGTTATGGGTCAATATCACAAAGACACCCAGATTCAAACTGCACATAAGGGATTGCAAGTGGAGCCACCTGTCTTTGTTAGGCACTACTACATAGGTGAGTGAATAACTGTGCCAGGTTTCAGAAAGGTCGGCCAAGAGGAGTTCTCCAGAAATGAACACAGTAGCCGTGGAGACGGCGGCGGCGGCGGCAGAACCCGGTCAAAAAATAGTATCGGCAAAATTTTGTTTTGGCGGATACAATTATTCAAATCAGTTGATGGCTTTGCCATTCAGTGTTACAGCCTTTTGTTACTCAGTTGAAAAACATGATGGGTGCTGACTGATCGTCAAATGATGAATTTGCAAATATATTTTCGAGTGTGAACAATGCATATGAAAATAAGACCACTTATTAAAATGAAAAATTTAAAATAGGTGTTAACATTTGAAAGATTGACATGTAAATTTTGACATGTTATTTTGAATCATATGAAACAAGTTTACAGGCAACATCATATCACAGATGATCTAACAATCAGGGGTCACATGATTGACTTCAGCTGGCATGGGTTCATGCATTGGTACATAGCACAGGTGTAGCTTTAGAGGGGGCAGACCTACCTCATCTGAGGGAATCACTTACAGGGTGCTGCTTTTAACAGACATGCAGCTTAAAATGGAGAATGTACAGTATATTTGTGTATTTCTTTTAGAACCACATTTATGGTAAAATGTTATCATTGCAGTCCCACTGAAGTTCCAGTCTTCCAACATTCCATTCAGTCTGCCATACGCCCTGCCAAGTGTAAGTATCATATTCATTATAGTCCATCCCAGTACCCGTGTCCACATGTTTTCTGGGATAAATTTTCATACAAGTGAATCAGTGTACATAGGTTGCAGGAGCTATTCTGCTGACTGCCTGCATAAAAAAATAATGCCTTACCTTACTTTGATTTTGTATGAGACAAATAATCCAAAATATGACAAAACAGGTTACAACATTTACGACTTTTTCATCTCCAAAGAACTGATAATAAACAAGCCAGGCAAAATAATGATGTCAGTCAACTGAAGGTGATACATGACCATTCATTGTGACTTCTTTGTGACATCACTCTTGTCTAACAAACACCACACAAAGCCATAGATACGAAAAGTGAGTCATGGAGGAAAATAGTGTCCAGCTATGCCCAGAAGACTCCATCCATGATCCATCAGCATAAATAACACAAAAGAGTCGCAAAGTAAGCAGCCACTTTATACATGATATATTACTACTTTGCACCAAATTGGTGGAATATCTGTATATCTACTTTAGGCCAAATGGCATTTTTAAAGAATATCCTTTAAATAATTATCACAAAAAAACATATTTACAAGAGTTTTGGGATGGACTTTAGTTAAATTGATGTTTCATTATTGAGAATTTTGAAAGATATTACTACTGTGGTTGGCGTTATATTCCAAAGGTTAAAATTTCGCAATTTTAAGCTCAGCTGACTGAAAGTCATCTGAGCTATAGCAATCACTCCTTGTCCGTCTGTCTGTGCGTCCATTAACAGGGCACAAATCATAACAGCTTGACCTGGAATCTTCTAACATCATGAGAACTGAGTAACATGACATTCAGGAAGGTTCATACAAAATCTCCTTGGAAACCTTGAAAAGGGTCTCTGTTACCCATATTCTTTGAGCTATGGGGCTCCGAAGTACCCCCCAGAATAATGGAAAATTTGATACAAAAGCTCAAGTATCTGAACAACTAATGCATTGATCACAGTGATTCTTTGCATGGATATTAATCATGGAGTTCACCAGATTCTGCAGACTGGTGGCGCAACCTGTATTTTTTCAATTTTTTTTCTTTCTATTTTTGTGACCTTCAAATGTGCCGTCATTTGTTAACAGGGCACAAATCGTAACCTCTGGACCTAGAATCTTCTTACATGACATCCAGAGAGGTCCATGAAAAATATCCTAGGAAACATTGAATTAGGTCTCTGTTACTTATATTCTTTGAGCTATGGGGCTCCAAAGTATCCCCCAGAATAAAGGAAGTATTGATACAAATGCTCAAGTATCTGAACAACTAATGCATTGATCACCATTATTCTTTTCATGGATATTTGTCATAGAATGTTCCATCAGTTTCTGCAGACTGGTGGCTCCACCTGTATTTTTATCAAATTTTTTACAATTTTTTTCTCTGTTTTTGAGACATTTAAAGATGTGGTCATCTGTTAACAGGGGACAAATCATAATGACTGGACATAGAATCTTGTATCTTGACATGCAGGGAGGCCCATGAAAAGTCGTCTTGGAAACCTGAAATTAGGTCTCCATTACCTATATCCTCCGAGCTATGGGACTCAAAAGTACCCCCCAGAATAACTAAAAATGGCATACAAAAGCTCCAGTATCTAAACAACCGATGCATTGATCACCATGATTCTTTGCATGCATATTTATCATGGAGTGTTTCATCAGTTTCTGCAGACTGGTGGTGCCATAGGGATTTATTATAATTTTAAGCAATTTTTTTTCTCTTTTTTCGAGACCTTTAAAGATGCAGTCACCATTAACAGGGCACAAATCATAACCACTGGACCCAGAATGTTCTAACTTGACATCCAGGTAGGTCAATGAAAAATCTCCTTGAAAACCTGATACAAGGTCTCTGTTTCCCATTTTCTTTGAGCTATGGGGCTTATAAATACCCCCCAGAATTATTGAAAATTTGATACAAAAGCAGGGCCCAAATCATAATCATTGGAATTAGAATCTTCTAACTTGACATCCTGAGAGTTCCTCAAAAGTTCTCTTCAGACACCCGAAATTAGGTCTCTGTTACACATTTTCTCTGAGCTATGGGGCTCAGAACCCCCAGAATAATTAAAAGTTTGATACAAAAGCTCCAGGATCTGAACAACCAATGCATTGATGATTCTTTGCATGCATATTGTTCAAGGAGTGTTTCATTAGTTCCTGCAGTCTGGTGCTGCATGCTGCCACCTGGATTTTTTTAAACATTTTAACACATTTTTTTCTCTTTTCGAGAAACACTGGACCCAGAATCTTCTAACATCCTGAGAACTTGACATCCTGAGAGTTCCTCAAAAGTTCTCCCCAGAAACCTGAAATATGGTCACTGTGACCTTATTCTTAGAGTTTTGGGGTATGTTTGAGCACCCCAGAAATAATGCAAAATACACACAAATTGCCAGATTCCTCAGGAAAGTCTGGTTGGATTGTCATCAAATTTGATGTGCTTATGGGTCTTGATGAACTTAAGCTAATAGCATGAAAGATGATGCCACCTACATTATCTTATTTAGTTGCCTGCGCAAGGAAATATTGTCAACATGTCAGTCGGCTGAGCATCATGACCTATGGGTCACTTGTTCAAGCACACGTGTGCGGTAAAGGCGTTATATTTGTGATCCCTCCATACAGAAAATACACAATATACTGGTAATACATATTGAATTATTTTTTTTAAGTATTGACAATTTTCTTGTTTTCTGTATGCTATCAAAATTGTTTAAATTTGACAAAGATCCAAGGGAATATCAAATGAGGGAAAATACCTTTCCATAATTGACAGAAAATATAAAATGTCAGATATTATTTATTTGATTAATCTTTGATTTACAGTTAACATAGAGGAACTGTTATTATTTATAATAACTTTCTTAACTGTTGATAATATGCAGTTAAAAAATATAAATGAATCTTCACCCCTTTTGATTGGATATCTTATGCATAAAGGTTTCATTCCAACGATATCCCTGTAACAAATATTGGAAAGTTGAAGATTAATCTAAATACAGTATTTCTCTATATTTAGCTGGAATTTAGCAATGGTTCATCCTCTATGGCTGCATTTTTTTCACAATATTTTATCTATTGGAATTTTATATTAATATTTTATTCTAGGAATAATTTTCCCATTAAATTTTGGCCTCAAAAATTTAGTCAGCATGCTCCTCCAGTTTAGTATTCAATTTAGGTCTGTTAAGTTGTATGTGCTGATGGTCCATAAAATGTATTTTTCTGCATAATTTATTCTTTTCGTAGTTTTGTAAAGAATAAATTATTTAATTAGGCCCAAAATGCATGAGGGTAAAGTTTTATGTCTCCACCCCCCCCCCTCCAGGGGAGACATGTTGTTTTCAGTGCCATCGTCTGTTGTTATCCTCCACATCATGTGTAGGATATCTTGTGAACGCAATCACATTTGAAGGGCTGCATATTATTTCATGAAATTTGAAACACAAATAGTTTCTACCAGAAGCTCAGATGAGTTTGAAAACTGATGACCTTGACCTTCATCTTCAAGGTCAAATCTGCCAAAATGTAAAATTTTTGTAAACCCCATAACTTTTGGAGTATTTCACATTTTGCCCTTAAATTTAGTACACAACTTGTTTCAGTGAAGTTCTTGGATGAGTTTGAAAACTGGTGACCTTGACCTGGATCTCCAAGGTCATATAAGCTGAATTACTGTTATTGTCTCGTGAACACAATAACTTTGAAAGTACTGAAGATATTTCTTCAAATATGACCCACCAGTTCTTTATGCCAAAATCTCGTCGGAGTTAAAAAAAGATGACTTTGACCTTGATCTTCCAGGTCAAATCTGCTGAAATCCAGAATCATTGTTTTGAGATAGTGCAAATTTTTCCCCTCATGTTTTGGGATTGCCCATAGGGGGGTAGACCAATATCTGTGTTTGCGCTGCAAAAACAAAGCCATTTTATTTGAACCAATTTTTGACAAAAATTTAATATGATCAGGGGACTCCAGGATAGGTAGAGAATTGTTTTGTTGAACAGGTAAAAACATCATAACAAATAAAAATATTGAAATTTCATTATTTTTTTCCTGGAAAGAAATACTTGGAGTTCAAATTTTGTAAATTAATTCCCACTTAAAATCAAATGTTTAATGCAGGGGGTTAAAATTAATACATGTGGGGGTTATCTAAGTTGATCTAAAATATTTTGTTCAAAAATGTTTTGGATTGCCATGTGAATGCACAATTCACTTTAAAAATGGTTCAAAATGGGTTTGCATTTGTTGTGTGAAAGGGGTATGAGAATTAAAGTTAAAATTTGTTTTTTTTTTGCCACAGCTAGAACATTAAAAATATGGCTGACTTTCAGTTTATCATTAGGTATGCTTGTTAATTTCAGGGCAAGTACAAGATCCAAGTCAGCGTGGTTGACACCAAGGGAAAGCTGTTCATCTGTGCAGAGGTAGTTGTGACCTTGCAGACAAGCGGCGAAAATGACCTTTTTGGAAAATGAGGAAGTCAACATACAATGTTATTCATAACTTGATATAAATATGAGCAAGTTTCAGTCTCACTTAAAACATCTGATGTATATATATATATATATATATATATATATATTTATAGATAAACATATTTATAGATACACACACACATATATATATATATATATATATATATATATATATATATATATATACATATTGGATGTCCTCTAATATTGTTACCCGTTTGAATCAAAAATGTATATGAATACCTAGCTTCTCTAGCAAATAAATGGTATTTTAATTATTAAACAGTCATGAATGTCACATTTTCTATACTGGTATATTTTTTATGTGATTTATTTTCTTAATTTTAAAATATGGATTTGAAAATCTGTCTATGCATGTGTCATATTTTTCAATGGTTTATGCAATATCACTCGTTATGATATTTAGATCTTTTTGATAAAAGACCAGTAAATCTTACACATGTTCATTGGATCTAGATTAATAGTCATGGATTTAATAAAATTAAATTAAAAATCAAATGTGATTTCACACTTTTAAATGTAAGGTTTTAAATCAAACTGGATTGTATTGAAAATCTTTAATTTTAACAATTTAATTTTTGTAAATTTTTTAAAAATGAACATGTCTTTTCAATTAACACGTAGTATATATCATTTACTAGGACTACAAAAAGCGTCAATAAGGTGCAAATGATTTTAAGGTGCCACTACTTTTTAATTTTCTAATTTTGTCTTGAATTTTATGGTAGAAATCGAAGTTGATATTTCTTGAAGAAAATCTGACCAAACGTTACTGAGGTAGCTAGGTTTTGCTTATCTGAAAGTACTGTAACTGAAGAATTATCATTCCGGTTTATTAGGTACTTATGTGTTATAACTTTGTAACTGTGTAAAACTGGAACCTGCCAGACAGACCACACTCCTAACAAGGCCACCAAGACCCTATTCAGTCATATGGTAACATAGGATATGTTTGATGAGGTGTTTTATATGTTATCTGCACTAGCCACAATAACCATTCTTGCACTGGGAAAGGTCCCCACAGCTTTGGCTGATTCATCTGGGACAGGATTTCCATGGGCAGAGTTGACTGGATGAACTGACATACCAGTAGTTTCTCATAATGGGCCCTGTGATAGAGCCTAAGCCAAATTTGCTAAATCATAACTTATTCCTTAGGATATGTGGGAAAGAATGGAATATGACCCCCCTTATTAAACACAAGTTGTGTGACAAAAATTTAGTGCCACTGCCAGTTTAATATGGAAAAGCAGACCCCCAGAGTTTGCTGAAAGGTGTCTGCATGGCCATAAACAAAGAAGTAAAATACAATTTTTCAGATGAAAAATTCTAATATGTTTTTATCCACATATGAAATTTGTGCTTAACTTGGGTGAATAGAGTGAATAGAGATGCGTCCTGGATTTCACTGTCAAGCTTGGAATGAGTTTGAGGTTTTGAGGAAAAAATCATCCCTGGCTCCTCCACAGATGATGTAACTGGGGCTCTACACTTTATTTTTTAACTTGCACAAAAGGATTATAACTTGCCATTATAAAATACTCTTGATTGATACAGGCTGTTCGCTCTGACCTGAACTGTACACATTGAATGCAGCACTTTATATCTTTACATATTTTCTCAATAAAATATTCGGATCCAATTTTTAAGTTTTGGGTTATTTTAACCTATAGAAATTGATACAGATTGAGTGGGACAAATGAAAGTCACTTTGTGTACAAGACTTAACTGTCTTAATCCCAAACATTAAATTTAGAACCTGATATCGCCGACACTCTTAAGTTTCGCTGGACCTTGTACTGCCTTCTGGGTTGTCAGGCCTGTTCATTCTTGTAGCTTTTCTCAGCTCCCTGGGGAGCATACACCCACAAATAGACCTATGATGTCAAATCCATTTGGAAGTTATTTTTTCCCACATTTGTATGCTCCCAAAAGACCAGTAGCCATTGACATCTGGGTGGAAAGGGTAAGCCCTTGTGGTAAAGACTTTGGCCAGGAGTCTCAGGGTGGAAGGTGGTCTGAAAAGGACACTTAGTCATAACTGAAGTCCAGCACCTCTATAAGACACCCAGCCATGCACCCCTCTTTCTCCCTGGTGGAATGACCCAATCATCCCTATCAATGAATGTCCTGCAGTATTGATCACCTCATGGTTGAGACTGGTTTCTGGTTTATTCACCCTCCAGCAGAGGTTAGATTAGATTACATTGTCCGTTAGTGCCCCTATAGATTATATAATTAGAAGCTCCATTTATGGCACTGGACCAGTCACTTTGTAATTTTGCCACTGGTGTCTATTAGATGAAGTAGCCCCAGGTGATTAATAAAGCATATTGTGGCATTCAGGGATAGTCATTGAGTTTAATTAGTTATACAGCTAAGGCCTTGCTGTATAGTATGTTTTGGCTAAATAATAATAACATTTATTCTAAATTTGCCCAGATCTTTTGGCCATTTTTGTAATTTCAAACTAAATATCTGAGTTATTTTCATCAGTGTGAGAAATCCAACACCCTAACTATTGCCCCAGCATTCTCTATGCTTATAGATATACTATTTCTATTCTTATGGTAACACTAGCAGGGAGAACAAGACAATGACCTTAATTGTATCCGCCAAAACAGAGTTTTGCGGATACTATGTTTTCAGCTGCACGCCGCCGCTGCCGCCGCCGCGTAGGTGTCCGGAGAACTCCTCCATAACCGCTGGGCGGAATTTTCTGAAACCTGGGATTATGTTCGGGTCACATGTGAACTGCTGCGCCCCGATTTTGTTTTGACCTCTGACCTTTCCTCTGCGCTCTGCGTCCGTTTGTGCGTCTGTTTCCACTCATAAACCCACATATCTCGGGAACCGTTTGACCGATCAGGAAAATTTTTTTGCACAAATGTAGTCCTCGGAGAGCTTTATAACATACACCAAAAATGGTGGCGCCACCTGCAACCATGTTTGCACAGTGTCCATCTGTTCGTCTGCCTTGGGTTAAAATCACTCATATCTCTGCAGTGACTTGACTAATTCACCTGAAATTCGGCATGCGTAAACATTCTGGATAGCTTTTCTTATTTTATGACAGGTGGCGCCACCTACATTCACGTTTACACTGCAGACATCCAAGCTCATATCTCGGGAACCGTTTGACCGATCAGGAAAATTCTTTTGCACAAATGTAGCCCTTGGAGAGCTTTATAACATACACCAAAAATGGTGGCGCCACCTGCAACCATGTTTGCACAGTGTCCATCTGTTCGTCTGCCTTGGGTTAAAATCACTCATATCTCTGCAGTGACTTGACTAATTCACCTGAAATTTGGCATGCGTATACATCCTGGATAGCTTTTCTGATTTTATGACAGGTGGCGCCACCTACATTCACATTTACGCTGCAGACATCCAAGCTCATATCTCGGGAACCGTTTGACCGATCAGGAAAATTCTTTTGCACAAATGTAGCCCTTGGAGAGCTTTATAACATACACCCAAAATGATGGCGCTACCTGCAACCATGTTTGCACAGTGTCCATCTGTTTGTCTGCCTTGGGTTAAAATCACTCATATCTCTGCAGTGACTTGACTAATTCACCTGAAATTTGGCATGCGTATACATCCTGGATAGCTTTTCTGATTTTATGACAGGTGGCGCCACCTACATTCAAGTTTACGCTGCAGACATCCAAGCTCATATCTCAGGAACCGTTTGACGGATCAGGAAAATTTTTTTGCACAAATGTAGCCCTTGGAGAGCTTTATAACATAGACAAAAAATGGTGGCGCCACCTGCAACCATGTTTGCACAGCTCCCGTCTGTTTGTCTGCCATGGGATAAAATCACTCATATCTCGGCAGTGGTTTGACATATCTGCCTAAAATTTTGAAAGTTTATACATCCCCGACAGCTCCCTTGATTTTATGACAGGTGGCGCCACCTGCATTCTAGTTTATGCAGCAGATATCCAAGCTCATATCTTGGGAACCGTTTGACCGATTGGGCCAAAGTTTTGCATGTGTATAGTTCTCACAAAGCTCTTTATCATACGCTAAACTGGTGGCGCCACCTGCAACCCTTTTTTGCACAGTGTCCATCTGTTTGTCTGCCAAGGGCAAAAATCACTCATATACAATATAGTGGTTTGACTTATCTGCCTTAAATTTTGCATATGTAAACAACTTGGATGGCTTTCTGGATTTTTTGGTAGGTAGCCCAACCTACATACACAATTTGGCTGCAGACATCCATGCTAATATGCAACACTTCACCCGTTCCACTCTGATTTAGGCGGATACAAGTAGTCGCTTGTCGACTACCTGTATTCTAGTTTCATTTATTATAGCTTTACAGTTAGGCCGAGAAAAGGTATGGTTTGTCAGGCCTTTTAAAAAAAACTCGTTTTTTAACCTTTTTTGTTTGTTCAGATAAAAATGTCATATGATCAGAGAAAAAGCATGATAATAACAGATTTTGCTAAACAGGTAAAAGTAGTAAATACAGGAAATCTGATCAAAATTTTATTATTTTATCTTCTTGAAACATGAAAATCTAAATTTTTAGCTCAGCTGACTATAAGTCATCTGAGCTATAGTCGTGGTCCTTTGTCCGTCCGTCCGTCTGGCCGTACGGCCCTCCGTCCGTTAACAGGGCACGTTTTAAAACCTTTGGACCTACAAATCCAAAATTCTGCATACCAATAGATGTCCCAAAAATCTCCTACCATACCGAAAATTGGGTCATTAGGACTTCGTTCCTTCGAGATATTAAGGAAAAACCTCTGTTTTCCATAAAAAAGCCATTGTTAAACTTCAAAGCTGCCTAATATCAAAACCACTGATCTGTTTTTGATCATATTTAGTATTCATATTTTTCCATACATTTTCTGTGCACATACCAAAAATTGGGTTAGCATTGGGTATTACCTTGAAGTAATGGGCCCAAATATAATCCAGTATCTTAAAAATCAGGAAATATATTTGCTCACTTAACATGAGAATTGCTGAAGCTGGAGACTTTTTTTCAGGAATATAACTTTATTTAATCAAGATTCAATTGTTTACCCAAAATTAGATCTGAATTTTGCAAATTTTTCAAGTTATTAGCATAAATAAAAAATCAATACCTTAAATTTTGTCCAACTTTGGCAATGGCACGTTTTTTCCCTGTAAGCACTGTTGATTTAATTTTCACAGCATATATACACAAGGATTTAATCTTTTAAAATCTGAAATTTCAAAGGAATTGTTTGAAAAGAGTAGCTTTTATTCAAGTTTTCATACACCATGTCAAGTGTTGTTTACATCTGGCCCACCTAGTAATACAGTCTTCACTTGCATTATGTAACCCACCCCAGGCAGCTTGCCTTGGCTTAGCTTGGCCACTACTAGCAGGCTTCCCCTCTGCCCTGCACTCCCCCCCCAGCTGGTGCATAAACTAGATGAATGTTATAATTTTCTGTATTTTATTTTATTTTTGGGTATGTTACATTTTAGATTTTGTATTGTACCACCAGGGTTACAATGATTAAAGGGCACATGTAATTGTGTCCACAAAGTGATGTATTGCTATGAAAGTGTGGATGTTCATCAGAGTGCTCATTAAAGATTTTAATTTGTTTGACTTATAACTCATGGTTGTATCAGTTGTTACATGATACTGGCTAAAGAATTAAAATTTATATTGCTGATCCTTTATTTCAATTCATAAAATTAAACGTTCCCAACTCCAGGTTGCTCCTGGTATAATACATTGGGTGTTTTGATCCTTGGATTAATTTTAACACATGTATTAGTTTCATAGTTGAGAATACTTTTCTTTTTTCCTGATACCATTTAAAAAATATACATATTTAAATTTTTCCCTTTAGTGATGTGGAGTAAATTTTCACAGCATGTACACATTAGCATCTCATCTGTTAAAATTTGAAATTTGAAACTGATCAAAAACTGTAGATTTTATTCAAGTTTCCAGGTACCAAGTCTTCATTGTTTACATCAGGTCAGTATAAATGCAGTGTACTGGGCAGTTACATAACACCTTCAGGTCTGACCTACTGCCACTGTGAGTGTCTGGGTCAGGCTGGGTCAGGCAGTGAGTACCAGAGAGCCTCTCTTTCTCTCTCTCTCTGGCAGTCCAGCTCTCTCTTTTCTCTCTCTTTCTCTCTCTCTCTCTCTCTCTCTCTCTCTCTCTCTCTCTCTCCTCTGCTTTTTCTCTTTCTCTCTCCATCTTTCTTTCTCTCTCTCTCTCTCTCTCTCTCTTTTTCTCTCTCTCTCTCTCTCTCTCTCTCTCTCTCTCTCTCTATCACCCTTATCCTTATTGCCTCCCTTCCTCCCTCCATCCCATTCTGTTGACAGGTACTATAAACTAGATACATTAGCTATAAATGTTGATGCAATTTAGAAATATGAATAAACTGAAATATTCACAATCACAAGTATGTTATACTGTAAATTTATAGTAACATTCGTAAACCTTGATAAAAATTATGTAATGAAAAAAAGGAATAAATGCAAATATTGTTAATTTTTTATTGGCTCAGTAGAATGGGGAAAAAATTATTTGCTTTGTTTCTCCATCTTTCTGCCTGTTTTAAATATTTAATGTTCATGAATAAACTTTATTTTTTATAAGCACTGTTGAGTTAAATTTCATATCCTGTATGTATATGCAAGGTTATGGCAAATGTATACATATCATAAAATTGATAAAAAAGGTTTACCAAATAAATTGGATCTCATCAGACAAATGTGTAAACTGTTGAACTGTCAACAGCTTATCAAAAATGTAACCAATAGAAAGGCATGGTCAGATCTCAAATATTATTTGCAACATTTTCTTCAATCATATAAACCAACCATGGCCCAAATTACCTCTTCCTCTCAAACTTAATCTACATTTCATCATATTTTTAATATTTTAACCTTCTAGGTGGTTCAGTACTGTTGACCATTTGTCCATAGGTGCCTATGTACATGCCAGAAATTATGTCAATATTGTGTAATATGTTGACGTGAGGGTCATCAAAATAATGTACCTTGTCAAGACCGATCTTGTCAAGATATCATGTCATACAGTCACAAATTCATAAATCCCCTCATCAACATAGTAAATCATAACCTTGTATCTGTCAAATTGAAATCTTGCAGTTTTCCATACACTATAGATCCTTCAACAAATAGCCTTATCATCATTATACCACTGCTTAGTATACTGTCATTGCATTCATATTTGCTCAAATAAATTGTTTTTTCAACCCCTCTCAAATAAATAAAAAATAAACCCCTATATTTTACTCTATATTAATCCATCAGTCAGATTATTTCATATATCATTTATTCACATATAACATTATATTCTTTTATAAAAGCCCAACATGACCATGATATTCATAAGCTTTTTCTACTAAATATAGTATAACATTGGTGATACATTTATAGTCCAATCATGATCAGCTGAGCGCTGTGACCCATGGGTCCCTTGTTATTTTGATGGGGGGGGGGGGGGGGGGGTTAAAATTGATGCACTCGATGCCTGAGAATCGCAGCTTTTTTTTTGTGCCTTACCCCCATACTATATGTGGGGTGCTCAATGCATAGAACACCTTACTTATAAATTTAAGAAACATTGGATCTTTTTTATACAATCATGGTTCATAACTACAAGATGATTAACATATATACATGTACCTAATATGCAGGCCCACACAAGTTCTCTATTCTGATTTTGGTTAAGCTCTCTGTTAGAATAACCGAGATTCTTGTACTTCACCTCATAATGGTTACCACAGAGACACACATATGTCACTGGACTAAAAGCCACCTACATGACTTGAATCACTTTACTGCAACACAACCCACAGGTCATAAAGCTCCAAACAAAAACAAAAACAAGCATATATCTTTCTTGATAACATAACTTTATTCAAAACTTCAGCTATCAGCATCAGTCGTCCTTAATAATATATCTATTCAAAACTTCAGCAATCAACATTAACTGTACTCTTTGACCAGCTTTTCCTACTGACAGTGAAACCAACACAACTTGCATGTGCAATCATCTTTATTCATGAGAAATATTCCATCACTAATTATTTTCATAGATCTGTGACTGATCAGTGTGTGACCAGTAGCCAATCAAGACCAGTTTGTATGGAAAACCTGCATTTACGGAGAGTCTTTTATATAAACACCTCAATTTTGTAGGCATCTTTCTTAGGTCATTCATGTTAACACTAGTTTAAGTTCAATGGGCAACCTGTCGATTTTTAGCAATTACCATTACAGATCTGCATTACAATCATTATCAACAAACATTTGTAAACTCTCTGCTTTTCTTAAACCACTACAAACTTTCAGTGTTTATATTTAAGTGAGTGCCATACTTTGTACAACAGAAACACAGTGAAACCTGGATAAAACAGACAACTTTCTCAGGCCGATGACTGTGTGCTTGGTTGATCCCCTGGTTTACACTTCATTTGTCAAACAATTACTTCTTTAACCTGAGAACTCTATCCTGCATTGGGCAGGGGAATAAAAATTGGTGCATTGTGCTTCAACATACATTAACAGTATCCAATATTTTATCACAGTGTTACTCAGCTGGAAGACTGTATTAACAATATTATATGAAAATAAAACACTTATACTCTTTTAGATAATAGTATATCTTTGAAATATCTTGGTAGTAATACTTAACAATCCTGCTGGCCCATATACCTTGTTTATTACCTGGCAACACATGTTATGAACTGGATGCAGGGTCCATTGGCCCACACAATACAACACTAGTCTTCATTTCAGCTAAAATTTGCTGGTTGATGGAGCCCAGTACATGACCTGTACTCAGTGAAGCATGGTAACAGAATGAAATTGACAAGCACTGCAGGTCATGTGACATTACTTTACTCAGTGACACAGCCCTTGAATGAAACTGACAACATACCAGGACCCTCTGGATGTGTGAAGGTGCCAGTGCTGGTGCACTGTTGAAGGACTTCATTTGAGTATTTTATGAAAATAGGTGACCATACACTAAATTATGTTGATGTGTGGTTTTATTTAATAAAAATATTAAAATGAATAACAGCATGGCATGTTGGGTATTGCCATCCTATTGGCCTTCAGGCAAATACCAAAACAAACCAGTTAAAAACAACTGTTTATGTACACAAGTATTATGGCCTGCCTACTTTATTATTAAACATACAGCTGTGGAAGGTATGAGAACAAACAAAGTTAGGTTACCTTTCCATATATGTAGATTGTTGTCCATGCTAAAACTTCAGGAATATGCAGGTCCAACAAGCCTTTAATCTATATCATGTAGCAAATGCATTCACCTAAACAAGAGACCCAGGGGTCTAATGTTCACTCTGTGAATTACTGTGCAATTTGGCAAGTGATTAAAAAATAAATAAATGTGAAAATACCATTCATTCCTTTCCAAGTAGACATTGTCCTATTGCACAAGGTAGGTAGCGTCACCTATATGGTTTATGAGAAAACTTTCCAAGATGACTGCACATGCCAAATTTCAGACCAATACTCCTGAGATATGAGCAATTTTCACCAAAAGCAAATGTATGAAGGGACACCACAGGAAAATTATTGCAGATGGCGCCACCAGTCTTGTTTACGGGATTGAGGTGACGAAGATCTATGGACATGCACAATTCCAACCCAATACACTGAACAAACACTAAGACGATCAGATGGCAAATGCAAAGTTGGACACTCCGCAAAAAGTAGTGTAGGTGGCGCCACCTGCCTGGTTAACGAGAAAACTTTCCTAGATGGATAGACATGACAAATTTCAGATCAATACATTGAACCACTTCTGAGATATGAGCAATTTTCACCCACAGCAAATGTACCAGGGATGCCATGGGAAAACAATTGCAGATGGCATCATCAGTCTTGAGTGTAAGTCTGAGGAGTCCAAGATCTATGAGTATGCAAAATTTCAGCTAAATATGTTGAACCACTCCTGAGATTGAGAGTTGTTATATAAAAGAAACCCAGGTTTGTACTGCACAGAAAGGTTCTCCATCATTGTTACCTACAACTACATAGGTGAGGGAACAAGTATGCCAGGTTTTGGAAAGATCAGTCCAAGGGTCCTAGAGGAGACTCTGTTTTTGTGGATTAAAACAAATAAATACTTAATGACATATTTTTGATAAAAGCAGAAAAACCATTACAGCCTGCTGAAAGTAGCTAAACAGGTGGCACCACCTGGAGGTCAAAATCATTAAGCAGTCACATGATCAATATTCCTGTGAAATTTGAAACTGAAGGCTGCAGCAGTTCCTAAGATATTTGGTAACAGACAAAACATCATGTATAGAAACACATCAAGTTCCGTAGATATGCCATCTTGAAAATCACTTGACTGAATTTATACTCAAATTATTCCTCTTCCTCTAAGGAACTGTTGACTATGACATAAAAGCCAAAGTATTTATACTTTATGACATATCTTGGAAAAAGCAGTAAAGACCATTACAACCTGTAGAAAGTAGGTAAACACAGGTAGCGCCACCTGCAGGTCAAATTATTTAGCAGTCACATGATGCAGTTCCTAAGATAGTTAGTAATAGACAATACATCATTTATAGAAACACATCAAGCTGTCAAATTTTGCAATCGACACAGTTCCATAAAGACGCCATCTTGAAAATGAATTGACTGAATTTATACTAGAATTATTCCACTTCCTCTAAGGAACTGTTGACTATAATATGAAGGCCAAAATATTATTACTTTATGACTTATCATGAAAGAAGTGGAAAGGAACATTTTGTCCCACAGAAAGTAGGTCAACACAGCTGGCGCCACCTGGAGGTCAAAATCATCTGGCAGTCACATGATAAATATTCCTGTGAAATTTGAAACTGAAGGCTGCAGCAGTTCCGAAAATATTTGGTAACAGACAATACATCCTGTATGGAAACACATCAAGTTGCTAAATTTTGCAACCCACACAATTTGAAGTTCTGTAGAGAAGCCATCTTGAAAATGACTTGACTGAATTTATACTCAAATTATTCCCCTTCCTCCAAGGAACTGTTTGCTATGATATGAAGGCCAAAATTTCAATACTTTGTGACTTATCTTGGAAGAAGTGGAAAAGACCATTTTTTCCCGCAGAAAGTAGGTCAACACAGGTGGCTCAACCTGGAGGTCAAAATCATCTGGCAGTCGCATGATCAATATTCCTGTGAAATTTGAAACTGAAGGCTGCAGCAGTTTCTAAGATATTTGGTAACAGACAATACATCATGTATAGAAACACATCAAGCTGTCATATTTTGCGATCGACAGAATTTGAAGTTCCGTAGAGACGCCATCTTGAATATGACTTGACTGAATTTATACTCAAATTATTCCCCTTCCTCTAAGGAACTGTTGGCTATGATATGAAGGCCAAAATTTCAATACTTTGTGACTTATCTTGAAAGAAGTGGAAAGGAACATTTTGTCCCACAGAAAGTAGGTCAACACAGCTGGCGCCACCTGGAGGTCAAAATCATCTGGCAGTCACATGATCAATATTCCTGTGAAATTTTAAACTGAAGGCTGCAGCAGTTCCGAAAATATTTGGTAACAGACAATACATCCTGTATGGAAACACTACAAGTTGCTAAATTTTGCGACCCACACAATTTGAAGTTCTGTAGAGACGCCATCTTGAAAATGACTTGACTGAATTTATACTCAAATTATTCCCCTTCCTCTAAGGAACTGTTGGCTATGATATGAAGGCCAAAATTGTAATACTTTGTGACTTATCTTGGAAGAAGTGGAAAAGACCATTTTTTCCCGCAGAAAGCAGGTCAACACAGGTGGTGCCATCTGGAGGTCAAAATCATCTGGCAGTCATATGATCAATATTCCTGTGAAATTTGAAACTGAAGGCTGCAGCAGTTTCTAAGATATTTGGTAACAGACAATACATCATGTATAGAAACACATCAAGCTGTCATATTTTGCGATCGACAGAATTTGAAGTTCCGTAGAGACGCCATCTTGAATATGACTTGACTGAATTTATACTCAAATTATTCCCCTTCCTCTAAGGAACTGTTGACTATGATATGAAGGTCAAAATATTAATACTTTATGACTTATCTTGAAAGAAGTCGAAAAGACCATTTCTTCCCGCAGAAAGTAGGTCAACATAGGTGGCGCCACCAAAAGCTTATTTTTGCATGTCCATCCCATGACCAGTAATTCTGCAAAGTTTCATGAAGGTAGCTGCTTTGGCTGTTGAGATATTTGGTAACAGACGGTGGACAGTGGACAGTTGACAGTGGACAGTGGACAGTGGACGGCGGACGCTGCTCCATGGCATAAGTTCACAGAGTGAACTAACAATATATTCGATTTATTCTTTACATATTTACAGTATATTAAATACCCAGTTATGTACACAACATGGTAAAATGTCTCACTGCATTGCGTCATTCATTTTAGACAATTATAAAAAAAAATGTAGGGTCACTGGCATAATCTTATAACTAACCTGAAAGTGAAATAGTTACTATCACTTTCTTAAATGTACAAGATAAAATCTACAAAGCTTCCTTGTGAGTAGACACTGCACTGAGGTCAAATGTTTCATTTGATAAACACAAAGATCTCCCTAAAGTAATATAGATCATTGTTTATAGGTCTCAGTACTGGTCTTGTAAACTTGGGGAGTTGTTGTCTGAACGTGGTCTTGAAAAGTAAGACCTATACTAGTATATTTATATATCTGGGTGTTGCACTAATTGCTCAACACTTACACAAATTTGCCTGGAGCAGAATTTGTTGATTATGTAACTTGACATTTTCTTTGACATTTGATTAAACATGATGAAAAACTCAGGTCCCTGGTCAACTTTTTTTCATTTTTTTTTCTTGTAATTGGTATAGAATTAAGCCTGGGGACATCAGAATCAGATTTTTTGTCATGGTATATATTAATTTTGCATTGGTTTGAACCCTTTTCATGGTTTTGGTCTAAGTCTTGGACCTCCTTGTTTTAGTCTTGGGCTTGGTCTTGGAAAATTGGTCTGCATCATTTAAAGTTACAATATCACTCTCTCTCTCTCTCATGTTTGTATGTATATATACACATATCTAATTAAAAATATATGGTTATGTATTCATATTGATGTAAATTAATACCAGGAAGAGAAGATATAAAACAAAACATTTGGTCACACTATGTGCTCATTGTTAAGCTGTGAGTCATTTGCTAACACAAAGAGTAACTGATTCAACTATGGTTATTACAGCTCAACTTAGGCTGTTTCATAGAAAATAGCAATATAACTAAGTATATGCATGTATGATAATATATCTGTCCATGAATACTTGACTCAATCTAGAAGTCCCCAGTCAACATGCAATTTTTGAGTTTTGAAAAAAACTATGAGGTCAAATGAGAGAAAGTTAGAGAAAGGAAATATTTATATATATGCAATACAAGCTGCCATGCCAGTTTTGTAGTTGAACCAACATTTTCAAATGGTGATATTAAAAAAAAAAACAAATTATTGCCTTTCTCATATGCAAGGATTTTATATAAGTTGTTAGAAAGTTGAACTACAACTGAGCACCATGGCCCATGGGTCTCTTCTTTTACATCAAGAATACCATGCATAGTGCTTTGGTTTTCTACTAATTGAAATAACTGAAATATTACTAACCACCATACAAAACATATTCAATATAAATATACAGGTAAAATAAAAATATATACATATATACACAAACCCATTAAATAAGTACATTCTAAAAAAAAAACTTTTGCAGTGAAATCAGTTTCAAACACAATATTCTCAAATAGAATAAAATACTAAAATTGTCATTCTTTGTTGCTAAAGACAGGGCATGCATGTGACTAGATGAAAAATGTAGCAAAAATAACTATCCTCTGAATTATAATTCTGGTGTAATAATAACTATCATTTATTTTTTCACTCGTTACTGTGCAGAGTGGTAGAGTGACAAAAATACAAGGAAGGTACTGATTATAATAGACAAGTGTCATTACATGTTATAATATCTGGTGCTTCTCCTGTGACATTTCCCTGACAGATATACATACTGTTTAAATACAGATGAAACACTTAAATGTGTACCAACTTCAATGTGTACCTCCTGTTTCTGAGATATAAGAAACTAACTGAAGCCTGACTTTATTTTTTCTTTTCAATCCTGATGTGTTTATATATATACATGTATGTTTTTGTATACAAACACACACACACACATTCATACATACATATATGTATATGTTCAAAACCAGCTTCATAATTGCTTGTAGTCATGATAAGGGTCAAGGTCATCACATTAAGGGTCAAGGTCATTACATCAAACTATCAGTCATTAATACAAGCTATTCTTGAGACAAGGTTTGTGCAATGTGATCATATCTATTTTTGTCTTGACAAATGTGGTTATAATATAATATATTCCACTGAAACTCCATTCTGTCTCATGGAATTCTCTGGAACACCTTTCATACGCCCAGGCCAAGTCTGTGGTAAGGTGTATAAAGGGGCCCATTCTATTATCTGACATCTTTTTTAACTAAGGATTTTCCTTTCAACTTTTCATGAAAATAGGCAAGAAAATAACAATCCCACCACACAGGGTCTGTTTGTTATGTTTATATCCATGTATTTATAACATGTGGCCATGATGTGGGGATGCCTACATAATCTTAACAATAAACAGGTACATTTTGCCATTGGTGTTTTGCAACTGTTAACCTTTCAAATTCCACAAATGTAACCAACCTCCTTAACTTACATGATTTTTTTATTTGTCAACACTGGCACACATGAGCTATGTTTATAAACAACTTGTAGGTAAACAAGTTCATATATCGATCACAGAGGCGTTATAAGAACTTGCCTTAAACGGTGTTCATTAACTAGTAACCAGAGTAAGCCTAGAATCACAACAATTCTACAGAAAACATTGGTGAAAAGCTGGCTTTTAATACACAAATACATGCTTATTCTGAATAAAAGCTGCAGCTTGTATTTATGATGAAAACTATATTTTAACTAAAATTTAACAGGTAATGTGTCAATCACTGCTTGAGAAGCCATGACAGAAAATGAATATTTGACAATCAGTTGACACTTGTCTCTGACATTAGTGTTTTAAACACAGTTTCTTGGTGTCACTCAGGATATCTGTTCAAGTTAATGTGCTGTGGGCTTTAAAAATCAATGCTAAAATATTTACCACAGATAGACATCTTTATCAGTGAAAATACAATGTGCTTCTTGCATTTTGGTGAAAAATATCACTCTGACACATGGTCAGCCACACATATGTATTAATGATAGGGTGTTTGCGTATCCAAGCTGACACCCATTCACATCTATTAGAGGCTGCCTTCATTCTGGTGGGCAGTGCCAACCTGTGATGCATTTATATGACTGGTGATTTATTTATATCCTGTTTTAAATCTGCACACACCAATGTTTGATCAGGATCAAGTAAATATTCCAGATCTGTTGACAAGAAAGTTGGCATGCTCTCTACAAGTGCATCTTACATTTTTATGCATAATAGATATGTACACCCTGTATAAGGGTCATGCTGTACATACATATGGGTTTCTGGCTTCACTCTCAAAGAGTAAGATGATCATGCAATATAACAGAAATGATATTATGCTGAAATTAGAAAAGGACTCAGAGAGCACAGACCTCCGCCAAGGCAGCTCATGATCCCCGTATGGCATTGTCAGAAAGGCAGCATTTCCTGAAAAAATTCCTGAAAATATCCTGAAAGTTTCATCAAAGTCTGTTTTGAAAAAACTTTTTGAAAAATGTTGCTAACAGACAGATAAACAAACCAACATGGGCAAAAACATAATCCCCCCTATTGGCGAAGGTAATAAAAATGAGCTTTCACAAACACAACAGAACAACAACTATTTTCCTGCTTCAAACAGAAGCTTCACAGAATAAAGTATAAACCATATACAAAGACCATAAAATAATCTAAAATGTATAGCATAATTATGTGCCCACAGCAGCCTTTTCTATTTGTATGGAGACAGATATAAATACACTGGACACTGAACCATGAACATCAGAAAGTAAGCCATCCCATAATATACTGTGGTTGCCTTTTTATTCGCTACTGTGAAATAATCACAAATTTGAAACCCTTAAGAATAAGATATCCCATCAGCTTAGATGAAGAAGACGGATTAATTCATCTGCGGAAAAGGATCAGTTATAACACCTTTGGAAACAACCTAATTTGCTGTGCATGGTATGGAAACTGGCCTGCATATGCAGGCATTAATTATTTTAAATATAATAATGGAACCAGAAGGAGTTACAGGATTTATTCTAAATTTAAAATAAATACAAATACTGCTGTATTTAAATTTATATGTTCTGGTGGAATTGTCAAAATGAAACCCTTGCAAAATGTTCAAAATGAAGAAATTACAAAATTTCAGCCTCGTGAATATAAACCCAAACACAGACACTGAATGATGATTATCATCATCATGTGGCAGTAATAGGATATAATCTTATTATTCTTCTGACGAGGTATTATGTGTTTGCTCTGGTAATTTAGTTTGTCTGGAAGCAACTTTACTCAGAAAGTTGTGAATGTATTTTGATGAAATTTTGTGAAATGTTAGGGTGACACAAAAAGAACCTATTAAAGTTTGAGGTAATCTGGAGCATCATTATATGTTTTATTCAAATAGTTTTTTGTCATTATAATTTTTGTTATCATTATGATTTCTCGATCCTCGGTCAAGCCAGAGCCATTCACAGGTATTAGGGACTGCCTCTGTTCTAGCTCCAACCTGTGATACACAGGTGGAGTATGTGAACCATGACACACATTTTTCATGTAGCATCCATCAAAGTTTGAATAGGATCCTGGTGGATGTATAAATGTAGTCTCTGACCACTTTTTCTAAAATTAAATTTTGTCACATTTGCTCAGGTGACAAATCACAAATGTCTCCTAGTGAATATAAATGATTCTTCACCATACCTCACAATGCAACATTATAGTACTTCTTGTTTTAAAACAGGCAGATATTTAACATATATATATGAGCCTGCACATTATCCTATGACACTTATCAGGACACTCAAATTATGATCAAACTCATGCATACATATCTCACTGTATATAAACATGATACATGACAGTTTTTAAGGTACATTTCATTCAGTTATTGCAGCCTAAATTGCAAGCAGGCCAGGCAACCCTCTGCAAGAAGGAAGCCCAATGGTCCCCATTTGTTAGATCAAGGAGATTATAAGAGATGGAGTGTTGACTCAGTCACAGACTGTGTTGAATCTTTCATGTGACATCTGAGGGCTTGAAGGGCATCATTGAGTTAACACTCCATCTCATATAACCTCCTTCATTTTAACTACATTTGTGGAGGTGTGTATCACATTGAAAGTAGCACCACGTCACAGGGTGTGTCAGTACCCTGTGCTCACCATGTGCTACCTTCGGGTTTTCTTATAGTATCGTAATTTGAATTCCTCAGCGTCACTTTCATCAGGACTACTATCAGTCGAAGATAAGAACATACTGTTAGTCGGCAGCTGAATCAGCTTGTGTCGTCCGTCTGGAGATTTCTTGCGTGCACCTCTAAATGGACCAAGGTACACACAGAGTAATGATATGTTGAGGATGATGCTGACAGAGGCAATGATGGCCAGAACCACAATGCAGATCAGCCAGGATCTGAAAGAAAACAAAAAGTCATTACTGAAACTTGATTTTATAAAAAATCATACAATGATTTATATCATATTTTTAGAAGCAATTATCAGTGGATAAATTAGATTGACAGTCCCACTCTGTGCACACTGATATGAATTACATGTGACTCTGTTTTTTTATTGTAGATAAAAGGAATCATTTCAACAAAATCCACTGTGATATCCATATGCACCAAAGGCACTGGTAATTATGTAGTGAAGAATTATGTACAGTAGCTAATTAAAATAAGTGGGATTATAACTATTTTAAGGCATAGGCAAATGCACATGGATGTTTCATGAAAAACAACTGAAACTAGAATACGGGTAGTCGACAAGCAACTACTTGTATCCGCCTAAATCAGAGTGGAACGGGTGAAGTGAGGCATGGATTGAGTGGCAAGGGGAAATAGAGTGAAGTGTTGCATATTAGCATGGATGTCTGCAGCCAAAATGTGTATGCAGGTTAATTGTGCCACCTACCACAAAATCCAGAAAGCTGTCCAAGTTGTATACATATGCAAAATTTAAGGCAGATAAGTCAAACCACTACATGTATATGAGTGATTTTTGCCCTTGGCAGACAAACAGATGGACGCTGTGCAAAAAAAGGTTGCAGGTGGTGCCACCAGTTTAGTGTATGATAAAGAGCTATGTGAGAACTATACACATGCAAAACTTTGGCCCAATCGGTCAAACGATTCCCTTGTATCCGCCTAAATCAGAGTGGAACGGGTGAAGTGAGGCATGGATTGAGTGGCAAGGGGAAATAGAGTGAAGTGTTGCATATTAGCATGGATGTCTGCAGCCAAATTGTGTATATAGGTTGTGCCACCTACCACAAAATCCAGAAAGCCGTCCAAGTTGTATACATATGCAAAATTTAAGGCAGACAAGTCAAACCACTACATGTATATGAGTGATTTTTGCCCTTGGCAGACAAACAGATTGGACGTTGTGCAAAAAAGGGTTGCAGGTGGCGCCACCAGTTTAGCGTATGATAAAGAGCTATGAGGGAACTATACACATGCAAAACTTTGGCCCAATCCGTCAAACGGTTCCCAAGATATGAGCTTGGATATCTGCTGCATAAACTAGAATGCAGGTGGCGCCACCTGTCATAAAATCAAGAGAGCTGTCGGGGATGTATAAATTTGCAAAATTTTAGGCAGATATGTCAAACCACTGTCGAGATATGAGTGATTTTATCCCATGGCAGACAAACAGACGGGAGCTGTGCAAAAATGGCTGCAGGTGGCGCCACCAGTTTTGTGTATGATAAAGAGCTATGTGAGATTTATACACATGCAAAATTTTGGCCTAATCGGTCAAACGGTTCCCGAGATATGAGCTTGGATGTCTGCAGCGTAAACTTGATTGTAGGTGGCACCACCTGTCATAAAGTCAGAAAAGCTATCCAGGATGTATAAGCATGCCGAATTTCAGGTGAATTAGTCAAACCACTGCAAAGATATGAGTGATTTTAACCCAAGGCAGACAAACAGATGGACACTGTGCAAACATGGTTACAGGTGGCGCCACCATTTTTGTGTATGTTATAAAGCAATCCAAGGGCTACATTTGTATAAATTTTATTTCCTGATTGGTCAATCGGTTCCCGAGATATGAGGGTTTATGTGTGGAAACAGACGCACAAATGGACGCTGGATAGAGGGGAAAGGTCAGAGGTCAACACAAATTTGTTAGGCACTAGTTCACATGTGACTCGATAATTGGTGTCAGTTTCAGAAATATCGGTCCATTTTTCTCAGAGGAGCTCTCTGGAAACAAACGTGGCTGCGGCGAAGAACCCAGTCAAAAACATAGTATCTGCAAAACTTCGTTTTGGAGGATACAAAAATACAGGTGGCTCCACCAGTCTGCAGGGTTTTGTAAAATTCCACCCAGCGGTTACAGAGGAGTTCTCCTACGCGGAGGCGGCGTGCAGCTGAAAACATAGTATCCACAAAACTCTGTTTTGGCGGATACAATAAGAAATATTGGGTTGGCATGCATATGTACCATGCAAACCAATTTTTTCCTATAGATTGTGACAGATTTTGATTTTCAGAGTTGACAGATGAGACAAGTAATTGTGGCCATCCTACAATCCCTAACTGGAGCACATTTGATTTGTATAGAAATGTCTTATGGCAGAAGTGTGTTTGTCCAAGCTGCTCTTGCAGGCAATAAATGAATCAAACTTGGATGAAATAAGACAATATTAACCAAAATTACCAGCTGCAGCTATGGAAGCAAATGTGACAGAAGGAAAGGCACACAAAATGGACAAAACAATGCCTCCCATTTTAACATCAGAAGCAGAAGGCAATTAAATGTCAGTATTGTCAATCATAAATGACTTCCTCATACAAGAACCTTTGATCACCTGACACCCTTGTTCTTAGGCAAAGAATTTGCTTAAATGACCTGGCAGCTTATATATGAGATCATACTGTATATTCAATAGATATAAATTACTCTGATACAGTCATACCTGAGCTGGTCAGACTGGTCCGGCACCAGGTGGTTTTGCTCAATCAGCCTGTCAGCGATGCATCTGCCAGCTGGAACAAAGTCATAAGCACAGTACAGGTGAGAATTTAAACTACTCTTAATATTATGTTTAATTTATCTTGTGTACATAGTAGACTGATAATTTATCTGCCAAGTAATGACTTGGGTACTGTGAAGAAAATACAATTTTTAAAGTAACATGTTTTTCACATTAAGAGTTGTATTTTTTTATTATTATTATTATTATTATTAACCTTGAGTGATGCCAGGGTTATTGTTTTCACTCAATTCAAAATATCTGAAAATCAGTATTACAGATGTTATTGCAATTTATCATACAGGTTAGCAATGTGAAATCTCCATGGATTAAATTTTGGTGTAAATCCAAATGTTAATAACCCTGGAATGAGTGTTTTATTGGTCTTCATTGCATATTTTTTTAACACTAGGATGTAGCATGTGACCATATGGCCATCTCTGGAGTGCACAAAGTACAATGATGTCACCCCAGGTGCCATTTCCCTGAATTTTGTCAGTAAATCAATGTAAGTAGGCCATGGTTATTTTTTGTGTTTATAGCCACGGGCAGCAATACCAGGATGTCTAATTGTGTTTTTCAAATTATTTTTAGTAAAAAATTTCCAAGGGTAACACTGGTTTGCATTAACATTCCAAGGCACCAACTTTGAACACGATCTTCGGTGCAGGGTTTCAGTCCTTATATCATTATTATCGGTAGCATTTGTATGCCCAGAGGCAAAGATATTATGTTTTCTACTTGGTACACTGATAGCTCGTCTTTTAGCAATTTTAAGCAAGAATGTATTCACAGACCTGATAATTTTGCTGGAGGTGTTAGAGTATTACCCAAGGAACAATCATCACATTTCTTTAAGCTATCTGGAACACTATAATAAATTTTTTTATTCAAATTATAATATTGCACTGTAACACAGAAGAATTTCTTAATCCTTGATTAGAGCCATCCATTCATAGGTATTAGGGACAGCATTTCTACCACTCACCAGGTTAACCTGTATTACTGAGGCATAATTGTGTATACAACTCATGAAAGTCTGATGAGGAGATTCCAGAGAGGCCATGTTGGTTCTGAATATACAATCAAGTTAATATTATTTTTATTTTTATAATTAACTTGTGATGATGAAAAATATAGGTAAAATACCATAGTAACAAGAGAATCTCAGACTGCTGTAAATTCTGTTATGCTGACTGTCTGGAATAATTTACGTTGGAAAAAATTATTTAGCTCACCAATATACTCCGGCACATCCAACAATGCTGTCAAGTTACAGTCCCCTGTTACATGGTGACAGCCACAGAATTCTCCACAGTAACAGTGCTTTCGACAATTATATCCATATGTGCCTATTGGACATCCTATAAGAAAACAAATATATATGTAACTGAATTAACTAATTACCATAGTGAAACTAGAAAAGATATATGCCTGACTTTGTTCAAACTTAAAAAGGAAAGTGGTCTTGCATTAAAAATTAAATCACAGGTGTAGCCACTAATCTAATTCAATTGATAAAGCTCTGCATGATGAACAAGTATGGCAAATTTCAATATAATCCATGCTAACTGAGTTAGCCACTGAAAATAAAACATACCATATATACAGTTATCTATTTTCCAGTTCCACAGAGATTTCCCCAGGACCTACATGAATGTTAAACAAGGACTTTTAAGTTTAACAGTTATGATTTGTGCCTTGCTAAGAGTCTTGCTGTACAACCAGACACTCAGACAACAGAAAAGACACATGACTGAAAGTAAGCTGTGCTAAAAGTGTAATAATTACCGATTAAACATAGAGTTAGTTCTTTTGACAACAGCTTTAACAAAATAAGAATTTCATGATCCTAAGAAAAATAAAGAATTAATAAAATAATATTGGTAATACTACATGATATTTACTCACTTTTATCACAGAATCTTCCTGAGTAACCAGGGTTACAGTGGCAGTCCCCACTGATAGCTGAACACCCGTCACTGTTACTCAGGTTACACTCACACAGCTGTGAGCAGTTGGCACCCCACCATCCAGCTGTGCAGGTGGATGAGCAGCTGGGAGGAGCCCAGCCAATATCACATGAACAGCCACCTGCAAAAAAAAAAACATATATTCAGCCATCTGTAAATAACCCGTCATGGATACAGCCATCTGTAAATAACCATCATAGCTACAGCCATCAGTAAATAAAAATTTATAGTCACCTGCAAATAAACATATACAGAGGTTGGCTATATATTCATGGGGTAAAAATTTCCCATTTTTTAACTCTTCAGTGTGTCATGAAGGTTCCATTTTTGTGATCTCATAATACAAAAGACCTATACACAGTGAATAATCATTTTAAATGTGAATTAATTATATCAAATATTATGTGCACAAAATCTTATAAAACTTAAATTTCAGTATGTCTAACTGTATAACACATGAGTTAGGTAACATATAGATAGAAATTTAACTGAATGTTATAAATATAATTATATATCTGGATTCACCCATTTTTTTTTCTAATTTTCAAGGTCCCTTCAAGGTGTTTCTTTTTATTTACTACTGATTTCAAGCATGGTCAGTCTAGTTAAGAAAAAATGGTGAAACCTTTGTTGACAAGTACATGCAATGCTTACCTTGCTTGGTCTGTCATAAAAGTACAAGAGCACCCAAAATGGTGCATAATAAGCCTGTTGCATATTTTGTAACCTCTGTCCTCAGTAAATAAGCATGAATATGCTGAGAATGTAATTCAGGAGGGAAATTGTATTGGTTATTACTCATGAGTTATATGAAAATCCATCCGATTTTTGGTAAATCAGGGTGGTGCCAACCGTGTGGTCACCTCTGACCTGATTAAATATGTGTCAAAATAGAACTTAGATGAGATATTATATTGATTAACATTTATATTGAGTTTTGTCCAAATCCATAGGATTTTTGGTTAGTCACCACGGTGCCTCCAAAGTGCCGTGATCTCTGACCTCAACAAATATGCATGGATTTTGCTGGAAATTGAACTAGGGTGTGATATTTTATTCAACACCATAAAGTTGCCTAGTGACCTATGACCTTATCAAATATGCTTGGATTTTGACCATAATCAAACTCGGGTGAGATAATCTATTGGTAAGTAGTTATGGTGAGTTTTGTGAAAATTCATCAAAGCCAAAGTAAAGTTATCTCAGCAACACTAAAGTTAAACAGAATGGACAGATGGATGGACTGATGGAAGGTCGGCATACCATTGTACTTTCATCATCAACAGGCAAATAAAATTCAAGGTCTGCTAAAAAGAATTTTCAAAATTAGCTAAATTCAAACAATTTTTAAGCCTTGCATGTACCTTAAAATTTCAAGGATCTTCGATGATTTTTCAGGTGGTGCAAACCCTTTACATTTATCAAAGATTCCATTATTTACCTGAATGGCATTTCCCATGACCACTGCAGTTGGATGTTCCACAATGTAACCTATCACAGGCAGGACCAGCCCAGTAGTCATGGCAGTGGCAGTAACCAAGGATACAATCACCATGGCCACTACAGTTGTTGAGTTGACAAGTTGGCTCATGTACACATATCACAGATGTCACCTTTCTGGCACAGCCATAGGTAATATTGCCAGACTTGCTGCAAGAAAAAAAACACGATTGTTTTTCATTTATCTTACCATGGCACATACTACTACATGTATTAACATCAACTAAAGAACTGAGTGATTAGTTACTTGTGACTCCCTTATGTAAAAGTTTCTACCCTGAACAACATCATATATCGAGAACATAATTTTTCAATATTAATTTATACCTTTTTATTTGTATCATATTTTCAAGGCTCATAACTTAAAAATGTTTCTATGAGTGACTACAGGTGACTTCTTAATATCTCTCTCTCTTTCTCTCTCTCTTGTTCCTCTTCTCTCTCATTCATTCTCTTTGTCTAAAAACATCTCTCAAATCCGCACCCCTCCTCACAATTCTTATGCTGAACCTTTATAAATCCCTACCAAAGAAAACAATAAACCATGTAATCATGATATTTTAACTCACTAGTATTAGTCGCCACCAATTTGAATCAGTGTTCCAAGATATCAGGAGCAAAGTATTTAAGTCCCAGTATGTACTACATCTCAGAAACCCCATAGACATTGAGTAAAGTGACTTTTTCCATATGTAATATTCTGGATGGTCAATTATTAGCTCTTGTTCCCCGATTATTGATGAAATTTATTACCATATATCAGAAGGGTAGTTGATGAGTGTATCATTGGAGACTAAGGTTGATGAGCCACCTCCGTCTAAATTGATGGCATTGACAATGCCCCAGGATATCAGCATGTCAGCTAGCTCTGGTAAACTCATACTGAAACATGAATAAAAAAGAGATTTTAAGGAGAAAGATATTGTCCTGCAATTGTTACCAATGAATCAAGTAAACTGCAGAAGCTACAGCTACACTGAAAAGAAATTCAATTTCTTATCTAGTGAAGAAGAATTGCATACATGTTCAGGTAACTAAGGCATATATGTAAGTCATGACACTATTTATCAGAGTAGACTGACATATAAACATAACAAAATAAAACTAGAATACGGGTAGTCGACAAGCGACTATGTGTATCCGCCAAAATCGGTGAAGTAAGGCATGGATTGAGTTACATGTGTTAAATATTAGAATGGATCTCTGCCACATAAACATGATTGTAGGTGGCACCACCTGTTATTTGAAACTATCCAAGATATATACACAAGCAAAATTTCATGTGGAAAAGTCAAACCACTGTAGAGATATGAGTGATTTTATCCCACAGCAGACAAACAGATGGACGCTGTGCAAAAATGGCTGCAGGTTGCACCACCATTTTTGTGTATGTTTTAAAGCTATCCAAGGGCTACATTTGTGTAAAAAAATTTTCCTGATTGGTTGAATGAGTCCGGAGATATAAGCATGGATGTCTACAGCATGATTGTGAATGTAGGTGGCATCACCTGTCATAAAATCAAGAAAGCTATGCGGGATGTATAAGCATGCTGAATTTCAGGTAATTTGGTCAAACCACTGCAGGGATATGAGTGATTTTAACCAAAGGCAGACAAACAGATGGATGCTGTGTAAAAATGGCTGCAGTTGACGCCACCATTTTGGTGAATGTTATAAAGCTATCCAAGGTCTATATTTGTGTACATTTTTTTTCCTGATTGGTCAAACGGTTCCCGAGATATGAACTTGGATGTCTGCAGCGTTAACGTGAATGTAGGTGGCGCCACCTGTCATAAAATCTAGAAAGCTATCTAGGATGTATACGCATGCCGAATTTTAGGTGAATTAGTCAAACCACTGCAGAGATATGAGTGATTTTAACCCCAGGCAGATGAACAGATGGACACTGTGCAAACATGGTTGCAGGTGGCGCCGCGTTTTGTTGTGTATGTTATAAAGCTATCCCAGGGCTACATTTGTGTAAAATTTTTTTCCAGATCGGTCAACCGGTTCCCGAGATATATGGGTTTATGTGTGGAGCGTTAACGTGAATGTAGGTGGCGCCACCTGTCATAAAATCGAGAAAGCTATCTAGGATGTATACGCATGCCGATTTTTAGGTGAATTAGTCAAACCACTGCAGAGATATGAGTGATTTTAACCCCAGGCAGATGAACAAATGGACACTGTGCAAACATGGTTGCAGGTGGCGCCACCTTTTGTTGTGTATGTTATAAAACATTCCCAGGGCTACATTTGTGTAAAAAAATTTTCCGGATCGGTCAAACGGTTCCCGAGATATAAGGGTTTATGTGTGGAGCATTAACGTGAATGTAGGTGGCGCCACCTGTCATAAAATCAAGAAAGCTATCAAGGATGTATACACATGCCGAATTTTAGGTGAATTAGTCAAACCACTGCAGAGATATGAGTGATTTTAACCCCAGGCAGATGAACAGATGGACACTGTGCAAACATGGTTGCAGGTGGCGCCACCTTTTGTTGTGTATGTTATAAAGCTATCTCAGGGCTACATTTGTGTAAAAAAATTTTCCGGATCGGTTAAACGGTTCCCGAGATATATGGGTTTATGTGTGGAGCGTTAACGTGAATGTAGGTGGCGCCACCTGTCATAAAATCGAGAAAGCTATCTAGGATGTATACGCATGCCGAATTTTAGGTGAATTAGTCAAACCACTGCAGAGATATGAGTGATTTTAACCCCAGGCAGATGAACAGATGGACACTGTGCAAACATGGTTGCAGGAAGCGCCACCTTTTGTTGTGTATGTTATAAAGCTATCCCAGGGCTACATTTGTGTAAAAATTTTTTACGGATCGGTCAAACGGTTCCCGAGATATATGGGTTTATGTGTGGAAACAGACGCACAAATGGACGCTGGGCAGAGACAAAAGGTCAGAGGTCAAGGTCACTTGGTTAGGCACCAGTTCACATGTGACCCGATATTTTGTGTAAGTTTCGGAAAAATCTGTCCAGTAGTCTCAGAGGAGTTCTCCGGAAACGAACGCGGCGGCGGCGGCGGAACCCGGTCAAAAACATAGTATCCGCAAAACTTTGTTTTGGCGGATACAATAAGTGACAAAAGCATGTTTGTCTCACAGTATATCAATATCAGTCTTTCTGATATATCAATAATTAAATTATTCAAATTTGAAATTGCTGATGTTGCAAAATATCAAGAGATGTAAACTGAATTGAACACTGTCAATTTATTCCTGCATTTGAACTGTTCTTAACAAGAAAGTTATATTCTGTCATATTTTTTTCACTGGTGATAACTTTGCACACACTTCATGGAGCTCTATATTGAAATTTCCATACATACTGGTGTGGGTAGCTGAGAGTTGATAACACCTACCCAGCCTGGTCTGTTTTCCCCTCCACTTGTACGAGAGCTACTTTGCCTTCAGCATCTGCCCCTATAGCTGTGCGGGCTGAGACAACATCTACAAATCTCTGCAGGCTTCCTGTAATCACACACAAAGTCTCATAGCATCACTTTTTGGCCTCAACAAGGAGGTTATGCATTCATCCCTGTTTATGTCTGTGAGTGTGTGTGTGTGTTTGTGATTATTGAGAAGCTGAGCACTCTGCGCTAAATTATGGAGTTGAACAATTACCAGTTGCTTGAGCATCTGAAAACTCTCTGCATGATATTATGAAGTTCAAAAAATTATCAGCTCCTTCAGCATCTGAACACTGCATTATATTATGAAGTTGAACAATTACCAGTTTCTTATGTATCTGAACACTATGCATTATAGCATGAAGTTTAACAATTACCAGTTTCTTGAGTATCTGAGCACTCTGCTTTCAAACTCTCCTGGATGTAGTTTTCTCCTGCACGTACCAACCAGATGACGCCACCAACGAGCTGTTTGAACTTTCCCGATGTCAGCTCCTCATCAGTCAGGTAACTGAGTGAATAAACACAATAATATGAACATTCTAAACCTTAGTTTAGACATATTAATCATACATACATCATCATTTTACAGGGGCCTATCCTGTTATCTGATTTCTTTTAAGAAAAGGAAATCCTTGAACCTTTCCAAAAAATAGACCATAAATGCTGATCCTGTGGTACACAAGAATTTTATATCCACTTGTTTCTACGATGATCAAACATAGAATAATCAAAACTCATTCAACAAGGACATCTGGCATCAAATAAAATGAATCGAGAGTTTTGCAAAGGGCATTTTGGCAACTGCTGACCTTACACTTCAGCTTCTGCATATATGCTACCAACCAAGTTCAGTTACTGGGACATTCTTTTCATGTTGTCCACATGGGCACATATACCATGTTTACTAACAGCTTTTAGATAAACATTTGTCACATTTGTCATTTGAGAGAGTAAACCAGGATCACAAAAAAAATCTACATATAAGGCAGATGAATAGCTTGCTTTAAACCAGAATGCCAACATCATGGTGCTCATCCAGGACCCAAGCAACTTTAAAGCATGATATTTTCACTGAGTGCATGAAATAAACATTAAATCTGAGAAAGTTGGTATCTCAGGTGGTCCTGTCTGTAGGTTCAAAATTCTGTGTACAACTTCTAAAGGCCACACCAGGCCTTATCAGATTAAACCAAAAGAATCAAAACCACTGAAAAATTAAAATAGAAAAAAGCACTTTGCGATTATGAAAAATGTTTGCAAAAAATTTGCATTGTTAATGATTGCCTATCTGATAAAACAAGCAGAAGCAAAATACAGAAGAGCGCCGTTTTTCTGAAAGCATCGGAGGACAAGCTTTTCTTTCGGAAAAACAAATTTTCGGAAATTTGGATGAGGGTCCAGGGCCAATTTTGTATGACAGTTAATGATTAACTTAAGGCTATATTAATGAGGAAACATCGTGTTTCTTTTCGACCCATGTAATTTACGACTGAAACTTATAAAAATATTGGCAAAGTTTCATAGGTAAAGCCATTTTTAACTTGTTTATAGGATACTTGTGTGCCATTTTTACCAACAAATTCATGGGAGGGAATGATCAAATGACATCGCCATTACTGTAGCTCAGTTAGTTTCTTTAACAGCCCCCAGGGCTGTGCGGTACATGCAAAATGCAGTACGTTTTCTTTGACTCCATATCTCTGGCAAGTGACAGCAAGACAGTCATGTTCGATTGGTGTTCTTCTTGACAGAAAATAAGATGAATAACGACAAGTTTTTAGTAAATGACACAATTGCTTGCTCGGAGTGAATTGTATGGCCAGACCCATTTGCTATGGCCTTGCATCTAAACCAATTTGAACACAAGCGATTTCCGGTTCCCCATTTTATATTTGGGAAAAACAAATTTTCCGAAATTTGGCATTCTGAAAAATGGCGCTTTACTGTAGGCCCAGAAATAAATGAGGAGAAGCAGTACGCAAATTGTGGACTGATCAAGGGTGGACAGACACTGATGCCATATTGCCATGGCATAATATTCTCCAGCCATAGGTATAAAATGTATAATCAATGTCTTCTTTGGTTGGCTTCATATTGAAATTTATGTTGTTTCTTTTTATGCATTTTGTAAGGGTTCCTTTTTCAAGGTCTTACATAAACATTTTGCTTAACAGAAAATATTGGGCTGATCATGATTCAAACCCATTTTGGTGGCACACATGTCTAGCGTACCAACCACCTACATAGAGTAGCATGCCTTACCAGCCAGACAGTTCAGCCCACTTTCATGTGCACCCCATAACAAAGGTTTCACCAGACACCTATTGTAAAGCTCTACTTGCTAAACTATTATGGGCTGATCTCAACTCCATGCACAGAGTAGGTTTCTGATGAGTAGGTTGACTTCCTGTCAAGTTAGGTGAGATGACTGATGTGGTTACTGTATGAATGCTCTGATATGGTAAAGGGGTGTCTTATTCACAGTGTTTTCTGCTTTTTATTTCAATTTCAACCCCATCCTAAAAATCTCAAAATTGCATCCCTTGGAAATATAGAACCAATCACAATCTGTGTAATGTGGGTTTTATGTACCATACTAACAAGACACTTATCCTATCTGTGCATACTGTGGTTAGCTTTATATACATGAGACTGAAATTTCACGATCTTTTTAATGAATTTTGAATGTTATATGATGAATTTATTTTTATTTTGTGATTGCACTCAAACCTATATCGTCCAAGTCAGTATATCCTATAAAATAAGAAAGAATCCCACAATATCCCACTCATTTCTGTAACACTCATTTTTTAAAGAGCCCCCATGAGTGCATTGCACTCGTGACACAAATACAACTTAGTTTTGCACCCATGACGCATGAAAGGTCCATGGAGACATAATATCTACCTGACATAATTGTATGAAAGTTATAAACTAGCCATGTCATGCTGGGTCTGAAATGTCTGCTTTGTCCTACAGCGCTTATTTTTGTTTTTTCAAGCACATATACAGACCCAGTTTAAATATGACAAAATAGCCACACAAAATGGCAAACTTTATGGTAAATGCCAATGATCCTGTCTTAAACCCGGTTCTGTTTTTAGCATACATGTTTCAAAGTTAAGACAAATATGTCAGATATATGGTTTTCTAGCGGAGTTGAATAAAAATAAGACACCTTTGATAGGTATGCTTAATTCTCACTACAAGTCATGAATGATCTTTTTGAAGAATAACCAGTTACAGTTGATATATATCCTCTGGCATAAAACTATGTTTAACAACATTTAAGATATGTTGTTTAACTAACCATATCTCTAGAGGTGTGTAAGCTTAATTGATAAGCATCACCCACAATTGTTCATCTTATGGTTTATTTGATTGGATATCATATTCCTTATGGTTTCATATTTGCATATGTTTTGCATTCATGAATATCGTTAAATTAAAACCCTCGCAAATAAGGAGGCAACCACTGAACCACAGTATTTGTCCTTTAATGCAATGCTAAGAAATGTCTTCAGATTTAAAACTCACATTACCCAAAAGTAGTTTAAGAAAATATTATTCAACAGAGCAATTAATGAGATATAAACTGTAGAATTTACTTACCCAAAATAAAGCTGGTTATCTTGGGTAATCCCAAAGTGAGCATTTTGTATCCCTCCATTGTCATTTGCTATATGACCATCTGTTACAAGATTTCCTGTGAAACAAAAAAATTCAAATTTCTGACTTCAAATGAAAATATCCATGTGGTAGGTTAAGTTTTAATGAAAGTCTTACATTTACATAAAAATTAAAGCAGAAGAGGACTTTATATTTCCTGTGCATTGTATTTTTAAATTTGTGTTGTCTAAGTAACAATATAAATGGCAGAAGAAAACTTGAAATCGCTGGAAAATGTTTGCTATACTTTGACATATTAGCCAAATCTAAGACAATTGTAAACTCCCCAGCACAGATGTTGTTAAACTGTATGATAGAAGCAGGAATGGATACATGGACAAGCATACCCATATAGTTAACCGGAAAGAAAATGTACATCAAAGAGCGGCAGACTGGCATATGCGTCAAATTGACTCATGATATTACAGTAACGCAGATTAGGAAGTCACTTGAATTGCGGCTTGTCACAACGGGTAGGCCTTGAACTGGGCAAATTTAAAATTTGCATTTAATGTTAATAAAATGAAAATTCCGTCAGTTCACAAAATATAAGGCCCAAGAGATGATTAAAAGTGTGAATTATTGGGGAAAGACGTTTCACAAAGCACTGGATAAAGGTGTCGCCGATTATCGCTCAACTGACGTCGTTCCATGTACCGGGAAAGCTGACTGAAACGGGATACATACGTATTACAAGTCGCACCCCGACTTTGCTAGAAAATTCTAGTTTCTAGAATTCGATTTCCTAGTACAAGTCGCGACTTCTGCAACGACTTTTACGGTAATAAGCAGGAAAAGTAGGACAAAAGGAGGCAGCGCAAATCTTGCGTTTCAAGAGAAGCTACTGATATTCGCGCTGCCTGCTTTGACCCTTTATGATGCATTTAAAAACCAGATGGTGCACATGGGCCTGTCTGCTTAAAAACTGCTGATGTGACTATCAGCCAACCAAATGAAAGTCAACAAACACTCGACAGGCATTAAGCTCTGCCCAGAAACCACTTGTAGGGCAATTCTCTCTGAGGCTGTGGCCTGTTCAAATGGTCGCCAGGGCAATGAGCTGTCACTCAAAACAAAATGAAGAACATTGGCTTTGTGTATTCCTTGCTTGGCTGGTAAACCAATTTGCTTCCAGCATACGGTCTCATCTGATTGGACCAAAATACAGTGCTCCCCTGTGATGTGGAGATTCAGGATACAAGGTCATAACAAACAGCACTTACGGTATAGGTAGTTGGCCTATAGGTAAAGCGCTGTGTAAAGAGCTTAGACAAAAGTGGGACTGAAACCACAAACTTAATACTTATATTAATTATCCTTTCTCAAGAGGGTACTCAGCAACTCTATTTGCTCTTCCAAAATTAATATTACACTATAATACTTGTTATAAAGCATAATTTCAAAGCGATTCATACCATTTAGAAAATGGATGTTAAAAGGCAAAATAAAAAAAGTTATTTTGTAGAAAAAATGTGAAAAAAAATGAAACTAAAAAAAGGAGGAAATGAAGAATTGCTGGAGAGCCTGTGATTTTGATCATGAGAAGATTATTACTCACCATAACAAGCACCTGTGTGCGTGTTAAACAAACCAGCATTGGCTGCTAGAATACAGTGGTTGGCTTCTGCTGTGTGCTGGACAGTTGACCTGCTGTTATTACTGCAGCCACCTGGTCCAGCAGGTTCAACCACTGACAGTGTCTCTATTGGGTTATTAATAATACTGATGTGTCCCTGCACCTGGCGCTTGTTCCAGTATTCTCCAGCTTGTGTAATAAAATGTCTGGTATTTAGTAGAGGAAGGGACAGATTTTCTGCCAAATATGCAGGCTGTTCTTCACTTGTCACATTGCCAAATTTAATTGGCTGGCACTCTCTGATGACTCGATGGCCGTGCCGTGCTCCATGTTGGAAGCAATATGGGACAAGTATATCCTCTTCTATTAATTCTAAACTGTAGGAAAAATATGAATATAAGCATACTGAGGAAAGTATGACACAACCACATCATGGACTTAACACAAATACAAGCTTTAATTTTTAGTTTCAGATTTCAGACAAATAAAAGATCAGTACAGTATGATGTATGTGCATTATGAAAATGATCCAAAAACTAAAAGGTTAAATTATAACTAGAATCAAATGTAAAAACTTTGAATGTCAAACAATAAAAATTGTCTGATATTTGTTTACCAATGATATCCTGTGTAAGGCAAATAGACTGCTTCACATTAGCCGAAGCAGTTGAGCATGACCAGGTGCAATTCCAGTTTTCCTGAGTATGGACACATCACTGAGATGCTATCTTCATTAATTAATATATATAATTATCACTTGTCAAAAGGACTTGACATTTTCACTTTATCACCTATTGGACCACTTTTTTCTGTGATTCATGCTCAATTTCAGTAAATTTTTGTTATTTCAAGTCAATAATCTGTCAGTTTTGATTAACAGTCTGACCCCTTAGGGGTATACTTGTCTGAAGACATGGCTGAATCATAATACATATTGCACATTTTATGTATATTCCTCGTACACAACAAACAGACAACAAATTAATGCTCTTTGAATTCCGGCCATTTCTGTATCGAATGACCAGTTATATTAAACATTTTAGTATAATTAAGGCAAAATAATTTGTATTCATGAATATATATTAACATGTATATCTGTCCTATCTTAGTAACTACTGGGATACTCATAAGGACCACAAAGTGCTTTATTGTGCTATCCTCATGATCAGTAATCCACTAATATTTATTTTTGTCCTCTTGTATTAGGTTCTTATGTCATGCATACTCTGATAATGTCTGTTTGTATTATGTTTTATGTTTTTTTTATCATGTGATGGATCACTGAAATAGACCAAATATCTAAAATAAACAAATAAAAAAATAAGGAGCGAGTATAGAATCAGGTCTCCGTGGATGAAGTTATGGGTGCATACAGACTGACGTAATGATGTTTAGGATTCATGTAATGGAGAATATAAGAGGCATGTCCATGTCATATCATCAGGCATGTCATGTATGGCTTATCAGCTGCTTATGTTCATTGCTACTAATATGAGATGATCCAGTCAGTTTAAACCGATCTTGGAAATGCAGCTATACTCAAGTCAAAAATAATAATAAAAATAAAATTAACATGCAGATTTGATTTGGGACAGACTATATATCTATCAATATTTTTTTTTTTTTTTTTTACTGGTAATTTAAAATATAAATTATTTTTTTAGTTTCATGAAACTAACGACAGTGAAGCCATTGTCATAACCTTTATACTAATTTGGCGAAGTAAATTAATCACAGATGGCTCATGTGTTCCATGATATCACACTTATCCCCCCCCCCCCCCCGCCCGACCTATTTGTACTTTCATTTCACTTGTTTGCAAACATACGAAGGTTTCAAGCCCGTTTCGCATCTGCAACTGTGTTGACTGTGTCAACAAAAGGAGTCTCGTATATCTTCTGATATATAAACTGACCAAACATATGACTAAGATAAATTCACTGATACCTTGCCAGATTCACCAAGACGGCAAATAAATATAAACACGGAAGACACCTGGACTGTGACGGAACTCCGACACCGCCACTGGAGGCTGCCATCTTCGTCTGTCATGTGACTTACTTGAGGTTTGCTGTTAAAACAAGGAGATATCCGTCAATTTCCTGGAGTACTGTACATCCTACGGCTTGCGCGATAATAATACATTAATACAAAACACTAATACTTTCTTCATGTTGTTAAGTTAAATTGTTATAGTTTCAAGATTTAGAATCGAGGAATTTTCTTAATTAGATCTGGAGTTAATTAGTTCGGTGGAGAATAATTCTGAGAATTTAATTTAATTGTAAAATAAAAACCCAGATTGATAGGAGGTTGTTGATCGTTGTTCAAAACGACCACACCTGTTAGAGGATGGTCCAGAAACTGGGTAACCCTCATAATTTTTCCGGATGTTTCTTAAATCAAGTATCTAACGTATTTCCACTAAAATCCAACTATTAACATATTTTCCCTGCTATGTAGGCCTGCGTACTGCATGTGTGTGTGCGTATACATATAAATATATTATATATACATATTTACTTATTTATGTATCATTTTATGATAATTAAAACGTAATGTATAAAGTACACTGTTTCAACCACCTATTGGCAACTCAGGATAGATAGGTGCATGAGACAAGGAAACCTAGCAATTTTGTGATGTTTACATCCTTTTGTGATGGCGTCTCAGGTAAGAGGGTTCAGACAGGGGGATCTAACAAGTTTGCGATGTTTACATCCTTTTGTGATGGCGTCTCAGGTAAGAGGGTTCAGGCAGGGGGATCTAACAAGTTTGCGATGTTGACATCCTTTTGTGATGGCGTCTTAGGTAAGAGGGTTCAGGCAGGGGGATCTAACAAGTTTGTGATGTTTACATCCTTTTGTGATGGCGTCTCAGGTAAGAGGGTTCAGGCAGGGGGATCTTAAAAGTTTGCGATGTTTACATCCTTTTGTGATGGCGTCTCAGGTAAGAGGGTTCAGGCAGGGGGATCTAACAAGTTTGTGATGTTTACATCCTTTTGTGATGGCGTCTCAGGTAAGAGGGTTCAGGCAGGGGGATCTAACAAGTTTGCGATGTTTATGTCACAGGACAAACTCCGATCCAGTAGAATCGTCCATCCTACTAGGACAAAGTCCGATCGGACTTTCTAATAGGAGAAACTCCGATCAGACTTTCTACTAGTAGGATTGGCAATTCTACTAGGACAAACTCCGATCATAACCTCTGCTAGGACCAACTCCGATCAACCAGAGACCAAAACATAATTAGACTTTCTGCTAGTAAAATCTGCGATTCTACTAGGACAGCCGCTCGTAGTCTCTACTGGGACAAACTCTGATCGTAGTCTCTACTAGGACAAACTCCGATTGTAGTCTCTACAAGGAGAAACTTACCATAATTTACCTAATTTCTGAAACCTGAGATTAAAAATGAATAAAACACAGTAATATTTAACCAAATGTTTTATTTATGTATTTGGAAAAAATAAAGAAAAATAAATACAAGCACATATGGTAAAACACAGTATCCTACGATTATATATTCAAGTCACAGATTTACATCTAAATGTTTCATTCAAACATATTCATACAATTTTATTTGATAAAAAAATTACAAATAAAAGCACAAACACATGTAAGCTCAAACTGTTTATCTACTTGTATATATGTATAATTCCTTAATATTGATCTAAAATATTTCATTCACATCCTGTCTTAAATTCACAGCAAAAAATGTAATATATATATCCACCTGTACTTATGTTTATCAATTTAACCACTGATACAGATTGTAGGTATTTTCAAATAGAACTTTGATTCTCAGAAATACACATTCCTTGGTTAAGTACAATTCATACAAGTTCATATTCTAAAAAATACAAATAAAAGCACAAGCACATATAAGCACAAACTGTTTATCTACTTGTATATATGTAAAATTCCTTGAACATACTTGTACAAACTCAAGTCCTTAGATATGAAAAAAATGGTTGTGTACTCTGCCTAGCTTGGTTCACTGAACATACCTGTACAAGTCCTTAAATCTCAAAACAAGGAAGGCCGCTGACCATATTGACAATTGATAGGCTGAGGCCCAGCTGTCTCATACACCTTGAATTCTACATACTCTATTATACATATTTATCACAATATCTATCACATATATAAATTTCACTATCATTAGTTTTAATTTTCTAACTTCATACAAAAACTTACTTTATACCAGTACATACAGATGACCGATCATCTGCTATAAGGAGCAATCATATATAATACAGCGTAATAACAAGATATCTAGAAGTAGAATACATAAAACAATGAATTAATATAATGGTTTTACAAAAAAAACTTACATGTCAACTATTACCATAAACCAGTGTATAACCCGACATTAAAAACCAAATAAACAACCATTGTCCTGTATATTGTATAAAACAATCATGATATGCTCTAGTCTTTAAGAAAGTCATATTGTGTATAATCATAAATAAAACATTTGGTTACCATATAACTGTGTTTAATTATTCATAATCTCAGGTTTCAGAAATTAGACCATTATCGTAAGTTTGTCCTAGTAGAGACTACAATTGTAGTTTGTCCTAGTAGAAGCTCTGTCCAACAAGTACATTTATATATGATTGGAGTTTGTCCTAGTAGAGACCACGATCGGAGTTTGTCCTATAGTAGAATCACCGATTCTACTAGTAGAAAGTCTAATTATGTTGTGGTCTCTGGTTGATCGGAGTTTGTCCTAGTAGAGGCTATGATCGGAGTTTGTCCTAGTAGAATCGCCGATCCTGCTAGTAGAAAGTCTGATCGGAGTTTCTCCTAGTAGAAAGTCTGATCGGACTTTGTCCTAGTAGGATCGACGATTCTACTGGATCGGAGTTTGTCCTGTGACATTTACATATCCTTTTGTGATGGCGTCTCACGGCAAAGGGGTCAGATATGGGGACCTGACAAGTCTGTGATGTTCACCTCCATATGTGGTGCATGGCATCTTAATATACAGGGGTCAGCCAGGGGCAGCTTAAAAGTCTGTAATCTTTACACCCATGTGTGATGGCAAATCAGGATACAGGGGTCAGATAGGAGGATCTTACATATCTCTCTCTTTCTCTCTCCATCCCCCTTCCTAATGACAGGATCATTATCAAGATTAATCTTATAATTTCATATTTTTTTAATACTTGATAAATTTTGTAAAGTCATTATAAAATTAATTTTCAGGTCTTTGGCTCGTGCAATACATATTACAAATTTATGTTTCATGAAACTTAAATTAACTTTGATGTACGGTTTACAATTATCATATTCTTCTAATATGACATATTACTATTGTAATGCAATGTAGTCTTTATATTTAGAGAACACTGTCATGCTAAATTCAATGAGTGTCAACGTACTCAGTCTCAAACATGAAAGATAACAATTCAAGATTTAATTGATACCTCCCGAAAAAAAACACAATATGTCGCTTTTTTTGTCTCATAACATAAATATCACTATATACTAACATGTATTTTGTAATTATATAAGGTTATTGCCTCTTGCTTATAAATGCTTTTGATTTAGCTCAGATGTATTTCAGTTATGAATGTCTATGTGTTGTATTCAACATTGTATTTATGTGTGTGTAAACTGTTGTATTTAATTTTGTATAATGTTTGTGTAAAATGTTGTAACAATAACAAAAAATATGCATTTAATTCTACACATAAAAACAGGATTGTTAATGACTAGGTGTCTTATTGCCATTATTAAACCTTAAAATGTGTCAATGAGTACTTGCAAGAATCTAATATTTTATCAGATTATTATTTTTAAAATTTAATTAATAATCAGTGATTCATTTTTTAATGTGTATTGATATATTCCCTTTGTTGTTAGCAATATTTCTTTCTATTGTATATATCTGTTCTACATAGAGCTTGTAACTGGTGAAGTTTGGCCTTATTTCTTTACATTTGCACACATGTATATATCTTTTAAATAATAATATAAGCATATTAACAAGAGGGTTATTAGTATTGTTAAAATAATAGATGTTTTACTGAAAAAAATTTCCTGGGATGTGTTTACTTATTAACCAATTTTCTATTTGTGTAAAAAAATTTTGTATTTCCCTGCAATTATAAAACAGATGTATGATTGTTTCTTTCTCTATTTTACAAAATGAACAGAGCACACTACTTGCTTTTCCAATTTTAAATAACAGTGTATTGAGAGTTATAGTCCTGTGAATTAGTTTAAATTGAAATATTCTTAATATTTCTGATATTGTGATGTTTTTAATATTTTTAAATGATTCATATACCTAATCTTGACAGTTGCACTGCATGTCTCTAGTCCATTTATCAATAGTTTTAAAAGGTTCAGTGCAGACATTCATTATTATTTCTTTGTTAACCCTCTGTGTGACTTTCTTAATGTTCATGATTATATCCATATTTGTTTTATCTGGAATGTAATTATGTGTATTATCACATGTTTTAACTAATTTTTTCCAGGTTACCGGAATTGCGTCAATTATACTTAAATACTGCATTTCCCTAATTTTAACCTTTTTTGTCAGTTCTGTAAGTGACAGAAATGTGTATTTTCTATCCTTATTCTTTATAATATCATATAATTTTGTGACACCAGCATTGTACATTTCTTTACTGAATACCGTTTTCTGATCTATTTTTATATGTGAATCATTGAACAACTCTTGACTCAAAATTTCATCAGGGGTGTAAACATTCTTGAAGTTATATTTACACCATGCTTCTAGAACATCTCTCCAAAAAGGTTTACATAAATTATCAAAATGGATTGTGTCACTAGACCTAAGATTACATTTAAATATATAAGAGCCCATTCTTTTAAGTTGTATATTAACTATCTGTCTCCAACCATGTTCTAAAGGACCAGACAGAAAACGTTTAACCCAGACTATTTTTAAAGCTTCGATTTTAGATTTTAAGTGTATCATATCTTAAGTCCTCCTTTTTCAATAGGTGCTATAAGTATGCTTCTTTTAGTGCAAGTGTTCTGCAAGTTATATTATTTAAGTATACAGCTGTAAATTTTAATATGTTTAATCTTATGAATGATATATTAAAGCCATGAGAAGAGGAACTTAAAGCCGTAATTAAAATGTTTTTAATTTGTTATCTCATGAGTTTTTAATTGTGTTGATGTTCTGAATGAAATCCTTTCAAATATATATATATATATATATATATATATATATGTATATAATATATGTATATATTTATATATTATCCTGACTCAAATGACCAGATCCCGATCAGGATTCATATAAGCCCTAGTACCGATTTCTTAATATCAATTTAAGGATTTCCAGTCAAATAAAGTAATCAGTCGACCAGACATCTCTTCGAATTAAAGACGTTAACTCAGTTGGGGCCCAGGTGATAAATCTTTCGATTAATCAAATGAATAGGCTGCATGTTTATTCATTATTTGTTTTTCTGTAAGGCTGGGATTCTGATGAATTCTGGTCTGTCAAAAATGAAAATTTAACTTTGAGTTCTTAAAACGATAACTATTAAAACATTGTGCATATTGAATTTTATGTTATTCAAAAATGTAAAAGAAATGGAAAGTAGAAACAAATACTGTCCCAGTCTCGCGGAGTTGTCAGTGTCCGTTAAAATATTCACAGAAACTGTATGACAGGTCTTAGGAGGTTTCAAGAAAATATATACTATAGTCCATTTCACCACCTGCTGTCCACCTATTTTTTGTAGATGATTTACTTAAAAGTTTATATTTTTCAATATTTTTAAAGTAAACAACATATGGAAGTGACAACCTAATATGGCAGTTAAGAATTTTACAATATATCTCCTGTTCATGTTTCACAACATTTTAATCTCTTTATCATGATCTGGCAGATACTGTGTGTCCCTCCATAAGTAGCCATCTTTGTTTTAGCTGGTTATATTTTTTAGAGTGTTTACATGAGATCATCCAATCAGCTGCTGTCAGTTGAGGCTGTTTTTGCATGTGACCAATGACCTTGACCGCCATAAGTGGGTCTGATATGTTGTAAAATGTAGACTGATTTCTCATATTTTCAGAAAATTCTGTTACTCAAATATGGCATAAGATAGGAATTTAGTTACCTAGTGGAAAATTAGGTTCTGTAATCCTCTCCTCTACACTATATTTGTTTCCCTTGAAATGTACATAATAAAAATTTTCATAGCAAAAAACAGGTGGATATGAGGGGATGAAACGGACTATAGAAGTGTTTTTAGTTAAGATTTGAATAACAGAGTGTGGAACGCCAGTCTCTTTTACAAACATAACATCCAATTTAAAGGTTTTGATTTAAAATTTATGAATAGCAACTCTACTATGGTTTAACTTACAACACTGCATGTAAACGCTCACATTCAGATTTGTTTTATGAAATTAAAACTTAAGTACCTCTTCCCATGGTTTTAGCCAATGAAGGGTATCTCCAGTTTGCTTTTTTTTTCAAGTTTATTTTCCAGATTTTGTGGCGCCATTATAAATAAGTGATATGGGTGCTTTCTTTCTCGAGTAATGCATGGGTCACATAAAGTTTGAATCTTTTTTTAATGAAAAGGACATATATTAAATCTAAATTTATACATAGTTATAATTCAAATGCTACAAGTTTAAGGATACAAAGCAGAAATGTGATGACACTTATTTTTTTATTGGGTTTGTTAACGCTATTAAGACTTTAAAATCTGTGAAATATTTATTTATTTTTTAAATTGTATTTTGAAATGACTGGTTAAAACTCAAATTTAATTTGTAAATTCATTTCGGTAAAATTGAATAAAACACAAACAAATATCTCCATTCCATTTATATGAAATGTATACATTAAAGTTTTTCTCGCGGCCTCAATTTTAAAAGCTGATATATAGCCTGTATATAAACGAACAATTATTTAATTGTAGTAAGTAATTTAAAATTGTGAAATTTAAGGCTTGAAATGAGCCAAATGTTTATAACCAAAATAACTGTAAGGTTTGAAAAAATTAAATGCCTTTTTATATTTTAAACTTTTAATTTTAAGATTTGTATAGGTAAAAAAAAATTGAAATAGAATATTGAAATGAATGTTAATGGATTAATCACATCAAAATTAGGTAGAGTGGTAGCTCTGATTGAATTGAACACCATACTCTTCACATAACAATTTCCAAATATAAACCCTGGAAATTAACCCATTATATTTGTGAGAATATCTGTACCGAGTTTAGTTTATAATATGGTCGATTGCAGGCCTTTTGGACACTTTTCAAGAAGGGTTATATTTTGAAATACCATCTCTATGAATTACTTTAACAGAAACGGCATCAAATCTAATAATGTCGGGTGGTGCAGCAAAACTGAAAGTTCAAGGATTGTCCCAGGACTAAGTGGTATGATTATCATTATGTGCTCTGTGTGCACCCTTGTGTTCGAGCCCAGAGAATCTAGGCATACAAAGCAGCGGTTTTACGGGAGGATGTCTGGGACGACTGCAGTGTATAACCGCTGCGCTAGGAGCAAACTATATCCGCCTGCCCCATGAATTTCGGGTCAGGGTCTTTGTGTGAATAAATGTTGAACGCATCCACCAAGACCATGCAAACAGGGTCCATGTTTTTTACCATACGCCCAACGGGACGCTTACAAACCTCCCAATGTATGGCCCAGTCACTCCTGCATGGGCTATCGTCTTTGTAACTGATGATTCTTGTGGACTAGAGCTCTTCAAACGGATTGATACCTTATGCATTTACATGCCTTAATCATGACTGGGAATAACTGAACAATTTCACTCGATTTAGCATATATAGCATTTACTTCCGCATGAATCATTTCAAGTGTAGATCGGTAATATATACTAAAGATTTGAACGTGTGAAATCTAGAAACCTTATTTTTTAAATACATGTTAAAGTCTTGTTATACTTTTGACATACGAATTAAGTGACTGACTATATAACAAAATGAACTGACTTTAGCAAGATAGTTATAAGCTGCGTTTAAATTTTTGATGGATTTGTTCATTAGGGACCCTCTAAGATGTATGCTACAGGTCCCGAACTTGATTAATCCGGCATGCACAGTACAGATGAGATAATTAGATATTATTTTTTTTCGTATACCGGCTATGAAGCTCTCGCTTCTCGGCATATTTATTATATACATGTAATTCGATTTAAATAACATAAATGGGCGACAATACAGGAGGGGCCGGTATATATTCCCCCACACCTTTTAACAAGGGGGACGGTCAATGTAATCAACTCCCCCCTCGATACTTAGTGGATATTTATAGAATTAGAAATGAAAAATATTTAACATTAGATTTAATAGACTTTGATTCTATTTATGAGTTTACTAGTAAATATTTATATCTAACAGTGATTAAGAATTAATATATACCTTTTTTTGTTAAAACCTCTCACTTAATTGTTATATATATGAAATTTTTCGAGCAGACGATAAGAGGTATATATATATATATATATATATATATATATATATATATATACGATATAAATAAAAGTTTGATTATCCTTCCACGTCTGCCATCCCCAACCCTTGCGAGGCATCATCCTTCCTCCCCCCCCCCCCCCCTTGAAGATAAATTGACGGCACTGATAACGTAACATTTTCAACGCAACTCCCCTCTCTCTAAAAAATACTACACAAACACAATCAATATACTATAAATAGCTTTTAAACGAGTAGTTTATGTAGCTTATTTAGTTTCAGTTAAGGAGCTAAATATAAAGGTGCATGAGAGAGAGAGAGAGAGAGAGAGAGAGAGAGAGAGAGAGAGAGAGAGAAAGAGCATGCATGAGTACATGTAGATAAGGGATATGACATTTTTCTTGTTACACACGTGCAAAAACAGGCCTGAAGCGAAATATCTGACATGTGTAAACGAATATCTGACACGAATTCAATTTCTGTTTTATTTTATGTGTACAACGGCAAACTCTCAAGCGTTGTTCCTGTAACTTAATTCTCTGAGATATATGGGGCATTGGAATTTCAGTCATTTTCATGTATTATGAAAATCAATAACACACACGTTTGCCCTTCCCATGGGGATTGGCCAGGAAGAGTACTGGCTAGTTTAAACACAAAAGTGACAAACGAGAATTCATCAATAAATTTAATTTAATTCTGGTGTGATTGAGGAAATCCCATGCCTGACCTCCTCGATCAGTGCAGGAAATTGATTTTACAGAACGTGCCAGTTACGGAAGTTATTTCCATCTCCTTTGCCCCTTTGACGTATTCTACAGTTTGTAATTTTAATTTGAATATGACGTGATGGGTATATATATGGGAGCGGAGCTGATACACCCCATGTATACGTCTTGCTTTGCCAAGGGCTCCACGAAAACTCCAAACCATGCAGTTTTTCTGTGTTGTCGCCGTCATCCTTGGCGTCGGCTCGGCCGCCAACTTCAAGAAAAGTATCAACCTTATGAACAGGTAAGTAATGAATTATCGTGAAAAGTATTCGAATTGTATATTATCTGTCCTTTTCATGTGGTTAAATAATGAAGGATTCACAAATTGTAGAGGTTCTGAATTTTGTTATAAAGTTAAAAATAATGTAAGTGTTGACTATAACGCAAAAAAAAAATTATTAAATAAATAAAAGGTTGGTTTCTCAGGCATATTTTTTCAGAAATCAGTAGACGAGGGCGATTTTTTTTATTACTTTTTTTTGTATGCTTCGATAGAAATGTCATATGATCAGGGAAAAAAATGGTAATGACAGAATTATTTGCTAAACAGGTAAAGCACTACATAACAAAATCTTATCAAAATTGTATTATTTTATCTTCTTGAAAGAAATATACGAACGGCTGAAGCTCAAAATTGGTAAGTGTCTATTGATAATAAAAATTTTTTGATTCGGGGATGGGTGGGGGATGGGGGTTTAGGGTTAAAATTGACGCGCGCGGTGCCTGAGAACCATATACCTTTTATTTTTTGAGCTAATGAGTGTTATATATATATATATATATATATATATATATAAGGGAACATAAGTGAAATCTAGGTAACTATCGTCCCCCTCACTATTTAAGGAGAAAAACACATAATTTTTAAATGTCGAGACGGTTCCATATTATAGGCCTGTATAGTTTCTTATCTTTTACTCAATCTTTTAATTATTCATTTTATATTGAGTTAAGGATATTGCATGTGTCACTTGCCTCACTGAATAGTCATAATTATTTTCGTATAATAAAAATATATATTAAATAAGCATGTGGAAGAACTGAAGAAAATTATTATATTTTGGGAGGCTGTTGTTTTCCTATAAATGTCGTAAGAGGGCAGGAGTTATCCTGAAATTTAGAGAGGTGTCTTGATTTCGATTGGGGGGGGGGGGGGGGGGGGCTTCTGTCAGTACTCGTTTGTCCACCTCAAGGTACTGAATAGCAAATTTTATGTGTGAGGTAACTATATAAGCGTATAAGCTAGAGGAGGAGGATGGGGCAATTAAAAAAAAGGCACCGAGCATGACAATGGTGAACCCCCGCCTTAATTCCCATATACAAAATGTTAACTTTAATTTTCTGTAGAAAATAAAAAAAATCATTTCGTTGCGATGTACTTTTTAACTTTAAACAAAAGACCTGTCGTTATCATGTTGACCCTTGTTCATATGGAATTTCTATAGAAAACGTATAAAAAAGATATATACCCCCCCCCCCCTTGCAGCATGCAGTCATTTCTTGAAAAGTGCCTGAGAACTGTTTTGCCTAATTGGTTAGATCTAAATTCATCAATATTTTCTCGCAATGTGGTTCTATTTTTATTGCTTATCCAGCATGGACTCTGGTAAGTAACCCCACGATTATATTATTATATTATATTATATTATATTATATTATATTATATTATATTATATTATATTATATATATATACGTTAACATTACGACCATGTATGGCAATGGATATATTATATTGGGATTCTTGTTAAACTGATTTTAAATTATTTACTTTCTTAGATCTACCTCCAGTAAGTTTTACACCCGACCGGGGTAGACCTAAGAAAGCAAAATAAATCGATTACAATGTTTTCAGTCTATATATATGCCTTCTTATTGCATGTTGTCTCTTTGCGCAACATTTCTAATTTGGCTGATTTACAAAAGCTAATTTTTGGATATTACATGTGTGTAAGTCGTATATAGCTGACAGATTTTGTGTGCGCGTGTGTTGACTGAAGACGAAAGCTGACATGCCTGTATACGGATTATTCGACACAATTTTCTCACAGATGTTCTGATTATAATTGATGATATTTGATGACCCTTTCAGTTTTCTTCTGAAGTAAAATTTGATTAAGAAATCAAAATCCGTTTGCGTTAGTTAAGCTTTCTACATTCATGCTTAGGACCTTGGAAAACGCAAGGCCCGTCACATATTTATGCAACTTCCGCTACTTACTGGCTTCTGTGGCTCAGGGGTAGAGCAAAGACTCAAAGCCGAGAGATCGTGAGTTCGAATCTTAGCCGAGGCGGTGAGAATTTTCACGGTCGGCCCCGACCCAGGGTGAGCGCTCTGCAGGCTAAACGTGTTTCACTCACAAATGAGTGCGCCTTTTGGGGGTTCCTCGGTGGTATGACCCAGCAATGGGGACGATTACGCACCCAGGGCCCCCAGGTGCACTAGCCACCGGGCATGGTTAACACCAGGATATAAAACTAGAGGAAGCGTGTGATACGTAGTCCTAAACTCTAAGAGTGGGCGATATTTTGTTGATGTTGAAAACTTTCTGGTCTCTTAAAAGTGAGAAATATTGCTAACGTCCAAGGGACACAAAAATATATTCGAACATTCTGAAAGGCACATATTATCATAACAAAAAAAAATTAATTCAGTTTCCTTTATGAATAATACAAAATCATTGAAGTAAGAGCCCAGGTTCCAATCTCATCGGGGGCTGGCATGGTGCTCAAAATAATTAAAACAAGAACACTGCAATGGTGCATAATACGCCCGTTGTATGTCTTGTTACCTCTTACCTCATTAAAATGCCTGGCTTTTGTCGAGAATTAAATTCAGGTGGGAAGCCCTATTGGTAAATATTTATTATGAGTTTCATGAAAACCCATGTTTATTGATTCATCACGGTGCCACCAAAGTCTGGAGACCTGTAACCTTATTAAATATGCAAAGATTTTCACGGGAATTGAACTTATGCGAGACATTATATATTAGTTAATATTTCTATTGAGTTTCATTAAAATCCACCATATTCCTGGTAAGTTATCGCGAAAACACCACAACTTAGCCTGGTGACCTCTGAAATCATTAAGTATGCGTGGATTTTGCCTATATAATGGAACTGGTCCGATAAAATTTATTGGAAAGTAGTTATATTAAGCTTCGTGAAAATCCATCGAAGCCCTGGTATAAGTTATCGCGGCGACACTTAGAGTAATCGGACAGGCCGCACGACGTACGGATGGATGGAAAGTTGGTATAAAGTATATACGTCCCGTGATATAGACGGGCGTATAAAATATGTGTGTTTGTGTTGTAATGCATATATGGAAAACCTGCTTTGTATACAGGTGTGCTTTTGTGGTGGCGGTTATATTAGAGAGGATAAAGGTGTTGAGACAGGCGTATATATCTTCTGTTGATGTAAAGGTCTTTAATGTTTACGGGAAAGCATAAAAATAGAAAACGCAACCGTTGGGAAGAGAGTGTGTGTGTGTGTGTTTGTGAGCTTTTTAATATAATATATATTAATATAAGAAACATCAGGTGTTGTATAAAGCCCTCTGTCTATAATCTCGCCGTGTTGTACGTGTCATACTGATGCGTCATTAGTGACCCTAACTCTTATGCGATCGATAGCAAACCTAATTACACCACACCAGTAGTAACTATGCATTAGAAAATAGCATACGTTCAGTTCAGAATAAACTAATCTGTACATTTAGGCGAGAGAGTGTCCGCGACTGTCAAATTCACATATCAATTATCTCACTTTTATATACGAAGTTCTGCTTATGAAGTTATCATATAATCTTGACTCATCCTGGAAATCCATTATGAAGTGTTTCGACTCGGATCATCCCAGCATGATTTATAAATATGTGGCCCGCACTTAATCAGTACACATTGCTGTCCACAAGTATAGCAGCATACACATTCTGATACAGCTTCCGATTCAGCGAGCCGCTTTGGCGTCTATTTTAATGAACAAGGCAATTGAACCACTCAAATAACGCTCGTAAAATTGTTTTGCGCGGCTGCCGCGGAGCATGCTCGTTGCTAGTTCTTGGTCAAACGTTTAGCATTTGCCGATAGGGCATCCAAAATTTGACCAATTAATTAAAGTCATACAAAGCTGTCTCGTTTCTGGTACGTTTCTTGTCGATCTCGTGTGAAAAGGGTATTGTTTATATTTTGTTTGTTGGATTTGATTGGTAGTTTTAACTTTCGGCCGAACACTTGCAGGCTTGTTCATTATTTATATAAAATATACACCAGAGCGGTTCGCTGCATGAATAAAGGTCTGTTAAAGCGTAAGTCTGACAGACTTGGTAGTATGGAGATGACGAATAAGTGCATTACTTATGATGATTGTCTCTCTGACAGAGACCTACCCCTCATAAAGGAGAATTTTAAGGGGATATTCTTTTTTTTGCATTATGATTGACCGAACCCTCAACGTGGTCGTTGCAGGAAGTGAAACCCTGTTGAGTTTGGAGGCGTATTTGACGGATATTTGTGGTGCGACATGCCCCGTAAAAATTCTAAACTTAAAAAAATAGCTAGGTTGACAAGAACGATTTTGGCACTGATATTGTAAAACATTCTAAACTTTTGTAGTTTTATTTATGCTTGCATTATCAAATCACTGACCAAATTCACTGACCAAAGATGAACAAACGATAAAAATATTTTTGTGTTAGTTTATAGAAGAAAAGTATGAACAGCAAATGTGTTATATACTGGAACACCTGTTTTGATTAGATAATTCTCTTGAACACAAAAATATTTCACAAAAAACTATACATGAAAATAATAACCTAAATAGCATTAAAATTAAACGAAAACATATTCCCAATTATTAGGCTTTACTGCTTTTTGGAATCTTTCCAATGATATGACAGAGCAAATGGGTTTTCTGCATGGGTGGCCATCTCTGTTTTAGGTGGTTCTGTTGTCAGAGTACTTCAATGACATTATAAATTAAGAAGCTGTTTTGACTTTGACTACCATAAGTGAAGCTGAAAGGTTGTGACGTGTAGACTGATTTATCTTTTTTTTTAAATAATTTTAATTCTTACGCTTCGCAAGATGCATTTTCCTTAAGAATTGTTCCACTGAAAAGAATTGTAAAAATAAAAAAGACGTTCTCAGTGAAACAGATTATATATACATACATGTGAACCACAATCAGCACCCCACTTTCTTTTTATGAGGGCTAATAATAATATATTTTGCATTTTATGCAACAATTTGGTTATTTCTTAGATAATTCCTGGTGGGAAATTAATCCACTAGTCCTTTCTGAACAAATCTGAATGTATGTCAAAGGACATTCATTTAAGAAGTCCAACAAAAGTAAGAAATAGAGATACCTGAATTGTGGTTTGGTTGACAGCCACCAGGGTGCGCAGGTCTGCGGACGAAGCGTGTGACGGTACAGTGAGCGCCATCACCGACCCGGCGGAGAAAGAAGAAGTTACCCAGATACACAACCAGTTCCGGTCTCAGGAAAATGCCGCCAACGAAAGAGAACTGGTTTGTAATCTTTGTTATGTAAAGAAATAATGAATATACTTTGTGATATTTTGAGACGTAGTCAGTAATCTTGTTAAATAATGAACTAGCCGGTAAAGTTTATTTTTTAGAGAACTGGTCAGGATTATTTGTTATAAAAAAGGAAGTGAAAAATGTGTGATTTTTTATATGATGATGTGGCATCTACAAAAGTGTATAGAGTCTTGGCTTTATTTATTTTTACTTTTGGTCACAATGATTCAATACATTCCCAAAACATTTCGAAAAAAAAGTCAAAGATTGGGATACTAGATCCCTTTACCACAGTGCCCGGCGGTCGATTTTCCCCTTCAAAATCTTCTTAGATTTTTTTATATGATCCCTTATGAGAAATACTTTTTGGAAAGATTAAATTTAAACCCTCCCTGAGTAGCCCTCTGTGTGTAGCGTGATGGGTAATGTATTGGACGCTAGACTTGTGACCGCAAGGCTGTGGGTTCGCGTCCGGTTCTGACGTATCCCGTCTGCGCTAAGACTCCTAGCCAAAGTCTTTACCACAAGGGTGCGCTCTCTCGACCCAGTAGTGAATGGGTACTGGTCATCGGCGGCAGGCAAATGTAGAACGAATAACCTGCTAGCCCCTAATTGGCTGCTTGGTTGTATGCTCCCAAGGCAGCCGAGAAAAGGTACAAGAATGAACAGGCCCTAAAGACCAGGAAGGCAAAGTGTAAAGTCGGATGGGACTGATATCGTCGGTGATATCAGACTTTAAAGCCCAACCTTTACCTTTCTTACCTTTGCAGTATTGGATAGATGGAACCATCTAAAAAATGAACATAGAGTGGTCTATATCAATCTATTTAACTGATCCCGAATCTTTTATGTGACGCCCTTCACTTTTTTAGATAAGAGGTTTCATTTGGAGGTTCGATAAATAACCCTTTGCAAGGAGTACTACAGAGAGCCTGTTAAGGGTCCCCACTCAGTCCTCTGTGAACACCTTTATTGGTTCCTTCCAGAACCTTTCAAGAGGTTCCGGATGGAGCCTGTAAGGTTCAATAAAAGAAGGAGGTTCCAGTTAATCAGCTTTCGCACTCAGTCCATGGCGAAGAACCCTTTTCTATTCTTTGAACCCATATTTCCTGGAGTATATATATATATATATATATATATATATATATATATATATATATATATATAAATGTATCAGTATGTGTGTGTTTATGCAAGTGGGTCATCCCCCCCATCCTGGAAGATAAATTGACGCCACTGTATACATTCTATAGTTAGCTAAATCTTTACGACATACCAGCATATTTATGTTACAGAAATGGAACCAAGATCTTGCAGACCGTGCTCAGCAATGGGCCAACGCCTGCACGTGGAAACATGGGATGCTTTCGACGTAAGAAACGGTTACGACACTGAGGGAACACTTTTATTCATATATATTACACACAAATACTTGGATTATACATATGTACCCTTTTGTTTATCTAAGGCACTGATATTATACATCAGTTTGTACCTAGTTTTACTTACTATAGATAGATGATTTAAAGGTCTACTTTGAAAAATATTTATACTTAACAGTCACAGGAATTGCAAATGTGATATTCCTATGTGTTTTTATAGTAAAATCACAAATCATTTTTCGAGGGATAAGTGTTATATATATATATATATATATATATATATATATATATATATATATATATATATATATACACATATATACATATATTTATAATCATATTGTTGAAAAGCAAGTGCGGGCATGAGATGATATCTATTTGAGGAAGCCAGGTGTAGATTAAAAGATTCGTTATTATATTAATTATTTACAAAAAGTGATAATGAGCGGGAAAGTAAAATCCAAGAAATTGTTTGTTTATAAATTAGTTGTGATGGTGATACGCTGGGCCAGAACATGTACATGTCTCAAGCGACTGACCGAGACTTGACCAGTGTAGTGACGGGCTGGGCTTCAGAGAAGCAGTTCTACAATAAACCGACTGCCGAGTGCGAGCCTGATAAAGTGTGCGGCCATTACACCCAGGTACAGTAGAACGCCGTTATTCCGAAAGCGTCGATAGGCAAGCATTTTGTTCGGAAAAAAGATCTATTGGATAAACGGTATGGGATCTGGCGGCAAGTTAATGCCATGTAACTCTGGGAACACTGTCTCTTTTTGACCTACATAATGAACGACCGGAATAAAATAATGATGTTAGATGTATAACAGAGCTTCATTGGGGGGGGGGGGTTATTAGGTCAAATGGTAGCTAAACTGGCCTCACGCAGACTAGAAACATATTTGCCCGACGCACTAGGAATTGGTTCACTCTTAACTGGAATACAGTAAACCACAATGATGCGGATTAGTGCATAGCCTAGTTTGCACAGAGTAAACCGATTCATGATCTGGATTCTTTTCTAGTGCGGTTACGGCCTAAGCATGTTGGAAACGCCAACGTACTCTCGGACATATTTATGTATTTAAAATTCACTAGCCGGGAGACAATGCGTGGGATGCGTGGGAAGTTGCCAGGAAAAACATTAAAATTTCGTTCAGTTCTTGACATTATGTTTATCATCAACAAAGCATTCTTCTACTTTTTACCTAGCAGAATTATAGAATAATGAGGAAAGATCGCAAATTCGCAACATTATTGAGGACCTGGTCCTTTTTTACAAGAAAGCGAGAACCACGAAAAACGGGAACGGCGAATTCATAGAACAATTTTTTTTTGTTTTTGTGCGTTTAGCTATATCGGTTTTATGTATATTTAGAGATTAAGATTTCATAGATCAAGATAATTTCTAAAAAGGATAAAACAATTGTATGATTATGTTATTATATTGTATGTTAAGGTGGTATGGGCTAAAACTCGCGAGGTTGGATGTGGTTTCGCTCAGTGTCCCACCGTGATCAACGCCCCAGGCTGGAACGACGTGTTGATGGTTGTGTGCAACTACAGCCCAGCGTGAGTAAAGGAACACGCACACGCGCACCCCCATACACGCTCACATACGCACACACATACGCGTGCACCCACTCACAATGATGTAAAAATGTGAGTTGATGGTAGTATATAAGTGATTAAGGCACACACACACATACGTGCATACATTGGCCACATGTGGAATAATTGGTATGTGATATCACCTGACACGATCAAAACCCTACATAATGTATGGGAACTCGCAAAATACTGTGAACTTTTGAGCAGCACAGTAAATCGTTGAGATAACTTACACATTTAAGTTGCAGATTGCAATTTTTAATGTTCATACAGTGAAAATGACCCCTCTGTGAATATTAAGCATATTCTATGTGGATAAAGGCGGGCCGGAAGAAAATATATTTTTTTATCCCGACACGGCCAGGTCGGCGGCTTGCTTATTTATCCGTTAGCGAGATTATTAACCTGTTCGGCGGTTTGTTGTTTTGAATAGCGGGGTTTCGGCAACAGAGGTGCTCATTAAATAGTAAAATCGTTTTATCGGCCGACAGACCGTCCGTTAGGCGGGGTGTCCGCAGTTTGGGGTTTCACTGTATATACATATATTCCTCAGGGATTTAGGAACTCGATTTGAGCGTCTTTGACGCTAGAAACCTCCCTCTAGGTGTTCCGGCGCAAATTTCCACAGACTAAGAGACATAAACTGGTTCTTGTAGAATTCCGCGACCAGTGCCGAAAGTAGACAGACAAAAACTGCGCTGATAACTGACGCTAACATTTCACTCTAATCAGATAATTGATTAGGCACGATATATTAAATGACATAAAATATCAAATAACATTGACACAGAACCCCTCCCTTTGGGCTCCAAAAGCCCACTTGACTCTCCAAAATGTTGACTGAGAGTCCCAATTAAACTCCCAAATGTTTCGTATTGGAAGGTCACAGTCACACCGACAACCACACACCTACCCACACACACACCCTTATATATATGTATGAATATCTGTGTGTGTGTAATCGAATTCCTTGTGTGTAACAGTGAAATGTATTGATCTACGTTGATGTATTGGTCAGAGGAAACTACAAGGGCGTGCCTATCTTTGAAGACGGAGTGACCTGCTCCAAGTGTGCGCAGGTTGTAGAGCATGGCTGGATGTGCAAGAACAACCTCTGCCGTAAGTACATTGTACAACAAAAACGACAGTTGTATATATATATATATATATATATATATAGCTGTATTCAGAATATTGTTCCTGATGGTGGGAGATTATTTTGATAGCTCATCTGTATTTATGTAAAGATTAATTTAGTTTAGTTTTTTTCTTCCAAATATCAACATCTCCTTCTGAGTTACATTGTTTCAGTAAAAAAAAAAAAAAAAAAAACATGGCGCTGACCAGAAGTTGAGATATTAACAGAAATAACAGCAACATATTTTTAAAAAGTGTATGGCGTAGAGTATATTCTTATGTATCAAAGTGACCTGTTTCCAGGTAATGTATGGGTCGGTGCATTTTGTGGCAGGGCATTTTGCAAAGGGAAGTACATAATACAGAAAAGCAAGTATTGGATCAAGTATCAAATATGTGATGGTTCATACATGGGTTCCAGCAGGAGGGGGATAAGAGACGTTTAATAAATGAAAAATAAAAAATGGTCATTAAATATTGAAATCTTGTACCTGTTGGAGGGTACTGAAAGTGTCACTCTGAGATTGCTGGTGTTGACACGTGGCGACATCTTCCATCAAATTTTACAGGACGCTATTTATCTCAAAAATATGTAGAGCAGAGTAAACGTTCAGACGCTGATGAGTAACATGATGCGGAGCAGTCGAGCAAAGAGCAGAAAGAATAGTGGGTGGGGGGGGGTGGAAATTTTGCATATTCATTTTAATGAATACCAGGTAATTAACAAAATACCAGTTTTATCATGCATACACGCTGCTGTATTCAATTCTGGTTGCACTTGGATGTGACGCAGATGTTGTCATTGTAATATATTAGTTGTTCAACAAGCACATATACTTGTGTATATATTGACTTTACTTATAATGTACATATATTTAACATACTCCTTGCGCAGTGGTTACGTAACGTAGCGGACATTTGCCAAGTTTCTTCTTATTTACATCCAAAATACCTTGGCACCATCGGTCGAAATATGCTCGGCCTTGTGCCAGCGTTCTGGAGGGGAGATACAGAAGACAAAGGGTGTTTTGCAGGCAGTGGGTAAGACGAATGAGTTGGAACGATTGTAACGTGACCAGAGTACAACCATTGAGAAGAAATACAAGATATTAACTTTGATTATTCTGTTTGACAGATCCGTGTATTCCCAAGGAGTCCGGCCCCTCTTGCAGTGAGTTACATTCAAGAGTTTAATATACACTGTGATATAGTGTGTATAATTGTGATGACATTGATATTTAGTCTAAGCTGTCTTCAAATATAACAGCCGAACGATAGTCCTTTCTCCGAAAGCACATCTTGGTTTAATGTAACAGGTAGTTGCCCTTGTGTATACACAAGTATACAGGCCCTGTAAGTCAAACATGAATCTCTGCTGAAGCGTGTGTTTTGAAATAAGCCCCCCATTAGTGAAAGTTATACCTCAAATTAACAGAATATTATGTAATGTAATGGAACTCAGATAACGAATATGAAACAGAGGTTTAACATAAAATTACAAATTTATCTTCACGAGATCGTATTCTGGTATATTATTTTTACATTGTAATGATACGACAATCTGAAGTCTCATTCATAATTTCATGTTTATATGTTTATACTCCTTTATATGGGATGTTTTATGTATTTTCCCTTAGAATGTATGACCAAGACCTGTCTGAACGGCGGCACGTGGTCTCCCGGTGACTGTGCGTGTATCTGCCCCACTGGCTTCTACGGAGCCACGTGCGAAAGTTAGTACATCTTTGCGGCCACGTACATTATGTACAATAATAGGTGGCCAAACTATCTATGCATGGCCCTATATAATTACGTGTGGTCTTTAATTACGGCCCGCATCTTTTCTGCATACTGTTATAAATGTTCAATTCCCAGACATTCTCACATAAAATAACAAGCGTAACGAGAACACATTGAGATTTCACGGCCATACTTTTTTTCAGTTTTTTTTCCTCAAATAATCCTCTTCAAGTGGTAATTTTTAGCTGTTTACATAGACTTATTGAGTGCTGTCGACATGCTCTGTCCATATTTTATAAAAGTGGCATTTTATTCGCGCTAAGTTGTTTTTGGAGATCTTGCCATTGTTTGGCAAAATCACTGGATAAATGAACTTATATGGGTTCATGCTGTAGCTTGCAATATAACTGCCACTTTCATACATAAAGCTCGTTTATCACATGAAGTATCACATGATGTAAAATTGTACAAAAATTGCGCTATTTGGCACTGACTGGTAATTTTTAAAAAATTTTCCAGACAATTTGACACCTTAATCTTGTGACATTTTCCGCATAAATTCTAGAGTGGTAACACGAAACGAACGCTATATATGTATGTCTCATATATGAGTTATAAATGTATTTTGTGGTAAAGATTTAATGACGTATGCGGGTGGCTAAATATCTTACTGATGATGTTCCAAGATAAACTCGGGGAGCAAAGGCCAACCCTGGCCATGCATCGATTTTTCTATATCATTAATTATAAAAGATAGAAAAATGAACAAATATACCTTTTTTCATATAGGTTTATGCTTCACCCTGCATGGCTGGCGATTCTTGCACTGCATAATGCCGACCCACAACAAACACCTAAGGCTGCAAAATGGGTCCTGAGGCATTTTTTTTTTCCAGATTTTTTGCCTTTTTATTCTAAATGGTTAATAAATGATCAGAAAATAACACGAAAACTGTTATGCTAAAAGCACATCATATCGAGACGAATTATCAGTTTATTTTCATGAAAAAAAAATGTCCGAGTGACTGTTGCTCAATATAAGTAAATTTCTACTGAAAACCTATTTTGTTTTTGCGGGAGTCAAAATTGACACGCGGGTTGCCTGAGAAACCAACTTTTTTTTGGCTTAGCCGTTATTTCTTTTATTGTTCAACAGACACGTGTGCTTGTGAGGACTTGTACGGGGATGTGTGTCCCACATGGGCCGGTTACTGCGGACAGGACGCCTACAAGGACTTTATGAAGTCCTCATGTCCCAAGACATGCAAGTCAGTATCAACCTTAATTCAACTATCTTAACTCTAGGGAAAGGCTACTGGATTTGATATATATATATATATATATATATATATACGGAAGGCTCAGTAATTCTAAATTACATACTACTTTCGTCATAAAGTTACTTAATTTCATTCTAATTCCAGAGACAATGCCACCTAAATATGAGCCGTAGACTTTAGATAAATTAAGTACAAAACATAAAATAGCTTCCTTTGGAACGTTTTAACCAGATACCTGCTTTGATCGCTGAACACATTTAATTGTTTCATAACTGTGACAATCACTTGATGCACTTGTTGTGGTGTAAAATGAAATATTACAAATGAAAGAAATTTAAACTTAAAAAAATATTTGTGTCATCTGTTGGTCCCATATTTATTTAGGTTCATGCGGTAATGCTAGTGGTCCTATATTTTTCCAATTTTTTTTTGTGACAGCATGTGCGGAGATTTGCCTCCAGAGTGTGAGTAATCGCCGCAAGAGGTCTCCAGAGTAGGCCTAGAACGGTTCCCGCCGTACCACGGAGAAAGCATAAACAGATGGAAAATAAAACAGCTCAAAGTTGACTTATGTCCAGCTGATATGAAGTTGTCGAGATTTAATTAAACAGACTGTGTGTGTGTGAGTGTGTGCGTGCGTGTGTGTGTGTGTGCGTGAGAGAGAGAGAGAGAGAGAGAGAGAGAGAGAGAGAGAGAGAGAGAGAGAGAGGTCGTATTTATTATGTCACAATCAAAACAAAACAAAAATATATAAGTATATTTTATCGAAACACGGATAAAAGAAAATCAGTTATAAGGTACCTATTTTTATGATCAGCAGATTAGTACTTGCATATATTGTACACTGTGCTTAATACTAAGTGTAGCCTATGTGCTTAGTATTTGTGTACTTAGTAATGCACGTAAGAAACAAGCCATAAGAACAGATGAACTTATTTATTTTATTTTACATTCTTTACATGGTGCAAAAGGCACATATCTGAGAATACAATCATGATAGGCGTCGCGATCACATTGAGTGTTAGATCTTGAGTAGTATATATGCAACAGGCACTCGCCATGAATGTTTTAGAGTAACTTGCAAGAAGAGCACCAGGGGTCGCTTTGCTACTGGCGTCTCGCAGCAGCGTTAGTCTCCACTCTGGTTGCCTTTTTGCTCGCTGGGGTTTAAATTTTGCGATATTTGCGAATTGGAAATAATCATGAACGTGAATCCCTCGGGAACAAGCTGCCTCATACACTTTCATGAACAAGGGGATATGATGCATCTGCTCAAACGGATTAGTTATCACACCTCTGGAAATATGGTTTAATCAGCAACATATAATCTTTGCATGGTACCTGAACCGGTCCATGCAAACACATGAATCATTTCTTTTTATATAAACACTGTGACAGAAATAAATAAGATAATTATGGGTTTATTCCTATAATATCATAAATGCAAATATTGGTATACTTTAATTCAATTTTTTCTTTTGCGATCTCGGAAAATGAAACCCTCGCGAAAAGTTCAAAATGAAGAAATCTCGAAATTTCAGCCTCGCGAATATGAAGCCAACCCCAGTAATTTTACACATGGAGGTCAGGCATATTAATATGGGTAAAATGGTCAAGGGCAGTTCGATAAATGAAAGGAAATTGCAGGAATTTAAAAGGCAATACATTCATGCCGAGTGTCTGGTATGGTATATTTTACATGGCATTTCGCACTGACATTTTACTAAAACATCTGCATGTGCTTACTTTTAAACTCGTACATTAGATGCAAATATACCTATTCTAACACATGTATGCCACTTTGATTTAATAATTTATTCAAATGCAGCAGAACTATTCGTCTTTTGTTTGATGTTAAATCAATATCTTGAATAAATATAACTTTATCTAAAAATCTATTAAAAAATTATTTGTATACTGTACAATGCTCCCCCCTGATATCAGAAAAAAATTACATGGAAAATTCCAATCTTTGTTTCACTGATGTAAAAAATAACGTAAAGGTACTACTATAAACCTGAATTTAACAAGGATCTGCGCTCTGAGACCCTAAACCTCAATTTTTCCCTCAAATCTAATACTTATAAAAGATAGGTTGGTCCACTTTTGTCCTCAACGTTTTCTGAAACCGCCTTGGGTATGACATTGTGTTATACTTCATTTTAAAGGTCATTGTTCAAACAGTGACCTCGCTGTTATGAGAATAAATATTTTTTTATGTACACAACATACTGGGTGATTTTTTTCCTGGTTTTAAAATCGAGAGGAGGTAACCACCGAAAACTGTCTTCGGAAAGACCGCAATGCCTCACTGCTCGCTTGGTGATCTACACAACACAAGCAGGCGAGTGACAAGATCACAGGATTGTGCATATGAATAACCCCTGCTGTCAGTGACGGATTTAAGCATGTTTGGTGTGACATTTGCCCCAGTCACTGGCCACTTGCATGGTCAGTGAAAAATATGTGACATCATCAATGACCAGGTCTTCTAGGTAAAGATACCAATGTATGAATTTCTAGCCACGAGCACAGTGCCACAAAATAAGTGTAAACATATTTGTACATATCTAAACGAGACAGCATTCCACTGAAAATCTATATTTTAATTTACTTTTAGAATAACCTAGGGAACCCTTGCGTTTCGACGCTCAGCGAGGTTTGTCTTCAAAGATAAGTTTATGCGCTTTTTCCAAATGTGGGTTCTGTAATCAAGTTTGAAGCCAATCTGTCGACCCAAACTTGAGTTATCACCATACACTAACGTGTGAATGGACCTGTGACCTTGACCTTTGAGGTTGTGACCCCAAAATAAAAAAAGGGTTCTTAATCAGTGGGCCTTTTAAAAGTCAAATTTGAAACCATATGTAATTCCAAACTGGAGTTATCATCTAAAAACAAAAAATGTCGACAGGTGGCTCCTGTGACCTTGGACTTTGATCTTTTGACAGAAAATTCAGTCAGTTTCTTCCCCTATTGGCGGGTAGGCAATATGTAATAGATGACAATTTTTGGATGAAGAGATTGGATTAAAATACATCGACAATCTTTTCAAATAAGTGGGACCTGTGACCTTTGTCCTCATAACCCGAAAATCAATAGAGTTCTTCCTTTAAAATATATGGGCCATATATAAGTCGGGTTTGAAATTGATACGTCATTCCAAACTTGAGTTATCATCAAGGATATACAGAAAGACGAACGGACAGACAGACGGACGACAGGGTGATTACTACGGGGCATCCGCTTATTCAAACGCTTCAGGACACTAGATGAAACCACAGTTGCAAATCTTATAATATCAATATAATTAAGCAGTCCAAATAAAGGGGGAAAAGAATAAAAATAGAAGAAATACAGGAACTGAACAAACCAGTTATAATCAATACATACACCATGTTACGGGACAATAGATGAAACCACAGTTGAGAAACTGACATAATCACATGTCATTTGACGGTCTCAAATACAAAAAAAAAATCGTAAAAATTTGAAAAAAAAAATACAGATGGCCCCACCGATTTTCAGGAAATGACAACCTTGTTCATGGTCAATGTACAAGGCAAGATTCATGGCAATCCATGCATTAATTATCAAGATACAAGAGGTTCTGTATCAAAAATTTAATTATTCTAGGGTGTTTGCAAGCCCCATAGATCAAAGGACATAGGTCACAATGACCTCTCGCCAGAGGACGCCACTTTACTCATGCTTAGCAACTAAACAAGACGGTATACTAGTATAACACATGTTAACCTACTTGAGTCTTGACCAAACCACACCTGTAACTGTCAACATACTAGTATATTCATTTGATATCGATAGGAAAATTTAAAAAATATGTAGGCCCTTTCATGGGAATTTTATCAAAATATAAAAAATCAATAATCAGCTTTTCATTATTATCTCTAAACATCTGTGGGTTATGCTGGTTGGAAACAGATATTGTTAAACAGCAATTCTCGGGACAAATTCTGTTGTTTCTGGTATATAAAGAATATCACATCCTTCTTCTCAAATGAGGAGCATAATAGCGACTTTATAGTTAACCCGTTCTGAAACGACATCCATATAAACCTATCCCACGAGCATGCGCACTGCATGTAATGTTGGCCTGCTCTTTCCGGGTCAAATCAGTCTGTACCTTTGATTTTATCTAAATCAAACCAGACACTCCAACAGGGAACCGTCCGATAGAACTAATACAAGTTTATAGTACACTTTCATATACCACATTTAACAAGATTTAATACTTCCATATCGATATAACGGACCCGAACTGTTAGTGTCTGCCGTCGCCGACAGGTGGCACTTGTGTTGTGGGAAAGGCATGCTAGTTTAACATGTAAGGTAAACTGTACAAATAATATTTCTGTGAATTTCCAATGTAAGATAAAGTTTCAGATGTTTTCATTCACTCTTTGCACAACTACCACTTCCAAACTTCCATGATAATTAGTCCAAGGTAATTAAAGCCGATTACCAAATCACCCGAATGCTCTGCGGATCCGGTTGGACAGTTCTAAAAGCATAACCTTTAAGGCGTCCAGAAATTCTGTAGTAGTGGGTTCGATCATACGTTCAGGCAACAGGAAACCATAGTAACCAGTATCCTTTAGTTCTATGGTATAGGAGTACCTGACCTTCGCTACGCCCTTGGCCCAGTCGTCCGAACCACCGGCCGCCAAATCTGGAATACAGAGACCGGGGGTATGTATTGTATCCATACTGAAACGGGTGTTCATTACGTACGTGCACCCTTTTGAAATCACAAGCTACCATAGATTTACAAGTTTCATGTAAAAAAAAGTATGTACCGGCGTCAATTTAAGGACAGCGTTTATTTTTCTCGGACATCGTTTTGACCCCGCAACTGAATCAGGCAAGTAAAGGCCCTGCCTCTGATATGTTAAATACGGCACCCTATAATAAAAGAATTTTCCTTGTGTATTGGCGTGAATGAAATGCTGTTTTTCTTTTGTTCCAAACACCGACTGATCACCAAGTGATCACTCATTTTCAATATATGAATATTATTCTCTGGGGGGGGGGGGGGGGTAGGCAGGCAGGCGGGGGTCGGGGTCGGAGGATATATATACACTATCCCCCCGTATTGCCGCCCTTGAACATGAACTATAAAAAAATAATGATGTTTAACTTTGTATTTCACTGCTGACTTTCAGCGTACCTTTTCTGTTGCCTTAAAAATTGCTTAATTTATTTTATCCAATTCCAGCTGAGATTAGTATGTTGTTGTGTTATGTGATAAGATGATATTTACCGGCGTGTGTGTATGTACGTATATTTGAGTTGTTGTATGTGCGTTTTTATGTGCGTACATGCGTACGTGCGCGTGTAAACTTACAAAGCATCGACCCTGTGGGACCAATTCTAAAATTTGTATTATACTTCATATTTAACACATCCGTAGCTGTTTTTGCAAGTGATTTCTGCAAATCAAAAAATGAAATGATATCATATGATTGGTTAGCATCAATATTACAACATTATTGGCATAATATATTAAAGTTGATTATTGACTGATACTGCTTCAGTTGTACTACTACCACTGCTCGCACTGCTACCGGCAATAGTATGTTCAGTATTGTAATTTATAAATATAAATATATAGAATTCTAGAATTAATGATGTTTTAATATTGAATAAGATTATAATAATAATAACAGTTATCAGAAGAAGAATTTTGCCAATATTTTTGTAATTATTGAATAATAATGATTATAGCAATACCAGTAATATTCGGAATACTACCACTACTACTACTACTATGCTATTCTTACTACTACTACTGCTAAAAATATTTTCGTCTATACTTACAAGCTGTTCATAGTCCTCCGGATACCCGCGTGTGTACCCCCAGGGCGTAAGCCAATATTGACCAAACGAATGTAGAGTCATGTACAGCACCATATTGTGACGTATTATTTTGATGAAATTAGACAAAGCTCGTGTCTCCGGCTCGGAGAACGCTGAGGGTCCACGGTATGTCCCAGAACACGGGTTATTGCTTGATCCAGCTCCTGTTACGATAATTATAATAATAGTGATGACGCTGATGATAAAAAGGAAATCAACAATTATTATAATAACATTAAGATTAATAAAATTAATAAAAATGAATATAATCACAGAATACTACTACTGCCACCACCACCAACACTACTACTATTGCAATACCTTCTACCAGTGATCAATTAACAATAACAATATAGGAATGACACGATCTAATGATAGCAACATTAAAATTCATTAAATTGATAATAATAATAAAAAACTTTTTGTGTAATTTTACGCATGACTGCCGCCATCACTCAAATAGGCTCAAAGTAAATTATTAATCTCGGGTCAATGCTTGCTGTACCAGGTATTAAAAATACGTCAGGTGTGGTATCCAGCTGCATGACAAAGGGTTTTATTTAATCATAGAATATGCCAAGCAGTAAATATAACCGATATTCATGAATATTCATGAAACGGGTAATGCTCACCTCCCCACATGAAATTCCAGTTACGGTTCAGGTCTACACCTTCGCAACGCCTGAAATACCTGGAACGGTTTTTTCGCCAGAGTCGGTCCTGCAAGCAGCGAAAAATAAAACGTACTATTATCAAGATATGAGAAAACCGTTACCGAGTACAAAAACAGTACTAGAAGATACTACTCTCTGCAGTGTGCATGAAGACAACCAATTGTACAATTTCCTTTTCACTATACCTGTCTTTTTAAATTTGTATTCATTTTGTTTCGAAACCCAAATCAGCATTTACAAGATAAAAAAATAGACCTCCTGCACAATTTATCTTAACGATGCGATTATTATATCACGTTACGTCACTGATCAAGATCAGTTTTTGTGCAGTAATATTCGGGTCCTGTATGTTATTTTTACGGTGCAGGTTGTAAAAGCATAATATTGTGAATAGCATAATGAGATTTCTTAAAATAGAGAATTTTACAAGTATAGTTTTATTTTCAATAAATTTATACATAAAATGGCACTCAATATATCTGTCTCTGACCACACATACAAGAGCGCGCGAACACATTTTTTTTGTCTCACCGTTGTACGAGAATACATGTAGCCGTCTGGATTAGCGACCGGCATAATATACCACCGAAATCTCCCACGTAAATATTCCATCTCAGGGTCCGATGACGTCACGAGCTGAAACAGAGAAAAGGATTTTATTCCGATATGGAACTGTATAGTCCTGTACCAAATATATATATATATATATGTGCACAGTGGAACCCCACAATTACGACCAACCTTGGGATGAGCAAAATGGTCGTATTTGGGGAAGGTCGTGTTTTTGAAATTCTTACCTTTGTCCGGTTTTTCCAGGTCTGAATATGACACTTTATTTATATTTGATGTATATCTTAACATAAGGTTTTCTATTTCAAAGCGGCGCTTATCATAACGTGTGTACGTGGTCGTGTATAATTTAAAATAAAACAAACATTGCACATTAAAAAACTGGCAATATTACGTATAAAAATAGGATGCATATTTTGGTGACATGAAACTTTGCAAAACTGTAAATTATTCTATTTATTAAATATCCTATCACCCATCTGTTGTGACCAACATTTATGTATCCTCAAATATATTTTATTTTTCAATTTCCGCTACCCTTTCATATTCACTGTTTCTGAGATCACTTTTCGTACAAATCACGTGATCTTACCTTTTCTATGAGCTTGATGACAGTTGCTGGTGATATCCACTCCCGGGCATGCATGCCTCCGTCAATCCATATAATCGGCGCCTCATTACTGCTATTACCCATCTACAATTATAAAACTTTATGTATCATACTACTACTACTACTACTACTACTACAGCTGCTGCAGCTGCTCTACTATTGCTTCCCCTGATACTGCGATTACTAATACAGCATTTCTGACGTTTATTAACTAAAGAGAACCCCTTGTTATTTTTTCTTGATAAAAATTCACAAAGAAAACGCCGACTAACGCCTACCGACTGTTCGACTTGTTAATATCCAAGTGTTTACAACATGGTGGGGTGGGGGCCGAACAAAAAATCGAATCAAATTCAACACGGACAAATTCACCACGCTACAAATCAGACGCAACAGAGTTTTCGACAGGGCGTATTTGTAAGTAGTGACCATTGGACTTCCGCATATATGCAACCAACCAACTCAGGGTACATGTTTTCTAATCCGTTTGTCAAAATTGCTGTAGTAACTAACAATTTGTAGATAAACAAGATCATACTTCGGTCATAGAGGCATAAACAGATACATTATCTATATCATTAATGTGTAAGGAGAGAGTAAGCCAGAAATCCGATAAATTCTACATATCAACAATACACAATATTGCTTGAACCCCCCCCCCCCCCCAACACACACAAGTGTCGGCTAACCACCTAAACGGCAGAGGCATACGAACAAGAAAGAGTTCTGGGTCACCACACTGGATCAGCTAATCAGCCGGCCATTCAAAAAGAGTGTAGCGATTCGCTAAGTTTTTCTGAATGCCCTCTCGTGGAAAAACCGACCAAACCAACTGGAAAACAATGCTTTACAGAGATATAGTTTACATGAAAGCACTGATTAAAGATAACATATTTTGTAATTAAAGTAAATGATGTTACCATCTTCCGCGCAAAATTTGTTATGAACTTTGTGCTTTACAGACATATGGTATTAATTAAGCCTCGGTCACTACAAGCTTCGGTCACCGCACACCATAGAGTACTGTACGGTTTTTGGGACCGCATGCAGGAATATACTTAAGCCTCGGCCACAACCCGCAGCCGCACCGTTTCAAAAACGGAACTTTGATCTATGGTGTGCGGTGGCCTCAGCAGGCTTCAACCGAGGCTTCTACCCGAGAGACGTACGGTGTACCTACGGCTGTCGTAAGGGTCTTTGCTGCTTCTGCAAGGTTAGCATGGGTGTCGCAGGGTTAGCTTACTTTACCGTGCGAAGGCCGTGAAAATGAGGAAGACACCGTGCCGTTCCCGCACGTCGGCCGCTTAAGTATTCCTGCGGTTTCAAAAACCGAACGTTGATCTACGGTGTGCGGTGGCCGCAGCGGGTTGTGACCGAGGCTTAAGTATTCCTGCGGTCCCAAAAACCGAGCGGCACTCTACGGTGTGCGGTGACCGCAGCGGGTTGTGACCGAGTCTTGACGCACGGCCGACGCATCAACTTAAGCGCTTGCGCTAATGTCAATTACGGTCGTTGCGGAGTCCCTGTGGCCTTCGAAAAACGCACGGTTGCCGTACGTCAGCCGCACGGAATAGCCCAAAACACCTGCCGTACGGCGACCGTATACCGTTTGTGACCGAGGCTTAAGGTATTCATGCGGTCCGAAAAACCGTGCGGTACTCTACGGTGTGCGGTGACCGCAGCGGGTTGTGACCGAGGCTTTAATAATTTCTGCGGTCCCAAAAACCGTGCGGTTCTCTACGATGTGCAATGATCGCAGCGGGTTGTGACCGAGGCTTCAGGTAACCACCTACGGGCTACGAAAGGACACCGTACAGCAGACGTACGGATGACGTATGATGCGCGTACGGTTTTTAACGCCTACTCGGGTACCCGAGAGACGTACGGTGTACCTGCGGCTGTCGTAAGGGGTGTGTGCGGCTCCAGCAAGGTTTGCTTGCGGAGTCCGCAATTGTAGCCTACTTTACCGTGCGAAGGCCGTGAGAATGAGGAAGACACCTTACCGTTCCCGCACGTCGGCCGATAAGCGTGACGAGTAAAAAACGTAGTAATAATTATAAAAGATGTAATCATACTTTAAAACGCAAAGAATTTTTAATAACAAAAGAAATGTTTTACTTGACAAATTTATATAAACATTTAAAATAGTCAAGTGGAAATTATGAGCCTATGAAACGTTAACATAAAAAATAATAGGAATTTATTCAAGCTTAAGATTTAGATGACCCTGAAATGTTAATATACGGCAACTATCACATCACTGATTTTTATGTTTTACTTTTGAATAACAGCTAACACCAGAGTGCATTCTTTAAACAGTGAGGTACCATTTATCGTAAATATATTTTAAAGAAAATACATGGAATCCTAATATTTTATTTTAACCTACATTGTTTTATTTTCATTTATTTTCAAAACTTCATTTTAATGTTAAAGTTTAAAATTGTAAAATAAACAGGTACCTGTATCACTCTCAGACGGCGACCTTCATACGATACCCCGAGACTGAATGTGAAGCAGTTTTTACCACACCGCGGGTCACGTGCCATGGCGTTCATCCACCAGTATATGTCGTAAAAATTGTTGTAAACTGAGGTATTCATCTCGTAGCCAGAAGTGCTCCGTTTATTCCTATGTAACTTGCGATCAGACCGTCTCTTCCTCTCCTCTTGCTGTTCGCTTATAAGGCTAAAGGAATAAGATACCCAATGTAAATTAGGGTCACACATAAGGTATATATATTTCAAGAAATATAATATCTTTTTATAAACCGGGCGGTATAAAGGTAGTATCTCACTGGGCTGCAACAGCTTGCGACTAGTTAGAAACACGACAATTGCGAGAAAATATGCGACAATTTTCACTTGCAGTCACACTGAATCGTATTTACGACATGTTTGCGAACATCGTACGAGTGTTTGGCCCAAAATTCGGCTGGAGTTCGTATATCCGTCGTGCGAATGTCGAACGATATTCACAAGACATTCGCACGACATTTGTGAAATATTCGCACGATAATTCGCGACCAGAATGTCAGATTCTCATTTTTATCTAAAAAAATTCACAATCTAGTTGCATAGGTCGCAAACCGCTCTCAAAGTTGTCTCGCAGTTCTTGCAATTCCTGACTCGCATAACTGACTTGAGAATAGTTTGAGACATGTTTTAGACGGGTTTGAGACACAGGCGACACCTCTGCGACTATTTTGCGAGAAATTATATTTTGCGAATTTTTTAACATGTTCAAAATTTGTGCGACAAGTTGGCGACACTTTGCGAATCACGCGAGGAAATTGAGAACCGCCGCGAATGTTTTAAGACACTTTTGAGACTCTCTCGCGAATGAATTCGCAACATGTCGCAAAGCTGTCGCAGCCCAGTGAGATACAGGCTTAACTAGTCATTAGAAGTGTATTGTGGGAACCATCTGCATCACATGATCTCTACGTTATTTTAAAACATTTCCAAGTTTAATATTGTGTGTCGTCCATGTAAGCCTTTGAATATGGTAACAATAAATTAATATAAATCTTTAAAGGTAACATTTTTCTTCATATTTGTAATTTGCACGATCATGCAGGAGGTTTCCGATTATTCACCCTCTGTCTCAAGAGGCTATATGAAATTTATTACCTCTGTATATTTTTAATCACAACGTCAAAAGGAATCTTTCTCCGTCTTAGGGCGCGGGTGACCTCATCACGAAAATCTAGCTTGATCAGTACATCCATGACATAGTCGGGGTCACGTGGCGATCGCCAAATATCGATCTGGAAAAAATATATTAATTTGAAAAAAACCCCATATAATATAAATCATATGAAATATTATTTTTAAACTTTGGAAAATATAAAAGAATATTCTTCGAGAAGTAAACAGGCGCTTACAAAAACTAGCTTACATATTTACCTTGCTTTTTCAACATAACAATATATTTCTTACCATTGCCAAGAAGGCAAAAATGGATAAAATGTCATTTGATTGACACAGTAATATAAAGAAAAAAATTAAATATCTTGTATTCAAGTTATTAACAAATATAAGACAAAAACTAAGAACATTTACTCTATCATGTTTAATTCAGTGATTTTTTAAATGTGGAGCATGCTTTATTTGGTACTATCATTTAAATTAATTATGAAATATTAGAATATCATTGCAAATAATGCAATATGTTTTTGATTTTTTGATTAACTTGTACTTGACATATATATTATAAAATCATTATAAGCATATTACAGTAAAGGAAATTTACAGTATTGTTTTTAAACAAGAGCGAAGAGAGATAGAGAGGAAATCACATTTTTGGCAGGAGGGGGTGAGATCACTTGCGTTTAAACTCAGGTAATACGTTTCAGTCTTTTGGTTCTTTCAACAAACAGCTGTCGTCTGCTCAGGTGTTTCCGTACAATTATTGAGTATTATTTTTGGCGGGTCGAAAGGGAAGTCGGTTTTTGACATTAAGTATCATCTTGAGTCTTAGCCACCTGAAAAGAAACACTTTCACCCGTTCTGGGTAATGTATTTGCCCAAAATAAACCCTGACAGACGACCCAAGGTCGTTTTGTTCACTTACAGCTGATTGTGGGAGGGATTTCAGGAAATAGAGACAGTTCCCGCAGCTAAGGGATCAAGGTTATTGGAGCGGAATAGCCGCTTCAGCACGAAACAAGGAGTGGGCTTATCTAACACAGTGGATGAGTTCATTATCCTCAAGGGTGTGGACTAATGTGTTTTTTTTTTCTTTTTTCGCGATGGTGTCAAATTCGCAATATCGCGAAAAGGAAATTATCGCTAAAATAAATATTTGTCAACAAGAGGCCCCGTCGTCGGAGGCAAGTCCATAGGAACAGATTGCTTTTATTTATGGTGTCAATATGAGATGTAAAACTGTAAAACAAAACCATCATTTATATTTTGCAACCTTCTGTTTCTTCTGAATCATTTGGCCAAACGACATGGCCTCGGTCATTGGTTAACATCCTCACTTTGATAATTACATTTTTTTATAATTTTATTACACTCAGTAGCCAATCTGCAGCTTTTAGATGTGGTTGTTTGAGCATGTGACCAGTGACCTTGTCCTTCATCAGTTTGGGCGAGATATTCTAAAAATAGACTGTTTCCTCGGATACTGATTTAAATGAATCAGAAAAATATTTTACAAGGGCAGATTTTGGTTTTATTCTAGATAATTAGGCCCATGCCTCTCTCTGCCATTGAAACTTTTTTTCTCTATCGGATCTGTTAGCTTAAGTCACATTTCAATGGGCTCACCTCCGTGGAACAGACTATAGCCGTACATCTTTAGTTAGCAGGCCCCTATAGCAAATGAAGGGTGGGCAAGAGACAAACGCGCAATAAAGTCTAACCACCAACAACAAATTTTTAAATTTGACGGCATTCAGAGACTGCACGTGTACCTACCTATATTCCAAATATGATCAGTATTCTGATTAAACCATGTTGAAAGCTATATATAACCGTATGAGATAGCTTAATCCTAGCTGAGAGAAATGTGTGTAACGCTTCAGCAACTCAAAGATTGCATCGCAGGTCAGCTCTTCCAACCTGACAAAGGCAGTCTCTTATACCAATGAATGGTACGCGCCTTTGATTAGGGATTAAAAAGCCCTATCATTAGCCGGATACCAAACTACCGATTTTTCGGGTCGATTTTTCGCCGGCCGGAAAAATCGGTAGGATTGGTAGATGTTAGGGTGCTGTCTGGAAAAATCGGCTGCATAAATCCCTGACAATGTCAAATTGACGGAAAATTCGGTAGGTGTGATGACAGAATTGAAAAATCTGCTGGTTACAACCTACCTTTCCTTGTTTTTATAATTTCTGACCCCAATAATAATCCCAGAGACGAAATTAGAAGTGACCCAAATGACCAGAGAAATCTGTTGATCTACAGAAATTTGGTAGATGTGTGGGCACTCACCGGGGATACATAGATTTATCCGGCCAGTTAAAAAATCGGGCGAAAACATAAAATCAGTAGATGGGAGGTTTATTTAAAGGCAAAAATCATTACAATAATAATGGTCATTCAGATCGGTGTGACCCTAATCATTCATAAAATATTTTTAATAACATTCTGAGAAAAATAGCTAACAGGCAAACCAACTATGTGATCAACCAACCAACGGAGATAAAAGCATAATATCTGCTTGTGGTAAAAATAATCATGAAACCAATAGCATGAAGCGAAACAGTAGTTGTATTTATAAACAAACACGGATTATGGCACATTGATTACGATAATTTATAAGTGGATTTGGTATGAATAACTTTTGCAATTATATTTGATATTACGACATATATATGACGTAACTCACCTCATCCTCGGGTATGCCCAGCACTTCCTGTAGAGACAGGTCCGTGTGGTTCACCAGGTACACTCTAAACAATTGTTCTCTGGAAAACATGTTTATCACAAAAATAAAACCAATATTAATCTGGATTGGGTTGACTGTTGTGATAAAGAAATTGTTACTATCGTTATGAGATTTTTTTTTACTGGCATAAAAATAAAGACTGGACAGGTCAGAAAATATTATCATCAGCGTTATCAACAGCGGGCCCACAATATCTTCAGATAAAAGGAGATAGTGATGGGTTTAATGAACTTGCAGGTTTAAAATTCCAATGTATCCTTAAAAGACGAAAGGTTAAGAAAATACCACGTTTCATTCAATCCGTAGGCCTTTATTATTTTCAAGAAAGCAAGGCTATAAAGAATGCCTATATTACATCAATAGCTGTGCACAGTTTATTTTTCCAAATTTGAATAATTATTATAAACACTGCTACAAAAGTAGATAAATTTTTATGATTGCTATATCTTTTTGAAAGTATTATACTTCACTTATTTTGCGTATAACACAGAGCTTTTGATCGTGTCAATACATTTCAAAGCTTTTGATCGTGTCAACACGTTTCAAAGCTTTGGATCGTGTCAACACGTCTTAAAGCTTTGGATCGTATCAACAAGTTTCCAATGGTTTAATAAAAAAATATTACCAAGAGATATTAAACTTCAAAGGTACTTTCAAACGTTCGTGACGATATAACGGCAAAAAAAAAATAATTTTTTAATACTACACCAAACGAATAAATTGCTAGCTGGACTTTTTGATTATAAATGCTTGTTCTGCACTTGATTTTATGAATGGGAACTATACATTTTATATACAAGTAATGATTCCACTGAAGGCGCTCCAGCAAGTGCGGTAATTAATAACTTTTATACGACGGAGATTATCCTCACCAACAAAAACTAAACAAATAAGTTAATTAAATGTTTGTAGTCCAACGACTCCCCGAAATATCCGCCTGGAAAGCTAATCAAACTGTCACGCTAGTCTGTCCCTAATGTCTATGAAGGGAAGGTCTTCCGTGTACAAAAGGTTCTCCCGGTACCAGCTTCTTTGGCGCAGGGCTAGAGCACAGGACTGAGTTCAAATCTCAGGCGAGGAGCAATGAGACTTTGACGGTCGCGCCCAACCTAGGGTGGGACCTCTGCAGGTTAATAAATGGGAAGGCTGTTGCACCCAGCCATGTATCACTCACAAACGAGTGCGTCTTATGAGGTTCCTCGCGTCTTTTATATGATCCCGCAGGATAATAATTACACACCCATGTACTGCAGGCGCGGTAGACAAAGGGGCTTGGGTGACACTAGGGTATAAAATAAAATGACAGGGAGCGAGTGCAACGTCACGTAGTTCCGAACCGGAATGGAACGGTGTACATGTACATAATTAGCTTAAGATTTAGACATTTAAAAATGGAGGCGGTTACCTCTACACCCACAAAATAGAATCGCCCGGTGTCACAATGGTATATATTCATTTAAAATAATAACATCACTATGGCGGTGATCCAGATTATCCTAAGAATTCAATGGACTGTACCTTGCGTGTTAACCTAATTCTCTTCAATATTTCATTAAATTCCATATCTTTTCGAATATTTTTGCTAACAATCAGACCAACTTACAAAAGAAAATCATTTTACCTTCAAGGCGGAAGGACAGCGATCGGGGCGGCCGCTCAGCTGTCAGTTAGCCGGGGTGATTTAAGCCATTGGGCGGACAACAAAAGTGTCCGTTGTTCTGAATAACGGGGTTTCCGCCCAGAGGGGTTCTTAAAAGAGAAGAAAAAAAAAAAAAAACGCTCGGGCGGCCCAAAAACTGTCGTTAGCCGTGGTGTCCGCTTTAGAGGGGTGCCCGCAGCCCGGGGTTTAACTGTATAATAAAATTTAATCAGTGAAAGATAGGAGCTGTGATTACGTGGATAACTGTTTTTTTTTTCTTTAGTGACTCAACATTCATTTGGTTTGGCCGAAGTATCTAAACATTCATTTGGTTTGGCCTAACTGACTAAACATTCGTTTGGTTTCCTCCTTGATCAACACTGTCCCCAAGGTTTCATTCAATGTCGGCCGCGTGATGGCGCTTGCGTGACCAGTTGATTGATGAATATTGTTTTTCTCAGCCAGTGAGGTATAAAAATCAAATGGAGTTTGGTATTTTTTTAAAATAAGTTTTCTCTCTACGTAACTATTTATCATACATTTCATTCAGGACAGGGTAACAAGTTCAGATTTCAACTTATTAAAGGGTAAGTTGATTTTAGGAAGTTTTCATAGCCTTGCTTTCATTAGATAAAGTCAATAGCAAGCTCTCTGAACATATAAAATAAACCCATCATGGGCCGAACTCTGATCTTTATTTACGGTAACATTTGCATAATTACTATGCATACTCGGCCATTGACGCCCCCAGTCACGCTACGCTTGAGAGAGTTCTCCATGAAGCGAAAGTAAATTGATACATCACAGCAGGCAAGCGGTATGTCGTAACATGCGTTCTTAATTTATACGTAATATAAATAACATAAATACACGTTCCATCACGCCATGCAACAAACGTATCACCTTTTTTATTGACTTTATTTTGTTATATAAATACTTTGTCAATTGTCAATGTCAATTCTGTATGGACTCTCCTTTCTTCATTTTGAACGAATGTGTAAGCTGCTTATAAATGCAATTAAAGGCGAGAGCAGTGTAAGAATTACAAAGCATATCTGCCCTCACTTTTACAAACAATCATGTACCTTTAATGGATTCTTCAAGAAACTAATGGAATTAATGTTAAGCATAGGAGACACATAATAAATACCACCTACTGTTCGTGCCCTGCTTTTCCTTCCACTTCTGCAGTCCCAATACAGACCACGGCTACTATTAGGGTCAGAGACCACAGCATCCTCAACGTCCAGCTGTTCAGCAGTTTCTGTGTCTGTGAGGTAAAAGGGGTCCTGTTAATCACTAAATATGATCAAAGCTCGTTAATCTCCACCCATATGAGGGTTGTTTCAAATGCTTACGATACACGCCTATAAATGTTACTCATGAATATGAAACTATCATAAGCAGACTTGTTATATTTCGTGTTATTCCGGTAGTCACGAAGAGGCGTTGTATAAATGAATCACATAGTGTGACGAATTGTCTTCATTTGCATTTATGACTGAAAAGCAGAGCAGCATGATACGGGGGTGTGACTTGATGACGCGTCATGCCATGTTAACACGGATGTCCTGTTGTTCATATGCATGAAAGAATGAGAGAGAGAGACAGAGAGACAGAGAGACATAGCGAGAGAGAGAGAGAGAGAGAACGAGAGACAGAGGGAGGGAGAGAAAGAGAGAGGCAGAGAGACAGAGAGAGAGAGAAACAGAGAGAGAGAGAGAGAGAGAGAGAGAGAGAGAGAGAGAGAGAGAGAGAGAGAGAAAGAGAGAGAGAGAGAGAGAGAGAGGACAGAGACAAGACAAAGAGAGAGAGAGAGAGAGGACAGAGACAAGACAAAGAGAGAGAGAGGGAGAGAGAGGGAGGCAGACGGAGAGGCAGACAGACAGACAGAGACATACAGACAGACAGATAGAGAGACAGAGAGAGACAGAGAGAGACAGAGAAACAAATAGACAAAGAAAGAGACAGACAGAGAGAGAGACAGACAGAGACAGAGAGCGACAGAGAGACACAGAGAAAGAGAGAGACAGAGATAGAGAGAGAAAGGATTCCTTCACACAGAATTATGGAAAAATGTTCATTAGATAAATAAATTATCAATATGAACGACTTTCTCCTCGATTAAACATATTAATTACATGATAAATTTTCCACATACAATGGTATTGTTAATTATTAAAAAGATGTTGTGACAGATATAGCTCTGGTCTGATGTATGACCAGAACTTTGTGATAAAACTAGGTAAATCTGACCACGCACTGGCTTCAACAGCTGGAAAGGAAATGTGTTAGTATTAGTGTAATGTAGCCGTCCAAACGTACAGGGGCGTCATTATAGGGGGATGGGAGAATATATCCCCCTCCCTTTTTTTGCAAGAGAGGATGGCCAATGTAATCCCCCCACTATTCAGAGAGTATGATATTTATATACTGCAAATGAAATATATAAATAAATAGTATTATAGACTTTGGTTCCATTTATGAGTTTAATATAAAATATTATATAAATGAACTTATACAGGTAACATAATACCTTATTTTCTAAAACCTTATATTTAATTCTAATATATTTTACATGTGTGTGTAGGAGGTTGCGTGTGTGGGTGGTTATTAGTCCCCCCCCCCCCCTCCCCCAACCATGAAGATACATTGACGCCACTGCAGACATTGCCACATATGAAGTACGTGCCTTTGAATATAACGGGCCTTTGGGTGCTCAGCATCACGACGATTTTTAGTATTTATCTTTATTTAGCTGGACAACGCACATATGAGGTGATGACGCAACTTCAAACATGCTGTGCAGATTTACCCACGCATAATTAGCCGTTTCAAACTTCTACCACTAGGCGGCGTGCGTGTTGGCGAAGATCGCTTCAGTGTTAGAATCAGTATTTATCTTAATTAATTAAAGTTTTTTTTCATCAAACTGTTACATTTAATGATGTCCTGAGTGATTATTTACGTGAAATGACCAGTAAGAGATCGTTACTAGCGAAAAAAAGTGAAGAATTCAACCCTTGTTCATGACGCCGCTTCATGTCAGAGTTGGCATGTCAGCATCAACAAGCTTCATTTCACTGATTAAAAGCAGCCAATCCCGGTCACATCAGGAGAAAAGTATAAATAATCGTATTCTACAAGTGTTGTCCTTCACACTAGTATATGTAAATAGGTTGCCCATTGTTATTTTTAATTATTTTTGTATGATTTATATAGCTTAACTAGGGTTTTGTCAATCATTAATTGTACAGGGTACCAGTCTAGTCCTGCTGTATCTACAGAGATTTAAGGGCTTTTAAGTTACATTTTCACATTTCATGTTCATCAAATTCAGGCTTTTCAATACTTATGCATATAAACACATCAGAGTATATATGTAATGGTATATACAGTATTTTAATTCTTATATCATACTATATTATATTATTTTTTATTATATTGTTATTAAATATTAATGTATAATAATATAAATAAATATATATATATTAATGTATATATATATATTATATGTAACTTTTATATGTCAAAAATAAAAAATAACATACAATTCATATGTAAACAATATATGTCTGTAAATCATATATATATATATAAATATATATATATATATATATATATATATATATATATATATTTATATATATATATATATATATATATATATATATATATATATATATATTTTTTTTTTTCAGCACACCTTTATGTACTTACTCAAGTGTTGCATAACAAAACCAGTTTAATTTAAGAGGTGATTTATAAATATAAAAAAGTAAATTATTAAAAATGCACAACATATTGGCACACACACACATGATATATGAAATTTGTAAGATAAAATTAAATAATAACACACACAAAACATATGTACACTCATGTGTATTTGGAAAATAATATTGGTTTAGCAGTATGAACCAATAATCATTTTAAAATTATTTTACAATTTGCTTAAACCATTAGAAATGTCATTAAAATTATTCAAATATATATATATATATATATATATATATATATATATATATATATATATATATATATATATACACAACGAATGAGGTACAAAAGTATCTAGTATTATTATTCTAATACAAATACTTAATAGGCCTACATATCTGAAAGTTAGCTAACATTATCACTTGTACATATGGCCATGCATAAAAATTGAAACAATGTATACTGAAATATTTTCTAAACAAATACGCACGTATAACTGAACATAATGGTGATTTCAAATAGCTGATATATGAATAAAGAAAAAAATAAAATATAATTATTATAAAGAATTATATCTCAAAATCACACACACACACACACACACACATATATATATATATATATATATATATATATATATATATATATATATATATACAAAATTAAAATATTTGTATATGTGCACTGGAAAACACTTTTAATATAGCAATACATATGTAATTTGAAAGCATGTTTAATTTTTCAAGTTATATATATATATATATATATATATATATATAATATATATATATATATTTATATATATATATATATAATAAAAATATTGATACAGGTGTAAATAAACTGTGACAATAGATATAGAATTTTCCATATGATACACACACAGATTATATACCTTAAACATTTTAAAAATATTTTCAAATTCAGTTGAAATTAGTTGTATTTTAAACATAATAAAATAATAAATAAATCCTAAAATAAAAATTATATTATAACTTCTTATTAAAATAATTTGAAAAAGTATTGGGTATATATATGTTGTTAGGGTTTGGTGAGGCAATAAGAAGTGTATGAGGGCTTTAGGCCTTTTAATATGGGTTAACTTGATGTGTCATGACAGCTAGTGATAAGCTCATGAGCAGGTTACAAGTCTATGAATGATGTCATTTGTCCTTATCTCCTATTGGTTCTCTGCTGGGTCATGCCATATTCATGAGCTGATCATGTGATAGGCAAACACATGCAGCCCCCATAGGAAAGTTTTGTATGTGTGACGTCAATCGTATTAAATGATGCAAATTCATTGCAGTCTCAACTGTTCTCCGTGTATCTACGGGTTATGCATGTATTCTCAAATAAACAAGATGAATCATTCTTTTCCTCAAAGTTCACCAAGTGCTGATCAGACTTAAACGTGATACAACTATTGTGGTTGCCTTTTTGTTCGCGAGGGTTATAAATTCGCGATAGTCGCGAAAAAGTTATTATCGCGAAAATGTAACCATCGGGAATAAGTCGCTTCTTCTACACAGGTGAATGGTTGTTTACCATATACCCTCATTGTCATTTTATTTGTTATCGACCACACTTGTAGGTTTAGAAGCCGAAAGGCCAAACATTAATATTACAGGTAATAACTTATATTTTATGCTCCATTTAAATCAAAGGCTGACATTATAAATTATATCAGAACTGTGCAGCACGGCTTATCAGCGGCGTGCTCACATCAAACCTCAGTACTTATGGAGCTACATTGGCTGCCGGTAGAGTACAGAACTCGCTTTAAAATGCTTAACTCGCATTTGCTTATATACAAAGCCCTCCGTGGCTTAGCACCTTCATACCTTGCTGACATGATAAAGGAGTATCGCCTGGTGCGTGCACTCAGATCAGCCTGAGGTGCCAAGAGCCCGGACACAGTATGAAAGGAGATCATTCAGGTGCTCTTCCGCTGTCCCCTTGAACTATCTTCCTCAACATATCAAGGATGCCTCAAGTGTTCAATGTTTTAAAAGACTGCTGAAAACACATCTTTTCAAGTTTGCATATTATCAGTCAAACTTTGTTTGGATTCTCGATTATTTAGTTTGCTGCAAATCTGTTTTCTAGTCATTTTATATTGTATTATCCGATTCTCAATTCGTTTTAAATCATTTAAATGTATCTTATTGAGTACAATGCCTAAGAGATTTAATATTTTATACAGTGAATTTGGCAAATATACTTAAATAAATAAATAAATAAATAAATAAATAAATAATCATATTCTTGATATTCTGTCTATAGTGGATAAGATCTTCCCTCTTCAGATTGTCAAGATTTATAGCACATATTGAGAAATAATTAATGTGATAATGGATATACTATGTATGTTACTGCATGGTACAAGGACGCAAAATGGAATCCTCGCGAAACAAGGAAAACGTTCAAGGCGCGAAAAATTAGCCTCAGAAATATGAAATCAACCAGAGATTACAAAGCCACACCAGGTAGCATACAGACAAAACGTGTAACCTAAGCAACGAACCATTTATTTGTTGTACAACTTTCAACAAGTCAGCAGAAAAGTGATAATATATAAAGATTTAATTAAAAATAAGTAAAACGTTTGTGATAAAGAAAGAAAAATAGCCAAAATCTGCTGTCGATCAGTTATTTCACGCTCTTCTCGGAGCACAAAGAACCTTTTCCAGGAATTTTTAACTGATTTTTTTTCTATTTTCACGGGTTTGATTTCTTTTTTTTCCCGACTGGTTAGAATTTCTTCACATTTTTTGAATCTACGTCCATTTTTTATTTGAAAAGTCGGTATGTTTTTATTTTTATTTTGTAGTTAAAAAAATGAACAAAATAAGTTATTTTGGCCTATACTATATTTCATTGTTTTAACATGGATTATAACGAGGTTAATTTGTGATTAATAACCCCAAAGATAACTTTTCTTTCAAGGAAACATTTCCTGAAAATTTCTACACAACAATTTTTAGGAAAAAGTGTCCTCACTGTTTCATCACATTTCGCTGTGAAATTCATTTTCCTCACATGAATCTCAAATTATTGATCTGCTACTTTTTTCCCCATATCCATATCTAATGAATTATATAAATGTGAAAGTGTCCAAACAACACCCGCTAGTCGGCTTAAATCAGTGATGTGGGATATGAGTCCGAACTTTGACTAGACTCCGGACTCGAGTCCCCATTTTTAGGACTCTGACTCGGGCTTGGACTCGAAGGACCGGGGCTCAGACTTGTACTCGGAGGCAAGGACTCGAGATATCAGGCCGAGTCCACTTCGAGTACAGTTAAAAAAAGTCACATACTCTATACTTGACTTATATACTTGTGGGAACTACTTACAGAATATTACAAAAAAGACTATCAGCCAAGCTTTAGCCCTGCGTTATTAAACCTTTAAGTAAAAGCATGTGTATTAACTAACAACTAAACTATACATGATAATCTCAATTTTCTATTTAACATTTCTTTTCAAAAGGAGATTTGTATTTGGACTTTGGTTTCAAAGTCTTGGACTCGAAGAGGGTGGACTTGGACTCGAAACTCAAGGGCTCCGACTTGGAGTCGAGTGGAGTTGACTCAGACTTGCACTTGGGATCAGATGGTATGGACTCGACTACATCACTGACTTTAATTGCTGATAAAATCAATAAAAAGGAATGATTAATAAAGATTTACAAATTTTACAGTAAAATTCGGTTAATTCAATAGAAAACTGGTTGCTCTTAAATATATTCTATATATTTAACTTTTTTTTAACTATATTTAATCGTTAACTTGTAAAGTGCGGACTTACCAGTAGTTCCAAAATTTTACTTCGAAACGGTTTCAAGTTTCTTTCCTACCCCAGCCCTGCTTGCTTAACAAGTGAACATCAATAGCTAATATTCCGCTAAAATACACTGCGCTAAGTGGGAGGGGCTTGTGGTTTTAAAATCACCGGAAGTCAGCCAACCGGAGCGTTAGAGGGAGACAGATCAGAGAGAGTGACATGCTACTAGAGGCCAAGAGAAAGAGGGACCCTGTTTCCGGAAAGGAAAATGGAACATGGCTTTGGTTTTCATGAATAATAACCCTTTGCGTGCAGACTCTGTACTGTGTATTGTAAAAGGGCAAGCGTTTCCGGCGAGTTCCGTGTGTGTGTTATATCGCTGAGCCCGCAAATAGTCCGGCGCGCTGTGCAACGGAAGGTGGGCGCCAAACATAAATCAATACCACACCAGATGCTATGCGCGTAAAAATAGGACGCAAGGTGGGTAGTTTCCTGCGTGTTTGTGAATGTGTGCGTCTGTGTGTGATTATTAGACTTAATTTACTTCAACTATAGAGAAGAAATATTATAACCTGACAAGACTACTACTGCCATTTCAACTTTTTCCCCTTAGGTATAAAATATTTGATATATGTGTCTATACAAATTTAACGGAGGTACTCTTATACACTCCCAGGGCGTATATTTTGTGTCTCATTTATAAATATGATTTATGTAGCAACAAAATACCTTGCTCACCTGTCGCGTGATAAAATAAACAGACAACCTGACACCTATACTATCAAGTGTATAATTAACGTATAGTAACAAAAAGTTTACGCGCTTACACTTCTTCTACATTCGTCACAGTAAATACGAAATGGGTGCACTAACGCTCGTTAAAAGAGATGATAATTCCTTTTAATATTCTTCTCCAAGACTGCCACTCAGGATGGTTGCATTGTAGTTGCCCGGGGATACTATGGGTGAACCGAGGGTAGAGCCATATTTTGGACCAGGTAACCACTTACAAACACACGACGATAGACATGTATACCTTTAACAATCATGTTTACCCAAGGATTGGGAGTTAACTAATAATGACACCTATTCAATATTAAGATTACTCGTACGACCTGTCACCATATTGGTAAATTATAAAATTCTTGCTTTGTGTCAGTTTGTGGGCGGATGGTTTATGTAATAATCCCCCGCTATAAAGAGAATAATATTTATATATTGATAATGAAATAATTCATAATTAGAATTATAGACTTTGGTTCCATCTATAATTTTACTATGAAAAATTTTATATCTAAACCTTGTACAGAATTAACCTATATATTTTAAGACCTATATATAAGATAAATTGATGCCACTGTATTCGTGGAAGAACCGGTAAAAGCTTACAACATGTCAGTGGTTGACAGAAGGGCATAGGTCAAGGTAGATCTAGATCATGGCATTGTTGTCTGACAGGGGCGTGGTCTGGTGGAAGAGTCTTTAGTATATAACTATATTGTTACCCGGTCGTAACATGTGAATGGTAAGTTTACTGGTCTACTGTGCACCAACGTAAACAATAATTGGCATGGGTGACGTATCCTGAAACTGGTTCATCAGTGACAGGGGAACTATCAAAGCATTTCATCCCTTAGAACTAGTTATCACGCTACATTCCTTTTGTTACTACTTCATATTGTTTCCTGTTTAGCGCTGTTATATATCACTGCAAAAAAGTGGCCTTTCGCTCAAGTTTCAAATTAACTATTACACGCATTAAAAGAACACATGACTCATATGTAAGTTTAACATGTGTCATAACAAATCCCTTAATGAGCAGCAGTGGAACCACCTAAATATGTTTCAGACGAAATTAACACATGTTTATATTTAAACTTTGTTTGAAGGCGTGATATTTTCCCTTTTCTGTTTAATATTTCGCGGCTTTTACTTTTAAACTATAACGGTTAAAATGAAGTATAATCAACTGCTGAAGATAAGCAGAGGCACCCTCTAAGAGCACAGAAACAGTTCAGACGAAGATCAACCGGAAGTCATCTGATGAGAATGGTGATTACAATTTGGCGACTGTTTGGCTTATATTATTATCTAAAAGCCCTTAGGTCTCATAAACAAGTGGCCCATGGGCCATGACGCTCAGCTGAATTCAAAGAGCCTTGGACAATGGGCAGAAAGACTCTCAGAGTCAAAATCTAGCATTTTGCCAATAGCCCTTAGATATAGGTTACAGTGACCTTAATCTACATGCAGCTGCTACTATTTATGCCCTCCTGACTAATTTGGTGTTACAATCAAGTTTATATATCAAGCTTATAGAAAATGGGTCAGAGTGTCATTTCAGGTCTCCAAGGAATTTTTAGGGACCTCCCTGAAAGTCATGTATGAGGATTTTAGGCCAGATGGATACAATCTGTGCCCCACCTGACTCACTTGGTGCTTAAAAATTATGTTTTCTCCCCTAATTTGCAAAATATAGTTAACCATGACCTAATTTCAATTTTCCCAAGGATATTTTTTCATGGAACTCTAAGGATGTCAAGTTAGAAGATTCTAGGTCCAACACTCATGATTTGTGCCCTGTTAATGGACAACTGCTTCATTTGAAGTTCTAAAAAAACCATAAAAATCTATAAAAAAAAATCGAAACTAGAATGGCCCTGTTTTTGCAGTGCAAAACATATATGTCTCCCCTATGGGCATCCGGAAACATTAGGGGTAAAATATGCAATATCTCAAAACAATGAATCTAGATCTCAGCAGATTAGACCTTGAAGGTCAAGGTCACTGCTTTTTGAACTCTGATGACATTTTGGCAGAAAGAACTGGTGTGTCAAACTTGAAGAAAAATCTTCAGTACTTACAAAGTTATTTGGGTCACAATAAGCCTAGAACTGCATAAATATGACCTTGAAGATATAAGTCAAGGTCACAGGATTTCTATCACATCCAAGATTTTGGTGAAAACAATGAGTGTTTCAAATTTTGGAGGAAAATTTGCAGCCCTTCAAACGTTATCTCGTCAACAAGACAATAACTATAATTCCACTGATTTGACCTTGAAGATCCTTGTCAAGGTCATCAGGTTTCAAACTCATACGAGAACTTAGTAGTTACAATTGGTGTACCAAATTTGAGGACAAAATTGGTAATACTACAAAAGTTATGGGGTTCACAAAAATGTTACATTTCGGGAATTTTTACATTAAAGAGAAAGGTTAAGGTCACCATATTTTGAACTTGTCCCAGGACATGGTCGGAACAGTTGGTGTACCAAACTTAAGACAAAATGTGGAATACTTCAAAAGTTATGGGGTTCACAAAAATGTCAAATTTCTGCAGATTTGACCTTGAAGATGAAGGTCAAGGTCACTTTTTTTAACTTGTCCTTGATTTGAGTAGGAACAACTGCTGTACCAAATGTGAGGACAAAATTTTTAATACTTCAAAAGATATGGCTTTAAAAAAATTGTGACTTTGAAGATGATGATCAAGGTCACCAGTTTTCGAAATTTTCCAAGAACTTGGCAGGAACAATATCAGTGTGTTTCAAAGTTTAGGGCAAGTTGTGGAATACTTCAAAATTATGGGGTTCACAAAAATTTCATATTTCGGCAGATTTTACCTTGAAGATGAAGGCAAAGGTCACTGGTTTTCAAACTCCTCTGAGATTTTGGTATGAACAATTGAGTGTTTCAAATTTTGGTGGAAAATATGCAGACCTTAAAAAGTTATCGCGTTCACAAGATATCCTGCAGATGAAGACGATGATGACAGATGATCGCACTGAAACAACATGCCTCATGGGCGGGTGGGGGGGGGGGGGAGTAGCCACCACTCTACAGGAACTGATGTAGCACTCCATGATCAAAAAGCATGCAAAGAATCATAACAATCAATGCATTAGTTATTCAAATACAGAAGCTTTTGTATCACATTTAAAATTTTCTTGGGGTACGACCCAATTGATTAAAGGATATGTGTAACAGAGACCTAATTTCAGGTTTCCATGAAGACTCTTCATGGACCTCCCTTGTTTTCAAGTAAGAAGATTCTAGGTCAAACAGTGACGATTAGTGCCTTGTTAACAAATGAATGCTTCATTTGAAGGTCTCAAAAATAGAGAACAAATGCTTAAAAAATCGAAAAATACAGGTGGCGCCACTATTCTACAGGATCTGATGAAACACTCCATGATCAAAAAGCATGCAAAAAATCATAGCAATCAATGCATTAGTTTTTCAAATACAGAACCTTTTGTGTCACATTTTAAATTTTTCTGGGGGTACTTACAAGCCTAATAGCTCGGAGGATATGGGTAAAAGAGACCTAATTTCAGGTATCCATGAAGACTTTTCATAAGTCAAACAGTGATGATTTGTGCCCTGTTAACAGATGATGCTTTATTTGAATGGTCTCAAAAATAGAAAAAAAATCGTGAAAATTGGAAAAAAATACAGGCGGCGCCACCAGTCTGCAGGAACTGAAGAAACATTCCATGACCAGTAAGCATGCACAGAATAATGGTGATCAATGCATTAGTTATTCAGATACTGGAGCGTTTGTATCAAATTTTTAATTATCTTGAGGGGTGATTTCGAGCCCCATAGCTTGAAGGATATAGGTAACAGAGACCTAAATTCAGGTTTCCAAGGATATTTTTCAATGACCTCACTAAAATGTCCAGTATAAAGATTCTTGGTCAAGCGGTTACGATTTGTGCCTTATTTACAGATGAGGCTTTATTTGAAGGTCTCAAAAATAGAGAAAAAATTCGTGAAAATTAAAAAAAAAATACAGTTGGCGCACCCAGTCTCCTGGAACTGAAGAAACAGTGTAGGATCAGTATGCATGCCAAAAATCATGGTGATCAATGCATTAGTTATTCAGATACTGGATCGTTTGTATCAAATTTTTAATTATTCTGACGGGTACTTATGAGCCCTATAGCTCCGAAAATATGGGTGACAAAGACCTAGTTTCACATTTTCACAGAGACTTTTCATGGACCGCCCTTGATGTCAAGTTAGAAGATTCGAAGTCCAGTGGTTACGATTTGTGCCTTGTTAACAACTGACAACTTCTTTGAAGGTCTCAAAAATAGAGAAAAAAATTCGCAAAAATTAGAAAACATACAGGTGGCGCCACCATTATGGTGATCACATTATGGTGATCAATGCAGTTGTTATTCAGATACTTGAGCTTTTGTATCAAATTTTTGATTATTCTGGGGGGTATTTACGAGACCCATAGCTCGGAGAATATGGGTAACAGAGACCTAAATTCAGGTTTCCAAGGAGATTTTTTATGGACCTCCCAGGAAGATTCCAGGTCCAGCGATTACGATTTGTGCCCTGTTAACAGACGGACGGACGGACGGACGGACGACGGACAAAGAGTGATCGCTAAAGCTCAGATGACTTTCAGTCAACTGAGTAAAAACCGCCTCCACGTTTCTCTTTGTAGTGTTAAGTACGGGAGGGACATAAAGGCCAGTCAAAACTAAAGATTATTTGGCGCATCCACTTGTTACACACGCATATATATATACACACACACACACACACACACTTCATTTATGAGAAACAGTTTCCACAGCATGTAGAGAAGAGTAAGATCATGTCAAAATTATCAGTTATTGCAAGATAATCTAAAATTGATACACATTGTTTATGCATCTCTCTCTCTCTGTCTCTCTCTCTGTCTCTCTCTCTGTCTCTCTCTTTCTTTTTTTTCTCTCTCTCTGTCCCTCTCCCTTGTTGCAAATGATTATGAAACATGACTGAGTTTTTTTTTTACTTTTGTTTTTACAATAACTTTCACATTAAAATTATCACTTGCAGATATTTAGTGACTTGAATCAGAGATGATTTTATCAGCCATCAGCCATGAGTTTGACTATGCTAAATTTTTATCGTTAGGGAAGATTTAAGTTGTTTATACATCTGGATTCCTTGCATTTGTAAGGAGTATGTACCTGTAACAGGTATGGTGCTTTTATTTTTTCTAATCTAATACTAATAGTTAATGGTAATAATTGAAAGTGAACCTTCAGGGGCAATAAAGACAATTCTTAGTAATATAACTTTCTAAAAGTCAGCTGAAAGGAGCAAGACATTGTCCTTACAAACCAAACCGATTTTCGCATATTTAACATATCCGTCTTTCAAATACTTTTTTGGGTATGTGTGTGTGAGGGGGGGGGGGGGATGGGGGATATCTCATATCTCATCTAGGCAAATTAACTTGCTACATAGAAAAGAATTTGGTCATCCATGGTCTAGGCCTGAATATAAACATGGCAAATGTAGTGAATATATATATATATATATATATATATATATATATATATATATATATATATATAATACGCCCTTTTTAATCTAAAATGGTGGTTTTTAATGCAGCTCTGTTGATTATTTACGTTTGTCCATAAAAAGATGGTAGTATTTCAACAAGACCGTAAACATTATGTTCATTTATTATCCAGCTGGTTACCAAAAAAGAATCGGTTTCTCACGCATCATGGACAGGAAATCCAAGTCGAGGTGCAAGTCAAATTTTCATTTTCGTAAAGCTAGGAGGGTATGCGTTCGTCCCCGTTCGTGGGCGTATTTGTTCCTAACATAACTCACGCAATCATGACCAGGATTTCATGACAGTGTCAGGACATTTCGGGAATAGGCCAATGAAGAAACGATTCGATTTTGGTGTGGATCTGGATTCAGTAATGTCGTAAAGGAATATTCACACATGTACGGTCACTTATGCACGGATGAACCTGGAAAATGGGTTGAATAAGTGAATACAAACATGGGTTTGGGAGCATCCCACAACAAGTACACCCACATAGCGGTGGATTGCATTCCGTTGAATGCAGATTTCTCGTTCTAAAACTTTCCGACTAAATGACTAGCAAGAAATGGCATGGTGTCTCGTATTTAACATTAATCTGGCCTTCAAGGCGATCGCGTCATGCTGTGCTCTGTGTAAAAAATAGTTGATGAAACAGGACGACAGAGTACAAAAGACTCTGCATTCACGCTAATTTTTCTAAATGAAAGATCACGATTCTTCAGACTTGCTCAAAGCTTAATTCCCCACGCCCCTTTCTTTTCACAAAAGGCGTCTCCCTCTGCAATTAACAACAATACTCACTTTCGGTTATGTAGCTCCCTGAATAATTCCCTTAAACTAAACATTGATTATTTTACCCGTCGTGGCCTTTTCCGAAAGAAATGGGCGTGGTCGTCCTTTTATATACAAGTTACAACCGAAGCCCTGTGAATTTCTGTATACGCTAAAGTTGTGAAAATTCTAAAGAGCTTAAGGATTTTTTTCTGTATAATCTTTTACTTATGTACTTAATGGGTCCAATATGAATTCAAAACTAGCTTGGATTTATTTAAAAGGATTTTTATTTGACAGAGTTGGGATTTACCATATCCTCTGAAATAGAGACTATTAGCTCGTGATAAATCGCCGTAATAACCAATAATAATAATAATAAAAATAATAATAATAAATAATAATAAATAAAAAAAGTGCATCGAAAGGTTTGCGAACCTTTTTGCCCGCAAACCATTTTGCCTTATATAATTCATAGCGAGTTATAACCAGTGACGTAGGACTCGAGTTCGGACTTGGACTCGAGTCCACTTCTTTAGGGACTCGGACTTGGACTCGAGGGTCATGGACTCGCACTCGGTCTCGGAAGTAAGGACTCGAGAAATCAGGGCGAGTCCATCTCGAGTCCAATAGAAAAAAACTCTGCCACGTATGATAAAGACATATGTACAAGTGCGAACTACTAACAAAATATTATAACATAATATCACTGTATATACGGAACTTTGCTCAGCACTGGGAGCTATTTATTAACGCAGTTTAAAATTAAAGTACGAGCATGTATGAACTAACGTAAACATGTATATGATAATCTGAAATTCCATTTTAAATTGCTTTTTAAGGATATTTGTGCTAGACTCTGACTCAAATCGGGTTCTGAATGACTCGGACTCGTAAAAGATGTTGAACTTGAACCTCGAGTACTCGGACTTGGACTCGGATGGTATGGACTCGACTTCGTCACAGGTAATAACCAAATATACCTCTACTGCATTTCGATTCATGTGTTTACATGTTACAATTTGCTTTAAAATAAGTTCAGTACCAAAGTTTACGGCTTTTATCAAATGACATGACAGTGAGGATACTACTAATTAATAGATACAGAGTGTTCAGTGTAATAAGAGATTTTTATATGAATTCATCGTTATTTCTAAATGTCTCTTAGATAAACCAAGGTTTAATAATAATAATAATAATAATAATAATAATAATAATAATAATAATAATAATAAAAATAATAATAATTATAATAATAACTTCTCTGGTGTGGGCATTCTTCTGACTATCAAAGACAGTACCCATTTTAAATGGAGGTATTAGCCACTATAATATTTCTGCTATCTAGATGGAAACATTTTATATACTTTTTATATTGCTGTTACATTGCTCCCAATTCATATTACTGCATTGATTCTTTGTCATAACTAGTATATAAAATTGTCTTGGAAATAAATGCATTTATAAGCTTCATCTATGGGAATAAACAGCATGATATCTTAATGTTTGCAAAGCACATAATTACAATTAGTGAAGCCACTTAAAAAAGAGGATGCCAAAAGAAGCTTCGGTTACTTCACATTTTGCTTTTGAATTGAAAATAAATTTCTAGTCAATTTAAATTTTTTTTAAAATCAAGATGGCTTGGAAGCATGGCTTGGAAAAAACGTGGTACATGTACTTAGTATCATTGTGATACGCCGATACTAATTTTAATTACCTTCTCAGGTAATTAGGCATATATCACAAAAGTATTCACAGGATTAAATAACATGTAAAACCAGTCTGAAAGCATCATTTTGAAACCATCATAATTATAGCTATGATGGCTCAAACGTACGCAAGAGCCATTTTAGTCTTTGAAATTCCATTCACATACACCACTCTAAAACTCTCAGCGTTATTACAAGATAACCACAGATAAACCACGGAACACGTCCGGGAGCGCCCTGTACTTTGCCATCAGATATGATATAGAGACTCGTCAACTGGTTATAGACTGGTTATAGGAACATGTCTAAGGATCACTTAATAACCTCCCAAACGTGCACCTGTATGTAGGCCCCTGACTTGGAGCATTTGGCTTTTTATAAACCGCACGAATAACGCAGTCTCATTCTATATATCACTTTATTAACTAGGGCGAACCCATATTACAGCATACAGGGGCGGATACAAGGGGGGGGGGGGAATGCGGGGTATTGGGGATAGAGGGGAAATGGGGAGGGATTGGGAGGGAGGTACCCCCTCCCAGATTCCAAATTTTTTTTAAAATTTAGGTTGTAATCGTAAAATCTATGGATTTTAAATGCATTTAAAAGCAAGACATACATTGTAACTGTTCTATACACTTGGTCTCTAATTTTCATTATCTGTGTGCTATGAGTTTTTTTTCCAAGATTTTTTTTGTCACCCCCCACCCCCCAAATCCGCCCCTGGCATACAAGCGGATAATTCTGCAAGATCTCCCTAGTAATAAAGAGATCTTCCAGTTTGGATTGCAAAGTAAATTTGTTTCATACCAGGTCACACGGGCGACAGGAAACAAATCTTTTCACTGTGATATCCTTAGGTATAACTGAACAAAATTGACGTCTTCTAATGATTGCAATGAGTGAATAAATATGGAAAGCAAGGTGAAACTCATAGCCACATTGTTCACCTGTAAAAATACGTAAACATCAACTAATAGTACCTAACTTCCCCCCTGGTATTCAGAGAATAATATTTATATATTGGAAATGGAATATATTACTAATTAGAATTATATACACTTGGTTCCATTTCTGAGTTTTCCATGAAATATTTTATATCTTAACCATGTTAAAAATAAACATACTGGAAACATAACTTGTATTTAAACTTTATACTTAATTGTTATATATATTTAAAATATATCACACAGGCAATATATATATATATATATATATATATATATATATATATATATATATATATATAGTTACAGGTGCTCCTTTTATTGTGTGACACGGGCGTAACTCGTGTTGTTGTTGCACTTTATGTTTAATCCGTACTGGTTGAACTCTCGTTGTCATGCTGGCCTTGGGTTTTCTCGCCTGGTCGTGAGTCACGTGTGGAACCTGGTGTGTAGAGACACAGAGCGATGTTTTTCTAGATGATTCCTGTGACGCGTGCTTACCGTGTATAATGAATTATTCTTCGAATGTTCTAGAGGTAGAAATTCTCGGCTTGGGATGGAGAGTATATAAAGGGGCTGTGTTTTAGAGTCGGGAGCAGAGAGCAGAGAAGATTTCCAGCGGACGCAGAAGCGTGGTTCAGTTTCTGGGACCTTATCCGACGTGTGCGGCAATTATAGATTTTCTTCAGAGTTTCTCCTGGATTTTGTGCATTTGGACTTCGGTTTACTTTCTGGATTGTTACAAGAGCCTTACACTGGACTGTCATTCTCCGAGAGTATGCATTTAAAGAACTTATCGTTGTGACAGTGTTGGTATCCAGGTACTGTTCACATTGTTTATTTTTCTGTGTGATTGTACTGATTTGTTGTTATACCGCTGTTTACTGTATAATTGTAATGATTTAGTGTATTATAATGTTAGGGTTGTTTTAAGAATAAATTATAGTTATTTGTTAACAAAAAAAACCATTGACTTCTTTATTCATTCCCCTAGACATTTCACGCTGCCTAGTGTTACAGAATCTGATTTTTTTTATCTCCGTTACAGAATATTTGTTCATCACGCATACCTTATCTGTTTATATTAGGTTCCATGAGAATATATATATATATATATATATATATATATATATAATATATATAGAATAGGCTGTGTATAACATGAAAAAAAAAGATGTGATACTGCACACGCTGTGTAACTGGAATCTTTATAACAATAATCTTGAAAAGTTATATGTTATTAACACAAAAACAACTCACCCGTGCAGTCCAGCGCCCCGTGTTCATGGAGCGGCGTCTTGAGGGATTTAAGACATAAACGTGAATGCTTTTTCACGGATCTTCTCGTACGCGAGATGCCTCGCACTGGTACCAGAGAAAGCGTGTGTGTCCCATGCATTGTCATTGTGGCAAAAAAACGTCGTGACAGAGTGTTTAGCGACAGAGATGCATTGCTTTATAGATATGTCGTGCTGAAGAGTACTTTAGGACGCAAAATGAGACATATGATGCATAATAAAGCCATTTCGTGATCGAGTGGTCGGTCCACATGCGATACGGGCGTTAAGTCACTGTTTAATCTTGCATTAACCATAGCTCTCGACTCATAATTACGACAAAACCCGATACAGTACAGAGTTATGATTTCACATTATGTTACTATACATCTATCATGATAAATCGTGCTCAGGACGTATACTTATGGATAAATAACTGTTGTTATTTCAAGCTTGTTTTACAGACTCCCAAGGAAATTACATGGAAAGTGGATCTTTATTTCCCGTAGATCTGTGATCATGTTTTGCGACTGCATATACTTTCCTTGAGAATATGCTTTGCAGAGTACAAGACTGTTGCTGTATAACCCACATTACTAGAAGCGTGTGTTACACGATGACACAGATGTATATGCTCCAGTTACGCACTAATTAACCGAGCCTTGAGACCAAAATATAAACGCGTCGGTGCGACCTTTTACTTGGTTCATGACATATTTAATGGAACTCCAGGTAACAAATTACACAAATTACTTGTCGCTTTGCATTCTCTGTATTTATTCATTTCAATCAACCACAGCCTGCACGGGAAGAATATGCTTCTTTATATCAAACAAACCTATTCGTTCTGGGCGGCTGGTACAACATGTTCTTCCCATTCCCATTGAAGCACTTAATTTTTTTCCCACAAATTGATTCCTTTCCGCTGCTTTTCATTGATTGAGTCAACTTTCCGAAGAATGGTGTTTAAGCTGGAATAAAAATAACGGCAGAAATAAAATACACATATCACACTATATTTCGTACTTTCCATAAGGGGGTGCATTTCATTCTCGGGGCTCGTGGCAAACGATAACCGCTGCTTTGTATAGCAATGTTCTCTGGGTCTGAACAGCAGGGTGGGCACAGAGCAAGGAATCGTTTTCAGATTAATGAGACCGTCGTATGGCATTGAGCATCTGCTCCAAATTTTAAACATGAAACACCCGCCCTGTGATAACACCGGTTGTTGCAAAGGGGCAAGAGACGGGTGATTCGGAGTAATCAGGCTACTGAGAGTGGGTGTCACATGTTTAAAATGTGGAGCTGATGCACATTGCAATACTATGCTCTCATTGGTAAGATTACAAATCTTTGCTCTTTGCCCACCCTGGTGGTGTAACCCAGAGAAGCTTGCTATAAAAAGCAGCGGTTAAAAGTAAAAGGAGACATGGGACGACAGCCGTGTATAACCGCTGTGCGAGCCGACGATGTTAAGGTATCATCATTGTCAAGACCCCTATATTTAAAATAAATCCAAACGTTGTTTAAATTCATATTAGATCCCATAAAGTGTACATAATGTTAAAAAATATGTATACCGTCAGAAAGATCAAAGCACCAGGTTTAAATTCATGTAATCTTTATGGGGTCTAATATGAATTTGAAACAACATTTATATTGATTTAAGATATTTTTTATGACAATTATCATACATTAATATGAAAATTTTAGAATGTAGTCAGGGAATATAAATGAAATTACTACAATTTATATTACCGTTTTCTTTAAATGTAAAATGCCCCAGATTTTTTTATGTTAAGGAATTAAACCGAATTTCTTTAAGTCAATTATAGCTATCCAATCTGGAGTTAAGTCGAGCAAAGCCACTTAAGAAGGTTAACTACAAAAGTTAATGAAAAACAGGTGGGTGAAAGATAGGCCTACCTCTCGAACTTCAGAAAGTTGCAGTCCGGTAAATAATGGTACAGCAGGTCTATGCTTTACATCACGATCCAGTTCACAAGGGCCAATGTCGCCAGATAAAACCGCGTCTGTTAAAATATCGTCAGACTAATTCTTCTCAATAAACGCAAAAAAGCCACCACTACAAGTTGACACCATCAACAGCACAGTCACCACCGACACCCATATTAATGGAGCCATGACATCCTTCTCTCTCATTACAACGATTATCATAGCCATCGTCACTTCTACCACCATCTCCACTACAATCACCACCATCACTACCGACAACATCACCACGACCTTCACCATCATCACAACCACCACCACCATCATCCCAACCACAACTATCACCACCACTACAACCAACATCACCACGACCTTCACCATCATCAAAACCACAACAACCACCACCATCATCCCAACCACAAACACCACTACCACTACCAACAAAATCACCACGACCTCCACCATCATCACCATCATCAAAACCACAACAACCACAACCATTATCCCAACCACAACCACGACCGTCATCATCACTACCACCACCACCACGACTATTAACATCATCTCTACCCCAACTAGCGTCATATCGACCCTCTGGCATTAAGACCAGATAGATCACTGGCGCCAGAGTGCCTTTTATCTAAGTCCGATGAACGCATTATAAGGTCCCTATGATTATGCAAATATTTTCGTCATTTCTGACAATGCTTCATGTCCTACAGGAACTCTGTCAATCAACATAAACCAGACTAGACCAATCGTTAGCTTTTTTTATGTACTTTCTAATAATACCAATCATGAGCGAGAAAAGGTCCGTTTTAATCCAGCACGTTGGTAAACCCCTCGGTATGTTTGTTGAATTTATGATCGCATTAACACAAGCATGGCTCGCACGGTTTTCTGGACGCAGGCAGCTTGCAGGCGATACAGGAAATGACCCGTGTCCATGGAGACGGTTTATCAGTTTGGGTTGTGAGCTCACATGCATACGAATGTGTAAATTCATCATTCTCGGCATAATATTGAGATTATTGGCCGTTTACCACAATATGAATGCAACCTGATGCAAGACCACTGCGATACTTTCCTCGATATTACTTGCATCACGAATCGAGTAGGCTTACCAGCCCAATTACCGATTGCCTACTGAGTCGGGTTGTCACGGCTATACCCCAATACAACCATCACCACTTCCACTATTGCCACCACCATCACCACCACTAACACCACCACCATCGCATCCATCATCACCGCCAACATCACAACGACCTTTCCCATCATCACCGTAACAATCACCATCATTACGCCACGATCACCACTAACACCTCGATTTAAACTACCACTCCACAACCACTATTATCACTACCACCATCACCTCCACGGCCACCATAATCATCACTACCACCACTACGTCCACCATCACTTTCACCATCACCAACACGACCACCATGATCATCACCACCACAACTTCGCCACCAATACATTTACTATTATAACCAACACTACCACCACCACAACCAACATCACCTCGACCACACCATCATTACCATAACAATTACCATTACTACACCACAATCACCACAATCACCATCATCAACAACACATCCACCTCGATAACCACTTCCAGCATCACTATCATCATCATTACCATCACCATCACCAACAAGACCACCACTACAACTATGATCATCATCTCCACCAACACCATCATGGTTTTCAGCTCCACATTCTTTCTGCTTTCACGAAAAACGTTTCCTGATCCAATTCAGGTGCTGCCACTCTGATCATCGACCACCATGATCATCACCACCACAACTTCGCCACCAATACATTTACTATTATAACCAACACTACCACCACCACAACCAACATCACCTCGACCACACCATCATTACCATAACAATTACCATTACTACACCACAATCACCACAATCACCATCATCAACAACACATCCACCTCGATAACCACTTCCAGCATCACTATCATCATCATTACCATCACCATCACCAACAAGACCACCACTACAACTATGATCATCATCTCCACCAACACCATCATGGTTTTCAGCTCCACATTCTTTCTGCTTTCACGAAAAACGTTTCCTGATCCAATTAAGGTGCTGCCACTCTGGATCTAAAGGAAAACAGTATAAAATCTTACAAGAAAAAAAGTACAAAATTGTCTGAAAAAGCGTGTTAAAGTACAAAGCAATGCCAAATAGCGCTACTTTGGTACAATTTTTCAGCATGAGATATTCCTGAACAAGCATCAGGTATGAATGTATTGATGTATTCCGCTTTTCCATATATCCAGTTATTTTATAAAACATCGCGCATGTCGGTAAGATTATAGAAAAAACAGTCATCCCCCAAAAAATGCCACTATTATGAAATATTGACAGAGCATGTTGCACTAAACTGGGTAAGGTAATAAGCCTATAGTCATCACCTGAAGAAGATGATTCTAGAAAAACAGGTAAAAAAGTAATAACCCCAGAGAAGTAAGAAAAAATATAAGAAGTAGTCTAGCCTGAAAAAAAAGTATGTTACTTTTAAAAAGGTATAGAGTGGCAGCACTGCTCTTGCAAATGGTCTCAAATAAGAACAGACTTATTTTGAATAAGTTATGGATTATGCACACATTTCGAGACTTCCTCCCTGACTCAGCCTGAGACTGTCAGTCAGCAATGAGCAGTTTTACTGTTTAGGATATGTGTTTACCTTTCCTACATGGGGTTACATAATCATGCAGGCTACTGCTCGGGTGCTTCTGAATTATGATTAATACGTACTCATCATGCTTCTGAAGTAGATTTTTTTTACGATATGAAATCTTCTCAGTGGCCTGCCTACCCTCATATGACACCAATAACTTAGGCGCGCCTCTGGATTTAAGCACTGAGTCGTGAACCTGGTTATCACTCATGGTAAAGTATCATTTACTTGAAGTGACCGGGAGGGAAAATACCACCGTATGATCGGTGGTGTTGGTCTAAAGGTCTTTCAGTGTGAATACGGAATGACAAGATCGGTTCTTTGACATTATTGCTGAATATCGGTACACATTTGTTTTATAGGTCTGTGCTACATAGGTCTTTTTGTTACAACCTATACAGTGTCATGTTTAAATACATTTTAATCGTAGTGGTTAGGTTCCCCCCCAGATTATACAAAATGACCAGATTTTTATATATCCTATAAATGATTTTAATTAATTAAAAACAAATGTATGTATTGATACATTAATAACACCATGAGAAACTACATTCTATGTTTAAGTTAAGATTCTTACCAAAATCTCTAGCCAAATGCAGAGGTGTCATCGGCGGAGATATATACTGCCCCTGGTGGAGATTGTGCACACCATTAACATTTTACTTGCATGCTATCTGCAGGATTTAACACTCAACTGTTAAAATTTATTTTTAGACTTCGGACATGTTCATACTCTTTATATTTATAGTACATGTAATACACCACTACATCTTAGCAAAATGCTGAACAGTTGCAAAATGATTTGATTTGCTTTTGGTAAATAGTAAATTTTAGAACTGAAATAAAATGATAAATGCGCGGGAGTATTCAATTTTAATGTCAGTCTGAATGACCGCCTGGGCAGTATGGGATTTAAGAATAAATTTTAATACTTTAAGCTATCGATAAACGAAACAAAGGTGAACAAATGGGGGATAAGAGATAGTTATGTTAAGAGATAATTTTGTGGACTCTTAAGGTAGCAAAACTGGAAAAGACCCCTATATCTAAAATCAATCCAAAAGTTTCAAATTTATATAAAAACCATGAAGTATACATTATTAAAATCTGATTCAGTGTTCTTTTTGATGGTATACATATTTTTGACATTTTAATTCATATTTATATGATATTTAAATATTTTTTTTTAAATTTTAAACAGTACGCTATTTAAAGCACCCAGTTACAGCAAACCACTTTTTGTCAAGTTAATAGTAAACTACACGACAATATCTCAAAAGTTTTTTGCTTTCCTATATCATGTCTCTATCTTAAAACTGAAAATTTAAAATTTGATTAAAATAAAATATTTGATCTTTCATTTTTCAACAAGAATACACACTGTTAAGGATAAAAACCGCTTTTGAGTTATTGTCATGTAGGTTAATATAATTCCACGGAAAAGTGGCTTAATGTTACTGGGTGCTTAAAAATTATTTTTGTTCTTAAATGTTCCAAAATCATGTTAAAATGAATTAAAAGATAAAAAATATGAAAGATCACTGTTCTAGTTTTAATGTCAGAAATTTTCAATGGTGCAATGCTAGAAAAGTTCGATAATGGCGACGTATCAAATAAACCATATAGGTGTTTGCGTATGAAATTGGTGTGATTTATCGGGCAGTTCGCAGCCTACTGGTCAAGGGCGCTGGTCTATACATATAAAAATGAGCTGCAAGTATTTATATAGCCACAAGATATTCTTTGAGAAAACGAAATATCTTGAAACTTCCCCAGGTCCGTACAGTTGCTTATGGTATCAACTCTTTAATAAAAAAAAATAAATAAAAAATAAGATTCTTTTTTAATGCTTGCTTAACTCAGTATTATGTACATCTTAGGAATTCCATTCCGGTTTCGGATTACGTGACAGGGACTTACACGCGATAACTTTGGCATCACTCAGGCTCGGGGTATCACTCCTGCGGGCCCAGGGTGTGTGTGTCATCCCAATTGCTGGATCATACCACAGAGGAACCCCCGAAAGGCACACTCGTTTGTGAGTGAAACACGACTGTAGGGCACAGTGTCCCCATTAAGCCTGCAGAGCGCTCACCCTGGATAAGGACTGATCGTAAAAATTCTCACCGCTTCAGCTGAGATTCGAACTCACGATCTCCCGGCTTTGAGCCGTGTGCTCTACCTCTGAACCAAAGAAGCCGGTTCAACTCTTTTATTTATTTTGGTGCAAAACTGTGGAATGAGTTACCAGACCACCTCAGAAATGAAATGGACTTTAACCACTTAAACCGCTTGATAAAGTCATTGAGGACTAGACGGGAACAACCTGTCCATGATCTATGTATCAATACAATAACACATATTTTTATCTCTTCAGTATAGTATTATCAATGTAATTTTATCTATATTAAATATTTTACCAATGTTTAATAATTTTACCTATTATCATGTCTCCTCATATCTGTTTTAATTTTTATAACGTCAATCACCACTCGGTGATATTAACCATTTGTCTAGTGTTATTTGTTCTGTAAAATAAACTTTGTTGTTGTTGTTGACTGCGGAAGAGAAGGTCCCCGGGTTCGAACCCTGTCAGAGCTTCTTATGACAAATTGTGATATCACGATTAAACGACATAAAGATTCATTATAAAGTCCTAATGACATGTGTCGACTTTCTTCTGGGTGAAAATAAAACCTGATATCTTATTGATGTAATACTTACGTATCACTCTTGAACAGTTATGAAGTCGAGATCACACCATCCGAGTCCGAGTGCAAGTCCGAGTCCAGGCCACTCGAGTTCAGATCCAAGTCTGAGTCCACGTCGAGTCCAAGTCCAGCTTCTTCGAGTACGAGTTTTTTTAAGGTGGGACCCGATTCCAAGTCCGAGTCCGATTGAAATACAAATTTCTTATAAAAAACAGAAATGGAAAATAGAAATTTGTGATTATCACACGTTTTATGTTAATATTTTATATCGAATGTTTAATTAAATTAGGTTTCTGATGTAGAGCAGAAGCTTGATATAATCAGTCTTTTCTTGGTAATATTCATTTACTAGTCTACTACATGTATATATAGAATGATATATTAAATTTCTATAAGTATGTGACAGAGCTTTATTTATGCTTGACTCGGGGTGTACTGAATTCTCGAGTCCTTGCCTCCGAGTCCGATTACAAATCCGATTCCAGGACCCTCGTCTCCAAGTCCGAGTCCCAGTCACTAAAAATGGACTCGAGTCCACAGACCTTTAAAATAAAAAAAAGAGTGAAAACTTGGCATGCAACCCAAAAGTAGGACACTTTGACCTTATTTTTAAATTTACAAGTCTGTGAACCTCAGACATGAGGACACTTATAACATTTTTAAGTTCATACAGTACTAAAGCAGTGAAGAGAACAAGCAAATACAAAAGTGATTGTTCAGTAAAATATTGACAACACTCAAAAGACGCAACCCCCCCCCCCCCCCATCATTGTTAGTACCATGTCACTCCAAAAGGTGTCAGCTCCAGCAGGGCGCCTATTTAATGTGCATTTGGGAAAAATCTGGCACACCCAGGTCTATAATGAAATTCAATGAACAATTCTTTGATAAATAAATAATTCCTTTCCCGCACGCAAATTGGTGGCCGTAAGGCGCGACGTCACAAATCAAATTTTTTCAAGCTTTCAACCAATGTTTCTTCTATCATGTTGCTTCTCTTTTTTTTCGGACTGGTCGCGCATGCGAAAGATCATACCTCTGGTTACGCGCCGTTCTGCTATGGTATACAGCCTCACGAGGACTTTGTTTACTCACATGCAGTACAATAACAACTTATAAACAGTTGAAGATATTGAAGATAGTCGGTCTGTGTGCCAGTGAGTGTTTTTCATGGCCAATATTTGTTTTTATATTATTCTTATGCAACATTCCCTGCACCCCTCAAGTTATTTTAATCATGGCTACGCCCCTGTTTTGTCAATGTTAGTGACCATGGTAAATTCTAAGAATAGCATATAATTATATAATAAGAATTTAGTGACTGTCTCATTTTCGTAATGTGGGATAGAATTTCCTGACGACCAAATTTAGGCGTGGACCTGGTGGAACTTGAGTACATAAATACATTTCTCTTCACGAGAGCGAGAGACCTCGAGACCCAGTTGAAGCCTTGTACACGTCCGTCCGTTGATCCGACAACGGCCAATTCATTTTGGCAATTGGGGCCCAGTTGTGTGGTTGAGCCTACATAATCCGAGTCCGTGTCCTTGATACGTGAGTTCGAGTCCAAGTCAGGGTTCTGGAGGTTCGAGTCAAATTCTATCTTTTCTCATTCCCGGTCCTATTCAGAGTACAATGCAAATCTGCTTATTAAAAGAAATTGAAATGGAAATTTGAGACTTTCATGTGTATTTACAAGTTAGTACCCACGTGCTTTAACTATTGTGGTTAATTACATATATATATATATAGTGTGAAGCCCTGGGCTGCAACCTCTCAGCCCGTATTTAAGTCTGACACTGGTGATGCCAAGGTAGCGGTGATGACATACGCTGCGTTTTTAGTGTCCACATTAATCAAACAACATATTATAAACGGAGGTCTTTTACGTCGAACCCTCATCGAACCCTGGCAGGTTTATTTCTCCCAGTTTCTCCAAACCGTTCCTGGGGGCTGCCACAACAAAAACGTTTTTATTTCCAAAATAGCCGGATAGTCTTTCCACGTTGACGTTGCTGTGCATTGCGTATATGTGAGCACTTACTTGTTCACCAAAAAGGCGTCGTTGTCGTCGTCGTCGTTGCCGCTATAGGATAAACGGATTAAATGTGCATAAATAGCTTTATAAATCATTCCTGGATTGTCGCTGCCTGATATAAGGATGGATGTGAATAACGTTTCATGTGCCGTATAGCAGTGTGTCTTGACGCAATGACTTTAAAGACCTAATTTAAATCAATCATAGACTGGTTGTGCTTGAAAACTTCACTTGAAGGACAGGAATTAGGTGATGCATGCTCTGGACACGTAACTCATTAGAAAATATATATAACTAAGATAATCCTAATAACACTTTTGGTGGGTGCTGCGTATATGTAGCAAACATATGACTCTTACCCGATAGAAATAAATGTCCTGGTTAACCAATTCGGTGGTTGTATCACAGGCCAGCTCTGATCCCCAGAACAAAAGTGCACCTAACACTAGTAAATGACAAAGGGGTACCCCTCGGCCCGAAATAACCAAATTACCTCATCTCGCAAAATAGTATATATATATATATTGTGTTTTGGCTTGATTCTACAAAGTTATTGATGTTTTTGTGGTAATGGGCCAAGGCGAAGGTCAGTAATGGCAAATTGTTGAGTGGTGTGATTTATGGGACAGACCTGAGATGTGATGCTGCCGTGTGTAAAAGGTGGAGGGCCAAATTGGTGTGCATTGTGTAAGTACGTTGATAGCAAAACTGCCCCACTTTTATTGCCCGTTTCTGTGGGTTTCCTGGGACAAATAAACAAACAGACAGGACAATTTTAGTGGTTTATATATATATATATATATATATATATATATATATATATATGTATATATTCATAAATTTGTCTAGCAGGGAATACACGACTCAGTAGGCATTTTTGTTTGACTGATATGCCTACTTTGAGTCGTGACATAAGTCATACAAGAAACTGCACGACAAACACTCTCACATCATATTGCATGGATATCGTTGAAAACACTAGGTATTCTTAATATTAGGCTTTATTACATTTACTAAAAAAATCAAAGTGTTAATTCTATCTCTATATTAACCGGCCATTTCTTGTGGCTCGCACTGATGGGTTATTTCATCCTCATAACCCATAGGGTACATGCTTTGTATGTGGTCAGAAATTCAACAAACATGCAGGGAGCTTTACCAATATGCCGATTTTAAACGGACTTTTTTTAGTTCGCACATTTTAGACGCTATAAGAAAGTACACAGGCCTAACTGACAATCGGTTTGGTTTATTTTAAGTGACAGCGTACCTGTAAGGCCCGCGATAGGTGTCGCCACCACCATCATCATCATCATCATCAAGAAGCTAAGATCTGGCGTTCCTTCAGCAGGGACTCTGGCCCGACCTGCCCTGTAGCAACGACAAAGAGGGAAAAAAGAAGTTGATCCAGGAATATAAATTAGCTTTCACGCTTTCATTTGATTTAATATTTGAATAAAGGCTTAAAACTTAATATATTTAACCATAGTTTATTCTTAAATTAAAGAAAGCAATATTCATCAATATTCAGTTATTTTCTACAATGATCATAGAGAAGAATATATTTTACTAATATATCCTAATATATTAATTAAGTCACAAGCATACCGTAATACCAGTGACTATATTTCTTTTTTTATATGTGTGTGGAAACACGTTTATTCTGATCTTCTTGAGTTTTACGATCTTAAACAGTGAAGTACGTATATCATTCAGTGTCACAACATTGGAATTTTGAAAAAAAACCCTCAAAATTATACAAGAAAAACGTTTCCAACAGCTAGGATAAGGTATTAAAGAGTATAAATCAAAGTTCAACTGCACAGCGTGTATTTATTTTCCAACATAAACCACGAACATTATATATCACTCTCAATGCATCCTTTGATTGGGAGTAAAAAGACCTAGGTCCAGTGAGGTGTGACTTTTTTTTACTCTGAGGTACGACATTAGAAGCCTTTACAGCATGAAAGTAAACAATATCACAAGTCTACAATAATTAGCGCTGTCTCGTTTCATGGGTGAAAGTAAACCAATATCTATTTCTTTGAAGTCTGTGTTCCAGTCGGATAAACTAAATATCTGTCATGCACTTGACAAAAATAGAGAAGACAGCATAAAAATATACAAAAACAATGTACAAACAATAACTGCCTGTTACGTATCGTGTATACATAGGGGCATTGTATTAGTGTTACAAATTGTCAATGTACATGTATATACAGGACATAGGCGTGATAAGGGGGGGGGGCGCCCCCGCCCCCGCCCCCACTTTTGTGTGTGTGTGTGTGTGGGGGGGGGGGCAATAGTATAGTTTCGCCCCCCTATTATTTGTTGGTCTTATATACTTGTTTCGTTAAAAATTTGCAATGGCAGACATTTAATCTTGGGTTTCAGAAGATGGAATCAATCATTTTTCTTTGAATACATCATCATTTGAAATCGAAATATACATGAGTTTGCTTGAAATTGACAATTATGCGAGTCGTTTTTGAAGCCCCCTGCCACACCCTCCGACCTTCCGGATAACCATGTCCATTCGGCCGATGATATATATTTCTCTTAGAAAAAAAGGGGCGGGGCTCAACAGCGCCGCAAGATGTGGTTGCACTTAATATACTGGGAATAATACATAAAGGGTAGATGCATCTGCCTAAATCGATCAGTTATAACACCTCTGTAAACATGGTTAATTAATCAGCAACCCACTGCAACCGGCTCATGCAAGCATGCCTTAACCGATGTAAAACATGCGGTAATCCTTGGGGATATGTCGACTATGACACAGGTCTTATCATGATGACTGTGACAGAAATGTGTGAGCTAAGGCGGGATATATTCTTATTTTAAAACAAACACACATGCTGCGGTATGTAGATTTCATATAGGTTCTGGTGCAATCACGAAAATGAAACCCTCACGAAACGGTCAAATGAAGAAAACGCGAAACCTCAGCCTCGGGAATGTAAAGCCAAACGCGTAATATGAGTGCTTCCGGACTTAAGTCCCACATGCAGATGTCTTGGGAAGTAAACGATGAGAGACACAAGGTCGAGTGCTTCTTTTCAGTAAGTCAACACCTTTAGATAAAAAACAGCATTATAGTGTTTCCTTAGCAGGGGGGCATGCCTTCATCCCCGGTCGTGTGTGTGTGTTCATAGTGAACATAACTCCAACACTCATGAACGGAATCTCATGAAGTTAAAATTATTCTATCAAATGAAATCGATTGGAAGGACAACAAAAATAACATTATCAAACTTCATTCATTGTAAATTAAATTTTAAGTAATGCTGTTATATAATAATAATAATAATAATAATAATAATATAATAATAATTATAATAATAATATCATTAATAATAATAAAAAAATAATAATATAAATAATAATAATAATAATAGTAATAGTAATAATAATAATTATAATAATAATAATAATAATAAAAATAATAATAATAATAAAAATGGTAATAGCAATATAATAGTTATTACGATAATAATTATAATATCATTAATAATATCATTAATAATAATATTAATAATATTAATAATAATGATAATGATGTTAATAATATCATTAATAATAAAAATAATAATAATAATAATAATAATAATAATAATAATAATAATAATAAAAGGAATAATAATAATATCATTAATAATAGTAATAAAAGTAATCATCATCATCATAATAATAATTTTAAGCGCATATGACTTTCACTTTTGGTCTGTCTAGTTTGTGACATGTGAATGAAATAATAATCTATGAAGTGTAGCTGATCATTTTGAATTATCCTTCCTAATCTATATCATAAGCATCATACAGGCTTCATTTACAGTTGTACTTTTTATTCCGATAAGTTTTCTTCGCAGCACTTTGCTGTAACAGATGTCCTTATATCTTGACGTAGACGTTCCATATTTAATTTTATTTTTTAGAATCTATTAAATTCGCTTCTGCTTGTAACATTTTAATATTCATATTTTCTCCTTTCCTAATGTATAATGCATATTTGATAATAAGAGACAAAATTATAATTTTGTTTCTTGCGGTGTAGCAGTCAAATAATAAATGATCAATTGATTTAGACAAACAACCTTTTAAAGTTTTTCTCAATATGCTATACGTAACCCTTCATTCGTAATTGAAGGTTTTGTTATGAAACATTATCAAAGCTTTATAATAAACCATAAAAATGTAAACACTAACGAACGGATGATACATATTGTTATTTACGTTAGCATCCATCCAAAACAAGATGTGTGCAATCTCCAACCAATCGACGGAAATCTTCCCCGGGCCAGTAACTGAGCGATAACGGGGAACCAGGTATGGAGTGTACGACCTTGCAAATAAGGTCAAGGTAAAAAAAAATATATATGTGGCCTGTGGTCGAATGTCTAACACAAAAACTGACTGGCAGAGGAATGAAATAAAATAATAAAAAGAATACAGTAATGCTGTAATCGATGGTTTTACATTCTGGACAGTCCACCCACGACAAAGGCTTGACCTTAATGTTAATATAGAGATAAACTCATCAAATTCCACAGGGGGGAGGAGGCTTAAAAACTTCAAAACATCAGCGATGAAATGACGAGAAAAGTTTATGATGGTTCCCTAATTCAAAGCGATGCGCATGAGTAGACATCTATGCCGGCACGTGACCAGCATCATTTAAAACATAGGCGTTAATTATTCCTGAGGCAAGGCACATATTGTTCGGTTCAGCGATTGAGAAAAACACAAGGCTATAAAACGGAACACCTCGGCTCTGATCTGTCAGTTTATACGTGATACGTGAGCAGTACAAACAATCAGGAACTCCTACACGTGTGTACCGCAAGTACTCCTGAGTGTACAACTGGCTAATTGATAAAATCCACCATAGCGCTCCAGGGCAGAATCCTTTCGGAAGATTATATGTTTAATTTTTTTTTCGGATTTCACCGAGTGTCTTTGAACCAGAAGTGAAAATGTCGTGTCGTCTGCTGCAATGCATCTTGGGAGCTCTGATTTTCGCCGGTAGGTAGATTTTATGATAAATCCTACGATCCATGATACATATATGTAGCAGGGACAAAAACCGAATAATATACTTATATAAGACAATTTAAAGTCATAAATTATTTATATTTGAAAAAAAAATAAGTAAAAATGCTTTTCTGCATATTAAGTGTATTAAAATTTCATTTCGGTGTTTGATAGAGAAATTTAAGCACAGAGTAATGAAAATCATATTAATGAAAATACGTTTATTGATTAGCTTTGGTTTGAAACTGATGGTTCAACCCAGAAAAGTAGTTAACTAACGGCTTTTGTCTCCATGATTTCTTCAGGCCATTGATATCAAACCTATAATCTGTGGGGTTTAGTGACCGCAGGGGGGGGGGGGGGATATAACGCACAGACTTGTCTAAATACTAAGATGAGCGACGCAAAGGGTATCCTTTTCCGATATCTGATGTCTTTCAACTAAAGATTATCCCTCAGCCCTTTATAACAGGCATTTCGTTTTGTTTCTATCAATTTATTTATAACATGTGGAGAGTTCGTCAAGATGATCTAGCCACATTCAACCAGGGCATTTGACGGCAAGGCAGACGGATCAAAGTTTGTTAAGGGTATTTTCCAGCTGGGGACACTTCAACTTTCGTACATATGCAGCCAATCCACCTAAGGTTGCATTTTTTCCAGTTTGTCAACAAAGTTGATTACTGACAGTTCGATGATAAACAAGCCAATACATCCGTCACACGGGCGTTATAAGAATTTACCTTAAGCAGAACTATCTAGAGTTTAATAATATGTTTGCAGAGTAAGCCAGACTTCACATAAATAATATAGCAAAGTTAGGCGTGCATCTGGCTTTACACACCCTTTAGTACGGACTTTATGAAGCAAATCTCTTGTGCTTGTGACATATATTGTTCAGTAAGTGTTTTGATGTGACGGATCATTCAGTCCCTTTGAATTTGACTCTTGTGGCCTGAAGTGCAGGAACCGTACGAATGTACAAAGGTGCGAAATGTTGTACAGGCAAAAAAGATTGTACACATGTGACACTCAGGAGACAAGATGTATTATTAACCAATTAACATCATGTTGTACGTTCAATATCAAACACACTGATTAATAAGGTTTATGTTTTTCCAACAAAATGACAGACGATACACAACTACTATAAAGGACAATGGCTGTAGTTGTATAAGGTACTTACACCGGATCAAAAAGTAGACCATATAACAACAGTTATATTTTTTTACATATAACTACAAACATGTGACTACGTTAAATATATAGGCATACATGTCTACTGTAATATTATGTATTCATATAAATACCTCGAAATATGCATTCTAAGGAAGTCCCTATTGTTAGATGCTCCCAAAACTGTGTTTGCATTCACTTATTCGGCCCATTCGGCCCATTAGTGCCTAGGTCACTCTACATGTTTGAATATTCTTTGTTGACGTAACTAAATCCGCAACATGTGCCAGATCCATACCAAAATCTAATCGATTCTTCACATGCCCATTCACAAAATGTTCTGAAATGCGTGAGTTACGTTGTAAACAAACACCCAAACACACACACGAACGAGGGTTAACGCATACCCTCCTGGCGGAAGCATTTATGGTAATTATATAATTACAATGATGTACAGTAAATTTATGTCGGGTGATATGTATAAAGAAATTTAAAGTGTCTAAATAGTTTAGATCCAAAATCATCACTTAACGAGCAGATAATTAAATCTACAAAACATTGGCTTTACCTATGTTTAATGTAGGTGGTTTGTCCGCCAAAATAAAGAAATTCGACATGATACAAATATAAAAAAATGGAATATGTCATACATTAATAAAAACGCAGAAAAACTAATAAGGCATTTTAAAAGGCTAAATATCCGCACTCAGTCGCTATAACTTGAATTATAGGCCACCAATTATATCATGATATATCATATTGAGCGGGCTTAAGTGTTCTTATGAAAATTCTATCTTACATCAGTCTCACATCAACCGTAAACAACCGTGCAGTTCTGTACCAGGTAAAAGTCCTGTTACTGAGTACAGTCTAAACATTGCTTTTATGTGTATGTATATACATCAGCGCTTGCCAAGATGCCCTCGAAACGAGTCTTTCATCTGGCGCTTGTGACGTCACAATTCGTTTACTAAATGCCCTCAGTTACTGACAACAGGTCAGTGAAACTGTAACATATTTTTCCACCCTGATGGTTTTTGGACATTTTTATGTGGTGATGACAGTATGGGGAGAAGGGTAACTACATAGCGTCATGCTTTGGTTGTTGGACCAAACTTATATGGGAGGTAACCAGTCCTTTGCCAATATGATGTGTGATATTAAATTAGAGACGTGCACGTTCTATTCAAAACGAACTTCTTCCTGTTAAGCAATATTTGGATTGCCGGGACAACTTGTCTCAACTGTTAAATTTTAATGTCAAAATGTGTTACATTTCACGGAAATACCTTCTGTTTACATTTCATATGTTCATTCTTGCAAAATATTACTTATTCAGCTACCCGTGAAGTCCTAACCATAAAAACACCCATGTTTATGTAATTTGCCTTGAAACAATTCTTACTCAACCTAATTGAGCAGACTGCATTAGCCTCGTCACTCCATTTATACCTACGCCATCAAGACGACTCGGCGCATTGTGGGATTCAGTTTGTGACGCCCAAAACACCCTAACCAGCATGTACAGTCGTGCTCTTTAGTCTGAAGACTGGTTTTGTTATGGTATAGTGAGCGTCCGTCCGTCCGTGCGTGCGCCAAGTCACTTTAGTGTCCCCGCGATAATTTACGAGGGATTAGATAGATATTCTTGAAACTCACCATAAATATTTAACGGTAGATTATTTTGTCTGAATTCGATTCTTTGCAAAATCCATGCGCATGTTTAATGAGGTCAGAGGTCATCAGCCTCTTCGCTGTGATGATCTGCCCGGATTTCAATGGATTTCATTGAAACTCACCATAAATATTTACAATTAATAGTTCTCACCTGATATCAATACACGGAAAAATCCGCACATGTATCTATAACGATGTTTGTCCAAGCTTATATAAATGTATATGTTTATCCAAACTTTGATTACCCTCATACGAGTCATCTCCCACCCTTAAAGATAAATTGTTTAAAACTTAATGGTTTCAACAGAAATTTAAAAAGGCGGTTAAAATATGATTATTTGTTTTCTATTGTCTTCAGACAGACGGACTGCGAACGCAACAGAAAAACATGTCGTAAAAATACAATGCACGAATTTACTGAGGGATGTAATATACGACGCTCCGTGAACATATATTATGTACACGTATACATTCCAACGACTTCGATTACATCCTGGTTCGCATCTTGTCCCTTTTTTATATCTTTAAGATATGCTTTGTTGACTATGTACTTTGTATACCAATCTTCGGGTCTCATGTCAACTGTGTGCTTTGAAAATTTGCACCACCTGAAACTAAAATAATACAACAGTAAATATAGATACACCGTTAGCTATACAGGTCGGATATTTAAGTCAAGCTGTTACTAAAAGCTTAATTAAAATAAATAACACGGTGAAAGCCGAACTGCTTGATAAATATTTAAGGCCTTAATATCGTCAAAAATCATAAAATGATCATTTTTCAAAATTTCTGTTTACTGCAAAGTCATTTTTATACCCAACTTTATACCTAAAATCTTATGAACAACAAAGATTATATTATAAATTGCAGATCTAGAAGAGATATATTGAAGATCGAATTTATGATATATCATGGGGATTTTTTTAAAAACTAAACTGAACAAAGGTAGGTTGACGATATTAAGACCTTAATTTCACAAAAATCGTTTGAGTTAACACGCTGTGATATATTTCAGAGATAAAACAGGGTACCGGAATTAAACAACTGATGATACCATCCAGAAAGTTTTTATGATTTGACCCTAATCCTCAGTTCAAGGCGAGGGCTTACTCTGAAACGATACACATTGGTTCAAATACAGCCAGCGCTCTGCTTCCTGGGTTCCGAACAAGCCAAGTCAGGGGATGTTACCTCTAATACCTCTGTGGTATCACTCTTGAGTACTTCCCAAGCTATAGGGACCCCTACCCAATATTTAGCTTATTGGTCTCGTTACACACACACACACACACACACACACACACACACACACACACACATATATATTTGACCAATCAGTCTACATTCTATAGGTATTTTGCTAATCATTAATGGAGGGGAATATCTGATTATTGAGTAAATCTCTCTCTTCTTAATTTGTCCTGAGATAACTATGACCTAGAGTTAAAAAAAAACATGCAATGCACGCACAAATGATCAATATATTAATTATGTGGGAATATAAAGCACATATAGAAATATATGATATATATAGAATCAAGATCTGTCCTTGAACACTGGGTGCAACTCTATAACTCTATATATATAAATCCTCGAAAGTATGTATCTATGTATAATACTATAAGCCATGCATGGAAACATGTCCCCATAATAGATGGTAAAGTCAAGAAGTATCGCTTCAGAGGTGAGCGCAGGTCACGAATATTTCTGACGCATCTGGGGAATGTCAGATTAATCATTGTTATAATTCACACGCCTCGAGTCAGCGGTACTTCCTTGTTTTTACCCTGAGACAGTCTCTGCATACAAAGTGGACTTCTCGATGTTCAGAGCTGACAGGTGAGAGGAGATTGACATCACAATGTTAACTCATCATCGGTTACGTCAGAGTAATTACTATATTCTCTCCATTCGCGTATGAATTTAATTAATAAAAGGTTAATTTTAGCGTTTACAATCTGGTATCACCTATGACTATTTCTTTATTCTCCCTGGTATTTCGGGAATGTTGTAACTTGTGTTTTTTCTATACGTCCTACTGATTAATCAACCCAACTCAAGCCAATATAATAAGCATTATACACCACTAGCGGTATACCTATAATAACGACATGTGACTTGAGACTTCCGGGTGTTTAGTGTGTACGCAAAATGGCAGCCCTCATCAGCGATTTCGAGAAAATGGGAGAAAAAAAACCGTCCAGGGTTCGATAAGGGCGCGGGGATATGACCCGAAAGTGGTTCGAGGACAGCGGGAATATAACTGCTGAGATAATTATGTGGCAAGTGGACGTAACGACAAACTTTAAAGAATAACGACGAGGAATAACGCTCTTTTTTTTTACCAAGAAGAGCAGTGGCGAATTTCTATTTCCCATTTACGGGTCATTTTGATGAAACATCACTTAAGATGAAAATGCACGTTGGATTTTAAAATATAGATCTGCCAAGCTCATTAAGTGTAATAATTTATTTTCTTTCGTTAGTACCATTTTCTGATAAGTCAGAGAGTTTCTCCTTGAAAATACTTCTAGTGTAGTTATAGTTACGTTGTTCGCATGGCAACGGGTAATTCAATCGTACCTTTCAAATTTTCTGCTTCATACAATATTTCCAAAGCATGATTTTTTTCTAAAAGCATATCACTGAGGTAAGAGCTGTCTCACCAACTTGCTTCACTTTAATTTTAATATTGCCCATAAACTTTCAAAACTAGGCTAATATTCTATAATTTGAGATTTACATTATCGTATATGGAGACTGGGGTTTTCCAATTCTGGTAAATATTATCTGGATTTAAAAAAGTTGTTTTCCTTATATCACTGAAAAACGTTTAACCTGTTGAGGATATAGCATGCCTTTGAGCATCATGCTAAAATATAGGCAGAATCCCCAAACACACGTCACGCCTAACACACAGGTGCATCAAAGCGTGTTTGCCACGTGGTGTTGTCGATTTCCATTGTGTTTTTTATGTGGACCGAATGAAATCGATCACAGTGAAACCACCTGGAATACCCATGCCATAATACATGACATAAACACCTAAACCAGTTATTAACATAATATTATTAGGTAAATGCATCTTACCACTCTCCCATCAACGTTACAACAGCTCAGCAAGCAGCAACAAAAAAATATTGTAGGTCATAATTTGACCAAATCGTCAGAGCTTGAACGTTAGAGTCACGATTATTAGCACATGGGTGAACAAGGCATTCCATATATGTCAAGTTTGATATCATGTGACTTAAATGATGTATGCTAATTAGCCTTTGGCTTTAGTAACATATAAACATCATTTTCAATACTTATGTATACACTATGTTACACATAGCTTACCTAAGAATCGTTGGTAGAACATATATTAATGCATTAATGCGTCTTAAAATTGCGACAGTTTAGAACAGTGGATGTATCAATGGCATCACGAAGTTGTCGTGACTGTTAGCCAATGTAGTTGAATGTTTATATAAAATATAATTATAATTATAAAGTAATGATTTGATTATGATTTTCCTGGTTTTTTGTCCTTTTTTCACAAGGGGTGCTGTCCTTAAGCTTATGTCTCTCATCAAACAAAGCCTGTGGCTCGACACCAATTCCTTGTACACGATTAATTTTTTTAAATGTCATTCATTCCTTGAACGTTTTTCTGTTTAAAGTAAGCTTGGTGGCTAATTTATTATCACTCTGCATGGTGGCGAGGTAATGTGTGTTTGGTTACCTTGACGTTTATATATCTGGTTACATGGTTTATTCATCTAATACCAAATTCATGAGGGGAGTTTGATACAATTCTTGGAGTTGGCTGATGTAAAGGTTACAACTATGGAATATTCGTTTAAACTTTGGATGAGATCTGGAACACAAAAATATGCTTTGATTTAAAGGGAGAGATAGAGCAGTTTCCTTAAAACTAGCCGAGTGACACAGCCAATCATTGGTATCTAAGTCCAATAGTTCTCTGCCTCTTCGGGTAAACTGACAGAGAATCGCCTTAATGTTTCAACTACATGTTTTAATCTCCAAATAATTCCTAACCCCTTAAGACTTAAGAGGGGTCTTTCACTCATTCCCTGGGCGCTCCCTAGGCGTTAAATTTTAATTGGAGTCGAAGACGAAGATGCCACCAAGCCAAGCAGAGAGTCGTTCCGGCCACAAACATGCCCGGTAGGCAGACAAGAGAAGAATTTGAGGAGACTACTGAGCAATAACACCCAAAGGTACAACACAGAAACCGGAGCATCTGTCAGCAGGCGCTACAGCGCAGACCACCCCCGCCAAGAACCTAAAGTAACATCAATAAAGACCAACACTGTTTGATATTGATATCTTCAATCACTGCCGAGTGTCTAAAGCAGGCCATAGAATTGTCTTGCAAATACCAGTTAGTGCCCACAGGAATCCTGACGCACGAAAGGCGTGGATGCGTTGCCATTATACCTCCAGCTGGTACATGGTGCCTTATCATCATATGAGAAGTAGTTATGGTAAATGTGGACAACGAAGCCCATTACCGGATACGATCGGGCGCGTCTCAAATGCAGTAGCTCCTGACAATATTAATTTTATTGATTGTTTCTGGCATATCCAGGTAATGGTACCGGGATATACCTAATTATATATCATATATCGTCACAACTCGGGAACATGATTATATCCCCTGCACATATATAAAAGACAGTTTAAGCCAATCATCTCATCGATATGAACTGATTTGTTGTTATTCTTGTTTCATACAAAGCTATTATTTTCTAATGACAGAAATCACGGATAAGTGAGTTAATCAGGTATGCTGTTCTGAGGGAGTTTCCTATCTTAAGAAAAATGATACATACTGTGCGTCAGGTCATCAGGTTCATCGTCATATGATTAACGATATGGTCATGTGAGTCTTGAGGTATCTATGTGTTTCAAGCAACAAAATTACACCAGGAAAACAATACTTTTCTACATTTATTCCTCGTCTTATTTATCTCCGTGCCTGGGTGGTCTCAAACACTCACACTAATTTATGTGTGTCTAAAAGAGTACCTCGTTATTAAAGTGTGTCATGTGCACAAAAAGGTCGCACATGACTTTTATGTCAAAGTAACGGCACTTATCTTACTTTGCTTATAACAAGTTTAAACAAGTTAACATTTACTCTGCAAGATACAAAGACATGTAAACAGAAAAAAAATGTTTCTTTAGTGATATATTTCGAAAGTAATTGTACAGATATAACGAGTAGTTTGATTTAAAAAACATATATTTTATCAAATCTAAGGTAATGCGGAAATTCTCTTGCGTGTAGATCATGTGTCACGTTATTTGGTTGGTTAAAGCGTCGACAAGATTGTTACTTCTGGCATTATACCCATAATTTCGACATGCGACCTTTCACGTTCGTGTTTTAGTGTGAATGCGAAATGACAATCCGCATGAGCGGTTTGGAGGAACTGGGAGAGAAACACTTGACAGTGTTCGGTAAGGGCGCTGGGTACAGACGAGAATCTATCTGCGGAGAGAGTTTTGGTGGCAAAGGGGACGTGTGTCGCAAAAGTAAAAGGCGGAATAATGCTTTATTAGGACCACGCCCAAACCCTCAAATTATAATAGTATTATAATCAGATGACAGGAATCAGTTGCAAGGCAAACTCTATAGTAACATTTTCTTGACAGTTCTGACTCTTTCATGCACCTTTTCAAATGGATATAAAGCCGATGTCTCTTCTCCACACTAATACACTTAAGTTGCTTCACAATTCAGAGGGAAGCATAATGTAGAGTTAATATTTGATGCATAATTCTTCAGCGTAGTCATTATATTATATTTTATATATTTTCAGCACTAGTGAGCAGTCAGTCAAGGACGCCTTCTAACCCTTGGAACCCCTTCGGAAGCCCACCAGCACCTACCCAGTACCCTCCCTGGGTATTTCAACCCTGGAACACTCTACCGCCAAACAACAACAACAACAACAACAATAACAACAATAATAATAATAATAATAATAATAATAATAATAACAATCGGGGGAGAAACGGCCAAACCGGAGGGATGCTACCCGGAGTCATATACGCCCCACCTGGATTAGTAACCATTTTCGCTGATGGCAAACGAGTAGCACGCAAGAGACAGGCGAAGGCAGGGTCAGTTGATTTCGATGCTCCGTCGTCGGTGAAGGAGATCGGTGTTCTTTTGGAGGTGCAGAATCGTTTTTATAAAGCACAGCTAGGCCAGATATGTAAAAAGAGTGATTATGAAGCCAGTGGGGATGAACCAGATGAAAACAGCTTCGGTGGAATCAGAGACTATTTACGGGATGGCTGGGAGGAGCAGGGAGATGAAGAGCAAACGATAAAAAACTCCAGAGAAGAGGAAGATGAGGACGAAGATGCTCTGCAGCTGACTCCGAGAAGGTCTGGTCCTTGGGATGATGATGATGACGCTTCAGAGGAACACGTTACAACGCTCGCTCCTCCACCGGAAATGCCCCCGGAGGTTGAAAATGCCTCGGATGAGGATGAAGGAAACAGCACTGAACCTTTTGATGAACGGTCCATACTTAAACAACTGCATCCGAAAGGGCAAAGGCCATTTAAAGGTAAAGAAAAAGACATGCAAACACATAAAAGCAAAATATAATAAAAATATGTTTAATTCATATACTAGTTAAAGGGCCCATAGTTAAAGAGTCCTTCGCTGAACACCATCAGCATAATGGGGTAACGGCAGTTACAGTCAGGTATAAATAAACAATATATAAGCGCAGCATTAAGATTGGGATTCTGTCATTTATTTAGAATCTTACATGAAATAATAACAAAGTAATACGATAATTCAGACAATGTATTTATAAAAGGAGAGGGGCACAGAGATAAAGCACCTTTTCAAAAATTATTTTTTATTACTCACAAAAACGTCCAGTATTATAAAAAAATGCCTACAAACCTAATATTTTCCCCTTGTGGTAGAAAGAAGTTTGTAGAAGTCATTCAGAAAAAGAAGATTCTGATTCTTTCTCCAAAACCTTTGTATTTCTCCGTCATTAAATTGAGCATTTATGGATTTTATACCATACATGCACACACTGATATACACACTATTATATAGATGTGTGTATGTGCTTGTAAATGAACATTATATGTATATGCGTGCGTCTTGTGCTATAACCCTTATTGTAATAACGTCCCCTAGTTTAATAATAAAAGTCTAATCCTATGATTACACGAACATGACATGACATGTCGACAATATAAGAAATATTTTCTTTTATTCAAAGGTTCTATCGGCAACGGCACGAGGATGGAGGAGACAGAAGCCGAGGAGATCGATGAAATTTTTGAAGAAGACGATGATGATGCTGGTGATGAGGAAACAGATGATGATGATGATGATGACGGACCAATCCAGTACAAGAAACGGGCTGGCCGAAGAAAAACAGAACGTTTGGCGGATGGTGACGAAGAGTGCAGACCCATCGGTTTTAACGTGTTTATTAACAAAAAGAGAAAATGGGGTAGTTCTAAAACCTGGCAGTGTACAACAGAAATACGAAAACGCAGATGGCCAACGGCTGCTTTTAAGCGAGCGGTGGTGGTTCGCCCAGGCTGGATGGCAGCGGTGAACGCTAGAGGGCTCTTGAAGAAGCTACTACAGACGGACACCATCTGGGCCGCAGGGGCTTACGTGCAAGGAAAGAGGTCGGCCTTCACACACTCAAAGATACGCAAACAATACGCCACACGCGCCCAAAGAGAAAAAGTCATCGTCAAAGGAGCGTACTGCAAAATTGACATCGAGGCTCTACGACTTAAACAGGCCAACAGACGATCTTCAGGCTAATAATATTAAGTTTGCACAGTTCTAAAATAATTAATATATACAATCCAGGGTATTATTCCTGAGATTAGGAATTTGTTTTCATCAGAATAAATTTATGTGTGAAAGAGGTAATTTTTGTATTATTCTTGCGTAAAAAGTGTAAATCTATGTCTGTAATTCTTGAATTAAAAGGGTTAATTCAAATCAAATCTTGCAACGTAATTAAATAATTTTGTTAAAAAGTTTCATATAAATACTTAAATATTCCCGCACGTTTAGTATAGTATATAGATGTAAAATATATATTGATATAAGCAACAGATTACAAGGCAACGATCTAACATTATATAAAATGCAAAATAAACTTATTGTAAATATTACTGTTCTAAATTAAAAATTGTAGAATTTGTGTACTGAGTTGCTTCGTTTATAGTGTAGCGGCTTGCTGCTGATAAAAAAGTACATATTGTTAGTTAATCAGAGAATATACGTAATCACAGGGTTGTGTTGATTTTATCTGGAGCACACTTCAATGTTTGTGACGAACACGTGAGGTTTAATGTGCCAAAATATACACATCGTCACACACATATACCATATATATATATGTGTATATATATATATATATATATATATATGGTCACATTTCGTAAGGTGGTCCATTTTCACAAAATATCAGATTTTCTGACAAAAAGTTAATAATGTTGTCTCTGTTGAATGACAGAGTGCATGTTCTATACATCAACAGAAAGCTTAGAACATGCACTTTCTAGTGCTGTATTTGTAAGTAGCTCTGGAAAGATCGAGATTCAACAGGGACCCCTAAAGTTACATTTTGGTGTAATTTCTGAATGTCCCCTGTGACATGCTGATCAGCTAAAAATGTACATAAAGCTTAATCACACACAAGCGCTGCAGTAACCACATAATACCATATTATTTGTTGGACCTACATGTATTGACTATGTTTTGAAGCTATTTACTAATCTCTAAATCATTAAGAGAAGCTTCTACCCAAAAGCCCTACAAGGTAATAGTGTCCCCTTTTATTTTCGTAAATGACATGAATTGTTCAAAGTCTTGCTGAAGGGCTCAAAATTCATAATATGGTTTAGAATTGTTAATTACACAATTCTCATTAGTTGTTCATTTAGGAAAAGTAATCATTAAATACTGTTGTTCATTGTTGGTTTTACACCATCTGTCTCAATTTCGGTGAATGCTTTGAAACGCAACCAGTTTTTGATACAACTAAAGAGAGGTGAGCTGCTACCTTGCTCAAACATTTCAACCAGTAAAGTTATTTTTGCCTATGGAGTCCATCACACAAATGCTCATATATTAAGCTTTAATTTGGTACATCATATTCCCTTATACCTATCATGCAAGTGTAAAAACCAGGCTCCTTAAAATCGGTGAATGAAATATAACGCTTTCTTCATGTCTGAAAAAAAAAACTACTTTTAAATCAGCACGATACTGGACTAAGGAATTATATCTCCATTCATTCCTCATTTATCAGGGAAGTCATCATTATAATGAGTGGCAGTGAATCTAGGATAGGGCTGTTTAGGATAAACAAGAGCCCAGGACCCAGTGCTCACCTGTAAACATTTGCATTGACAAAATCAGAAAAAAAAAATATTTATTTTCATGTGACGTAAACACCACTGAATTAAATACTGACCCACAATCACAATAGTGTTAGAACAATCTATAAAAGCATTCATTTGTATGAATTTAATCAGAATGTGACATCGGTAGGGTCAAGGACATTCGCACCAAGGTAATGAGCACTTTGTTAAATGGGCCTGGTCCTCTTATTTAAGGTTTCAACTGACACTGCACAACAGAATTGGCATGATGAAATGGGACTGTTTCATAAAGGATCAGATGTTTTCATTTGGTACTACTTTGATTTCCATAGAGAAATGAAATCTGGGTTAATTTACAGGTTAAATAAAAGAGAGATGTGTATACATCATGATTTCCTTTAGTATTTAGTAGTGCAATGTCCACTAAACAGCTAAGACCTTATTAAGGACATTACTGACCACCAAGATATAATACCTATACAGTGTATTGTTTTAGTTATATTATTTCAGATGAGACCTCGTTTCATGTAAAGTTGTGTACTTAAAAATTCAAAATTTGAATAATTCCATGTTTTTAATTCTTGATTTACCCCTTTCGATTTTTGTTGTTTTACAAAAACATATACCCACAAACATTGACTCTTATACCTATAAAAAATCAATATAGCCAGACAAAAATTTTATAGGTAAATAAAATGATTTTTTCTGTAAATACTGATAATTTTAGTAAAATATCTAATATAGTTCTTGAGATACATCAGTTTATTATAAAGAAATACAAACGAGAGAAAAGGCAGTTTGAAGCTGTAGTTTATATGATATTATATAGCATTTAAATATGGTTTTTATGCCATATTTGGTTAATTAGGGGGTTTTAACCTTGGACATTACTTTTTTTAATAGACCTTAGGGAGAGGTTGAACATATCAACTTTCTCCAAAAATGGTCATTTTGACCCATGTCGCACCTTGTGAATTGTGACCATGTATATATATATATATATATATATATATATATATATATATATATATATATATATATATATATATATATATATATATATATATATATATATATATATATATATATATATATATAGGAAGTGGCAAAACAGCCCCAGGGTCCGGCAGTTTAGTCCACAGGCTAAACAGCCGGCAGGGAATACTGACCTTGCCCTTTAGTCTATAGCCCACTGGCTGAACTGTTGGCAAATGAATGTAACATTGTATGCTCTATTTTAGTGTGATGCTCTGTACTTTCCATTATCATTTTGACAATGAGCTGACAATATAGTGCTTACTTACCAAATTAGATATTTTGATAGCCCTTACTTAAGAATTGCCATTTGGTGTGGATATTTCTTGCATCATCTCAAAACACAATGGCTAGGCTCAGCAACTTTAATTGGGTGTGGTGTAAGATTGTGTGATTATACCTTTGATCAAGTAATTAGCTGATCCTTTGGCACTTTGACATAACCTGAGTTTGTTTTCACACACTAATTATTTGTTTGCTCATAAGCACACTAGTGTATAAACAATAAACAGTCTCTGGACACACATTCACATTTCTGGTAAATTTTAATGACAAAATCTATAAACTATCCTGTAAATATTACAATTTTTATCAGAAAATTTATATAAAAGTACCCTGTAAATATCAGAAATGTGCACTTTTAATACCTACTCATTATTACTCAACATAATTATTACATATAGACCAGCAAAATAGATAATTTGGTAAGTCATCACTATATTGTCAGCTCATTGTCCAAATAATAATCATAATGGAAAGTACAGAGTATTACTATAACACTGAAATAAACTGAAATAGTCTTAATAGAGCATACATTAATTTGCCGGCAGTTTAGCCGGTGGGGTAGACTGCTGGCAAGGTCAATTTCCCCTGCCGGCTGTTTAGCCTGTGGTCTAAACTGCCGGCACCCTGCCGGTTGTTTAGCCAGTCCCATATATATATATATATATATATATATATATATATATATATATATATATATATATATATATATATATATATATTTATATCGTCATATGCTAGCGTTTATATGAATTTCAAAAGTGGTTCTTGAATGATGTGTTCACCCATACTGCTTTAGTTATGCAAAAACATTTTTTTAATGAACGATTACTTAACAAAAGGTTAATACATGATTTAGTGTGTGGTGAGCACTACCTAACAAAGATGAGAACATGAACAAAAGACGAATTTGTAACACCAAATATCATATACCCCCCCCCCCCCAAAAATGTATCATTCAAACCACATCGGCGACGCCAATCGGCGTTCATGTTGTTCAGATCGGGTCCCTGCCTTACTACGCGTAACAGTCGTTTTCTGTCTTCGGGTATAAAGAACCAGCATTTCTTTTGTTAATTGAAACAAGACATATGCAAGAGACCCCGACTCCTTTGCCCCCCCCCCCTTTGAACTGTTAGGACGAGGTTGGGCTTCTTACATTTATAAACGCCTTCGCCAGAAGGGATGCGTTCCTTCGTGTTGGGTGTTTGTGTTTGTTCACAACAGTACTCACGCAACCGTTACCGGTATCACAAGAAATTTCCAAGGCATTTCGGGATTTTGTGTAGATCTGGCACATGTTCTACTTTTCACAATTCTTTTTATAATAAACACGATAATGGACCCCAGCACTTATTTAAAGTGTACCCCGATGCTAATCCAAAATCGAATAAATCCTAATTCTGCCCCCACCGATTTCATCTGTTTGCAAAATCCAGTAACTCTTGGGGCAGGGTAAACTGACATGGTAAATTTGGAATCGCCACACCGAGCGGGCTGATGCGAAACAAACGATCGGAGACGATCAGTGCGCATGCCCATGAAAAGGTACATCCCCTTAAAAAGGTTTTAGTTTTGATACATATACTTGAGATCTTTTGCGAGATTGCTTGAAATCTTTGATAGTTACAAAGAAACCGACCAGATATCGCTCTGGCATGACCTATTTTGACCCCCCCCCCAACCTGGGCTTAAGTATTTGCACGAGGGTTTGTTGGGTTCATTGCATCCAGAACAGAGATTGTACCCGGATGTGATTGGCTGGTGCAAAGTGTGGGGTCACATGAAAAAAAAATAGAAATGACTTAAATCTAGAAAAACATGTTGTTTTGATTCTTAAATGAAAATGTGTGACTTACTGTGTCAGAAATACTAAGCTTGTCGGGTTTTCCCTGTGACCGACGTCACTGCCGAGCTGAAAGTTCTCATAAATGTATCAATAGCTTTTTAACAATCACACAACCTCATATTTTTGGTGGAAAATAGAAAGAAAATGTTTTTCCTCCAGGAATTGGGTTCCGTTGATCTATATATATGTAGTTTATCAAAAACGGTATTATTTTTTTTCTATAGGTAAGTGTGATATGATATAATGAGTTAATAATGAGAATACGTTAGGCCCTGGGTCTGGCTCAGAGCAAAATGGACGTTGGCGACACCTGTCGGCCGACGTAGAAAACGCCTTTTCCAGCAGTAGGACGACCCTTGTATGTAAGTTTACATTTACATTCCCTATCATGAAAAATACGTTACTCACCAAAAGCGTATTTTGTGCTCTAAAACACATTCCCTTTTACTCTATACAGGTAATTAATTGATTATTACTTAATTATATGTACTCAATTAAACATTAAAGATACGGCCGATGAACACAACCTGGTTTCCGAGGAACTCGAGAATTTATTACAATATTCCATCCATACACTGTGCGCGTGAAAGTTACACACAACATTATAATGACCCAGCTAAATAACGTGCCGTATGACTTTATATAAAACGCACGAAAAAAGGTTGCAGTGGGTGCTAAAGGGGGTGGGTATGGAACCCCCCCCCCCTCTCCCCGGATCCGCTTCTAGGTAGACCGCCATCAGGGGAGCATTCTGTATTGGTGCTAAGCACAGCACTGCACTGCAAGACCTCATGTGTCAGCCAAGTTTATACGTATGGCATGGCGCCATTTTACACGGCTCTGCTGGTGGCAATCATTCCTCCTGTGAACAGTGGGTAGTATGAAATGGATTACTAGCAATAGAATGAGACCGCTTCGTGATTAATAATATAAACTTATTCATTTAACACTAACTGAACAAATAGTAATTATAACTAATCAAGGCACTCCTCCTGGCTTAGATGATGGCCTTCAGTAGTCTGTAGGGGAGGAGGAAACCGGAGAACCCGGAGAAAACCACCGGCCTTGGACGGGCAACTCCAACCTACCATCATAGCCACGCCGAGGATCGAACCCCGGTCGCCAGCGGGAGAGCCGAGCGTTTTAACCAACGACTGTCCAGGCCCCGTGATCAGTGTACATACAACTAGGGTACTAAGGAACGGACAATATCTCTCCCCCCCTAAAAAATTGGAATGAAAACGATGTAACCGGATGCCAGATGTTGACGTTCACTTCTCTTTAACTTTCAAAGCCTTTATAAGATAAAAGACTACTTAGTAACTGTTAGAGTTGGTTCAATAAAACACGAATATTAAATACTTATATAAAAATATAGTGATATAGGTCATATAATCAATATTTATTTAAGAGAGGTCACGTGATATATTAAGGTTCGTCACCAGTTTGCCGAGTTGTATAACAATTACGTAATGCACTCTGACTCATGTGAAAAGTTTATGGGTTAGAATTTATTTAACCTTTAACTAGTATGCCTATAATGCATATTAATGAAAATTAGCAAAAAAAAAGGTTTATTTTATAGATTAATTGTTAAAATTATTATTTCAATTTAAGCATAATTTTCTATATCACTTCAGCCAATGTGAGGAAAAGGTAACTGAACGGTGTAAAAACGAACTGAATAAATATAAATCCGACACGAAATTCACCAGTCTTTACTTGTCTTTCACCTATCTTTAGCTGTAAATAACTACCGTATTTCCTTGAATAGACGCCCGGGCGTTTATTATTTTTTTTCAGACGCTGCTTTCGTCCGGCGTCTAAACAAGGCCGGCTTCTAATTAAGGCCGGCGTTTATAAAGAAAGGACAGTATCAGGCTCATCAGACAGAACTAAAAAAAAAACAACACGTCAAACAATAAACCCGTCGGTCACTTCTCAGGGACACAAGTGAAAACATCGCCGATACAAAGATTGTGTTTACAATATTTCCCTGTACGTTGCGGTCGGAAAGGTTGTAACATTAACGGGATTATTATACGCTATTTTAAAATTAAATTAATGATTTCTTTACGGCTAGCATTACACTCAGTTTCAGTACAGGTCTCGGTTGTTTGGTTTTTATCTTGTATAAGACCATATTCTGTCACTTTTGACACGTCCATCTGGTACTGACATCTGGTGGGATATTTGGAATTATTGAGATTCATTCCATGACCTCATGTCATGCAAGGGCTTTGCAATTTTGTCTGTGTGTTTTTCTGTCCAGACCTGTTACTCAAAAACACATGTACACTGGAAATTTTGAATAAGACGTGAGTTTACGTCCCCATCACATGTCATAATATAAACTATATTTATTTTACATTGATTATATACAAACTGGTTGTAATAACTAATACGAGGTTCTCTCCATGGCTCGGATGTTGGCGCTCGGTATAGTCGGTAAGTGTGGAGGGAACCGGAAGACTTGGAGAAAACCACCGACCTCCGACGGGCCACTACAACCCACTCTCATAGCCATCAAGGTTCATAATTAGACATGGGGTCTATTAAAGGTGTACTATTACTGTTACTATTACGGTTACTATTACTTTCAATTTCTGAAATTATTATAACTTTTACCATATATTACCACATTTTACTATCTTTTATAACTATTTCTATTATTAGGGTATCTATTACTTAAAATATTTTTTATAGGGGATATGGTATATTAATATGCAAACAACAAGAAGGAAACATGCAAAAGTGGCACATGTGAAAATACTACAGACAAAAATGGCACAAGTGAGAAAATAACAGAGCAAATAACAAATATGGCAGATTTGCAAAATGAAGACCGATGTACGTACAACTAAGAAAAATATAAACTTTATCAGATGTTTAAATTAAATAACTTGATATAACATATAGTTTTATAATGATGTTGAAAATAAAGTCAAGCACGCTTATTGTCATGTCGACGGGGCATGCATATAACTTATGATAATAACCGGGATGTAACATTATGCGGGCTACAACCTCGATGTCCTTTTGAATCATTGAAGAAGCGTTATGTCTCAAATGATATAAAAAACTTCAATAAAAAGGAAACAGAACGTTTATAAATATTTTTATTGCACAACGGCATATTAAATTACATTTATGCGGACCTGACAATTTATTTCCTGTTAATTTTGTGCCGCATGCCGCAATAACTGACAAAAATCCGACTTGCCAACAGAAAGAGACCTAGCGTCTGGGTCTTGAGGTGAAATGTCTGGAAATATGCGGCACAGTTATAACGTAATGCGTAGCAAACTATTTTACCAGATAATTCTTTCCCAGACTATTGCGCCTTATTTTGCGGATATCTTATTAATGACTCAAACTTCCATGATCGTCTTTATGATAGGACTGTTCGGGGAGCGGGTATCGTCCTGCCATTGTCAACATTCTGAAGATTCGCCGTGATTGTGGTTTTGGATCAGGTATCTCCTCCAGAGCTCACAAAACCTCCATCTTTTCGTGGACCCTTAAAGGGGATTTCCAGTCGTAAGCAACGTTTACAGCTCGTGCTTCATATCATCTCGGCGAAACGTCAACAAGGTGTAAACACCGGCCTTGCAAAGGCCAGGAGTTCATTATGTATGACATGTGATCGCAAACTTCGCCCTAAATAACGTACAAAGAAACACAATGATATGGATTACCGTTGTATCTTAAACGGTAATTATAGCTAAGTGATGGGGATGCATCAGCACGCTTGCCTGCCGCACACGGGTGGGAGATGAGATCGTTTGATACGCCTGACCGATTACAGGCTCTTGGCTTCTTTCATCTCCGTGTCGGCGTTTGATGTGATATTAACTGCGAACGGGTGAATCAATGCCAAGGGTTCCAAGCATGACAATAAATGGGATTATGATAATATTCCATGATATTAAACGGTCAGATTTACCATCGTTTATATATGAAATGGTATGGGATTTCAGATTAATGTGACAATAAACGGGATTTTCTATTAACCGATATGACACAATGTAGACTCGAATGTATATATTATAATAATTAAATATTATAACCTCCCATATTTCTTAAAGAATATATTGTAAATATTTATATTATTATTAGATACATTTAGCGCCTGGACATTCGAGGAGTAAAACGCTCGGCTCTCCCGCTGGCGACCCAGGTTCGATCCCCGGCGTGGCTTTGAGAGTGGGTTGTAGTTGCCCGTACAAGGCCGGTGGTTTTCTACAGGGTCTCCGGTTTCCATCACCCATACAGACTATCGAACGTCATCATCGGAGCCATAAGTCATAACAGCTCATTGTACAATCCATGTAAAATAAATCAGTTTATATTTAGATATATTTAGGACCACTGATGCTTCTCATTAGCTGACTTTTTTTGTCTATAGTTGGTTGTTTATGCAACTTCATTAAATTCCATTTGTGCAGTGACACCTGACTGTGACATATCAATAATCTGATGTAATTGAGATATTTGCAGTAATATTCTTTCAGACTTGTATGATATCACATATGAAAAAATGTTTTGTGATCATATTAATGTTCTGATTATATGTATTTTGCTGTTCTCATACCTGAACATGTTTTTCTAGCGTTATAAAATTTTAGTAACAATATGTTAATCTTAGGTGCCAGGTTGACAACCGACATGTGTACACATCCTTTAGCGATATTTTCCTGTAGTTTAATATCAACATGCAAAAAAGTGACTGGCTCTTACCGGCTTCTTAAAAATAACATACTGTTTAATATTCTGTCAAATTTAAAATGTCAAAATATCAGACGATAATGTCTGAATTTTTCAAAATATGTATATCATCAGAAAAACACACATGATCAAAATTGTAATAATGTATACTTCATTGGTCTAATATGGATTCAAAACAACTTGATTGAATTGTAGTTAACGCTTTGCTCTCCAGATGGCAGCATAAGCTATATTTAGAAAGCGATTTCTAATTTAACAAGGCACCCATGGGTCACTGTGCTCAGCTGAAGTTGGCCTGGAAGGTAAAAATCTAAAATAATATCAAATGGAGATAAAGTCTGTAAAGAAGAGTTAATACAGGCCACGGTTGGTTGATATGATTTGTCTGTATTGATGAGTAAAAAAATGTTGCAAATAATATTTTGTGACTTGACCAGGTGTTTCCTAATGCTAAAACTGAAGCATGTGAGCAGTTCGTGAACATAAGATCTATACTATTACCATGAAAATATATAAAAAATTTTACAAAACTCATATATTATTTTGGGTATACAATTTAAACGTGATTTAACAAGGTTATATACCTGAAAAAAAGTGTCTAGCTTAAAAAAATTATCATGTAAAGTGAGTAATATCTATCCTGAATTTTTACAAAGGGCATTATGTTCGGGGCCCATAACTTCAAGAAATTACACAATATGGCTTTAATTTAAGACATAAATATAGAAATCAAATAGGAGAATATTTATGGTAAATATTAATAGAAAAAGATCAGTGTTTTTTATATTAGGCAGTACTGAGTGTAAAAAAAGGTTTATAATGGTAAATTGAGGTTTTTCCTTTATTTCTCAAAGGAACGAAGTCGCAGTGATACAGATTTCGGTATGAGATTTTGGGGACATCTAACAGTATGCCGAATTTTATATTCGTAAGTCTAACGGTTTCAAAACGTGCCATGCAGTCTGACGGACGGACGGACAATGGGCGATAGCTATAGCTCAAATGACTTATAGTCAGCTGAGCTAATCAAGGGGGCGATTTACACGTGATATATATATATATATATATATATATATATATATATATATATATATATAATATATATATATCACTGTTTGTACGACAAAATTCTCTTGGTTCTTCCACCAAGGTTCGCACACAGCAAAGAATTGTATTCTAGACCATTGAGTGCAAATAATCCCATTGTTTACCAAGATACGAATTTTTAACATGCAGACACCCGCACTCGTTGCTTTGATTACACTGATTCTAGTACAGGGCCAAGTACCTAGACAGACCTTGTCTGCATGCTTTTAGGAGATATCTTGAGGCAGCGGTCTGTTCAGGAGATCTGGAGATTCTCAACGATGTGCGTCAGTGTAGGTTACCCCGGAGTATGGTGTCAAAGCCTACCGTTTGCCCATGAAGCTGGCAGCGTATAAACTGACTATGCTTATTCTTGCCTCTGCCTCGGGACCGTAATAAAATGGGTTTCTACATTTGACAGGATTGTCGGCCATAATCTATATGGAGGCATAAAAATATCTCCATAAAAAAAGGTTGGGTCTCATTCACTCCTTTTCAGAAATCAGTGCACGAGGGCGACTTTTTTTACCTTTTCTTGTGTGTTTTGATAAAAATGTTCTATGCCCAGGGAAAAGCATAATAATAACAGAATTGTTTAGCTAAACAGGTAAAAGCACTACATAACAAAGGAAATCTGATCAAAATTGTATTATTTTATCTTCTTGAAGGAAATGTCCGAGCAGCTGGAGCTCAAAATTTGTAATTTTCTATTGAAAATCTAAATAAAAGTTTTTGTTGCGGGAAGGGGGGGGTGTTAAAATTGACGCGCGGTGCCTGAGAACTACACCTTTTTGGGGGAAGGGGGGGGGGGGGGGGCACCCAACATGGCTAAGCTCGCGTTTGGTAGTCTGTAGAGGGGGAGTAGACCGGAGGACCCGGAGAAAATCACCGACCTTGGACGATCCACTACAAACCACTCTCATAGCCATGTCGAGGATCGAACCCGGGTCGCCAGCAGAGAGAGCCGAGCGCATGACTGGAGAGTCAAAGGGAATTTGGATTTAAAGTTTTCCAAAAAGATATACTTTTTTATATGTTATAAAGGAAATGCCAATGCGATCATACGGCCAATAAAAGCTATAAAGGTTAAATGTTTTGACAGAATCATTATCTAACGGCCATTTGTTATACTGGAGAACACATACATACATTTGAATTTTAAGTATCCATTGATTTTAACAATTGTAATGTAATCGGCGGTGTACTTTATCATCACTTTGGGATATGAGAAAGATGAGGCGGGGGTTAAGTGAAAAGCCATATTCCATAACAAGGCACCGTCTGGCGGAAACCGACCTGCCAATCATTTGTCAGGGGTCACGTGACGTTTCAGTTTTACCGACCGAGGCCTGTCCGGAATCAAACATATGGGTGTCCCTCGACTGTCAACTAATGAATTCTACTGTCTTGTCCTGTGACATTGCATACGACTCGACCCGTCCAAGAAGTCAGCCCACAGCAGTCCCCGGTATTAATGTTAAAATGTGATTCCCTGCACCTGTTTTGTCTCTTTTCATTTAAGCCAGCTATGCATCTATATTTTCTATTAACTTTCGGGCGGGGAATTTCACTTAGTCTACTAATGATTAAATTTCTAAAACATTATCATGAAATTCCTGTCACTGGTATTCGTAGATCTGGGACTTATTTCCATATAAAAAATTGCACATGCAGTAATTAATGTACTGTTTACTGATAATTGTACATTTCAATAGGTTTCAAATATGAGATTTTTTATTTATTCATCTTGTACAACTGATATTTCTAATTTGAAATAAAACAGGTGAGGAGATAAATATCTTGAATGTGTTTTGATTATTTTTGCGTGAATTTAAACACTTGGGTATATTATTAACAAAATGAATTCTCTATGTGCGGTGTTTTTAGCGTTTTCATGCCTATTTAAAGGGTTCACAGATTATCTTTAGTTTTACGACGTCAGACATTGGAATAGGCTCCTTTAAAAATCATCAAGTGTGTAAATGATAGATCGTCAAGTGTGTTAATGATAGATCGTCATTTGTATTAATGATAGATCGTCAATTGTATTAATGATAGATCGTCAAGTGTATTAATAATGGCGACCTTGCATTTTTAGTCTTGCCCGATAAATTACAGAATATTTTGCTAGCTTTCGTTCCATATTTATGGTCTTTCAGTCTGAAAAAAATTATCTTTTGGTATGCTATTATAAACACGCAAAGGTGTTTATTAAACACAAGCTACACCTCTGCCGTTTACTAAAACAATAGGAATATTATAGCTTGTCTTTTGTCTCAAAGCTCCCTTTAAGTTTCTTATCTACATCAGTTTAACATAAACTTATTTAAAACATGCACTGTTTTGTGTGTCGTATAATGAATTCTTCAGTTTGCATTTATAGTTTGAAAAAATCTTGATTTGCGATGTTGCTCGTTATGGCCACCAGGTGGCGTACGCTATGTTCATGTTTTGCACCACTAATCGCAAACGGTGCAAGTTTGTACTCACTTTTGTACATTGGAATGTAAATGGAATTACAAGGAAATATTCTCATAAAATTTTAAGAAAAACAAAAAAAAACTGTACTTTCTGTATATTTGGCATACTTGGTATATGAAAACCTGTTAAAACAAGGAGTGATGAAGCGAACAGAGAATGCAACATTACCACCAAATTACTGTCCATCACATTATTAATTGGTTTGTCTACATCAAATCCGTACCACCTTATGTTTACGTTATCGGCAAAAGAAAGCCTATTTTCATGTCTATTGGAAAAAAAAATATTAATCATATTCTGTGTAGGTGCCTTACTGACAGCCGTCTGACGGGTTGTGTACAGCAGTGTTAGGAAATATGTTTAAACCATGTTTGAGGATGGAAAAAAAGACGGATCATCGATTATTAAACAAACAATGATTAATTAACAATGAATTTATTAAGTTAAATAGCATGTGAAAAGTAAAGAAAATGCATGCACTCTCTTGTATCTTGGTAGGTATATGGGAAATTTGTGGGGAAACGGAAAGGTCTAGATATGTAACCTGCTTCTATGGTCTTGAGGTGGAGCATACTCATAGCTTGGAGACTGGGAGTTCGAATCTCAGCCGAGGCGGTGAGATATTTCACGGTCGGCCCTCTGCGGGATCGGAAGGCTGCGACCCACGGACGTCTCTCACTCACAAATGAGTGAGCCTTTCGGGGGTTCCTTTGTGGCATAACCCAGCAATAGGGAAATGGATTTGGTGACACACCCAGGGCCCGCAGGTGCAGTAGTCACCGGGTCCGGTTAGAATAAGGATATATAAATTATAAAAAATGAGAGAAAGCGTGTGCTACTCCTGTCCTGTATCTCCAAAACCAGAATGTAATTCTACAGATGTACATACTAATGTACTTATTTCAGCTGGCGTTAAATAATGCAGGAGGTTAATTCCAACAAAGAAATTTAAAAAAAGGTCATCGGAGGTTAACACTTACTCGTCCACTGCTCAGGATTTGGTTTTAGTATCGGCTGTTATTTTTTGGCTTTCTTTTCCCTGTGTGTTTGACAGAGCTAAACATATTTATTTCTCCAGCTGATATGAATTCTTTAGATATATTTTAAAATTTAAACCTTTTCATCCTACATTAATTGTGCAATAAATAATAAAAACGAATGTTATGCACTCTCCATGGCACCGGCGGTGGCGTTTGATAGAATCTGAGGGTAGAGGAAACCGGAGGATCCGGAGAAACCGCCGACCTTGGACAGGAAACAACAACCCAATTTAACAGCAACGCCGGGAATCGAATCCAGGTCATAGATCCAAGCTTTGTTCCACTCAGAAAGCATACAAAATGGTTTGTAATGATCGATTACGCAACTAATATTATTTTAATCGATTTTAGTACGTTTCACAGTCTTCAGCAATTTAAATTTTAGGTTTATCCTCAGAAACCGCAATATTTTCACACACTTATACAAGAAAATCCATAGGAGACTTAAGACCAATGAAGAGATACATTTACACTCTACATCCTTCTTGTTGTTCTAGATCTAGTGACCAAGTGAGTCCTTTGGTGCCCCAAGCTCATTTTGTTTAGAAGATTTAATACACACAAAAAAAAATCAGCAGCACTAAAATGTAGACTTTATTATTGCAGGTAGGTAATGGCTATGCCCAATCCATAACATATGATGATGCAAAAAGTTATAGGTTTTATTGCATTTCTGCAACATTGGCCCAGTATGGGATTTTTTTTCTAGATAATTAGACCAATGCCTCGTTATTTCATTGCTGCGTACTTCAAGAATCTTCATCAATTCAATAAGATACAGGATATGTTTAATAAGTACCTTGGCAAAGTTGACTATAATCGATACAAAACTAAGACACAAAAACATGCTAGGGGAAACTAATGGAGAACCATGACTATGCGGGCTGATGGAGAAGAAGGTGAATGTTGGCTGATGGAGAACAGGGACCTGCGGGCCGATGGTGAACAAGGACCATGCGGGCTGATGCAGAACAAGGCATGTTTAATAAGTACCTTGGCAAAGTTGACTATAATCGATACAAAACTAAGACACAAAAACATGCTAGGGGAACCTAATGGAGAACCATGACTATGCGGGCTGATGGAAAACAAGGCCATGTTGGCTGATGGAAAACCAGGACCATGCGGGCTGATGCAGAACAAGGCCATGTTGGCTGATGGAAAACCAGGACCATGCGGGCTGATGGAGAATAAGGCCATGTTGGCTGATGGAGAACAAGGACCATGCGGGCTGATGGAGAACAAGGCCATGTTGGCTGATGAAAAACCAGGACCATGCGGGCTGATTGAGAACAAGGCCATGTTGGCTGATGGAGAACAAGGCCATGTTTCCTGATGGAAAACCAGGGCCATGCGGGCTGATTGAGAACAAGGACCATGCGGGCTGATGGAGAACAAGGCCATGTTGGCTGATAAGAAACCAGGACCATGCGGGCTGATGGAGAACATGGTCATGTTGGATGATGGAAAACCAGGATCATGCGGGCTGATGCAGAACAAGGCCATGTTGGCTAATGGAGAACCGGGACGATGCGGGCTGATGGAAAACTAGGACCGTGCGGGCTGATGGAGAACAAGGCCATGTTGGCTGATGGAAAACCAGGACCATGCGGGCTGATGGAGAACAAGGTCATGTTTCCTGATGGAAAACCAGGGCAATGCGGGCTGTTTGAGAACAAGGACCATGCGGAAGGATGCAGAACAAGGCCATGTTGGCTGATGGAGAACCAGGACCATGCGGGCTGATTGAGAACAAGGACCATGCGGGCTGATGGAGAACAAGCCCATCTTGGCTGATGGAGAACCTGAACCATGTTGGCTGTTGGAGAACAAGGCCATGTTGGCCGATGGTGAACCAGGACCATGCGGGCTGGTGGAGAACGAGGCCATGTTGGCTAATGGAAAACCAGGACGGTGCGGGCTGATGGAGAACAAGGCCATGTTTCCTGATGGAAAACCAGGGCCATGCGGGCTGATTGAGAACAAGGACCATGCGGGCTGATGGAGAACAAGGCCATGTTGGCTGATGAAAAACCAGGACCAAGCGGGCTGATTGAGAAAAAGGACCATGCGGGCTGATTGAGAACAAGGCCATGTTGGCTGATGGAGAACCGGTACCATGCGGGCTTATGGAAAACCAGGACCATGCGGGCTGATGGAGAACAAAGCCATGTTTCCTGATGGAGAACCAGGACCATGTGGGCTGGTGGAGAACGAGGCCATGTTTGCTAATGGAAAAACGGACCATGCGGGCTGATTGAGAACAAGGACCATGCGGGCTGATGCAGAACAAGGCCCTGTTGCCTGATAGAGAACAAGGTCATGTTGGCTGATGGAAAACCAGGATCATGCGGGCTGATGGAGAACAAGGCCATGTTTTCTGATGGAAAACCAGGACCATGCAGGCTGTTGGAGAACAAGGCCATGTTTCCTGATGGAAAACCAGGGCCATGCAGTCTGATTGAGAACAAGGACCATGCCGACTGATGCAGAACAAGGTCATGTTAGCTGATGGAAAACCAGGACCATGCGGGCTGATGGAGAACAAGGCCATGTTTCCTGATGGAAAACCAGGGCCATGCGGGCTGATTGAGAACAAGGACCATGGGGGCTGATTGAGAACAAGGCCATGTTGGCTGATGAAAAACCAGGACCATGCGGGCTGATTGAGGAGAAGGACCATGCAGGCTGATGGAGAACAAGGCCATGTTGGCTGATGGAGAAACAGGACCATGCGGGCTGATTGAAAACCAGGCCCAAGCGGGCTGACAGATAACAAGAAAAACAAGGCTATGTTTCCTGATGGAAAACCAGGGCCATGCAGTCTGATTGAGAACAAGGACCATACCGGCTGATGGAGAACAAGGTCATGTTGGCTGATGGAAAACCAGGATCATGCGGGCTGATGGAGAACAAGGCCATGTTTCCTGATGGAAAACCAGGGCCATGCGGGCTGATTGAGAACAAGGACCATGCGGACTGATGGAGAACAAGGCCATGTTTCCTGATGGAAAACCAGGGCCATGCGGGCTGATTGAGAACAAGGACCATGCGGGCCGATGAAGAACAAGGCTATGTTGGCAATGAAAAACCAGGACCATGCGGGCTGATTGAGAACAAGGACCATGCAGGCTGATTGAGAACAAGGCCATGTTGGCTGATGGAGAATCGGGACCATGCGGGCTGATTGAGGAGAAGGACCATGCAGGCTGATGGAGAACAAGGCCATGTTGGCTGATGGAGAAACAGGACCATGCGGGCTTATTGAGAACAAGACCATATTTGGCGATGGAGAACCAGGACCTTGCGGGCTGATGAGAACAAGGACCATGCGGGCTGATGCAGAACAAGGCCATGTTGGCTGATGGAGAACCAGGACCATGCGGGCTGATTGAGAACAAGGACCATGCGGGCTGATGGAGAACAAGGCCATGTTGGCTAATTAAAAACCATGACCATGCGGCTGATTGAGAACAAGGACCGGCTGATGGAGAACCACGACCATGGGGCTGATGGAGAACCAGGACCATGCAGGCTGATGGTGAACCACGACCATGCGGGCTGATGGAGAACTGGAACCACGCAGTCGGTAACACAACAAGCACAGAACTATAGTGAAAGGAAAGGATCACACTAGATCAAGGGGGACCTCGATAACTTAAAACTGCCGACCAGGTGGATGGAGGTAGCTTACGGAAAGTGTGGACTTTGGAGACCGGGGTTTGGTTTAAATTTATGAATACTTCCCAAGTTCCAATGCGTGTCTATATTAACAATAGTAATATCTGTTCCTCTTAAACTAAATCCAAGATTGAAAGGCTTTACGAAAAATCTGTCATATTTAAGATCCAATTATTTCTTTAATCCTGTTAGGAAGAATTACCAATTTACTTGAATTATTTACGCCACTGGAAGGGAATTTAAATGAAATTTCGATGATTTAAGGGCAATCAAGGAAGCTGCACAATTCCATTAGAGACATTATGCACGGTAAGTGAATTGAACGGGGACCTCGGTGGTAATATCATTGCTCTTACGGACTACACATGAAAGGAACTAATTAGCGACATCAGATAGTTAATTAGTTCAAGGGCTTCTATTATATTAAAACCATAGAGTCCAATGTACAAATTATCGCAGGAACAAATAACATGCCCAGGTTTAATAGCATCTGTATCCTTGGTCTCTCGCCCACACCACAACCACCCATGGCACATTTAAAGTAACTATTTGGTCACAGGTGAATTTCGCGAGTGATTAGGTGGAAAGTAATGAAGTAATCCTGTATGTTAACGCTTTCAGGTGTATTGCGGCAATCTCTCTCTCTCTCTCTCTCTCTCTCTCTCTCTCTATATATATATATATATATATATATATATATATTTTAATGTAATATAATATATTATGTATACATTTTTATTTAGTATGATGGACCCAGGGTACAAAAGGTCTGCTCCTGTAACATAAATGGTCATACGAATCGGTACGTTCGAACAAGAGGAGTCAACGAGCTTTAGCTGTCGTCAGGCCAGACAAATAAAATATGTCAAGGAATCTACCCGAGCCGGTGGTGACAGGCGACAAACAAACGGCCGACCTTGGTTACTGTAATCCTGGGTTATCTCGTTACCAGACAGAATCACCAGTTATTTTGAGACATGTGACAATATACTGATGCTGTATCTATTGTTTACGACACGTGTTGTCACTATTGTCTGCGATTTAAAATCAACTAGGGATTTTAGATTTCCCACGGTGGTAGTCTGAACTTAATTTCAGGTTCAGTTTACACCTCGCTGATTTAACTTTATGATAAATTATTTATATTTATTTTTTGTTTTGATATATTTTTCAATATACTATATGAAAGATACGAGATGTTAAAGATGGACTCAATCTGTGAAAAATAAAAATGTCAATTATTTTGTTATTTAGATTTATATAGAACCATACACTTCATCAAACAACATGACATTTTACAAGCATAAGGTTTATAAAAATTCAAACTAATTTTGGAAATTAAGAAATAAGGAATTTTATGAATTTTAAGTAAACAAACATATTCAAGCAGCTTATTTGAAGAGTTAATCCGAAATCGAATTCAGCCCCCCCCCCGACTTTAAATCGATTTCAGATTACCTTCTACGATTTAAAATTACCTCCTACGATTTCAGATTTCCTCCTACGATTTCAGATTACCCTTACACTTTCAGATTACACCCTACGATTTCAGATCATCCCATTATATTTTGAGATTACCTCCTACGATTTCAGATTACCCACTACGATTTAAAATAAGCCCCCTTAAATTTTCGAATTACCTCCTACGATATCAGATTATCTCCTTTGATTTCAGATTACCCGCTTCGTTTTTTAGACTAGCCCCAACGATTTCAGATTACTTTCTACGATTTCAGATGACCTCCTACGATTTCAGATTACCCCCTACGATTTCAGATTACCTCCCATGATTTCAAATTAAACCCCTACGATTTCAGATTACCTCCTACGATTCCCGATTACCCCCTACGACTTCAGATAACCCACTAAGATTTAAAATAAGCCCCATTAAATTTTCGAATTACCTCCTACGATTCCAGATTATTTCCTTTGATTTCAGATTACCCGCTTCGATTTCAGACTAGCTCCTACGATTTCAGATTACTCCCTACGATTTCAGATTACTACCTACGATTTCAGAATAACCCCCTACGATTTCAGAATACCTCTTACGATTTCAGATTACCTGCTACGATTTCGGATTACCACCTACGATTTCAGATTAACCCCTACGATTTCATATTATCCCCTATGTTTTAACATAACCCCCTATGATTTCAAATTATCTCTCATATTATCAGATTACCTCCTACGATTTCAATATATATATATATATATATATATCGCATCATATATATATTCCTCTGCCTTTTCCTCTACCCTTTGCGCTGTATTAATTTTTAATCAAATTCATTGTTATATTTTTATGTATATATATATATATATATATATAAATATATATAAACAGACAATGAGTGTGAAAGAATGTTTAACAACAGCCGAGGGTCGTTGTAGATAGAGCATCGTTCAGCTTGGCATGATATGATGTATCTGCTATGGAATTTTCATCTTAATGGACTCAGCATTCAATCGTACAATAGGAGAAAGCTTCCTCCCAAAAAGCATTACAAATTTCTTTATCACTATGCACTTAAACTTCCAAAGAACCATTTATATAATGTAATTTGTGTTCCTACTTCCTTTCTAATTTGGTTTCTTTTTTATTTTTTATTACACTTTTCATTTGATACAACGGTCTTCCTCTTTATGCATTCATTCATCATCTCCTATAATTCGTTCTTTAGGGCAGTATAATGTATCCCTCATATTCAACCTTTAAACGTCATACGTCTTGACATTATGCACTTCTACGTTATAAAGAACACATTTCTTTGTATGACCTCTGATATTGCATTTTTAAAACAAGAAAGTATTTTCCTATAGAAATATATTTGTATGAAACATGGAAATAGGATATAATTAAAATATGCTTTTTATTAGAATTCCTTGCTCTGCAGACAGTATAGTTATTACTTTTACATTTTGTTGGGAGAAGCCTTTCGCAACAAATACATTGAGGAAATGAATGCCGATTGTTGTAGTCACTTTGGGGATAAGCTCAGATAACCCCTGTTAGCAAAAGTTGATTACTTTGTCCACTGTAGTTCGATATTTAAATGAGGATGAAATCTACAACTGTTCACTGAAATGGATGAACCCTGGTCACGTGGTATCATTTTCCCCCAAGTTTCACCCATGATGGAATGTCAGGGTACCATTTAAAGCTTTGAAACGCTATCCTCTAACATATAATACCAAAGGATTTTTTGTTGTTGAAACTACAGTTATTGCATTTATAAAGAGTTAAATGCTTAAATAGCAGTTGGATCCAGGTGTATTGTAGGTGAAACATACACCTGTAGTTCTGTACCTGAAATGGGATCAAAGGATAAAGCATTTACATTTATAAATGTCGCATCTGCAAATAAGGCAAATACACCCGTAAACGCAAATACAAACCTAACCACGCATTTGCATTTTACCATGAAAATTTATTACTTTTCAAAGGTAAAGGTAAATAAAATTCGGGAGACCATAAAATATTTGACAGTTAAATTCGATTGAAAAATAATTGCTGGAATAATATCATTTTAATATTTGTTGACATTTATGAATGACCAATATTTTATCTAACCTTACTGCAGTTGAAAAATATTTCTTTTCATAATTATATTCGATTTGCATTTAATAAGATTAAATCCCTTTTGCTTTTAATTTATCTTAAATATTTGCTTTGGAATTAAACGCGCCGAGACCAACTTAAAACAGTTTTTAAATTGCTGATAAAGAGGAAACAGGTAAATCGGCCCCGTCGGATGAAGAATTTATATTCGAGATCTCGAAATAATTATATCGATAATTCGAAATATTTATCTCAGGATCACGAAATGATATCTCAAGATCTTGACATAAATGTAACATATACTGTGCTCTTAATGAGCCAAAGTAGAGAAATATCTATCTGCGTATTTGAACATTGTCAACTCCTTGATTATATACAAATAATATCATTCAAAAAAGATGTTGACGGCTATAGAGCCCACCAAGGATTCTAGAGGAACATCTTTTACTGTTGGTTACCAAGTGCCGAAAGATTCTGCAATGTTAAGCGTTGGTTGCGGTGAGTTAGTTATATAATAACTGTACAGCAATATTAATTTAGCTAAAGGCTATATGAATAACCAATAATTATAAGTGGAATTAATGAATAATTAATACAGGTACTCTCTAACGTAGAGTGTGAAGCGGGACGGTCGTGCATAATAACTAAGGTTAGCGTTCTGTAATGGTCAGCAATCAAGTCCCTTCTGTACATCGAATCGATTTGAGGGTGCTTACATCCACATGTTTAACATGCATACAACTTACAAACTAAGTGACATAAAATATACAAAACATATGGCATATAAATACAAAAACAGGTGAACAATGGAATATGAAAAATCCTATACAGAAATGAAAATACTTTGTTGTATGACTTTTTCTTAGGTTGTTATAACGGTCATATTATTGAGTAGTTTTGTATATATAGTTTTTTTGTTGCATTTTTTAAAGTTAGCCTAATCTTAATCTGTATGTACATCTACAGAATTCCATTCCGGTTTCGGACTACGTGACAGGGCAATTTCACACGTGTCCTCTCATTTTAACCAGACCCTGGGCCCTGAGTGTGTAATCGTTCCCCATCGCTGGGTCATACCACCGGGCAACCCCCGAAAGGTGCACTCGTTTGGGAGTGAACCACGGTCATTGGGCACGGCCTTCCTATTAAGGTTAATAATCCTTGATAATTTACCAATCAAATTTTCATATTCGGATATTATCGATTTCCTGTACCAACCTTTGATAATGTAGGCAATATTCAACTTGAATTTAATTGCCAGTTTTACACCTCAACCTCGAACATTTTTGGCTCGCTTTATCGTATGATTGTAGATAATTATATGAAACCTTTCAAATTTATATATGACAAAATCATACAAGAACAGAGGGATATGGGGTATTCAGGTTTTTAAAAGAATAAATGTCATGAAAGTTTTGTGCTCCTTGTATCTATCTAACGTATGGTTTCCCAAATGACGAAAGACCCGTCTTTTTGAGGTCCAAAAGTATCAGCACTTCAGCGCAGTGTTCCATCTGTCTTTATTCAGACTGCCTTGAACCTTTACTGTCCTAGGACATTTCCCATCCTTTTTTAATCTATTTGGACTTATATTGTAATAACTTTCAGTGTATACTAAGCAATATCTGAGTCATCTAGCATTCCCTCCGAAAAGGATTATCCCCGTTAGATTAAAAAATAATTAGTTTTTATACATTTCTGAATAAGCAAAGCCATATTTTTTCCCTATTCAACTCAATATTGATACGTTATTTCGCTTCGTCGTGACTAATAGGGGCATATATATATATATATATATATATATATATATATATGTGTGTGTGTGTGTGTGTGTGTTTGTAGTTAGATAATGCCTTTAAAGAGAATAGAAGTAATATAACAGCAAGAGAAATAATGAAGATATCAGATTTAAAATAAAAAGCTATTTAGGCAAAACTATTTTGGTTCAATCTTATAGATTATTGGTAAGTTTTCTATCAGGTTTGCGAGTGCTGCATTTTCGTGCTTGTGAGTTCTGCATCCTACCACAGACCGTAATCTCCATGGTGCTTGTAAAATGGTCAGTTAGGGATGATTTCCTTCAGTGTCCAGCGCTGGTCATTCGCGGGGCTATTGTTTGTTTTATTGGTTTTATTAGTACATTAACCTGGTATTGGCCATGGGGAGATATTGTCCGGTGATGTTCTGTCCTACCTGTATTATCCAATTAACAGGAATGTGTTTGAAATGCTAGGTCAACCGGAGGTCAATGGATGTAAATGGATGCCATTACAATAATTTAATTAGAAAATGGGCTTCCCCACTGTCGCTACACAGAAGGTCATAAAACTAATCAGTAACCTACATATTTAAGGACATTTCCTTTACACGCATATAATTTACCATCTGAGGCTACTGCTATTGGTACATGAATAATTCTTTGACTTCACTTATTTCTATAGTTAACATTTTTCGGTATCTTTGTGATATCTACTTGCAGATACCTACTTGCAGAAGTAACGCCGTGAATTCGGCTTGGTGGGATTTGAACTGGATCAGTTCGATTTACTGGTCACACTCAAAGGTATTTTTATAACTGTCATACCTCAGGATATTCCTACAAGATGGATATATTAAATCGGGGCCTCAGAAATTCGGGAAAAGTCTGTCAATGTCACATTCTTCCGATATTTTTCTGAATATCGTGAGAACCAATTCATCGAAATTTTGTTTTCCCACCGCAAGAAGTTCCAGAGTTCAGTACCAAAAAAGCCGACCAAGTAAACAAAAATCGGACAGTGGTTCCAATGCATTAAGGTAAAGGAACATATGTTGCAAAAAATAAAATGCCCCGCTTTCCAACTGTGTACGACTTATAGTGCCTGATCACGGAGTGACAGTTAGATGGCCAAGGTTTTTCGTGTTTATTCGTGTTTTATTCATGTTTCCTTTCCGTATAGTTTTATGAATCCTGTGGAGCACACACCCCAAGAAAAATTGTACTTCAAACTTCTTTTGAAAGCTATACAGAAAAGCTCTCCCTGGAAAGTTGAAATTGTTACCGTACGTAACTAGTTACGTGCACACACATGCAGTTAATAACTTGATATTTACAGAATAATTTGCGACTGTCCATAAATGATATATTTCAGGTACATTGTCACTGTGTGTAACTTGGTCCCAAAAGCTTCAATATTAAATCACCATATTATAATACAGCTGATTTAGTCTTTAAAATTAGAGGCAAAGGAAAGACAATTTGACACGAGATGAGCTCAGCTGCTGCTCATCGGAAGTCCAATTTATGCTGCAAAACGTAACCAGGGGAAACAGAGATTGTTAATTAAGTTGACATACAATCTGTCAGATCGTTGAAAAGGACGCAAAAAGAAGTACAATGTAAACTTGTAATTCTATAACAAAATCGTTCATGTCGTATCAAGTTGTCAATCAAATGTTCAGTATTCCATTAAATTATAAATCACTATATACCTATAAGAAAATTTTCTACAAGGAACATCTTAATGGAAAAATACTGTACAACGTAACCAGGTGAAACAAATATAGGCACTTTAGGTAATATTTAGGCTGTCATCCCTGATAATGTGTGTAATGGAGTAAAATGCTTTATTGTGCTTTATTGTGATTTAATGATCAAATCTTCTATGCCACATCAATTGTGTGTGTGTTTGTGTGTATGTGTTGTTCAAATCGTACGGAATCTTATGAAAAATTCAGGGCATTCCGGGAATTCGATAATAAAGGAGCGGTTTAATTTTGGTGTGGATCCGGCACATGATCCGTTTCAGGAATGTCAGCAAGGTATAGTAAAAATACCTGCAGTCATCTATGCACAAATGAACCTGGGAATATGGGCCGAATAAGTGAATGGCGGAAGCTTGCATTCGTTAGAAAGCAGATTTTTGTTTATGAATCACATTTATCAATATAAAGTACACGTGGTTATCAGATTCTGCCTGTGTGGCATTTCCCAGGTAAAAACTAGTTTGGTATTTGATAGAGTCATCCTGAAACCTATACTTTTCTTAAATACACAAGGTCATCTGGCAGTGTACCATTTTCGGGTTAAAAGCTATGAAAATGTTTGATAGCGTTATCTTAAATTAAATGCTTTTAAAGAAATAAGACATAATTGGGAATGATAGTACAGTAAAGCTTCATTTGTTGTACAGTCTTTTTCCTTTATAGTTTAACGAATGCTCAGAAAATCGTTTCTGCTGTCCGTACATAAACAGAAAGCACTCCGGGACCGCATTTACACCTCCGCTGTGTGCATCCAAAGTACTTAAAAAGAACGCAGTCCGAGACCGCATATACACCTCCGCTGTGTGCATCCAAAGTACTTAAACAGAAAGAACTCCGAGACCGCATATACACCTCCGCTGTGTGCATCCAAAGTTCTTAAACAGAAAGCACTCACTCCGAGACCGCATATACACCTCCGCTGTGTGAACCCAAAGCACTTAAACAGTAAGCACTCCGGAACCGCATATACATCTCCGTTTCGTGCATCCAAAGTACTTAAAAAGAAAGCGGTCCGAGACCGCATAAACACCTCCGCTGTGTGCATCCAAAGTACTTAAACAGAAAGAACTCCGAGACCGTATACAAACCTCCGCTGGGTGCATCCAAAGTACTTAAACAGAAAGAACTCCGAGACCGCATATACACCTCCGCTAGGTGCATCCAAAGAACTTAAACAGAAAGCACTCCAAGACCGTATATACACCTCCGCTGGGTGCATCCAAAGTACTTAAACAGAAAGCACTCCGAGACCGTATATACACCTCCGCAGTGTGAACCAAAAGTACTTAAACAGAAAGCACTCAGAGACTGATATATACCTCCGCTGTGTGCACCCAAAGTACTTTAAATGAAAGCACTCCGAGACCACATATACACCTCCGCTGTGTGCACCCAAAGTACATAGACAGAAAGCACTCCGAGACCCAACATATACCTCCTCCTAAAAGTGAATACCAGTGGATGACGACGATCTCAACTACCCTATGTCGCGATGGTAAAGATTCTTTAAATCAAAATATGTTATGGTGATCATGGTAACCTCCAAATTTGATATGTTGTTTCTTGGGTGATCATGGTGATCATTACTCTAACCCTCGACAATATTCCATTAAAATCCGATCCTGATCTATTGAATGAAATAGGTAACAAACATCCAACCTGCGATACTTCTCAGCGGAGGAATAAATATTATATTTGATTAATATAGATTATAAGAAATTAAAAATCATTTCCTGTAATATGAATTAAGATAGGTGTCCGAGACTCGTAGGTCAGGAACCCTTCACCTTTTTCAATAACTGCATGTCTAATTACAAATTGACCAGTCGTTTCTTATGCAAAGACAATTGGACAGTAGACTATTACTTTAATAAAGCTATGAGATTTTCTTAAAGGAAAGTCAACAAAAATTGAATAAACTTTGTTTGTGATAGAAATGTTAAATCAAAGAATGTAGTGTGGACAGAGGTTAACCGAAAGACATGGCAAAACTGGAAGAAAGCACTGGGGGAGCACAGAACTCCGCCGAGGTATCACCATTTCTCCAATTTGACTTTAAGGGTTACCTAATACTAGGAAATGACTAAGGTGCACCACGTTGTAATTACCATCCCGCAACCCCCCCCCCCCCCAGTAAACTGATTTCGATTTAAGATTACCCCCGGGGTATTCTTAACCCAATCTTAGGTTACCCATGCACTGTTTAGATTACCCCTTGATGATCTGACCAAAAATGATAAATTCTTAGGCTTTTAACTCTTGATATATTTTCAATAAACCATGTGAAGAACGATTTAAAAAATGGAATCATTTTATAACAAATTGTCACAAATTATATTGTTTATTTTATTTATGTCGCACACTACACCAAAGCGCATAACTCATTACATACAAACATAAGATATACAAAGATTCAACCTAGATTGAGAAGTACAGAGGAAAGAAATGATAAGATTTGAAAGTAAATTAACAAAATGGAACAACTTAATCAGAATCAAGGGGTGGGGGTGGGGGGGGGGGGGGTATTCTGTGGCAGAAGTAACCTGAAACCGGAGTAATCTCAAATCGCTACACCAGGACAAATCGAATACTGCATATGGCAATGGTAAAGACTGCATCCGGCTAGAGTCCAGCTTACTCCTAGACTTAAATGATTTCTTTTTTTTCTGTTACCCTTGCTTTCCTAATAATTGCAATTCGTTCATTACCACTAACAAACATCTGCAAAAAGTAATTACTCCTTGGCGGAGATAACTTAATTATAGATTAACGTCCGAGACTGTAAAATCTTGGGAACCAGAGGTTTCTTTAATCATCATACAGCTTACAAACTCTCGAATCTATTCATAATTCTTTCTCTTAATCCAGATGGTTGCCTAAACTAGCATTTATAAAAAAATCATAACATTTTAGCCTTAGTGAACGTCGAAAATCTCTTGAAAAAGGAGTCTTTTTCCTTTTTGTATTTAGTCCTCTCTGCTCTGGTATTAAGTCTTTTAACTGTATATGAAGCCAAGAGGTTGATTAAAGATGCCTTGTTTTCGAGAAGCCCTCTTAAATCTGAGACAATATTTCCTATTAAAACAAAAGCCTCGAAGCCCATATCTTAGAGATGGCCGGTCCGTGTGCTGTGTTTTAATTTTCTTGCTCAGTAATATAACCCGTTAAGCGGATAATTCAACCTTACTTAGTCTGTCCAAAAAGTAATACCGTGACGGTAATTTGAATGTAGATCTTATTTTATGGTTTCACAGAAACATAAAACGACAAAAAACGTGTCAGGATTAAAATATCTACGAATTTCCGACGATGTAACAACGTATTTCACTTTAGACGGGTAAATGCTATTAAATTTAATTTACCTGCCACGGTGGTTCGGATATGTGATGTATTCACAGATTTGGTAGTAATTTACTCAGGTTAATTGAAAAGTATTCATGCAATTCGTATGGTAATAGCGAGGATACTGTTCGGAATCCAGACAAAGCCAAGTGATTTGGCCAATGGACATCGAAACTGGACGCCATAATTTATATATGGAGCTTGTTTGCTGAAAAAAATGTGAGGGGGCTCAACGTGAACTGAGAGACCCCTCCTAAAGGAAGGACCCCTGCGCAAAATCTCTTATGGACACCTCTATCCCTTATGACAAAAACGAAAAATATTCCCCCTCTAAAATATTTTTTCACTGCCACCACGTATATCACGGAAAACATGGTTTGAATCCCGAACTCTCAATTTCAAAAATTTAATTTAATTGTACAAATAATCAACCACATACAATAATCTAACCGATTTATTACATTCCAAGGAGAGAACTGACGCATACCATGTCCCACAATTTATCAATATATATATACAACGTATCCCCAATGCAACTCGATTTTTGCTTTTATAATTTCAAATTGGCTCTCAATCTTTAAGCTTGATTCCACCGCAATCCTTTTGTTTGCATAATATCGTAAGGTTTTTAAAAGGATTTGCCACTATATTTAAATTGCACTCGATGACCTCACCCTGGGGCTTTGCTAGGTGATGTTGCTATTTTACCATCCGCAAATTGCCCGAATCGCTCGTCGTTTTCGCTTCGATATACGGTTCGTTTCAGTGGGTGCTCATGAAAAGTGGATACTTCCGTATACGCATTTAAAAAAGAGTACAATTTGAAACAGATAGATCCATATTTTCATAAGATGATTTGCAGGGACGTGGATACATGGAAACACAACTTTACATTTCATGCACACCAAATGCGGATGCGGCATGCGGCTTTCGGAATACGCATAAAAAACCAATAATGACCGTAAAAAGAAAGCTGTGTTTTGTAGGCCTATATATGTCATTATACAGTATATGGACTCTTTGTCAGTCCAAACGAATCGTGCTGTTTAACAGATGAATACAAAATGCGACTAAAGAAAATAAGGCTTGCTACTATACAATCTTTCGACAAGAATTCGCATTTAGCATTCTGTTCACACCTTTATGACATATCTGTATGTAAAGAACACCTCACTTTGTTCCTTATTTATAAGCTACATTACAGGACGCGCTGCAATTCTCTAATCGATAGAGTTGAATTTGGTGGCTGGCATAATGTATACAGAAAGAAACTTCTAAAGAAAAAAAGCCAACCCTTTAATGACATGTCAAGAATGCAGAGCAGAACCACAAGAAAAGAAGACAAAGCGGGGAGTGGCATGCAGGTTATGTTCCAGAGAAAGGAGACCGTTTTGAAGAAGTTAATCACAGGCTATTATTCTACATAAAATACGCGTATATTTTGCTCTGTCTTGTACAGTTCATCTATTCTCCGCTCCTGAGGGGAATTTGTTTCCTTGGGGAGTCCGGCTGAAGTTCCTGCGATCAAAATTGGTCCACTGGTTTAAATTTATCAAAACGGGTGCCTCTCAGTTTTGTGTGTGTGTGTTTTTGTGAGTGCGGTGAAAACAGTCATGTACTAAATATTCCTTTCATAAAAATACGTAAACCCATCAACTACCCGAAAAATTTTATACTCTCAACTTTTTGCAAATAAAGGCAATTTTTGTTTTGTCCCATCGGTCATGACAGTGTGAAATTAAGACTTACCTGTTATTACATAAAAAATTTGATTAGGACTTATGAAGAAATGAAAGACTATACTAGCAGCGTTTTATGCTGACGGAGAGTTTCTTTAGTATATAAGGCATGTATGAGGGTTGCTGTTGTTTAACTCAGGTTTCAAGGCTTAGCAAACAGACAGTGGTAACAATTTTTTAAACTAGTCCCAAATAATAAAGCAATAAGGAAAAAAGTGAAAGAAAAAATAGCGCCAAGGGGCAGCTGAAAGTTCCAGTCAGGACACTAGAGTCCCAAGTAGCCTGGCGTAAAACAGATGGAACACTTCGGATAAGACGCTGATATCCTGCAGCTTTGGGCTAAACATTGGGCGAATGGTTTTTTTAGATCACTACAAGGAAAACAAAATTTATGACACATTTATTCTTTAAAAAACATTAAATACCGTTCCCCTCTTCTTGTATGATTAGGACACATGGATTTAAAAGGATCGCTATAATTATATACAAGTGTTTTATTACAGATAAGAGGTTCCAAAATAACAATTAAAATAAAGCTGATTTTTATATTTTTCAAGGTTGGTTATATTTTCAATATAATGTATCACTAGGGTTTTTTCCTGTTTAGTTATAGTTTTGTTTCCTTGTATAGTACCCGTTCCTACTTTGAGACAGGCGCGCACGTCTTCCTGCGGGTCGGGTTTTCCCTGGTCCGAGTTCACCGTCGTTTTGACTGGCGTGTTTCTTGAAGATGGGGAGACAGTAAGACTTTCCCAAAATTCCTAAAAGAATGAACAATATGGAAAAGAACACCCTTAGGACCCAGTTTGCATTGTTCCTTACACGCGAAGAAAAAAATTCAGGCATCTCTCAGGGGAGACCACAGGACAACAGGTTTAGTGACACCACTAGATATAATGTGAATAGTGATTTGATTGCAATGAAGTCAATATATGAATTCTTTGTAATCTTGTTTATATGAATAAGTAGTGTTTTCTATTCAGTTCAACATTTTAGATATTCCAGTAGGAACCCTGATAATGACAAGGCTTTACCATCCAGACCACGCTAGGCCCAACAGAATGGTTTGTGCAATCCAGGCCATCCGCGACCACCTGCTCGAAGCTAGAATTGAATATTCCACATCCTGTACAAACACATCACGCACAACGATCAGCTTAATTGTCTGTCCCATCTGCGTCATAATGTAATACCCTTTAGTGCCATTATGTTTCTTTGATGCTGTAGAATACAAAGATGCGTCTTTCAGAATCCTCTGCCCTACTGTAAACAACCGAACTTAATGTACCTAAGAATTCACTTTTCGTCAGAACCGTAGGTCCCCTGCCCTTTTCCAGGGCCTTCCGGAAGAGGTTAGGACACTCATATTTTTTGGTAACTGTCGGCCCGGCCCGTATAAACTCTGAACTGAATGCCGCCGTGGTACGGTTTAAAAAACACACAAAAGCAGTCTGTTGCATGTCTTTGAAGCAGCCCTTTTGGCGAAAAAACGTCGCCAGAAATTGAAAGGATCATTGATACTCACAATTTGCCGTTTAGAATATTTTGTCGTGAACTTGAATAAATGTGACTGCTATAGACATATCTTGTTAGTTCACTTAATTTAAAAGTCTTTTATGAATAATACATAATCACTATCTTCATAAAATTACTATGAAGTCAATTATTTCAACATCAAAAGCTAACAGCTGTCTAATTATACTGAAGAAGAACAACGATTAGAACTGCTTCAAGTGCACAAGTTATCCAAGTGAGGGGATACTCTTTGACTGATTGGCCGAACCAGTCTTATAAAAATTTGATATACATACTTTCCATGAACTTACATATTCTTAATAGTACCAAAATCTTCCGACAGAATTCAGCACCAGTTAATGACGGACACATCCGTGTTCTTGGCATCGACCTAGTATGCTGAGCACGTTCAGAGGCATTCACTTAAATTTCGTAAAAATTGCCACATTTTAAAGGATATGGTTGGTACACTCATCTCTGTGACAAGCCATTTTTAGTGAGGACAATTTATATGATCTCAAAGCCTGAACAAACAGACACCAAATGATCCTGCAGCCTAATGTAGATCCGGATCATCTCTACATCCATTCAAAACCTTGTGTTACGCAAGTTTCATTGATATAAGGGGCGTAGCCAAAGGGGGGGGGGAGGCAGGGGGTCATGCCCCCCCCCCCCCATCCAATACTTGCCGTCCTCCCGGAATTTCACTTAGTCTAGTCACTAGGGGGCTTTTGCATCATGATGCATTTTAAACTACCGCAGACTGCGCCACGTTTCTACACAATATGAGGGGGATACCCCTTCCCCTATCCTCCCCCCTATGCGCGACCTCTTTTCTCAATTCCTCTTTCCGCCACTGGATGGATAGGCGTGACTGCAACACTCTGTACGGACATTGTTGAACTGGGACGAACATAATCATTATTAGAGAAGTAGCTGGGCAGATGGTAAGATTCAATAGAATTTTACATAGTTAAATTCACTGTAACCAATTTCCAATAATAAGTCCTTTCAATCGACGATACACAGAAAAAAAACCTGACACGACAGCTGAACGTAAGGGCTCGTGATTCAGTGTACATGTAAATGATAACATATTCTACAATATTAAACGAAGGGAGGGAGCACGTGGATAGTGGCCTAACAATACAACATTGGCATTATAATTTCGTTTGTATTTGTTTTTATCGTTCGGCTGATTTCTCAATGCACCGAGTTCACTGCGAGAAATAAGAGTATTGGTTTTATAACTTTACTTTTACTTTTCCTTTTCGTTTTAACGTTGCGGAAAAATAAAAGGTTGGTTATTGTTAAAGAATTTCGGATGACTGTTGGCTGGCCGTCAGCTTGAATTCATTGGTATTTTAATCAGTATGTTTGCTTTCTATTCCTATTTTTATCTTCTTTCCTGGAATCATCCCTACTCTTTTGCAGAATTTGGATGGCCCCCTGGGTCATACGTCTATACAGTCGACGGGTGAAAAATGGATTTTAACACACGCGGAAACTAAAAAATTCTCTGACAGTTTTATGCTGAAAGGGAGTTCTAGAGTTCTGCCAACTCAATAAAGTATCTCAACACTTTCCCGCTACAGCTTTCGATCTTAAATCTGCTTAGGTTTACATATAGTGTCGCTATATTTTGATATACGCGAGCAACATAAGAATCACGTTAGCGAAAACGCCATCAGCTGCGCATGGTGGCACCGTGTCGTCAAGGTAACGGGTACTCAAGCCTGCGTCGGGTAATAGCTCTCGATTGGTCGATTGTAAAATTTGTTACCCGTTTCAGCCTTAAATATAAGCACTAACTATTATTCGCCACCACGGCCTAAGATGTAGCGATATTTTCAGGCTCAAAAGCGCTGACCTTCCTTCTGGTGTGATGAACTTCAAAGTGGTATTTCCGACAACAGAACGGTTATGTCCCAGTGGCAGCATGCTGCTTATTTGTTAACAATAACTCACTGTTTAATGCTATGTTGTGCCAGACGCTTCGCGGGAGAGGTTGAAGCATGTGATTCTGTCATATTCACCAGACACGAATTCAAGAGAATTAAGTTTCTGTCAACAGATGACCGTAGCATTTGTCAGGGGAATGACCAGGGGTTCAAGGTTTTAGTCAATTTTGAAAGGCAGCGATGGTCTGATATCTTAGGAAGTTAGCATCAATGTGACATTATTTTGTCGAATTAATCTAATTCAGGTCAGAAGATTTTTTATGACAAAATGTCATTCTTTTTATTGACAAAATGGTGGTTGGTTATATAATAACCAGGTTCGTTTTAACGTCCCTACGCTGAACCGGGACCTGGCTCCTGTTGAACACAGAAAAAGAAAGATAATCTTCTCAAGCACTGCCCGCGTCAATTTTTTCCCCACGCACTAAAAATTTCCTTTTTTTTATTTTCATTAGGTTTTTCCAACTTTAACTTCAATAACTCGGACATAGATATAAAATAAAAATAAAAATAAAATAAGGCCAAAAAATAAAAAGGTTTGGTTCTCGGGCACTTTTTTTCCAGAAATCCATGCGGGCGGGCGGTATTTAATTTTTGACCTATTTTTGTTTGTTTGTTTCGATAAAAGTGTCATATGTTAGGGAAAAGCATGAAAAAATGCCTTTTCTACTAAACAGGTAAAAACACTATATAACAAGGGAATTCGTATCAACATTGTATTATCTTATCTATTTGTAGGATGAAAACCAAAATAAAAAAATCTCCCTCCCACACTGATTTCTGTAAAAGTGACCTAGAACCCAGCTTTTATTATCCTGCCTGGACAAACGGCTCTCTCTGATGGCGTGGCTAACGGTGTCCAAGGTCGGTGGTTTTCTCCGGGTTCTCCGGTTTCCTCCATCCCTAGACTCTTCCGAACGCCACCACCTGAGCAATAGACAGTGCCTCAGTAAGTTTTAATAACTATTTGTACAACCCTTCCTAAACAAGTTTAGTTTATATAAAACTCCCTCTTTGAAATCATCGAGTACGTTGTATACATCTTACACACTGACAAGCAAGCACATACACGAACTGACGAAACCATAACCAATAGAAGAGATTTGACAATGATTAAAGCATAATCCCCAAAAATTGTATGTAAATTAGAGATTGCGCCACCGCCGTTGGTATGAATTTACGAATTCAAAGAGCTCAAATTATAGGCCCATTAAACACAACCATTTATTTTGACTTAACTGCCGTCTGGGGAAAATCCCGCAATTTCAGGAACCCTTGATGATAACAAAAGAAAATAGTTTGTACGAAAATCAGTTTCATGAGTTATTTTAAGGAACGGTTGCATAAAAGAGAAATCAAGAGAGATAGCTTCAAATGACGTCACAGATGTGTTTGCATCAAGGATAACCTCCATTGATGGCATTAGGGTTGTTTCTATGCTGGCACCTTTTAAGTGTCAAAACTCTCTGCCAAGTCTGTTTAAAAATTGTGTACGTTTTTCTTAATATTACCTTAACTGTTGCTCTATAAACACTTAACGTTTATATATCTGAATCCAAAAAAATGCCTTGTTGAAGCAAGGTGTAAACCCTTGGTGTAAGCCCCTGTCACAGAGTCAGAACCCGCAATGGATTTCTGCAGATATACATAATACTTATTAAAAAATGACGTGGTTACCTCCATAAAATTAAAAAGGTTTGACTGCTGTAACATAAATGTTTTTCAGTCCGTTATGACTAAAACTTGCTATCTGAACAAGCCACTATGAAAATCAGGTTTTTTTTTTGTGGCAAGCAAAGACTAGACATAACCAGATGATTCCCTCCTTTCAAGGATGACATGTCATTGATATTATTTCAGGGGAGGGCGGGGGCAAGGGGACATTTCCTCGTCAATTTTAAAGGATTGGGGGTAAGGCAGCTTCTTTCCCCCCTTCCGTTTTGGGGGAATAAACACGTAATTTGCAGTATAGCGATTTCGATAAGGTTCTCTCGTCCATTTTACAATTCTTACAATTTCCTCAATAATATTTCAGTCATGCTCCAAATGTTGCGCAAATGAAGGACATGTCAACCTATAATAAATTAATCGTTATAAATGTTAGAATAGGATATGTTGCTAAATGTTTCCTACTGAAGTTTTAATTAATTCACTGAATTTAATTTGGCGTACATGGATTAACATTTCTACAGTATAACAAAAATATATCTAATACCTATAAAAAAAATTCACTCTACCTTTGTCCTCAATGTTCTCTGAAACCGATTGCGTATGACACTGTGCCATACCTCATTTTAGAGGTTATTTTTTTTTTGCGCCGAGGTTAGACCGAGCTCAGCCGAACTGTCTTCGGGATTTAAGCATGTCTGGCCTTTCATTTGACTCTCATCCACGTGCGTGGTCAATAAAGGGTGAAAAAAAACGTTTCTCGCTTTATGAAATGGAGAGTTCAATTCAGGAGGATTAATGACAAAATCTAGTTCAAGGTCCCAATTTCAGGGACAGGGGTGGAGTGGCGTCTCTTTCCGGTTCGCAAAGTAAACATTATCACTGACCAGGTCTTCAAGGTAAACTTCCGGTGTAATAATTTCTTGCTACGAGCACAGCCCCACAAAACAAATGTATAAATATTTGTTCATATCCTTCTGAGACAGTATCCCACTGAAAACCCATATTTTCAGTTAACTTTTAGAATAAAAATGAGCCAACATTCCATATCTCAGTTGATATATCTCCCTAACCCCGGTAAAAAGCCCGGTATACCGGGTTTATCAGCTGGTAATCAATAAAATGGAATGGGCGAGAAGAAAATGTTGATATTTGCTTTGTCCTTTTTTTTCTTTAGTTGGTTGGTTTGTACGGAGGAGATTTGAGTCCTTATTTCTGTACTCAGATCGTTTTTCCCCCTTACATTTGTATCATCAAAAGAGGCCCATGGCATTTAGTGTGTCAAATAAAACAAATCAATGCAACGTTATGCTGTGTCCTTCCTATCGGCAATTTCCTATCAAATCAGGCAGAAAGGCTTTTAAGAAAATTATTCCAAGAATAAGTCGACAGGTACACTGATACAGAATATCTGTATATCTGTCACCACCTAAGAACGAAACCATTTAATATTTCAGAGAGACAATTAGGCCACCGTTTGTGAGCTTTGACGTGTAATATGGGTGAAATTACTAACATTGTTACAGTCACTTTGGAACAAAGTATTTATCAATTTCTTTCTACTCTGGCAATCAAATTTTAGCCTTTTTCTTTACACAAATTTTGTTCTTTAAATTTACTTTCTTAATAACATCGTTCTCCTTTACTTCAAAGTCTTCATTTAGATATGCCCTTTGATATACGACAATAGTTTTGTTTTGGATTAAAGAATTATTATATTTATTATAATACATCAAATATACATTTAGATTACCATATTTCAAAATCAGTTTAACTTTGCACATAAATATAAGTATTTTGGCTGCTATCAAGATTGCCCAAATATAAAGAAATTTATGTTCTATTAGATTTAGCACTGTATTTTGATGTCGAAAAAAATAAAGGAGATACTGGTACGGTTGTTTCCTTTACGGGCCCTGGAGCTCAGAGTTGCCTCCCGATGATGTTTGATAGATCTAAGATCTGGTCTCTGAAGTATTCCTAAATCACGGAGGCTACCATTGAGACCACTCTAAATCATTTCAAAGAATAAATCCCCGTCCCATGTGTCACATATTATCGGGGAGATAAGCTTATCTCGGAAAAAAAATCGGATTACGTCGCTTAACTGAACTGCCTTAATCCCTGTAGAGTAACTAGTCAAATAATAATGTGTATTGGAATGAGTCCCCGAGAGGTGGTATGTCATATATAGTTTATCTTGTGTATGTTAGATAATTTTGAAATTCAGTATTTTCTTTTCTCACAAATGTGTACATGTATATTTGTGCGCCCATCTCCCTTTTTCTGACACTGTGTATATATGATAACCACATATAATAAATCATACAATAATTAAATTATCCTGCTAATTATCCAGTTTTAATCGCAGTAAAGCCTGACTCTCAAAACCTCAGTCAAACCAATTTCGGAAGATGTAAGCAAAAATATTCTAATCAGACAAGGAAATATTAGAAAGTCAAGAAGAAATTAAAACATGCACAAGGGGTATGTGAATTTATCAGGGGACTATCGATTTCAGTGTTTCCCCTATAAACTGTTCTATGTTTCATCGCGGTGCTGCTCGCGAAACCCCTTTTTTTAAATTAATAGACGTTATAAATAAGAAATTAATTATAGAAAACTAAACTCATAAATTATAAGGCAGGAAGCAATATGATGAAAAGAAGAATTAAACTTAACAAATACAAACACTGGCGCACACGTAGGTACATATATAACCAGATAATAAAGTGTTCATATCGGTTGCAAATTTTGAACGATGTGGAGATATATACGGGCACACAATAATAGAGGAAACGAGCGGAACTTCTTGACTAATAAGGTAACAGGAATATTTAAGCTGGCAAGAGCCCTGACCCGTATGAATCAAAAGAAAAGTAATCTTGGCAAAAGAAAATAAACATCCATTCTTAGGCTGGAAATTGTCTCCAAGAAAATATAGTCTGCAGATACATTTTGGATACGGCACATTTTTCAGGATTATTTTCACTGTTTGTTTCCGTTTTGATCCATAGCTTGTTTAATATTGTCTCACAAATTCAGTGACTTGAATACAATAAGAAATTCTAACAGTAGGAAGAAAAAATGAAATGATTATCATCAAATATACCAGTGAACTGAAGCTCATCAGGGGAATTATGTCGGCGGATCTGACGAATGAGATAATAAAATCATATACAACGAAGACTCGATACACGCGGGAGACCATAGGTCTTGACTATAACTTTATAAAGCATGAATTAAAAGCCTTGGGCATCAAGGATTCTGATTGCAGCCTGGTGTATGCCTTTACTTCTGATTTACTCTATAATTTCTCGGAATAGGTTGGAAATATTTGTCATTTTTGAGAGAGATTTGTGTGAAATATGTGTGCATACGCAACCATTTCAAGGAAGGTTGCCCACTGTAAAGTATTTATATGCTCGTAAAAGACGGGTCGTAATATGGAATTGGTCCTTATCCATTAATGTCTCCCCGATAACCAACTAGAGATCTGATGGAATTTTATGGAACTTTAAATATTTGACAATAGATTATCCCGCCTGAGTTAAATGTTTGACAAAGTCCACGCATATTTAATGAGGTCAGAGGTCAGCAATTTTCCACGCATATTTAATGAGGTCAGAGGTCAGCAATTTTTTCGTTGTATTGCTGTGTTTACTATGAATTGATGGACTTTGACGAAATTTCGGTATTAATATTTAACCATTTAAGTAGATGAATTCATTTCAGGTTTAATTCCCTACAAAATCTGTGCATATTGGATACGGTCAAAGGTCATAAGATATACGACGATATTTCTTGTGTATCGAATCTCCAGGCAATTACGATAATATATGTAGCAAAGAAAGAAAGGAGTATTGAGTGATAACTTTAATTAATCATCATAAATTAACCGAGTTGTGCAACATAAATGCATAAGAGTCTTAATACATTGAACTGACATTGGGCGCTAGAGGGGGCTCTACCACGGGCGAAAGAAGCCTTAATGATTAAGTGAAAGTATTATTGGCTACCAGTGCGGCCTATGAAGAAAAAACTTGCTAACGTTGTCTAAATGGCAGAAGCTGCAAGTATAAAATGGCATTCATCTGGAGGCTCTGTCGTTTCATTGTTCGGGTTCGGTCCTCGATTGGCAAGGCTGGGTCTCCGCTGCTGGGATCGGTGGAGGGAATGTACGCTGCTTCTGCCATTGTAGCTGTGGGTATTGTGGCTTTTCTAAAAAAAGTCACCGGTGCGGGTAAAACGGTGGCGGTCTCTCGCGGCTTGTTGCTTGGCTTGGGGGCATCACGTCAATTGGCTCTCAAAATTATGCTTCAGGAGCGCACAGGGCTGGGGACTTGACCACGGCAACCTGTAGCTGCTAGACAAAGCAAACAATATCTTAAGTCAGTCAGTCAGGCTACAAGTGCTTTTACATACTTTAGACTTTTTGATATATACATATATTATTATCATTATTATCATTATTATAAATCTGACAAAGCTTAATATCGACTTAAACAGAATTATGTTCTAACATATATGATTGTTTTCACAGTTATACAGACATGCAGACTTAAGATTAGTTTGTTTTAGTGAGGTTGGTTGCGTCTCCTCCTGGTCCTCGAGATCCCCCTATTCTCATGCTCCCCCTTTACCTCCTACTCCACCTCTTTTTTTCTCCATATCCTCCTCTTCTATCCCCCCATCACCTCTTTTTCGCAATATACTCCTCTTCTACTCTTCCCTTTTCTCCAAATGTTGCTCTTCTACTTCTCCCCTCCACCTTTTTTTCCATATCCTCCCCTTCTTCTCCCCTCCTCCTCGTTTTTATCCATACACTCTTCTTCTACTTCTCCCCTCCTCCTTTTTCACATTTTCCTCTTCTACTTCTCTTCATTCTCTTCTCTCTTTTTCCTAATTTTTTCCCTACCATTTCTTCATCTTCATCATTATCATCATCCCTTGGTCTTACACTTATTCTTTCCGGAGGAAATTTAACTTAAATTCATAAAGTGTCAGGTTCAACAGTTAAACTTAATTTATTTTCAGTTCGATAATGTTCCTTCTTCAAGCAAGGCTGTTGCTAACTTAAAACTTCCGTGTGTTGATTACCAGTTAACACAAGGCCACGCAGAACATATCTCTCTAAAGGTAATGGCCTCGTAACAGCCCATGGCTTCTGTACTTTATTAGGCACTTCATTCGTTATCACCGCCAAAACAATAAAACACGGCAGATCTGGAGGTCTACATTACATTTCTCATCTAAGCTGTCCTGTCAGGTACGAAGCTGTATCGATCCAGACAAACGTTTTTATCGAGAACTATGGGTCAGCCCTTAGGCTGGGTGAATATACCACCCTATGTATATCCATTAAACGGCAATGACAGTCAAAGTACAAAAAATGGGTTTCAATCTTCGGACCAACCTTTGTTAGCTCTCTGGCGCTCGCTGCAAGATTTTTTAATATAAACATCGCTGATCATATATTAAGCGTCATCCTGAATACTTTTTCCTGTACGGTTTCCACCAGGTAAAAATTGAAAAGATATCCAAATCCTATCCAAATGTCGACACGACACGTTAAGGCATGCAGCTATATCGATTATAAGCCCGATGCCCGTTGTAGTCACACCAATATACCAACTGCTGAAAATACATACTTGCAGCCCTTATTATTATTTTTATTTTTCCCACTCTTTATGAAGTACATTTGATTACATAGATTAGAAAGCACGGAAAACCTGCGACAACCAACTCCGGAGGCTCTAGGCTTTTATAAAGCTTTCTGCTGTACAAAAATAAAGCGCTATGCAGTATAGAGGAAATAAAAACGAATAACTGAAAAACTGATGGACCTACGGGATTACCATTCAATCAGCGGACCGCCAAATGGGGTACTCTCCAAGCAGTTCAGAGAATATGTGCAGATATTAAAAACTGTATGGTAGAATGCCTGGAATGAAAAAAAAAGAATGCCACGCTATTTATTTTCCGCGAGAAAAATACATTATGACCATAGCAAGAAGAGGAAAAAGGTTTAAGGTATAAGTTTGCTTCGTTCGGCGTTTAACATTTGCCTCCGGCTGTTGGGTCTGTTCAGTCACGTTGATTGCCAGGTTCCTCAGGGGATTTATATCATCAAGGCTTCTTTGTGTGTAGGCCCTAAGTTTTGTTTCTCTTTTTGATCTGTAGCCAGACCATCTAGGATTAGTGGCCACTTTTCTCCTGGGTCATCAGGTTTTGTCTTTATGATTTACAGTCTGCCGAAAGGCGGGACAGAGATGGGCCTTATTTGACTTTGCGAGCATAACCCTTTGGGTGAATAATCTAATGCTGTAAATCCAGGTTCTCCTCAGATATCACATCTCAAACAACCTAGACTACAAACATGAATAAATATACGGAGAGAGAGAGAGAGAGAGAGAGAGAGAGAGAGAGAGAGAGACAGAGAGAATATTACGATACAAACACATATCACACACATATATAATTTTAAGGTTACAGGAGCAAGATAACAAAGACACGCTCTTTTTTTCAAACAGCACCTTTATAATCATTTTAACATAAAGACACAATCTATTATAAATTGACTTATCAGTGGCATTTTAATATTTCCATCCTTTGAATCTGTTTATACACAAGGGCATAATCACATTATGAAAGAAGAAAGTTTTCATGTAGAGAGAACTAAATATATTGAGGTATATTAAAGCTATTCAGACGCTCCACATTTTTTCAAAGCAACTATAGACATAAGTCCGTCGTTCCATGGCCGCCTAAAGGCTTTGGGAAGCCTAAAAGGGTCTGTGTTTAACAGACGTTTCTTTACATCTATGATATCGATGTACACGCAGAATGGTTTCTTTTCAATGAACATCACATACAGGTTTCACTTTTTGACGTCAACACGCTCACCGTTTACAAAAATGACTTTCGGTTCCTCGTGGAATGCTAGTAGTGGTGTTGGCTCATTGAAAACCCGTGCATCTTTCGAGCTTAAATAAAGGTGTACCCAACAATCGTCAACTTAACAGAAGCAAAAAAAAAAAAAAAAAAAAAAAAAACAAGAACAAGCAAAACATTCCATATATGTCACAGAACAGAAATAAAAATGTCAATTACAATAAAGATCCACTTTGATGCGGACAGAAATCATTTCCGAATGGAAATCACAAGAGCACGACTCTGCCGGTTAGGGATCGTAGGTATATAAATTGTATCCCCACAATGCATTTGGAGTTCTAAATACAATACGGCGAAGGTATAAATATCGTGAAGACACGTCAGATGCGCTTTGTATTAGGGCCTTTATATGTAATATGTATTACCTTTATATAAAAAGGCCTGTATATTGATGGACAGGATTTAAGTATGTTATTATTATTTAATGTTAGCGTATTTAAAGGATCTTAGAGTTTCTACCATTTTTGCAAAAATGCATGTGCTGATTTTAGTCACGCGGCGCCGTCACCTCTGTGCATATGTTTGTATTTGGTTCACAATCATTGCATTATGTGGCAGACATTTTCCATTACAAAGATATCTTCAACTTGTCTATTAATTTACTCTTGGTCGTATCGGCACCTGCGTCTCCAGGGTTTTCACGATAAATTAAAAAGAATAAAAAAATAATATAGACCTTTAGCATTTTAAGCTGTTGCTCCAAACGGTTTATATGAAGCAAAATGAAGCAGTCAAAGACCACAGTACCCCACAACAGGATCCTCATCAAATTTTGCAGTGTAGGTCTACACGCCTAAGGTGTGGGCAGTCGAGGGGTAAAACGTTCGGTTATTTCCGCCGGTGGTCCGGGTTCGATCCCGTCGTGGCTATGAAAGTGAGTCGTTTTGCGGCCGATTCAAGGCCGGTGGTTTCCGCCGGGGTCACCCACCCCTAAACACCACCGAACCCCACCCTGAATGCCAAGTACATGTATTAGTTATAATAATTATATTTGTACAAAACATAAATATAAAAAACTTTAAAGTAAATTACCTGCCACGGTTCAAAAACCTCAACTCAGGCCTTCTCCCCTAATACCAATTAATAGCTCTATTTGATTAGAATAACGTATGGGACAATGGGACAGATTCCTTTAATCAATAGCATTATGGTGATTTATATGATTCGAAAAGTAATGGATTGTTCCTTGAAGGTTTCCAAATATGACATTTTATCAATAATTTATCAAAAGGTTTTCAACAGACATACCAAATATACCAAATATAACCAAAGGTAAAATTAAGCGGTGTGCGATTTCATTTATTATATTGATGATTGGTCGTTTGCTTTCATTATCGATTAAATAAATTGCATATTGCATAATCGAATACAGGTGTATGTATACACCTCCAAATAAGTTATATTATCCCAACAGAATAATATGGGGCATAAAAGAGTGAACACCACGAAAACTTAACCTTGTGCAACGAATAAGTATAAAAATCCGTGACCTTTCAGGGTGATATTAAAATTAGAATGAATTACCATTAAAGTCAATGTTTAAGGTATAATTCTATACAGGTCGTATTTTATCTTTAAATCATCAAATGTGATTTTACAACCGATACCACCAGAAGTAAACTTAACACCTATCCCTACGTGCGTGCATAAGTGTAATACAATATGAAGTTATCGCTGTTTACTGCCCGATATATGATGACGATCTACTGGAATGAGATATTTTAAATGCATATTGCTTTCCGGCTGTCAATGTCGGATAGATCGTACCATGGTAAAAGGTTGCTCGGAGGTCCTTATGTAACAGACAATCGTGTCAGTGGAGGTAAAGGGGTACCAGGTGTTACGGGGTGCATATTAAAGCGGGTTTAGCATATTATATAGCATATATATGATGACGATGTACTGGAATGAGATATTTTAAATGCCTATAGCTTTCCGGCTGTCAATGCCGGATATATCGTACCATGGTAAAAGGTTGCTCGGAGGTCCTTATGTATCAGACAATCGTGTCAGTGGAGGTAAAGGGGTACCAGGTGTTACGGGGTGCATATAAAAGCGGGTTTAGCATATTAAAACTAAATACGATGAAAAAGAAACACATACACACGTGATGGGTACAGCTGATTTTTTTGCAACTAGAGAAGGCTTCTTAAAGGTTTCAGCTAATAATATGAAAAGACCAAGGTGTCCCCAGTGTAAAGACTTCAGGTTGCCCCCCCCCCCCCCCCCCAATTTCGGATTAACCCCCCTCCCTGATAATCTGATATCGCTTTAGATTAACCGCGTGTTAGTCTGGACCTATTTTCAGGTTATCTCCGGGCTGATTACCCCTCTCTGGTTAAACAAATGTTAAATTTTTGTGCCTTAACTAATGATATATCATTTCATTAAATGACTTGAAAGAAGTGAGTTTAAAAAGTTTGAATTCATCCATGAAAGATAAAATTGTCGCTAATTGTTAATAATATTGTAAATTATATCTATATTGACAAACACACATCACCAAGGCGCATAACATATTACATGCTCACGTATAAGATACATAAATTCAAAATGATTGGGAAAATCAAGAAGAATAAATACCATATGAATTTTAAGTAAATAAATAAAAAGAAGCAGCCTATTTGAAGAGGTAATCTGCAAATGCAAGGGTATCGATTTCAGTTACCGGGGATTGGGGGGGGGGGGGGGGCGTACTCTTGTCGGATTAAGTGTACTGAGAAGTAGGATTATCTACGAAATTAATAAATTATTTATGCATTTTATGAATTTAAGAACTAAAATTAGACTCGGGCACACTGTCACGTGGACTTGTGATAAAAAATGAGTGAATAGCTTTACATTATTCTTCCCATTAATTTGCATTTGAGAAATATGTAATATTGATAAAATCAAATTAATTACTAATAAGTAACGATCAATAATAATAATAATAATAATAATAATAATAATAATAATATTTTATTTTGTAAAGTCTTAAAATCCACAGTGTTGTGCTCTAAAACGCTATTACAAGCAAGCATTTGCATAAAAATAAATATGAGAACAAATTTTCATTAAATAAAAATTAAGACAAACATTTAGACATGATTTAGGATAGATAAAACATGCCCATCATCCATTTATATACCTTAACTATGATACTAAACCAATAAAAGACATTAAACCTATAAAAGTGTAGTTCAAATTACGGTATGGAATTGAAAATCTGCACATATGCAAAATCGCAGCTAATCGAAAAATTGCACAAATAAATATGTTTTAAGCATTTATTAAAAGCGGTTAGGCTCTCAGCTTTTTTTTAATTCTAAAGGAAATGAATCCAACAATGTGGGACCTGCCACACAAAATGCTCTTTGAGCAATCATGGAAGACTTTGTATGTGGAACAAAAAGTAAGTCATGATCCGCCGATCTGAGGCATCTACCTTGTGTGTACGAAAGAATTATATCCTGTGTGTAGACAGGGGCCATGCGATGTTTGGTCTTAAAAATAGTATGGCTACCTTAAATTTAATACGCTGTCTTACAGGAAGCCAGTGCAGCTCCCGCAATACAGGTGTAATATGATCATACTTGTCACATAGTATACGGGCTGCGCTCTTCTGGACTCGCAGAAACCTATGAATTAATGAAGATGAATACCCAAGAAGTAAAGCATTTCCATATAAAACTTGGTAGTGACAACAGCATGGATCAGGCGCTCAAGAGAGCGTTGATCCAAATACGCTTTTATTTCATAGATGTTGTTGAGATGCATTAGGCCACACGGCATATGGTGTTCACATGCTGCTCCATGCTGGAATGGGAATCAAAATAAACACCAAGGCTTCGAATCCACTGAGATGGTGGAACTTTATGTTCGCCTTATTAGAAGATTTGGACATTTAATCTTTGTCGCCAATTGTTTCGGTGTAATCAGTATCACCTCTGTTTTATCATTGTTCATTTTCACGCTGTTGTTGACCGTCCACTTACGTACTAAACTAGCAGTATCCTCCATATATGTAATGTTACTGCTGAGGTGCTCAGGCCTGAAAATCAAATACAAAGTAGAATCATCAGCATACATATTATAAAAACTACGCTCGTGCAGTAAAGTTCCTAAGGGAGCAGTGTAACGAGAAAAGATAACAGGTCCTAAGACAGAGCCCTGGGGCACACCACAGTCCAATATTTGCAACTTAGACTTAATCCCTTCAATCTGGACTGACTGGCTACTTTTACAAAGATATGATGCAAACCATTCTAGGGCAGTGCCAGTAACTCCTATTGACCGGAGAGTATCAAGCAAATTCTCATGACTGACCGTATCAAAGGCAGCTGACAAGTCAATCATGACTAAAAGTACACAATTATTCTCTCCAAGAGTACATTGGACGTCATTGTGTCTCTGTGGGGTGTCCAGTCCGATAAGCTGATTGATATGGCTTCTCTAAATTATTATCTACTAGATGTTTGCGGTGTCGTGAACAAACGACCTTCTCCATCAATTTATAAACAAACGCCAAATTAGAGACAGGTCTAAAGTTTTTTTTTAAACTTCAGGATAGACTGTAGATTTCTTAATAAGCGGGTTGACGAGAGCGGTTTTGTAGTTCTGTGGAAATGCACCAGTTGAAAGTGACCGGTTAAGTATGTGTGTAATGACAGGAGTTAATTCCTTGGAACATGCCTTCAGCAGTCTGATCGGTATGGGGTCAAGGTCGCATTGCTTGCCGGCAGATGCTGAGATAATACGCCCAACTTCGTCCACGGTGGCAGAAGCCAAATTCTTCATGGGAGAAAGTACGCGAGTGCTCGAAAATGTAGGTCCAGAATAAGAAATAATATTTAATTCATGATTTATGCGAATTAGGGGTAAAATATACATTTTCCCTCTGTTTACTTACATAATATTGCTACTTTCGTATACTAACAATAGCTAACTAACTAACTAGCTGTTATTTTATTTTATTCAGAGGTTTAAAGAATTCGTTGAGGCAATAAAAACTAATTCATTCAAAATATTTTCTAATACAAATGTGCCTATCTATTGACACACAGACACACGCACATACATATATATTTTACATATGTTTTCTGGATGCATATACACTAACAGCGCTCTGTCCAGTTAGTCTTTAAGCAGCGTCTGAGGTGACAGAGTTAACCCACTCCAGCATAGCGGTCTCTGCGGTTGTGTGTGAGCGGTATATGCCGGTCGAGTGGCTCATCTGTCTGTGATTCCTCGTAGCTATCTTTTCTTCCATCCGTATTTTCTTTCTTTTTCTTGATTTTCTGGTGATCAAACTTGTTCACCTCTCGGTCTAGCCACATCACGACCTTCACCTAGAAATAGATAATCTTCCCATTAGCCATCCCCGTATTACAGTAAAAATATACATAATTGTTTTTTTTACAGAAAAACAGAACATATAGTACCACCGATTATACCTTGGACACGTCATTTTTCGAATTCCTCCGAGAAACTGGTCAAGCAACAGGAGCATCACATCTGAGGAACATCTGCAGTACTGAAAAAAAAAATTGGAAGAAAAGGCAATGACTGTGACAATCTAGGTCAAGTTCAACAGTTTTCCGAGAACCTAGCAGAAACAACTGGCGTGTAAATTCAAGGATTTTTTATCTGCGGTGCTTCAAAGGTTAGGGGATCATAATAATCCTAGGTTTCAGCAAATTTGACAGTGAAGATCAAGGCTACCAGTTTTCTAACTCGCCTGAGAATTTGGTACAAATGTTTTTTTCCCAAAATTTGTTCAATTTTGCTTCAGTTATGGCGTTAATGTGAAATCTGTCAAAAGGCAACGACAGGCTAACATAATATCAACACTGAATATAAATTTTTACTTTCAGATTTATGTCTATTGTTCTAAAGATTATGGCCAGTATCTGCAGATAAAAGATACTACCTGATTTTAACACTACATCAGCGGAAGAATGCTTAATTGAACACCTGTCTTACCTTCTGTACACTATTTACGTTACCTAGGTTTAATTGCTGTTCCTATAGATTGCACCTGTGACCAGGTCTCTCGTTGATTCACACGCCTACTTCTCTCCCCACAGAGAGTCTCAAAATACAAGCGTAAAATTAACTGTATAAATTGTATCGAGATGGATCCGATCCTTTCCTTACAGTTTGTATCCTGTTACTTCCTCTAAAAATGCCAAGTCATTAATTTGTTTTTGGTGCCGCACACGTCTAACGCCAATTACCTGGCGTGAAAACGATTGTTGTTAATGATGGTAGGTATTGGTTTTAAAATCACGTTTGGTGATCGAAAGAAATAAAACTACCGATGATCAATTATAAATCGATTTTTTTATATACCTTTTTACAATGAAATCTACGGTTAGGTTGCTGAAACTTTTAGGCTGCACAAGATTCAATTTTAATGTTGATCGCTTCTTTGTGTCCCCCTTCTTATATATCTCACAGAGTTTGATATTTTTTTTCTGGATGAGACATCTCGTCTTTATTTGTTCATAAATAATGGTTTGTGATCGATTGTGCAAAGATGCAACCAATTTTATCGACTGTGATAGAAAAGACCAATCATCGATAAAATCAATTAATTTTCACACCAATTGTATTTACTCTGCTGGTAAACTCCTAAATTACTATCGGATCTCAAAATATAACGTTCTTAACCCGTTTGTTCACTTCTGGACACAAGTGAAAATAATCTTACATCAAGCGCGATCAAATCATAAACATAGCGCGCACGCCACCTGGCAGCCAAACCGCACAACTAAATAAATCAAGATTTTTCAAGCTACCTGGTTCTTCTCTCATACTGCTTCTCCTTGTCAGGGAGTTATTGTGCATAAGTTGTTTTTGCTTATTTGTATATACCTTTAACATTAAATACATGACTGAGTGAGATGTTATACCCATCAAGCACTGGCTCTAGTTGGAGTGGTTATAAACCACAGCCCTAGGTGCTCCCTAGGCTTGAATTTTGAGGTTCTGTTCGAGGAGCCGATAGGCAATCTGCCTCTGGTACTCTTCGTTTTAGGGGACTTGCTCGGGGTCATGATATACATGAATCAAGACTTATTTAATGTTGACGGATAATTTTTTACCGTGACGTGAGCCATCAGCGTGATGGCTGCCCCGTTTATATATATATATATATATATATATATATATATATATATATATATATATATATATACACACAAAATGCGTTAAGAAAGGCATATTTTGTTCCAATCCAACTTTCATGAAATGAAACTTTCATGGTATGAAATATTGAAATTACGACATAGTTTCATTTATTCCCACCCTTATACTAATACATGCAAAAAGCTGTTTACTAGGCTTCTACATCAATTTTATTTCCATAAAAATAATCTAGATAACAGGTAAATATTAGCATATCTATCATTTTATCATTATCTCTCATCATTTAACGGACAATGTCACCTCATAGCTTTATATCTGGAAAATCTGAGTAATTTAATAATTTAAACACAAAAAATCTTTTAAGGAACCAATTTTAGGATTTTTTTGTATTATTAAACAGGGACTAAGTTTCTTTTTCTTGTCTTCAAAATAATTCCCTAAAGGCTGCATGTGCAAAAATAATTTAAAAACGTTTTATTTAGCAAACCCATTATTTTGTTTGCTATGGTTAAGAACAAACATCAAACCTTAAATTTTATAACAAGGGTTCATTTTTTTAATATCAACTATAAATTATAATACACAATTTTCAGGTCTGTCATACTATCCCAGACACCGTGAAAGAAAAACTTCTGAACAACACAGCAATTATGCTTGCCGAAGTTTTTTTTGTAATTTACTCAAATACAGTGAGCTAACCGAACATATCTAAATAACAATAAAAACCTGATAATCTTTGTACAAATGTACTTTAACTTAAATACCAAAGTTTTTTGGATTGGGATATTTTTTTAAAGTTTGTATTGAGAACATGCACCAATCTATTTATAAAGAGTATATAAAATTTCTTCATTTGAAAACCATTCCTGATTATATGTTATATTATTTACATATATATGTTGACATAATTTAGAATTTAGTTGGATGTACGTTTTCCGATTGTGTTCATGATGTTAAAATAAATAATATGAGAAAGGGCGGTTATTTACCAGACTTGAATAAAAAAAATAAACCCCGGATACGTGATTCTAATTCATTCCTCTTAAAAAACTCGTAAAATATAGGACATGTCGCGGTCCGCCATTTTATAGGCAGGCAATATCCATATGGTGAATTCTGAAATAAAAACAGGGCGCGAAAGCATTGTTCTAATAATTGTTTACCGCCTTATTTATTCCGGATTATTCCGTCCCAGGTATATGCCAACTCTAAATTTTTTTAAATCTTGTCATATGGTTATCGTCATCCCTATTCACCAAACAGTACCAGCTACAGGTCATTGGACAAATCCTGTTACATCCTGAATTTACAGTCAGTTCCACAAAAGGGTCCCGGTGGAATTTTTGTGAAATACTGTACAAAAGGAGTTAGAATTTGAAAATACTTGTCAAACAATGGACCAGGTACATGACTGAGAAGGAAATCAACACCATACCTCGCAAAGGATTTTTGTCAGCAGTTTAATTAGAACCGGCTTCTGTGGCTCAGAGGTATAGCACATCACAGGTAAAGCCGGGGGGTCGTGAGTTCGAATCTCAGCCGAGGTGGTCAGGTTCTTCAGTGTCGACCTTCTCCCAGTAGGGTGAGCGCTCTGCAGCCTTAATGGGAAGGTCGTGCCGAACGGCCGTGTTTCACTCAAAAAGGAGTGTGTTTTCGGGGGTGGGAATTGAGTCGCAGTTGCAGTAGTCACCGGGTCTGGTTAACACCAGGATATAAAATGAGAGGGAGCGTGTGATACTGCCCTGTCACGTAGTCAGAAACCGGAATGGAATTCTGCAGACGTATATAAACTTACTTAAGCAAGCATTAAGTTAAAAGGCAAGTACCTACAATTAAAAAGTTAATAAATAAATAAGCAGATTTCTTTTTAGAAAATTGTCAACAGTCTCATGATGTTGACTGAAGTAAGAGCGGAAAAACAAGTTTTGACAAACGCTGATTGGATGTTGGTTACAGTACACATACGGTACTGCGGCTGCTATCACTCTTGATTCTGCGGGAAAAAGTCTAAATCTTTCTAAAAAAATATCAAATAGTCAAAAAATATGAGAAAATGATAATTTAAATCATATAATTCACAATATTTTTTAATAGTTTTGCTAAAATAAAAATTCGAAATAAAATGCAAATGTCATGAAATATTGATAGAGTATATTTACTCCAATCTATAAGTTCATGTTAACAGCACGAAATTACCAGTGGAAAATTATAATTTGAGAAAATTTACTATTAACCCCTGAAAAAGTATGAAAAAGTATAAAAAGAAGTCCTTCCAAAAAAAAGCATGTTATATTTGAAAAAGTATACAGTGGCAGCACTGCACGTATATGATTCAATTTATATTCAACTAAAAGAAGCCGTATGATTACCTGTATGATTAGACAAGTCATATATAACAGCCAGTTACCTTCATTCTCCCCACCTTTGTACCTACTTCACCTCCAATCCCCCCGTCCCGCCCCCCCCCCCCCCCCGTCCCCCACTCTTTTGCGGATTTGGTACACGTACTGGCCCGTATTATTGGTGCGCTCTATTATATTACAAGTTGGTTTGATATTTGCTCCCACCAGTGTCTCTTCCTCTTCTGCACTTGAGCCAATGACATTATGTAAAAGCGCTTCTTGATTGAATTTTGTTTATTTCACGCTCAAAAGTCCGTGTTTTGAATAGCTTGTCTAACTGTGCTTTGTTTTTTCTAAGCAATACTAGTAGCATTGTGCTCATGGTAAATTCAACAAGTACGAGAAATAAATGTTATACTCAGGGGTATATGATAATGGACATCTTACAATAATCATGCAGTATAAAGATATTTCTTGCGGCTTATCTGATCTGTAATGAACACTTATATACACTTATATACTTATATACCTTGTCTAACTGTTGTTTTTTTCTTCTGAGCAATACTGGTAGCATTATGCTCATGGTAAATTCAACATATATGAGAAATAAATGTTTTACTCAGAATTATATGATATTGGACATCTTACAATAATCATGCAGTATAAAACATATCTCTTGCGGCTTATCTGATATGTAATGAACAATTATATACCAAAAGTTTATTAAGACCGTTCAACAAAGAAGTTTAAGAAAATTAGATCTACTAGTTGACTTCTAGGTTTCACGGTCATTACACAACCTATGGTTATTTTACATGTCTGCATGCATGTCCTATAGAGATATTATTTATATCCTTCTGTACTCAATCTATCTCGGCCTTTGTAACATGAGCTCTGGGATCGTGACTCTGACATGTTGTCCCCTTCACTTCATGTTCAATCAGCAACCGCTTGCCAAGATGACTAAATATTTTATGCCGGGTTATAGGGATTTATGTCATAAAATTTAATATACATGAACTAAAAAGTGATACTCTAGATTCAGATAATAGCCGTTACGGAAAAAGGTCCAGCATTACATCAAGTTATCACGTCCGGTCCCACCTTATTTATAGAAAAAACTCATACCCTCACTTGATTAGAGGAAAATTTAAACGGGGCCGTCCAGAGAAGGATTTTTATTTTTTCAGTCCAGTAGTCACATGTAGCGCTCATAAATCACTAAAGTAGCCGTGAGACAAGAGGTTCGTTCGGCATGCGGCATTCAACGTGTAACCTTTGGAGATTTTTTTTTATTAGAAACTTAATGGGCCGTCCCAACAAACGGTGCTCATCGGTTATTGGCGTTATAATTTACAGTGTCAGACTCTCTTAAAAACTACCTGTAAGCAAATAAACAAGGTACTTTGGTAATTATTTACAAGGAAAACACCACCATAGCATACAAAGAATTTGAGAGAATCAATTAATTTATTATGTGAGAGAACAGTCTGTTCCTGTCACGACATATTAACTGAAGTGACAGGGTCACGGACACTTTTTGATAGACGTTGATTTGATGACGGCAGTACTTTGTACCCTAAATATGATAAAATACATCGTCATCTGAAAGACGCCATCCCGTGATGTCACTTCAGGAGGAAAAATCTGGAAAGTTCCAAAGTATACATTTAACAAGTTTGACTAAAATCTTTCATTCTCTTTTGCCGTAATGCACATAATGTTCTGTCATTGTAACATAATGTACAGAAAGATTAGTATGTCTTAATTGCCAAAAAAAAAAAAAAAAGCGATGGGCATCCCTTGAGGGAAGGCATAGCCGTAAGACAAGAGTTCGTTACGCATGCGGCATTTAACGTGCCAATCATTTGCAGATTTAATTTTAAAATTAGAAATCAACTTAATGGTCCGACCAGACATCTTAACTATATTAACTCTCGACAAGACAGAAAATTTGCTCATCTGAAAATTAGCGGTGTATAATTTGCATAGGTCTACTTTTTTCTGTGACATTTGCTTATGGTTGACATTAACGTACAAATTACTAGCAATAATCAGAAGAGGTTTTATTAATGACTCACTTTGAAGCACGCAACTGTAGTCGGCAGTAATCGGAATAAGTGTTCTTGACATTTGCTTCCCGAGGTAATGCAAATGATATTACATGGCCATTGGTTTTTAAGCCAATGAATAGCCGTGGTGTGGTAACCGTATTAAACCTTGATGATGTATGAACAAAAACATTCGACTTTCAGCAACTCATTTCTGGAGTGTGGTTGTCAGACTGCGAAGACTCGGACTCACAAGTGTACAACTCCGCGGTTTAGGGATTGTTGGAGTCAAAATCTGAACCCAGCAATTATTGCACCTTGGCTTCTTTATACATCAAAGGCGTCGGTATAAATGAAGTGACGAGGACAATGTAGTCCGTTCAAGAAATGTTTCAAGGCAAATTACATAAATATGGTTTTTGTTTTTTTGGTAAGGACTTCACGGAATAATTCTGGAAATGTAACAAATTTTGTTTTAAAAGTTTGAGAATTGAGAGAGTCAAGACAAGTGATTCCGACCGTCCCGGAGATCTCTTCCTAAAGAAGAGATTCGTTTCCAGTAGAAACGATCTCTGGCGCACGGGTGGTGTGGTTGCGTGAAGGCTAGGGCGCTCCGGTTGTCTGTATTTTGTAACGTTGAAACATTTTGCTGAAACATACATGGGCTGATAACCCTGTAAAGTTCATTATAGCGTGTGCTTTAGTGTAATGCTCCATGGGGTGCATCTTCGACATTACCGTTTTTACATATGGGACATTCCCTTTCTTAAATTTTTAGGTCCCTGTATTTATTTGGTGGTATCAGCCTTAATTGGTGTCTAAATTCTGTCAGTTTCACTTCTTTGCTGTCAATCGGGTCATGCACTTTTTAACGTATACTTAATCCTGTGCCGTGAGTGCTAATAAAACTGATAAAAACTCTTAATTTCGGCACTGATCGGCATGGTTCAAGCCATTTATTTTGATTATCAGAATGTAACTTCTGTTTCAGATTACGTAGGCAACGCGCTATTTCATTATATACGTGTATAAATATATATCAATAAATTCGAGTATCTTATAATTCTCAGCATCTGAGCATCATTTATCCTAAACTTGCAAGGTTATAATCCCACATAATACTTTCTTGGTCATACTTGTGTAATCAATGCAATCCATCCCCAGTGGTTCCAAAACCGTAACATATCAATCAAATGATATCTACATGTTAAACAACCAAGGTCTCTTTTAAAGCAGCAATTGCACATGCAGAACCTGTGAACGCAAAAAGAAGTAATGGAGAGCTCTGTTTTGAATTTTACCACATGACGTAGTTTTTGGCATATCCCCATATCTCAGACGCATAATCTATAGGACTGTTACTATCGTCATATTCTATAATTTTGTAAAGGAGTCATGTAAGTTGTATCCTTAAAATTCTTAAACTTGCCCAATACTGAACCAAGAAGTCTAATCCAGCGGCCGCTAGGATATCAAAATTCAGCCAAAAAAAAAAAAAAAAAGCTGGGTTCTCAAGCGTTTTTTTTTCAGAAATCAGTGCTCGAGGGCAATATTTTTAAATTTTTTTGTATGTTTCGATAAATATGTCGTATATGATTAAGGAGAAACATGATAATAACAGAATTGTTTTGCAAACAGCTAAAAGCACTACTTAACAAAAGAAATCTTTATAAAATTGCGGCTGGAGCTTAAAATTGGTATGTTTCTATTGAAAATAAAAAAAAAAAAAAATTGATGCGGGGAGTTATAATTGACACGTGTGGCCTGAGAACCTTACCTTTTTTGGGGGCTTATCAGAGTTTTTTAGTGTTTATGTAGTTAGAAACCCAGTCACTTATAAACGCTCACTGTTTGAAGTTAGTATACGTAGCATCCTATTACCCTTATTTACCTTATGATATATATATATATATATATATATATATATATATATATATATATATATTTATTTATATATATAAAACACTTGTCTTCACTGTGTTCACTTTAAGCTGCCAGGAATTACACCACACTCAAGAATTTTAAGTAAAAATTGCAATATCGCCTCTGTGTTCGCCGAAAATGTCATCGACATAATTAGTAACAAAGAAATAATGTCGCTTCTGATTCTTATACCGACATAAGGCTTTTTATTTTTCTGCTAAGCCGTTATTACATATATTTAACAGCAATAGGCTGGTACCCCGCATAGTACTCCAAACCAATTTGTGCAAATATTATTACTAATCATACATAAGCTGAATAACTACTATATAAACGTTTTATGGCGTTATGGATTTTTGTGGTCCAAACAGCCGAGTAAGGGTAGTTTCCTATATATATTTACAAATCAAAAGCTTTTTACCTGCATGCCCACTTACTATGGCGACGTGTTTCTATTCCTTGAGGCAAACGTTAACGATTCTTTAATAATGAAGTCACTAAAAAATATGATCAGTGCACGAGGGTCCTTTTCGAAATCCATTCTGATCATTGTTCTAAATTTATTACAGTAAGACGCGTTATTCTATAATCGACCAGGCCACGATGATGAGTTGTAGACGAAGGTATCACCACTCCATGGCTCGTAGTAATTTAGCAAATTTCAATTTCGGTTTTGTTCTTCTGATTTAAAACATTCTGACTTTACATCGTGAAGATCTGGAAAAGTATATACATTTCATAGAGAATCATGTGACAAATTCCCAGTAATCACAGTCTGTTTTAGAGTGATAAAGTATCCACTTCTCCAGGTTAATCGCAACACTTTAATTATTCAGTATCGATATGTGCTTATAAAATTTGTATATTTAGTCATCAGACACTATGATTAACTTACTATATTTTGTATTTATTTCAATAAAGCTGTTTTGTTCCTATTGTATCCTTGTTAAGAGGGTAAGAATACTGAAACGCAGTTATATTTTCTTGTGATTTTGTTTACTCCTGGCCTTTTGACCTTGAATATTACCATAAAATGAAAAAAAAAGAGTTAACAAAAATCATCAAACCATTTGGAAGCGTCCAATAAACTCATCTTATGAATGGACTCTTAAACTATATATAATTGATATGCGTCCTTGTCTTTAACATAAACCCAACATTAAAGGGATAATTGGCATTTATATTCACACTATCCTTCTTATATATCATTTATATTGTAAAAATCAACATAACACCGTACAACCTCATTTTTATGATTAAATTTGAAGGTTTTTTTGTAAATATAGGTGAAAATAGAATTTGACAACATTTGACCTTTTGATCTTAAACTGTGACCTTGAAATTAAAATGCCTCCTTGGCAACCGGTTGAGTCCATGATCATACTTCCTATAGCGCGGTTGCCAGCCTTGAACAAAAAATGCCATCGACAGTTTTTTAGGGTCTTGGCCGGTTGACTCTACTGAGGAGAGTTTAACTTTGCTGTAAGATAACGGTAACATTTTCTGATTTGCCATTGTGGCAAATCTAGTAAACTTGACTGTTATAAAAGGAGTTAGACAGGGTTAGTAGAATGCAACAAGGATATAAATAGTCCAATGATCCTATCATTAATCCTTTAATTTTTATTTATCTGTACATGTAACAGTTTATACATCCATGTTGATAACACTGATGACCAAAGGTCTTTTACACGTACTTTTGTGTGAAATATTAATTCATCTGTCTTCATTAAGTGCGTTCAGTGACCGTGGATTTTTCAATCCGTCTTTCATGTGATAATATAATTTTACATGATACATAAAGTCAGATAAAAATTAAAATTAATCATAGAAAGTTAGACTAAGATTTAAATCTAGATTTAAGAAACTGACTTTCTGCAAACCACATTTCTACCATAGAGACATTGTGCTGTTGAAGTATGTTCCGCCAGCATGTGCCCGTTAAAATTTGGCAGTTATTCTCTTAAACTTAGAAATTATCACACCGTGTGTGACAGAAGCTGATGAAGGGCTTCAGACCTGATTTGCTTTGAGAAACCTCGTGCCAAAAACCAAAATTTATATTCTGCAATCTTCGTTTTCTCCTTCAATCTTGTGGCCAAGTAGCATGGCGACTATCATGGGGTACTAGCCTTACTTTGACAGTTTCTTTTTAGAATATTTAGGACACTTGACAACCAATCAAATTGGTTTTTAATGTAGTTTGTTTGATCATGTGACCAGTGCCCTTGACCTTCATCAGTAGGATAGAGATATTGTAAAAATAAACTCTCATCTCCAATTTCCTTATTTAAGCTTATTTTTTGGATTTGATCTGCAAATTTATGAAAATATCCCCAATTTCAGTGGGCGACCCATGGTATAAAAGACTACAATGTATTGCGTCGCGACTTGAAATGGTCATTATGAAGTGATTAAATGGGACCACTCATCCCAAGGGATGACTTTACAAGTTTTATCGTACCAACCTGTCTGATGCCCACATGCCAACGTCTCTAAAATCCTTATTGGACATTGTGATGTGATATAATACAGAATACAAAACGGAATTGTTCTTTTTGTATAAAAAAACTTCTCACGCGATTCATAGTTTTTAGAAAAATCTACGGTTCTGATGATGGCATTAATCTACTGTAATATGTAACTGCAATATCAAACTAATGCTCAGGCAGGGACGTGTTTGGAGGGGGCGAAACAGGCGCACTGTTCATCAAATTTTTAGGGGGCACCCAATTTCGTTTAATGTCAGGGCGTGCCTAAGCTTTTTGCAAAATAATCTTAAAAAATTGCATTTGTAAGTACCAGGCCCTAATTAAACTGTTTCAATTAGTAACAGTGTAGGATGACACCCTCTAGTAGCTTTGATGGACTAAACAAAATCCTCATTGGAAGCTGCTGCTCATGCATAGGTAATGTCGTGCTATGCATGGAGCAAGACAGGGTGAAAGAAATGCGCATCCCGTTTGTCATTTCAAAAGCGTGTTGCAGATTTTTTAATGGAAATTGAGGGGCCTAAATTAAAGGACCCATACCGTCAAGGAATTTCTTATAGGGCCCAATGAAGTGTTTGAAAATGTAGAAGTCTCACTTGATTTTATTTTAGGCTAAAAATTTCCAATAAGGCACAAGAAAAAACTCGTAAATGATTAAGTCACGTATTTTAGGGAACGTATATTTAAAGTTTCTAGTAGTGAATATTCCAAAGCGGCCCGGGCCCGTCAGGAGTTTCCCTGTGAAGAACACCAGAAAGTACTTGAAAATGAGAGAATATCTTTTTGCTTTTATTTAAACTTGCAACGATATAGCTGTCATCAGGACGACTCAAAGGGGCCCGACTCGGGCTTTGTCTCCTACTGCGTTCGCTGGAATCTTCTCTGCTCTCTCCCTTTCCGTTCTAAAACACACCCCTTTATATACCTTCACACCTCAAGCCGAGAATTTTCCACTTCTCGAACAGTCTATAAGATCTTGCACAACAAAGTCTACACGCGTTTCAAGAATTCTCCAGATAAACAGCGCTGTGTATCTCCAAATACCAGGCTCATCACGTGACCCAGGACCAAGCGTGCAAACCCAAGGCTAAACATGACAACGAGAGTTCAACCAGCACGGATTAAACATAGAATGTAATACGCGGCCAGACACGAGTGCCACAACAGGATTAACGCCCGTGTCACATAATAAAAAGAGCACTTGTAACATTGTTTATGCAGAACTTTGATTTTTTTCTTTTTGGCGTTAGCTTAGAGTTTAAATCAGAAATGATCGGAAGGACATTTGGGGCCCAAAAGTTTCCAAGCGCACAAAAAAAGGCATGACGATGTGGTCTCAAATTTAAGTCTCTCATTGTTTTAAAAGCATTAGCTAGTTTATATATATATATATATATATATATATATATATATATATATATATATATATATATATATTAACCCATTGAGTCCAAAGGGCCTGGATGGGCCAGGAGCTCTTAAGGCCCATTAGAATGCATGGAAATGTAGAAATTCCTGAGTGATTGTACATAATGGTTACGGTATAACAGAATGGTAGATTTATATTTAGACCGGTGCATAGAAGAAACTAATCAAAATTAATATTTATTTGCATTCGTTGAATATGGTCCGTAGGGCCATGGAAAGAGTATTCTTTCATTCCGAAAATACATGCCATTAGTTTTCAAGTTATTCTTTTAGTCTGTTTTAAGTAGAGATCAGGTATAAAATGTAGGTTAGTTGCTTTTGTTATGTGTTCATGAATAGAATATACAAGGAACCATATTTATTTTTTTATTTCTTGCTGAATATAAAACAATTAAGTGGAGAGGCCCCTTTCACTTATTTGTTTAAAATTTATCTGGATGGTTTTCTTTGTTTGTGCGTGGTCAGGTGGGGGATCGCTTTGATCTTGTTTAAAATTCCCGTGCTCAAAATATATGCATGATATATATAAATTGTCATTCCATATATATATATATAACATATCATGAACCCATGTAGCTTCCTGTTATTGTGACAAACCAGGTATGGATGCGTGTATCAAATATTCAAATTCATACGAGCATATATTGTTACAGGTGCCCTTTTAATTGTGTGACACGGGCGTAACACGTGTTCTAGCGCCCGTGTCTGGCGCGTATTGCATTCTCATTTTAATCCGTACTGGTTGAACTCTTGATGTCATGCTAGTTTGGGGCTTTCTCGCCTGGCCGAGCTCACGTGTGAACCCTAATATGTAGAGACACAGCGATGTTTTTCTAGATGATTCCTGTAACGCGTGTTTACTGTGTGTTGTGTTGGATTCTTTAGACTGTTCGAGAAGTGGACAATTCTCGGCTTGGGTGAGAATTTATAAATAGGGGGCTGTGTTTTAAACTGAAAGGGAGGCTAAAGAATATTCCAGCGGACGCAGACGTGTGGGACCTATCCGATTATCCAGTAATTTCAGGGATTCTACTATTACTAACTCTATACAATTTAATGCTGCCTGCCTCAAGTTTACTTTCTGGATTGTTACAAGAGCTTTAAATTGGACTGTTATTCTCCGAGAGGATTTGTGTAGACTTTTCATCCGGCATATACATTTTACAGGATTTATCATTGTGACAGTTGTTGTATCCAGGTACTCTGCACTTTATTTATTAGGCTGTGTGATTATATTGATTTGATGTAATATTGTTATTGTACTATGTAATTGTATTGATTTAATGTATTGTAATGTTAGGGTTGTTTTAAGAATAAATTATAGTTATTTGTTCACAAAAAACATTAACTTTTTATTCATTCCCCTAGACATTTCACGCTGTCTAGTGTTACAGAATCTGATTATTTTTAATCTCCATTATAAAATTTGTGTTCATCACGCATACGTGATCTGTTTATATTAGGTTCCGTAACACCATTATATCGCCTGTTGAGTAACTTTACTCTATCAAAAGGAAGTAAAGATTTTAAATTCAAGCGTGGAACACATAATCACATGAATCTTTTAATAGGGAGCACTTTTCCGTTGAGTGGACACTAAGAGCTGAGACCCTTTACACGATCACATTTTTAAAAGTTTATAGGTATGTGGATTTATATACATTTAGAAGTATTTTTCCATGATAACCATGGTTTTAATAGTTCGGCCGATTTATAGGTTGTGTGAAACTAGATGTGTCGGAACGACACGAATTGTGAAAAATGTCCATACATGTGAATTTTTCATAAAATTTCTGTCTTTCATGAAATTTTCTATGTTCAGGATCTGTCATATGGTCAAAAATAGGTTAAGTGGGATGAAACGCGAACTCGATCTGTATGAATGAATGAATGAATATTTTTATTCAGAAAATACAAGGCCTCAGGCCCATTTTTCCATAAGTGCATGCATAATACAATATCAATGAGTGATAAATATAAAAAAAACAGTTTAACAAATAACTTTAAGTACATGCATTCAATAGTATTAACATATTTTTCACAAAGAGGTCATTTCTAAAGTATACAAATCATATACAGATATATTTGTATGCAATTAACATTTAAGCGCTCAGATTTTTATAAATGATAAATCCTTTTTCAAAAATAGGTTTCAGTAAATTAACTTTAATATTAAATAAGAACATTTTAAATACCTTAATATTGACTTATACCTGATCATTTCTTCTTTTAAAAGCATAATATACAAAAGCTGCTAGATTATTAATAACAGAAGGATTTTTATTTGACATAAGTGAAACAAAAGAAAATTCACCTAATTTTAAAAGAAAATGGTCTCTCACATCATTATATTATAGACACTTCATTATGAAATGATATTCAGTTTCAACTAAAATTTCACCATGTTTTAAACAATAGGTACAGTTTCTCTCAGTCCAGTGTATCTTATCATGCCTTCCTTTTTCAATTTGCAAATTATGTGATGAACATCTTAATCTAGCTAAACTGGTTTTATGATTATTATTTTTCACAACATTTAAATACATTTCCCTTGTTAAGAGTGATTTAAACATTGAGTATGATTCTAAACGTTTATTAATTGAAATATTATTCGACCATTCTTGCAAATAAATGTCTTTTAATCTTTGATGTAGCTCTGACAGAAACAATTGTGTATCCCCTAAATCCTGCAATATCCAAGTGTAACCAAAACCTAATGAAAATAATAAATTTTTAACTTTCATAGCCAAAGTTTTCCTTCCCAGTTCATCAAGACGGCATAATTTACCGTACAACTGTTTAGGATACCTATTTGGTGTCATTCTTAATATTTTGGTCCAATACTTAATGCATCTGAATACATAATGAATTTTCAAAGGCCATCGTCCACATTCGCCAAGAGCAGCAGCAGTTGGTGTTGAAGAATTAATTTTAAGAATGTATTTGCAAAATTTGTTCTGAACTGATTCAATAGTGTCACAGTTTTCATGGCCCCATAATTCACTGCCATAACATAAAATTGGTAGCACCATTCTGTCAAAAAGAAAAAAGGTCTGATCCACTGTTAAATATTTATATTTACTAATAAATTTTTTAATCATTATGACAGCCTTATTGGCTTGATTTGCTAAATGTTGTTTCATTCTTGACCATTTAAGAAAACTTGTAAAAATTCCCCCTAAATATATATAACTACTAACCATGTCAATTTGTTTTCCTTTATAGTACCACTTTTCACATCTTTTTAAGATGCCACCATTTCTGAATACTACTATTTTTGTTTTGTCTATATTAACCTTCATTCCATATAAATCACAAAAAATTTCTAATTTGTTGATTTGGGTTTGTAAGCGACCAACTGTATCAGCGAAACATACAATATCATCTGCAAACATAAGCATGGAGAGTGATTTTGCTTCTGGACTAATATATATATACCTTCTCTTTCTGAATGCAGTGTAAAGTATAATTCATTCATAAAGAATGTAAACAATAAAGGACTGATCATACATCCCTGCCTTGTTCCTACAGTGCATGAAAAGTAATCAGTTAGACCTTTTTCAGTTAATACACAAGATTTTAATTTTGAATACATGGATTTCAAGTTAATTGTATATTTTCCCTCTAATCCCTATTTTATAAAGAATGTGAAATAATAACTGATGTTGTATACAATCAAAAGCTTTGGAAAAGTCTATGAATATTGCATAAAATCTGCCTTTTTTCTTTGTTAAATAGGATTCAGTTAATGCCATTAGGGTGAACATATTATCAACTGTACTATAATTCCTTCTATAACCTGCTTGTTCCTCTAAAAATCTATAATGATTTTCAGCCCACAGCAATAATCTTTCATTTAAAGTTTTGGTAAATAATTTTCCAATTGTATTTAATAGAGCTATGCCTCTGTAGTTATTTGGATCATTTATATTTCCATTCTTATATAAGAACTCGATCTGTAAGTGGTCATTATGCGCCCACAGACCAAACATAAGGACAGTTTCTGTAAGCATTGCATTTCGAAACAAGAATATTAGCAAAAACTGATAATTAGTTATAAATTTAAATTGGAGAGGTATGTACCATGTGTCATAACAATCCACCAAATGCTTCCTGAGAAATAAGCTCCTAAGTTTTTTTCTATACTAAGCTCTGTGACCTTGAAAAGTGGGTCAAGATCACCTATCTTTGAACTTGACCAAGATTTTGTAAACATCATGCAATAGCACTGAAGAAATGAAGTTCCTGTGTTGAAAATCAGAAATTGTATTAGGTGCCACCAAAATTGTGCAGCACGTACATATCATCATTCCAAATGATCATAGTAAGTTCTGTGAAAATCCACACAATGGTTCCTGAGATATAAGCTTCTGAGTGTTTTTGTATAACCAGCTCTAAAACAAAGAAAAATAGGTCAAGGTCACCCATTTTCACACTTGACCAAGATTTTGTTGATATACATCTTCACTGATGAAATAAAATTCCAACGGTTAATCCTTTTAGAGATATCCTGCTAACAAGGCCAAAATTGAAAAATCCGATAAAAATTGATTAAAAAATCCGAAATTGCAGGTAGCGCCAACAAAAACTGTGCAGAACGTACAGACCATCAGTCCCAATGATCATGGTAAGTTTTGTGAAAATCCATACAATGGTTCCTGAGTTATTAGCTTCTGAGTGTTTTTTTTTATAATCAGCTCTAAAATGTAGAAAAATGGGTCAAAGGTCACCCATCTTCGAACTTGACCGCGATTTCATCGATATACATCTTCACTTTTGAAATAAAATTCCAACGGTGAATCCTTTTAGAGATATCCCGCTCACAAGGTAATCGTTAACGGACACGGGACAGACGGACTGACAGACTGACAGACGGACGGACGAACAGACGGACAGCTTGGGTGACGACAATAGCCCATCAGCCTATGAGCTGAGGGCTAAAAAACGGCTGTACATGTACATTTGTCATGAAAATTTCTAGTTTTCATGAAATTTTCTAAGTTTAGGAGCCGTAAAACAATCAAAAGTAGGTCAACCGGGACGAAACGCGAACTCGATCTGTAACCGGTCATTATCTGCCCACACATAAAAAAATCAGGGCGGTGTCTGCATGCATTGCGGAAAAAAAAGTCCGTACATATACATTTCTTATGAAAATTTCTATTTTTCATGAAACTTTCTATGTTCAGAAGCAGTCAAACGGTCAAAAGTAAGTCAACTGGGACAAAACACGAATTCGATTTGTAACTGGTCATTATCTGCACATACCAAAAATCAGGCCTGTATCTGCAGGCATTGTGAAAAAAAAGTCCGTACATGAGCACTTGTCATGAAAATTAATATTTTTCATAAAATTTTCTATGTTAGGGCTCCGTCAAACGGTCAAAAGTAGGTCAACTGGGACAAAACGTAAACTTGATATGTAGGTGGTCATTATCTGCCCACACACCAAATATCTGGCCCGTATCTGCATGCATTGCGAAAAAAATCCGTACATGAGCACTTGCCATGAAAATTTCTATTTTTCATGAAAATTTCTATGTTAAGGCACCGTCAAACGGTCAAAAGTAGGTCAACTGGGGCAAAATGCGAACTCGATCTGTAACTGGTCATTATCTGTCCACGCAACATAATCACGCCCGTATCTGCAGGCATTGCGAAAAAAAGTCTGTACATGTGCATTTTTCACTAAAATTTCTATTTTCATTAAATTTTCTGTTCAGGAGCCGTCAAAAGGTCAAAAGTAGATCAACCGGGACAAAACGTGTACTCGATCTGTAACTGTCCATTATCTGCCAACACACAAAAAAATCAGGCGGGGGCATAACAATTTTTTTCAAAAGTAAACCCGGGGGGGGGGGGGTATTGCACACACTTCTTAGGGTCTCAGTCTCTTTGGGACTTTGAAACCCCAGCCAGAATCTACTAATCAGTCGTTCGTTCATACGTGCACGTTTCATGTAAAACATTGTAATGCTTCAGAAACACGGGTTCACCAGGCGAGTGGTAGAACAACTGCATACGAATGGGACAAAGGAATAGCCCCATTGAATTATTCCTTTGTAGAATTGTGATTATGGCACTTAAGAAAATAAAAATATTATGGTGATTCCGATTACCTCCAAAAACGTAATGGGTTACGGATGCCGTTTTACTCTACCCCTTTACAAATTTTCAGCAAAATCTGTATATTACATTTTGCGTTAATTTGCTGAAAGACATAGGACGAACCAAGGCTGAAGTGGTTTCTTTGCTAAAGCTTTCATCGAAACATGTCAACCTGCTTTCATTTTATCTGGGAAGGTTGTCTATTTTGCATCAGACCTGCTTATTCCATGACAATTAACAGTAATTAAACCAACAATTTAATACTGTTGGAATATATTTTTCTCGGCCTACCTTTTTCACATCGGCACCTATACGTTTAGTGTACAAGAAACTGCAACAACATATGCATGTGTATACAAATAACGCATGTGTCTGTTAACATGCCTTAGACTATACCCTCAACTGACTACACTGAATAAACATCGTGTTTCACGATGTCGCCTGAGCTTCAAATAATACAAAGAATCTTTCATATAATTTCACGGTAGAATGATTCTCTATACAATCGTTATATCTACGAAATTTCCCAAGCAATGAAGCTGTCGGACCTATGTTGTTTATCTATAAAAACTTTTAACTTAAAAATTCGTACACCCCGTATATGCCTCACGTCTCTTTCTAAAATTTATTTTTTTGGTGATTTCTGGAATAGAATAATTTATCTTTCTATATTGATATTTTGGGGGAGGTTTTCCTGGAGAAATCTAGCAGAATTAATCTTTATATCATTAGTGGAACACATGACAAAAGTTCCTGCAAAAACCTTAGGATTAAATATGCATCAATTAGTTCCTATCAGCTCATCAAAAAAAATATGAGTCAGATAGAGCCATGGATTTTCCACGGGTGCAGCAAGTCTATATAATAAATCCGGAGTTGTTTTTTTTCTAGACCACGGTTTACCTGCTTCCGTTCTGATTTGACTCTCTGAATTCGGCATACGTATCGGTGGTGTGCTCTTCTAGGACAAGTTTGTTTTATTTTGCGGGATTATGCCCTATTAAGCTGAATAATTAATAATTTTAATATTTCCCCATCAGGTGCCCCTATTTCTTTTGTTCTGCAAGGTCCTTCACGCCTGTGACGCTTTTTCAGGAGGCGCCTCGGGGATTTTCACTGGCCTGTTAAGACCGTGGTCACCGCGCATGTCCTGCCAAAAAAAGCATTTCCGTGCAATACGCTGTCACGCGGGTCTACTGTTATCCCCATTAATCCCCCATATCCATTGTAACACCTCAAAAGGATTTTTTCTTTCAAGGGAAGTCCAGGTTTTTAATCCAAAGACCACATGGCTCCGCTTTCAATGCGAGGGCTTTTCAGTTTGGTCAGCACTGGGCACTGAATCCTGTGATGTGACCACCGTTTGACCATTTTTTTTTATTGGTTACAGGTATGTTGATTTTTATACATTCAAAAATATATTTCCATGATAACTATGGTTTCAAGAAACCCAACAACTTAAGTATCATTCGGGTTGGTTGTGGTTGGGTCGGGGGGGGGGTCACTTAATCTGCTCTCCTTGCGAGTGGCAGAACAAATAAATACGTGTGGGTGGCTTCCACACGGGGACAAAGGAATGGTCCTTATAATGGTTTATAAGAAAATATTTATTGTGGTGATTCGGATTACCTCCAAAATGAAATGGACTTATAATATGTCTTTACCCTTACCCTCTACAAATGTTCAGCAAAACATTTTTCGCCTGTCACGCTTTTTCAGGAGGCGACCTGCAATCCCCACTGAACTCCATTTCCATATTGCCTGTTAAAGAATTTTGTTCTGTCAACAGGAGGTAAAGATTTTAAATTCAACACATGTCAATATGAATCTTTTAATAGGGAGCACCTTTCCCTTGAGTTGACACAAAGAGCTCAGAGACTTTACACGATCACCGTTTTATAGGTTTACAGGTAAGTTAATTTTCATACATTCAGAAGTATCTTTCAATGATAACCATGGTTTTAATTGTTCGGCCGATTGATGGGTTGTTTAAAAAAGTTTTTTTTTCAAAAGGAAGCCCGGGGGGGGGGGGGATTGGTTCACACACTTCTAAGGGTCCTCAATCTCTTGGGGACTTTGAAACCCCCCCCCACAGAATCTACTATTCAGTCGTTCGTTCATACTTGCCCGTTTCATGTAAACATTGTCATGGTTCAGAAACCCGGGTTCACCAGGCGAGCGGCAAAACAACTGCATACGAATTGCATACTCGGGGACAAAGGAATAGCCGCTTATACTTTTCCATCTGTGGAATTGTGATTATGGCACTTAAGAAAACATATATTATGGTGATACCTATTACCTAAAAAATGTAATGGATGACGGATGCAGTTTAACTCTACCCCTCTATAAATTTTCAGCAAAATCTGTATATTACATTTTGCGTTAATTTGCTGAAGGACAGAGCAACGAACCATGGTTGAAGTGGTTTCTGTGCCAAATGCTTTCATCGAAAAATATCACCCTGCTTTCTTTTTGTCTGGGTGAGTTGTCAATTTTGCATCAGACCGGCTTAATCAATGACAATTTACAGTATTTAAACCAAAAATTTAATACTGTTGGAATATATTTTTCTTGGCCTATCTTTTTCATATTGAGAGCTATACGTGTCACGTACAAGGGACTCCAACGACATATGCATGTATATACAGATAACCCTCAAAAAGACTACACTGAATAAACATCGTGTTTGACGATGTCGCATGAGCTTCATATAATACAAAGCATCTTCCATATAATATCACGGAGAAATGCTTCTTTATACAATCGTTAAATCTACAATATTTCCCAAGCAATGAAGCTGTCGGACCTATGTTGTTTATCGGGAAAAAAAACTTCTCACTTTTAAGTTCGTACACCCTGTATTCTCGTCTCTTCCCAAAATTTATTTTTTTTGTGAGATTTCTAGAGTTGAATAATGTTTCTTTCTATGTTGATATTTTGAGGAGGGTGTTCCCGAAGAATTCTAGCAGAAGTAATCTTTATATAATATAGGTGAAACACATGACAAAGGTCCCTGCAAAAACCTCAGGATTGAAATATGCGTCGTTTAGATCCTATCAGCTCACAACAAAAATATGCATCAGATACAGCCATTGATTTTCCATGGGTGCAGCTAGTATTCTTTTATTCTTCCTAGCTTCTATTGGTTTTGTTGTTGTTGTGATGGTATTGCTATTGATAGTATAGGAAATGAGGCACAGACTGTAGTGTGGGTTTTTCTCCAGTTCATCATGGTGGATAAGTATATATATACCCTGCTTAAAGTCTCATTCAAAGAGTCAGCATATCATCTCAAGAAAACTGAATAAAAATACCCTTTCTACTCAAACTGAACTGATTTTTAATTAATCTTTATAGTTTGATCGACTAGACATATAACCAATCGTCATTGATTCTCATCCCTGACTCGAAGTAGACAGCGGAAAAGTTTGATCAAAAGTTTAAGCCACTTCTCATGCACAACATAATACAGAAAAGCATATTTAGCTTTGGCAAACAATAGCTTACCTAGTATTTTACCTTCCGATCCCCGTCGTCGCTCTCTCTCTCGGTCTCTTTCTCTCTCTCTCACACGCACACACTCACACACGCACACACAATTTCTAAATATAAATAATGCATTTGTTGTCGATCAGGAGTACAATGGGGGTGTGTGGGGGGGGGGGGGGGAGCGCGTAAATAGATTATACCGCGACTGTCCACTGCCTCGGCCGAAAGGGAAGGGGAGGAGGTGTCCCCCCTTTTTCTGCGATCTTCAGCCTCCCTATACTAAAATCTTTGTTAGGGCTGTATTTAACTCAGCAACTTCATATTATACGTATGATAGTATATTATTGTTTAAACGTAGAAATATTATTACTTACAAAATACGTAGATATGTTACTTACAAAATATGTTATAATGCTGAAAATATATTTCAAATAATGCAAAGAATTTTTTTAACAATTACAATTTCAATTTTACAAATATGAAGGATACCTGAGCCTATTTGCGCAATAATATACACAGTTTCCACTTCATTTGCTAATCTGTTTTTGCATTATCAAAACCAGTACACTGGTTTAGCATAGGAACTAAATATTCCCTGCATCTGAGAGCAATTCTGTATGGCGGCAGTAGTGTGATGCATAATCCAATTTAGCAAGATTTTCATAGAAAACAGTCAATGCATTTCACCGAATGATTGAACTAAAGGGGTAGCCAAAGAGAAGAAGTCATGTTATTATTACATACAATTACATGTTAGAACTAGAATGCACTCAAGAACCACATACCTCCGCCATTACTTTTGATGACTAGGCGCGGATACAGGATCTTAGAAAAGAGAGGTGGCTGACCGTCGTGGCATTGATAGACAACGGGAGTGCCGGTAGACTTTATACTTAACTAGTGTATGCAGAAGTGTAGGCATAAAAATTGGCGCGAAAGCTACATCCGGTGTTATTTTTTAAGTATTAAACGTTTATTAATTAATTTTTTTTCTTAATATTCCGTTCAAAACCTCCGACCCTCCTTAATTCGTCCCTCGATACGTAAACATAGGGAATGTGATAATTCAAGTCGGGGAAAAATGTTTGTCACAATAGTAAAGTCTCCTTTAAAAACCTGCACAGGGGTGATCCAAATTCCCCATATAGAGAACCCTAAAACCTTCTTAACTTTTTGAGTAAATTGCTAACAGAATAACCTACGAAATTACCAACCGCCGATTATAAAAACATATTATCTCCTGGCTGAAGTTCAACAGTGCAGGTTTTTTTTATCGGACTGCCTCATGGCACCCGTGTCCAACAACAAAACCAGCGGCCAAATTATTTATGAAGCTTAGGCCTTTAAGGAAATAAATGTGTTAGTACAGGTGGCCAAATGAAATAAAACGCACAGTACCAACTCGGCCCGAACAAACACCACAGTGCCTAAAACAATAAATGTGCAATAAAGAAGAATATTGCAGCCAGACGCATTGAAACATTCATAAAAAATTGTACGGCCTGAATATGGTGGACGTTGAAGAGAGATTTATCATCGCCGATAAAATACGTTAAGTCCATTGAAACAGGAGACCAAAAACTGGGATTCGGCAATTTCACCAATTAGTTCCCCTGGTTTGGTCCATTAATGAAATTTGTCCGCTTCTGATATTGAAACATCGTCTTTTTTACGACCTGCTTTGCGATAAAGACCGCTAGAAGCCTCATATACCAGTCTTTATTGGCTCCACTCTTCGATGAAAGGCTTGGATATGATCCTAACCTTTATTAAAAGAAACTTAAATGCAGCAGTTTTTTTCTCAAACGTGGCTTCCACTGTCTGCCGCTTGTATAGGAGGCTTTGATTTTTGAGTACTTTTGCAACAGTTTGCCCTTATATTTACCTTGTCAATGGCTCTCTGAAATTCGTCAAGGTGGCGCCACCTACATTTATGAAAAATATAAAAGCACTACCCTTGCTCATTTCGACGCCCCGAATTTCAATACATATTTTACAGATATATTCACTGTCATCTTTATAAATTAGAAATAAAATAAAATAATTGATCGGTTGATAAAAGGAAGAATTGTTAGATGTAAATTTAGATAATAATGTTTTGCAACCATCTGAGAGAGAGAGAGAGAGAGAGAGAGAGAGAGAGAGCGTAATGTGTCGTTTTAGCATTCCATCACGTCTCAAACAGCTTCATCATATCTAACCTTATATTCTTTTTAGATGTAAAGTTGGCTGGAAGTCTGAATCTTTGTGTGTCCTAGGCCGGTGGAAATTAATGATGAAATTAACCATCTGAAATTAATCATACATGCAGGCATGAGGATTACTCGTGAAAACTGAAATATTATGTTAATATTGCTTATAAATTTTCCTCATAAATGAAATTATTATAACAACATATGTGACCAAAAACGGTTCTAAAATGGATTTCACCAGATAAACATTTGCGTAAGCATAAATGGAAATCGAGAATAGGCAATAAAAAGAATCGATTAAAGCAAATAAATTAATTCAATAATCATTTTGTGTAGAATGCCTGATTTATTAATTAACCATTTAATATATTTATTAATTTCCATATGCTAACATTTCATTCATATATTCTCGAATTAGATCATTGCTGGCAGCCGTAACCCAGTGGTCTCTTGTTTCCTTCAAATAATGTATCTCCTTCGTACTGTGCCTTATATTCTTTCAAGAAGTAGAGCTGAGCTGTAAGACATGGCTTACTGGTGTCGTTCCCATTTTGCCCCCATGACATTCCTTACAGCGGCTTGAGCCCAGGTCTCATGTCTCATGTTCTTTCTACCATCCACCAGGTTCTTGAAGGTCGTGGGAGGACTTGTTATGACATAGCTTTACCGTAACACCTTAGGAAGACGTGAATGAAAAAGTATAGGTGGTGGTGAGGGGTTCACGTTCTCTTTGAAATGATCAAAAACATGGTTAAATCTCAGTCTGGGCCAGTGGAAATATCAAATGACTAAAAATTAGTATTATCATGTTTGCATGATTATTTCTAGTGACATGTTCATGTAAGAATTATTTTTATTTTCTTCAAAATGATACTAAAGCAAAAAATGTGACCAGAAAATGTTCAAACGTGTACTTATGTCAAAGTTATATCCTCATGACGGTGAATCTTAACGGTGATTCTTAATGGTTCTATATAAATACATAAATATAAAATACATTACAGGAACGTAGTCAGGATACAGCGAAGACGGTAGGTGCTGGATGGTTTAGCATATCCGCTTGATTATAAATGTAAATACACATACACACCTTCAAACACCTACGTACGTGTGTGTATGTGACTTTCTAGGTTGGAATCAAGGAACGTTAACTCAGGATCAGCCTAGAACGTCGATATTTTTTACAAGAGTTTTAATGTTCAAAACAAAGGAAAAATTTGTGTTTACATAAAAAAGGAATTGAGAATGGGTTTTGCAAATAAAAGGTCACATTAATTGAACTTGATATAAACACAAGCCATTTGTTTGTAATTTAAAATCACTTTACGGTTGTCCGAAGGTGAAAGTGTCTGCAATAAAAGCCGACTTTAACCACATTTATGTTGCAAGAATGGTAGGGGGCGTGTCCATCTGCGCCATATCCCCTGGCAAAGTTTCTTTCTCCATTTGTTTCAACAAACCTCAAGTACCCTTTTACGATGGCGAATTGAAGAGCGAAAATTTTATATCAGCGACTACGATTAGTGTGAGTATTGCAAGGGATAGTACGTGTTTTCTACAAGCCAGAAATGTGTGCCACGAATTGTTCCGAGTTGAGTGTGAGCTGAGTTCTGTACGAGCTGCACGAGTTTAGTACCACAATTTTAAATAGAATAAATAGACGATTATCGTACTAGTGCCGTATTATTGTGGAACAGGACTCGAGCAGTAGTTGTACTCATGTCTCCATCATCATAAACCACGTCAGACTCGTGGAATGTACGGCGAGTTATAAGTCGTAACACGTAGGTTTAACTCGTGACAGTGTGACACGGCCTTGACGAATTTAGTGCGAGCGTGTCTAGGTTTAGCACGATCTAGAACGAGACCAAATACGACTTCAATTTAGGACATTCGTGGATGATTTTGTTTCCTCATCGACTGGCGTCTCTTTTTTTTAAAGGATAGGTCCATGTCCTGTTGGTGGCACTGTCTATTGAATGAGGATCAGGGGCGGATCCAGGATTTAGGAAAGGGGGGGGGGGGGGGGTCCAACCCAGGAGGCTAATGAAAACCCTAAAAAGAAGGTCCTCAGGTCTGAAAAAAAGGGGGGGGGGTCCAGGCGGCAAAATTTTGTCTGAAGCCCTTAAAAAGGACGTTGTTTCTGATGAAAGGGGGGGGGGATGATATGATAAGGATGATATGTTTTTATTTAGCCTTTTGGATTTCAGGTTTTATATGCACGGGTTTTGGAATAATCCAGAAGTAATAACCTGTCGTTAAGACTTTAGAGCGAATCTCTGACATACTATAACGGGATTTCACCATTATACCATTGAGGCACCGGTGGGGTTCGAACGGGGACCTTCAGCTCTGAAGTCCAATGCCTTAACCACAAGGCTACGGCCGACCCTGCTGGCGTCTCTTCTGCTGGAACACTTCTTTTTGCCATTCATGGGACAGTCACTATTGTCACCAGCGACCAAATACGACAGCGAAGCCTCTGGAAAAGGCCTAACTCGGCATAACTCTGCTACGACAAAAAATATGTATCTGTTAGCTTTTAAGAAATTAAAAACTTTTTAATTTAGAGAGTGGGGTTTGAAGGCAACCATGCAGTAGTGATTTACTGTCATAATCACGTCACAGAGGCTTGAGGAACTCTCATTGCAGAAATGGTACCAGATGCATTTAAAGGCCAGAAGAAATAAGAAACCAAAGATTTATAAAAGTAGTGCTCTCCAATACCTGTCACATGAAAGCAGTTTTACAATCCTACATTGGTGTGCCTTGTCAAGATATAAAGTAAAATATTGCAGAATGATTGAAGTATTAAGTTTCAAAGATTTAATACGTTAAATTGTTAATTGTTAAGTTGTGTATTTTCCGAGCTCTTGTTCCGGCGAATATCTGTAGGCTGTCATAACCGACATCAATTTTTCAACTTTACTGATTTGTGTATTTGATGCCTCTTGCCCGTAATGTTTTATAGTGTAATGGATACTGTCAGGAATGTGGTTGATCTGTGTCTTTGTTAAACTTAGCAAGAATATTGCTTGTCAACTAAAACGACAAAAAGCGTTCTGTCATGTAGTACATGTGCGTTTCAGATTTCTCTCTCTCTCTCTCTCTCTCTCTCTCTCTCGATCGATCGATCGAACGAGAGCAAATACGACTTCGGTTTAGGACATTCGTTGATAATCGTAATTCCTCGCCAATTGGCGTAACTTTAAGGAGGAAACAATTCTATTTGCCACTCTTGGACAGTCACTATTGACAAGAAGCGACCATATATACTTCAGCGAAGCGTCTGGCTAGGCCAAAATCGGCATAACTCGGCAACGACAAAAATATATTAGTCCTGATGACACAAGCCTACGAGATGGCGGAGCTAGGTACGATTTTGCGACCATCAACTGCAAGTTGCCTAGATGTGTTGAGTATATAAACCCATTGGTCGATACAAGTCAAAACAAATAAGCAAAGCTGTTCTACGGGTTTATCCCGGAGTTCTGTCGAGTTAGCACCGGACAACTTTCCATCATTTAAGACGGGATAGATCTTTTATATGAAAATTAAGTTTTGTAATACTTGGCTTTTGGGTACATTGGGGTATACACTAATATATTGAACGAGTGTCATGTATTAAATAATGGAATTTTAAGAAAATAAATGAACATTACCAAACATGTTATGCATTTGACTATTGTCAACGGAACAAATGACCATAGATATTCTGAAAATTAATAGGTATCGGACCCAAACTAGATAAAGATTCTGATTTTCTTATTATTTGAAGTTGTATCTTCACATTTACCTGAACCTTTCCTGAGTGTTTTAATTTTCTGGTTAACTTTACACATATTGAGTAATGTAATTTGTACCTCCACCCGGAGGTATTATATTTCTGTCTACGTTTATTGTTCGGTTTAACTGGTGGCTGGAAATTGGGGTATGCTGGGACAGGCTTACTACTGGTGTGCTATACAGCCTACATCAGGGTATGGATATCAAATAACAGCACCCAAACACAGTCGGGTAACAGTAGCGGGAGCACCGTCGGCCTTCCAGTAGTTCACGGAGTCCTTTAGGTAATAAACAGATTATTTTTGGACCCTTGTGGAAATAGGGGAAAATTGAGTATATATTAAGGTCTTAGAGTGTTATAAATATTCAAGTAGTCAGGTCACTAATATGATAGAGTAGTGAACGGTTGGGCTTGCTCTGCTTGGCTCTATCCATTATGCAAGGTGGCATTAGGAAAATCCTTGTTTAAACTTTTAATATTTGTTTAGCACAATGCCAAAAAAAAATTACACCATCGGTACTTTGATTTTAAATCTTCTGCAAATCAAAGAAGTTCAAATGCTTGTTTTCGACCGCATGGGTTTCTTTCAAGCCACAATTGTGTGAAAATGATTTTTTTCTCTTTTAAAAGTGCAAACCGCTCATGGAAATTATTTTATATCCTAAGTCAGTTATAAAATCATTCAACAAAGTTTTAGCATAAAGTCATACAAAAACTTTGCTACATGAATAAAGAAAAATGTATAATAAACTAGAAATCCATATTCTAAGGCATGAAAGCCATGTGAAGGGTTCTGTTGTGAGATGCTCCCTAAACCGTATTTGGTTTAACTTATTCCCAGCATCATTCGTGCATTAATCTGCATCTCCTTAATCTTAATCTGCTCTCCTTGCGAGTGGCAGAACAAATAAATACGTGTGGGTGGCTTCCACACGGGGACAAAGGTATGGTCCTTATAATGGTTTATAAGAAAATATTTATTGTGGTGATTCGGATTACCCCCAAAATGAAATGGACTAATAATATGTCTTAACCCCGAAAATGTTCAGCAAAACATTTCTCGCCTGTCACGCTTTTTCAGAAGGCGACCTGTGATCCCCACTTAACTCCATTTCCATTATATTGCCTGTTACAGAATTTTACTCTGTCAACAGGAGGTAAAGATTTTAAATTCAACACATGTCAATATGAATCTTTTAATAGGGAGCACCTTTCCCTTGAGTTGACACAAAGAGCTGAGAGCCTTTACACGATCACCGTTTTATAGGTTTACATGCAGGTATGTTAATTTTCATACATTCAGAAGTATCTTTCATCTATTATTAATTTGACATACTTGGGGTTCTAAATATACCCATGTCATAAAATCCCAGAGGGGCTGCACGGTGAACCCTCCTAGCCCATGGACTATATGTTTTTGACATTTGATAAACAATAGGCGAATAGCTGCAAGTCGCATATTGTCATTGTTATTGTCATTCACGACTGAAAAATAAAAACTGCAGTCTATCATGCTAGCAGTGAATATTTAGTTTTCTCCTTGCATATCTGACAAAAAATATATTATTTTGATTTGTATATATATTTGTCTGGTTTTTAATTGGTAAAACTTTATAAAATAGGCAGTTCACTTGGCAGGGACAGTGACTGAAGTTTTATTTCAGGTGTGTATGAAATCATATATAAGTTTTACTGTTTAAACTTTTATTTGTCATTATTTTACCTTCGATGACATTTGAATGGCTTGAAATAACATGGCAAACGCATGATTCATGTGGAAAACTCAAGAGGATGATGATAATATTTTAATTTTTATATATTATTTTTTATATTCTATATATGTTTATATAGTGTTATTTAAAATGAATTTTATAGCCCAACTGTACAATACAGGATTCACGAACACCAGTATCCAGGTTTGTTCCAATTTTTTTTCCCTACCTCCTACCTATCACTTTTGTCAAACATGTTCGTAAACCAAAGAATTAAAAAAGTCTGGCCTTAGCTAATTAACATCTAAAGACACCATGGTAATCCAGATAATTTGCGTTGCTTCGTACATTAACAAGGGCGTTGTTTACGATCACATATCATACATAATGAACTCCTGGCCTTTGAAAGGCCATGGTTTACACCTTAGTGACATTTCGCCTAGATAACTATGAACCACGTTGCTTACGACTAGAAATCCCCTTTAAGGGTCAACGAAAAGCTGGAGGTTTTGTGAGCTCTGGAGAAGATACCTGGTCAAAAAACCTCTATCGCGGCGAAACTCCAGAAAGTTGACAAAGGCATGACGATGTCCGCTTCATGAACAGACGATCATGGAAGTTTGAGTCATTAATAAGATATCCGGAATATAAGGCGCAATAGTCGGGGAAAGACTTATTTAGTAAAATAGTTTGTTATAAATAACGTTATTATTGTACGTGTTATTACTATTTCCAGACATTTTACCTCATGACCCAGACGCTACGTCTCTTTCTGTTGACAAGTCGGATTTTGTCAGTTACTGCGGCATGCGGCACATAACTTACAGGAAATAAATTGTAAGGTGCGGAAAAAAACGTAATTTGATATGCCTTTATGCAATAAAAATATTCATAAACGTTTCTGTTTCCTGTTTATTGACGATTTATTTAATATCATTTGAGACATAACGCTTCTATTATGACTTAAAAGGAATTCAATGTTAAGCCCGAATAATGTCACATCCCGTTTATTATCATAATTTATGCATGCATCACCAATATGACAATAAGCGGGCTTGACTGTATGTGTAAATGAATCATTGCTTTTTCTCTCCAAGAAGGCTCAAACTATCAAACTGTTCCGTCATTTGTTACGGAACCTGATATCAACAGATCACGTATGCGTGGCGAACATAAATTTTGTAATGAAGATGAAAAAAAAAACAAAAAAAAAAAACAGATTCTGTAACATTAGGCAGCGTGAAATGTCTAGGGGAATGAATAAAGAAGTCAGTGTTTTATTTTTGTTTGTTAAAAAATAATTATAATTTATTCTTAAAACAACCCTAACATTACAATTCACTAAATCAATACAATCACACAGTATAAGAACAGTACAACAGCAAATCAATACAATTTCACAGTATAATAACAGTACAACAGTCAATCAATACAAGTATATAAATCAAGTGCACAGTACCTGGATACCACCACTGTCACAGCGACAAAAATCCTTTAAAGCATATAATCCAGATGAACAGTTCACATAAATCTTCTCAGAGAATAACAGTCCAGTTCAATCAGAAAATCAATTTGTTGTAATCCAAAAGTGAAATTCTGATAATGGTCCCAAAGGCAAACTGAAGACTAACTAAAGTCCGTCACAAATTTCAAGAAAAGCTATAACTGCCGCAATTAAAGTAAAAGGTTCACAAACTGACTTACACTCTTCTGTGTCCGCTGGAATATTTCTCTCCTCCCTCTCGGCTCTAAAACACAGCCCCTTATTTATTACTTTTCACCTCAAGCCGAGAATTTTCCATTTCCCGAACAACCTAAAGAACATACCATAATACACAGTACACTCGCGCCCAAAGAACAAACTAGAACAAGGAACGCTGTGTTTCTACATGTCAGGGTTCACACGGTACAGATTATACCGAACGCTGTGAACCGAGTTCACACGTGGGCCGCACCCGGTCAGCTAGAATAAGGAATGCTGTAATACGGCAACGCCCAGGGCATGAGCCCAACACGAATCAAAATGTCAACAGCGCACAATAAAAGTGACATGTCAACAGCTCACAATAAAGCAGACATCTGTAACACATTGCAACATTGTTAATATAGCACATTAAAAAATATTACCGTTACAGAATTGCCGTGAAAAAAGATGGCCACCTTGATGGAATATGTTCAGTTTTCTTTCGACTATAATAACTTTCTAAATAAATATAAATTTGGAATTGTTTAGATAACCTGTTTTCTAAACTATGAGTGTAGTTTCCCAATTTTGTAATATATATATATATATATATATATATATATATATATATATATATATATATATATGTATATATAAATAACATTAGCGGCCCATCAGGAACTTACAGCATATTAAGTATATCCACTTTGCACCTGTTACAGAGGAGATCTTAATGCAGGCTAATGATTTTTTTTTTGGTATTTTTACAAAAGAGCTTCGAAAACTGATATAGCATTCAGAGGTCCACGAGTATTACTTTTTATTTGAAAATGGAAAGGAGTAAAGTGACATTTTTACATGAAAGACAAAAATATATAGAAATCTATGTAACCGTTGTAGTATTTCACAGACGGGAAAAGGAAGACTGTTGTCTAGGAAGCCCGGTTGGTTGTTATTAAAAGAATATTGACAATTGTTAGCTCTTAAGAAATTCAATACTTTTTAATTTAGAATGTGGGTTTTGAGAGCAACCATGAGTGTTTTTCTGTCACAATCACGTCACTGAGGCTCGGGAACCTATATTGCAGAAATGGTACCATATGCGATAAATGCCCAGAGATAACGTTTGCTTAGACGACATTAAAAGCTAAACTTTTATAAAAAATAATGCTCTCAAATACCTGTAACATGAAAGCAGACTTACAATCTTACACTTGTGTGCTTTGTCAAGATGTCAAGTAATTACTGCAGAATGATTGAAGTATTGAAGTTTTCAAAGATTTAATAAGTTAAACTATGTATTTTCCAAGCTCTTGTTCCAGGAAATATCTGTAGGCTGTCATAATTACATCAATTTGACAACTGATTTGATGCATTTTGCCAGTAATGTTTTATAAAGTTATGGATATAATCAGAAATGTGCTAAATCCTTTGTCAAATTTAGCAGGGTAATATTACATGTCAACTGAACCAACAAATGCGCGTGCTGCCAGTCACTATACATTTGCGTTCCAGATTTCTTTCTCTCTCTATCTGTCCCACCTATCGAACAAGCGCAACATTTTCAATATATCTATATAATTAGGACTTTACCTATAAACAGAAGCATAGTATTGCACGTACGTTACATATATATATATATATATCCACATGTATTTGAGCCTGCAATCACGGAGACAGAATTTAAGTATATTCATCAAGTGATGATATATATATATATATATATATATATATATATATATATATATATATATATATATATATATATATATATATTAAATATCAAGTAAATCTAGATAAAAATAAACGACCAAACGCTTATCATGCCTTAACCAAATCCGGACCGGAAGCATTGGCCACCGGAAGCTCGGAACGAGGCGGATAATTATTTCCGGTGCCAGTCACATGATCACAACTGGTGCATCAAGTTTAGCCTTGACTTCTGAGGTTGGACAGGGCTGTTCCCTTCCGGTTAAGACTGCTTAGTTACTCAACTAAAGATGGCCTTGGTAAGACTTTTGTAGTACGAAAGGAGATTTGGATCTTGTATCCTGCCCCAATTACAGTTCCATGAAATTTCAATTTGGGTTGCTAAGTTTAAGAAGTTAAGAAGCAGTTGTGTATATGGTGATCTGGTTTAAAATAGAGAGAGGTCCTGCGTGTCAGCGTGGTAGATCTTATTGGGATAAGATTGTGGTTAAAGGATTTAGTCACCGATCTCTCGGGGTTGAATGTTTCCCGTACAAACTCAATAACGGAGGTGAAATTTATCCTATTTATTACATAGATTCTAATGCTTGATGAATATAATATATATACATGAATATATATATATATATATATTTATATATATATATATAACATATATATATTTAATATAAATATATATTAATTTATATATATGTTCAAACATACTTTATATGTACAATATATAGTATATTTAATAAAATAAAAAAATATATAAAATAAGATCTAAAGTATATAAATATATATATACGTATGAAATGTATATAAATGTATATAATATATATAAACGAACTTGGTTATATGCCACGCAATATGGTTAAGATAACGGTTTATCGCTGGATTCAGATATATATATGTCAGGATATGTCAAATATTGAACCAAGAAATATTAATTAGAGCATTACATATTGCCCCAACAGGGATAAATATGCTTTTGGAAAAGGGTGGGCTGATCCACGTTTCTATAATCCAGCTCATTTCCATGGCATGACATCGTTAACAAAAATCGTGTACAAAGCATTTGATAAAATGAAATGAAACTTCAAATAGAAAATTTTCAATGCCGGTATAATACTGGTACTCAATAAAACACCGGTCAAAAGCCCAGCTCAATTTTGCACTATATATGATTAATTCTTTTCAATTTGGGAGTTCGATATTTTACTATATACGTACCAGATGCATAGACAGAAAAGCTTCATCGTTTGTCAGCCATGTGGCCGACCCAAATTAATCTAATAAATCTCTCTAGGTCTCTCTTTCTTCTTCTCTAATTAATATATCTCTGTCTCTCTTTCTCCATCTTCTAATCCCCCTCTCTCTCTTACTCTTTTCTCTCTCTCTGTTTATATATACAAAAAGACAAGAGCATTTCTATGTTATGTGGAATTGAACTTTACCAAATTTTTCGAAGCATTTTATTACTTATTAGTTTCGTACCACAAAGTACGAAGCTCAAAGGGTGTGGCCCAAAAGCCGGCCCTCAACATAGATAAACGACATTGTACAGCTGACCCTGGCTCCAGTGAACTTACAATAAACAAAAAGTCCAACAATACACCAATGTATGTACATCACAAATCCGACCACCCAGCGAGAGTAATAAAGAACATCCCAGAATCTATTACCAAGAGACAAAGTAAAATATCATGCGGTGAAGAAACTTTCAGGAAAGCAACACACCATTCCATGATGCTCTCCGAAAAAGTGGGTACAAATACCAACTGAAATTCACAGCAAAAACGGACATACAAACCAGTCAGAAGTAAAAAACGACAGCGAAACATCATATGGTTCAACCCATCATACAGTAGAAATGTCGCCATCAACATCGGCCTGAATTTCTTTAAAATACTTGACGAAAAAAATCCCCCCCCCCAAATAAAAAACAAGTACTAGACAAGCTGTTTAATCACAACACAATCAAAAAGAGGTATAGCTGCATGTCCAACCTAAAACATACAATCGTTGGCCACAACAAAACTATCATCTCCAAGAACAATAAAACAGCGTTGGCCAATATAAGAAATTTCAAATATAGAAATCCCGCAGACTGCCCTGTACCTAGAAAACGCCTAACAGAGTTCGTAAGTAGTAAACCAGACCATAGTCACAACTAAAGACAACAAAGCAAACCAGACTTATGTAGGCTAAACATAGAACACCTTCAAAAATAGATTCAATTACCACAAAACTTCATTTAGAAACGCAGCCAGTAGACAAATCACAGAACTCAGCAAATATTTCTGGGAATTAAAAGAGAGCAACTTGCGTCATAATATCTCGTGAAAAGTACTGAAAAAAAAAACAAAACCCTACTCTCCAGCAACAAATTGATGCAATGTGTTTCTCTGAAAAAAATAATTTATTATATGCCAACCTCAACTTGCAACCCCCAACAAACGGAATGAACTAGTGACGTCATGCAAACACGTAAAATAAATTTCTTCAGCGGAACCTGACACGCAAACATCAAGCAACTAACAAGGAAAAGCTTTTTTTATTTATACATATATTTTACCAGGACGGCCCATGCAGCATTTTCAGCTGTTTTTCGATGGGGACCTAGAAATATCCACAGAGAAATATACAATCACAAAGAGATATACATTACATGCTTTATAAAGTCATGGAAATAAAATTTGTTTAAAAAAATGATTTAAACATATACATATTTTAAATACAAAAATTGCTAAATATGACACGAGTATATTGAATTATAAAAGTCGATAAGTATCTAAAATTCAGAGCTTTAATACATGGAAATCATTGATGAAAGGATTTGTATAGTTGCTTAAAACGCTTTACATCAATGGCGTGTCTTAATCATTTGGAAGTTGATTCCAATGGTGCGGACCTGCACAAAGAGAGCTTGATTTAAAAGTGCCTGTTCTCGGTTTCACGATTATAAGATTGCCAAAGGCCGTGTGTCGTGTATTGTATGGGTTACGTGCATATTTGGAGCCATGTCTAAAAGTAGAAGTTGCATCACCAAATAAACATTTAAAAACTAAAAGATTTATAAAATAGCGATATCTCTGTTCCATGGTCATCCGACCTAGCAGAATTATTAGTGATGTTGCAGAATTATTTATAACGAAGTTTTTGTAACAATACGAGCAGCTTTATTTTTGAGACTCGTGATTTGTACGATTTCGATCATCCACCCCAAACAGAAATGCAGTAGTCAATGTGGCTTTGTATATGAGAATGATATGTAAGTTGGTGTTTGTAGAAACTTGCTAAGTCGATAAACTTCATGTAATTTTTTGATAATTTTATTATAGGCCAACCTCAACTTGCAACCCTCAACAAACGGAGCTTAGCAACCAAGCGCATCATAAATCTCGAGTTACTATACACGCAAGCCCAGCCACTGGGACTCAGTGACGATACCAGAAGCTGGTCCTCAACATATATAAAAGACACCGTACAGCAGACCCCATTGAACTTACTATAAATAAAGACCCATATAACCGGGATTTACAGCAACGGACAGTATTAGGCTACATATTCTGAAGAGTGCCACACGCTCTCAGCATGTGGTACGAAACTAATAAGTAATAAAATACCTGAAAAAATACCTGGTTTAGCTGTGTGTTATTCTACATAACACACACACACACACATATATATATATATATAATCGCCAGCCGATTCAATAGAAATCGTTCACACTTGTATTTGTCATATGTCATTAAATCAAAAAGAATTGTATTGTAGTGTAATACGGTTCAACGGTTCATGAACTCTTTGGTGTGGTTCTTTAAAGTATCACAAGGACAAATCTCAAATCTGAACAAACAGAAATCAGCGATTATTTACAAAAAATACCTTTCCAAAGATAACGCTATGGATTCTCCCCCCCCCCGTAGATCTTTTACTGCAGGCATTAAACCAGAGTTTGTTCCATAGTACCGTCTAAAGTGTTTTAAGGATCTTTGTAAGAAAAATAAATAAAACATAAAGGAATATTCTGTCTAAGCATTCATAAATTCAATCGTCTAGAGAGGTCCATTTCTTTGATAATTGTTCCAGTATTTTACAACCTACTTGTGGTGGAAATGTATTCTAAAAGTAACACACACTTGTTTGTCTGCTCAAAAATTTGCAAGTGTTAAAAAAGTTGAAGTCTGTAATAGCGCGCACAATATGACGGAAAGTTTTACTAGTTTTTATACAAGGGGAAAATACATATATGACATCACCACAATGAAATGGGAGTCATTTGCAATAGAATTAACTTCCGCTTTGAATTTATACATATATGGTCAATTAACAAGAGACCCAGAGGTCCAATGTTCGCTCTGTGCAATACTGTGCATGACAATGGGTGATCAAGAAAACAGTGAAAGTTAAAATATCATTTCAGCAATAGTCCAACATAGATAGCACCATCTCAGCCTCACATCTTCTACACCAGTCGCATAACCAATATATATATAGTTACAGCGATTCCTGTGACATTTGCTGACAGTCATTACATTATTTATGCAAACAAATTAAATCATAAAATATAAATTTCCTTAAAAACAGAATTTTGAAATTAGTTCAGTTCAATTCTTACTTCATGCATCTGGTTTTACTTCCTGAAGAGGACGGCTTATCTTGATATGAAAGCAGGAGTTTTTATCCTGTTTTACGTATCCATGTAAAATGGAAGAGTTCAGCTCAAAATCATATAGCAAACACACGATCAATATCCGAGGCTATTATTTTTATTTCCCCTCCTCTGAGGAACTGTTGATTATGATATCGTATTATTGCTTTATGACTTATCTCGAAAAAGGCGGAGAAAGACCATTTCAGCCTGTCAAAAGTAGGTCTAATAGGTGGCGCAATTTGGATCTCAAAATCTCATAGCATTCACATATCTAATATTCCTGTGATAGTGGTGCTGAAGGCTGCAGCCGTTCCTGTAACAGACATAACATCATGCATGTAAAATGAGCTGACTGAATTCATACACGTTCTATTCCCCTTTCCTCATATATTTATATTTTATGACTTACCTTGGCGGAAGAGATCATATCAGCCCACAGACAGTAGGTCTACAATGGTGGCGCCAACAAAATTTTATTTTTTGCATATAAATTAAATGTTCATGGTATCGGGAAAGTTTCAAGATGACAGCTGCAGCGGCTGTTTAGATATTTGGTAACAGACGATGGACGGCGGACAGTGGACGGCGGATGCCGAGCTATCGCATAAGCAACAGCTTATATGAGTGGTTAAAGTATGAATCTGGATGATCGTCCTAAATTCATGAAATATCAATCAAATTATGCAGATAATTATTAGTCATCAAAGTCTCTTTTTTGCTTTTTTGTTAAATTACTCTTTATTCATGACGCGGCCACTAAGGGTATGGAAGAAGTAATTGAATAATTAAGTAACTGATTAATAATATGGCAGTTGTTACAAATTGAATGTGTAACAACACTGGATAACAGTCTGGCCGTAATAATACTTCATAAAACATTGTAATAGAATGATTTGAGGGGGATTTGTATAAGATACGGACTGTCATGTATGTAACCGAAACAATTTTATCGTACTGGATTCTGTGGTCTTCGGGTAGAGCACATGACTCAAAGCCGGCAGATCGTGATTTTAAAGGTGAGATTTTTCCGGTAGGTCTTCTCCCAAGATGAGCGCTTTCCAGGCTTAATTAGAAGACTGTAACCGACATTCATGTTTCACTCGCAAAAGAGTGCGCCTTTCGGGGTTCCTTGTCGTAAAACAACCAGGACTTGCACGTGCGATGCACAGAATCCGGTTGAAGCCAGGATAATCGCGTTTCCGCCCTGTTAAGTATTCCGAGGTTAAATGGAATTCTGTACTTAGTTAAGCCAGTATTAAAAATGCATGGAGGCGGTTACTTCGACCAAAAATATATAGTCATAACTGGCGACATCAGCAAATGCCTTAGAGAGTCCACGCCCACGGTGTAACATTTGTACGTGTGCTCGTGGTTATTATTTTAAATGTTGCTTAGACTTTTCATATGCCTTATCTGGGAACTACCAAAGGTTCTCCCCTTGTCTCTTCCGCTAGTGTACCGTACACTCATACGTACCTCGGAGAGGTATATACTGAACTTGTGATCTACGTAAGTTAGGTCGATATTGTTACGAAGACAAATTGCTCAGGGGAAAACATAAGGCCGATCCCGGATTCGAACCCATGTTGGTGGCGCACAAGTCCGGCGAACCAACCGCTTCGCTAGTGAAGCAGCGAGACAGTTCGGTCCGTTTTTTTTTTATGTCACCCCGTAACAATATGTACATATGGCATCAACGGTTGGAAGAAGCTCTTTATAAGTCTGTTAGTTTTCTGCGAAATTCTTGCCAAAATCCTACATGCCTTACGTTTTTACGTTTTATTTGTGTTTTTTATATCCCAGGTTTCCTTGTCAAAACTTGACGAATTTAATAGAAAGTTTACATATAGGCACAGAACGCCCTGAAAACTCTCTCACCAGATTCAATATGGAATTATTGGGTCCAGTAGAGGTTGTACGGGACACTAGTCATGTTGAAAATTGCACTGTTATGGTGATCTTTACAAAAGGGTATGACTGATAAATACAAAAGTATACATATGGAAAGACAAATTGAACCGTGAATCCCATTTCTATGTTGAGCACCGTCGGTTCCTACACCTCGCTGGCCTTATCTATCCATCACCTACAGATGAAATGCCTGAAATGCGGGAAGTAATCAATACATATACAAGGGGATTTACCAGTCTATGTTGAATTCTATCTAGTAGTTTTTTGCATATAGTTGGTGTTCAAAGTTAACGGAAGTAGTTAATTTACAAACATATTCAACTAATAGTTTGCTTTTTGCAAGTGACGCAAAGTTGATAAACGGCAAGGCTTTGTAAGAAAATTACGGTATAATTTGCTTCCATTTTTTTTTGTATTTTTAGCGCAGTTTCCCACATACATGTGGTGCCACTCTGACGTCACGGTAATGTCTCCTACGTCAGAGGGAGAAAAACTCCGCTTGGCTGCACATTGGTGTATCTCGGTAATTTTCCGCAACGTTGCTGCTTGTAATATGCCCCATTTACATTTCCTGGAAGAGTTCTAGGATAATACACTAGCGGGATGTAGATTTATCAAACCAATAATATCCAGTTAATATACTTCTAGTTAATATACACTTGACCGCTAAGTCTTTATCGTTTTCAATAGTTCAGGCAATGTAAAGCCTCGGGCTCCTTGATGTCCACTTTCTAGTTCAAAAGGCGGCAAATCCTGTTTCTGACTTATTCTAGTATGATATACCTTTTTGCAGCAAGACCTAATAGGCTGGTCGTCAGGCGATGTTACAGCCATATATCTCTGGGGTATGTAATAAGAACCCTCTGACCAATGCTTTACTGATGTAAAACTCAGGCTGAGCTCAAGTCCTGACAGGAAAATTTGGTAAATAGTATTTCTCGCCCGAGGCCCTTGCTTAAATTGCCATGCTATATTTTACAACTACTATCTCCAGAAACCGAAACGACGTTTGTCGTTAATTTGGCGGTATCATCTTTCATCTTAGATAACCACAGCATATGAACGTTCTGAGTAACTGCTAGAATGCCAATCTCTCTCTCAAAGGACGAAAATACAGATAAAACCATCCAGTATTACGAAAGCATCAGAGCTTCCAATATTCAAATAACAAAGAGTTTAGCTAAATTTTATGTTCCTGTGTAAATATGTTTATGTACTTACTTTTAAAATATTGATTAACAGATAAGGAACTGAAAGGCATTCTGAAGACACATATGTATCTGTAGGTTCACATAATGCCACTGTTTTTGCCGATATACATTTTATTTTATGATACATTGCAAAACAAACATGTTGTATGCTACTGCATAACGTGCTGGCAAAAAGCATAAGAAAATCATTTTAGAATATGCATGTTTTGAATTTAAACACTGAAACAACAATAAGTATGTCTCAGTTTGTCACTAGTTCACTGCTGACGCAGGCAGTAAAGGTATACTCATTTGCAAAAAAAAAAAATTAAAATATGGAAAGTATCATGTCTAAAAAAGTAAAATACATAAGACGTGATCGCTTTGCTAGATATGTTTAATTTTCTCATGCTCATTAATAAAATGGATCCGCTTATGACATATCGGAACTTTTGAGATAAGCTATTTATCCCCATCTACCTTCACTATTGCCTCTGCTGTTCAACAGGTTTTTGTTGGAATGGTATTACAATCATGGTATTTAAAAGTAGCAATGTTTTTGAATAATGCACAAAGTTTGAAAACAACTTTCCTTTCAGCTTTCATGGAGACATTCAATCTAAAATAAACTTCTTTTGGTCTCCCTAGCTGCTGGCCAAGAAAAACATATTTTGCATCTGTGACATTTTTGTATAGCTAAAGGCATGATTCTCTGACAAACCGATTTGAAAAAAAGACATTGGTGAAGGGTGTCCAATATAAATTAATATCTAAAGGAAAAGATGTCTCTCTTTTTTTTGTAAAAAAATACATTGAAATATTGACTCTTGAGAGTGATACGGTTTTTGAAACAAATATACGTGAAATATTTTCTGTTATTGTTGCAGCTGTTAATATCTCAAAGGCCACTCAAATAGCGTCTCCGGACTAGGTTAAATGAAATGTCATGGTTATTAAATCGGCCCACATTCATCATTCTTTTGTATTTCATCAGCCTTATCACACGAGTCAGAAATACAGCTTGTTTCTAAACCCTCTGATTAACACGCGCTCATACAAATCACTCGTAGTGTCTTTTCTGTATTGCATATCGTAGGCGGGTGTTGGACTTATACTCTGTTATGTTCACCGCAAATCTAAACATGTACAGATAAGATATATCCAATTTTAATGTGTGGTTTGTCGGCCCGTTATTCGCCGAGTAGTAATTGATCGATTCTGCAATTTTGAAAGGATCACCTCTTTTTCAACCAAAAAATATTGCTAATAGAAAACACCTATAAAAAGGAAAGGAAATAAAATAAAAAATATGGGAAATAGAATAAACCTTTAAAAATACTGGATATAAAATAAACTAATAAAAGAGAGTGAAAATAGAATAACCCTATAAAAATATCGAAAAAAGAATACACCTATAAATATATTAGAAAAAGAATAGAATAAAAATTATGGAAAACCGAATTAACCTTTAAACATAATAGAATAAACCTATAAAATACTGGAAATAGAATAAATTTACAAAATAGTGAAAATAGAATAATCCTATAAAAATATGGGAAATAGAATAAACCTATGAAATATATGAAAAATCGAATAAACCTTTAAACATAATAGACTGAACCTATCAAAAATACTGGAAATAGAATAAACCAATAAAAGATAGTGAAAATTGAATAAGCCTACGAAAAAAAAAACAGAATAACCTATAGAAATATGGAATAAACTTATGAAAATATGGAATATAGAATAAATCAATAACAAATATGGGAAATAGAATAAACCTGTTAAAATATTGGAAATACAATAATCCTTTAAAAATATGGAATATAGAATAAACCAATAAAACAATATGGGAAATAATATAAACCAATAAAAATATGGAAAAAATAGAAAAAAAACTATCAAATATATTTAAAATAGAATAAACCTATAAAAAATATTGGAAATAGAATAATCCTTTAAAAATATGGAATATAGAATAAACCAATAAAACAATATGGGAAATAGAATAAACCAATAAAAATTATGGAAAATCGAATAAACCTTTAAGTGTAATACAATAAACCTATAAAAAATACTGGAATAAGAATTTACCAATAAAAGATAGTGAAAAAAAGAATAAACCTATAAAATATATCGGAAATAGAATAAACCTATAAAAATAATGGAAATAGAATAAAGCAGAAGCGGACTTTGCGTCCTGCTTAGTTTTCTTCCTCTCTGTATACCTGATTATGCGAGAGTTATATTTAACTCCCTGAAGGCTTCTTTTTACCTGAGCAATGGTACTGAGCGCCTCTCACCCCTTTACTTAGAACCTTTATTAACCCCTGCTCATCTTTTTATAATTAGGGGATAAGCCTTAATTTATGCAAAGTGGCAGTTGTCTGGTCCTCAATAACTGTACTCAGCTTTTTTATCAGAAAAACAGAGCATCGCTTAATCAGATTCTGATTTCTCCACATATGCCTATAGAAAATGACGCCGGACCTTGGAAAGAAGTTGATCCAAATTCATGAAATCGGTAAAACTGCCAGCTAAGTTTCAGCACAATCTCTTTATTATCAGGAGAAGCATTAGCTTTTTTGATATAACCAATTATTTATGATCCTTAACAGTTTTACCCTTATTGATTTACAGAGATTGGAGCAGCCAATTACTTCGATGGTGTTAATGTAGGAAATCAACAGCCCGGCTTGTTGGTAATACCCCACACGATATGACAATGTATAATGTATTTAACATGGAACGTTTATATTGGAGGTCAGCTTTATTATTGTTACTGAACTTCACTTCTGAATTACAACAGACTGTCTACGAGATTATATTGGATTATTTACCGGGAAGATTTACATGAACTGTTCACGTTGATTATTTGATAGATTGTGACAGTTGTGGTGTCCAGAAATCAAAGCTTAGGATCCGGACTCTGGTGATGTACATTTTGATCATTGTTATGTCTTAAATACTGTGGAATTGTATTGATTTAGTGTAATGCTGTGTTAGGATTGTTCTAAGAATAAATTAATTTTGTTTGTTAACAAAAAACACATTTCTTTATTCATTCCCCGAGACATTTCACGCTGCCTAGTGCTGCGGAATATGATCTCCGTAACAAAAATGTATGCTCGTCTCGATTATGTGATCTGTTATTATTAGGTTCCGTAACAATATATATATATATATATATATATATATATATATATATATATATAATACCAGGTATTAGCCACGATAGGTCTGGCCTGATGATTCATTTAATGATGAAACCAATGGTTGCCTAAGTTGTGTGCTGTCTTGATTCTTCAAATGTATATATACATCTGTCTCTTTGTATAAACGGAAGTACGCTTTATTTTTTTTACGTTTTAAGCAAATAAAATGATAAATAAGGAAACTGATCATTATTATTGTATAATATATTATTATATTACTTCCAAGTAACGAGATATTATAATTTCTTTTTTTTAAGGTTAAGGTTTCACCCATGTAACAATCCATTATATTTGTAGGTTATCTGAATCACCATGATTTTCACTGAAAGAATTCTATACAATTGTAACATACGGCCCCAGAACCCAAACAATTCATTGAAATTAGGGGTGGCTCATTTGTTTTACGAGAGACCTGTGATTGAGTTGTGGGACCGTAATATACATGCGGTCGTGTACACAGGGAAGTGTGAACAGGATCCTTGCGGAAGTATCAATATAGGCTTCAACTACAACCCTTAGTTTTACACGTGTTTTTAGCTCCATTTTCAAAACTGTAATGAACATCTTTGCTTGAGGTTATCACAGTTGTTGCGATGACGTAAATGCAGATTGCAAATCTAAAAAAGAATATAGCTAACATTGATTTTTCCATGTATGTATTGTGGTGGTCAATTACACAAGACCAAACAAAGTCCACGTGATTTCACGTGACTTCAGCTATAAGGCTGAGTTATGGCACAATTCTCTTTCATGGCATATGTCACTCAAGGTCTCTTTTCAATGTCACTGCCGTTCCCAGATCATATTACCCGTCTTTACGCTGTGCACGCCACGTTGCAGTCACGTTGTCGGCCTTTCCTATTTTTATTCGAAACGATTTCCGAGGGAAATCTAATTACTGACCCAACGGATCCAATTTTCATGCGCTTCTAAGATGATTATCGTCTTAAATGAAGAACTTTTTTTTTACAATTCGTATCATCTTTATTCCGATGGACTGGCAAATATCCCTTTACCATATCTGTTCTTTGTAGACTTTCAAGAATAGATAATTTTGTAAGCTACAGTGGACAATGTGATTACGATAAACTCCCGCAGAGGGTCAAATAGTGGATCCGCTTATAGAAATTGAATTGAAGAAAATGTGTGTACGTGCGTGTTAATTACATACACACTTTTTTAAGTTATTTCCCCTTCTCACTCCAACCTCTTCCTCGATATTAAAAATGTTAAAAATACAAATGACATGTCAAGTTGCAGCCCAAGATAATCCATCCCGTGTTTTATTAAAGAGGAATTTGGACCTGATTTCGGAACCCCTATCTTGTCACTTTGCAGCTGGCTTGCTTCCCCAGTAGGGGATTATTGGCTGTATCCTCTCTTTGCTGTGCTGCAGTGCACAACGCGGGTTGTTGTATGAGACTACCGGTCATATTTTGGTAAGCACAGTGAGAATCTACGCGCACATATAGGATTACTAGACCTTTTCTGTTATGCATATCGTAAAATGTTTGTAATTCTTATGACTTTAGAGTTCTCATTTGTGTTCTCATGCGATTTTGTTCCCAAAAAAATTAGTGGGTTTGCAAATTTATTTAACATTTTAATTATAAATTTTGTTTATTATCTATTATTTATTAAATTTTGTGACAAATTATATGATCAGTGAACAATATGATAATACTATAGTTGCATTGCTAAACAGTTAAAGCACTGAATAACGGAAGGAAACTTGATCAAAATTTTAGACAGCAATGTATGAGTGGCTGTAGTTCAAGCTCAGTAAATTTCTACGGAAAAAAATGTGTGTGTGTGGGGAAAGGGGGTTGCGTCAGAATTGACGTGGGTGTGGCCTAAACCATCCTTTCATTGGCCATAGGCAAAAAAAAAAATAAATAAAAGCTTAGGGTCTCAGTCACCCCCGCGTCAATTTGACCTAAGATTTTCCTTTGTTATGTTGTGCTGCTTTTGCCTCTCTAGCAAAACAATTCTGCTACGTTTATGCTTTTCCCTGATCATATGACATTATTTATCGAAACATACAAAAACATTTAAACAAAATATCGCCCGCCCGCACTGCTTTCTAGAAAAAAAGGCCCGACAACCATACCTTTTTTGCCTTATGATAGTTTTATGCAGGACTAATGCAGGACTACTTATCGTTTAGGCCCACGAGATAGGACACGGTGTAGGGGGGAAGGAAAAATGCTGTGATTCCATGTTTTTGTAGGTCTGCATATGTATTAGTAGCATTTAGCCCTTTAGACGTCACGGCTATTCAAGAATAGTCCCACGGACGCGACCGGGGGGGGGGGTCAAGAGTGATGCGCCGGACGTACACCGCATCAGGCACTGGGTGCCAAAAAAGTACTCAAATAAAATTTTGCATATTTTGTAAAAAAATATATAAAAAATGAAACGGTGTGATCAATCCTTTTTGTCGCAGGTGACATGTCTTGATATAACAAACTATAAACCAAAATGCCTTATATTCGAATTTGTTGTCAAGCTTACAGTTCATTTCAACTTGCCTTTCTGATGTAATGTTGAGTGAAAATATGACAAATTGTTGATGACTCTGTTATGTAGACAACGATTCATGCACACAAATGACAAACTACGACCTACCGTACAACCACTCAAGCTGACAGTCATTCATATGGGCGCAACCATGCTGATAACGATAGGCTAGACTCACTGCCAGTTATTCGAGACGGCAAAAGTAGTCTGACGACCCCCTGCATCGAGTTAGAGAGGCCTTAATCGTAAAGTCAAAGGTAGATTGTAGAGAGAGAGCTTGCACCTAAGAATCTGATATAAGAGTTCCCATGAATCCCTCAATTAATGCCTACCGAGATTTTACAGACAGACAATGATCACTGTTATTATATTTGACCCATGGCCCCTGGTTGTTACTGGTTTGAAAAAAAAAGTAAGTCGGCACAGGAAGTCAGAGAACCGTAATATCCAAAAGAAAGCTTTGGGACATGAAAAAAAAAAATCTATGAGTGAGCTAGAACTCGAAGGAGAAAGATTTCATAAATAATTGCCTTTTACAAAATAAAATATTGGCAGTAATTGTGACTGAATAATCCATTTGGCAGACGATCTGAAGAATGTTTGGCGGGCTTCACATTGCGTCTTGGTAGTCTTGAGGCAATAAGAGTCAACGGAGTCTTTAGTCAAGGTCCTGAGTCTTTCAATCAGTGATGTCGTCGAGTCAATAACATCCGAGTCCGAGAGCAAGTCTGTGTCCAACAACTCGAGTCAGAGTCCACGTCCGAGTACTTGAGGTTCCAGTTTAGTCCACCTTCTCCAAGTCCGAGTCATTTTGTACACTGATCCAAGCTGGAGTCCAATACAAATCTCCTTTCTAAAAGACAATTTAAATGCAAATTTCAGATTATCATGTGTATATTTATGTAAGTTGATACATACATTTTACTTAAATGTTAAATTTCATTAAGACCCGGTTCGGGCGCCATGGCGCGTGCTGGCTATACGTTTGTGTTTCGTACTACTTGTCGCGCCAAATACAAACTTATTTTCACTCGTGTACTGGAATAAGAAATCGGTTCTAGACCGAACTATTGACAAAAACCATGATATGTTGAGGAGACCACATTATATTGCATGCATAGGAAATATACCTAATATATGAACAGGCTCTTTAAATCTTGACGATGGTTATTTGGTGTTGTATGATATCTGATGGTATGCATATTTTTTTTTTAAACTTTTCATTCAATTTTACATTTTGTAACATTTTTCAATTTAAGTTTTTTAAAGGTACAATATTTTAAGCTACCAGTAGCAGGAAGCAACTGGATTAATAATTATATTAAAAAAAAAAAAACAAGACAATACATAGAAAAAGTATTTTTCCTTGATCATGTTAATTTTTTTATGCACATATAACTGTTATTTGATTTCTCTTTAAGGGGGTTCCTTTTGGTAAGGAAATCAAGTTTGATCAGTGATAAGGTAGGTGGTCAGAGAAGGTGCATGGTGCTTGGTATATCGCCCATCCGGTGATATTTTGTGTCAGCTCTTGTTTGTCCTATCCTTAGAAAAATGGCGGTCAGGGCAGCCTTATCCTCCACATATTCGTCCCACGGGGGGTAATCTGGTGATTTTCTGTTGACAGAAAAAGAACAATGAACTTCTTACACTGTCTGTGTTCTGGAGGGGAGTGAAGACAAATAGATGGCCCGTCCCGGAACTAGTGCCCAAAGCATCATGCCTTTATAAGCCGTCGGGCCATCACCCTCAAATCAAATTTACTTTCAGAGATACAAAAATGCGTTTATAATATTCTTAATAAAAAAATGAAATACAAAAATTTTTTTTATCCTAGACAAAGTGTTCCAGTTGCTGTGAACGTCTATGGCAGCTCCTTGTGTATTTATATTATTGGCGAATATGGAATTCTTATCCATTTGACTACTTTAAAGTAATTATAATGGTTCGGATTAAATTAATAATAAAATAATCATCGTTTCTCAGTTATTATATTGTGCATATTTAGGATATAATAACTCAGTCAAGTCTTTGGTTAAATTAATAGTCCTGTCAACGGGAATATCAACTAGTTTTGGTGAATGTACTGGTTTGTTTTTATGGACCAGTGTGATTCCAATATTCCAGAATTATGGAATATTAACCGCTTTCTAATAATTACATATTCAGAATATTTACAACAGTCCGTTCAAAATTGTTTCAGTTCCTGATAATACGCCCAGCGTCTCGGTTTTCTTACTGTCATAAAAGTTATCACCATATGTGCAGAAAAAAGGCAAAATTAAAACTGCACCATATTATGGAAGAAATCATATATTGACATTTTGTTATACATTTCAAGCAACCATTCACACAGTAATTTTGTTTTCAAAAACAGGTATCTAAGCAGGTACAATTAAGGGCGAACCATAGCAGTTTATATCCCAGGATAAACTCTTTCACACGAGATGGATCATAACAAACCTATTTAATTTGGAAAGAAAATCATCGTCTTTTTTCTAATAATAATCTTATCAACCCTGATCAAAGCAGAATTCGACCAATATTACACCTTTCATTCCTTATGTCCAATATAGACAGTCGCAGGTTGGTCATTACCCGATAATGACTTTCATTAAGGCAATACTAATCTCAGAATGGGATCTCAGTGAAAAGGAACAATTTGCAGTTTCAAAATGAAAACTATTTTCCTTTATTTAGGTTCTGGATGTTTGGATGGTGGAAATTAACAGTTCTCTTCTTAAGCACATTTGCCCACATTTGCCCAGATTTGATAAAAACGGTTAACTATAGGTTTCCGACAGCTTATTATTTACTTTACGGTAAATTGCTGTTGATTTAGAAACCCCTTTTAAATTACCAACAAATGATTATCGATTTAATCAATTTTAGTATTATCAATCATAATGCTAAACTTTAGGGAATATATCATTTTTTTACACATTAATGAATTAACGCATAAATGAACTTTCAACGATTTTAAGGATGCTACCGTTCTATTAACCAAGACATGTCACTAAAATTTGGCTGCGTATGGTGTAATGTTATTTTAAACAAATATATATCGGATACATGTATAAGTAGTTTTTCTTTCAATTTAGACAAATAAACATCAGTTCACTATAATATCGGAAATAATATGATGAATGTAGCGAATATATATCATTATGGCAAAGATCTCATTAATTCGGTTTATGGTCATTCAGAACAGTCACAGTTGGTCGAGTCCCCTCTATCAGAGTCCGAGTGTAAGTCCGAATCCTAGCTACTCGAGTACGAGTCCAAGTCCGAGTCCTTCAGGTTCGAGTGCAAGTCCACCCTCTTCAAGTTTGAGTTATATAGACCCCGAGTCCAAGTCCGGGTCCAATTCAAATCTCCTTAATATTAAAAATTGGGGAATATCATTTGTGTTTTTAAAAAAATGTATACGCTTTTTTTCTTGATAGCACTTACATTTATCTGACGATGGTAATACGTAGCCTTTTTCCTAACAGTCTGTTGATAGTTCGCACATTTATAAAAGATTCGAGATGGAATGGGACTGATTTCTTGAGTCCGAGTCCAGGACTCCCGAATTCAGAGTCAGAGTCCTAGCATAGTGTACTCGAGTCCCACCATTGCATAGAGACCAGATTTTATCTACTGAAACTCTCCAACCTGATGAAAGACCCGATTACACGACCCCCCCCCCCCCCCCCATTATGACGACTGCCTTTTCTGGTTCCGACCATAACAGAATGGGTCCTCCTATATACCCCACCAGGAGCTCTGGTTGGCGGGGATTTACGGTATATGGTATTCTGGTCACAGGTGTAAGGACTTCATGGTAACCCCCTTTCAGGTACCCACAACCCCTTTTGTAATATGATAGAGGGTTCTCCTTACTCACAGGGTAATCTGTACCTGAACTGAGGTAACCCCTGCACATTACGACTCCCCCCCAATCCCAGCCCCCACCCTTTTCAACCTCCAGCAAAATAATTTCCAGTATATAATCCCATACCCCCATATTTGTGAGGCGTTGAACAACTCGTCCACATAACTATTAAACAAAAATGGAGTCCATACACCCCCTTGACACACAACGTTAAACAGCTCCAAAGTGTTCAGATTCAACGCCATGACATTTTGTTATTATACCAGTTATAGTCTAGACGTCTGTAAGTATTGTAATAACAGCAGGCGAAACATTGCGTTTCACTTGTAATAATTGGAACGGCCTACGAAAATTGATAACGTGAAATCGCAACATTATAAGCTAGTCTCAGTATAAAAAAAATATTGTTAATTATATTATAACCCTACATCGAAGGCATTTGGAAACAAACAAGATACTCAAAGATTAAATCTTATTTGACAATCACGAAAAAATAATGAATATAACTACAAGTTACCAGAAATGTTTTAATTAAAATTAAATTACACAATTTTTATTTAACAAAACAGTAATTTAACAGGCATTATTAATATCATTTTATTATTAGTTGTGTAGTAGTAGTCGTAGTAGTAGTAGCAGCAGTAGTTATGAAAGTAGTAGAAGCAGTAGAAGTTGTTGTAGTGGTGTAGAGGTAGTTTAGCAGTACTTGTCATACTAGTTGTAGTAGTGGTAAAAGTAATTCTTTTGTTTGCATGTCATTTCATGTTTTAAATAAATATCATAGAAAAAAATAATAAACCATATTTCTTTTAAACCGATTTAAGATAGGCCGCGGTTGTGATCTGAAATAGTTTCCTTCTTCCCCCGTTAATGTGAATGTGATTACAGGTTACCGGGTGCAGGGAGTAATCTGTGACATTTGGTGATCTGAAATCGCTACACCGGTAACCACTCCACTGCTTGCTGGGCACGTAGCCTCGAGAAATGGACCTAATGTATTAAACTGGATGATCATACAGGAGAGTCTGGTAAGTTTTGCATTTAGACTAGAAATTAACTCGCCCGGCAGGTGAATTTTCACAGTCTGGCTGAAACATTGTTACTGTTCAGCGATGTATCCTTGAAATAAAATTATTCGTCGGCATGGTATTAGGTTCAATTGCCTAGACGATCAGCTGGCTTAAACCTAAAGACACAGACAAAATAAGGTTTTACCACCCTTTTATTATTTCAATATAAACTTTACATGAGCTGAAAGCATAATGTATAGATAAACTATAGATGGATAAGAAGATTTATTAGAATGAAAAGGGAGTCCTGTCATATATCTTTGATAATTTCAATGTGCGTGTATCTTTGAGAAGCGATGGTCTTATTATCACAGAAAAAAAGAAACAAACCTCAAAGCTCACAGACATCCCGGGATCGCTGACCAAACTTGAGTCCTAATGTATTGGTTTTGCAGATTTACTTTATGCAGATGTGGTTAAGTGAGAATGCTTTATGAATGGTAATACTGCTAGTTCAGCAAAAACAAGATGAGTCAAAAAGGGATTTCCGTAGTGAAACACATAGGAAAAACATAAATTTGAAGTTTAAATAAAACATAAAACTTAAGAGATGAATTATCCATGCTCTGCATTTAATTCTCTTTCCGTTTTGTTTTGTTCACCGCTCAAATATAATCCATTCAGAAGTTCAACCATACACACGTTTTATGCAATAATTTTAAGGTAGATAAACATCATGCAAACCGTGGCCAAGTAATGGCACATGCGGATATGTTTCTAGGTCTAATTGAATTTATACTGCTTTCCGCATACCGCGTTCTGTTGCTGCGAACCGCATTCGCATACCGCGTGCCCAGTAAACGCAGCTTTTATAAGGTGTGACTTCGATATATATATATACATACATACATATATATATATATATATATATATATATATATATATATATGAACCATGATGAGATTAAGGTGACCCATGACAGTTTTAAAACGCGGTTGCAACCTACGGTTCATCACCAATCATCCCAGATCGAACGGTTTGCCGCGAGACGCGCCAAGGACGCCACTGGATGATTTCCAGCAACGTGACTCACCATGGCTTTAAACCATAAATAGGTAACGGGGGCTTTAGTTGCGTTTACCCGGGCGCGCTATGCGGAATGCGGAATGTGGTATAAGACGCGGTAAAATGGAATTTTTAGTAGAAATTTGGATCCGCATATCGCGCTCGGTATTGCTCCCATGGGCTATGGTTACCATGTGTATGACCTACGGATGCAGCACGATCTAGCGTGTTTTTACATCATCGGGCAAATATTACAGTGTTTTACCTCCCGGCAAGTAAATAAATGCCAAACGCGATTTTATATCGCATTAAGTATACCGCGTGGTATGTGAATTGAGGCAGCGAGACGCAGGATGCGGAATGTGGTATAAATTCGCCATGGGTGCAGATACTAGAAAAAGGGATATAAAACACTACGGTATGAGATAAGTGATGTCAACGCCCATTGGATCACACTGCATCTGAGGTCAAATAACATGGTAACAATATTTTAGTATCGCACGTGGAACGCGGAGCCAAATCTCAACTGAGAATTTCATTTTACCGCGCGTCTCATTCCGCGTAACACATATCGCGTGCCAATTAAGTAATTGGTTATGATAAAATAACCAATGCGAAAAAAAACCTTTTTGCGCACCGTGCAAGTAGAGTGATCAGGCGGTAACATTACGGTCAAGACGCACAGGTACCATTACCCCACTGTTTGCTTTTAATATATGCTTAAGGAAAATTTAGCGACTAAATACCGGCTTCCAATTCACACCGCATTTGTTGTTGTCCAGAATGTATTGCACCACTTTGTTATTAAAATGGTTTTATTTTTTACTTTTGGTTTATGAACTGGTTGACTCAGTCCAATAAGTTTATTTTCCCGAATTCATCTAATGGTTTTATATTAGTTTCATCAATTAGTTTCATCATATTTATCAATTAGAAAATCAAATTGCATTCTACAGCGCAGTCAGTAGGTTCAGATGACACGAATGGGTTCTAATGCCATCCCTGAAGAATAAGAAACCAGGATTATATTTTTTAAAATAAATATGTATACAGTGGTTTAAAGTTGCTTTGTTAATATACAAGGATTTTAGTGAAAATGTCAAAGACATGATTTCTTAATGTATGTGATTGTTGTCTCGTTTTCAGTGTTCGTTCAGTTCTCGTTTTACATTCCACTCAGCTAATCTCTTTCATTGACATTCTTGGAAGATGACAGATGTCTCAGAGCTGTGTCTTTATTAGTTCATCAGAGTAAAACAGACTTTCTTATTGAGTCTAATTGAGTTAAATTAAAAAAAATAATGCAATTCAATCCACTAAAACTTATACTAATTTAAATGAAATAAAAAAAGAGACAAAATCCTATAAAATACATACATCGTTCGAAAAACAAAATTTACTAGATTTGAATATATATATATATATATATATATATATATATATGATTAGATATGTATATATATGTGATTAGATATGTAAATATATATATTTATTTATTTATTTATATATATATATATATATATATATATATATATATGGTTATAGATGCCTGTTTCATTGAGAACTGTTTCATTGTGAGCTGTTGACATGTCTCTTTTGTTGTGCGCTGTTCTGATTCGTATTTGGCTCAAGCTCTGGCGTTGCTATGCTACGGCGTTCCTTGTTCTGGCGGGCCGGGTGCGGCCCGCGTGTAAACATAGGTTCATGCTAGTCTGGGGCTTTCTGGCCTGGCCTGGCCGGGCCGGCACACGTGTGAACCCTGGTATATAGAGACACAACGATGTTGTTCTAGATGTTTCCTGTAACGCGTGTGCACTGTGTATCATGTTAGGTTCTTTTCGATTATTCGTGAATGGGAATGTTTTAGAGTTTTCGGATGAAAGGTTATAAATAGGGGCTGTGTTTTAGAGCCGAGAGAGAGATAGAGGTGAGAGAATATTCCAGCGGACACAGAAGAGTGGACCTTTTCCTATATTTGCGGCAGTTATAGCTTTTCTTCTAGATTTGTGACGGATCTTATAAAGTCTTCAGTTTGCTTTCGGGATTATGACAGGCTTCACTTTGGGATAAAGGCGGATTGATTTTGTGAATGAACATGACTGTTATTCTCTGTTCATCTGAATTATATGCCTTAAAGGACCTTTTGTCGCTGTGACAGTGGTGGTATCCAGGTACTGTGCACTTTGTTTATTTTACTGTGTGATAGTATTGATTTGCTGTTATACTGCTGTTATACTGTTTAATTGTATTGATTTAGTGTATTGTAATGTTATGGTTGTTTTAAGAATAAATTATGGTTATTTGTTAACAAAAAACACTGACTTCTTTATTCATTCCCCTAAACATTTCACGCTGCCTAGTGTTACAGAATCTGATTTTTTTATCTCCATTACCAAACGTATGTTCGTCACGACTACGTGATCTGTTGGTATTATGTTCCGTAATAATAATAATAAAAATTATATATATATATATATATATATATATATCAATATATATATATATATATTTATATATATATATATATATATCATAGTGTCTTATTTGAATTTAATACATTTTTTATTTTGTAAGTTGTTTTGCCAAATAATATGTTGCCTTAACTATCAACTGTTACTTTACGCGTTTTAATTCAATAGAGGCTCTCATGCACAGGAAGAGTCCATATGACAATGATTTAAAATTATTGCTTTTTCGTAATGGATTGAATAATCCATAACCCTATTTCATGTGGCCCATATTTCAATCATCCTGATTGAAATCCCGAAAAAAAGACAAAAATATATGAAATAATCGAAATTCGGGAAATCGATGTTCGGATAACCGATCTTTGAATTACTGAAGCAAAGTTGTTAAAGAATCCATATAAAAATATTGACCTATTTCCATAAAATGCTTTCATACCACACTCCAACCTAAAGGTCAAGGACTCGCAGTTGCGCTCGCCTGCGCTGTTCTGGACTCGACTACAACATTCCTTCTTTCATTTTATTTAAATGTAGCTCGAGTTTCTCTTTTTAAGATGGTAGGCCCAAGTTGATACCGGTGAAAGATGAAACATCCTGAAATTATGGTATAAAGATATATCATATAATTGCATGTTAACATTTTTATGTTTTATTTATAGCCATTTTATAAATAAACCCCTTAATAAATTATTTTATATAGGATCCCGTTGTCTGAATCTGTCTAAACTTTGCCTTTTAATTTGACGTAAATCTGCATCTGTAAATGATTAGCTGAAATCAGGTGCTTTGTATTTTGAATAAATTGATTTTATAAATAAGCTGTTATATTTCTAATGTTAATTGCCATAGCAAATACAATGGTGTCATATTTTGAATGCACACGCGTGTCCTTTAAATATATCATAAGGAGAAAAACGTAGAAAGGTTATTATAAAAATAATATATACTAGCTGCTCCCGTGGAAAATCCACGGCTCTATCTGATGCATATTTTGTAATGAGCTGATAGGAACTAAACGACGCATATTTTAATCCTAAGGTTTTTGCAGGAACTTCTGTCATGTGTTTCACTTATATTATATAAAGATTACTTCTGCTAGAATTCTCCAGGAACACCCTCCCCAAAATATCAACAAAAAAAGAAAAATATTCTATTCCAGGAATCACCCAAACAATAAATTTTGGAAAGAAATGTGTGGATTATACAGTGAATATGTGAATATGTGTTCCGCGCTTGAATTTAAAATCTTCACTTCCTTTTGACAGAGTAAAATTCCTTAACAGGCGATATAATGGAATAATGGAAATGGAGTTCAGTGGGGATTACAGGTCGCCTCCGGAAAAAGCGTGACAGGCGAAAAATGTTTTGCTGAACATTTGTAGAGGGTTAGGGTAAAGACATATCAATAGTACATTTCATTTTGGAGGTAATAAGAATCACCACAATATATATTTTCTTATGAACCATTATAATAAAGACCATTTCTTTATCCCCGTTTGTTCTGCCACTCGCAAGTTGAATTCGTGTTAATTAAGCATGACAGTGTTCACACATGAAACGGTGAGTGATATTTAAGGAGATTCTGGTGGAGGTCTGTACGCCCTGACTACAGATTCTAGTTTGTTATAAATTTAAAGATGTACTGGTGATATTTTTTCATGTTTCACCGTCCCTACAGACAACGGACCTTAACAAATATTTGGGACCCCCCCCCCCACCAAACCCGAATGATAATTGAGTTGGGGTGCTTCTTTTTGAAACAAAAGCTTCATAAAACACATGACAGGGCCGAACTTTTGAAATCATGGTTATCATGGAAAGATATTTTTGAATGCATAAAAACCAACACACCTGTAACCCATAAAAAATATTGTCAAACGGTGGTCACATCACTGGACTCAGTGCCCAATGTTAACCAGACTGAAAAGCCCTCGCATTGAAAGGGGAGTCATGTGGTCTTTGGATTTAAAACCTTTACTTCCTTTCGAGAGAGAGAAATCCTTTACAGGCGTTACAATAGATATGGGGGATCAATGGGGATTATAGTGGACCTGCGTGACCGCGTATTGCAGGGAAATGCCTTTTCGGCAGGACATGCGCTCTTGCGACGGTCTTAACAGGCCAGTGAAAATCCCCGAGGCGCCTCCTGAAAAAGTGTCACAGGCGTGGAGGACCTTGCAGCACAAAAGATATAGGGGCACCTAATGGGGAAATATTAAAATTATTATTTATTCAGCTTAAAAGGGCATAATCCGGCAAAATAAAGCAAACTTTTCCTAGAAGAGCGCACCACGATACGTCTGCCGAATTTGGAGAGTCAAATCAAAAGAGAAGCAGGTAAACCGTGGTCTACAAAAAACCCAACTCCGTATTAATTATATTGATTATATAAATTAACAAGTTAGTTTGAAGTGGAAATATTCTGTATAGACTAGACTGTGTCTGTTTTATGATGCAATTAATTTATTTTTCAATGAGAGTCAACTCAATACGTGACCGGGTAGTGAATAATAAATTTTCTAATCTAATTACATTAAATTAATCTAAGTAATAACCAAAACGACCATCAATCTTGCAACTTAATTTGACTAATCTAAGCAGCTGCAAATGGTAAAAGATTAATTTGATTAAAGAATCATTAGTTTTCTTGTTTGACCTGTCAGTTAATATTTCACATTATGACGTACGTTACGCTTTTACGTAATGATCATATATAAAAAATCCATTTAATTTCCAACGTGCCAGAGACTTCGACTGGTACCTCAAAGCTTGAGATAAAGCAAGTTTCCTTTATTTATAATTTGAAAAATTTCCCCATATTTCCTTTCTTTAGCATTTCGGATGTAACATTTAAGAACAATATCACAATTCTATCGCGCAAAGCGGTAGTTTCTTATGCAACACCTGAAAGGTAAACATGTTACAATGTTCGAAACCACAGTTACCGCAGCACGGCTTTTCATAAGCTTAAAAGACAATAGCCATGTACTCTCATTTGCATTACTGCCGACTACAGTTGTGTGCATAAAAGTGAGTCATTAATGAAACTTCTTCCGATTATTGCCGGTAATTTGTATGTAAATGTTAACTCTAAGCAAATGTCACAGAAAACAAGTAGACCTATGCAAATTATACACCACTAATTTTCAGATAAGCAAATTTCCTGCACGAATGGACCTTGGAACATGGACCGAACAAGTAAATGCAAACATTAATGGTTTTGGGAGTACCCCACAATAGAGGTTCCCACTTGGCGGATTACTAGTTATTCTTGGGTCCATCATTTAATGAGCATAGACGATCGACTGCATGTTGGAAATGTTCGCGGGCAGTCTTTTCGGGAGGACCCAGTTGTTTGCTGATATAGGTTCACAGCGGAGATATAGGGCGGGACTTATTCTATAAATGTAGACCACGCACCTGACAGGAAGGCGGGAGACTAGCACAGCCAACCAGAGGGCCCACAAAAGACCAATTTTATACCATACAACGTAGTGTAAGGTCGATAAAAAAGGCAGGGGCGGATCCAGGATTTAGAAAAAGGGGGTCCAACCCACAAGGACTCATAAAAATCCTAAGAAAAAGGTTCCCAGATCTGGAAAAGGGGGGTCCAGGCATTAAAATTTGGTCTGAAAACCTTTAAAAAGGGTTGCGGTGACAGAGAAAGGTCGGGGTCCGACCCCTTAGACAACCCACTGGATCCGCTTCTGAAAGGGAGGTTGAAAAAAAGGCATATTTAGCTGTCATACAGTATATACCTTGAACTTTCCTGCCAACGCATGCCAGTCCATACCGCCTCTTGTAGTTACAAAAAACTAAATTCAGTTGGATAGAATAGCACCAAAACAGCTGCTTCACCTGACCCCCCAAACTGATATAGCAGACACCTGCGGTACTGGCGCACAAACGTCATATATGCCTCTTCTGTAATATCAAGGTATTTAAGAATAATAAGAAAGTCAATTAAAAAAGCATATTATCAAGTTTTCATCCGGACAACTACAATTATTTCTTTTCAATAAAGAACGTGAATCATGACTGAATATTTTTCAAGAATATTCTACATCATATTATGAGTGAGTGATATCCAAGTTGAATTGTATGATACTGGCAGGCTCACAGCAAGGATTCATTCAGTCATATAGTAAAAAGTAAAGGGAGCGTGTTTGCAGTATGATATCACCAAAATGTCAGACTCCACTGATTTCACCTTCCTTAAAAATTCTCTTTCATTCTTTTAACTTCCCTCGGCTCCCTAGGAGTATACAACACATGCAGCCATAAAAGGCGATATATAGCTATTAATTCTATATGTGTCTGCCGCCAATGCATGTCAAATACATTTATTTTAAATATAAACTTACTTATTTTACATGGATTGTACAAATAGTTATTAATCCAAGCAAGGCATTTCCATGGCTCGGATGATGACGTGTGGTAGTCTGTAGGGATGGAAGAAACCGAGAACCCAGAGAAAACGACCGGCCTTGGATATATATAATTATATATATATATATATATATATATATATATATATATATATATATAATAATAATAAGTGGTATGGCCGTGTTAGTCTGTAGTTGAAGTGTAGGTAAAGATAAAGAGAAACACGTGTGTTAATAAACAAGTTAGTCTATCTAAAAGGCGTCACTCTTTATCTTTACTTACGCCATATATATATATATATATATATATATATATATATATATATATATATTTATATATATATATATATATATATATATATATATATATATGGTTTTTTTTTTTTGGTAATATTCTGTTAGTAGTTAGCACTTGTATATGTCTTTATTCTATTTTACAGAGTATGAACTTGACTCGAGATGGACTTGGCCTGACATCTCGCGTCCTTACCTCCGAGTCCGAGTCCAGGACCTTCATGTCCAAGTCCGAGTCCATGTAAGTCCTTAAAAAGGTGGACTCGAGTCAGGACGCGTGTCAGACATCACTGGACTTAAGCATACCTAAAGAAAGTATCCCAAATCTGACTTTTTCTGATATATTTTTCAGCAATATGTCTTCTGAAAAACAAATATTAAGAAGTATTAATTTAGTTACAGAGGGCAGACGTATTTGAAACTGTCATTCCAGGCCATCAAGCGAGAAGATACCAACATACATTTATATATATATATATATATATATTTATATATATATATATATATATATATATATATATATATATATATACGTTGTGTCTCGGTAATGTTACTCTGGCCTGTTCATATTCAATCGTATCTCCTCATAAATAACTGCTATATTATCCAGGCATTCTTAAAATCGAATTTTCATGTTTCGCAAGAGCCTACTATTTCAATACCGGAAGTCCAGGATGAGGTTTATATTGATGTCAAATGTAGCGTAAGGGAGGGCACTGCACTCTGTGGGTAGATTACGGTACCAATGTCTGGCACATTAGATTTCCTACAAGGAGTTATGCCGTAGGTACCGGCCCCTGACAATAAACCTGTAGAGATTACTGGCGGGGATTAGCGGTCCATTCGGTGAATATCAGTCAGAATGCTGCATAATGGGACTGATCATTTACCTGATTGTGAAGGCTCCCTGCCTTTAGTGGCTCGAATGGGTGTTGTCATAGCTACAGGACGTTCATGTGGGGGTAATCCTGTCTCTAGACCCTGAGGTCTCTCGATCATGAAAAATGGTAATTTTGTTTTTATGAATTATTAAAAAACCCTTTATGGATGATTTTTCTCTTTTATACTTTTCATCTCTTTAGTTTCTCTCTCATTGTCTCACTCTCGTTCTCTTTCTCCTCTTCCCTCTCTCTCTCCCTCTCTCTCTCTCTCTCGTTCTTACTTCTCTCCCTACCTCTTTCTCTCTCTTTCTCTGTCTTTTCTCTTTATATATCTGTCTGTATGTATCTCTCCTAACTCTTTCCCTGCGCCCCCTCTGTCGATTTTTTTCTTTCCTTTTCGTCCTATTGCTTCCCCTCCTCCTCTCTTCTTCTATCTTTCTCCGTCTTTCTATCTGTCTATGCTCTCTCTCTCTCTCTCTCTCTCTCTCTCTCTCTCTCTCTGGGTCCTTCTTTCTCCCGCTTTCTGCCTGTTTCTATTCTCTATTTTCTCTTTTCCTTTATATGTCAGTCTGTCTGTCTCTATCTCTCTCTCTTTTAAAACAGTCAACCATAAATTCACATAAGTCACGATCTGGTATACGGCCAGAGTAATGTCATATTGGAGAAAAACCAGACCCAGTTGGATACGTCAGTATGATTCAGTATGATCTGGGAAATGGGTTCCCTTCCTCATACTAGAGTTACGTCCGTGGTTATGACCACAGTGATCCATATTATACTAGGATCTGGTCCTTTACAGATAACATGGGGTATTATATATTATAAGATGTCAGTTTGTAGTTAAAAGGATTTTCCGATATGGTATAAGCACACACCCAAGGCAAGCATTATTTAACGAAATATCGATCAGTGTAGGTGAAACGAGCGATAAAAGACGTTTTGAAGGATTTGCTATCATAAAATAGGTACAAGTTTTAAAATTCTATAATCTGGACAAACATGGTTTAGTTTACATCCAATTTAATGCAAGGGCACGTGCCGGTATTTCAATAAATTCAATAAAACTTTGAAAAGATGTTCAATAATTAGAAACACCTAATCTTTCTGTTAACTTCATGTGATCATGAGCGTTCATGTGACCGAGACGTACAAGAGACTAGGCCACCTGACATCGGGAAATTTCCTGGAAGTCCGACGGAACTAACAAAATACTTTAGTGTATGATGCCAGTGGGTCGACGGTGTTAAATTTGCGCCCTTTTTACTCAAATATTCAGTGAACGTTTCTCACCTGTAAGCCCCTGTAGAACTTACTTGTAAGGTTAGCGATAACAGTTTAGGTATATATAAGCTGCGATTTTATATGTTCCTATAAAATTATCCATCAGACGTATTTAGCAATATTTGCTGCCAGCTACAATTCAGTCCCAGGTACTTGGTCTTCATGACATCGTAAATAAAGAAACAGCAAATGTTAAACCTAAAATGATATGTACTGACAGCAATTAATTCGTGATACGTCAACATGTTTGAAGGAGCATTTGGTCATTGCCTGTGTCAGGCGGGTATGCGTTTATTCCCGTTTGTGAGTGTATTTGTGTGTGTGTGTTTGTTCACAACATAATTCTCGAAATCATGAAAGGAATCTCAATTAAATTTTTAGAGTTTTTCGGGAAAGGCCTGTTTTGATGCGGATTCTGAACATGGTCCGGATTCAGAAACGTCACCAATGAATATTCACAAATGCTTCAGTCACTTATGCACGAATGAACCTTGGAATATTGCCCAAATAAGTGAATGCCCTCAAGAAGGAGGATTGTATTCCTTGGAATGCAGATTTCTAGTTTAGGTATAAAATACCTCTTCTATTATCGTGACGTTATTGTTATCGCGACGTTCCTGTCAGTTACGCTTGTGTGTTTTAAACAAAAATCCTCAAAATTAAAATCGATATATAATTAATTATTAAATTATCGATTTCTCCCCATCCGAAAAAAAACAAGCCAGATGGGAGAGTTGAATTTCAGGGAGTGGGCTTAGTGAAATGAAATATAAGGACAGAAAAAGGGTTGGGTGAAAACGAAAACGGTATGGGTAAAGATGAAAATGCAGAAAGTGAAGCGTGGGAGGGTGAATTTTCAAACAGTAGGATTTGCATGAGGCAAATTAAAATTTACGAGGATTGGTTATAAAGGGATAAAAAATATAGAGGTTGAATGAGAATAAAACTGCATAAAATGAAACTAACATATTTCAATTAAAAAGAAATGTCAAAAACATGTTAAAGCACGGCTGATGACTTTATAGCCTGTAACAAGGTAATTGCATGTTAGCTTTCCTGTTAATCGTGAATGCCTGTTTCCTATAAATGCTTTTCGTGCTGACATCGCTGAAAGTATTAATATGTATTTAAACTGGTCGATGAAATTGAAAGATGATCTTTTCATTTAATATTTAATAGTTGTTGACTTCATGACTTGCGTTAAATGAAAATTTATCAGTGTATTTGCCTTTTAGCTGATTGCTTTCACTTGTTTATCTTAGGTGGAACGTTGGCATCTGCATGCTGGAAAATAACCATTTTATCGTTTTACCATGAGCTATAAACTTAATTTGGAGTAACTTCTTTTTTTCTCTTCGTGCAAAACTCGATCCATCTGGGCTATTGGCAATGGTACACCTGCAGAGCATTAAATGTGCAACCTTTTAACAGCGCAATTAAAAATACTCCATAAATTCACTGATTGTTAATAGACATTCAATATTTATCCTACGTGTAAGACACTTTTTTTGGTTTTACGATTTAATATTCTTAAAGTGATGTCTCACGAGAATATTTGTTACTAATTAAACATTAAAAACCTGTTAATCGTTTATTATATATTATGTTCCACTGTTTTAATTGATTCTGCTTTCATTCGAGTGCTATAAATCAAAGAAATAAGTGTATGAGCCATATGTACTGTATGACCTTTATTTACTTATTATCCGAGCGACACATTAAAGACAATTAATTTATAATGGAACCGGGTATTTTATTTAAATTATAAATATAATTATTATCAATCAATCTGTATCATGTTAAATATAATGAGACAATCAAAGTATATGCAGATCAGTTTATTTCATACACGAAATTTGGCAATATTACTAACAAATGCGCTTAGCAAAGTACTTACTTATTGTTGGCAATTAATAGACCTTTAAAACTTAAGTTTTTTTCATGCCTTACATGTGCAAATAACATGACGAATTAGAGAAATCTTGACTGTTGTTTGGCGCAGAGACGGATAGGGGATTTGTGCACAGTCGTGTACAACATCTCAAGTCTTTCGTTTTTTAAGCAATAATACTGTTAACTTGACACATGATCTTAAAACAGTTATCATGTGAGGAGATGTTAGGAGAGAACATCACCCAATATGCGAATCACCATACCGATATATGCCGATTGAAACTGTCGCGCACCCCTAAAATAGAACCTACTTAATACTTTAGTTACCATGGCAGTCGGAAGTTTCCCCAAATATTTGAAGTAGATTAGCTTTACCACACGGGTATATGACATGCTCTCTCCTTCAGGGATGTGAATGGTTATTAGGCATAGGCGCAAACAAATGTAGAACGTTTAGACTTCTTGGGCCTATTGTGGCTGTTTGGGTTGTATGCAGCACAGGGGGATGAGAAAATCTGCAAGAGTGAACAGACTCAGACCTCGAAGCGTTCGTAAGCCCAATGATTGCAATACGAACTCATTATGGGGCTGTTCCACTAAGGCAACACTACAGGCGAACAGGATGTAGCCTCATGGTCGCCGGGGGGGGGGGGGGAGGGGGGGGGGGGGGAATCGTCTGTATGATCGCCTGTAGTCGGCTTTCACCCGAAGTAGCCCGAGACGAGTGGCCTCTTACCTGTCGCCGCTGGGTTTTCAACATATACAAAATTCACAGGCGATAGTTTTTTTTAACGCCAGTGAGCGGAGCCCGTTTTCTACTGGCGTAGGTGCTGTCGTAGGCTGTCGCCAGGTGACGGGGGTTGTCGTAGGTCCTGTTGTAGGCTGTCGCCAGATGACGTGGGTTGTTTAGGTCCTGTTGTAGGCTGTCGCCAGATGACGTAAGTTATCGTTGGTGCTGTCACTGGCTAGTGGACTTGATACATGGCCCATTCTTGTCTACGGATGCTCGTACTTGATACAGGACCCATCCTTGTCTGCGGCTCCTCACATAGCAAAGGCTTGTCGGGTTGACATAGCATGAATTCTGGTGTCGTAGGTTGTCGCCAGTGTAGTCGTAAGTTGTCGTAGATGTGGTTGTAGGTTGTCGTAGGTGACTGTCCATTGTCGCGGCGATTGTGTCGCTTTTCGTGGCTTGTCGTCAGACAGACGTCAACCTGTTGTAGTTTGTCGTAGACTATTGTCGTAGTGGAGTACCTGTCGCCTATGTTTCGGCGACAGCCTGGTCGCCTGTAGAGCCGCCTAAGTGGGACAGCCCCATTACTCCTTCGTTTGATTTTTTTGCGTAACTCAAAACATTTAACGTTGTAACACAACGGGCAGCTTGTGTACAGTGGCTAATTCAGAAAAAGGTTTCAATATAACACCTTTATTTTATATACGCCAGACATCAGAATAGCCGCTTTTGAATAATAGATAATATTAATAATAAATAAATAATAGAACGTTATGCAAACATAAAAATAACTTAAAAATTCTTCTATTCCTTTATTTCTTGGCCGATTTTGATTTTTTATATCAGCTAGGGCTGAGGTAAAAAAGGTCTGTTCTGCGATCCAATAAGTGAGAGCATTCTTTGAATCACAATAAGAGTCGGACTCTTCTTTGTCTTAAGGTTTCTCAACAAATACTCGCCGTCGGTTCACAAAATGAAAATAATGCAACCCATTCCATTAACGCCATTGACAATAAGTTATCTAGAAATATAACTTCAAGTGGCGATCAGCCACTTTCAGTGAATTCATTCAAGCCTTCAATATCCTATTTATCTTTAAAGCCACCTATTTACCTGAGCTTGTATAGTAAACACGGTGCACGAGCCTATGTCAACAAACAGAAAAAAACCGTGACAGGAGGTAACTATTTACACATGTTTATCCAGCATTGCCTACCTCTGCCCTAGCAAACCTCTGTTTCGTATATAATTAAATTACCACTAGATGGACTTGTTTGGAAGGCGATTAGATTACGATTTAACGGGTCTTTACAATTGTTATAAACACTTGGATATAAGAACTGGGGACCCATGGGTCTCGACACTCAACTGAATTTGATTGTAAAGATATTTATGAGCTTTTTCAAAATGTGTTTCCGGTGACCTAACCAATGACCTTGTGACCAGAAATTTGAGAAGTTACTATCCTTAATCGTACAGCATATAGATTATCATAACAATCTTTGAAAAATGTGATGTTCACCGAGGTTCAGGACACCTCAGAATCTACAGATTTCTTCGACATTTGGCAGGTAAGCCATGTGTGAACGATGGAAAGTTTGGGATGAAACGTTTGAGCAATATGCTCAAAATGGAAGGTTACGGATGAAAAGCTTGGCTTAAAATGCAGCCATAATCTTTTAAATAACAGGTTCATGTTACTTTGACCTTATGACCCAAAAAATCGTAAAATTTCTTGCTTAAGTGGTAGTCCTCGGACAGACATCTGCTATGCTCCGATGTGTCGTTTAGGCGTTATGGCCGTTTGTTTGTCGGGAGTTGCCAGTTTTCCTCGACACCCAGTCCCCGTTTTTCTTTGTTAGTCTATTATCGGACCTGTCTGTCGCCACTATGCAGTTAGAGTATCACTGTAATTTGGTAGCGTCAAGGTAAAAGCAAAACGGGCGAGATAATAAAATAGAAACAAAAACGTACAGCCCTAATGCAAACCTGTGCAATGGGATATACATCAGGTATAATGCTTCAATGCTGGACCATTTCTTTTCAAGTACTTTTGCAAGAACTAAACAGTTTGAACAAGAACAAGTAAAACAAACATCACTGCTTAAATACTGGCATGGGTGCACGCAACAAAAATATGATAAATTATATAAATCTTATCTTCCCCAAATCAAATTGCATGATATATACTGTAGCCTCCCCTGTCATATCATTGTTCACGGTACGATGGACAACGGACGACGGACGATGCCACACCACCTCATAAGCTATTAGGTTAGCTAAAAATATCTGGTGCCACCAGAAAGAAGTTTCTAGGTCCAGGGGTTACGATTTTTGCCCTGCTAATGGACGCCTGGGCGGCTGGACGGCACGACGTACACAGCGCCATTCCTATACCTCAGTTGGCCTTCAGTCAGTATAGCTAAAACGGGCAGCGTTTGTACACTTGTTAATTTGTATAAATGTTTCAATATAATACCTTTATTTTATACACGCCAGACATCGGAATGAGCTCCTTTTATGTTAGCCCACCAGGCACACCGACTCGATGGGTTTATGCTATAGCGTGAGACCGTCTGTCCGGCGTCCGTCCACAATTGGCAAATAATAATTCTTCTCCTTTATATCTTGGCTGATCTTGATTTTGTTTGTTTTATCTAAGAGTGCTGGTTGCCGACTTTTCAACTGTTACACAGTTCAATAATGGAATGTTATGCAAACATTAAAAAATGATTAAAATGCTTCTTATCCTTTATTTTCTGACCGATTTTGATTTTGCTTTTTATCATTTTTTTGTGGAACATATGTGAATATAATTAAGTAGCTGGGTACCTACACAGGTTTCAACTAAGCATATAAAATAATGCTTTGTATAGCGTCATCCAAAGCTTTAGTGTAGATATCAGTGGTTCACGTACAGTGGTTCGTATCGTATGGAAGGACATTAAAACCAGTATGGCAAAGTGCATGCTTTTGAGATAATGGGTGGAAAGGCACTCTCCTTCTTTTCTGTAAATCCGCAGCCCAAGAAAAAGGTATAATCTTTCAAAATTAGCAAAATTAGAAGAGTATAGGAATATTGGCATTATTTGCTTCCTAGGCCCTTCCTAGAAATGCTAACAAATGCGACTAACGCTTTTACGTTATTTAAAATACAGATCCCAGTAACGAAACAACAATGAAGGGTTTGAAGATACTCTCCTTGTTTTTTTTTTTTTCGTTTGGTTCTCGATGATTTCTCGTTTACGGAGCCCGGGAGACGACATGGTGAAAAATATTTATTAATTCGTGCGCACGAATTACTAATCCGTGCGCACGAATTACTAATTCGTGGGCACGAATTACTCGGTTGGAAAAAATAAATTTCCAAGGTGGAAAAAATATTTATTTCAATAGGATAACAAAGTAGCCGTTTACGCTAATGCAACTGCTCTCCTGCATATATAAATTAAAAGAAAGTGAAAAATTAACATGAATGCATATATGTATATTTAAATGATCAGATTGGAAAAGTGCACATATATTCACACACGATAAGATATATATATATATAAATATATATATATATATATATATATATATATATATATATATACTTAATATACGTTAATACAGATTGACATTCCACATTAACTGATACTTATACATATATTATTACCGGGAGGCGTACGTCTCAGTCCATATCGAGCATATCAATTAGATTAAAAACATCAGTTTTTCCAATTTAAAATAGGTATTGATTTAAGTAACTGGCACATAGTCGTAACCGAGTATGGATAATTTCATGTTGACGATGATTGTCGCAATAATAACTGTATATTTCTCGAGAGGCAGGGTTTAAACAGTCACGAACATTTTCCTTTAAGTAATCGATTGAAGTAGACTTAAATATATGACACTGTTCCAAAGTTTGCAGGCTATTCAAGCGCACGAATTAATATCTCGTGCGCACGAATTAGTAGCCAATGAGCATTGAGCCAGCAACATAAGAGAGCTGTTCTCATTGGTCACTAATTCGTGGCCACGAATTAGTAATTCGTGCGCTAGACTGGTACCCCGCTCTATTATGGCACCGCTGCTCTAGGCCAATCATAGAGACGGGCGTACAACGCCATCTTCAGGACTCCCGGCAGACTGGTTCCAACTCAAGTCTGAATCATATATGATAAAAATAAGCATTTCGTTTGCTCAGAGAAGTTGTTAAGAGTTGGCTGTACATTTCGTGTGACATTTATGATTAGATTAATAGATATTGATAATAAACCAATGCCACGTACAGTGGAATATCAAGTATTTAGTATATCGTATGATTCGTATATCATCTATACATCCATCAGTCAGTTTTTGTGCAAAAACTAATTTTTCAATATTTGGAAACTTTAAATAACTAAAGAAAGTAATTTTATAAGCGATCTTCATGGATAACCAGCCAGGATCGCGAGAACGTCAATGACAAGCGGTGTGAGCGCACAGACTGGAGTTGGAACCAGTCTACAGGTAGGTCAGGAATTACAACTGGTAGTACTGAAGATGGCGTTGTACGCCTGTCTCTATGCTTGGCTTGAGGGCCTTAATAGAGCAGGGTACCAGTCTATTCGTGCGCACGAATTAGTAATTCGTGGCCACGGATTAGTAATTCGTGCGCACGAATTAATAAATATTTTTTTCCACCTTGGAAATATATTTTTTACACCTAGTAATTCGTGCGCACGGATTAGTAATTCGTGCGCACGAATTAAAAAATATTTTTCACCATGTCGTCTCCCGGGCTCCGTACTCGTTAAAGTCAACCTGATGAGTAAGATAACCATAAGACTACAAAATGTTCGAGTTCATCCCCCAGGCAGGAAAGGTGTGTTTCAGACTGCGCAGGCTCGGCCTAACAAGAGAACATACCTACTGTTTAGGAATTGTTGGAGTCCAAATCTGAACGCCACGATGAACCGGGGCTTCTAAATACACCAGCGGCGTATAGGTATAAATTTAGTGAAGAGGACAATGTAGTTCGTTCAAGTGAGTTGGGTAAGAATTTTTCAAGGCAAATTACATAAACCTCTGTTTTTTGTTGTAAGGACTTTACGGAATGAGACAAAATCTGAAAGCATGTGCATATGAAATGTAAACAGAAGGTGTTTCCTTGAAATGTAACAAATTTTGATATAAAGTTTGACAGTTGAGACATGTAGAACGTCCCAGAGTGGCCAAACAGAAGAGATTCGTTTCGAGTAGAAGCCACCTCTGGCGGAAGGGTGAGAATAGACTTCTAGGACCTATAATGTCTGCTTGGATTGTATGCTTCCAAAGGATGGACTGAGAAAATCTGCAAGAATGAACGGGCCCAAAGAACAGGAAGACATAGTGAGTGAGACATTGTCAGTGGTATCAGACTACAAACCTCCACCTTACCTTTACCTTTACCGTCTTGAACTGATCGTTGCTTTAGTCAACGACGAAATAAATTTAACGGCACAGGTAAATAAGTGTGCCGGGAGCGCTGGTATAGTAAATATTAATTAAATTATTAATTAAGTATTAATTAAGTATTAATAAACCTCGAATGCAGGAGGAGGAAATAAGTCAGTGCGAGAGGCAACATTTGGCATTTATTTCGGTGTTAAGCTTATATTTTTCTATTTTCTAGATGTTTTTGGTCGAATAATTAGGGGGGTGGGGGGGGGGGGGGGGGAGGCTGATGATTCACTTAATTCGGGCCAGAGGAGTTTTCTCAAGGAACTCTCTAAAATGATATTTTGTTATTAAGTTACGAGCACTGTTGACATATAACCTCTTGTTCTGGAAAGAAAAGACATATTCACATTCAAGCATAATATGGTGCATACTTTTCAAAACCTGAAAGTATGAAAATTGATCTCGAAACTAAGGGACCTTAGCTACACAACTGTTCTTGTGTACACCGAACGAAAAAAAGTTTTTTGCAACGTTAAAAATCTAAAAAAAGTAAATTTTACCATACGAAGCTTTCCATACCATGACATTTTTGTGTACATTGCCGATATTCGTCATATTCTCATCTGTTCATGTCAACTATCGGAATATCATATAACTATTCTTTCTTATTAGATGCATGATCAGCACAGGAACGATACAATCTGCCATTATTATGGTCTATTGGTATAGCTTAATTAGTATTTTATTAATGATTTTACCAACTTAACATCAAATTTCTTATTGTTAATTATTTCTACCTCCAGGAGCAGTAACATGAGCCATATTAATGCTTTATCAGTTTATTTTATGGTTTAATTCCCATCCTAAGCATTGCTCAAGTATTTTTTTTAATTGGGGAGTGATATCTTATAGGGGCTGAGACTGATGTCCGATGCGACCTGTTTACCGTTTGACATGAACTGTAATAGGGAACAGATATGTAACTTACTGAGTTAAGCCTGTGTTACACCTTCGTAGTTGAGGATACTGATTGCGACGGATGGTCTTGATTGGAGTAATCATGGACCATCCTTGGGATGCGCACTTTTTTTCGATGATCAGTTTTCTCATAATTTGAGTACGGCAAACGTTCTCTATGGGGCGGATTCCCAGGTTGCGTTCGTAGCAAATATGAGGGCTATCCACGGACCACATACAGATAAGACAATAGCGTTTTTAGGATTCGGATCCCAGCGATTAATGGTGGTCTAAATAAGAATCATCCATTGAAGTGGTACGGTTTTTAGCTCAGTTGACTGAAAGTCATCTGAGCTATAGCGATCACCTTTTGTCCGTCGTCCGTCTGTCTGTCCGCCTGTCCATCCGTCCGTTAACAGGGCACAAATCGTAACCATTGGACCTAGAATCTTACTTTAATCCAGGGAGGTCTTTGAAAAGTCACTTTGGAAAACTGAATTTAGGTCTCTGTTACCCATATCCTCCGAGCTATGCTGCTCAAGAGTACCCCCAGAATAATAAAAAAACTTGATACAAATGGTCAAGTATCTTAACAACTAATGCATTTATCATTATGATGATTTGTTTGCATATTGATCATGGAGTGTTACATCAGTTCCTGCAGACTGGTGGCTCCACCTGGAATTTTTCGAATTTTTACGCATTGTTTTCTCAATTTTGAGACCATTAAAGATCCTGTCTTTCGTTAACCGGACACAAATTGTAACCACTGGTCCTACCAACTTTTTACTTGATATCCTAGGAGATCCATTAAAAGTATCCTTGGAAACTGGTAAATAGGTCTCTGTTAACCATATTCTCCGAGCTATGGAGCTAATAAATACCCCGAAGAATAAATGAAAATTTGATTGGATTTTTTTTTTAATTTTTGCGGAATTTTATCTCTTATTTTTTTAGACCGTTTTAAAGATGCTGTCGTCCTTTTACAGGGCACAAATCATAACCATTGGTTCTAGAATCTACTTACTTTACATCCAGGGAGGTCCTTGAAAAGTCTTACTTAGAAACTTGAAATTAGGTCTCTATTACCCATATTTTACAAGCTATGGGGCTTATAAAGTACCCCCCAGAATAACTGAAAATTTGATACCAAACCAGGGCACGAATCATAATCATTGGACCTAGAATACTCTTATTTGTCATCCAGGGAGGTCCATGAAAAGTCTCCTTAGAAACCTGAAATTAGGTCCCTGTTTCCCATAATCTCCAAGCTATGGAGCTCAGAATTACCCCACGAATAATTAAAAGTTTAATACAAAAGCTCCCGTATCTGAACAACTAATGCATTTATCATCATGGCTTTTTGTATGCATATTGATCATTGAGTGTTTTATCAGTTCCTGTAGACTGGTGGCGCCACCTGGAGTTTTTTCTCGACTTTTTAATCATTTTTTTCTCTATTATCGAGACCTTTAAAGATGCAGTCGTCTGTTAACAGGACCCAACTCATAACCACTGTTCCTGAAAATTTTCTAACTTGTCATCCTGAGAATTCCCCGAAAGTTCTCCTCAGAAACCTGAAATAAGGTCACTGTGACCTATATTCTCTGACTTACAGGCCATGTTTGAGCACCCCAGAAATAATGAAAAATACAAACAAATTTCCAGATTCCTCAGGAATGGCTGAATGCAATATTATCAAATTTGGTGTACTTATGGGTCTTGATGAGCTTGAGCTAATATGCATGAACGATGATGCAACCTACATTATCTTAGTGACCTTTGCAAGTACATATTTTCAACATGTCAGTCGGCTGAGCGTCATGACCCATGGGTCCCTTGTTCACGGATCCTCACGATCGGCCAAGCACTGAACTGTATCGTAATCTTTCCGCGAACCTGCAGTCCGTATTTCCGCCATGGCGACCAATCAAGAAAGACCTCGACCATCGACGTACGCATGAACGGATGAAGTGGTCACATGCACGGACAAGCACGGTGTCGTTACCGCCAGTGACGGATACTTCACGTCTATCCAAGGTGTGTCTCATCTCTTAAAACTTCCGTACAGTTTGATGCACCAAGACCAGTACCCAAGGACCATGACGTATGGCGATGGATAAAGCCAAATACTCTCCGAGCGTCTCACGGGATTAATGACGGATCAAAAGGGATGGTCCTTAGCTACCGATCCGTGGTGATCCGTGGTGAGATCTATGACAGTGTGACTGAACGTAGCCTGATTGTTCGTACATACGGCAGCATTGTTTTAAAAATCCTTAATTTAATAATATCAAAGAGAATGATTTTATTTCATATTATACCCAATAAATTAAATAAAATTTCAAACCTAACTTAATTTAATTGAATGATATGTCAGTAAATTGTTAAAAATTTGGATATTCTAACGACCCAACAAAAGCGAGAAACTTTTAAATGGGCTCATGTTAAACTAAATGCTAACATATTCACAGATTTTGTTTTTTGCCCATCTACCCTATTTTTATGTTAATGAGTTAAAAATTAAAAGGAATAAATTCAAGCATTTTAATGTTTAATTTTAAATAAAAGCGAAAATTAGTGTACATTAGATAGAAAACTTTGCTAGGTGTAAACTGGTATACACTTTATGTTGACTATCATTTACTGAAACATATATAGTAGATTTAATGACGACGTAAAATTTAAAGCAAGAAGTGCTATAATTTTTAAACTTTGTCTTCGGAGCTAGAAGTCTTCCCGTTGATATCCGACAACGCCTGAAATATAAAAAGTGGTGGAATCTCGATAGCAGTGGCATTAATTTATTCACGGTTGAGGGGATGATTCTAAGTCATAGGTTTCACCTTTTTAAATAAAGAAATATATATATATATATATATATATATATATATATATATTAATGAAACAGAAACGGAGCTTTTAAATTCATCTTGGACTTTATAAAGAAAACAAATGAACTACATATATATATGAAAATAATATATAAATATATATATATATGTATATATATATACATATATATATATATATATGAAAATAATATGAAAAAGAAATAGAGCTCTTAAATTCTATCTGGCACATTAAAAAACACATTAAAAGGAATGTTTAAAAAATTACTTACAAAACTAGATCCTGAAAATGAACTTATCAATAAGCGTAGTGAACTAATATCCAAATGCTGACACAACAACAGTAGAACGAATCCGACCACTCTGACAATTTCGAAAATTCAGCTGTACCCGCCGACAGTGAGTTGCCGGAAGATCGCAGCAGGAACAACACCTTGCACTATATATATATATATATATATATATATATATATATATATATATATATATATATATATATATATATATATTGTTACGGAACCTAATGTAAACAGATGTAAACAAATTTTGTAATAGAGATATAAACAAATCAGATTCTGTAACACTAGGCAGCGTGAAATGTCTAGGGGATTAAATAAAGAAGTTGGTGTTTTTTGTTAACAAATAACTGTAATTTATTCTTAAAATAACCTAACATTACAGTACACTAAATCAATACAAGTACACAGTAAAATAACAGTATAACATCAAATCAATATAATCACACAGCCTAATAAACAAAGTGCACAGTACCTGGATACCATCACCGCCACAGCGACAAGTTCTCTAAATGTATACTCCTAGAAAATAACAGTCCAATGTCAAGCTCTTGTAACAATCCAGAAAGTAAACTTGAGGCAGGCAGCATTAAATTGTATAGAGTTAGTAACAACAGAATCCCTGATATTACTGGATAATCGGAAAGGTCCAACAAACTGACATAAACACATCTGTTTCCGCTGGAAATTCTCTCCTCGTTCTCTGCTCTAAAACACAGCCCTCTATCTCACCCCAAGCCGAGAATTTTCCACTTCTCGAACAGTCTAAAGGATTTAACACAATACACAGTAAACACGCGTTACAGGAATCATCTAGAAGAACATCGTTGTGTCTCAACATACCAGGATGCACAGGTGATCTCGACCAGGCGAGAAAGCCCCAAGCTAGCATGACAACGAGAGTTCAACCAGTAGGGATTAAACCGAGAATGCAAAACGCGGCCAGACACGGGCGCTACAACACGAGTTACGCCCGTGTCACGCAATAAAAAGAGCATATATATATATATGATGTATGATGTGTGTGATGGTTGGCTGAGGTCATTAAAATAATTAAAACCCATATGTATTGCTCGTCCAACAAGCAGAAACCGTCTAATTATTCATATATTTCATATTAATTACATATATCAAATATTCAAATTTTATTTTTCGAATAGATTGACGGGCGATGATTACAAGGATCACCCTCGCCCCGCCATTGGGGAGATATATATACCCCCGTCCCATACCCCCTGTATCGTCACCCCCGCAGGATAGACCCTTCAATGCCATGCATGTTATCGGGCCTCACAAACAAACTACGGGTAATATCTGGCCGGCGTCACTGATATGCTTATACTAGGATCTGGCTTATCTTGAATACGAGGGGTACAAAGGCAGACCCAAGTTAATTGCATTCGCAGAAGAAATCCTATATAGCCGGGTGTAATTACGATGGTTTTGACGTGCAAAAAAGTTTGTGGGTTTTGTTGAGCTACTATAACATGCCCCTTCACGAGTTGACGCCATGTTCCGATTTATAATATGTTCTTATGTAGATGAGCGTCGCACGATATAGATCGACCTTTATGAGCCTGGCTTTAGTTAGACCAAAGTCGGAAGCAGTATAAACATGTGCTCCAGTAGTGTTAGCATTTCCCTCTCTGACTTCCTTGATTGGCAATGTCGTCGTTTTGGTCATACACTGAAAATATAGGGTTGTCAAATCGACAACTTTAGGGTTGTCAAATGGATGTACCTTAAACAACACACCAGGTTGTCAAATGTTTGACCTGACAACCTATTGGTTGTCGAGGTCATCCGTCAATCATTCATTCTCTCTCTCTCTCGCTATATATATATATATATATATATATATATATATATATATTTATGTGTGTATGTATAAAATAGAAATTAAATGTTTATAATTATGATAATAATACTAATAAAAACAGATATATTCAAGTGAAATATTTATAAAAACCAAATGGTAGTATATCTTGTAATACGTGTATTTGTCTGCAACAGTTTTACGACTGATTATTTCTGTTTCAATGTTCACATGAAGAGTGAATGTGTGGCTTTATTGTATCGTCTTCCACCGCGGCATCCTCTCTGGCAAGTAGTTTACCACTCCAAGATTTGGTTCACGGCTACCCACGTTACCATCATATACCTCTCTCTTATTTTCTGATTCTGTACTTGATCAATAGACATGCCCTGGTCCCTCCTTCCACTCGAATTTACAAATTATAACTTTGATGTTTTCTTCGGAGTATCTGAAATACAAAAAAAAGAATATAACCTTCCTAAAAAAAAAACACAGTTTTTCTGACAGAGTTGTTTCCGGATTTTGTGTACATTGACAGCATATATGACTGAAAAGTAATCCTGGGGATTTTTATTTTAGATTCTAAATTGGAATTGTTAATTCCTCAGATTAAGTTGACTTAGAGGCGTCCTCACCCCGCCCATCTCCCCAAATGTGTGCCTTCAATATATCAGAATTAAGACTAAAAAAAGGGAACAGTTTGAAAAGTACAAGAAAATAATCATTTTATTAATAAATAGGATTCATAGTAACAGAGTCCTTTACCACATGATCATTTGCAACCAATCCCTCCACATGGCTCAACAGGGCTTGAGGATCATCTGTGTACTTGCTGTCTGGTGTTGGGTAGTTGCAGGATTAAAAGGATGTATTGACAACATGCTTGTTCATAACACACATACACGCACACACATAATTACCAATATGTTATACAATTAGCTGAAAACCAAGTCATTTATCAATCAGTGGGTTGAAGTTAATCGATATGTTGGGTATACATAATTGCAGTTTTCGATAAATGTAGGACTGCTTGCAACTTTAACCAATAACCATGCAGGGTGACAAATATATTACAATAACAAACATTAAAAAAAAAAACATTTAAATATAAGGTCTTCATTGAATCTATACTGAGTATCTTTGTTTATATGCTCATATCCTTAAATGAACTATATACTCTATTCTCTCTCTCTCTCTCTCTCTCTCTCTCTCTCTATATATATATATATATATATACATATAATAATACATTGAAGTTCAATGCATCACAGAGAAAGTGCTCTCAATTGCAGGAGACCACTGCAATATACTGTGTAAAGTTGGCTTGATTTCATAGTATGTGTACTATGAAATCAAGCTAACTATACACAGTTAATATAAAGATATATATATATATATATATATATATATATATATATATATACCAGTATGTTTAACATGTTCATTGAAATAGATAAATAGTTACATGGCAGGTTGGGCGATTCCCTAATGTCAGCTGTGTTTTCCTTCTCCAGGCCAGTTGATCCAGAAATATATATATATATATATATATATATATATATATATATATATATATATATAAAGATCTCATAATACAAACTATAAAATAATCTACTTATCCATCTGACCGTCAATCAGGAGAAGTACACCATGAATCATGTGGTTACATTTTAGTACCTGTTCTTCATAAATAAGGCTAAAGAAAAGAATATACAATTCAGCTACTCACCGAACTTGACCGGCTATCACGCAGTAGTTGTACACGATACACCGCAATCGCTTGGGCGTTAACGCCGTCGATGACTATTATTAAGATGGCAAAACGACCCATACTTATACTATTATAAGTTAATGTAACGCCGACTTTACTGGTGCCAGTACCCTTTGGGCAAAAATGTTGTAAACACATACACCCGGAGACTTGTAAGTTGTACATATCGTTAAAAATGAATTGCGCTGATCCCTAAACTAATTAACGATTGCAATTTTCAGTTTCTCATATGGTTCTGATAAATCTGCGCCGACTCATCTGTCTCTCATTAAATAATTAACCGTGTTGTTTTCACATAGCCTCAATTATTATCTAAATCAGTCTTCCAGATGGGACGTCGGCATTATGTGAGATAAATAGTTTTCCTGGCCTCCGACTAGATGCCATCCTTTCATTTCCCTATGGCTATTTCATAATATAACTTGAAACTTTTACTCCTTGTATATAATTCCTGATCACGCATCTGTAACTTCTTCAATATCGCAAATTCCAGCATTGGCCCTAGGTCTGGTTAAAGGAATTATTATCTTAGCTACCGAGTCTGTGAGAAGCTAAAGCCATACCGCTTTAAATCAACTTTTGTTTCCTCCTTATTTTTCGACAAATTGAATATAGTGTGGACACAGCTTTTGGCAGTTTGGCCTTGAATATGACACCACAGGAAAGTTTATGAGTAACAGCTGAGTAGTTCGGATCACAAAGCCTCAATTATTTAAAAGGTTTCACTGCCATGGAACACTTAGAACACCTTTTCAAACTAAACATAGCTTTCTTTCTTCTACAGTTTCTATATTTGCTTTATTTCTGCTGCGTGACTGATGAAATTTTTATTAGCCCGAAAAGTGGCTGGAGTCTCAAGCAAAAGTTTTACTTTGTTTTATTTTCATTTAAATTTAGCTAACATAAGTGGAAATTTACATGTGTTGTACAGATATAGTAGTGTACATACTGAATGGGTATTGCCGAAATCCTGAAATGGTTAGGGTTCAAATGTCGCAAACAAATATGGGTCGTTTTCAGTAATTTTAACTCAGCTGAACGTTAGTCATTTGGGCTATAGTGATCACCCTTTGTCGTTCGCCCGTCCGGTTGTCTGGCCTTTCGTCTGTTAACAGGGCACAAATTGTAACCGTTAGACCTAAAAACTTCTTACTGTACATCAAGGGAGGTCCTAGCCGAGTTTCCATGGAAACCTGAAATTAGATTATGGAAACCTATATTCTGCGACCAATGATTTTGAGCACCCAGACAAGCAGACAGATGGAGCAAAAATTGTATCCTTTAGGCCTAGAACCTTCTATAATAATATTCAGGGAGGTCATGGAAAAAAGTCCTTGAAAACATTTAATAAGACCACCGTGACCTTTAGGAAAAAGATGTCATATGAGTACCCTGAATGTCAGATGGGTACAAATCGTTTTTGTTAGGTCTAGAATCTTCTAAAGCAATGCCCAGGGATGTTTTGGGCAAATCACTTGGAAACCTGATATTAAGTCATGGTGACCTATATTCTGCGACCTACGGGATGAAAACATGATTTTGAGGAACCAGACAGTCAGAAGGGACAAAAAATGATTCCATTAGGCCTAGACATTTCTAACATTACAATCTGGGAAGTCATATTCAAATGTCCTTGGAATTATGAAATAAGGTCACCGTGACTTTGTTTTGCAAAAAAAGTTGTCAAATGTGCACACTGAATGCCAGATGGGCACAAATCGTATCTGTTAAGCATTGAATCTTCTAACGCAATATCTTGGGAGATTCTAGGCAAATCTCTTTGGAAACCTGAAATAAGGTCATGTTCACCTATACTCTGTGACTTACCGGCCAGAAAGACGGGGCACAAATTTTATCCTTTAGGTCCAGAATCTTCTAATGGTACAAGTCACTGTGACGTATATTCTGAAGGCTTAAGGAAAAAGATATCGTTTGAGCACCCGGAATGACAAATGGGCACAAACGAAACTGTTAGGCCTAGAATCTTCTAGGGCAACATCAATGGAGGCTTTGGGCAAATCGCCAGGGAAACCTGAAACTAGGTCATAGTTACCCATATTCTGCGAGCTTTGGACCAAAAACTTGATTTTTACCACCCAGAAGGTCAGACGTGGCCATAATCGTAAATGTTGGATACAGAAACGTGATTCTAATGTATCCTTGGACAACCAAAATAAGGTCACTGTAACTATATTCTGTGCGCATTTAGCACTAGATAAGTTAGATAAACACATATCATAGCTGTTGGACAGAGAACTTGGGATCTAGGGAGTTCATGGTAAAATCTTCTCGGAAACCCTAAATAAAGTCGCTGTATCCTATTTTATAAGGCCTATGGCCAAAATGCTTGATTCCCAAGTACTCTGAAAGTCATTTCATCCTTTGTTTAGGGTTCCTTCACAAATACTTTTTTTTTCACCAGATAATAACATTAATAATTAATTTATGCATCACCTGTATGTCAAACTCAGATGAGCGATATGACCCATGGGTTACTTATTAAATGGCTGAACAGGTGCATTTTTTTTGTTTAAAAAAAACATGCTTAGCTGAATCACAGGGTACAGGGAATTATAATATATGTATTTGCTTTATTAACAAATAATGAGGATGAGTATTCACTTTTGTTAGATCTTAGAAGTGAAAGAGTAAACAAAAACTAAAAAGTAATAACCTTTTTTCAAGTATGAGGTAGATGTATTTATTTATTCTCTCTCTCACCTGTACAGTTTTATATATAAATCTTCATCCTCGGCGTTTGGACTACAGGTAGTTTATGGGCGATATAAAGCCAGGACAATGCACCAACCAGCCGTGTCTTACATGTATATATTCTTTAGAACCCAAGTCACGCAAAGTTTAAAGAGTCTGCAGGACATTTAGAGGGTAGAAACTTCTTATTTTGACTATTGCTGTTAAAAAATTCTTTCCAGGTGCGCCTTGTTATGGCTCAACCGTCACCTGTTTCGACAACCTGTCCCTGGGCGCAGACATATTTGGCGGGATGATGACTATTTACATACGTCTGTATATCTAGCATTTACCTTCACAGAGCAAAAGTCAAACAAAGACTTGATGGGCAATTCAGCGCATAAAAGACAGGCTCTCTCTCTCTCTCTCTCTCTCTCTCTCTCTCTCTCTCTCTATATATATATATATATATATATATATATATATATATATATATACCTCCTTCTCGAGGCTTATAATTAATATTTGTCGAAAGGATGTAATCAGGCAGATTGTTTGATTCTATTTGTAGATACTTAATGAAAATGGTTAACGATAAATAATGTACTTTAATAACTTGATTTCCGCGTGACTAATAACTATGCAATCAGTGATTAAAATAGCTAGTATTGGATCTGCGTACGTCCTGTCTGGCACTACCAAATCAGAACTGCTCGTGATCGCAGTTATCTCACTGGAATAAATGAACACCTGTCAATTATATATCCCGTTTCATTTTCATTCACGTCTGTTTCTTTTCCAGGAAGGCGATATACGTACGGGTCACCCTCTGGTAACTGTCTCCGCCAGGGAGATATGCGTTTATTCCTGTTCGTTTGTGTGTTTGTTTGTGTGTTTGTTTGTGTGTTGGGTCACAACATAACTCACGCAAACATGAAATTGCAATAACTCATGAAATTTTCAGGGCGTTCCGGGAATGGACCAAGCGAGAATCGATTAGGTGTTGGTGCGGATCCGGCACATGATCCGGATCAAGAAACGTCATCAAGGAATATTAACAAATGTACGGTCACTGACGCACGAAGGAAACATGGAAGTATGGGCCGAATAAGAGAATGTAAACACGCTTTGGGGAGCATCCGACAAAAAGCAGACGAAGTTCGGCCTTCCTGCATGAGAACGCATATTATTAGTGTTAAACTTATTTCAAATTACGCACTGAGACAAGCCTGTATTTGATTTTCGTTTAAATTATCAGTTCACTGATTTAGTTCTATATAATGCAATATACCTTTTAATCACGATATGTCAATTATATCTTATATATATATATATATATTTATATATATATATATATATATATATATATATATATATACATTTTGACTAATGTAAATAAAATAGAAAGATTTGAGAAATTCTGAAGAAAGTAATTATAAAAAAATAATCAGAGAGAAAAAGTGTTTTTAGCAAGTAATCTGGAATCGAAGGGGCAATCTGAAATTGATTCCAAGTGACCCCTGGTATTATAAAAAATATCATATACCAATACTTTTTTTGAGGGGATTTGACACTGACAAGCAATAATATTTCTTTTTTTTTCCAATCCTATTTGATTCAAATTCGACCGACGTGCAACGACCAAATACTCTTTCAGATTGCCTCCATGGTTTTGTGTATGATAGACGGCATATTAAGCGGATTCACATTTTACGACATGCCAGAAGTCGGCGGACTGTCTGTGAGTGCTAGAAATGCAGACCATTCACTGATCATTCCATTAGGCTGAAGTCCCGTGCCCTTCATATGTGAGGAAATTAAACAAAAATTGGCAGTCCTTTCCGGCCTTCCACATGTCGGCTGCCAGTTTGGCCTGGAGTGCTATGTCTTTTCATGCAGAGGATTAATATATCTAAATCTTTTCATAATTTTTGACCTGGCGTTATTTTTGACATGCAATAGGTCTGGGTATCCCCTGGAAATTTCGTATGGCAATATATTACCATATGTGGTAGAGAATTGCGATACGTATCGCGATATTTTAATTGTATTCAAATTATATATATTTAAATATATATATTTAAAAATAAATTAAGTTTATTATCATTAATCAATCTTTATCATTTTAAATATAATAAGCAATAGGTCAAACAAAAAATATGACAATATTACTTACTAATGTACATATATATATAGTAAAGTACTAATTTGTTGTTGACATTAGCAAAGCCAGTTCTGTAGGTCTTTCATTTGTTAATAATTTGTCAATAAGAGAATTCTGGACTGTGGTTTAGCACAGAGCGGTAAAGGTGCGATACTTGACACTTGATCTTTTTGCAGCTATCATAAGATGTGAGGGAAGAATATTAACAAATGACAAATAATTATGACAGTGTTCAGCAGTTCTTTCTTTTTGTTGTGGGAATACTCTCGCACACCAATAAATCACGACCAAACATGCATATATCCTAGGACGGAGCTTTGACCTATGGTATACTTGCTAGGCCTACCTAAACATTTCCTACTAAACGTCTAAAGGCACGGTAGCGGCTTTCACTTTAACGTAACAGAGATCGCTTGAAGGTCAAGCAAACTTTTTCAATTATCATTATATAATCATATAACACACTTGCTTATGAACAATTTTTTTATTTAGATTTTGTATAAACGCGATTCGATTCCTGTAGGAAACACATTTTTTACATATTTTTTTCCACAAACAAACAAAAAAAAAAACATGTGGTTTTTTGTTTTGTTCAAAAGCAATTGGAACATCTATGAGCACCCTCAACTCGGCAGTGAAGTCAGCCACAGGGAAACCCCCTGTGACTAAAAATTCTTGATCTCATCAAAAGCTTAGTATTTCTGACACTTTCACTAACACTGATGGCTGTTTCTCAGTTGTACATCTGTACCAACTACTCTTGTGGAAAATCTTCAGGGCCAGTGTTTCCAGGCAAGATTTATAACACCATTCAGGAGAACTATAAAGTTTTCTTAAATTAAAATCAAGAATTTAGAGAGATTAGAGTGCGAAATGCGCAAAAATCCGAACCGGCTCCCCTGAAAACTAATTATGCGGCAAATTGGCAAACGCACAAAAAAAAAAAATTCAAAACGGTGTGGAAACACCGTTGTTGATTGGAGTAAATATTAGAAGACCAAATATGACAAAAACTAGGTTTTATATTATAGAATAGATAATAATACTGTGAACATCAAGAATAATGCAGACCGATTACCCGATATGTCATCGAAACCTTCTATTTCCTTTGTTATTAGTATTGAATAATGCCAACGTTTTCATTCTCTTGGAACTCTGCGGTGTTTATACACAGAACCGACTGGAGGAATAATTTGACTTGGTTGTCTTTCTGGCATTTTTAAAATTAAAATGCATATATATATATATATATATTATATATATATATATTTTATTATATATATATATATATATATATATATATATATATATATACATACATACACTGGAGGGATTTATTTTCCTATATTTTCATTTTGCCAATCTGGAATATTCATTCACTTCATGATTGATTGCATTATTGACAATGAAATGATTGAAACTCGAAATTTTTCCATTTTGGTCAATTTGGGTTGTTTATTCAATTGAATATTGATTTTACCCAGTTGTCTTTTTAGATGTATTTCAACCTTTGCCATGAATTGAAATTGAAGGGATAAAACCAGCCCCCTTTTATTTAATCATTCGCCGAGACGGGGTACTCAGAGAGCCAGACCTCCACTTTAGTTCCATCAGTCAATACTCCAGTAACCATGGTAACGAGACCCGCCCACGACGGACACGTGCTGCATCATAACAGCCACAGATTACTGCTACAGAGGGATTTTTATTCAACGTGAAAGCCCCATTCTGTTTCGATTTCAGAGATAGTTGAAACAATTTCACTTCGGCTACGTTTGCATGGTATTTCGAAAGAACCCATGCCGTAAAGTGCAAAAATTAACATAAACTCGCACAATTTTATTTAAGTTTTGCAACGAAAGAAATGGGAACTTAGTTGAACGATGAAAAACAAAGCCTTACCAATAAAACGCAAAAACTGTCTATAACTATCTGTAGTGCACTTTATTTTTTCAGAAATTGCTAAAAAAATGTACGGATTCATTTCTTTCCTAATCAGGAAATGTGTCTGTGCACATGTTCGCGTGGGCATTATCTTCTATTTATCAATGATTTCCCAGAAGGGTCAGCAACGACCTACCTCGGCAATGTAAAGACTAATGTAAACAAAACATTGCGGACTACATGTTAATGCGACAGGGACTCCTCCGCGGGTGTAATCAGAAGCTATGGTTATATATACATACGCCTCCCATTAGAGAAGGCAACGAGACAATAATTTTATGAGAGTCTGAGGTGGGTTTTACCCAGATGTAAAGCAAACACCCAAAGTAAAACCGCCAGACAGAAATATCCGTTAATGTCTGGTGTTCAAGGGCCAAAGGTCATTCGCCATATGGATGAAAAGTGCCTATGGATTGTGACAACTAACATATCAATTAACAAAACAGATGAATTAGTGGAGTACCTGGTAAAATAAGTTCTTAAAAATTTAGTCTAATTTAAGAAAACAATCAATACATAATCATTGTATCAGGCGAACCATTTTCACGCGGGTTCGACTGTCGACGTAGCGCTCGTTTCTCGAAAAATCCTCTGAGACGCAAATACGAATCTCTAAAACCCGACATGACTATAGGGTCAAATGAGAACTGGTACCTAACAAAGATTGGTGGCGCCAGGTGCAATTATATTTTTCATAGTGTCCATCTGTTCGTCTTTGTAAAGTGATATAGCACATACCGCAGGTGTGGTTCTGTTTATTGGGTTAAAAATGTGCATGCACATTGATCTTGGATACGTTTATCGCGTTTTCAAGACTGGGCGCGCCATTTGGAATCGTTTTGCGTGGCTTCCATTTAATGAAAATCTTAGCAATGGTTCAGTGTATCGGCATGAAATTTCACATGTCCAAAGATATATTATAGCTTTATCTGGTGCACACGACTGGTGCACGGTGGTGCAACCTGCAATAATTTTTGTTTGCTTTATCCGTCCGTGTGTCTTGGCATACTTTGGCATCCTAATGCCACAGAAGCCTGTCTGCCTGTCACGTTAGAAGTTAATCCATTCCACTCTGATTCGGCGGATAAATGCAGTCGCTGATCGACTGCCCATATTCTTAATACAATGATTATGTTCTCGCATTAAATTGTCTCAATCTCGATCATAGTCATGACTTAGAAATGCATGTTTTATAAAATATGCACCATGCGATGCATGGGCGATTGCCTCCGCCAGCAGGTTATGCGTTCATCCCCTTTCGTGTGTGTTAGTTTCTGTGTGTGTTTGCGTGTTTATTCACAACATAACTCACGCAATCATGAACATAGTTCAATGGAAATTTCAGGTCGTTTCGGAAATATATCGAATAAAGAATAGATTAGACTTTGGTGTGGATATGGCATGTGATCCGGATGCAGGAATGTCATAAAAAATATTCACAAATGTATAGTCACTCATGCACAAATGAACCTGAGAATGTGGGCCGAATCAGTGAATGCAAACAGGGGTTTTTGGAGCACAATAGGGACCCTCCCCAACATAACGGAGGCATGTATTGTTTAGAATGCAGATTTCAAGTTGGTTATTCGTTAAATATCTGCTGTCCTCATCAGAAGTGGTTACATGTTTACCCTGTTTACTTGTTTGTTTGGTGTTTGTTAGTACGTAGTGTCTTCATGAATTACCAAGCCCTATATGAACCATGTACATCTTTTGCACCTATTTTGCTTATGAATATATGAACGGAATAAGTAGAAGTACTGGGTGAACATTCAATATAAAACAGGTAGGGGTATTAGCAAATTTGAATTTTTATTCGTGAATTAGAAAACATTCAAAGACCACACACTCGCAAACATTCTATACTACTAGGAATATCTAAATCTTTGGTGTGGAACATACACTCAGGGTAAATTTAAATTAAAAAAAAAAAGAGAGAAATGTGTTTCCCGGGTTTCAAGCTCAATGGAAGCACACCGGTAAGCTCTGCCCACCGGAACAAAGGCGGCTCAAATAAGGTCACACCTTTCTGTTCACATAGCACGCGGAGGAAAATCGCCCCGCTCGATAATTTATTAAGGTTTCCGTAATACTACTCAATTACGATGGACTAAGCCAGGGTTTTAAATTATTAGGACTAATAATAATAATAATAATAATAATAAAATTAATAAAAATAATAATAACAATAATAGGAAAGCACTCAGAGAGCTCAGACCTCCACCCAGGCATCTATATAGTATTATCAGAAAAGCAGCATTTTATAAATGTATTGCTTATATTATTTAAGAATGATGAGTTATAACAATTTAAGTTTCCTGTTATAATGTTTAATAAAGTAAAATAATAAGATAACTTAACTAGTATAATTAAATAGTAGCAACTGTTGGTTACTCAGTGTCAAAATGTATTTTTTTATAACAATCGGAGCACGTGCTCAGTCTTTGTGATGCATATTACGTTTGTGACTTCATAACAGCATGCCGGTTTACGTTTACCCTTAAATGGCCCAGAATTGACCTATCCATGAACTCTATGTGACCTCAATCGCATATTCATTCAATGAATAATCAATAATCATTGGACTTACGAGCAACCAATCAGGTGATCGTTGGCATGGTAAACCGTTAATCATCTGACAAGCACACAATTTGCATAATTTGGCAGACCTCCGCCAAACAGAACACGTGTAGTCCGTACCAGAACCGTGTGGGCATGTTTTCCGGGATGTTTTTTATACAAAGGACAGTATAAAAAGTTCCAGGCCAAAGGTTGCAGGAGCAATTGCTCCGACTACCGAGTGAATAATGTCTACCTGGCAGGTAATATGTATGAGACAAATAATAAAAAAAATGGCAAGACAGTTCACAGTGACTTCGATATATTCATCAATCGGGAACAGTGATTCCAGCTGATGACGTCAGCAATGCGACGTAATACGTCATCGACCTTTGTGACGTCATTATTGTCTTGTAAATATATAGCGCTCTCTACCATGGGCATGGAAGACCTGCGCAGGAACGTTTTGGGGGCTCATTATCATAATAAGGTTAAAAGGGCGATATGCGTATGGGCTGTGGTGGATAGGTCATTGTTACAATAGTTAAAAGACACACGTTTCAATTCCTTTTAAATGACGGCTTAAATATTATATATTTATAGACAGCAATTGTAAGTAACCTTCGCCAACACGTGCATGTAAATTGTAAAATTTTGAAAGCAAACTTGGTCCTGGACGATCTCTTGCGGGAACAGAAATTCAGAAATTGGGAAAAGCGCAAAAAACACACCTACGTCGAATTTGCTAGGACAAAAGAGCAGTTGTTTGATCGCTGGTGTAGTTCTAAAAATGTAATGAAAGATTATGACAATTTGCGCCAGTTGATTTTGCTTGAAAAATTCAAGCGCTGCATTAACGTTGATGTTAAAACTTTTCTCGTTGAGAAAAGTCCTGAAACACTTGACATTGCTGCTCAGTTAGCTAATGATTATTCATTAACACACAAAATGTCCTTTACTAGCAAATCAAAGCAGTCATTCACAAACAAGAATGTAAATCAGTATGATCAAAAGAAGTTTACAGCGCAGTCACTCAGTAATAGTAGTCCTGATAGTTCAGCCAAGTCCATTGCTACATCTCAGTCCACGTCCTCTGTGTCTAAGTCCACCAATAACCATGCAGTCATTTTCAAATATCTGTAATTACTACAAGAAGGAAGGTCATCTAATATCTGACTGCTGGAAACTTGCGAATAAACCAATTAGCAAACCTTCTGGTTTTGTTTCAAAATCTATGCATAGCATAGTACAAGAGCCAGGCTCTTTTCATGTAAATAAGGGGTACAGCTCCTTTGTTGACTCCAATAAAGGGTTTGATGCTACGGAGGCCCAATGCCGTCTGAATCCAAAGAAGAATCCAATCCGTAGCTTGCGGGGTAAGAACCTAAGTTGATTCCTGCGAGGAATTAAATAAGGCTAAGTCCTTTCAAGACTCCTGCGAGGAGTATTCTCTAAATGAGGCTAAGTCATTTTATGACTCTTGCGAGAATATTTCAAATGAGGCCAGGTCCTCTTATGACAAACGAAAGTTTGTTTCTGCTGAGGAAAATTCCTCTGTTGACTCCCATGAGGAGTATGATGATAAAAAGGATGTAGATTCCTTAGATGACTCTGAAACAGAGTTTATGACTGACACTGTCAATGTCAGTTCTTTGTTTGATGAAGCTGAGGTAGTAGATTCCTCTCTTGACCCTGAAATGGAGTTATTTGAGCCAATCATACATGATGGTTTTGTATCCTTTTCAAGTGATTTTTCAGATTCTACCCCTATTAGAATTTTTAGGGACACTGGTTCAGGCCAGACTCTCATGTTAGCAAACACTTTGCCATTTTCTAATAGGTCTTTTACTGGTGCACATGCACTTGTTAATGGTGTGTTTTCAGACAGGCACACTTCATTTCCGCTTCACAGTATCCATTTAAAGTCAGACTTGATTTCTGGGAATATTACTGTGGGCATAAGAACTACTTTATCCTTTAAGGGAATTCAGTTGCTACTAGGCAATGATTTTGCATTAGATAAAGTACAGCCTGTACCAATAGTGAGAGAAAAGCCGTCACTAGATCAGGACAATGATCCGGAAAGTCAGGAAATTCCTGGTTTGTATCCTTCATGTGCTGTAACTAGATGTATGGCCAAGGAAAACACACATGAGGATAATGGTCCAGATAATAACACTCTGGGAGTCACTAGTGACTCGTCTAACGACTCGCCCGTACAGGATGCAGCATTCTCAAGGTCAGAACTTATCGCGGAACAGCATAAGGACCCTGTTATTTAATGTTTGTTTCCCAGAGCAGTTTCAAAAGACGAACTGTCACAGAACCCAGTTTGTTTCCATGTCAAAAATGGAGTGCTTATGCGTAAATGCCGACATCCTGATGTATGCGCTGATGATGAGTGGGCCATTAAACATCAAATAGTAATGCCTAAAAGCTTTCGCAATGAAGTTCTAAGCATGGCACATGAGGCTCCTTTGTCTGGCCATTTAGGTATAAATAAAACTTATAAGAGAGTTAGTACACACTTCTATTGGCCTAACCTCAGGAAAGATGTTGAAAAATATTGTAAATCATGCCATACATGCCAGATGGTAGGCAAGCCCAATCAGAATCCTCCTAAGGCCCCACTTAGACTTATTCCTGTTTTCGAGGAACCATTCAGTAGGATTATCGTTGATTGTGTTGGACCACTGCCCAAAACTAAATCTGGACATGAATACCTGCTGACAATTATGTGCGCATCTACCAGGTTCCCTGAGGCAATACCGTTGCGCAAAATTAATGCCAAAAGTGTTGTCAAAGCTCTGACCAAGTTTTTTACAACTTTTGGATTACCAAAATCCGTCCAGTCTGACCAAGGGTCTATTTTTATGTCTGGCTTATTCCAACAAGTTATGCTTGACCTAGGTATAAAACAGTACACCTCTTCGCCATACCATCCTGAAAGTCCCTCGAGCGATTTCACCAGACATTACAAACATGACCAGGACTTATTGTTATGAGACACAGAAAGACTGGGATGAAGGAATCCACCTGTTGCTGTTTGCTGTCAGAGAATCCTTTCAGGAGTCCTTGGGTTTCAGTTCCTTTGAACTAGGTTTTGGACACTCCGTTCGAGGTCCATTAAAACTGCTTAAAGAAAAACTCTTGTGTGAAAATCCTGATTCTCTTAGTTTACTGCAGTATGTCTCAGACTTTCGCAGTAAAGTACATAATGCTTGTCATATTGCAAAGTCAAATCTAAAATCTGCACAAAGTAAAATGAAAACAAAGTATGGCAAGCACACTGTAAGTAGGACGTTTGGGCCTGGTGAAAAGGTCCTTGCCTTACTTCCCATCCCTGACAAACCTCTGCAAGCTAGGTATTTTGGTCCTTACATTGTTGACATTAAATTCAGTGATTTAAATTACATACTGTTGACACCAGATAGACGTAAGAAGAAACAACTGTGCCATGTTAAAATGTTGAAACTATACTATGACAGAAATAGCACATCAGATGTTGTACACAATTTTACTGCTGTTATTTGAGTAAAAACTGACCCTGACCCAGTTAAAGTAGATACTGATTGTAAGTGTGATGTGGACATTCAGTGTTGTACAGTACCATTAAAAACTCAGACGTGCTTAACAACCTAGATGCCAAACTGTCACACCTTATCGCACAACAACAACAAGACCTCAAGAACCTGCTGCGGAATTATGAACATTTGTTTAGTGACATTTCAACGCGAACTAACATGTTGTGCCATGACGTCGATGTTGGCGAGGCAAGCGCAGTCAAGCAACATCCATATAGACTGAATCCAGAAAAGCAAAAGTATCTACAGGACGAGATTCAATATTTGCTGGACAATGATTTTATTGAACCTAGTAACAGTAACTGGAGTTCACCATGTATTCTTGTGCCAAAACCTGATGGAAGTTACCGTATGTGCACAGATTATCGAAAACTGAACTTTGTCACCAAGACTGACACGTTCCCGATTCTGAGGATCGATGATTGTATTGATAGAGTCGGTAGCTGCAGGTATGTTTCCAAGTTTGACTTGCTAAAAGGATTCTGGCAAGTTCCGCTCACAGAACGAGCGAAAGAAGTGTCCGCATTTGTGACGCCGCAAGGACTGTACCAGTATAAAGTTATGCCGTTTGGCATGAAGAACTCGCCAGCAACGTTCCAGCGCTTCATCCATATGGTTGTCAAGGACATTCAGGGCTGTGACGCGTATATTGATGACCTCATCTCATACAGCGACACCTGGGAGAAACATCTGCAAATTCTACTATTGAAAAAGAAAAATTCCACTATTGAAAAAGAATGTTTGGCTTTGATTTTGGCGTTGCAACATTTTGAAGTTTATGTTACTTCATCAGTCAGGCCTATCATTGTCTTCAGTGATTACAATCCCCTCACGTTCATGAACAAGTTAAAGTGTAAAAATCAAAGATTGTTGAGATGGAATATGTTCTTACAGGATTACAATCTTGATATCGTACACATTAAAGGGAAAGACAATGTACTTGCTGATTGCTTATCGAGATGTTTATGAAATGTTGTAAACAAGATGTTTATGTAATGTTGTAAATAAGATGATTTTGAGATGTTGTAAAAATTTAGTGATTGTGATCGCAAAAAGAAAGTTTTCTGTGAAAACTCAATTTTTTCTTACAGGAGGGGGGAGTGTTACAGGTGCTCTTTTTTGTGTAATACGGGCGTAACTCGTGTTGTGACACCCTCGCCGGGCCGTTTGTTGCATTCTATGTTTAATCCGTACTGGTTGAACTCTCGTTGTCAACCAGTACGGCTTTCTCGCCTGGTCGTGAGTCACGTGTACACCATGGTGTGTCTCTACGAGTGTTTACTGTGTTGTGTAAGATCTTTAGGACTGTTCGAGAAGTGGAAAATTCTCGGCTTGGGGTGAGAAGGTATATAAAGGGGCTGTGTTTAAGAGCCAGATGGGCAGAGAGCAGCAGAGAAGATTTAAGCGGACGCAGAAGCGTGTGTCAGTTTCTGAGACTTTATCCGACGTGTGCGGCAATTATAGATTTTCTTCAGACTCTTTTGGACTTCAGTTTACTTTCTGGATCGTTACAAGAGCTTTACACTGGACTGTCATTCTCCGAGAGTATACATTTAAAGAATTTATCGTTGTGACGGTGTTGGTATCCAGGTACTGTACACATTATTTTTCTGTGTGATTGTATTGATTTGTTGGTATACCGTTGTTTTACTGTATAATTGTATTGAATTAGTGTATTGTAATGTTAGGGTTGTTTTAAGAATAAATTATGGTTATTTGTTAACAAAAAAGACCAGACTTCTTTATTCATTCCCCTAGACATTTCACTCTGCCTAGTGTTACAGAATCTGATTTTTTTTTATCTTCATTACAAAATTTGTGTTCATCACGCATACGTGATCTGTTTATATTAGGTTCCGTAAGAACAGTATAAACTCGCGAAATTTGTCCACATAGCGTGAAATGGACAATGCACGTATATGCTTTAAGATAGATGTTTTATATATAAGTATTTGCAATTGAATATATTTTGCAGTGTTGATTTAATGGATTTTAATGAAATGTTACAAAACCACAAAATCCAGACCCTGGGCGTGATCGCACGTTTACGTGTCCATGCTATGATCTGAATTTTTTTATTAAGTTTGAATTGAAAAATGCAGCAAAAAAAATCTAGGGCGCATATACATTACATGTTTACAGACAGAAGTTTGCCAGTGTTACGAAAGAGCATGAACTTAAATCAATACGTATTTGGGTCAATTCCAGGATATCATATTATAAAAAGATCTTTAAGCGATAAGCTGTGTACCCAGAATAGTTCTGTTACCAACATATTATTTCTTATTGACTTACAGAAAATAAATCCACTATGCATTTATCATATAGGTGTTTTGCAGGTTTATTATCTCCTTTACCAGGTAAAAGATTGGGCTTTAATGTATGGATTAGTTTTATCCTGATTTAATTATTGTCTAAGTTTCATGAGATGAAGAAAGAAACCCACAATAAAAGCATTACTACTCACTCATAATTTGTTATAATCACTGATAGAAATAAATTGGATATTCCGCCTCCTAGTCGTTTGAAAGCTGATTTTTTTATACTTTCGGCCAAACAGAAATTAAAGGAAAGTCTAGATGCTGATAGGCCGATGGTATAAACAATAATGTTGGTGATTTAGATAAACTTTGGGCAGTTTTCACTGTTGAATGGTCTGTTGCTGACCCAAGTCCGCGCCTGTATTTTTGTAGCGTATGTTAAATATTAAAATGTTGGAAGAAATAAAACAGAAAAAGAAAGGAATTACTATGTGAATTGCAAAGTTAATTCAACCTTTAAGACGATTTTAGTAATTAAGCCTCGGTCACAACCCGCTGCTGCCACCGCACACCGTAGATCACCGTTCGGTTTTTGAAACCGAAGGAATACTTATGCGGCTGACGTGCGGGGGCGGCACGGTGTCTTCCTCGTTCTCACGGCCTTCGCACGGTAAAGTAAGCTAACACTGCGTACGCCGCAAGCTACCGTTGCGGAAGCCGTAAAGACCCCTTACGACAGCCGCAGGTACACCGTACGTCTCTCGGGTAGCTGAGTAGGCGTTAAAAATCGCACGGGCATCCTACGACATCCATACGTCTACTGTACGGTGCCCGTACGGAGCCCGCATGTGGCTGCCTAACGCACGGCCGCCGCATCAACTTAAGCGCTTGCGCTAATGTCAGTTACGGTCGTTGCGGAGCCCCTGCGGCCTTTGAAAAACGCACGGTTGCCATGCGTCTACCGCCAGAATGGCCCAAAACACTCGCCGTACGGCGACCGTATCCCGGTTGTGACCGAGGCTTAATGAATTCTGATGGTAAAATGTCCGACTTTTTATACCTTGGGATTAGGATGGTGAAATGAGTTGAGAACGAAAAAAAGAAAGAAATACCCTCCCTAATAACAAAAGATGATTAAACGCATTGGTCACGTAATACCGCAAACGTCAAACAAATGAAGAGGATTACTGAATAGGCTTTTAAGAAAGCGCTGCATTCGAGCAGTGTAACTTTAAACGTTCAATCTAACAAGAACATCATATTGTTCAATACAACTGTTAAAAAAAAAAAAAAAATTCACGTGGACAGTAATTGTGAAAGAGTATGAAAGTGTTTAAAAGATCATGGGAAAAATGGCGTTTTATCTCTTTTTTAATCTTTTTCTAGCACATGTACCTAGGTCTAGAAGTCTACTGAATAACGTTACCCAATGAATTGATTTGACCCCATGAATCGAGAAAGTATAGCGTATTTTTTAAATAATATTTTAAACCGAATTTCATCTGACAATAAAAAAATAGACTCTGAATTAAGCTGCAAGTGGATAGAGGATAGTAAACTGTGTACACAAAAAAATTGTTGGGTTTTGTTGCTGGTTGAAATGTACATTGATATTTTTTTTATATTTTTATCGATAGAAATTTGAGCAAAATTTCAAATCACTTTCGAGAACCTGTTTGAAGGGTTGGCTCAATACGGAACGTTATCATTTATCAATGGCGATGACTCTATGAATGTTTAATTATGAACTGACCCTCAGTAGAAAGGGGTGATAGCCATTTTTTGTTGATGATAGGTTCCGTTCATGTACGCCGAAGCAGAATAGAATAAACAGAAAACCTTTAACAGGTTAAAAGTTTAAAGAAAAAGGACAAAGTTAAAATATTCCAACTTTAGCAGTAATTGATTTTAATGGATAATATATATCTGTCATTGAATTGATGTATAAATGCTTTCATGAAAAAAACATTAAAATGTCGGACTCCTTGTCTGAATTGTTAAACCAACAAAATATTGAAAAAATAATACACTGAATATTCAAAGTTTTTCTTCTTTTTCTGTGAAATTTTATAATTGTATGTTCTAAAAAATAAGATGCAAATGAATAAATAAACTAAACCAAGCTTGGCCTCTTTATGTATTAAAATGATGGCTTACGCCCGGAACACACGTCAAGCATCAACCGTCAGATCTGGAAAAAAAAGGTAATTTCAGTCTGTTTATCTTAAAGCAAAGCAGACTAAAGCGCGCTTCAAGCGTCACGCGTCAGCAATCGCTCGTGAAGCGCGCGTTAGAGCTTTTTTGGGGGACTTAATTCACACAGTACAAATCCGTTCATGTCAGCTTGGTGTTTACTGAATAAATTTTAATAACAGATAATGAAGCCGTACCTTATTTAATGAATTACACATGCTGTCATTAAATCTTCGATTTAGCATGGCGGCGGCGCTTGTAATGCAGTAGACGAGGCTCATTTGATAGAAAACACTACTTAATGTAATTTAATTTAGAAATGCATAAAATTTACAACCGAGTTCCTTGATTTACGTTTTCAATCATGTATGTTTTTATTATGAAGTCCGTTGGGAAATCTCTCCTGGAAAACAGGTATTCAATGCACTATGATTATGAAGACTGTTGGAAACAATTTTATAAGATAATAAACATGTATTTATTTTTTTGTAAAAAATACATTTTGCATATCCTTACGTAGGCTGTTAATAAATTGTTCCCATTTGTAACTAGAGGATTATAGATTGCGACCCCATGTCAACAACCTCATCAATAATGTCATGCGTTGGCTGAAGGATTTCTTCATGAGGCACCCGGGATTGTAATTAATATCATATTCCATGTAAACATCCCTTTTTAGTATGAGTGAAAGAAAACTGACTGATGTGTTAATTAAAAATTTTCTTAATCGGATATTTCAAAATGAACTAATTGTATTTATTTGATGATTAATTACTTTGATAAATGTGCATTTCTTTTTCTTTTCTTTTTTTTTTTGTTTTGCCTATACAGCAATTCAGGAATTATTAGAAAGCACTAAGAGAGCGCATATACCGCAACTAAAATTCATGATCACCAAACCCGGAAGATGAACAGGATCTATATGAAACGTAGATATCTGCTACGTAAGCGCAGGACGTATATGGAGTTATATGAATCCGACCCGAGCTAAGTATGTGGCTCGATTCACAAACCTCACACGTCAGCTCTGTACGCCAGAAAAAAAGGCCACTCCGATTGCCTTGGTCGCAATTAAATAACGATGCCTTTTGCACTCGGCAAAAACTTACAACAATTTGGAATTTCCATCGTTTTTGGATATCTACAGTAACGGTTTCCTCTGACACCAGTGAATGGTAATGGTATCGCTTCCGGAGCTGGTTAACAATTGCTCCATTTCGCAATGGTAAAGAGTCTTTTGAACAAAATCCTATAACAATCGAATACTAATAAAAGGAATTCGGTTCACGTTTGTTCGCAATGTTCTCTAAAACCGGGTTGTGTACAATACTGTGCCATACGTCATTCTAAAGGTTATTATCCCCACATTGACATAGACGATATGAGAATAAAAAGAGAAAAACACATGTTTCACGCTTTATGAAAAGGAGAGTTCAACCCAGTAGGATTAATGACAAAACCTAATTCAAGGTGCCAATTTCAGGCACAGGGGTGGAGTGGAGTAGAGGCGGGGGTTTCAGGCCTCAAAATTTGTCTGATACGATGAAATAAAAAGGTTGCGGTGGCTGAAAATGGGATACGGACCCTCTGCATGGAGTCCCGCTAGGTCCGCTTCTGCTACTTACACGAGACATGCTTATTTCTGTTTCTTTCTTCAGGAACAGTATCCTTACCACGTACAATTATCAAATCTTTCATGCATTCCTCACATCAACCTAATCTTTATACGTCCAATGAGAGAATCCAGTCAAATATCATGGAAAACCTAAAAGCCCCGCGTCTCATTCCGGTTCGCAATGTAAACAACATCACTGACCAGGTCTTCAAGGTAAACATACCGGGGTATGAATTTCTTGCCACGAGCACAGCGACACAAAATAAATGTAAAAAATATTTATACATATCTTATTGAGACAGTTTTCCCCTTGAAAACCTATATCTTCTGTTAACTTTAAGAATAAAAAATGAGCCAATATTCCACATCTCAGTCAATATATCTCCCCAACCCCGGTAATAAGCCAGGTATACCGGGTTTATCAGCTGGTAACCTCTTAAATCGAATAATCTGTTCCATGGATGTTACCCCAACCCTTATAATATTTCATCAAAATCCGTCCATAACGTGGTCACTTAGGTGATTGAGCGACAAACCAACTAACCAACGTATAAACATAATTTCTCATGGTGGAGGTAAGAATAGTAGAAAAAAAGGTCATAATATCGCCAAGTCTGTGGAAACGAACAATAAAGCATGTGCTGAACCGTTGAGTCATAAATTCTCACGTAAGGAGTTTTGTAACAGGTCTGAGGGGATAACGCCAGCGCGATCCCGTGTGGTCTAAAGAAACAGGTTTTATCCGATTGAACACTGCGTGGCTGTTTAGCCCCAGCCTTCAGTCAGCTGCAAGATTCGTACGGTCTGTTTGTTGATAATTCTAAGGCTGGTCGTGTATCACGTTTTTGTTGGCCGATCCGCGATATTGTTTGCTGGATTGACGTATGGATCAAGGTGATACTATTCTTCTTGTCTGCAATCTTTTTTATGATATTGACCACACTGGTACCCTGGGCTCTTTCACTTTGTTAGTAATGCTCCCTGCATCATATGCTACCTGTTATATCTGGGTGAATGAAAATCCTCTGAATCATAAATCGATGGATCAGAATGTTTGTGGTTTCAAATGGGCTTTCTCTCAATTGAAAAAGACGCTTTGTTCAAATCGTACCAGAGTCCTCGACACCTGGCCTGGCGAAGATTATATATATATATATATATATATATATATATATATATATATATATATATATATATATATATATATTATGAAAGCTTTTTACAACCGACTCCCTGGCCGGATCTTAAATAACCCTCACATAAACCCATCCTTCAGCTCTTGAACACACACACACATATATATATGTAATATAATAAAATGTATAATAAATTATGATAACGAATATGATTTATAAATATTTGTGTGTATGGTGTGTATAATATAATAATATATAATATTTATAATAATACATATTATTGTTACGAAGATTTAATCAGGGGTAAATATAGGGGCGATCCGGCATTCGAACCAATGTCAGTGGCGCACATGTCCGGCGTTCCAACCGCTTCGCTAGAAAAGCAAGCTGCACTAGCATGACAGTTCGGTCCGCGTTTATGTCACCCCGTAACAAACCCCCTCTTAAGAGCGTTCTACTATCAGAACAAGAATAATTATCCCAGGAGTCACACTGGGCATCAAAGTTTACCGTCATGTTGGAGGAGCCTCTACTTTGTTACGAAGATAATTTATTCAGGGATAAATATTGGGCCGATCCGGGATTCGAACCCATGTAGGTGGCGCACATGTCCGACGTTCCAACCGCTTCGCTAGAAAAGCAACCTTCACTAGCGAGACAGTTCAATCCGCTTTTATGTCACCCCGTAAGAATATTTATATTGATGCAATATATAATACTCAATAATAAAGAATATATATATATATATATATATATATATATATATATATATATATGAACTATATGAAAAGCATAGTAGAATGGCGGATGAAGTTAAATTAAAGGTAGAAACTGAAACTTCAAAGCGTTTAAATTATGGCCCTTACAAAAAATGGTTGGAAAACCCTGCTTGCGAAAATGTTAAAAGAAATCGTATCAAACAGTCACACATAGACCATGGGCTTTCGAGTTTTAATTTCCTGTATAAAATAAAAATGTTTTGAACTCGATCGGTGGGAGGCTAGGGTCAGCAACCAATTGCCCTTCAATTAAGCTGGATCAGATAATATGTTTTTGTCTTAATAAATTTCAGCTGTTGGTGGGGCAGTTCCCGTTTTGTGGAGTTTGGTTTAAATTAGGTCGTTGTTCCAAGACACATTTCTTTTGCCACATACAAATGGGATTAACCATGTAATTTTGCAAAGGCCATAGCAATTTGAAATTTCTAAATATAGCTCTTGAAATAACTGGACCAACCAAATACATACTAAAGATTGATGACCAGTTGTCCTATACCCAATTCATACCCAGCTTAATTTAAATATATTTAAGTAAAGTACAGATATAATTGCATCGTAAAGCGATATGTTGTGGTTTTTAAAATCCTGCATGTTTCTTAAGCCGTTCATACACGCAGGAACCTATTCCGCCACATAAGCAACATATTCTATATCATTTATCTTTTTGAATCACCCGCGGTAAATGTACCAAGCTGTGCTTCTGTATTTTTAAACATACTGGCTTATTCTGTGAGAATATATCAGTACGTATAAAACATACAGAAGCAAGCTGGGTCTACCGATGAACCGTGCAGATCACCAAATTTGTCCGGACCATATTCATTATTGGTCACTTCTGATTTTCTATTCAGGATTGCTAAATATTTGTCGAAATGAATGATAAAAGAAGATAGGAGGAAGGATTCCATCATCAATTCAACAGAATTTTTCGGCCTGATAAAAATTGGTCCAAAAATCCTTCACATTATAAAAGTTTTTTAAAACCGACTCTCTGGCCGGATTTTAAATAATCGGGCCAGCAGTACCCTCACATATACCCATCCTACACCTCTTTTCTGGCCTGTATAGAACACACACACACACACACACTCACTCAAGTTTTCAACTCATGATCTTGCCTAGTAAGGCCTATATAGGTGAGATCGTGACAGCAGAGGTCAGGCCAGGTTTCCTTATTAACGTTTATGAATATTCAACTATTAGAAACATCTAAGAAAGATATTGAAGTGTTGTTTGAAACATTTCATTGACATTTATATAAGTAAAAACGGCGAAGCCCACTCCCTCTGACATTTACTCACTAAAGATCCTCAGGTAACGCAATTACACAGCGACATCTATCGATGATTACTGACACCCATTGTTCGGGTCCAGTCAATAAAGAAAGATAATATCTAGTCGTATATATGGTACATGTATATATTATATATAGGCATATATATATATATATATGTTATAAAAAAATTATCTATCAATACTTATTATAATAATTATAATACGAATTCGAATAATAAAACACCTAATCCGAAGCGGTAAGGTTACTGTCGGAGGCGGTTACATGTGACTGATTTAGAATTACTAAACCCGCACTTTTGGGCTCCATTGCATCGTGCAAAGTCATTACTCGCTCGTCGAATAAGTCTGTTGTATTTGACTGGCGGTATACCCTTAATTCCGACATCCGACTTACGACATACAGGTTTTACCTGAAGCGAGTTCACATGCTTGGGAAAGTATATGCCCGCGTAGTATCAGATAGATGGCGCCAGATAGCCCCTGCTTGAATTATTGTCTAATATCTCAAGATTTACTGTAAATTAAGGAAATATATCCCGACAATTCAATGCATACAAAAAAAAAAAAACCAAAAAAAAAACCCAGACCTACCAGACATTTCCGAGGCGCACCCACAAAGGAGTTCCATGACAAAGGTCGAGTGCCACAACCGTCCAAAATAATAATAGCACATTTATAGTTATCTCCTGTATTCCCAACTGCAGGTTATACAGATATTGCTCACTTAAAACTACTTATAATGTAGATAGGATACACGATGGCGGCTCAGGTACTGAAAATAAAGTCCCAAAGCTTTATCTACAAGTCCTTAGTGATTATTTATTAAGATATAATATAAGCAATTTCATATTATTATTAAATTCACTTTAGTGGACAATATATAACCGATATAGTTCAGGATAACGGTTAATCAGAAGGGAAATATATAGACGATCCTTTGCAGTGCTTTATAAAATATGTAAGGGGATGACACAATGGACATAGGATAATAAGATATCACCGCGAACCAGTTGTTACACAGCTGTTTGCACGATACGGTATATTACGGTTCGAAATAATGAATGCCGCCTTTACCTAGCTTAAACATCAACCTTTTTATTACTATTGGAAACTGCTGTCCATGGATCTATGATATTATCAGAGTGATTGTGCGAAGTGTAACCGTGGTGGGAACCGTCCAAATAATATAATGCATCGCACGCGGAGATCGCAACTATAAAGATGACAGAGTCATGATATTGTGCTATGTGTATGTGTAGAGAGTGAACTGTATGAATAATTTATAGAGGCCTTTCAAGCCCCTTGCTGCCTTGGATTTTTATTCCCAGGTTCGAGAAATCGCATTTGATCTTAATAACTGAAGTTCAGTCAAAACCACCCATTAACACTCGCTTGTGTCTTTCAATTAAATTTTCATTTGATCTTAATAACTGAAGTTCAGTCAAAACCACCCATTAACACTCGCTTGTGTCTTTCAATTAAATTTTCACAAAGAGAAGATCTGTTGTATTATGTTTGCATATTAAATAAACATAATGTAAGAGTGATGTATGGGTCACGATACGGGTCTCAGGGCAATTTTTTCAGATCTCGGTCTTGTTCTAGCCGTGACATCCCGACTCAGCAGGCAATCGGATAATTGGGCCGGTAAGCCTACTCGAGTCTTGTTACAAGTAATATCGAGGAATGTGTGGCAGTGGTCTTGCATCAGATTGCATTCATATGCATATTGTGGTAAACGGCCCATAATCTCAATATTATGCTGAGAATGATGAAATAACACAATGGTATACATGTGAGCTCAAAACCCAAACTGAAACACCGACTCCATGGACACGGGTCATTTCCTATATCGCCTGCAAACTGCCTGCGTCCTGTAACCCTAGCGAGCCATGCTTGCGTTCACGCGGTCATAAATTCAACAAATATGCCGAAGGGTTTAGCAATGTGCTGGGTTAAAACGGAACTTTTCTCTCTCTTGTTAGGTATTATTAGAAAGTACACAAAAATGCTAACGATTGGTCTGAATTTATGTTGATCGACAGTGTACCTGAAGGCCATGAAGCGTTGTCAGAAATAACGAAAATATTTGCATCTTCATAAGGCCTTATAATGCGTTCCTCAGACTTAGATGTAAAGACACTCTGGCGCCAGTAATCTGGTCGTAATACTAGAGGGTCGATATGACGCTAGGAATCGCCCTCGGTTCTGGTGACGAATTCATTTCTTATATTGTCATCGAGAAGAAGCTGAAATTCAAGTTTTACAAAATATACAGCATAACGTACATGCATTGAAGATTGAAGTCAAAGTTAATGGATCGTCTGTCGAACTGATGAGCATTGTGCATAGGCGAGTTGTGCCAAATACTATGCTAGACACATTGCGCACCACCTCATTCTCGAGCAGGATATGTGAAAGCATGTAGAAGACCACACAGCAGTACATTACAGTAGTCAAGATAAGAGGCGATAAAGTCATGAAAAAACTGCTCTGCAGCACATCTTGATACCGGTATACCTGGTATGTTCACGATGACAGTATTAAGCCGGCCTCCCGCCGTGTACCGGCCGGACAGACCTAAAGAATCAATAGACCTGAGAGTGCTGCCGGCCCGATTAAAAAAAAAAAATCCGACCCGAAATATCGGCTGCGAAAAAATCTCTGACGATGTCAAGGATTATTTCCCCGCCTATGTTTTGCAGGCCGGAAAAATTTGTTGGTGTTATTATGAAGGAACCGATAAAAAAAATTGACCGATTGTTTTGGCATGGTTCCTTTTTATATCAATTAATCAAACTGGCTTAAAATTGGAAAAATCTTGTGACGTACACATTAAATAGGTAGATGTCCGGGCATGCATGATTCGGCCGTAAGATTTTAACGTTTTTATCGATTTTGTTTTCGGGTCGATAAAAATGAAAAAAAAATCCACCCAAAATATCGGTAGATGGGAATCCGGCTTAGAAACATGATTTAAGTTTTTCATATTTTTTATGTTTCTGATAATAAAATACAACATCATTGTGAAGAGGTTCAATTGATTTTTATTCAACATTTCAGGTGTTTATATATCACATGATTGAAAAATTAAACAAGATGTGTCATCATCTGGCTTTATTAGTTCTAGAATAAAATCTGCAAACAAAGAGACATATAGGAATAATGATTTTTATGAATGTATTTTTATAATTTTAGGTCTTCTATGAATGAACATAACAAAAAACAAATGTTGCCAATTTTAATCATGTTTTGATTAATTACACAGAAGTCTAGTAAATTACCGTATATTTTAAAATATACCTAAAAATCGCTTTAAGAAAGAATTTAAGAAAGCCCTTTTCCAGTTTAATCTGCTGTGCAGCCTTTGTACATCACATAATGTTCTAATTTTGCTGTAAAAGTTTAATTCTTAAGTCAAATTCTTCAGCGGAACTTTTATAAATACAATGAACTAATCCTTTTATTCATGCAGAATTGAACACAAAGACACGTTTTGTAAAAAAAAATACTATGTCAATTCATGGTATAGTCATACTTGCATTATTTTATAAGCGCACTTCAAAATGAAATATATCCAGATTTTATTCGTTTAATTATGACACGAATGATTCCTATATGAAATCCATATGTTAATATGAGTGTCTGGGGATTTCCTTTCACTGTTATTGGAAGGAAGACATACTTTTGGTAAGTTATCTAGAGGCGTACTTCGATTTTAGCACGCGACATATACAACTTACAAGCAATGGAGAAACAGTGGATTGCTTAAAATCGGCAAAAAACGCTGTACATCACCGGTAGGCCTACATATCAAAGTTAAATATTTATAATATTATTGGATTTATTAAACACACAAATATAGTAATTTCCTCAAAATATACCTGGCAACCATATCTTAATATATATAATTTTACATAATTTGTACGAGGGGGTTCAATTTTTATTGATTATTCAAGGAATGCTTGCAGGATGTTATAGATGTGTACTTGTGTGTTAAGTACGCTACTAAATGCAACTTCAAGCAATGGGAAACAGTGGATTGCTTTTAAATAGGCAATATAATTTTAATTAACTATCCGAATTTCGTAAAGATAATAATCAATTCTTCATTCTAACATAAAGTTGATGTTGCCTGTGTGATAATTCGCTGACAATGGCTCGATTTTAACGTAGTGTGAAGGCTAAGCACAAAACGGAACGAGCCAATGGCCCCTCCCAGCTTGCCCGCCTCACGCAAACAAAGTTGACCCATTTCTTCAAACGTTCTGGCTGGCTCAAAGGAAACCTGTGTAAACTCACAACATCACGGTTTGTGTTACTCCAGCCACCCGCTACACAATTATTTGGCATTATTTAACTATTAACGATCGAACGCAATACAGAAAACGGTACAACTATTGTCATGAATTCACACATGTGGCTTTGTTATGACCGACTGCCGTTCCTGAGCTGACGTCATTCCGAATATTTATGAGGCACGGAACCGATCATTGCCGAACGCGGGCAGGGTGAAACCAAGCATCTCAGTGCTCTTATTAGACGCGGTTTTAATTACTTTAGACCGGTAGTAATGACTACACACAGAGTAAAAAGTTACAAAAACAATTCATCTACAGTATAATATGATCAAATTGCAGTTTTATTTACGCTGGTCATGTCCTTTAAGGAGCTAATATATGAAATGGTCATTGTAAAATTCAAACTTCTCTCCATAAGCAGTAACATGACCGTGTATTAAGTCATTTCATAGAAAATGTTACCAGAAGGTGGCCTTCTTCATTTTCTCGCCGCCTATAATACTAACAACTAAAATACTTATACACCATAACCTTTGCGTTATAAACAAATCCTACAGGCCTAATACGAAAGTTTGGGAGTATGAATGGAGGTTTATTTTTTAAATTTAATATTGATTTTATTATGTCCTGCATATCTACCTTAGTCATTATGATTTCAGCAAAATGGACCTGCAAGTTTCGGACTAGGACATTTTAAAACTAGGATATATCAGTCAGGATATTTCGGATATGTTTTATTTTACACGGGAGGATTATTGGGACAGATGAATGGACAAATTGGCAGCATGGTTTCAGAGAAGAATATTTTTAATGTTTTTTTTTTAGGGTCTTCCCTATAAAATCTAAGAAAATGCAGTTAGCCAAGAAATAAGCAACATCTGATAAAATTTTTTAGATGACAAACTTTTTGCAAAAAAATTGGCGATGCTAGCTCCCCCCTTTTTGAGATAGCTATGACGCATGACAGACGACGGAAGACGGACAACGCCACACCATTGCATATGCTCACAGATTGGCTACAAATGCAAACCAAATTTTTTCAAACAGTTGAAAGATATTGTTCCAATAGTTCTAAGCTATATATATATATATATATATATATATATATATATATATATATATAATATATATATATATATAAATATATATATATATATATAATACGTATTGTATAGACACCTGACAGAGCCAGGTCAGTTGCCATGGTGATGTCTGGATCTCACCTGGTTGAACTGAGTGACCTCTTGACTTGGCTGCTGAAACTTGGCATGTTGTCAAATCTGTTTTCAAACACAGAAAGCCTTTTTCAATTGGCTATACTGTTTTTTTAAGCTGCATTTACCCAATCTATTCTTGGCTCTAGGACAACTACCCCCCAGACAATTACCCCCCCCCCCCCGAACAATTACCCCCTCCCCCCGACAATTACCCCCTGGACAATTACCCCCATACAATTACCCCCCGGACAATTACCCCCCAGGACAATTACCCCCTTGGACAACTACCCCCCAGACAACTACCCCCCAGACAATTACCCCCCGGTACAATTATCCCCCGGACAACTACCCCCTGGACAACTACCCCCATGGTATAACAACACTTTTAAAGTGCACATAATAAAAACTAAAAGTAAAAGTTTCCGATTGTAAGTAAAACAAATACCGGTGATAATATATTTCAAACCAAGCATAGGTACATACATCATGTGTATTGTAAAAATAGAAAAAAATGCATTACATCAAGTTTTCAGCAGCTGTTTACTAGTTCTAGGCAATGCCTCTCAGATGATTGTATAGTGTATTGTAAAATAAAATTGTAAATATATGGTAAAAAGTCCATTATATGAAATATGCTTTACATTGGCAAGTTGTAAAACAAAAGCTTTGTAAACATATGGTCCATATAACCACCTGCAAGCTTACAATATAATTCCATTCAAATAGGGAATACCTTTCATTCTGATCCATTCTTACAAGTCTTTATAAGTTATATCATAATGAGTAATAGCATGATATTATCATCTAAAGTTATTTTCTTTTTATTTTTTGTTTGCAATTAATTTTATTTATTTCTTTGGCATTCTGTGCTACTCATTAGCTACAAAGAATATATTAAAATGTATAACGTGTACTATAAATGTGTAATTTATACCATGGAGGAATTGTCCAGGGGGTAGTTGTCCGGGGGGTAATTGTACCGGGGGTAATTGTCCGAGGGGTAGTTGTCTGGGGGGTAGTTGTCCCAGGGGGTAATTGTCCTGGGGGGTAATTGTCCGGGGGGTAATTGTCTTAGGGGTAATTGTCCAGGAGGTAATTGTCGGGGTAATTGTCCGGGGGGTAGTTGTCCTGTTGCCGGTGGTGATAAAACTGGCAGATCAATACCATAGAAGGTCTTGTAAAGTTTAAACCAATCAGCTCAACATTTTTTTCATAAAACAGTGTAAAAGCTAGAAGAGTCTAAACTTACATTATTGCTTGTAAAAACATATCAATGTAGGTGGCGCCACCAACACCACAATTTCAGATATGACTCATGTGACAAACATTGGCATAACATTTGGTGATGAAAGCCCCAGCTGTTTCTGAGATTTTAAGTTTAGTATGCTTTTTTACTCAGATAACTAAGTTAAACCTCCTATCACTCGACCAAAAATCACCAAACTGGAGCCATTCAAACAAATTTGCGAGATATTGTTCCAGGGATCATTTCTGTGAAATATTGGACAATTTGGCCGGAAAGTTTCGGAGAGGAAGATTTTTATATCTTTTTTAACTTTTCCTGTATAAAATCTAACAAAATCACTGAATCAAAACCATTTCAACAAATTTGAATTATCAACATCTAAGGATCATTCATGTGTGAGATTAAAGAATTTGACCCAGTGTTTTTTTAAAAGAAGATCTTGTAGCCACTGAGCAGAAATGGGCTGCTATAACATTTGACTATATTCAGCTTCCCATAACTCGGCCAAAAGTCATTGAACAAAGAGCATTTGAACAAACTTATGAAAGCACTACCCTAGGACCATTTCTGTGCAATATTACACAATTTGGCTTTACGCTTTCAGAGAAGCAGATTTTTGTAGCCCTCTGTATGCCTCGGGCACCGTTGACCCCCGTACAAAAATACCAATGCAGGTGGCGCCACCAATACCTCAGTTCAGATATGACTCAAGTGACCAACATTAACATGAAATTTTATGATGACAGCTTTAGCCGTTTCTTAGATTGTAATTTTAGCAGGCAAATGACTAATTTCAACTTCCTGTAACTCGGTCAAAAATCACCAAACTTGAACCATTCGAACAAACTTGAGATAGATTGTTCAAGGGAACATTTCTGTGAAATATTGAACAATTTGGCTGGACAGTTTCAAAGAAGAATTTTAAAGGTTTTATAAGCTTTTTCTCTTTAAAACTAAATAAATGCAGATACCCAACAATAAGCTCTAGGGCTCCAAGTTTCACGTGTAACTAATTCTTACATGTAATTTGGAGCTGCTTGCTCAGACGGTTTCTGACTTACAGCCATGGACGGCGGACAGCGAACCTTGGACAGCGGACGGACGACGCCGCGCCATCGCATAAGCTCACAGGTTCGCTAAAATGTCTGACCGTTATAACGACATTCGCCCTTTGACATCAGGGATTTAGTGCTAACGCAAAATGACAACCCCGGAGAGTGGTTGTGATGAATAAACCTGCTTGAGTTTTATAACGGCACGGGGATGTGATACTACGAGGACGGCCTCCAGGCGAGAGATTTTGCTGGTATACATGTATCGGTTTTAGTTTTAGACCGGAATAACGTGTTCATAATAGGATATAATAAAGCTTTGTATTACAGGTTTTCGATATGTCTTAAATATGAACTAAAAATCGATAACACGGTGGTTAGGAGAAAGGTGGAAAAAATTGTTACACCCGCAGTTGCAATCGTTGACATTTCCTCAACTGTGGGTTTACTGTCTTATCATCCAGGTGTGTCATACAGCCGGCTGTGCCCTTTAGAATATTCTAGCCCCAGGGAATTTATAAAACCTTTCATCCAGAAAGATTTATAAAAAAAATCATGGCTATATAGGTCCAATCAAACAAGCCTTAGTCCTCTGGCCAGCCAGGAACAGCTGGTATTAAAACAACATGGCATGTTTAAGCAAAAGAGCGTCGGCTTTGGTCTGCTTCTGTTACCACATTACTGAAAGAAATGAACATAAAATGGACAGATTTTTACATGTTAAATATACGCTTTTGCCAGCTCTGCATTAATGAACGACCTGATGAAAACAACTACCACAAATAAACAAAGAGCGACCGAAACTATAAATGAAGTAAAACTTAAACTAGAAAGTACTGAGGATCCGCATGCTTCCACCAATATTGTGGATCAGTAGATCCGAATATAACAAGGATCCTGATTGAACTCTGGTGTTTGCATTAACCTGTCCTATAGTAGGGTGCCCATTGAAATTTGGCAATTATTCTCTGAAAGTCAAAAATTATCACACAGTCTGATCTTAAAACTGACAAGGGATTAAAGGCCTATTATGACCTATGTAAACTTCATTACAAAAACCAATACTGTGGCCAAGTGACATAGCGTCTGTCATTGGTTGCAGACAACTGCATTTTTAGAATATTTATGACCAATATTTAGCCAATCAGGAGCTTTCAAGTGCAGTTGTTTGAGCATATGTGACCAGTGTCCTAGACCTTAATGAATGGAGTAGAGGTGTTGTAAATAATAGACTGCTTACTAAGATATTGATTTAACTGCATTACTCTAACAATATGGAACATATGATTTTATTTAATTATGGTTAATTGGTCCAATACCCCACTCCTTCATTAAAGCATACCATCTGGATAAGATCTGCCAGTTTATGAAATATTGATAAATTTCAATTGGCACACTACTGTGGAACAGACTATACCATAATCACAAGCACAGACGGACTTTACATATGAGCGTAGCGGGCTGCACTTCAGTGCCTGTCGACAATCTAGGGGGCCTCACAACCAGATAAAAAAATTACCATTTATTCATTTGTAAAATTTAAAAGAACGCCAAAAATAATCTAATAAAATTAGTAAGGCCCCATAACATTTACCACTCACATACACTATTCGTATCAAACCCATCGGCGTGACATTCAACAGCAAGCAATGCTGTGCGGATGCAGTGTACAAGCACTGACCAGCACCCACAACCTCAGGCTTTTCCAAGAAATAGGTAGATAAGAGATAATTAATTTATCCCGATAATAATGTCTTAATTTTTATAAAACTGCAAGCAATCAAGTAACAGATGAATAAATTGAGGGATTGAAAAGTTTATGCAGACTTTTCCAAAATATGTTTCGAGTCTGGTCGATAGATTCTTGCACTTCCCTCTGTATACGTAATCTAAATAACAACTTGACCTTTTCTGAGTGATATAATATAGATCATTCTCCTATTCCAATGCTTAGCTAAAAAGGGGGTCGGATTAGTTTCTCATAGTCAGAATGGCCTCCCTGGGCCTCGTAGCCAGGGCCCGATAATGGCCTTAATCAAGCACCAGATCTGCATCCTACGGAATGCAACCCTCCGTCATGCGGGGGTTCCTATTGAAGGATGGTCCCAAAACCTTGAATGCCTTTACTGATTTTCCGCATATTCTCAGGTTCATTCGTGCATAAGTGATTGTGAATATTCCTTGATAACGTTCCTGAATCCGGATCATGTTCCGGATCCACACCAAAATCGCATCGATCCTTCAATATCGCATTCACGAAATGCCCTGAAACTTTCATGAGGTTCTGTTCATGACTGCGTGAGTTATATTGTGAACAACATACAAACTTCCACTCACACATCCACACAACCCCCCCCCCCCCCCCCGACAAACACACACATGGACCGGGATGACCGCATGGCCTCGTGGTGAGTCCTTGCAGAGTGATATGTCAGTCATGGTTCACGAATTAATTTTTTCAATTTATTGATGATATTCTGATATATCCCATACAAATTCGATTAAATCCATTCGTTAACTTATTAAAAAAAATATGACACAATGAATTGTCAAATTCTGTACCTGTTTAAAGTGTCTGAAGCATTCATAGAATGAATGTAACTGGTGGATTATTAATTGGCATTGGTGATTCATTCCTAGCAACACGTGGGTGAAAAATTACAACGCCATTTATCAAGACCTGTCATCCAACAAATATCAATTAAAGTAAATTAAGAAAGATGAACGATTCTTGTGAGATAAAAATGTTTTGATATTTTCAATATACTGTGCGTAGCGAAAAGGAAAATGATCACTCACTATGGGCTAAATGCTGGAAGGCATCTTTCAATAACAGCCAAAATAAACTGACACCTCTGATTTATTCAGCCTTTCACAGCACACACAGGTGTAAAGACCTCAGGTGACCCCAATTTCAGTTTATCCCCCCAGGTAACCTGAAATCGATTTAAGATTACCCACGGAGATATATTGAATCTAATTTCAGGTTACCCGCATTGTTAAGAGTAGCCTCCTCGCTGATTTAATTAAATAAAAAATTCTTATGCTTTTAACTCTTAATGTATTATTACAATATACCATATTAAATGTACGAGATTTAAATGATGGAATCAAATTCTGATAAATAAAGTTGTCGAAAATGTTAATCATATTGTAAATCACTTTACATGAGAGAATATGATATTCAAAGGTTCAAATTCATTTGGGAAATCAATAAGAATGAAATTCTTTGAATTGAATATATACGAACATAAATTAACGGCTATTTTGAAGGGGTCATTTCAAATCGTAGAGGATAATCTGAAATCGAGTTCAAGTGACCAGGGAGGTAATCTGAGGAGGGGTTAACCTGAAACCGTTACACCGGTAGTGCGACAAGAATTAATACCGAGGTTATTTCACTTTCACGTGGCGTCATGGAAATGTTGAAAAAATAAATATGAGCGTAATCCGTCATAGCGAGGCATTTTAGAAACATCCGTCAAAACCCGAGCCCCCAGGAAACCATCTTTTCTCACCTCATGTCAGTCAGTCGTCAGAGCATGGCGCCTTCAACCATCCATCATGCAATATCTAAACACCCTCTGAAGCTCAAGGGGACACAAACGGAAATTATTTTCATTCCAATCAATTAAGATTTTTTTTAAGCACTTAAATGAAAATCCCTTCACGCGAGAGGTTTTGATTTTGGAGTCATTACGGCACAACATGAATCTTGTGGTCCATGGTTACTAGTTAGATTTTCGTTGGTATTTTTTACGCCCTAATAAAATTTGTCCAAGGTTACTGTACGTTTTGATGTGTGCATGTGCACGTTATGTATTTGCATTCAACCTTTGGATTCGAAATAAACGTCTTCCACAGTAAAGGTATGTTCAACATTCCATTCTAATGTTAGGTAGATCGCATAAAAATCTATACCAAAATACTCCAATAAAATTGGAACACTATGTTTGCTAGACCGGTGCATGTACAGTTTGTTTAGTCAGTCATATAGCATATGCGTAGTTTGCAGTCAATCATTAACTCCCGTAACTTTCTGCTCACTGTATTGTTATCAAAAGTACGACTTAAGTTGTCTCCGCTCTGTTTCTATCGAAGTCACTTACCGTATCAGTATAAAATTCCACCAATAAGATGTCGGCACCGTGTTTTTTTTAATTCCTGACAGACAGACGTACAAAGAGACAGTTTATTCAGTCTTCCACCTAGAGATCAGTAAACTCAAAATCTCTCATAAAACTTTCCCTGAAATCAATCAATACATTTACAGTTAGCATTGAAAAAAGTTAGCAGAAGGCAGACATTGTGGAAATCCTATACACATGCATGTTAAGACGTCAGGAGTTATTTCTGAAGGAAGATTAAATTCCAGCGCTACAAATATTGAGGAATGATGTTGTCTAGTAGCCGCTCGTGATATGTCATATCCAGGGACTGAATAGTTTTTGGACAGGGAAAGAATACTTACAATCCTTAGGTGTTTGGCAAAGTTGAGACAATGATGGTCATAATCTTAAATAACATCTACATGTATTTTTCTTCATTTTAGGATTTACATGTTATGTATCGCTTACCGTCATTAGAATATATACTGTATCCGTATTATGTAAAACACACACACACACACACACATATATATATATATATATATATATATATATATATATATATATATATATATAAACCTCAAGCGACAAATGAAAATAATTATGCTGAACTAGAGGAGGGAAACAAAGGTCTGGAGGCACAAATATTCCCACGCCATATGTTAATCAGATGTGTGACATGAGTGATGCTCTATTATCGAATAATTTGGCAAGAACCCCTTCCTTTTAAATTCCGAATACAGGGTTTATAATTGTAAAATGCACGATTAGCTTTTAAGATATCCAGATAACTCTGTGTTTTAACTGTAAGTGTTTGGGGAATTATTTGTCAACTACAGAGATTGTCTGAAATATTGTGCATGATAATGGGTACAAAAACAAAGGAAACAGGGGAATTTAAAAAGGCATTTAAGCTGCTATCGAAAATAAGTGACTGTCATTACACCATATAAGCAAAGACGTGAAACTATAACTTTTCGAGATGAGCGTAGTTGAAATTCCAGCGAAATATTTATTTTGAAAATATTTACATCCAATTTAGTGTTTATTTATTACCCTTGGTCCAAGGATTTTTTGTATATGATTTGAAACCTTAAGTTCTTATTAACTGTCTTATCTAATAGAGATTTGGAATGAAATTCTGGATCACAGAAAATCATTCAACAGTTGTGGCGCCACTGCAGGTTATAATGACATATTAGTCGTGTGACCAAATGTGTGGAAAACGTGATGATAATTGATGCAGTGGTTCATGAGGTCGAAAATAAACGAATTCGCAAAATATATCCAAACATGTGAAGTCAGAAAAATTGCGATCAGCAAAAATTCAGTCCTGTGGAAAACAAAAATATCACTCAACTTAGCATTCTTTTGCTTTAAGGAATCTTTGTTTATGATGTGGAGGTTCATGCCTTCTTATACTCGCTGACTTATCTGAAGTAAGTGGAAAAGACTATTTTCGACAGTAGGGACTTGTCAAACAAAGGTGGCGCCAGCTGCAGGTTAACATCACGTGTCAGTCCTGTGAAGAGTATGTCTGTAAAATTTGATGAAAAAGGCAGTTTTAGAGGTATTTGATAAAAAGAACATAGACGGTCGGACATACTCATTTTCACCGAAATGTGAACATCTCGTTGATTCAGACTGCAAAATCCGTCCATTTAAGATTATATGTCTAAACGTTTTTTGGTTGTAGAAAGTTTTTTATTCGGTAAATAACAGAATGGCCAAACTTACATATCATTTAGAATTAATTGCTGTACTTTTTCTTCAGTTACTCTAAGGCCATTAGGTTTGAAACAGTATGTTTATCGGCTGAGTTTTTATATTATATTTTTCAGGCGTCATTAAAAAAAATTGAATAAAGTTATTTTATATATTTCCATTGTTTTACCGATCTTAAGCTTCCCGAAATTTGCAAACTCCATATTTTAACGAAAAATTACACCCCCAAAATTTAGCATTGGTATTTCCGACTCAGTTTTTTTTTATTTGCTAAAAAGGTACAATTAATCAGGACAAACGAGTACATCATATCACATTTAAATCTGGCTTTATTATTTGACATTTTTATATTCGTATTTTTAATATCATATCATCGATCATAGTTATGGTATTTCTATATCGTTAATCTTGCTCCAAAAATGATTCTCAGGCACTGTTTTTTTAGAAATAAGTGCGGGCGGGCGATTTTTTTCCTTTTTTTTTCTATTAGTTTTTTTCATATGATTTAGGAACCTCATGATAAGAACCAAAAGTGTGTTAATATGCAGAGCGTATAAGGCATAACAAAGGGACATTTTATCATCATTTTATTTTCCTGAAGGAAATTTCCGAACGGCTTAAAATAAAATAAAGTTCCTGTGAACAAAGTGAACCAAAAAAGGTTTTTTTTTTTTTTGGGGGGGGGGGGGGGGGTTCAACATTGGCGGGCGCTGTGCTTAAATAACCAAATTTTTATTTGCAAATGGCCTTATATTATTAATTATTCTATATCTCACAAACATTGTATATATCAAGACTGTCTTTCGCTTTCGGTAGCAGATTTTGCATGCACCTCGCGTCTGCTGAATAATTGTTCTTTCCGTCCTGAAAGCATTTAATTCCTTTCACTTTTGACATGAGTGCCTCTCATATATTCAGTGGCGTTTATACCATAGGTAATAAACTACCAATCCGCCCGGCTGCCTTGACAGTTCAGTGAATTATTGATCAGTGTGTATTCACAACATTGCCATATTTTCTATAGGATATACATTGCTAATTTACTTTTTTGTTAGATTTGTTTTATTACGTTCCGGTAACCTACCTTATATTGTATTTGCGGTTTTGACGTTGTGATCAGAATGGCCATGATGACGTCATAAATCACATTGCAAGGAGCAATAAAACCACAAAACCGTCTTCCAGTAAAGTATGAGACAATAATCCTTGAAAATAACAGAACACTCGCAGTGGGTACGACTGTGATTTGTAGGCTAGAAAGCAGATGTATCCCATAGGAGAGACACAGCTTATTCCTTATTTTACTTTTGCTGGTGATGTTCATCACTGCAACACCCTTCCATCAGTAAACTCTTGTGTTGATCTTCCGAAACTGCGCACTGAAATTCTAAACACTTCAGGTTTTATCCAGGGAGTGTTCTGTGGAACAGAATTTCGGATTCTCTTAAAAATGCCAACGAACTAAAGAGCTTTAAAAGGCAAGCACGCTCTTATAGTCCTGGGGCCATTCCTGAAATTTTAAGTTTTGCTGCACCTCCCGTCATTATTAGGTATGATACCATTTAATATTAAAGTGGTTCATAGAGATAATATTTCAAAACATTACCCCTCTGAAAAAGTGTCCAAAAGGTGTGAAACCGGCAATTTTATAAACTTACCTCGGTACATATATTTTTTTAAAATATGGGTTAATGTCCAGGGCTGTAGGGAAATGTTTACTGTTTAATTACCTAACTATTTTGAATGATTCACCTTGAAATTAAAAAATTAAAACTTAAAATATAAAAAAGCATATAACGGTTAAACCTTACTGTTATCTTGGATATAAAGAGGCAAGATTAGTCCTAATCATCAATTTGAGGAGTCAAAGAGAAAATGTTATTTTTGTCATTCAGCTTATTTCATGCCTGAAAGTTTACAATTTTAAGCTACTTAAAGTTATTAAATAAGTGATTATTTGTTTATAATTGGGGTATACATCAGCTTTAGGGGCAGATTTTGATGTGTACATTTCTTGTTAACGGCATGGGGGAAATGCGTTATGTTTTCTTTAAATGGACTGAAATGAAGTTACAAAATTAATTTCTATTTTAATATGAATTTTTAAATTAAATTTAAAAAATAAAAATTAACAGAATTTCAAAGTCTTGATGGCATCCCCGCAGATGCAGTTAAAATATAAAACTGATGAACAAATCAAGTGAAATAATTGCTTTCATCACATTTCTACTTTGTATTCTTAAACATGTATCATTAAGAATTATAACTATGCATACATTTAGGATGACTATATATATGTTTTTCATTGTTTTTATAAGTTTTGTTACCCAGGCAATACGTGAGAAAATTAGTACTAATTTCAATAATATGAAGTAGCGAGTAAAAAGTAATCGCTTAAATAATCCGCAACAAAAGTTTGAAAATAAACTTAAAAAAAGACAACCAAACTGGGGGATACCCTTCTTTGGCTGAAACCACTGGGAGACGAAGAAATTTTTTAGTTTAATAAAACAAATCTGAATAATATTATAGCATTTGCGTACAGTGTTGAAAGTTAAACATAACAAATACCATAGTAGGGCTGCTACCCATAATTTTGAATTTAAATATACCAGGCAATGAGTATATTCTGCGAGACTGGGACAGAATACATTTGTTTCTACTTTCCATTCCTTTTCAAGTTTGGAATAAATAAAATGTTGTATGTACAATGTTTTAATAGCTTACGTTTAAAGCGTTCAAAGTGTAACTTTTTTCTCAGCATATAATTTTAAAGGTCCCGACTTCATCAGAATCCCAGCCCAAATCCTGATTCAGATTGTGAACCCATAGTATAACAAAGAAAGAATAGGCAGCCCATTCATTAGATTAAATAAAAATTATACACCTGTTCAAATCTTAGACAAATTCATGAGCTGGATCAAGGGGTCTGGATGGCTTATAGCATGATTTGGCTGGAGAGGCAGTCATTGCTATTTGCAGATGGGGACTTTGGCCGACAATGATTTGGGTCTGGTCAAAGAATCGAAAAATCCTGAAAAAGGAAAAACACCTAATAAACTTCTCTAATAGTTAAGTCCCTTGTCATCAATTTCGATTTGCTTTTCTTTTAGAGTGCTACCTGATATATATAAATATACTGCAATAATCTAATCTGATAAATCTAAACGTTGTCAGAAATTTCGAGACATTAATGATTTGCTTGTATTAGCTTTGTAACCCAAGTGTGCGAGACTGTTCTTAGGCAATGGTCACTGTAAATGGCTACTGATTGAGACAGATGCACTCGTATGTATTGCAATATTTCCAATTTAATGACAATTTCACTTTGATTGATATTTAAGAGAGAATGCCCTTTTTTTAGGTCTTCAAAACATATTTTTGTAGAAACCCTTGTACCTCTCTTACAGTTGGAAACAATGGGAAAGAACTACACTTAATTGCATTACATATCATTCGGTCAGTGTTGAGAAATAGTTTGTATTAATTTTCAATTAAAAAGGATTAAACAATGAAAATTTGACCTCAGGGTTTTACATAACAGATGACATGCACTATTTTGTGGTTTATGTGGTTTGTTAATAATTCTTTTATGTTTCTTATTCCTTTGATTGCCGAACAAAGACTATTTATTATCACCCCTTTATCTTGTAAACCAATAAACTCAATCATCTTGTGAATCTAGTCAGGATAGCTGAGAAATGGCGACACACCAAATTGTGAGATTATCAGTGGAGCCATCGCTTCCAAGCTCATGGCTCGCGGCTCATATATCTGTCTCCTTGCAAAGTATGTATGTCAATGGAAATGAAAGAATTCATGTGTTGCCTTTCAATTAATATTTTTATTAATCTTATTAAAGAGAAATATAATGCGTCACATATCCAAAACGGAGTCCGCCCGACTTCTCTGCGAGCTGAAAAGGGCATTTACGGCAGGAATACGGCCAGTGTTTGCTCGATCACTGCGCTGTCCGCCGCGATTCTTAGGGGTCGGCCGACGATCACAGGGCACCGAAACCTGTTCTTAAATCAACAATTTTCCCATGGCGATTTTTGAGGTCGCAGAGCTCGTAAACAGTTTGCCCTTAGATCGCTCGGGCAGCGGCAAACATACGGTCGATGTACGGGCAGCAATCCAACGATTTTAGACGCTTTTTTGCTTTAAAATTCGGACAGAGATCGACAAAGCTGCGCGGCCGCCGCATTGGCTTCCTACAATACTCGAACGACCCCCTCCCGTATCCTGTCCGATTTGTGCAGTCGAACGTGCTACGAACGCGCTCCGTGCTGGTGTCGGGCCGCCGTCGCGTGATTACTTCGGCCTCCGGCCGGGCTCCTCCTGTCAACTCAGCATCCAGTTCATGCTCCGATGAAGCGGACTCAGGCTCTCGTGCCACCTTCTTCGTAGAAACTGGTTTCATTGCTCCCTTTATCTTCTTTGGCGGCATCTTAGCTATTACTTAGGAGCTGTGCTTTTCACTCTGTCAGACTTCAGACATATTATGTGAAAAATATTTTACATGCCATATATATACTCGAGGCGCGGACGTCGGGCGGAGCCCACCCGGGCGTAACCCGGGTGTCTGGCGAGTATCGACAGACCAATTGACCATCGACCGTAACTCGGACGGCGCCTGCCATCATGCCGGGTGGCCTTCGCCAGACTACCGACGGCTGCCGGGCGATATTTGATCACCAATATTCAATGGGCACCGCCCGATCCTCGTCCGATATGTGACAGGTTAGATTTTAAGCGTAAAATACGCTCTACTTCCTAGCGGGCTTGGAATTCGGCGACTTTCTGGCGATCCACAAATATATGACGCAGGCTTAATGATTTTACATGAGACGCTTCTTGGAGCAGATGAAAGTTTGTAATGTAAATTATCAGAAGAAAGAACAGTTGTATGACATGAATCCATATTACAATCTGATTTAGTCATTTCAGTCTTCAATTAGACTAAACCTTTCATCTTGTTTAAAACGTTATTTTAATTCAAGCTGGCTAGTCTGTCAGTGTCTAACTCTATAGAGGACGGATTTTTTTTTATCCCAACTGTTAATAAAGGTCAGTAAACAAGTCCATTAGTAATCAGGTCACCTTTATACCATGGCTTAAAACTTTTACACTAATTACTATGATATCAAGAAAACGTTTGATATATTAAAATAAGGAGTTAATGGTCAAAGCCAAACGTTAAGATAAACTTTGCCCTCCGCTCGACTTAGCAGCTTTTTTCACACAAAGCCTATGGCCTGAAGTTTGTCCAAAATCAGAATCTATTTTAAATTCGTACCAACACTTTCATATATAAATTCGAAATTTGAGATTTTAAATATGATAAAATAAGTCTAACGAAAGTAAAACAAACAAATCAGATTTTTTTTTACAAAAGTTTTGCTGTCCTTAAGGATACAAAACAAATTTAACACAAAATGTTAACGTATACTTTAAATATGAACATATTTTATAACTTTTCAAGAACAATTTGGAGATTAAAATGTTGTAACATTAACTTTAGCTAGACATTTAACTAGTAATTCATTGGAAAGGGGTTTAATATCTAAAACCAGAAAGATGGTGTATATATATATAAATTTTTAAAATAATCAAAAGTCCTTTCTCTCCTGCCGGCTTTAATAAAAACGTGTACATCCAACATGTGCATATTTTAAATTTCAAACGGATTATGTTCTAATGTTTATATCAGAAATATTACAACACCATTTCATTGGTTTCTGTCAAATTTTATGTTAATTTTATAATATCATTTTTCGCAATATGACAGTAAAACTTGTCGAAGCCGTTTGTGTGGAAGAGTATTGCTATTCAATAATGAAGCTAATGTATATAAACATATTATTAAATTTTTAAGTTAAATTAAATTAAGAGAAGCTTAAACGCACTCTATTTTTGGCTATAAAGGAGAAATGTGATTGTCCAGCAATATATAAGACTTACCTCATCAAAATGTAGATCTTATGCAAAATGTCATGACAACTATAAATTACCATACTGGTTTTCATTTTTTAATTGAAAAAAATTAAGGGTTTCAGTAATTTTTAAAAATTAAAAACAAAATTTTACTCACATTTAGAAATATAAAAATGTATCCCCCCACCATGCCGTTTCAGTGGAATAGACCCACAAAAATTTTGATATGCTTCAGATCTAACAGCTAATTAATACTCAAATATATAAGCGTTATTCGATATTAATTCAATCCAATAAACAATTAACAATATTAATAGACTGAGCTCATCCAATTTATGATTAGGACTAATTTTGCTAGTTTATTCTCAAAGCAACAGTTCATTTTTAAAATTATATGCTTTTTTCATATTCATATTTATGTTTATATTTATATTCATTTTAAAATTCATTTTTAAAGGAAATTTTACATTTATAACTTCTTTTCAGTCGAATTAAAGAAAACACAAACAAATTGCCCAATCCCGATCATACGGAATGTATACATCAACGTTTTACTCGGCTGCAAAAGATGATGTATACCCTTATTATAAGCAAATAATAATTAAATTAATTAATTCAAGTAGCTTTAATTGGTGAAATTTGAGGCTGAAATGAGTTGGAGGAAAAATGACATCTTTATTCCATCTGGCTCATCAAATAGATAATTATAGGATAAAATTTCCTATTTTATTCCCAAAATAACAGTTATGCATTAAAATATATATACTTTATATATATTTTAAACTTTTAATTTTAAAATTTGAAGGTTAAAAATTTAAAGTAGAGTTTCGATATTAATTTCAATGGATTGAGCACATCAAAATCATGAAAGCTCTTTTTGCATTTAATTCCAAACAATTTCCAGCTATCATTTTCTAAAAGCGAGTTCTGAACATTAATCCATTATGTTCTTTAAAATTTCTGTACCGAGGTTAGTTTATTAAATTGCCGATTTCAGGCCTTTTGGACAGTTTTCCAGAATGGTAATGTTTTGAAATATCATCTCTATGAAATACTTTAACCAAAAATAGCATCAAACCTTATATATAATGAAGGGGGTGCAATATAATGGATTTTTCGGGCATTTATGGAAATTGCCCCCAGGACTATTAAGTTCTTCTATATAATGCCAATTAAGTAACTTGTATTTTCATTTTTAAGTATTATACTGCATTCAGATTAATAACTGTGCGTCGTCTCATTTCCAAATTACTGTATTTATGCTATTAGTTATCTAGACCTTTACGTACTGATTTAAACCTCATTTTGTGAGCAATGGTGTTTATTTATCTATATGTTTATAATCAAACGTCCTTCATATATGTACCAACTATTCAACATACATGTTCACGATGCAACTCTGCTGTACCTCTGCCTTGACTGTAGTTGTGCGTCGGTTAATGCGTTTACTATTTTCTCTGACTTTCTCTGTCATCTTTTGGACATTATATATTTTATTGTAATTTCTTTATGTACTAAAGGGCCCTTTGGTTAACAAAATTTTATTCGATATATTCTATCCTATTTATAAATATATAAATAAAAATAAATAGTCTAAAAGTACTAAAATCTTGAAAACATGAGAACCCTTCATTAATATAAATATATATATATATATATATATATATATATAATGTATCGTATAGAGTTCATGTTACTAAAGACGTCAGCACAGCTATAAACTACCCTCACGAAACAGGTTTGTTGTACATGAAGTAAAACATGAAGTATACATTATTAATGTTTCCCTGCATGGTAGAGCACTTTCACTGTGATGCATTGAACTTCTCTGTGTATAACATTGATTGATTATATGTATATATATATATATTGTTTATTGCATTTAAGAAAAAGAATGGTAACACCAGTTGTTAGAGAAATTAAATGATTTCTAGGCGGTTTTCGAAGAACGAAAAGAGATAAACATGGGAGGTTAACGGGCATTGAACTCCGGGGTTATACGACATCTATATATAACATTAGAGGAAGGGTTTACTGGCGCAATTGAAGCAAAACTGATCATAATTACATCCGGTTATAGACGAGTATGCTTTCCAGATAGACATAAAGGCAGATTTTTTTAAAGTGGTACATCTCTTACCGACAAAAAGATGAAGATAAACGAGTCCTTTTGTAAGAAAGCTACAAAATGCTCGACCAAGCACAAACATTAATGTGGCGCTTTCCTATGAACAATGGATGGATCACAATACCGGAAGTAGAGCTATCGTCTGCCCGTGACAACCTGTGGCCGGAGGGTGTAGGGTGATATGGAAACGAGGGATGTTAAACCAATGTAGGCTGGTAAACGGGATAAAAGACATTGTTGATTGATTATCTTATACTAACCATAGTCTTTAAGAGAACACCAATAAATTCCTCTTGGACGATTTAAGGCACTGCCTCCAAGAAAATCGTTCAGCAGAGCATGAACTCAGTGGCGCCGGTTTATATATCAGGTCCGTATCGGGATTTAAATAAGGAATGATAAATTTAATTTTTAAAACATAAAATAACTGTCATAACATTCTGGACATTTGATTATTGCAAGTGTGCCTATTGTTTCTCAATCTAAGAAAAGGCGGTTGATGTTCACATCAAGTTAACATAGTATATAGCTAAACACTTAATTTGCTTAATGGGTCTTACTATACTCTGTTCAACACCCCTGTCCACTTAATTATTCGTGATATTTCTTTCACATATATTTTGTGACTACAAATTAGCTTTTACCAAAAGAATTAATGTGGCGTTTATAATTATCTAAATAAGCATAAAATAAAAATATTTTCTTTGCAACGCCGGGACGGTGTTGACCTGTCTAGAAAGAGGTGCACAAATTATGGCGTCAGCTCAAGTGGCCATGTGTGTTTATCCATGTGTAAGAGAGACGTATGTGTGACGTAACAATAATATGACGTATAATTACCACTATGACGTCATCAATACGAATCGTCAAGTGGATAAAGATTTAGGCCGTCATCTTTGGTGGTCACTGATATGTCGCAATACATCTGTTCAGTCATTATTCTTTCTGGATTAATTATATGGAATCCATACACGAGAGTGTATTATATTGTTGTTAGATTATCGCCACATTTGTCTTATTGGCCTCTGGGGGTAAATAAAGATAAGCTTTGGTGGATTGTATAAAAATTATCATCATGGAAATTCAGGTGGACAGGGGTAGTGGAACTGAGTATAAGTAAGAAGTACGAGAGCCGTAAAACAGGACACAATTGGAAACCTTTCGCGCATGTATACACCGGTTTTCCACAATTTTCGGGACGAAGTGCAAGTCCGAGTATAGGCACTCGAGTACGAGTACAAGTCCCAGTCCTTCAGGTTCGAGTCCAAGTCCACCCTGTTCGAGTTGGAATCATATAAATCCAAGTCCTATATAGTCTGTTTCATTCCCTCATATCCACCTGTTTTTTATGTATTTTATTAGTAGCATTTCAAGGGAAACAATTCTAGTAGAAAGTAGAGGATTAAAGGACCTAATTTTCAACATTGGTAAATAAATACCTACCTTGCACCTTATTTAAGAAACAGAATTATTTGAAAATATGAGATATCAGTCCACATTTTACAACATATCAGACCCACTTATGGCGGTCAAGGTCATTTGTCACATGCAAAAATTTATCTCCCGGTGAAGTGCTAGTTGGTAACATATTGTCTTTTATGTAATATTCTGTTAATAGTTTGCACATTTATATAGGTCCACACAGCACATGTAAGAGCCTTTTTTCCCTACTAGACTCAAGAAGGACTGGGCCTCACCTTACCGACGAGTCCGAGTCAAGACCCTTCAGTCCAAGACCGAGTCCGTAAAAAGTTGAATTGAGTCCAGACTCGATTCCTACATCGCTTCTGGTTATGGTAAATGGTAAATGTGAATGGTAAATATGAAGTCTTCCGTACTCAATTACACGCACAGATATTGCTTTACCTCCGCCAGGCAATTTTAAAATGATATTGATGACATTTTGTGGAGGGTCAGGGTAAACCCAAGCAGGAGGTACTCTGGATCACCAAAATATTTTTTTAATTCACAGGATTATATGACATTTTGACACAATGGAACGGGGAGATCGCACCATTCATAGTTATTAGGGCCAGTCTTTTACAAATGGTCAGGGTACCAAAGCGTGACACTATTAGAAGGACCATGACTTGGGAACCCAGGGAGGAGTGCGAATACAGATCAGTAGAGTATCCGGGTTTAACGAAGGAATACATACTACATCATGTGACTGACCATATATGATTAAGTGTTTTATTTCATAATAATAAGAAGTGAAACTTTTCGAACGTCGCTTGGAAGCAAAAGTATATATTATATATGTAATTCGGTTTACTCTGTCTTTGTTAGTTTATTTCGGGTTTACCTATACTCCATCCTCTTCTCTCTCTCTCTCTCTCTCTCTCTCTCTCTCTCTCTCTCTCTCTATATATATATATATATATATATATATATATATATATATATATGTATGTATGTATATGGGGCACTATTTTGGGTCTTAAATGGTCACCTTAACCCCCATTTTGAGGCCACCAAGTAAAGAGTAAATACGTCAAGGACCGGAGTAGCCAATGGTTTAGCGCATTTTAACCACTATTACTAGTAAAGGGCATCCGGTAAAAGGATCAGTGCAATATATCAAAGAACGGTAAATGACGCTTAGCCGGGGGCAAGGTTGTGAGTTCTACAGTTTCTGTAGTTATTCTCCGGTTTGCCGTTAGGCTTATTCATTAGGTGTAAACCTTCGATTCCAATAGATCATTTGCCAAAGAAGATTTTCACATATTGAATCACTAATTGATACAACTGCTTTGAAGCCTATATGTTTATGAGGTAAAATTGATACGCGATGAGATTTGTCCGTTCGTTATTTCATTTGTTTTCGTATGCATTTTTCCCTATTATCAAAATGTTTGACTTTAGAAACATTTCTTGACATCCAGTGACGAAACAAAAACCATTCTAAAAATCACATAAAACTTGCCTACATAACGCATCCTTAAAAAAGGTTAAGATTTTTATACTTTACTTATGTAAAGATTCGAAATACCGTGCTAGTCTGTTACTTAAAAAAGCAATGTAAACGGTTGACACCATTTTAAAAAGACTAGCTTTGTGTTGGTTCTTGTACACAAACTTTCGGGTGCTCGACCCCCTGTGTCAGGTGTGAGAGCAGCTGTTCCCAGTGTCAACCATTCACCTTACTTTTTATACTTAGCTTATGATTAAGTCAAAGATTTGAAAGAATCCCTTTAAGAAAAAAAAAAACTTTTGTAAGTGTCAATAGGGTGCCGGCATTTATCATACATAATGTTTCACAGTTAAAATTTATCACGAAACTCGAAAAATGTTTGAAATAAATTATCTTTTGCCTAGTAGATGCTCACGTAGCACCTAGCAGTGGTCGATTAACAGGATTCAGAATGAATGAAAAATTTGCATCCGAATCGATACATGCCTGCGCTATGGGAGCACAAGTTTCAAAAACGCCCTAAGAATACAGTGGACACTGTCATTCCGAGGTAATTGGCGCTCGAGCTTGACCTGAACAGGTAGCCGGGCCACACTAATGAGGCAGGACCTTCTGTGCATTCACTTATTTTTGGCCCATATTCCCAGGTTCATTCGTGCATATATGACCGTACATTTGTGAATATTCCTTGATGATGCTCCAGAATCTGGAGAAGTACTGGATGAACACCATTATCTTATTAAGAATTTTACTTTTACCTGTGATGTTCATCAGTATAACACCCGTTTATCAGTAAATTCCCATGTTAATCATCCGAAACCACGCACAAAAATCCTAAAAACCTCATCTTTTTACAAAACAAAAAATGCCAACAATGTAAAGAGCTTTAAAAGGCTGGCGCGCACGTTTCCTTGCATATAACACCAAGGTAGGATACCTTTCATTTTCTACTTGTAGAGCTAAATAATAATTATAATTGAACGTCATCTAAATTTTCATTACCGTACTTATGCGCATCTTATGTAGACTTTTATATATTCATTTCATTTATATTGTAAACAATTTCGCTTAATTTGTATTTTAACTTCGTTTTATGTATTTAGCAACTCTGTTGCATACTTTTCATAACAAAACTCGACCACATATACTTCAACTTTAGCTGTGTTTTCGTCACCGCGTGTTCTGTGTTTGTATGATATAACTTTAGTTTATGGACTTATTGAATTTTGTATATTATTGTGATGTACCTATGTATTACAGGACCCTTCTGTGAACAGAATTTTAGTCTGATAAAGGCTACCCTGAAAGATGTTGTAATAAATAAATAAATAAATTCGCGGAATGTTCTGAAAATTTCATGAGATTCCGTTCATGATTGCGTGAGTTATGTATGAACAAACACATACACAAACGCACACACGAACGGGAACGAACGTACACCCTCCTGCGTAAGAGTGTTAATGGACTAGGAAACATTGAAACAATGGTTAGGAATATAAGTAACACAAACCTTGAATAAGATGATATAAAATTTGGCACATACTTCTTGGCTCAGGAGAATTATCTTATCAAATACCAGTCGTAAAGGCTAGGTAAAGGTAACTTTTATGATCACGATGATTGACAGCACAGTGTAGAAGCATAAAAAAAACGACACACGACGGCTTAACAATGAATTCAAAACAAAGAACAGATATATTTAACACAATGCTTCTCAAGGAAATGGACGAAACTTGAAACAGGCCAGCTCAGATAAACAGTAGGACATAAAACTCTGGCAAATGTCACATTACGAGGATTCGAAAACTTTTACACAAGACTGCTTAACTGTGAAAAGGACAGAACAATTTTCCACAGGGCTAGAGAATACGCAAATAAGCGTGAAAAGAAACTTTAATACAGGAGAGCTAATCTCCGGGGGAAGATGATAAATCTGTTTAAAATTAGGGAGCACGTGTGAAATTTGATACAGAGCAGCCAAGGTTTGTTAATTGTGTTTGTTGATAGCTTAGCAAATGAACTTAACAGGAATGTTTGAAAAACGATGTATCACGAATTTAAAAGGATACGTAACGAGGATTTGCATCGGATTCTGTGGCCTAGGGTAGAGCACAGGGCACAAAGCAAGGAGATCGTGAGTTCGAATCTCAACCAAGGCGAGGGATTTTTCACGGTCGGCCCCTAACCAGGGTGAGCGCTCTGCAGGCTTAATGGGGAGACTGTGTCCAAAAGTCGTGTTTCACTAACAAACGAGTGCGTCTTTCGGGGATTCCTCGGTGTGATACCCAGTAATGGCGATGACACACACCCAGGACCTGCAGGAGTGATTCATCGAACCTAGTTGACACCATAATTATTGTGTGTAAGCCCCTGTCATGTAGTCCGAAACCGGACTTGTTAAGTAAGCATAAAAATTGGAGGCGCTCCCCCCCAAAAAAAAAATTGAAATAAACATAAAAAATTCAAAGAATTAGGGAGTTCAACTCTCAGTAGAGGACCGGTGAGATTTTTCAGGTCGGCAACCACCAAAGATACAGGCCCAACGGTTATGTTTCACTTACAAACGAGTGCGCTTTTCGTGGGTATCTCGGTGTTTTGGCTCTGAAAGAGAGTTGGTTACAAACAATTTCAAGTACCTTAAGGTGCTTAACACCGTGCCTGGCTGGCGCTATATGATAATCGTTTGCTAATGATTTGTTACGCAGACCGAAAATGCAATGGAATTTCAGATGTTCATAGTATTTAGTAATTCCTGCCTAGCCCGCGTTACAAAAACGGAGGCGGTTACCTCCGCCATTTAATTTAATATATAAAACACTTCCACAAGAACTGACAGGATCAAGATCTGAGAATATTTCCACATGAGCTTTCTGCGTGTATCCTCAAACCGGCAATAGTTCACAGAAGGATCAGTTGTTTAAAAGTAAACAGAATGATGAAAATTTCCCAAATGTAAAATATTATCCGTAACAGCATTAAAAATGGTGATTTATATGAAACATTTGCAACCGAGGACTGAAAACAAATGCATGAAAGCAAGTAACTGACAAACACTTTAATATATCAAGAACAGATAGAAAATGTCACAAAGGTGTAACAACACGACATTATTTTTATACTTGTTTCTCTTTGGAGAGAATAATTGCAGATATCCAGGCGTCAAGAGGCAGCCTTAAATGTCACCAGAGCAATGATCATACACAAAGTGTAGCTAGCAAATTATTTACAAAGCTGGAGTTTGGATTTAGGTTCACAAGCCAGTGGTAAAACGACCGAACTCCCGTCCGGTATCTAGTCTCTGTGATGCGGTTAACAGTGTCAGTACAAATGCTATAGACCTTCTCAATGGCGGAGGTCTCAGAGCAGTCATATCTACAACAATCCCAGCATTTCTGTCACTGACAAATTTTGTTATTTAACAGACCCATCCTCTGGACCTGGACAAGATAATTTGGATAATTCCAGCGCGGGCCCGACTGCAATCCACAGTTTGATACTACACAGTTATGTGTTCTAAATTGCCCAACCTACTGGTCCGCCAATCAAATTGGTTTCCGCTTCCTCCGATAGTTTTGCTGTCTTGTTTATTTGGTACCTCTCCATTGATTCGGGTTGTCATCCACTTTATTTCTGGAATTTGCAGCTGTCTCGGCGGGAATTTTTAGGAAGCAGACGACATTAACATAAAAGTTTACAGCCCTGTACAGGGGTTACTGATCTATAATGGAAAATAAAGTGTCTCCTTCTGTGATTTTCACTTCATTGAAGAACCATTTATGTTCACGCGGGCTGTCTGGAATTCCAAGATTGCTTTGTGAATCCAATGTTGATCAAAAGATTATATTTCCATTTAACCTCTGAAAAATTACTAAAGTGACATGTAACAGTGCCTATTTGATGACACATCAAGTTGTGTTTTACTTGTTTATTCCATTGTTAAATAATTTATATCTTTCAATGTTCAAAGCAAAGCCCAAAATTGTTAAAATACAGGAAGTTTACTCTTAAAAAAAACAGAGGTTGATACGCTGAGAAGCATATGCTTAAATAATTCTTTCTTCAAATTATTCATTTACAACTTAAAAACCAGCCAGTCTCTCTTTACCTGGACTGCTCGCATTAAGTATGGAGTGAGAAGACGTCCTTGTGTCGTTCAATACTTATGCACCTTGGACATCAGGTATTATCGGACCTAAAAATCTCATCGAGCTTTTCTGCCGGTTTTATTTTGCAGGTTGAGTTCTCTGATTCTGTTTTTGGTTATTAAAGGTAACTTTCCCGGCTGCACCCAGTTGGAACATTAAGTCCGTTGCCATTGGTAACCCGTAGCCGCCTGACTGCGTTATGAGCGACCTGGTCGGTGGGTATTTCGCTGTACATGTGTGTTTTTGGTTCCTGGCGTCTCCCTGAAGTATAAAATAAATAAATAAGCAAACAGATTTATTTTGGCTTTATACCATTAGGAACCTAGAAAGTTATTAAAATACGTTTCATAGAATAATATTTCCCATTAATGTTCCCAGAGGTTTCCTTTTTACTTGAGTTATTCCTCTCTAATTTTATTACAATTCTAAAAATGAAATTCACAAAATAAAGGATATAAACAGGCAATATCTGTAGAAACCCCAAGGGACACGTGAAAGATGTAAGAGTGAAGAGCATGTTTTTTTGTTGTTAAAAAACTGACAACAGCTTTGTCTTATATCAACAGGCTTCAATTTGTAAAAGGGAAGATGGAAGAATACACATTTTCACCTGGGAAGTTATCTCCTAATTAAAGTTCTACTGTTCATATAGGATGCCAAATGATAAAATAACCCAGAAAACCAGACAATTAACTGTCACAGGGTGACATAATTTGATTCTTGGCCTAATGCGTTCATAGGTGTAACATGTCCTGAACAATATGCTCAAGTGTAATGCGTTATGAGTCATCACGAAGGGAATAAACAGAAGATGAGTAAAATTTCAGTCAAGAAGGGCCATGTTTGCCAGAGCAACTGACTATAGTATTGAGGGATAGGACCAGTGGTCAAGGCGTTGGACTTAGGAGCAGACAGTCACGGTGTAAAGACTAAGGTTACCCCCATTTCAGGTTAACCCCCGGCAATCTGAAACTAATTTCAGATTACCCCCGGTAGTCAGGGGCGGATCCAGGATTTAGGAAAAGGGGGGTCCAACCCAGGGGGACAAATGTGAACCCTAAAAAAAGGTCCTCAGGTCTGAAAAAGGGGGGGTCCAGGCGGCAAAATTTTGTCTGAAGCCCTTAAAAAAACGTTGTTTCTGGTGAAAAAGGGGGGGGGGGGGGTCCGGACCCCCTGGACCCCCCCCCCACTGGATCCGCTTCTGGTAATATAGGCCGAATGTAAATCCAGGTTACCCCTGCACTGTTCAGATTACCCCTTTGCTGATTTAACTAAATAGTAAATTCTTATTCTTTAAGTTCAAGGTATTTAATTTATATAAATCATCATAAAACTGGAATCAATCTATGAAAAATAAAGTTGTCGAAAAATGTTGTTTATTTTGTTAATTATACTTCTGTAGACTCATACTATTCATTAAAGCCTATGACACATTACATGCAAACCTATAATTTGAGAACCCCGAAGAAAGAAATTATAAGGAAATAAAAACTATTTTGAGAAGGTAATATAAAACCGAAGAGGATAGTCTGAAATTGATTTTAAGATCCCCCCTCCGATAATCTGAAGCGGAGGATATCTGAAATCACTACACCTGGTATGAACCTCCGAACCAGAGAATCAAAGGTAATATCGGGTAATCTATATAAATTCGCTTCGATGTCTTATCGACAGGTTATGACTTCTGAAATATACCTGGTCCCCGTACATCAGGAACCTTACGCCCAGATGGGTTAATATATAATTATATGTCATTTTTATCGTATTGATGCCTTAATCTTCAATCAAAAGACTGTACTACCCATAGGCCATGGACTTATCCATGTATAAGTATTGAATGAGGTATCTAGATTGGATATAGATGACATAGGGCCGTTTAAATTAAATATATAACGCGCCGGAAAAAACTCCCCATTATTGGCGCCTCTCCTTCAAACCTGTACTCACTATACTCATCAGCAATACAACATTATGTTGTATTGCTGATGAGTATATGGAGTATCACCATACCAATAATATGCTATAATTATTCATTATTGACACTGTGAACATGGTGAAATAATAATTTTTAATCAGCACAAAAACTCCACAAGTAGCATAGAAAATCACTGGATACATTGTTAGAAAATAAAATATAATGAACCCTAAAGTAACTGTCAAAGGTTTTTGCTCGTTTCTTTATCTCATGTGTAATATTCAGTTAACCTGATTCATAAAATACAACCGCAAAAAGCCCTCTCTTTAGTTTGAATATGGACCAATAAAAATAGAGATTCATTTATAATTTTCTAATTTTACTTTTTTTTTACTGTTGATAATGGATTTATCTTGTGAAAAACTAGGCTTATTTAGACCTCGTAGCCCCGGGTTATTGTCAATTTTACCTATGGGGAAAACGGCCACTGAGCAGATGATCGAGAAATTGAAATAGAAAAGACAACCTTGCCAAGGCCAGACGAATCAATCTTAAGTTCAGATATTCAAAACCGAACCATTTGAGGCAGCGGTATTGTGGAATCTCTGTGGAATAGTTCATACATCAGATTCAGAGAAAAAAGTAAGGGTGCAAGCTCCTCCGTTAGGACGAAACGAGGATTTAGAGTTGATATATATCACCATGCCATCTCTCCAATGATACACTTGCCATTAAGCGAAAGTACTTATATTTGAGAATTCCCTAAATATATAATTCCACTGCTCTGAAAGCATACATAAAAGTCCTCCGGTGTCGGAGCAGGGAGGCATGTTCCTAAACTGAACATCGATTTCAGGAGAGTGTATATATTTTTGATGTTATTTTAATTGAATTTTTTATCCAATACTTATTTTCTAGTTTCCAATGAATCAATTCAATCTGGTATAACTAATTAAAAGATCTAGGAAAAAGCGCATGTAATTTTAGTTTAGTAATGGACACATGATCGATGGCGAAAAATAAAAGAAAAAAATATTGTGAACATGTCAGTCTGCAAAACAGTAATAACTGATATTGATAAAAAACATATCTATATGTTTTGAAAAACAAGTGATTTATTCACAAGTTTCTGCATGAAATATACACTAAATGCAGTAAATACTGGTAACAAAGTGACAAGGTTTTAACAAACCACATGACTTAATATTTTAGAAAACTTTACCGGATTTTTTTTTACCAGGCAGTTGCTTCAGTTAATGCAAAATCTTCTATGGCATGTGAATAATATGATAATTTATTGGGATATGGAATCGGTTTGCCTGAAATTTACCAAAGGTCGCAGAAAATGCCACACAATTGAATGATAAATATATTCAATGGGGACCAATGAGGCTTAACACTTATATGGCGGTAATGGGAAACGTTAATGTGATATGACATTAAGGCGGCTTAATAAATCGTGCGACGCAATATATATGATAAACAGCTGAATTAAATATCAGACAAGCCGAGTGTCGCTTTGTTACTTCGCGTTGGAATTGAATCGGTTTCTTATTGGTGTGTAGCGGGTATATTTTGGCTATAGAAACATGGGATTTTAACAACAATCGTTTTCGTGTCATGGTAATATAGCCAATTCTTTTGGGATGAACGTACAAGGTTAAAACGATGGATGAGGACCAGCTTTATTAACATCAGCCTTTGGAACACATTCTTAAAGGGCCCTATTCCCGTATCTGACTTCCATTAATTACAGATAATCCCTTGATCCTTTCATAAAAAATAGGAAAAATAAACGCCAACACAGGCTGTTCGTTTTGTGTTTTGGAACATGTATTTAACGTGTGTGTGGGGGGGGGGGAAGCAAAAACCTAAACACATCTATAATGCGGAAAGCCAGACGAACGAGAGTTTTGCAAATGCCATTTTGCACCTAGTGACCTTTCAATATCCGCACATAAGCAACGAACCACCTTCGGTAACATGTTTTTTTTCTATTTGCTAACATTGCTGTATGTACCTTGTTTACTAAAAACTTGTAAATAAACAAGCTCATACATCCATCACATAGAAATTATTAGAACCTTTCTTAGCAGAAATTATAGCTACAGTTCATTATTAAGTATACGCCGAGTAAACAAGAAATAGCATAAATTCTACAGATTAGGCAGGCGAACAGTTAGCTTTAAACCATAGATATCGCAGCAATATAAATCATAGCCCCTTCAGTTTATGTGTATTATTTGTTGGGTTTCACGATATTATGCGGTATGGGCCTAAGATTAAGTTCCAAAAGACGGGATATCAGATACATCAATATATGAACATTTTTGTGTTTTATTTACACTTTATTTAGCTATATTTTGGGCATCTCCATTTTTCTTTATGCGGGTGTTTGCACTTACATCAGTGGTTCTTTTATCCGCGACGTTGTTTGAGTGAAGTAATAGCAGCTCACGATCTCGACAGTTATGTCCCTAACACAGAATGCAGATCTGTCATCTCTATATGTGTTATATTCCTCAACACCTAATCGCTTGGTCACACTGGTTTCCATTGTAAAACGGACAAAAGCAGTGGGACTGAATCCATACTTATTGCCCACGTGCCTGGCATTCTAGATGTTCCGTCAATAAAACAAGCTTCATTCACAATGCTTCATTTATATGTCGATGAAGCTTGCTTCATCTGCACGCGTTCATAAATAAGAAAACATATAAACCAAATGTTGACACAATGACTTAAATAATGTTATTGAGAAAGAAAGAAAAAATATTTGTCCTAAGGTAAATGTTTTCCTCAATATTATGTAGGAAGAAAGATTTTTTTTCCAAGAATAGGTACAAAAGATACAAGTAGCACTATCTAAAGAAAATGGGTGCAGATAACCAAGGGGAGAGACCATGTGGTGTTATATATCCTTTTTTTTAATTTTTGACTGCATGAGATACTTCAGAAGATGGACACTTACAGAAAGAATTACTTAGGATTCACCTCTGTTATATTTTAGTGCAGTACGTATATACAGGCAAATTTGCTCCCGACGACACATCTGGATTCTCATCCAATAAAATATTAAATATTTTTTCTAGTAATCATGTCATGAAACTAACAAACTGGAGTTTTCGATATCATGTTTGTAAGGAAGTAGTGATGGTGACAACTCCTTCTGGACTAGGTAACAGTTTCAGATGATTTCCATCAATGCACGGCTCGGTAGGTATTTTATGGGACTGATATGGCCTACCGTGTGAGTCATGACGCCAATCATTACATAAAACTACATTGCAATAATCATCTACCCCATTGCAAAGACATCGGGCTACGAATGATGAATTAACATTACAGGATATATTAATATATTATATAATATATATATATATAAATATTAATGTACAATCAAAAATGTAAATCACATCTCAACGGTGACCGTACGGGAATGCTGCCCCTCAAATAACCCCTAGGGGACATGCTTGCATGCAATCAACAAACATACCGGGTTGTTTACAAATATGTTTACTTGTAATTGAGTCTCTTTTCGCACATAATCAATGCTGTTAACGATACACAAACATATTAACGATTTATATGTTTGATTTTAAATGAAAAAGTATTTGTTGGTCATGAATTGTGGTCTGTTGCACATTTTGGAATAACGTTCACTGTCACATAATTAATATTAAATAACTGGTTGGCATAGTGACCATTATTACAATAGTGGTTGCAACAGTGGTCCAAAATGACGAAAATATTTGTATATTCTTTGACCTTTTTAGTAAGACCTTTGGTGTTGAAAGTTTAGCAACTCTGATATCTCGACGGACTCTCTAATGTCAGAGGGGGAAAACGGTGGTTAGTTTTCCATGAAGCATCATATGACAGGGGACACAAAGGCTGCGGAAGCCACATAGAACATACTAGCTGTCATCGCTCACTGTCACTTAGGTTAGATCAAATCAAATTTCTGGGGGACGGAAAACAACAAAATAACGGTACCCAGATTGTCCCAGACGGAGACGCACGGGAAATCTGATATAAATACCTCGGGATTGATAATAGCCGTGATAACCCCCAGCGCTGGAAGTATCAGCTTAGGCAGATAAGGACCTAGAGTGCACTCAGACTCATGATAAATGTAAAATATTAAGCAAAAAAACTACAAACAAATGATCACGGGTTATAAACCCAGGATGGTTGCTACTATATCACCACATAACAGGCCGCACTACAGACAAAATTTCACATTTGGATTTGGATCGACAGAAAGCGGTATTACATGTCCGTTGAGATGCTGTAGCAAAACTAAAGAGATTTTGAATACGGTTATGGTAGTAAATATCATTATCATTATCATATCATTGCACTTATTGAGCATAGGGGGCCTACATCTATTGAAGATAATAATTAAAATTACTTAATATTTAAATATATTCGTGAGCGGATCACTAACCAGGGATAAGCATTACGTGCTAGTTGTACCCCATGTTAATCAAATTATTCATGTATTCTATGATGTTATATTATATGGGAATTTCAAAGAATACTTCCAAGCATATGAGATAATTTTGTGTTGAAAGCCAGACACAAGCCACTTCGGGGCAAATGTAATTGTCTTGAGCACACTTCACACGCCGGATCAGCGGCGTGAAGTACCAGGCCAGTCTGAAACCTGCCACTGTCACGGCAAAGGTTGTCTCATTTCGGTTTCAAAATGAAATTATTATTTTTCCTACTGGACTGCTAACATGGACACTGTCTGGTAATTTAGGAAGCTAAGTGATGGATTACCACAGGAAATGACTCAGGGATCTACTGTTTGACTGGCAGCTTTCTGTGTTTTTATTCCACTGAAACTTCTGTCCTTTGGCTGTCATTTTTATCATCAGTTTCGAATAGGCAGACAGAAAATAATGCACAAATATTTGCTTCGGAAACGAACGTTTTGATTACTTTAATCTCGAATCATTTTACAGTTTGTCATTGCAGTGGCTGTCAAAGTGCCAAATAAAACGAAAATCTTCATATATAAGGAATATTGCTGTATGTTTAACATCCTCCAAATAACTTTGTTGTTAAAATGTTATGGAAAATGTAAATCTAACCAGTTCGATAGGAAAGAAATATAAGAAATTTAATTTTTAAATTTTTATTCGGAATTAAAAAATAATGTATATTTGATTGATTACCTAGAAAAAAGTATCCGTTGATCAAAGTTATGTATTTTCATCTACAAATGTATGTAACCCTCATTTTGTTCATCAAAATATACATATTTCTATTCAATTTCATCATTTTATCAACTGGTTCGAAGATAGATTTCAAATAACTATAGTCCATTTCACCACCTGCTGTCCAACTGTTTTTTGTAGATGATTTACTTAAAAGTTTATATTTTTCAATATTTTCCAAGAACAACATATGGAAGTGACAACCTAAAATGGCAGTTAAGAATTTTACAATAAATCCCCCGTTTATGTTTCACAAGATTTTAGTCTCTTTATCATGATCTGGCAGATATGGTGTGTCCTTCCATAAGTAGCCATCTTTGTTTTAGCTTGTTATATTTTTTTGAGTGTTTACATGAGATCATCCAATCAGCAGTTGTCAGTTGAGGCTGTTTTAGCATGTGACCAATGACCTTGACCGCCATAAGTGGGTCTGATATGTTGTAAACTGTAGACTGATTTCTCATATTTTTAGAAAATTCTTTAACTCAAATAAGGTATTAGGAAGGAATTTAGTTACCTTGTTGAAAATTAGGTTCTCTTATCCTCTGCTCTACACTATAATTGTTTCCCTTAAAATGTAACAAATACAAATTTTCATAGCAAAGAACAGACGGACATAAGGGGATAAAACAGACTGTAGTCTGGAATATGGAAGGCTTCTTTCCAGAATAATGTTACAGGTGGCCTTTTTATTGTGTACAGCGGTCTTACAGGTGACTGTTTTATTGTGCACACGGATGTTCCATGTGTTGTTGGCATTTTGTGTGTGTGCCACGCGTAGCTCGTGTTGTAGCGGCCTCGCCTGGCCGGATGTTGCAGGCTCGGTTTAATCCGCATTGGATAAACCCTAGATACACAGCGTTCTTTGTTCTAGTATGTTCTTTGAACGTGTGTACTGTGTTAGATTCTTTAGATTGTTCGAGCAATGGATGGTTCTCGGTTGGAGGTGAGAAGTTATAAATAGGGGGGCTGTGTTTCAGAGCCGAGAGGGAGGGGAGAGAATATTCAAGCGGACACAGAAGCGTGTATGTCAGTTTGTGGGACCTATTCCGATAAGTGCGGCAATTAAAGATTTTCTTCAGATTTTTTTTCTGGATTTGTGACGAACCTTATTTGGTCTTCAGTTTACTTTCTGGATTGTTACAAGAGCTTTACATTGGACTGTTATTCTCCGAGAGAATTTGTGTGAACTGTTCGTCCGGCTTATACTTTTTGAAGAACTTGTCGCTGTGACAGTGGTGGTATCAAGGTACTGTGCACTTTGTTTATTAGGTTGTGTGATTATATTGATTTGCTGTTATACTGTTGTTGTACTGTGTATTGATTTAGTGTATTGTAATGTTAGGGATGTTTTAAGAATAAATTATAGTTATTTGTTAACAAAAAAACACTGAATTCTTTATTCATGCCCCTAGAGATTTCACGCTGCCTAGTGTTACAGAATCTGATTTTTTATCGCCATTACAAAATTTATGTTCATCACGCATACGTGATCTGTTGATATTAGGTTCCGTAACAATAAACCCACTATTAGTATCACTAACGTTGCATTTCTTATAAGTAACGTGATATCATACTTGAAAAATATATCCCCACCGTAAAACAAGACCAATAAGAATTATGCTTCGACTTAACTGTCCTCTTGAAACTTTGACTTAACACGTTGTAGTTTCTGCGATTGTGTTGTATCTCTAGAAGAAGATGAAGCAACGATGAAGCAAAAGGACTCAAGTGACGGTGGGAACAAAAAAAAGTTAAATAACGGCGATCGTTAAAGTGTGCTTTGCACGGCGTCAACCCTCAAGTAAAACAGAAAGTTTCAGTGTTAACGATCGGAAAAGTGGGTGTTCGTGTCATGGCCCAGGGAGTTTTTTCCTGTTTTCCCAGATTGTCTGCCATTAGGAACAAAGTGTGAAGTTTTTAAAATGTCGTAACACCCGTGTAAGTGTATACTAGGTGTTGTGTGTAGTAACTAAAGGCCCAAGGGTTTCCCTTGCCTTAAAACATAACCTGTGAGAGTATAAATATAAGCACCCTCAACATTCTTTGTCAGGATTCTTGTGTTTCTTACATTCATTTCCCCTTTTTTTCTGCCTTCGTTAAACGTTTTGTTTATTCGGAGGATCGGCACGCTACCCTTGATTATAAATGTGTGCAATGACAGATTATTTATTTTTAAATGTCACAATCAAACAACCTCATATCAAACAAATTATTCATTGATAATATTAATATACTTTAACTCGAACTTACAAGGTTACATTCCAAGACAGGATAAGAGACAGAGAGAGGGAGATTTGGGGGGAGACAAACAGAGTCAGAGATAATAAGGAAGAATTTGTTTCGAGTCATACATCAGTACTCCAACGATATAAACAAACGCACAGTGAAAATACATAAGGCCAATAAGAGTTGTTTTCTCAGGCATGCACTGATTGGGTCAATTTTAACCCCCTCCCCCAATCCCAACCCCGCTTAGAAAAAACGTTATGATTTTCTGAAACAATTTACCGACTTGGATCTCCATTTCTTTCAGGAAAAGAAAATAATAATAATTCAAGATTTTTTTATGAATTATTATAAAGAATTAATTTATTTATCGAAACAGCATTATAAAAAAGGTAAATAAATGACCACCCGCATTGATTTATGAAAAAGTGCCTGAGAAACCCACTTTCTTTGGCCTTACCTCCGTTCTCTTTTCGCTCACCACAAGAGAGGAGTCGCTTGAACGCTCTCCTGAACTTGACAGACATAGCGTTGTAAAGGATGGGGTTGATGGCGCTGTTCATATAGACCATGACCCGGCAGAAGAGTCGAAACCAAAGGTCTGTGTATTTGTGTGTGGCAAACGAGTTGTAGACAACGAAGGCCCGGTAAGGCAACCAGAATATAGCGAACAATCCAACCACCACCGCCAGCATCTTCACAACCTTCAACACAAAAGTTTACAGTGTACAAAACGCAATATGATGTGGTGAGGGACCAGCATTCTGCGCTGTTGGCTCGAAACTTCCGCCTGCCCGCCTGATGCAGCAAACCATCAAACCCTCGAAAACTGAAACGAAAACTAAACATATATTTCTTCATGTGCCCTGATGCCTAGTCAGTTTTATCAGGGTGTTTTATGTGTTTTAAGGTGAATTTGTATGTTGATTATATGTATCGGTAGGTTTTGTAATTAGGAGCGTTTTCGTGTTATAATAGTCTGAATATGGTATATTTGCTATTTTATCTTTAATATGGTGTTATCGTTACTTCCGTTATTATTATCATTATTATTATAATTATTATCATTATTATTATTATTGTAATAATATCACTTTCAAAATTTTGTCTTCCTAAACATACAACATTTAATGTAAAACGCATTCACTTTTATTATACCGTATGGTTGTTTACTTTCATTATTATTTCATTATTAGACTTTAATAAAAATCATTTTTATTCAGGAATAGTGTTCTTTCTAATGGCATATACGTATTTATGTGGTTTTAAAGACGTAATAATGAAGTATGAAAGTATGATATCCTAAAATTATAAAAAATTAAATGTCTAAAAGATGCTCTATTTTAAACATCCAACAAGAGCAAATTACGTTCTTCTGTTACAGTATTAAACTAAATGATAATGTCGCAAATTATTTCTCTCCATTGTCTCTCTTTCTTGTTTAAAACTGAAAAAAAATATTGATTTGAACAAAGTTTAAATTTAAATTTTGAGAAGGAAAGGTGACAAAAAAACACTTTAAAATTATTGTCATACCATTTTATATTTATTCAATTCTTGATTGGATTGAAAGGATGAGGATTTGGCCGGAGATGCTATCTTAAGAGCGAAACGAAATAGACTCATTGGATCAATAGTCTCCTCAAAGGGTTAACATTTCAAAAGAGATTTCAATTTAAAGAAATATTCAACTTTTTTGTAAATTAACTAATTGTTTACTGAGACAAAATGTATCCTATTTCAAAAGCAAGGAGTATTTATCTCGGTTACTCCAAAACAGTCCATGGTACATTTACCAGTTATACTACCCGATCAGGCAAATATTGCAAGCACAAACCAGTTAATTAGGCATCAAATTACTTTTTACAAAATAGGTAATATTATTCCATAATTCCTTCACTTCATATTTTCATTAATCAGTTGAAAGCACTCAAACAAATCACAACACTGTATACTCCCTGCACAGGAAACTCATCAGTTATAAATGAAGTAAACCCAGGATAACCCTGACCATCAATTATTGTTCACAGCAGTTTAAACAGCTAGTGCCATGACTTGCAGTTAGTCCTATCAGGCAAATTAGATTGCCTGCTATGACGCGTTTCCCCTGCTCGTTACACGCGGGGGAATCCCAAAACTAAGACCGAAGATCTAGTAACACCCCAGTATGAATATCTAAGAAAAGTTCTAAAAAGAAATCTTAAAATTTTGGTTATTTGCGTGGACACATGAAGTCCGTTTTTAATGGCTATATGTTCTTTTTGCTCAATTATTTAATAGAATTTGCAAAAGTGACAGTTTTTATTTTAATTTGTTTATTTACTCTTAGAGTTTCGACTTTTTTGGTGGTCGTCATTAAAATCTTATAGACAGAAATAACTATATTCAATAACATAAATAAAGCGAAAGCCGTCAGTCCCTTAAAATAAGATAATACCTAATGCAAAAACCGGCCAAGACATTGCCGTATGTTCTATGAAAGAAAATGGCAGTTTGTTTCCATTCTGTTACAAACAAAAGTTTCCAATGGCTATGCCTATCCTCTCCGAAAGAGAATCAGGGCGGGAGTTAGCGTCATATCGACCCTCTGGAATTACGACCAGATTACTGGCGCCATTTTGTCATGACATCTAAGTCTGAGGAACGCATTATAAGGCCTTATGAAGATGCAAATATTTTCGTCATTTCTTACAACGCTTCATGGCCTACAGGTACAATGTCAATCAACATAAAACAGACCAATCGTTAGCATTTTGGTGGAATTTCTAATAATACCAAACATAAGCGAGAAAAGTTCCGTTTTAACCCAGCACACTGGTAAACCCCTTGGCGTGTTTGTTGAATTTATGACCGCATGAACACAAGCATGGCTCGCTAGGGTTACAGGACGCAGGCAGCTTGCAGGCGATACAGGAAATGACCCGTGTCGATGGAGATGGTGTTTTAGTTCAGTTTGTGAGCTCACATGTATACTATTGTGTAAATACATTATTTTTAGCATACTATTGAGATTATGGGCCATTTACCACAATATGAATGCAACATGATGCAAGACCACTGCGATACATTCCTAGATATAATTTGTTTCTGGAAATCGAGTATATATATATAGATATATATATAGATTATAAGATAAATGTCTATGGCAAGTGGCTGCGCCAATATATATATATATATATATATATATATATATATATATATATATATATATATATATATATATATATATATATATATATATTGTAAATATATTGCAGTGTAAACTTCTGATGTTCAATAGGTTATAATAGGTAAATCGTTGTATTTAGCGTAAAGCGTTATTTGAATTTAAGTCACTTTATACCTATAAAAAAAAAAAAAAATTCTTTGCCGTTAAAAAAAAAACTGTCCTTTTTCTTTTCTTTAAACTCAGAATCATTTAAAAAATAAATAAATAAACTGTTATTGATGGATGAGTGAAAGAGGTATTAGACTGCCAGTACCACATTCAATCTGTTGTAAACATGTAGTGGTAGTTTCAATCTAACATTAAATAATTTGCAGACCGGAAACTAACAAAACATGACTCCACGGATATAGATATAAAAATATACCTTTTGCTTTTCTCCACTTCATATACGATCTGACAATTTGTAAATTGCGAAATTGTTGTAAATGGGTATAGATGTGCAACTTATAATATTCTCCCGAGACATAGTTTACAACTGGAAACTCATGAACAAAGTTGAGACAAAAAGTAAAAGCAGACTTTAAAGTCAGAAAATTCATATTATGTGTATGTTTCATTTTGTGAATTAACAGTTTATAGAACGAGGATTATATATTTATTCAAGAGAAATGTGGGGCAAGTACACCAAACTTGATATTGCATAACCGGTCTGTTAGCCCCTTTCGGATATTTAGGCCCTATATTCAATGAAAGGTTCCCTTAAAACCAAAAAAAAAATAATAAAGACGGTCTTTTTATCCCCTTTTTTTCACAATAAGTAAAGCATGCACCTTTTAAATAATAATATTATGGTGATCCAGGTAAACTATTAATTATTTTTTATTTTTTTCTGGCTATCCTCATAAGTCCATCTATAACTGTTGAGTACAGCTGCTAACAGACGAATCAACCAAAGTCGACAACCAAAATTGCATGCTTAACCTTGCTTCGCAGAGGTATAAATAACTCAGACTTCTCTCGAGCAAGCTGGTAGAATGGGGAAATCAAAGCAAAAGAATAAATGATCTGGACATTATGTTTTTCTATCAACCGATTTATAAGTAAAATAAGACTTGGGTATATTAATAATCTCTTTTTAAGGTATGGTATAGAGATGAACATGAGATGTGAACACAAGTGCCAAACGATGTAAACATTTCATTCATTATTTAATCTCAAATAACTGATCAGTCATAAAATAAAGACACAACTATTTATTCACATTTAAGTGCATTAAACATCATTGAAAAGGGTAAACGAATAATTCATGATTGAATATTATTCTCTAACTACATTTTGAGATATTACTCACCAGCGTTTATTTTGAATATAACTGGTATAGCTTAAATTATTTTTCCATGTTGGCAGTTGCTTCATTAGTCTATAACTTGCTTTTATACGTTCAAACGTCATATTTCTTTTATATATGCGTCTGAATTATAAAATGCATTTCTTTCGTTCGCATATTTAGGTATTATCGTTTGCATACTAGTATTTATTTGCTAATTTATACATTTGTAATCGGTAATAAATCTTTCATAAAACGATGCTGTAGGTATTAAACACTGTCAGTTTACTAAAGTTTCTTGTACCGTTTTGTACATTTTTTGTACATTTGTGTGGCTTTTCACTTTGTGTCATAAATATCACGCCAGGAATAAAGGCCTCTGAGTGGCTCAAAATAATTTGCAGATGGCATGCGTCATAAAAATTCCGCCATACTTAAAGGCATCTGATTGGCCCAAAATAATCTGTAGATGGCGCAACGTGATGGTTCTGTACAACATCTATGGAACGGACAAGGACAGCTTGGATGTCCAACAGGGATCATGACGGACAGAATCCCTTGTGTGGCTTTTTTACAAATTAGGTTCAAAAGACGCACAAGGCTGTTCTGTATAAAAAAAAACCCTCCGCCTTGTGTGGCTAGCCACAAAATGGAAAAAAGTCACACAAAGTTGGTTTGTACCTAAAATAAGCCACACAAGGCCCTGTCGTAAAGAGGTTGAAACCGAGAGACGCGGACCATTTTTGCAGTCCTCTTTGTTAACGGCAGGGAAATAAAAAGATGCCTGATCCTAGTGAAGACATCCGTCTCTCGGAACGATTCCTATGGTTTACAACTTTTGTTTTTTTTCAGTTGAAAGGGTGATATTTGTATGACGGCAACTGAAAATAATGTAAAGAAAATCTTCTTTGATAAAAAAAATGATAATGTTTTCAGCTGGAGGGGGAAGGGGGCGGGCTGTGCTGCAGTCCCCAAAGCTCCCCCTCTTGATCCGCCACTGATTAACGGAAGCCTGAAATACAAATTGATTGATAACTTCCCTGTTCTTCTGAGGCAAACAAGGAAAATGACTGTTGTAATACTCATCTGAATAATCTGTAGGCTTTAAACCCGCGCAATGCCTAAATGGGTAAGATAATAGTCAGACAATCTCTTTTATTCATAAAAATATTTCTTTAAACATTTCGCTCGCTAGTCAAACAAAAAGCCAAAACCATGCAGAGTTTGTCTAATAAATTCATGTTTTTTTTGTTGAAAGGCAATATACTCTCCACGTTTGTCGCCCTATTACACGGCCTATATGACTGTTTTCTCTCTTTTTTTTGGGGGGGGGGGGGAGGAGCGGAAAGATTTCCTGGCTTTTCTTGTCGCGTGCGAGAAGGTCAAGAGAGGGTTAGTTGTTTGTATAAGGTATAATTATTCTGTATCCGCCTTGGTCATGACAGGGTTATGTTTACAGACCACGGCCTGTCAACGTCCGGACGCTTCATATACATTTTTCATCAGAATTATATTTTAAAACCCCTTTTTCCTGCAGCTAGTTCTTTGAAGTGCTGCGTTAACTAGGGTCTAATTCCTGTTCATGTTTTCTAAATCTCAGGTGCATACCGTCCAAGGTGGTAGGTCAAATATGTTTTCTCTTTGAAAATGATAAAAGAAATGTAATATAAGAAAATGACCCATATTTTATCACACTGTTTTAGCTGATTCAATATATTTTCCATATATTTCTATATTATCCTATGAAAAAAAGTCTCCTATAATTTCCTACATTTTCCAGTTTTTAGACCGTAATCTCTTATATTTCCCTATATTTTGACTGTGAAGAGCCGTGTTTCTGATATAAATGTTAATATTGAATAATTACTGTTATATAAGCCTGTTATTATTGAAAACTTTCATCATTTTTGTAGAACTAGGACAAGTAGCAGTCGTACAAGTACAGCCATTAAAAAACCAACGTTATTTGGAGTACAGTTAGTCATAGGGTGTAACATTAAAAACACATATGTGAACTGAAACTCCTATAATTTTCATATATTTTTAGGCTGAATCATTATACAAATGCAAATTGAGGATTCAAATTTTGTCAGTTGTTTATAACAGTAAACCATTAGATTGATTTGATATATATATATATATATATATATATATATATATATGTATATATATATATATATATATATATATTTAATTCCGTTAAACACTATATGTGTGTATGCAAAATAAAATATCAATGGGTATTTATGCAATATTCTGGACCGGGTGTTAAATTCACTAGCAGCTACACATTTTCAATGTTGGCATCCTATCTCGAATAAACATAATTGCTTCATATGCAGTAAATGTTCATCAAGTAATTAAACATAGGAAACAATTCTGCCCTCAATTTGTAGCACTAAATATAATTAAAAGAAAACTCTTGAATATCAAAAAGAAAAATATATCGGAGGCAGGATTACAGGGCTACAAATATGCAGTTTTTTTTTATTATAAACCGTTCTCAAAACTTGACTACCAATTGGAGTTTTTCAAACTGCAAAAAAAAATTATCATCCAGGTAAATCAGATGAAAAACTTATTAATTAATTGTTACAATTAGATTGAGCATTTTGTAAATGTCAGCAGACAATTATTGCAGCGAAGCAATAGCAATTTACAGTATCTCTTTGTCATACAAAAACTTAGTTTTAAACTGTAAAAATTAACTATCAGCTAACAACTGTTGCAGCGAAGCAATAACAATTAACTCTAATATCATATATGTTTTCTATTCCGTGTAATATATATATATATATATATATATATATATATATACATATATATATATATATATATATATATATATATATATATATATGATCATGCAACGTATCTACTAGGCCCCCAGACACGCACACACACTTGCAAATCCTGGATCCGCCCCTGCGTTTCCCAAATGTTATTTCTTCCACAGTTACAAGGTAATCTTTCCTTTTTTGGAAAACGCATTATTTTCGTTTTTCTATCAGTTTCCCGAGAAATATACGCCCCGAGCTGTCCGTATTGCTGATATACTCTAAAAAGGGGAGGCGAGCTCCACAACATTGCGGTTTTAAGTTCATTGCCCTCAACATTCCATCACTTCGCTCCTTAGTGCATACAGGTACACAATCTAAGTAGAAACTGAACAAAATCCCTCTCAGCACGCCTCACAGATAATGGCTCCGTGTTCCTTCAGTAACACAGAAAGACGTAGCTGTCTTGTTTCACGGCTTCACAAGAAATCCTGGCACAATTAGCCCCCAGAAAGAACGTATACGTCATTTTCCATTAGCGTTCACTCGCGTGTCACACAGAATTGACCTTTAGATGAAAAGATAAAATAAATCAGGACCTGCCTATCTAGGTGCTAAGTTGCTGTTTTCAAGGTTAAGTATCAGCTTCTTGTGGCACCAGCTGTGAAAGCCGGAAATTAAAGGAGAAATTGTAACCCAAATAATCTGACCAATCTGACGGAAGTTACCGATCTCATTCTGATGTAGCGAATGTTTTCTGACGTGATTTCACGCAGATAGCACGAAAGTAATAAATTAAGGTTTTGGCTGTAAAGCTTTAGCTGGTAAGTTCTTCTGATTTTTTATTACAAGAAGCCGCTGAACAGGAAGTGAGAGACTGTCAGTTCTGTAGAATAAAGTGTGCAGACAGACGAGGTATGTACTAGATCGATGAAGGGCTCACTCATACTTTTACCGCATTAAGCTGCCTTTCCACGAGCGTGGGGCGTTCATTGCGCGGGAAAGCGCGGCGTGAACGCGCTGTCAGAACCTTTCATTGAACGTGATTTTTCGGCCGTGCGATTGCGTTGCTTTGGCGGTCAGAATCGCTCTTGTGTTTAATTGATGTTGCCTTTCCATGACCTCGAGTTTCAACTCGTGAGCGTTCTATCTCAAGCATGTGGCGATTTCTGCAGAACGCCTTCTACGCTCTGCTATGTATATCCTCGCTAAGCAACGCAAATCGCATCGCAAAAAATCGCGTTCATTGAAAGGAAGCATTAGGGATATTATTGTCAAAAACCCTATATCTAAATCAATCTAAAAATTGATTTAAATTCACATTAGACCCCATGTATTATACATTATTTGAAACCTGGTACAGTGGTCTCTCTGAAGGTGTACATATGTTCACTTATTTTTCACAGGTTTTCGCTAAATCAAAATAATTTAAGCAGCCAGTAAGAGTAAGTTACTTTTCAGAAGACTAATTGTAAATTACATGACAATTACTCCATTTTTTTTATTTTCCTCTGTCATGTTTCTACCTGGCCTAAAACTGAATTTTTTAAATTTGATTCGATAAAAAAATATTAAATTTCATTTTTCAACAAGAAAGACACATAGTATAATAATTTTTACATGTAACAGAGTGCCTAATTGTACCACGATATCTACATGTTATATCAGCATATATCGTGATATCAGCATGATCTGTGTGGTATCTACATGTATCGAAGTGTGTCCATGTTGTCACTTGGTATCCATATGATTCATAGCAATGTCTACATATTGTATCATGGTATAGTAGAGAAAGAACTAGTATCTTGAACAAATGAATATATTTATGTTTTCTCGTTTTATAGTTACTATTCAGTACGCTGTTTAAGATCAGGTTTTTCACAGTTTCCTAAATGAGGATAAAATGGTAAAGTGCGCTGTATCAGTATAATATCCAAACTATTTTTAAAATAAAGTAGCGTTCTTCTAATTGGTTAAATCAGGATTATTATACAATAACTGATAAGAAAACTTTAAAGAATAAGTTTTATTTTAAAAAAGGGGGAGGTTGAAACACGAAACATTGTGTAAACATAACGAATATCTTTTCACACAGCTCTATGAATATAACATGGGTTTAGGCTGAGATAATTTCCCAGACCACAATGTTACCTTAAAAATAAGTATCTGAAACCTAACCTTAATAATTCATTTGTAAGAGAGACAGACGCATACAAACTTATGTCGAGGCACAGAGTGAATTTTAACGGTCTGATTAGGATCCTCAGGTTCCAAGCCCATTTGTTAAAATTAAAGCCTATTGTTCAAATAATAAAGTACAACGTCAGCCTTGTTTGTACATTACCTCGAGCTTGGATCACACACTCCCTAAGGTACCGTAAGCAATAAGACATGCACGATGTCATGTCAACCGTGAGTAAATAAGATTTGCTAGAACCTACACTGCTGGGAAAAATTATGACTGTTATTATACGTTTACTAGAATATGACACACAACGGTATCTGAAAGCTTTCTGTAAACTCTAATACCCTTATTACAATCATGTGAACTTGAGAGCGTTAGACTTTGAAAGGGGGGGGGGGGGAGTACCAAAAAAATCACGCTATGGCAACCAACCTGGAATGTAAACATCGAGAGCTAACAGCAAAAGAATGTGCTAATACAAAAAGGCGTAAACTGTTAAGTGAAAGTAGTTGACATTCTAAATATTTCTTTAAGGGCTGACACTATTAGTGAGAGCGATTTTGTCCAGGAGCATAATACCTGATTTTTCAGGACAAGTATGCCTGGTTAGAGCTTAATTACAAGACAGAAAATCACGCGCAGGTGTAAAGACCCCAGGCTAGCCCCATTTCGTGTTATCCCCGATAATCTGAAAGTATCCCAGGGGAACCCTGAACAGGACTATTAGTTATTCTCGTACTATTTAGAATACCCCTGGCCCATTATTCGAATGAATGAAATCCTATGCTTTAAATTTTAAATATAAGTTAATAGAATAAAAACTGTCAAAGATACAAGATTTAAAACTATAAACAGCATTATATTAACAACAAAATATAGTCTTCAAGTGTTAATTATATGATTAATTATATTCAGATTGTCTCCTAAACTTCACCTATCGGCATTACACATAACATTATTTATATATTAATATATATATGGCCCTGTAATCTTGAAAAATAGGTCAAGGTCAACCATCTTCGAACTTGCAACAGCACTGAAGATGTGACTTTCCTGAGTTGAATTCTTTTTTTGAGATATCCCGCCCACAATTTAAAAGTTAACGGACGCAAGGACAGGCGGACGGCATTGGTGATGTCAACAGCTCATCAGCCTATATAGGCTGAGGGCTAAAACAGGTATCGGATGCAACAGCCCTCGGGATAAATGACACAGACAATGTGGTCCTTGTATAGGGCATTTACAAAATGCCAGCGGTTTTCTGTGTATTCTTTTTTTTTTGCCTACTTAATCCATAGCCCAAGGCTGTGAGAGCGGGACGGTAACCGGTGGTGAAATCTGGTTAAAGAAAACAGCGACTCTTTATGGGTAAAGGACCATGCAAGGAAAAGGCACAGTCAGATCTCCTCGGCTCAATCCGCCTACCAAACTCAGATAAAAAAAGGGGCAGCTTTATTGGGCACGCAAGTTCAGGTCAGCAAGGTCAGGTGACAGTTTAGTTGCACGAAAAAAAAAACAGACGTGGCAGTGTTAGTGACTCTTCTTGCCAAGCGTTACCAGCTTAAACCTATAGTTTGAGTATTTAAACAGTAAACTATTTGCGCCATATAATTTTTGTTTTGATTTAAAAAATGATGTTCCACATGACTTTGTGCTTATAAAAAATAATTACAGATTAAACACGTCAGTATTATATGATGCAGAGCTGTTAAAAATTTTATTTTATGAACCGCTGCAAAAATAATAGCGGAATTTTGCAGATATTGTTAATTCGACTGCTTATCTGATTTTCACCTGCAGATGGCACCACCTGTGGTGTCATATTCTCTTTGAGCTGAAATGGTATAATATGCTTTTTCCTGAATTAGTCATATTTATCTGAACTATGAAGCATAAACTTTACAGGCGTTATGCTTTTGATAAAAGCTGATTTTTGTATTTGATTTTTTTTCGTTTCGTACTCATCATTGTTCAGAATATTTGCGTCAATGTGAACCTAACCACTTGATCTCTTTCATATTTGTACATTCAACATCCCTAACTGTTTAAACATGATCGTCGGGATTATTAAAAAGCTAATCATCCATTTTTATAAAACAACCTATGTGTTTGCATGCATTTTGAATATTAAAGGGGATACCTAATGTATAGGTTAAACTGTACAGTTATGTTATGTCTTAAATAAACTGGGAAATGGACCTCAGTCAGGTTCATAAAGGAAAGTTATACATGGAGTCAACAATTTGTTTTAGATTTTGTTATATAGTTAGACTTATAAGTTTCAGACTTACCACCAGGACTAATGTTTTTCGGTGACAGTTTGTCAGACTTCGAGAATTTGTTTTACGAATCTCTCTTATAGATGGTTTAAGCCAAGTCATCTTCAGGCTCCTAGAAGAGTCATAAAAACTTGAGGAACGACCTTGTAGAGCAGCGTTACGTGTCCCGGAGAGAGTTCAATCAGGTATAAACGCTGAATAGATTACAACTGACAGTACTAATAAAGTACACCATGGGGTCGTATATACCACTAGAGTAGCACCCAAAACTTAAATAATAAATTTATACATCTGGACGTGATTATATTCTTACTTTCCTATAGTTTAATAGGATCCTTAGGGCAGTATATACATGGTTTATTGCCCAATACATTTCTCATATATCAAATTGAACATCCTGCCGTATTGGCCCGGTGCTCCTTCTCCCGCCCGTGTTGATGTCTCCCGCCGCATTGTTAAAATATATGCAGTAATACCGCCATCTCGATTTCAGAGTTAACCTTTTAATTATTATTTTTCCTTTTTTTCTTTTTTTCGGACCCTCTATGAATATCATTACATAAAAGACCTTGATAGAAGAAAAAAAGTTTATTTGCTTTTTTTTCTTTTACATTGCATAATAAGAGAAACAACCTTAGGGAATATCCTGGGGGTGCACGCTGGCTCGTATATCATTTTCTATCTCGTTCCCACATAATTATTTCGTTCACACGCGATGGTATCGTGGTCGCACGAGATAAATGTAGATAGACAATACAGTAAGACCCACATCTTTAATCCTTAATGCATGCATGTTTATCTTCGCTGGATTAAGAGTATGGTTGATTTATTTGTATGCATATAAATGGTGCCACAGCGACCCTTGCAACACTCACTTGCCATGTTTATTCAGAGAATGTATCGACAGGGGGGGGGGGGACAGGAATACGCATGTATCATGTTCCATAATAAATTTTCTCAATATGAAATGCACATTGAAATGTTGTTGTGGAAAGATCTGAAGGGGGAAATTGAGCAATATTCTTGTTAAAAGGTTTTATTCCCCGAAAGAATGAGAGAACAAAAGGAATTTGGTGGCTTAGTACTTTTTCTGGAAAAGTGAGGGGGAAATGTCCCCCCCCCCCCCCCACACACACACCTTGTGACTCACACCATTTCTTGTAAGCCTTTCCCTTGAGACATAACACAAAGCGACATGTTGTTTTCCCAGTTTGGTATACCTGTGATTATTGAACCCGTATCCTTAACCAAGACAATATAAAATGTAAGCAATTCTGGGAAGATAAAATGCGAACAAGTGTTTAGTTTATTTAGTATGTTTAGCACAGAAGGTTTAACATAACCCTTGCCCTAACCTTCAAATCAACAAACTCAATAAAGTTTTCCCTTAGCACATAAAAGTGGGCAAGTAGTTTATATATTTACCTCAAGGCATTCGGCATAAACGCACACACAATAAAATACATACAATTTAAGATTGTAAGATTTAAGACAGACAACAGAATATATTACATTATCGGCATCTGGCAATAAGCTTCGTAGGCTTGAGTAATGGAAATAACCAGATTATTATTGTGAAAGATTACAGTATTAAACAATAAAGCAAGAGGATAAAAAAATAAAGGTTTTGAGATATTGCGATGTAGTTAAATAGTACTGTAGCTTATTATGGATTACTATGGTTCCTCTTGCTGTATGTTTAAAAGAGCATTTTTATTTAAATTTATATAATTAAATTTAAAAATAACACGAAATTGAATGACCTATTCATTAACACGCCTATATAACACTTGTTACACCACTGTGCCAGGTTTAAAACACAATTCATATATTATGGGTCTGATATGAAATACATTTTTTGGCTTCATTTACAAGAATTTTTTATCTATTATAGCAGAGATGCTGCCTTAAGGGGTACGTATTGGGCCATCGTTCATATTTTCACGTAATACAGTATTAAGTAAAATGTGTCTTGTTCTTCACTTCAAATAAGACAGCACTTTAATTTTCTAAAGAAAGGATATTTCAGGCCTTTAAATATATTCTCAAAGAGAAAAAAAGTTCAAATGATATATTGCCAGAAGTAGCATGTGATATGAAACTGATTATGATCCGTGCAAGGGCCTGTCAAAATGTCTTGTCAATTTCATCAGTCAGTGTGTCGATTTCACCACCAAGTGACGTCATTGGTGACCGTGTCACTCTGGTGTCAGCGAACAACTGATCTTTGTGACCATTCATACTCTGCCACTGTCTGAAATGTGGCAAGCTTCTGGATAATTTGTGTGAAAGATGAATATTCCCTTGACATTTACATAAATTTCGTATATAATAATCATGTTTAATCCAGACATCTAACCTTCAACAGGTTTACGTATCAGTTAACCAATTGAAATACCAAAGGAAGGCAATTATGTGGAAAGCGATTCTTTGAAGTTATAGTTTTCCCTCTTTCTTTTCCCTCCCTCTCTCTCTCTCTCTTTCTCTTTCTCTGTCTGTCTGTCTCTCACTCTCACTCTCTATCTTTTTTCTCCCCCCCCTCTCTCTCTCTCTCTCTCTCTCTCTCTCTCTCTCTCTCTCTCTCTCTCTCTATATATATATATATATATATATATATATATATATATCGTGTTGTAGCGCCCGTGTCTGGCCGCGTATTACATTCTTAGTTTAATCCGTACTGGTTGAACACTCGTTGTTATGCTAGCTTGGGGCTTTCTCGCCTGCCGGGCCGGGTCGGGATCACGTTTGGACCCTGGTATGTAGAGACACAGCGATGTTCTTCCAGATGATTCCTGTAACGCGTGTTTACTGTATATTATGTTAGATCCTTGAGACTGTGCGAGAAGTGGAAAATTCTCAGCTTGGGCCAAAAGTTATAAATAGGGTTCTGTGTTTCAGAGCCGAGAGAGAGAGGAGAGAAGATTCCAGCGGGCACAGACGTGTGTATGTCAATTTGTGGGACCTGTCCGATTATCCAGTAATTTCAGGGATTCTACTATTACTAACTCTATACAATTTAATGCTGTCTGCTTCAAGTTGAATTTCTGAATTGTTACAAGAGCTTTACATTGGACTGTTATTCACCGAGAGTATACATTTAAAGAACTTGTCGCTGTGGCGGTGATGGTAACCAGGTACTGTGCACTTTTTTTATTAGGCTGTGTGATTATATTGATTTGATGTTATACTGTTATTGTACTGTGTAATTGTATTGTTTTAGTGTACTGTAATGTTAGGGTTGTTTTAAGAATAAATTATAGTTATTTGTCAACAAAAAACCACTGACTTCTTTATTCATTCCCCTAGACATTTCATGCTGCCTAGTGTTACAGAATCTGATCTTTTTTATCTCCATTACAAAATTTGTGTTCATCACGCATACGTGATCTGTTTATATTAGGTTCCGTAACAATATATATAAATATATATATATATATATATATATATATATATATATATATATATATATATATATATATATATTGTTACGGGGTGACATAAAAGCGGACCGAACTGTCTCGCTTGTGAAGCTTGCTTTTCTATCGAAGCGGTTGGTACGCCGGACTTGTGCGCCACCGTTAAAGGTTCGAATCCCGGATCGGCCCAGAATTTTCCCCTGAACAATTTGTCTTCGTAACAAAACGGGGGCTCATCCGGGATGACGATAAACTTTGTGGCCCAGGGAATAAGCTTACCAAAGTGTGACTCCTGGGATAATTAGTCTTGTTCTGATAGCAGAACGCTCTTAAGAGGGGGTGTGTGACGGGGTGACATAAAAGCGGACCGAACTGTCTCGCTAGTGAAGCTTGCTTTTCTAGTGAAGCGGTTGTTACGCCGGACTTGTGCGCCACCGTTATGGGTTCGAATCCCAGATCGGCCCAGAATTTTCCCCTGAGCAATTTGTCTTCGTAACAATACAACATTTACATGGAGGTAACATTTACTGTAAAATGCGCGAGGCTAAACTTACTAAAATATAAATAAGAGGTTTAAGAATTAGAGCGAGCTAACTATCTATGCCTTTAACATATTGTTTAAATTCTAGTCTAGACACTGTACTCTCTCTCTCTCTCTCTCTCTCTCTCTCAATTCTAGGCTAGACACTGTACTCTCTCTCTCTCTTTCTCTCTCTCTCTCTCTCTCTCTCTCTGGTTGCAGGTAATCAGGAAATTAATAGGCTTCGCCAGGTACAATCTAAAGCCTCTTCATCAAGGTCTGAAGCTGAGCTGTCGATCGAACTCGACACCAATCCCTCACACATGGGTCGAAGAGTTCCTATCTCCTGTCTATAACGGCACCCCATCTTGGTTTAATTAACACATTGAATGCACTGAAGAACGGCGCCCGTCGAGCCTTGGATCAGGACATTGGGGAACTACAGGTAGCGCCTTCAAAGGTCGTCTCAAGCAGCCACCACGCTGATTTACTCCTGGCGTTTTGCTTTGCGCGTTTGGAAATCTTCGGAAATGGTTCGTGTAATCGCCAGGTGAAGGCCAAGAAAACGCACAAAAATGCATATAAAGCTGAGGACAGGCACCAAAATGTGTAAATCAAATACATATATACAGTAAAATAAAGTAAAAAGATTGATCACCGATTATTTCACGACGATAAATACCACATTAGATCGCTCACGATATCGCTAGAAATCGCGTAAAAAGGTAAAAACAAAACCCTTTAAACGCATGCTGATCACATCTTGAAAACCTGGCCTCTGTTACTCATAATCACCTGCACAAGGCTAGTATGTGGACGCCTCTAAATACACCGTTCATACACAAAACGGTTTTTAAACGTTTTGCTCAAAGTGGATAAGCCAAATCGGTTTAAAACGGTATTGTGCGTTCACACAATGCGAGAGGTGTACATTTTACATGTGGCTTTATGTTGACATATTCATATTAAGCATATTCGCGCTTGGCCTGTTATTCAGCTGCTAGTTCAATACTTGGTCTAAATCGTTTTGAATGCAAATTTAGGTGGAGCGGATAATTCGATTCGCATTGAAAACGGTTTGAAACCACGTGATACCCTTTAGCCAAATCGGGTTTAAAACGCTTTGGATTGCCGTATGAACGCTATATTTACATGAAAAACGGTCTGAAACCGTTTGAGTTTGCTTTAAGCAGTGTGAAAGGAGTATAATTAAACCTCATACCGCATTTAATCCTCCCACGATTTCCCAAGATATTCTGAGAAATCTTGGAAAAAAACGCTTCGTGTTGGCTTATCTAGTTGTCTCATTTAGAGGTTGTACAACAAGTTTGAGTAACAAGAACTTTTCTGAGTTAAAATCATCGACTATCTTTGATAATAATGAAAAAGAAAACCAAATCACGTATATGATTTTCTCACTCTAAAAAACCCAAGAACCTATACAATGTATAGTATTGTTAACCAATATATTGCGAAAAAAATTTTAAAATTGCGGACGGCGACCATTTGGGATTTCAGATCCTCACGGATTCCGCCTATACTTTCGATAGGGGCATCCAGCTTAATTAACCTTTATAGAAGAAAATGCACTGAATAAAACTAACCATTGTCGTAAGAAGTGTTCCAGATGACACAACTAAAACTCGGTAAATACCCAGAATGACTTTCCTCAAACAAAGGATTATCCCGATTACCGTTAAATGACTGTCTTTGGAATTACGAATATAACTGACGCGTTTTTGCGGTAAACGATCGGCTTTGGAGTTACGAGACCAGCTGACAAGAATAAGATAAACTCTTGAAGTTGAGCTGGTGTTCCGGGTATGTATTGGCTGATAATATACGTTGAAGGGTAATAGAACTATAACTGCACAACTACCAAATTCAAACACGTGACAGCGGAAGAAGTGTACAGCTGCCTTTTTTTGAAGTTTTGCCGGTGTCGTTAGTTGAAGCAAGGGCCTTTTTTTATTTGCGTGTAAATATTCTCATAGCCAAAGCGATTTGTGTCTGTGAAGAAAATGAACCCGGTGACCTCGGCCAGGACGAATTCGTCCTGCAAAATCATTGTCAATCCTGCATTTCTTAAATAAAAATTAAAGAAAGTGTTAAGTTGTTTTATATATTTTCGGTTTCAAAAGTAAACTATTCATAACGTGAATAATAATATAACAGAAACTAGCTTAACACTGAATTACGTGTGTCTTAAACCTATTCATCACTTTAGATTTAGAAAATGAAATCATTTCAACATAGTGAAGCGTCCATTCTCTCAACATTCTCGCAGGAAGAGGGTGCAACGATTACGGATTACATTTACGATTACATTGCCCCGGTATAGATTACCGGGGGTGGGTGTTAATTCAAATCGCTTTCATATTACCGGGGTGCTAATTATAACTTGATATCGATTTCAGATTACAACAGGGTGGTTTGACATCGATTTCATCGGACCTAACTGTAACGCCTTTTTATGTTTATTTACTCCATGTAATTGTTGTTATTTTCCTCATCTCTCAGGTTACCTTAAATATATGCAATGTATCATGATCTTTGCTGAAGTGGGGGAATCAGTTAATTTCAATATGTTCACTCAAATGATTAACATTTGTAGGACTTTCATTTTTCAAATACTGATTACACTTATTAAAGTTTTATTTTTCACATTTGGTTTTGTTAACATAAATTAAGCATAAACATATAACTTTATCATTAAGCTTAATCAGAGAGGGGATAACCTGTGCAGTGCGGGGTGACATGAAATCAAGCTCAGGCTACAACCTAAGCCTATTCTGAAGTTGAGGGTTTCCGGGTAAACTTACCTCAAGGCTAGAAATTCCTTATTTGTGCAGATACCCTTCTCCCCAAAATTAAGACCAAGCCCCTTCTTGGACTTGTGGGCCTTTATTTCTAGGATGTCATATCGTCAACGTTAACGATAAACTCCTCCCAATCCAAAATCCCGGATCCGCCCCTGATATTTGTGCTGCGCGCATAGCAGGTCATCAGGTGCTATTTCAGCATGAGCAGCACGCTGACAGAAGGCGATGGTCTAAGTGACTTCAGACTTTATAATGGAACTCACGAAGGAAAGGCGGCTTTACTTTTTATCAGTATCATTACGGTTTTTATCATCTGCTCAGCAAAGCGACCTTTTCAGCAGACCCGTAAGTCCCGATATGGCAGCCTCCTTACCTCAGAAATAACTGATTTTAAATTGATTTTTCTTTCTATTAGCACTACGCTGACTTTAGTTTCAATTATATAGACGGATTGTTCTTACTTTGTCAATGTACATGTGTGTGACAGTAAAGTGAGTTTTTTCAAAAATAAATAATATGTATTAAAATATGATTATATGGTTCAGTCACTTCAAATCCCAATGATTTTGAAACGCGTCAGAGTTAAAAACATACTCCATGTCTAATGCTCTCTCTTTGCATGCCTATATATCAATACGAATGCAAAATGAAAGGAGTTTTCATTCAATTTAACATCATAAATATATATATATATATATATATATATATATATATATATATATATATATATATATATATATGAAAGAAACTGGTCATGAACACAAGGTTCCAGGAAGAACCCTTCTGTTGGTTTCTTTGCAGTACCCATTATCAGGGTAACATACCAGGGTTCAACCTTTTTTTCTTAGAGTATACTGCGATTGTCACATAGGTCACATGGTTTATTTTCGAAATTCCTTGTCATCAGATGTTCAGAAAATTCTCGACTTGCTTTCAATTTAGGGGTGAAGTGTTCCGAGGCCACATGATTATATATCTCCGCTCTGTTTTATTGTGTTGCCAAGGAAATTGTTTTATTTCAATGCAAACCTTAGAAATTCACTAGAGGAGATAACATAGGGGTCCACTAACCTCATGGGTGCTGTAACCAAATGAATGGGACTTAATTATTGTATTGTATGTTCATGTAGGGAGAATAACCAAATAATTGTTTTGATAATTTATTGTACATTTATATGTGAATGATGTTTAGATATCAGCGTGAGAACTTAGGTTAGAGAGCACACGTGTCTCATTTGTTGTTTATTTCAGTACAATTTAATTCCGTGGGAGCCGTCTCTGTTTGGCGGTCTCTATAGTAATGACTGTTTGTTGTAGACTTAAAAGGATGTGCACCTGTTAAGTTTGGTTTTCCCAGGGTTTTATCTCTTGAGGCGTGTCCATATAAAGATTCATGTAATAATTGGCAGTTGGTATAATAGGGAGTAGTGATTGGCCACAAGACGATCAGGGCTTGTGACATCAGCAAGCATGTATAAGACGTAAGTAAGACGAAATTCACGACTAGTGATCAACGCGCCAGTTCGTATAGCCTGACGATATCTGCAGTCCAAGAGCAGGTCTGCGTGCTTCAGAGTTTAGACTGCTGAGAGATTATGTCTATAAGCGTTGATTGTCGGTGTCTGTGGAAGGCCACGGTGATTTCTCTTTCTCTGTAACGGACTTTAGAGCGAGTTTAGCAGTTTGCCGACGGACTGCTAATCTGGCGAAGTTACACCTGTTGTGAGCGCTTCCAGGAACAGACCGAGGACATTATTTAAACTTTATTTATCTTTTGGAGTGTACGTATGCATGAGTTTCAGCCAGTTGGTTTGAGGAACCTGGTAGTTCACATCTATAGTGGTGTGACAGATCTCGGTCAGAACAAAGGTTTCTATTGCAAGTGAATATCATCCGCTCGTGACCTGGGACGGAATGTACATATTGCTTGGTTCATCAATGGTTATTAATGGTTATTAATAATTTGAACAAACCTGTGTCGTGATGAACCTGGTTTGTCCCACCATGGAACGAGGATTCCTTGCATATCACCTTAAAGGGAGCTATTCCGTTACCTGACGTCTAAAAAGCCAATCCCATTGCACAGAGGCGGTTCGTTTCGTTTATATCCAACTGTTTATAACTGTGGGTTTCCACCTGTGGGGTCCCGCCGAGTATATTCCAAACACATTAATCAGTAAGGACATCTTGCAGCAGTTTTCTAAAAAAATCGTCTTACAACTGGTGACCTTAGGTTACATGGTATTTCCGTATGTCAACAAAGCTTTGTTTACTTACAGCTTGTAGATAAACAAGCGTTATAGGAAATACCTAATGTTCATTAATATTTACACAGAGTAAGCCAGGAATCCCATCAATTTAATTAAGATAGCTGAATAGCTGGCTTTAACTCTCAACAAATTTCATCACAATCCGCTCAAGATTTTTTTTTGAGTAAATTTCCTAACAAACCAAAAACGACGCATCATACCTAAGGGTCAAGGTCGAGCGCTATGTGATGGCTGCTCCCTAGTTTCAGCTCTGGAAATGTTCACTTGTTGTGCTGTAATATTGTGATGCTTAATAATCAAAACTTGTAGACAGGTATATGAATAGACATTGAATTCATATGTTATATTGGCGGTAACATTTAACCATCAGCGGAACAGTAACTGGACTGCATACTTCACATATTGTATACCTCCTGGCGGTCAAATAAAGAAGAAAATGTATTCGTTAATCGAATCCGTTTATAGAAGAAGAAAGTAGTGTGTAAGATGTAAATAAATGTTCATTAAATCTTCGTGGGATTTTCTCCACTGATAAACAAACATAAATCATGCTAAATCTTTGGACTCTAAATAATGGTTTGAATGGGGTCAAAACTCCAATAAGGAATAAATGTCCTTGACATGGATATCTGAAATTTCAATATCGAAGAGCCACACAAGACTTCGAAAGCCAAAATGGAACGTGAGAAGCACGATTGACGAATCAGGGGCGGAACCAGGATCTTAGAGAAGGGAGACTCATCTCCTTGGCGCGGGTACCACGTGTGCTGAGAATAAAAGTAGACTTTTTAAATAACACTCGCCTGCAGAAGTAGGGGGAGAACAGTGCGATAAGCAATATTCGACGTTGTTTTTTCGGTATAAAGCGTATATAATTCTATTTCCCCTATGTTTTTTTGTCTAAAAATCGATCACTTTAAATCCACACCTATGAATACAATCCTTCTAGAGGAATATTTTGCCGGAAGCTCTGAGTTTTGTTTGACCAAAATTAGAACAGCGAGCGCGCCAGCCAATGAGACATTCCATCACCTGGTGTAGCGGTCGTTGAACCACGCTGTGGGTGTGCATTAAGGTAATTTAGACAATTTCCAGTACCCGGGGCCAGCAGCATTGGACCAAAGAACTTCAAATGAGATCGATTTGGTCTCGGCGTTAGTGCTGGTTCTGCTGTTATTGCAGCTGCTTTTGTCAGTCTCTGCAACACTGAAAATTTCTGGACCTAATAAAACATGCTGAGATTAGCCCTAAGCGTTCGTTAGGGCATTGACCCTCACAGTAGCTCCTACACATTGGCAACATATGGCTGTATGAGAGTACCGGGTATTCTTAAGACTGTTAATATCATAAATGAAGTATATCCAATAGAAAGAATGATAGCAATCAAAAGAGGTGAACTCGGTCAACATAATAATAATAGTCTAATCTATTATGCTATAATTCATCTTAAAGACATAACAGTATTTATATATATATATATATATATATATATATATATATATATATATATATATCGCTTTTAACTACACAAATTTGGATAAAAAAAACCTCCAACCTATATTTCTCTAAGATAATAATAGTATACTTTGATTACTGTAAACGTGTTTTTTCCATGTAATTTAGACAATGTATAGCACGTTCTGGATCCATTTGTCATTGTCTTGTTAACGGTTATGTCATGTATCTACGTAATGTATTCTATATGTTACATGCATGTAAGTCACGTATTATTTCATACTTATAAAAAAACGTTTAATGTCCCTTCTCGAAATACTATGCTAAAGAATTTAAAGAGTAAACGATTCAAACGAAGCAGCGGATCTGGGAATGGGCGGTACTGGACCCCTCGGTCCTTTCAGCCGCCGCAACCACATTATAACAGTTAAAAACCCATTAACATTTTCGCTGTCTGGGTAGCGTATCTTCTTCGATGGATGTATTTTTTGTAAGATAATAATAATCACTATATATACATTGAATTCATATTTGTATGTTTGCGTGTGTGACAAGTCGGACAGTCGGGGGCTTTTATTCAGGTTCTCCGTCATTATCCAGCCCGTGTAGATATATGGTGGTTGGAAAGGCTTGATATTGAGTATGATCGATTCCTACTCCTATCCGTTTGCTACATTCATTAATATAGTTGTCACAGAGCAATTCAGGTTAAATAATAAAGCGCTTAGGATAAACGATGACTGAGTTCCTATTTAGACCCATATGGCAATGATTACTACTCGTTAGCCATACCCATGAGAAAAAATACGCGCATTTTTAAGATATAATAAATAGTTTACGTTTATAGATGTGAGAGGAGGTCTACGAAGAGTAACTAAGAAATCTCTACGTCGCCTATCAATCAAATTTAGCTTTATATTGAGATACGGATTTTCTATCAACTTTAACCAGGTAGACCAAGAGTGCGAGATCACTTATTGCTATAACCAAGTGGAATGTGTCACGGTTCACATACTCCATCATGATTAGATCTGCCGGCCAGAAAAAGGTCCCAATACCAGGGAATGGGTCTTGGCCTTGGACAGAACGTATATGTTAATCCATAGCTCAAAGTGGTTATTTATCATTTCAATAAATATATATGAAAGTGTAGCCATTTATTTCCTTAAAATATTTTTTTCTTTGCTTGTTACTATTCATACAACATTTTATCAAACACTCGTCCGTAACTTGTAAAGAAAAGTTCCTTACAGACAAACCAACCAATCAATGAAGATTTATGTTTCATACCTCAAATTAAAATTTCGGTATGAGTCTAATCCATTTACACAGGAAAGTAGTATATAAGTTGCATGTAAAACATATATGTTCACCAGCTTTAAATGAAGCGTCGTAGGACTTTTTTCAACTGATAACAAACTAAATCATACAAAATCCTTGGACACTAAATGATTGCTTTAAGGGGTTAAGACTCCAATGGGAACTAATGTCCTCGGTATGAGTATCGGATTCTCCATTATCCGAGAGCCACAAATATGACTACAGCCGGCACTCAGTTTTTAGCTACATATCACATGGGCACAACACCTCCCTTAGGGGCTCACTGGTCTGATTCGTAATTCTTAATAATAGAAAGATTATCTGCCCAGGGGCCAATTTCAATGTCCTTATATCTCCCAGCGTTAAATACCCTCCACGACATCTGCTGGGATAAGCGGATAAACCAAAAGAAGAGGTGATGATGAAGGAAAAAAGATATGTACCTGTTACGTATAAAATACAAGAGGAAAGCATGATTTTCAGATTTTTTTTTCACACAAGAGCGGATGCTCCCTCCTGGAGACGAATCCGAGAGTGAAAACAGATAAACGCACACGAATAAAATAAATATATTTATACATATACGTGTGTATATATTATTAACAATAAGTATTTTCAGACACAAATTATATTCGATAACAACCTTTGTATTAGGTCTTTCAACGACTTTTGGTTCATTAGCTTATATTCATTCTTTGTCTTCGTTTGGGAATCAATTAAATATACTTGACCCACTATTTTGTAAGCATATACGTCTTTTTGCATAGGGGAGAGAGGGGGGTTGGGGATATAACATGAATTACATAATAGTTAAGGCATGAAGCTTTGGTCATGAATATCGTTTTGAACTACACAAGCTTTAATTTATATTTTCCTGTTTGAATGTGATATTCAATAAGGTCGTGATAAATGGACATTTTTTTATTTTTGCCTTATTTTGCCCTGAAACCTTAAAGTAACTTCATGGGAAACTTACATTTCTCTACATTTTAACAGACATCTCTTGAAGCCGGAATTGGAAAAAAAGTTTACATTGATCACGGTGCGGGGGAAGATATTTGGACATAACAAATTGACATTAAGGGGCTTTTTGCCCACTCTTGGATTTGACATATGTGGCCTTTATAATGTTAACATACACCTAGACTTAAATTATATATGCTTATATCTTGTAGGCGGTACCTGCCATCTCTTGACAGCCGGACATTACGAACAGTAGGATATATTGATTAGAGTGCTGGAAAAGTCTTGCCGAGTACCTCCAGTGGACATTACCAGTCAGTCAGGGATGCTTTATATTTACCAAGCCGCCCTCGCTGTCGGAAAGAGGGGGCGTGCGCCACGACAAGGAGGTGTCGACTCATCAGACCTAAATCGAAACTAATTTGGCGTTAGTGGGGCCGAAATAAGCCCGGCTTTTCTTACTTGCGTGGTTGCGTGCATTAAATGACGTCATTTGGATCTGTGAGGGCTGTTTGACACAAAATGAGTCAGACAAACACGGGATACACAGTTATAAAGCATCTTACGATATCTGATATATTTTGGTATTTTATATAATTTTTGTGGTTTTTTTCTTTGTTTTTTTTTCATGGAAAATAAAAAAAATTCCACTGAGGGATTCGGTACTTTGTATAATAGTTGTCGAAAATTATTCTCTACAATAACATGAAACATAAACACCCTCATATAAGTACAATTATCAAACTTTCTTTTACTTTTTAAAATATTTTTGATACAATTTTGACGTATGTTAGGATATTCCATTTATTTCTCCACAGATACATGTTTATAATGTCTTGAGATGCGCAATGAAGTAGTTTACTTTCTGATTGGCAAAGTTCATTACAGTGCATATTATACTTTAAAAAGCCTAGTTATAAATATTATAAGAATATTTATTTTTACAATTTACCATCCAATGCGTATTTATGACAAATTACAAGCAATTCCCACTTTATGTCGATTTGAAGTAATTTTTGTAACATTTTCCCATATCCCCAAAACTATTTTTCAGTCATAAAGCAAATGTTCTTCGTTCTCCTTGACACTGCACACTTCACAAAGAGTAAACAGTTTTATATGACATCTATACTCGTAAATTACACAAACCTACAATAATAAAACGTGGGACGAACCTCCACCTACAGTGAAACTCCAAAAGGAAAGTTGCCTTATTGGAAAGTTAATACAGGTATTCCAGTATTGCTCAAGACAACTGCTGTGAAATAATAAAAAAATTAAAATACCCGTACACGGTATGATGTAGGTGTATCCCCCAGATAGCTCTATCACATGACTAATAAGTTATTTTCACTTGAATTAACCACTTGCACACTATTTATCAGAATGTAAAACAATAATATTATCAAAGCACAAACATTAAAACACTCTTTCCAAAGGACTTAAACTGCACTGTACGTCGCTACAGGTAAAGATCCTTACAACACATTTCAATTAATGTCGCAACTTTCAGAGATATTCGGCTTTTGTATTAAAAAGGTGAAAACCCCAGTTTTGGGAAAGAACCTTGCGCCTGAGTGACTTTATGCCATTATAGATAGAAGTTTAAATGTGAAAGAATAAATTGCATGGTGATCTATTACACAGATTCCTTCACTTCAAACAAATCAGGCTCTCCAACGCACGTAGACTACTTCGTGGAAAGTGAAAAAATGTAATAGGACTTATCGATTCGAAGCTGGACTTGAACTTGTCCTTCTGCCAGGCCTGGTGTAAGGCTGGTGAAGCAGAGCACACACGTGGACCAGTCACACGTGGAAAACTTGCCAGAAAAATATCTCTGGCCGACTAAAGCAAGGAAGTCAGATAAAATTGGTGTAAGGATTTCAGGTAACCCCCAATTTAAGGTAACCCCGCCGGTATTATATATATATATAATATATATATATATATATATATATATATATATATATATATAAACCAGCGATGATATCCTTTATATAATAATTTGTTTTTAAACATCTTAAATAACGCCGCCGATAGTAGATGGTATTAAACCGAACACTTGAGCAAACGCTTAGCAGTATTTGGTTTCGAAAAATAGCACACCATTCGGGGAAAAGGGAACCTGTTAGCAACGTAAAGTTCAAACTAAGATATTGTGTTTTATTTAACATTCCAGATCCCTTATATGCTGAATTCTTAAAATCGCTGCGATTTCGGTATTTGTTCATAGAATGTGCGGGGATAATCTAACAAATGTCCTTGTAGTATATGGAAGGAGCAAGATTTTTTTAGTTTAATCTGAGATCACATCCACGCCGCAAACGTCCCTATAATGAAAAACTATATGATACATAATTTACTCTGCGACAGCACCATAGATTTGAGAAAGGAATTGCAGCCACGGGAGCAATGAGAGGATTTTACCGTCCTCAACAGAATAATTGCAGATAGTAAGCCGAGTTGTGCCGGGAGATTTATGCTGAGATACGTTTGTATTCAGCCAAAATGTACTAACAGCGAGAGATGATTAAAAAATTATTGCGATTAAACGTCTGTGTCAGAAATGTCAAACATTCATATATACCCTGCGACAAAACATGCCCAGTAATTGATTTACGTGTACATAATATTGTTGCATCTTTGATTTTAGTAAAGTATCATATATGAATCGAGTGGACGAGTTTGCATTTCGCATAACATAAACGCATCAGATTTCCTTGTTTTTCAAGGGTCCCATTTTTGCAATCTCAACAAACAATTACTTACGTATAGTATATTCTTTATTTTTAAATTAAATATATCAAATAACATTTGTGCGAAATCGTAACAATCGGACAGAACTAAAAGTACACATCGAAGATAAGAAACTACTTTTAATTATTCGCAGATAATTTGAAGAATCTGATCTAATTTAAAAGAGCATTCTTTTTCCTTTCAACTTGACACTGACGATATGGCCTCTATTTCAGGGAGGTTTTAGTTTCGAGATGATTTCGCGAATATTGGGAATAAGGAACCCACGCGAACAGAAAGGCAACTACGGTGTACAAAGTACTATGTCGCGTATTGTTTTGACGTTGGGTTAAAGACCTGTGATAAATACTTCACGTCAACATTTCCTAACCAGTGATTTACTAAAGCAATATCCGCGATTTACATGATATATCTTGTCCAACATTAAGCATATGTATCCAAATTATACCTAACCGCATCAAAGGCTTGTGAGTCGGTCCCCGGAGACCGATACGGACTTGCAAACAAAAGCGAAGCCATTCTATAAATCATGTACGAAACTCGGGATCCCATTTACACGAAATTAGTTCCGTCAATGTCATTAAAGCCTTCCTGAATAGAGGGTCCCCGGGGCTTCTACTGAATGGCTTGTCATGGTCTGAACTGCCTGGGCACAACTAGCCCCACTATCAAAGTATTCCTCTGGGATGCTCCACCCCGCTGGCCATGCGGGTCATTCACTGACCAATCAATTATTTATCTGGTAATATTCCAAGCTAAGTGCATTAAGCTTCTGATTCGTCGACCGCGTACTGTAAGTCCGATATCTGGGCCCGTTATTGCCAGTTAACCATTGGCCCAATTGGTTTGTAATGTTGTTATGAATTCAGATTTGACCATTTGGTTCTGATTTCCAATGGATAGACGATTATTCATGTAGTGCTGCATGATCCCTAAGAATCTTGTTGAAAAGTGAGCAATACCATTTATAAACAGTTTTAACCGAATTAGCCCAAATATTAAGTCATGACAATAATTATTATATAAGATATAAAGTTCTAGGCAGTAAATGTGCAGCATTCTATAGAACTGCGCTACTTACGGAAATACAAACAGCCCCAATTCTATAATTTTTTTGGCGCTGTGTTCGTGGCAACAAATTCATAAATCGGTATGTTCACCCTGAAGATCTGGTCAGTGTGATGATTTTCAAACAGGAATGGGGCGCGGGGGCATTCAGATTTTAGAAGATTTTTTAATGGTTTCATTTTTAATGTTCGACGTATAAAGGACAGATTGATGTAAGTAAATTATGAAAAATGATTTAAAGGGGCCCAATCACCTATAAAGCATGTTGATTTAACACAAAAATACATTCTTCCCTTTAAAATAAATCAGTACCTGCTAAAATATTGCCTTGAACCCGTTTGCTTACTCTTGTAAACGAGTGTAAAAAAACAGTGAATCGGGCGTGTCAACATTAACACAGCGCGTGGGGCCGTGTGCATCGTGGAGCCACAACACGTGTCAATCAGGAGATGCCCTGACTGAGTTGGCCCAAAACACGTAATACATGTCCCGCTGGCTGAAACACGAGTTGTTGCGGTTCAAAATCGGACCTCCGGTCACTCGGCCATGTTATCGTAAACAGACACACGTGGACTGTGTTTACCAACTCACAGAGCCATAACAACGTGTTAAACAGCCGTATGTGAGTTACTGAGACTGTGTTCTGGGATAGTTTTGCTGGGGAAACTTATCTATAAAGGAAAACTGAACTGATAGTGTAAAGGAATAGGCAAAATACTGGGTCTGATTATGACCCTTTAATTTTGTTTCAAGACAAGAAAGCTGTTCTTAAAGAAAAGGGAATATGCATACCTCGTGAGTAGCAGAAGCAGATTCATGGAGGTCTGGGTAGGCGGGTGGGGGTGGGGGTCCCCCCCCCCCCCCCATTTCGGCCGCCGCAATATTTTTAAAGGGTTTCAGGCCAATTTGTTCGGCCTGGACCCCATTCCCCCCGTTTCCTGACCTTGAGGCCATTCTTTTAGGTTTTGCAGGCCCTAAATGATGTATATAAGGTGGAAAACCACTCAAAGCAAGGAACAATATGTTTTTTAGGGACTATGAATGATGTATTTAAAGTAGAAAACCAATAAAAGTAAGGAAATGGAGATCAATTGATGAAATCTTGATGTAGGGTCTGCGCGGCGGAGCCATGTTTCCCCCTGATTATCTGCCGGGTAATGTCCCTGTTGACATATTGTTTTACATTTTCTACACAGACGGCCTGTTTATGAATGTCAAGGTTAAACCTCCTGCCCACATTCATTCACACAGCACGCTTTTACTCCGAAATCGAGCTATTTCGCCTGAGAAGTGTAAATAACAATTAAGTAAATTGAGCAAATATAGAGTATTCATCGACACCATCCATGTCAAATATAAGCATCAGAAGATATTTGTCCGGAAACATATTTTATAAATTGATGAACCTGTGGATCTGTTTTGCGGTGTAATATCGATGACGCGATATTGTAAATATAAACAGAACAGAAGCACGCGCTATCTTGAATAGTTCAAGTGATACAACTATTTCCATAATTGTTGAAGATTAATTAAAGTTAATTTAAGGTAAAAGTGAAGCGAATCTTGTGGTCATTATCAGCAATATGTAAAAGGATTAATTACCTGGACGAATAGGGGGATTTACCATTATTACATGCCGACTTAAGAAATGAGCACCTGGGGATCTCGAGTCACGTTGTTCATATTTACTGACGATGCAAATGGGCCAGTGACTGGGTCAAATGTCAGGCCAAACATGCTTAAACCCGTTACTTACAGTATGCGTTATTTATTTACACAATAGTCTTTAAATCCTGCATTGTGAATAACCAGATTACAAAGCGACAACGCAGCCTTTCCGGTCTTTGCCGGAGGCAGTTCGGCTGTTTTCGGTGGTAACCTCCACGTAAATTAAAAACCACGCATAAAATCAACCAAATGATGGGTACATTAAACATTATTCATTCTCATATCGGTGAGGTCACTGCAGAAACAATAACCCTCAAATGAGGTACAGCACAGTGTCATACGTAACGCGGTTTCAGAACTTCCTTTTATAAGTATTAGATAATGATGGACATATACCATTGTGTAAACTCATAGTTGTTCATTGACACTAATGATACATGTTTTTGCAAAGTATTTTAATTTTTTATACGAGGCTAGGTTAAAAACTTCAATAAAACGATAAAAAGTTTTATTAACAAATGAAATGTTTATCGAGATTTTTTAGGGCCCCGCTTGACAAGCAATGCCCTGTAGTAATCACCGTATCAGTCCGTCCTTCTGTCCTTCCATCGTGCGTACTTACGTTCAACAACATACTTCAGCTTTCCCGAATTCACAGGGAAGATTGGTACACATAAGGGCTCTAGCCCTGTTGAATCACAGACCTGTCGCGATTCAAATTTGGCCGCCACAACCCAATCGCTGATTTTTCTTTCGCGCGATAACTCAACAACAACATACTTCAGCTCCCTAAATTCACAGGGATGATTTGTACATATGAGGGTCAAACAGGTGCTCGAATTCCAATATTTCCGCCAGAGTACAATGGGTTATTTTCTTCTGCACCTGATATCTAAACAAGAACATGCTTGATCTTTATCATTTTCTCAGGGATCATTAGTGCCTATGCGGACTCAATCCGTATCGAATTTACAGACCTGACGGAATTCTAATATGGCTGCCAGAGCACAATTGAGGATTTATTTTAAGCGCGATATCTAAACAAGGATATGCGTGATATTTCTCATTTACACTGAGATGATTGGTACCTATAAGGGGTCTATCTCTATTGAATTGCAGACCTGTCAGAATTCCAATATGGCCACACGAGCACAATCGTTAATTTTCTATCATACCCGATATCTCAAAAAGGACATGCTCGATATCTGTTTGTCATAATATATTTTTCAACTTTTATCTAAGTTTTCATCCATATGTAAACTAGTCAAGCACAACCAGAAATGCGGGGCCCTCTGAGGACCATTGTCCGACCACATCTAGTTTGACTTTTTTTTTTATTCAGGACTGATTCTCCAGGTCCGTTTTTTATCCGCACTAATAACTAATCATTTACGAGTATGAATAATTGGTTCTTTGGTTTATTCAGCAATTTTTAATGTTCTAATAAATTCATTGTCAAATAAAGGTGTTAAATATCAATCAAACAGGTATCTTTCATAAACAGAAAGTGTAAAATTGAAACAACCAAATGTTTGATATAGCATAATATCAAATCACTAGTGAGAATTCGCATAACAAGAAGGCGACAGGAAGTAAGCATAGCAAGATGGCGACAGGAAGTGGGCATAACCAGATGGACACAGGAAGAGGGCATAACAAGATGGCGTCAAGATGTAAAAATTGAGTGGAACATAGACGGAACGACCGAAGTGAAATATCGGCAAACATTAATAAAAAAAAAACTTATCATAGGTTAAGGGCAAAAACACTAATTCTTTAATGAAGGCTTATCCACATTTTAATATATCATATACATATATTGTTACGGAACCTAATATAAACAGATCACGTATGCGTGATGAACACAAATTTTGTAATGGAGATAAAAAAAATCAGATTCTGTAACACTAGGAAGCGTGAAATGTCTAGGGGAATGAATAAAGAAGTCAGTGTTTTTTTGTTAACAAATAACTATAATTTATTCTTAAAACAACCCTAACAATACAGTACACTAAATCAATACAATTATACAGTAAAACAGCGTTATAGCAACAAGTCAATATAATCACACAGAAAGATAATGGTACAGTACCTCGATACCAACACCGTCACCACGATAAGTCCTTTGAATGTAAACTCTCGGAGAATGACAGTCCAGTGGAAAGTTCTTGCAACAACACAGAAAGATAACTGAAGTCCAAATGTATAAAATTTAGGAGAAAAATCTTGAAAATCTATAATTGCCGCATTCCTCGGATAAGGTCCTGATACACGCTTCTGCGTCCGCTGGTATCTCCTCAGCTATCTCTCTAGTTCTAAAAAAACAGCCCCTTTATATACCTTCACACCCAAGCCGGGAATTTCCCACTTCCCGAATAGTCTAAAAGGTCTTGCACAACACACGTTTCAGGAATTCTTTAGAAAGACATCGCTTTGTATCTACACATACCAGGCTCATCACGTGACCCACGACCAGGCGTGAAACCCAAGGCTCACATGACAACGAGGGTTCAACCAGTACGGATTAAACATAAAATGTAACAACAACACGAGTTACGCCCGTGTCACACAATAAAAAGAGCACCTGTAACAATATATACATATATATATATGTTGGGCGGCTCTTTTGTGAAGCCTGTTCTAATCAATTAGACCTAAATTTTCGTAAAAAAATGAGGTTCGGATTTTTAAAACATGTTCGGACAATGTATTATGTAGAGGGGTGAGTAATTAAAATAAAGCTCTCTCCCAGGTACCAAGTTTTTTTTACCATGCAGAATACGTTACAGTCACGTCAAGTACAAATTTTGTAATGAATATGTGCTCTTACCTCAGGCCTTGGCAGATTTGCCGTTAAAGCAGCGAGAACGCTATATACATATTACTATTAGTCGCCTCCCTCTGACAATAGAGCGGGACAATACATGCATTCTTCAAAATTGCACGATAAACCTTGGTTAGGAAGCATATAGATTTTTCCTACTTGACAAAGACTCACTGCTCAAAAATATCCCATTATTAAAACATAAAAAACAGTCCAACCGTTTGATATGTTTGTTTACGTTCTAACCAAACCAACCATGTACGAGAAAGATATCCATACCAGTACGCCTCCGGGCTAAATGTGATTGACAACCGGGTCCTGCGAGGTTGACGGGGACATTAACGAAGGGATTTACGCTTTAGTTTTTGTTGGTTAATTCCACACTCATAGGTTAATTTTAAGATAACAGGCTGTGTAGAATCAAATTTTTGTGATAGTGAGAGCAGTTATTACAATGCACTTTCCGACATTAGTAGCGTCACAACGCAATAAAGGTTCTATATCGGTCCCAGGAATGTCTGTTTTCAGTGGTAACAAGTTACCAGCTGGACTCAAACAACAGGTGTTTGGCTGTGATTGTGTGCATGTAAAACCTTTCATGTTCTAATGGCATCAGTGTTGACCTGGAAAATCAAGTTATCTGAAACGCAGCGTTGGTTTCTAATAAAACCCGCAGTATCCCATGACATACAGACCCATTTCAAACTGCATGTGGATCAGCAGCCACGTCATAAAGAAATAGATAAACAGGAAATAGGAATTTTATGACACTGATATTACCCTGAGACAGGACAGATATATAGTAACCAGGGAGAGGATACAGAGGGGGTGGGGGTGGAGGGGATGGGTATGACCCCGCCCCTCTTTTTATCAAGGGGTATGGTCAATATAATCATCCCCCTGCTATTCAGACAATAATATTTATATATTGAAAATAAAATATACTAATAATTAAAATTATAGACTTCGGTTCAATTTTTGAGATTGCTATGGAACATTATTCTAAACCTGGTTAAGAATTTAACTATACTGGAAACATACACCTCATACTAAAATGTAATATATTTAAATTGTATCACACATACCATAAAAAGTAAAATATATTACCCGCCCATGCCTGCGAGTCACCCCGCTTCCTTGAAGATAAATTGACGCCACTGATAGCCAAATGAGATAAGAAATATTGTACTTCATGGCAGAGGATGATAGTCTGCACGGTAAAGAAAATCCCAACTTGATATTGTCATTATCTGTGTCAAGAATTGATAATGCGTTGCCTAAAATGCACCTTTATATAGAAAACACACTGTTTTGCTATCAGATTATCCTCACGAATATTAAGCTGCTTACGATAACTTCAAAATACATACTTACTTCTTTTTTTTCGAGGGTAAAAAAAATTAATTAAAAGAATGTCTTGGAAATATAATATTATACACGTGATACCAAAAATCAGCGCTGGATTTTGTGTCTTGCAACGTTTTCCTCAGTATACTTTTGCAAGCGATATATAAAGTTTCCGGGCACATCTATATTCCTCTACACCAGGGTATTGGGCGTAACCTTTCTATTTCCATGTATCCGTCTGGACAGTCGAGGGGTAAAACACTCGGCTCTCTCCGCTGGCGACCGGGGTTCGATCCCCTGCGTGGCTATGAGAGTGGGTTGTAGTTGCCCGTCCAAGGCCGGTGGTTTTCTCCGGGTTCTCCGGTTTCCTCCACCTGTTGACACTATCGAACGCCACCACCTGAGCCATGGAGAGTGGCTCGATTAGTTGTAATAACTATTTCATCTAATCCATGTAAAATAAATATGTTTATAATCCGTCCCACCAGATACCGTTGAACTGTGTTTACCGGGCGCGCTAGTTATTTTATCATAAACCGTTTACCGGTCCCGCGGTGTGCGGTTTGCGGAATACAGTATGACACACGCGATAAAATAAGTGTCTCTGTGGAAAACTGGATCCGTATACCGCGCGTGGTATAGCGCCAATGGGTTCTGGCTACCACGTATAATCCCGCACGAACAAGCGAGTTTAGACATAATCGGGCCCTTATTTTAGTCAAGTCCGCACCACCCGAGTCCGAGTGCAAGTCCGAGTCCGGGCAACTCGAGTTCAAGTCCTTGAGGTTCGAGTCCAAGCCATCTTCTTTTAGACCAAGTATTTATTTTTTACCCAAGTCCAAGTCCGAGTCCAATACAAATATCCTTAAAAAGCAATTTAAAATTAAAATTTCAGTTTATTGTGTATACTTTTAAGTTAGTTTACATATGTTGTTACTGTTTTGATAAATTACATTAAGCTCTTGAAGCAGAGGTAAATCTTTGTATATACAGTGTTAATATTTTTCTTAATACTGTATTAGTATCTTACACATGCATGTGTAAAGGTCTTAATAATATGGGTTTTTTGTTGGCCCAAGATGGACTCGGCTTGATTTCTCAAGTCCTTATCGAATAAAACGTAAATATTGAGGCAGAATATATCATTCGATACCGATTTTACAGTGATTACAGGTGTATAGTTTGAACATGGTTGTAGTTATATACGACCTTAGAGCATGCAGATGGCTGCGCATGCGCAAAAGAAACGTAAACGTCACCGTGCATGCACCCTTCCGCCAGAGGTTTTTTCGCATCTGTTTTGTTTGGGGACTGCGGGACAGCCATGAATACTTGTCTGAACTGTCAATCTTTAAAATCAACATTTGTTACATTTCAATGAAACACCTGTTTACATTCCACATGCGCATGCTTACAAAATATTACGTAAAAAAATTATCCAGTAAAGTCCATTCCACAAAAACACCCATGTTTATTTAATTTGCCTCGAAACCATTGTTCCCCTTCACTACATTTATACCTTACAATCCCTAAACAGCAGTACCGAGCCTATGCAGTGTGGTCAGCGAGTTCTAATTCCATTTGTTCAGTGTGGTTCAGGAATATGGTATACACGTAATTACTGACACATAATTAGTGTTTTAAGTCATTATTTAATGAACTGAGTGGGACAAACCTTCAACAATAATCTCCTTTCCGGAACAGGATGGCTGCAACGACGTTTCTTGGCTGATTGTTAAATTTCTTCCAGTCTTTATTGTATTTAGTTAATTAGTGCCAAGAAGGAGGTTGGCTGGATTTTAGGGAATACTCTTAATGAGCCATCAATTCTCTACATGAACTGATAATTATTCCACGCATTGACTGCGAACCTTTCAAAAGCAAAATATCAAACAGATGGAAAGCCATCTAATTAACAGTTCAAAGACATAAACCGATCTTCATTATTTATTTTTTAAACAAGGTACTTGAGCTCAAAATGTCTTCCTCAAAGCGTGGCCTTTGTTAAATATAGAATACGTGCATGGGCGTCCTCACTGTCATTCTTGTTACGTGCAGATAAATATATGTACAGTTGTAACTCGTCTCACTAGAAGTACCATATATTATATAAGCCTATTTGCAATCCGGTGTAAAGGCTTCAGGTTAACAACCCCCCCCCCCCCCTCCGAATTTCAGGTTCCCCCCGATAACCCACAGGAGAAACCTAAACTAAATTTCAGTTGGATGTAATATTTAGAAAGGGGGGGGGGGGGGGTGTTAATCTGAAATGGGGAGGGGGCGGTGGTAATCTGAAAGGGGGCGAGAGGGTTGGGGGTTAGGGGCGGTGGTAATCTGAAATGGGAGAGGGGGTGGGGGTGGTGATAATCTGAAATGGGGGGGGGGGGGGGCGGGGGTAATCTGAAATATGGGAGGTCGCGATGGTAATCTGAAAGGGGGGCGAGGGTTTGGTGGGTTGGGGGCGGTGGTAATCTGAAATGGAGAGGGGTGGGGTGGGGGCGGTGGCCGTGTTGCCCACACAAATCCAGGTAAATTGCGTGGTCAGAACTAGACGGACTTTACTTGTCAGCCGATAGCTTTAGTTTCCATCTCACTTGGGTCAAAATAAACGGCAGGCTTCAAAGTGGTTGGAAGAAAACACTTAGATTATTTTTGCGATTTAACAAATTATCTTTTTTTAAGGGCAGTTGATTATTTATTTTAAGTGTAATACATTTTATCCATCATATTCATAACTATAAAAACTACGTGATTAGATACTTAGAAGTGTATCTTATGTTTCGTCTGCTAAATCTTCAAATTTGAACGACCGTATACTAAGTATGCTTTCAGCAACTATAAATAAAATGTACAGCTTAACAATTAGGAAACTTATCTTCAGCCCAGGATCGACAATCGAGACACACTGCATGTGGGATATATGAAGCGTCAAGGATTGGAGATTTTCCACTTAATCACACACCACTGTTTTTCTCAAAGCAAATGTGGATTGCACAATGTTAGCTCTGTTTAGCGTATTGAAATTACATCGGCGACTGCGGATGGACTCGGTTCTGCTATAACGCCAAATGGCGGCCGTCCCCAGGCTTTAGGCCTTGACGTATATGTGAAACTGGAAACCTTACCTTGATAGGTATACCATATATTTCTAGTTCTTTATTGGTACACGTTCTCATATCAAACCTGTTAAACGTAGCTCAGAACTCAAATCGGACGAAGACCTGTAAGCCCGCATGACTGGTTAATGGGCAAGATTTAAGGCAAACTTAACAACTTGTGTTAAAGCTGCAATTGTCACTATGTTAAAAAGCAACATAACAGCAATAGTTTGATGAGGATCGTCCTGGCATTTTTCTGTGGTCTTTGACTACCTCGTGTTTCCTTATATTTTTTCTCCTCCCCACCACTTAAAATAATTTAGTTGGCATTGTACGTGTTGTGAGTGTCAATCAAATCGACTGACTCTTTCTTTTTCTTCTTATGTTTCACACCTTGTGTTTATTGACTCGAGTCGTGCTAAAACGTAACGCAAAACCTCTACATTGTGTGCTTTATGAAATGCACTCAGTTGCGAGTGGTAAAAACCTAGGTGACTTGTAATTATTTCTCCAAGAACTCCCATTACATGTTCGCTCATCATTTGGAAGGACCGTTGTCATTTTCAGAAGACGTCATTGTTTTGAATTCACTGAACATTTTAAACATGAAAAAAAAAATCTAACTAACTGAGATATGAAAATATTAATGAAAAGTTATTATGCATTTACAGAATAATTTCAATTTAAAATAAAAAAGAAATATTCTGAATAATTTTGATATGAAAATCAAACTCAGAAATTATAATGAGTTAACAGAATGATTTAAATATAAGGGAAATGGATATATTTTTTTCATACGATACACCTTTATAAAGGAAGAATTAACTACTCCACGATTCAAGAGGTTATAATATATTTTGTCGAGTTTCGTGCGGAATAATTTATACTTGTCAATGTTCTATGGAAAAAATACACATTTAAAAAAGATGAGAAACATTAAATGTACTAATTCTAAAGCATTATTTACCACAACACTGTAAAGTGTCTTTCTGATCACTGTCGGTATTCTTTGTTCCAGGAATATATATTCATTGTGTACAGGGTGGATAAGAAAATTAGACAGAAACATAAAAGGCGCATAAAAAGAAAACTATGATGCATGTAATACTGGAGCAGACATGAAGGTCCGTAATGTTATAGATGAGATCCTATACATATATACATAGGTCCTCCTTTCAAAGAAACCAAATTGTTCTAATGTACCGGTATATTAAGTTAGATGAGAAAATCAATTTGGAAACAGCACAGGATGACAAGTACTGCGTTATTTGTGAGTTTTTCGTTAGAAATAAACCCATCGGGACCAAATGAAGTGGGTTTATTACACATGTTTGTAGCTGCGCCTGCTATCAGCCAGGGTGCCGCTGAACGGTGCAGCGCTCCCGGCCCTACGTGCCGCTGTGAAGAGGTTTCGGATTATCCCCGTATAAGACCATCGGCGAGTAATCTGAAATCGATATCAGTTTTCCTTCATGTTTATTTCTTTTTCTTATCATTTCTTCCTTCTCGATTTCCCAAATAAGTTGAATCTTTGTATACCATAAGTTTGCATAACATGTGCCATGCGCTTTGAAGACGTGTACGAGTTAACAGAAATATAATTTAGAATATAAATAACATTTTGTGACAATTTAATTTCACTTTATAGATTGATTCCAGCTTTTAAATCTCTTTTCTTTCTCATGGTTTTATTTAAATAATATATCAAGGATTTATCATTTGGTTAAATCAGCGAGGCGGTAATCTGAACACAGCCCTTCGCCAGATGTCGTTTCTACCCGAAATGTGTTCCTTGTGGGCAATGTGGGACGGCCGGGACTACTTGTCTCAATGATCAAACTTCAGTATAAAAAAATATTAAATTTCAAGGAAACATGTTCTGTTTATATTTCACATGCGTATGCTTACAAAATATTACTTATTCTGCGAAGTCCTTACCACAAAAAATCCATATTTATATACTATGTAATTTGCTCATGTCTATGTAATTTGCCTTGAATCAACTCAAGTACAACATATTTGAACGGGCTACATTACCCTCTTCACTACACTTTTAACTACGCCGCTATGGTATGTAGAAGCCGCGGTGCATTGTGGGGTCAGATTGTGACGCCCAAACACCCGAAACAGTAGAGTCGCACTTTTGTGAGTCCAAGTTTGGCCAGTGTGATCTGAACAGTACCGGGGTAACCTGAGGTACCTACAGCGCTAATCGATCCCAGATTAACCCGCCATGATGGAAACCTGAAAACATACTATGCTATCAGGGTGGTTACATGACTGCGGGCATCCGCATCACTAGCTTCCTCCTATTGTTATCATTTCGAGGTAACAAGAGAGATCGGGGTGCCCCTATGACGAGAACGACACAGTCGTTATTATACCACATACAAGATGAAAACTATTTACTGAGTCTAATTGCAAATGTATAGTAGTAATAGAAAACAAATTATTGCTGAAAATTGACCATACTTATAGCATAAGTTGATCTGAAACACAAGCTGTTAATTTCAAAGAGACAGCAGATATATGGTAAGTGTATACCTGTTCTCTATAATATCATACAGATCGACTTTAGAACCACAGGGCGAATGTTTGAGAAGGTAGCGATATAAATAAGCTATATACCTATGTTAAGTTATAATATTAAGATGCGATAGACTGAGAAACCATGGCACGATCCACCGTGTGGTCTGTGGAAATTTCATGTGGCACGTTTTACATTCTCGCTAATAAACCGAGCTTCAACGTCAAAACCGTGGCATTGCTTTTAAGAACAATGTTGTCACCTGGTAACATTTACCATTTTCCTTGGAACTTTTGGTTCCTACAACTTAGAGAAACGTCCCAGGGACCACATTCGCGAACCGGCTGCCTCCACCACCTCTGGGCCAAACGTGGGGCGCCATTTATAATGGGTGAAAAAGACACTTCACCGGTCGATCTGTGGGACTGGTCCTGTGGCACTAGCCCTACCTAGGCTTTAGTATTTAAGTTTGCCACTAAACTGTCTAAAATATACGTGATTCCATGTACCGATAGACGTAACTCAGTGTCAGCTCTTATCACTAATGAAATGGTCGGCTAGGGAGCCGTAATTTAGTTAATGTGCCAGGAATCGGTAGTACTGTTCTAACCGTTGAGACAAGGCAAGGGTAAGTTTGATGGCTCTGATAGTTCGAGGAATTAAGTTTCAACCATTGCATCGACTGGGCCAGTCTACGGTGGCACAAGAGCCCCACGTTCGACTACCTTTGCCAACACAGCAAACTTCACTGGTAACACGGGTATTATGTGTTTATGTGCACCGTTACACACGTTATCACAAATAAATAAAAGAGTATATCTGCACCGTCACAGTTAGCATGGGTTGGGATACAGACACTCCTGTTCAATGAATGTATCTCTATAATGTTTGATAAATCTGATATTGCTAGAAAGAAAATCTGGGCAATATGGAAAATATGAAAAGAATGAAATGGTTGTGTGCCTTAAAATTAATTAGCTGCATTATCTAAACCATCTTTGACAAATTGAGCAGATTTTTCGTAATACTACTAGATTCTGTTCCGGCCAAGAGAGCTTTATATGAATGATGACCTGACAATTATGATTTCAGAAAACTCGGTTCATCCGCTGATTTATAAGGACTACGCCTAGGTTCGATGGCCTTTTATCATTTATAAAAGACGGGGAAATTAGCTTATGACGAATTAAAACACCACTCATTTTAGCATTATTAATCTTGGACTCTATACAATGTTAATGAAATCTAACTCAAATAATTTATCATTCCAAAGGACTTCAGGGATATTAATTATATATGCCCTTGTGGAAAATTGTATTACACCTAAGTCAGTGCGTAATATATAGCAGCTCACAAAATGATTTAATTGCCATAAGAAGCCAGCACAGGAGGCCTTATGAATGAACAATTGGCAATTGGACCAACAAAAAAAAATAATTGAATATCTAGAAATATGTATTCTAACGAAAGCAGGCCTCCACCATGTGGGGAGTTCTTAATGTGGGGTACTCCGCAATCCGTGTTTTCATTCAAGTATTGGCCCAATTTCCCAGGTTTACTGTTACATCCCCCCCCCCCCCCGCCCAACAAGTGTATATTTGCATTGATTTATTCGGGCCATTTCCCAATGGTAAATCAGGCATATTTCACCGCACATCTTTCTTGGATCCGGATCATGAGCCAGACTTACACCAAATTCAATAATTCTTCATTGGCCCCTCCCGAGGTGCCCTGAAAATTCCATGGGATTCCGTTTATTTTAGCGTGAGTTTTGTTGTGAACAAACACACAAACAAACACACAACTGAACGGGGATGAATACGTTTCCTCCCGGCAGAGACAACAAATCATAAAACACTTCTCTTATGAAACAGCTCACGGAATAAAACCCACCAACATTCCTCAAATAAAATGGGGGATTATGCTTTGGGCGTGAGGTGTTGGTATTTTAATGAGCGTACACGGGAATTTAATACAGAGAAAACAAACATCCACCTTTGCCGCTACTTTGAAACAGTGACTGAATAAACCTTTTTAGACGTGTGTGAAACACTTTAAATAGAATTGTCTGAATTGTTTTCGCTTATCGTTTTCCATAGGTGAATGTATACACATGAAAAGGTACACCGACAATGTCTTGAAAATGTGTATGAATTTCAAGAGATGAATTGCTTCATTTTTTATTAATTAAGAAAAAACATCGGATGCTTGGTACGTATCTTATTATTCCAGGAAATTGTATATTCTGTTATCATCCAGTAATGAAAAAACACTTTATGTAACCGTGTATAAAGAGTGGACATGTCAATTTGCCTTTGTATACGCCTATGATTAGACTGTCGAAATTCGATCGATGTAACAAAACACATTATATAAAATGACTGAGCGTATTTAAAAAAAAAATATTTTTCCCGATAACTTAACGTGAAACGGGATGGGCGAACCGGATTATATGCATGAATAAATGAATTATAAGAAATTAAACTGAGTTCGTATTTTAAAATTGTTCATATCAGTTTACAAAATAGGAAAAAATACAATGCTTGGAAGAAAAAAAAGAAAGACTATACATATGACTGATGCAACTGAAGTATAACTATCTGATGAAAAAAAAACTTTCTTTGTATTTGATACAAGAAAATGCTGCAACCTTTAGCTGAAGTCAAGATATGAAATAGGCGATTGACATCAGTTGCACTATATCTTGAACACCCACTCGACATTCATGTAATTGGCATCAGCTTGAAAAATTGCTCATATGGAACAACAATCAGAAAATTATACACTGTCCTGGCGGGTTTTCTGAATAGGCGACCATTACATCTAGGGGTTTCATCTTAAAACAGCCGTATCTACAAGATATAAAGGGTCAGTCATAAACCTAATGGAAGTCTGTCTGGAAAACACAAGCAGATAAGTTAAAGTCATTGTGTTTGGCAGAAATTACATTAATATAATAATGTAAAGATTACAATAAAGATAAAAGATTCACATGGTACACATGTTCGCTTAAAACAAATAGGTTATCATAAAAGGGTTCAATGGAGAAATTAAGTTTCACAAAATGAAAAATCTCGGAAAGGTTTCAGTATTAACAACATAGTACATGGAATGTTATAAAGTTTTATATAATCAAAGTGTGTGAACTTTTGAAGTAAATTATAATATAATTTTTTTATGTATGATAACTTATTAATGATAATCACTAGTGACTCTGACTAAAAACAAATCGATTACAATTGTCTTTGACAGAAATAGAAATTTTGATAATTATTGATTGATTGGATTTGTATTCTTTCTCAGTTTGTGACGCACAGAAAGGTTGCAACAAACGTGAATAGAATATTTAAGGGCCTACTGAAGAGAGTTGCAACATATAGCCTCGTTTTGACTTCATCAAAGCAAGACAAAACGTCTTCTGACAATGTTATATTAACTATGTTCATTTATTGTTGAACTATGTTCATTAATTGCTGAACCATATAAATTAATATCTTATGTCACGATAGCTATCCCTATCAATCATTGCAGGAAAACTGTAATAGAAAAACCCGCTACCCGAACCTCCTTGATGGAAACATCCTTCTACAAAAGTGACGTTCATTAAAGTATACAAATGTTTTAAAATATATATAGAACCAGTTTACATTTAGCTTTTTAATGGCCCTGAAGGGATTTTTAGTGTAATGTAGTGTTTATTATATTCAAACGCACTGACAGATAACATAATCTCAAGTCGAAGGATTTGGTGTTTTTAAGGCAATATAGGACTAGAAAATAACCCGTTCTTACTAAGTTTAAAAGTTTCGGATATATAGCCCCTTCGCAAAATAATGAAAATAAATCATAAGGATTTATAGGAAAATATGGGCACAGGCGCCCTTCGGACACACTTGGCATCGTTTATATATCTAAATTAGCCAATTATATCTGACATGAAAACTATATATAATCATAATACAAAAAATATTAGTTATGCTATATGCTTAATAACACACCAACACGCCAGACAGAAGCAGGCACATATATAAACGTATTGATTTGTATTGATTATATAAAATTTAACTAGTAGATCACAAAGCATTTCGTCTAAAATCGCTTGGTGTTCAATGTATACTTTAGGATTAATGTGGATATTCTATCTCTTATGGCATTAGTTATAAAGTTATTACCATAAAATAGTGAGTTTAATAATTCGTTTCTTAAAGTTTTGTTTCGTCGTCCAGAGTCATAATTTAAAACAGCCTTGGAATTTTTTTTCAGTGAGTATCCTTTTTATTACGTTGTATCAGGTTGCTTTACGCATTCTACACCCGCTGAAGTCGCCAGGCAGCGTGTCAGTTAACTTTACATTAACCTGACAAACAAAGGATCTGTGGGCGAGGTAAAATATATATAGTTTTACAGCACGCAGGACAGAACACCAGTGCCCGACACACGGTTATGTCGTGGCGTTTTGAATAACTCCGCTGAACATGCCACCTTCCGTCTCGTAAGCCAAAATGCATGACAGGCATGGCAAACTGGGAGCACGTCAAAACCCAAAAACAACCATCAAAAGGCTGTATGTATATCCTGGTATTCTCTTTCTTGTTTAAACATCAAATCAAGGTATAATTATTAACTATCGTGGACAACATGTCATTCGGCGAAATCTCCAGTTATTGTAAATGATAAATTTCTCAAATTGTTATTGACATTCATCTGACCTAAGTGTTCATGGAGATGTTTCTAAATCTATTCGAGATATATTTTCAACTGTTTTTGACATCACTCAATAACACTCTTAGAGGTATATTTGTCAAACCTTTGCTAACTTGGATATAACATGACTTCTTAGACTCTTGGAAATTTCATTTACGGTATCCATAAATTTAGTAAAGATGTTCCCGATAGTTACAGCAGATTCGTACAGTAGCGTAAGGCCACTTAACCGGGCATGGACAAACCTTGGAATTCGTGACACCCTGAAAGCATTGCATCTAAGGTCACTGTCGTCAGACTTAACAGGATGTTCTGACTCTGTGACATAACAAAGCCATTCTAACATATCCTCCTGCTGACAAAGAGCACGTTTGAACAACGTGTCATCAAACCCTGAAAAATTTACAAATCGTGACAACTTGGAAGTTTCGTATCACACGGGCATTATTGTGTGAGAACTTGCACAATGTTGTGATTATGATACCACAGTGCTATCCAAACATATGTCTCTGTCAGAATAGACCATGTATTAATAATGGGTCGCCCCTTCATGGAATAAATCAACTACCCTTTCAGCACAATTGGAAGCTTCCCGTAAATTCGAATTATTCTGTTTCCTGTCGTGACTGGTGCTGTCTAAAGGACTTAACCCAATAATTTTTTCCATTTTCAACAGCCGTAACTGGACGTAGACAGGATCTTGGGAGGCGATATATGGCTTAATGTGGCTTAATATGGCTTAATAGATGGACCGCATGATGGATTATAATAGAGCACTGTTAAATCAAAGCTGATATCCCAACCGCAGGTTATTCATTTCGATATATACGTGGAAATGGCAGATCTGAGATCAAACGCGTGACATTTTAGCGTTAGCTCAAGTCAATTTAAATTTGTAAAAGTAACTTAAGCGGTATGAAATAAGAATGTAAAGGTGTTAATCTTTTTCTTATCTCCGTTATATCTTAATCCCAGTTAAATTATCTTTAAAAATTAAATTTAAAACGTCAAAATGAATAATACACATATAGGAATGACTGCCTCGGTAACTTAATAAAAAATCTAGCAAACGGGTAACTTAATATCTAAGAAAGGTATTTTTCAAGATAAATTGGTGAACTTTTCAAAAGGAATATTTCACAGCAGGTAAATATGTATATATATATATATATATATATATATATATATATATATATATGGTTTATATATATATATATATATATATATATATATATATATATATATGGTTGATCAAGGAATATCTCATATTAAGCTTCTGGACTGACTTTTTTTATAATTTTTTTGGTGGAGGTACACCGCCTCCATTTTTGTGCTCTCTTATCTAATTCTTAATCTAAGTATATACATATGCAGAGATCCATTTCGTTTTGGGTCTACGTGGCAGGGCGGTAGTACTTGCTTCCTATCATTTTGTGTCCTGGTGTTACCCAGACCCGTTGTTTATCGCACCTGCGGGTCCTGGGTGTGTAATCATCCCCATTGCTGGATCATAACACCGAGGAACTCCCCCCCTCCCCCCCTTTCAATTAAGCCTGCAGAGTGCACACCCTGGGTGGGGATCAACCGTGAAAATCTCACCGCCTCGGCAGGAGTGGAACTCACGACTTCCCGGCGTTAATTCTTGTGCTCTACCCTTGAGCCACAGAAGCCGGTTTTCTGGATGGACTTATTAAAGTGAAGGGCGGAAACGTTCTCATCAGAAATAAAAAAAAATAATAATTACAGAGGAGTTAATAGCAAACATTTATAAAAACATTTTACGCTAGCCAATACCGCAAACAATTCAAACAATTAGATTTTAAGTTTAAGGTTCACCGGTACAATTCGCGAATTTATAAGGGATTTCATATGACGGTGACCATATGTCCTCAAAGATGCATCCATAGACATTAGGTACAGATGCTTTGCTTAAGATTTCAAATACTTGGCTTAGTACAAACAACGCATGATTGGCGGGAAGTAGAAACATCAAACTACAATTTTCAATCTTGGTTTAGCGTGAATCCGCTCTCTTCTTTGCAGGTACAGGTTCAATCGCGGCTATACTCTCTCCGCACAGATTCGCGCCAAGGCACTGTCCAAATAGTAGCTTCATTTTAGGTTCCTCTCATCCAAGTATTCAACAAGCTGTATCCAAGCTTATTTCGAATTGACTAAAACCATCATTTCGTTAGTGGGATATCGTTAAGGACTAGAGCCCGAATGTTGCAAGCCGAAAGGGTATACATAAGTGCATTAACAGAATTAACGAAATGGTAAAAACTATATAAGAAGTTTCTTTGAACGATTTTTTAGGGAAGAGATTATGTGTTGCGAATTCAAGAGAAATTTTTATATTTTACATCTAAGATGCGTTGGAAGTGTCTCTGTTTGCGGCGGATGTGAATACTGAGGTTTCATCACTCTCATTAACAGGTGAAGTGTTTTGTTTATCCGCCCTCATATTCTGTCGTTTATCAGTGTATGACCCCATGCATGCAGCTCTTCTTTCAGGAGGTCCCATTTCCCGTGCTTATTGTGTTCATTAACGTATTATGCTCGGAGCAGGTGTCTTGGTGTTAGGAGCAGGACATTCCTGTATTAATGATGCAGCGCTTTCTTCTTGTACCCGCATCCTCTGGTGCCCTCGCACTGCTCAGTCTTTCATCCGTATTATATTTACCTATCATGGCAGGTATATGCCCCAGTTAGGTCTTTAATCACAGGAATCACACTCTAAGCTAGGAAACCGTTTTCATATGTAACTGTCCACTTGGAGAAGAAACTGCTCAGAGAGCTACTAACTTTAAATCACCAGCCTATTTACACTGACGGAATTAGGCCCCTATGCATTTATAATATCCCCAGGCCATTTCTAAATCAACGAGCACCTCGTTATTTCTGATGTTGCTTAACATGAAGAAGCAGGAAATTGCTGCGTCGGCACCTGTCGTGGTGACCCGGCACGCAAACACTCACGAACTGTTCCGGTCATTCTCTTGTCACTGTCCCGGCACGCAAACACACACGAACTGTCCCGGTCATTCTCTTGTCACTGTCCCGGAACGCAAACACACACGAACTGTCCCGGTCATTCTCTTGTCACTGTCCCGGCACGCAAAACACACACAAACTGTCCCGGTCATTCTCTTGTCACTGTCCCGGCACGCAAACACACACGAACTGTCCCGGTCATTCTCTTGTCACTGTCCCGGTACGCAAAACACACACAAACTGTCCCGGTCATTCTCTTGTCACTGTCCCGGCACGCAAACGCAAACGAACTGTCCCGGTCATTCTCTTGTCACTGTCCCGGCACGCAAACGCAAACGAACTGTCCCGGTCATTCTCTTGTCACTGTCCCGGCACGCAAACACACACGAACTGTCAGTGTCATTCTCTTGTCACTGTCCCGGCACGCAAACACACACGAACTGTCCCGGTCATTCTCTTGTCACTGTCCCGGCACGCAAACACACACGAACTGTCCCTGTCATTACTTTGGCACTGTACCGGCACGAAAACAGGCACGAGCTTACCCGGTCATTACCTTGTCACTGTCCCGGCACGAAAACAGACACGAACTGTCCCGGTCGTTACCTTGTCACTGTCCCGGCACAAAAACAGGCACGAACTGTCCCTGTCATTACCTTGTCACTGTCCCGGCACGAAAACAGGCACGAACTGTCCCTGTCATTACCTTGGCACTGTCCCGGCACGAAAACAGGCACGAACTGACCCGGTCATTACCTTGTCACTGTCGCGGCACGCAAACAGGCACGAACTGACCCGGTCATTACCTTGTCACTGTCCCGGCACGAAAACAGGCACGAACTGTCCCTGTCATTACCTTGCCACTGTCCCGGCACGAAAACAGGCACGAACTGTCCCTGTCATTACCTTGTCACTGTCCCGGCACGAAAACAGACACGAACTGTCCCGGTCGTTACCTTGTCACTGTCCCGGCACGAAAACAGGCACGAACTGTCCCTGTCATTACCTTGTCACTGTCCCGGCACGAAAACAGGCACGAACTGTCCCTGTCATTACCTTGGCACTGTCCCGGCACGAAAACAGGCACGAACTGACCCGGTCATTACCTTGTCACTGTCGCGGCACGCAAACAGGCACGAACTGACCCGGTCATTACCTTGTCACTGTCCCGGCACGAAAACAGGCACGAACTGTCCCTGTCATTACCTTGCCACTGTCCCGGCACGAAAACAGGCACGAACTGTCCCTGTCATTACCTTGACACTGTCCCGGCACGAACTGTCCCTGTCATTACCTTGTCACTGTCCCGGCACGAAAACAGGCACGAACTGTCCCTGTCATTACCTTGGCACTGTCCCGGCACGAAAACAGGCACGAACTGTCCCTGTCATTACCTTGGCACTGTCCCGGCACGAAAACAGGCACGAACTGACCCGGTCATTACCTTGTCACTGTTCCGGCACGCAAACAGGCACGAACTGTCCCTGTCATTACCTTGTCACTGTCCCGGCACGAAAACAGGCACGAACTGTCCCTGTCATTACCTTGTCACTGTCCCGGCAAGAAAACAGGCACGAACTGTCCCTGTCATTACCTTTTCTCTTTCCCGGCACGAAAACAGGCACGAACTGTCCCTGTCATTACCTTGTCACTGTCCCGGCACGAAAACAGGCACGAACTGTCCCTGTCATTACCTTGTCACTGTCCCGGCACGAAAACAGGCACGAACTGTCCCTGTCATTACCTTGTCACTGTCCCGGCACGAAAACAGGCACGAACTGTTCCTGTCATTACCTTGTCACTTTCCCGGCACGAAAACAGGCACGAACTGACCCGGTCATTACCTTGTCACTGTCCCGGCACGAAAACAGGCACGAACTGTCCCTGTCATTACCTTGTCACTGTCCCGGCACGAAAACAGGCACGAACTGTCCCTGTCATTACCTTGTCACTGTCCCGGCACGCAAACAGGCACGAACTGTCCCGGTCATTCTCTTGTCACTGTCTCGGCTCGCAGACAGGCACGAACTGTCCTGGTCATTCTCTTGTCACTGTCCCGGCACGCAAACAGTCACAGACTCATTTGGTCATTACCTTTTAACTGTCCCGGCACGCAAACAGGCACGAACTGTCAGTGTCATTCTCTTGTCACTATCCCGGCATGCAAACAGGCACGAACTGACCCGGTCATAACCTTGGCACTGTCCCGGCACACAAACAGGCACGAACTGTCAGTGTCATTCTCTTGGCACTGTCCGGGCACGCAAACAAGCACAGACTGTCATGGTCATTACCTTTTCACTGACCCGGCTCGCAAACAGTCACAGACTCATTTGGTCATTACCTTGTCACTGTCCCGGCACGCATACAGGCACGAACTGTCAGTCTCATTCTCTTGTCACTGTCCTGGCACGAAAACAGGCACGAACTGTCCCTGTCATTACCTTAGCACTGTCCCGGCACGCAAACAGGCACGAACTGTCAGTGTCATTCTCTTGTCACTGTCCCGGTACGCAAGCAAGCACGAACTGTCCCAGTCATTCCCTTGGCACTGTCCGGGCACGTAAACAAGCACAGACTGTCATGGTCATTACCTTTTCACTGACCCGGCTCGCAAACAGTCACAGACTCATTTGGTCATTACCTTGTCACTGTCCCGGCACGCAAACAGGCACGAACTGTCCCGGTCATTCTCATGTCACTGTTCCGGCACGCAAACAGGCACGAACTGTCTTGGTCATTCTCTTGTCACTGTCCCGGCACGCAAACAGGCACGAACTGTCCCGGTCATTCTCTTGTCACTGTCCCGGCACGCAAACAGGCACGAACTGTCCCGGTCATTCTCATGTCACTGTCTCGGCTCGCAGACAGGCACGAACTGTCCCAGTCATTCCCTTGGCACTGTCCGGGCACGCAAACAGGCACGAACTGTCTTGGCCATTACCTTTTTACTGACCCGGCTCGGAAACAGGCACAAACTGTTCTGGTCATTACCTTTTAACTGTCCCGGCACGGAAACAGTCAAGAACTGTCAGTGTCATTCTCTTGTCACCGTCCCGGCATGCAAACAGGCACGAACTGTCCCGGTCATTACCTTGTCACTGTCCCGGCACGCAAACAGGCACGAACTGTCAGTGTCATTCTCTTGTCACTGTCCCGGTTCGCAAACAAGCACGAACTGTCCAAGTCATTCCTTTGGCACTGTCCGGGCACGAAAACAGGCACAGACTGTCTTGGTCATTACCTTTTCACTGACCCGGCTCGCAAACAGGCACAAACTGTTCCGGTCATTCTCTTGTCACTGTCCCGGAACGCAAACAGTCACAGACTCATTTGGTCATTACCTTTTAACTGTCCCGGCACGCAAACAGTCAAGAACTGTCAGTGTCATTCTCTTGTCACTGTCCCGGCATGCAAACAGGCACGAACTGTCCCGGTCATTACCTTTTCACTGTCCCGGCACGCAAACAGGCACGAACTGTCAGTGTCATTCTCTTGTCACTGTCCCGGTACGCAAACAAGCACTAACTGTCCCGGGCATTTCCTTGACACTGTCCCGGCACGCAAACAGGCACGAACTGTCCCGGTCATTACCTTGTCACTGTCTCGGCACGCAAACAGGCACGAACTGTCCTGGTCATTCTCTTGTCACTGTCCCGGCACGAAAACAGGCACGAACTGTCCCGGTCATTACTTTGTCACTGTCCCGGCACGAAAACATGCACGAACTGTCCCTGTCATTACCTTGGCACTGTCCCGGCACGAAAACAGGCACGAACTTTCCCGGTCGTTAACTTGTCTCTGTCCCGGCACGAAAACAGGCACGAACTGTCCCCGTCATTCCCTTGGCACTGTCCCGGCACGAAAACAGGCACGAACTGTCCCCGTCATTCCCTTGGCACTGTCCCGGCACGCAAACAGGCAAAAACGCCTTAAATTTGTTTGTTGTCATATGATCGACCATTTTCTGACATAGCAACATTCTTACCTAAATATAAATAACAAACACTCAATTCATTCACTTTTTCATTTAAATGTCTCTTTTGTGATATTTTGTATAGAGCCGTGCCAAACGTTGTTTTATTTTAGAATAAAGATAAAATATAAAGCAGTATAGACTGTACAATTATTCCATTTGTACAATAAAAATTATTTTAGTATTTAATATTAATTTTATGGTTTCGTCTTTTCTTTGTTGGGGGGGGGGGGGGGTGCAGCTTCGGTCCCCTAAGACTTTGGATATTGCCCCATTTCCCCCTCCGATATAGACAAACATGCCCGGTTCTTTTATCAGCGGAAAGTACTGGGAATAACGTAAAAGATACGAGGTTTAAAGAAGGAATCAACCATTTAATATTCGATTTCGATTTGTAAAAATTAAAAATAGAATTAAATTTGTATTGACTCATACACTTGACAAAAGCGCACTACACATTTATGCAAACATGAGATTTCCAAGTATTGAACCAGATTTGGAAAATCAGGAAGGAAGAAATCTTGTGAATTTAAAATAAATAAACAAAAATAAACTGTTTTGAAGGGGTCATCTGAAATCGTAGGATGTAATCTGAAATCGATTTCAAGTTACCAAGCAGAGTGATATGAAGCAGGAAAAATCTAAAATCGCTACATCTGCCATTTGTAATATTTATTGAACATATATCCTTATAGCACAAATAATGGTTTCATTCAGTATCTTAATAATAGCGCAATATCTTTTAGTTTATAGGTAAATACGCTTCAAAAAGAGTCTCAAGGCGTCCAAAGTTACAGATAATCCCTTTACGGCACAAAATCAAGATGTAAACTATTTTTCTCCTTTTTTAGTAACCGCAGATGGTTTTAAAACACTAGAAGGCATGCTGGGTGATAAAAAGTGGCTAAACGGCGCTTAAACACGTGATAGTCCTGTCCCCACGTCGGCTACCCGGACCAACCAAAGAGTCAAATTGACGTTCGACTTCTCAAATAGCACGCCAGTTGCCTAACAAGAGTTTTGCCGGAAATTCTCTAATCCCAACCCGGAAGAAAAAAACGGGATAAAAAGAGCGAACAAGCGGTACAAGGCACGCGCAACCTTCTTCTCGTATGTGCATCCGGTGAAATAAAAAGTTTCACAAATGAAAGAGCTAAGTTTGCCGCTCTTGTTTTGAGAATTGGAAGAATATATATTAACCCTGGCCGGATGGACTTCTAGCTTGCTTTTAGTTCACACAGTTTCACCGAACTTTCTGAGATCTGTTTCTTTAAGTCGAGCTTAAAACTTGCGAAGGACTTTTAATTTATTAATTCTCTGTAGGCACCTTAACTTCGAAATGCATGACGTCACTGCTGCTTTAGAGAAAGGAAAGAACCAAAACAACAGCTTCAAATCACAGATTGTTCTTCTTGACAGAGGCTTTAAAACCCAGTTCTTGCTTCTTAACTGTTATATACTCGTGGTGCCTCTTTCGGAAGAGTAATACTACGTGTTACACAGCGCTTTAAGCCTTGATAAGTGTTGCATGTTCAGCTAGTCTAAAATACTGTTCAAAGTGTATGTATAGTATGAGAGAAGATACTGATCATGAACGAATCCATGGAGCCGTGTATGATTTCTTGAAATTATGTCACACTTAGTGATAATTATAATACATGAAAAGAAAACTGGATTCAACAAAGCAACGTTTACTTTCCAACGAAAGTAAAAATAAAATGGCAGCCAGTGAGTATAAAGGTCCAGGCGCTTACAAAATAGTGAGAACGTTGTTGCCATTTATGTACTTACTTCGTGATATGGCAGTGGCTTAGTTTTAACCAATTTCGAAGGGGTCATATTTAAACGGAATTCCTGTACTTCACTTAATTAAAATATGGGACATATTTCAAGGGGACTGTAAATGAGGAACTAATATCCGTTTTCCGGGCAGCTGGTTATAATGGATAATAGCGCCAGCACATGGTATTGTCAACGCCCCATGATGCATCGCGCGAGAGTTCAAAGAGGTTGCGACCACACATGTCATCTCGTCAATTATCCGAAAAAATTCAATTTTATTGCTCAGACTCCACCAAGGCGAAAAAGAGAAAAAATTCTTGACAGTTATTGATGGATTGTATTAATCAAAACCAGTCGTCCGTATAAAATCTCTCCGAATCTCTCCCCACTTACAATATTTTGTTCTACAAGCGTGAATGAAACTATGTCCTTCATGGTAACTGATTGTCAGAATTTTAGCATGTTTTACATAATGCAGGATAACTGCGCCCTAACAAATCAGACTACCATTACACAGAGCGCCTGCGGGTGGGGGTGGGGGGGGGGGGGGAGGTATATAAAATGGTCGTTGAGAATTTGATATAACATCATAACCTGAAGGGGATGGGGACTGTCATGATACCGTTTGAATCACGATATGAGTATAGGTGTTTTTGTTTTATAATAATATCCGTGGAGTGTGGTGGCGTAATGGTTAGGGCGCTGGACTTGTGACCGCAAGGGTGTAGGTTTCGCGTCCCGATCTGACAGGCTTCCGCTTAGACTCCTGGCCAAAGTCTTTACCACAAAGATGCACTCTCTCGACCTAGAAGTGAATTGGTACTGGTCATGTCGGCATGTAATTAATTGCAGAACAAAATCCCTCCGGCACATGCTATGGCTCCCTAGGGGGCTGAGAAAAGCTACAAGAATGAACAGGCCCATATAACCAGGAAGACAAAAATGGATGAGAAACTGCCATCGAACGCATTATAGATATTTGCATGCATCCCTTTCTGGTGTTCGAACATTTCCGCCTGACTTGAACCGGGTTGACTTGACCCATTGCAAAATAATGTCAAATTCCTCAATATTTATGAGAAATATGAAGAATGGCCCCCTTAGAACACTATTCGGACCGTTTCAAACAATTTAAGTCAAAATCAAACAAGCATGACCATAGAGGAGTTGCGTGACCACGTCGGAGTATCACCACCGTTAATAATTATTTAGACTGTATTTTTTTAATTAAATCCGATATTTCTTCATGTTATTTTTTTAATTACTTTATTATGATCTAAACCGTGAGATCTAGTAAGGAGACTGACGCATGCGATTTATTAATAATCAATATTACATGAGGGCACACTGTAGCAAGGACGATTCCCATCGCCGCTATGTATTAACACTAACCACTGGTAAATTGAGCTTTAACAGCCCGGCCGAACAAAGTTTCCGGCCCGGCTTAGAATTCTGGATTAGGCTTCGAGATCCGAAATATAAAACCAAGTACCTACACAACTCTCTTGAATCAGGACCCTGAGTAAAATAGGTCAATAGATCATCAGGTCTATTGTCTCCATCTGAAGCCTGAACTTTGACCTTTTACTTTAATAACCTTGACCGGCAGACAAATGTACTGTCGCTGTCACAATCACCGTCTGATAGACCGCAGGTAGATATACTGTTAGTACGGGCCCTAGGTGCCGTCCAATAAATTTGTCACCATTGTCCTGTGGACATATGTAGCTAATATCAATAGTCCAGACAAATACATTGTTCTTTCCTTTAGCTTCAGGAACATGTTGTGTTCTCGTTTAACTATGGCTGGTGTGCATGATTACTGTATTTAATAGTTTATGTCTGGTCCGCATATGAGGACTCATCGGTTCTGTTGGACGGTTCATGGTGTATGACAATTATCCAATCAAAAAAAAAAAAAAAAAAGAAAGTATGATCACTCAGCCAAGATAGAGATAATAGAGAATAATATAATGCCTTTTTAGTACTCACGTTATCCATTTATGGACTGCTTCGTGTCTAAAACACGCGACTGGTACAACAGAGTCAAAGTTCCACGGATAAACATATTTAACGAATGAACTTTAGAGCCGGTCACACATTAAATAATTTGTTGCGCTACTTATTGGATATGTGTGCGGTAAAATGTTTTACGTTTCCTGTTCTGCAACATGCTACAAGTGTCAGAACATGTTCTCATATCAAGCAACATGTTTCAAAATGCCAGGTTATATTCGCGGGATTTAGCCAAAAGAATTGCAGTATTCAGTTCAGGGCACCCGGGAAGCTAAGTGTAATAAAACCAAAAAACTAAGTTGTTTCGGGCATTTGTTGAAATATGTGTGCTGTACGTGGTCGTGTTTCAACTTGTGAAGCAAAATATTAGTAGCCTTTAACAAGATACTGAATATTTGTCCTACTCCTATTAGATAATAGGTCATATTACGCTCCCATGTTGTTCCCGCTTTATCCACCTGTTGTAACATTAAGACTATTATATTGAAGCCATGTTTCCGTCGACAGCAAAACAGATGCCGCCTTTAATAGAACCAACGTTGTTACCTTTTGCTTAAGCTGGCAGCATGCCGGCCCTGCTCCCTGTGTGCACATATTCCCGTATACCAGCGGGGTTTAAGCAAATGGGAGCGTACCACCTATACTCCATATACTAAGCCGGCCATAATCATAGGAATATGAAACATATAAAACGCTATTTTTGAATGTCGTAGCATATACCTCTGAATATCGCTACCCATATTCACATATGTATTAAGTAAATTAAGCTTTGACCATTCAAAGGAGCTTCTCTAATAGTGACCTCAAATCATGTTATCCAATCGTTTTTCATACGTGCTGCGCAATAAACTCCTTTCTTTATAGTAGGGTTTCCTGTCGCTTATTGCTGCTCTTGCTTGCAATATTTCAAAGAATTAATTAATGATACAAAATATTGATTCATAAAGGTACTAGATGAATAAAAAAAATATTAAACTGTTTTGTTCAATAGCACGATTCCATGAAGTAAGCATATTTGTTTTACCTTCCTGGAAAATTGAACACTTAAAACATATTCGATGTCCTTTCAACCTTGCCATGACAACAGGACATCCAGGCCTTTTTAAAAAAATAAACTGACAGGGGCTTGCGAGTCATGATGCAAGTCATAATAGAACACCCATTCCAAGTGTCGCATCAAAATATTTTCTGTGTGGTAGTATTTGACATCAGAGGCTTTTCATGGTCGTGTTTTATTTGCCAATTAATGAAGAAAAAATGTTGTTACACAACAATGTGGTTACCTTGGCGGCGAGAACTGAAGTTTGAAGCAGTTTCAGCTAACGCAGTTTCGGTTGCCTCGTCATGACGGATGGAGAGACAAACCAGCCTCGTTATTAATATCTTCTGCATGATGACACGTATGCAACCGTGAATGTAATATTTATTGTTTTATCTAACTTAATAAGGTCACTTTTTGTGTCACCTCGGGAAAATGGCAGTTCGATAAACAGATTAAAAAAATTAAAAAAAAAACTGTTAGAAATGGCGTGCACATCGATCTACATATACTAGAATTGATTCGAATTATGTGTGTGTGGGTGAGTTTGTGTGGGTGAGTGTGTGTAGGTGAGTGTGGGTGCGATCAAAACCTTATGTATATTATGTAGAGTATGCTCGAAGCGGCTTGCAACACAGCTCCTTCAAGTATGTCACCCTTTATATTAATGGTTAATTAGTTTATTAAGAATAACAGAAGGAACTACGTAAAGTAAGATTTTAGTGACAACATTCCATGTCCTTCGGATAATAAAACAAACTCCTGGAATCGATCGAGATACGGGTTGCATTTTAGTTCTACTGGCTCGTGTTAGATGGCGCAGGCAGCAGCGTTGTGTGGGTGTGGTCCTAAAGTTTCTGGTAAAAAAGGCTCGTATTTCTGGTGAGATTACTCAAATCAATCGCCATTATGCTTTTATGAGCGCTTTTTCCGCAGTAATGAGAGATATACCTATTGTGTATATTTGAAACAGTGTTTCACGAAATATACGAGAGCTCTTGTAAGAAAGTCATGTCTCTGATAATGTTTAATTAATATGACTATATTTTCCTTTACTAATTTTGTAAATCTATGCTGAGCGACATCATTAGCATTCACAAAACACATGTTTAGTAATGAGTTATTATAATAATTTGATTAATCATGATTAATAACAAAATTATTTCGCCATCATTACGCGGCATGATGTTTCCACAAAAAAAAATTAAGAAAATGGTGACAAAATGTTATTTCAACTGTTTGTGTATGTAATTACGTAGTTAATAATTCGAGGTGTATTTCATGTCACTGTGCTTTTTTTATAAATACAATTCTTACGTTTCTAAATATGTTTTGTGCTTGTACACAGACGGAACTTGCCAAATAACAGTTGTTACAAGAATATTTAAATAAAGGTTAATTTGTGAAAAGGTTAATTAGTGTATTAATTATTACTGACCTGTGTTCTGGAGCTGGATACACTTTTCTTTTTCTTCTTGTTCTCCGCTTGATCCTTGGCTTTTCCTAGCGTGGACGGGATGGTGGAACTAAACAGTATACGTGCTATCATACCGTACAACACGCACGTTAAGATAAGCGGTATCACATAAAATAGTACCAGGTCGGCCAGGTAAATGGTAGTGTAATGTTCCCTGGGGAGGGTCATGTTGCATTGCTCCCGGTACACACCGTCCGAAAACAAGAGAGGGAAACTCCTTGCCAGCCAAAGCCAAGGGGCATTGTAACATATACCAAATATCCACAACCCCGCAATGATGCGCTTAGCACGCCGAACTGTACACATGGTTTGCGCTTTCATAGGGTGACATATTGCGATGTAACGCTCCACGGTAAAAGCCGTGATTGATAACGATGATACGTTTACGCCAAGGTATTGTACAAAAACAGTTAAAGGGCACATGACTTGACCCAGTATCCACTGATCTATAGGATAGAAGAACTCAAAAAGTGTAGGTAACGGCGCCGAAACTAGCACCAAGCAATCCGCTATAGCCAATGATACTAGGTAGCAATTGGTAGGGGTATGCATTGAGCGTGTTCTTGATACAACGATAACCACCATCACATTACCAATCAAGCCTACAGTGAAAATTAAACACACAAATACGAACCCCACGACGGTGTAGGGTACGGAGTAGTACTTGGGGTCACGGGCGCTCACATTAGCCGTTAAGTTTTGCCAATCCTCCGTGATGTTAGTACGATTCGGCGGCCATGAAGTCGAACCGTTAATGCTGTGCATAATAATAGTAAATCCAGGGTCTGGTGGGACACCCAAAGTCCTATACCCCTCCCCTACTGCTTTAGCACGAACAAAAGATGTCACTGACTCCACGGTCGGCGGCTCCATGATTCTGTTATATGGTGTATCGCAAAAGCTGCAACCTTTCACATAGAATCACTTCACTAGTTAACTATTTTATGCCTTCTCTTCGTTTTTGACCTCTTCTTATCACGGATTCCTTAATGGAACTCAAAAGAAATCAAGATAGCTCTCCCGAGTGAAATCCCTGATGCTAAAACAGGCGCATCTTGGGTCGTTCAGACTTGAAACTTAATTTCGCAGAATACCTTAAGCTGAAACGTTTTCCTTGTAAGGTTGACAAAAATATAATTTTATCAGTAACATGTCGGTGCCAAATGCTTTAAACAAAGGGACACCACTGTGTAAAGTAAACGTTCCACTTTTGTTCTTCTTTCGTGCCTTATGGCAGGCGGGACCTTGTGACAAAAGAGATAACTTACTCTGGCGATGAAACTATCGCGTTGTTCAGATTTTAAAATACGTGTTGCGGTAATACTCACTCAAAAGGTGGCCCAGATTGCCGAAAAATTACCCTCTGGTTCTGTAGTTCCAAGGAGCAAGGATTTCCTCAGTTCCTACACTTCTGCTCTCGAGTAATTATGCAGCGGCCGATCCTGCTGGCATTGCTGGAACATAGCTGCGCCCTGGTCTTCCCAAGCTGTTGTTTTGCTGGTGGGCGCGCACCTGCGAAGTACTGCTGGCTTCTCTGAGCGCGCAGCCAACCCACATTCAAACTGACACTAGCTGAACAAACCGCTTCGCTCTCAGTCCAGCATATGCGTTACTGGAAAATCAATGCTGGATTCTACAGGAAGCTCTTGCTGCGCTTCACTTGCTGTGCTGGTGTGTCCTAGCACGCTGACCTTAACGTATCCCGTCAGTAAGCTTTACAGCGCCCAACAATCATATTCTTCCCAATATTACAGGTGAAATTACGCCTTTTGTATCCATTCTTGTACCCACAAAATGGTCGGGCCCCTCTCCCTAATAAACGGCAAGTCTGTCATTAACTAACCATATTTGGAACTTCCCTTTTCGTATTTTATACACCCTTACTATTTATTATCCATGAGAAGTAAAGGTTAAATAATTTCTGTTCTTCAGTTATCAACACAATGTGTTGACATAGGTTTTCCGCCATTCTCCGTTGATCATGCTTGAATATCTGTCTGCAAATAAACAAACAGAGAAGTAGTATGATGGCAATCAGAATAAGAATCTTTCATATGAATGAGTTTATTTATTATAGTGTCATGTACAATAATACAAGATGAAGTACAGTAAATGTCTGCTTATAGTACCCAACCCTCGCAGGGGTTTATATGACACTCAGTACTCTAGTCGATAATGGTATACAGGCGTATAAACAGTTCTTTCTTATCTCCCATGCTTTGGCTACAAAGTCACTGATTTCTTTAACACAGTTTTGAAGCAGGTATATAAATTGACTTTTAGAAGATAATCCTAACAACTCGGTTTCACTATTAAGAATAGATTTGTAAAGTTCCTCTCTAATTTCCTCATATTTTGGACATGAGCATATGAAATGGATTTCATCTTCAACTGAATTGTCCTCACACATGGTGCATATTCTTTCCTCGGGTTTTAATTTTTTAAAATTTACCTGTGATTGCGTCTCGAATATTTTTAAACCTCCCAACTTCAATTTCTAACGGTTAGATTCCACATCTAATCTGTGGCATTAAGGATTCCTTTTCTCGCGTTAAATAATGAATGACATAAGGTTTGGTACTGAATGAAGATTTTAGTAATGCATATGTTCTTAACTTTGGCTTAAGTTTCATTTCTTCTAGCCACTTAGATTCGTAGAATTCTCGCATTTTTTGCCAACGTCTCTCATATTTATTGTGTGAAATATCAGGTACTATGTATTAGTTCTGGGAATAAATCCTGTCCTGATTTTACGTAGATACAAACATCACAATACTTTCCAATTTGGTAAAACAAGTCTTACCCTATAAACACCACCACGTAAGTTTCCCCCGAAGTATATATACTTCTAAACTACTGAATTTAATATAAAACTAATAATAAAAGTAATAACTGTAGTCAGATCACAGCAACGTTTGTGTTTCGTTTTAGGTAGCTAATTTGCTACCTAATTAACCTAAGCCTAATTAACTAATAACCAATCACTACTTAAGTATAACATTTATATTAATTTCACGAATATAATAATTTGTATATTATTAAACTGGGAAGCTGTACACACATGTAGTCAATAGTTTTATATTTACATATGTATACTGGTGTTCATGTGTAGTTAAGGAAATTTCTGCTGTTACAGATTTTAGCTGGAAGCCATAACAGCATTCAATATAGTCTGGGCGAGGACAGTCTAGATTTTATTACATTTAAGTATATCGCATGTTGAAGGGCATTTAGCTCAATTGCTGATGCAGCAGGAATGGGTACAGCTGCAACCATTGCGATCCTAAGAAACTGCATTAGAGAAAGTTTAGACTTTGTGGTTCCAAATGTCTGGAATGAAAAACAATCCATGCCCATTAGAATCAGCGTGGATGCCAGCTGCCTCCTGGGACCCGATTTGACGCGTGAGTGCAATTTATTTGCCTCTTAGATCAGTTCTATAGACATTTTGGGGAACACCATACAATAAAACAAGGTAAAATCTCTTCCTGAACTATCTCCACTTCACAGGGCTGCTATTGACCAGGCCTGTTAGGGAACACATTTTTATATGGAATAAAATAGGTCTATATAGTTTCCCCCGTAATTGTATCAAAAGTAATCGTATATGCATGACGGTAGCTGTTACCAGCCGCTATTAGGTAAATCTCACACTCCCAAACCCGAGGTTATATCAGCTTAAGGGCCACCCGTGTATAAGGATATGAAACATGATGGGAGCTGAAAAAAAACCTTGATGTCTTTGTTTTGAAGTTTACGATTCTCATTCAGGTTGTTTTTAGACGCATTAGGTAAAGCCACCCGGAATAAATCCACATTTATAATGTCGAAGAAATGCGGGTCCACCTTGCGGAACCGCTCAATGATTCTCGGTGACTGCTAAGGGAGGCTCGGTCTGTGTGATACGTTGGGCTTGTCATTAAAAATTAAAATCTACCCCCGAATTGCCCATTGGACCGATGTTAATACTTCAAGCTACCCTAAGCTGCCTAAATTCTGTGTTTTTTTATTGATGATGTAGTAATTAAATAAACCAGATGTGTGTCATTAAAGGTACGATTTAAAGTTTAAGAATATAAGATAAATGCCTGAAAATGACAAAGTGCTATTTATATGAGCGATTTTATTGGCTCATACCCGTCCTCAAAGCGTATTACATATCACCTACAAGCATAAGATATACAAATCTAGTTTTGAAAATCCAGAAGAAATAAATAATATTAAATACAAGTAAATAAAACATAAAGAAACTACTGCTAATATGACATCGCAGGAGAGCGTCATCTGATATGGCTGCATCGTTTCAAAGTAAATACACTGTACACTGTGTTAATACGGCGGTTTTAAATTCGAGCTTTTAGTCTTTAATTAAAAAGAACGCCAAGTAAACTACGCGAAAATACACTTTCCAAGTTAATCCTGTACTTACGGTCTAAATTTATATTGGACCCCATGAAGTATACATTATTGTAAACCTGATACAGTGATCTTTGTGATGGTATATTTATTTTTGTACTTTTCATTAATTTTCACATGATTTTGTAACATTTTAGAATAAATTAAATTTTAAAGATACGCAATTTTAAGCCCCAGTAAAATTAAGTAACATTCTAGTGGACTTATATTAAACTATATGCCAATATCTCAACACGCTTTTTTTCTCCTCTACTGTGTGTCCTTCTTTTTGAAAGATAAAATTTCAGATTTTTTTATTGAATCAAAATTTAAAATTTCAGTTTTAGGATAGACAGAAACTTTTTTAACAAAACGAAAATTCTTTAAATATCTTTCGGGTCAGATCTTTTTCACTTGCATCTGGTGATCCTTGCAAATACAGCTGAAGAGTAAAAGCACTTTCAAAACTAGTAACACATTTCTGTTCCGCGGAGGTTGGATGATGGAAAGAAGTATATATCATTTTAAAGCTAGCACAGTGGTATATATATAAATACAATATGTTTTTTTTGGAGGTAACCGCCTCGATTTTTAAGGCTTACTTAATTGCATATATGTACATCTGCAAAATTCCATTCTGGTTTCGGACTACGTGACCGGGCAGTATCACAGCTTCCTCTCATTTTATATCCTGGCGTTAACCAGGCCCGGTGACTCCTGCACCTGCGAACCCTGGGTGCGTAATCGTCCCTATTGCTGGGTCATACCACCGAGGAACCCTCGAAAGGCGCACTCATTTGTGAGTGAAACACGGCCGTTGGGCACGGCCTTCCCATTAAGCCTACAGAGCGCTCACCCTGGGTTGGGGCCGACCGTGAAAAGTCTCACAGGCTCGGCTGAGATTCGAACTCACGATCTCCCGGCTTTGAGTCCCCTGAGCCACAGAAGCCGATCTATAATGGTATATGTTAAGATAGTCCCTTTGATGTTTTTATATTATTTACATGATTGAAACATTAAAATTTCAAATCTAAAAGCAAATCCAAGTCTTTGAGATTTCTATAACAGAGAGAGAGAGAGAGAGAGAGAGAGAGAGTCACATTTTGCGGGATCATGTAAAATACAATGGTAATTAATATCCGCAGCATTTTTATTTGTTCATCTACCATTTCGTTTAAAATTGAACTTTACAATTGTATAATTTATCTTATATTTTTTTGGGATAAAATTAATAGACTGGTCTCAAGACCGATGGAATAAAAAAAAACACAGCACTTTGTTTAAACTTTTTGTAAACAATACGTTTTTCTAAAACTTAAAAAACTCTTACGTTTATGTTGTCCAGAATTGCAAATAAACTGTTAACTCAATACACTAGAATCTACCGTTCTGTGTTATTTTCTTTTCATATAGTGTTTCTTGCCGTTAGGAGTTGGGTTTGTATTGATTGCAGAAAATCATTCGTTCGCAGAAGAAATACGGGGGATAATTCATCATAAAGAACAAGTGTCATGAAGGTATACAAAAATTGCGTGCTGTAAAACGCCTGCGGAGAATTTCAAAAAGTTTCAGTTTTTTCAAGTAACCCTGAAGATTAAAAAATAAAGTTGAGGTTTCCAGTTCATCTGAAATCTCATCACGGACCACGCAGAGGACGAGGTTTCTGACGTGACCGGCATCTGAGTGAAATCAGAGCGAGGTTAAAAGGTTCGGATTGTATCAGGTTGTGCCTACCTGCTTTTGAAAACGTGTACTGTAACTCCTGAAATAACCCCGCATTAAACATCAATTTCACGCAGGCTGGCTATCGATTTTGTCGTCAGGTAGTGGGATTATCGAACAAAGTCAATTTAGGTGGCACTAACTCTGACTTACTGTCGTACGCTACCGTTTGTTTAATGACTGCAACGGATTACCGGTTGCACGCGTCTCCTATCCAAGCACTAATCTTTTACAATCCACGGGAACTGGTTAAAAAGCAGATTGGTTGAATGAGTGCTTTATAAAGCAACTGATGAAGAAAATACAATGAGACCGGCTTAACCTGAGCGAACAGAGAAGTGAACACCGATCAATAGAACCCATAATGAAGGTGTGTTAGGTGTAGGTAGACACAGTGCATACACGCTTGAACAAAGGGAGAGAAACCTGTTCTTGGCGTTAAGAGCTTGATCTTCTCAATCCCACTGATGGGTCTAAACCCTTTGGAGTAAAGCCTTATCTCCCAAACCTTAGACTCCTCAGCAAGAAAAAGGTTGAGAATATAGCCTTTCAATACACAAATGCATCTCAACTCTAGAAAATAACTTTTTCGAGATTTAAGCTGATGGGACGTCTTTTCACTAGAGGCTTAACATGAAACCTCACAGCTAGAAATATGTTTTGCTTTAATGGCCTAAGTGCGACTCCATTTTCGGAACAAAAGAAAACAATTCTTAAGGTCCCTTAGAGGGGTTTATTGGTTCATTTCTATATTGATATTTAGGGTCAGAATTTCAAGTAATAAGGAAGGCAAAACCATCTATTTTCTATTTTTTTTTTGCCCACGTGTGCTTTAGATCCTAAGTAGGGCTTATTTACCAAAATAAAAACACTTTCTCGAGCTGACAGTCAAAGGTAACAGTATTGCACGTAATATTTATCTTTGACCTAATTTTCAAGACCTGAGAACGAGGCTTCCTGTTATCTTAGCGGAGAAGCATTTCTTTTCTAGCTTGACATCCACTGACAGTTATTCACAAATTATAGTTGAAGGACGCAAAATGTGACATAAAGGCTGTAAGTCAGTACTTGTGCTGTTTGGCGCAGGTACAGGAAGATATAGGGATAAAGACATTCTCCCACTACGTGTTTCCGAATGGGGGTTCAAATTAAGTATCAGAATCTATCGGTGGAAAGGGGAAATAAACCAATTTGTTTATCTTTGGTAAAAAAATATCCGGTAACATACTAGGTTGTCAATAACGTCTCTTCTGTAAAAGCATTTGACATGAATATATGCCGATTCATAAACTAATTGAAATAAGCCAGGATGACTATTGCTTAATGCTAGGTAAATGTCACGGACGACTGACTCACCGTTTCATAGAACCAGAATAACTTCCGTTTTCAAAACATTAAAATCAACATGGGTACACTTTATATAACGTCAAATGTTATATGGTTGCTACTAAAGTTAAGTTATATAAATAGAAAGTCAAAGGTTAAAATAAAAATAGATAACCTCCATGGATAAGCCACGTAAATGGCATAATATAAATTCAGGTTACCCCAATTTCTGGTTTCCCATGGGGGTAGCCTAAACCTAAATTCAGGTAACCCCCGCACTGTTAATATTACCCCTCCCCCCCGCTGATTTAATTATAATATGGTCTTATGCTTTAAACTCGTAACATATTATTTTTAGTAATTTTACGATATTAAAAAGCTGGAATCAATATATAAAAAGTTAAATTGCCGCAAAATTTTATAAATATATTGTTAAATATATTTATATTAGGACCTACATTTTCACGCATGACACGTACATTAATTAGTCAATACAAACATAAGATTGTCAAAGATGCAATATATGATGCATAAAAACAACTGGTTTGAAGGGGTAATCTGATATTGTATGGGTAATCTGAAAACGACCCCTTTAAATATTTAGCGGGGATAATCTGCAGTCGTTACACCTGGACAATAGACCTTCTGATGGCCATTTATGGCAGTGCAGCGGAGCTGACGCGAAAGAATTATCGAGCACAGAGTCCCTGTTTGCTTTTGGAGCCTACCGCTGTTCGTTAATATCCCGCATCCCTGTCAATTTTTATGTCAACTTAGGTTGGAAAATAACAATTGGGTTTCAGGTTTTAAATAGCAATGCTCAATCCTGAGCATTCTGTAGATTTGTGAACCTATGCGTCGGAGATAAAAAACTAAAAAATTATTTATGAACGTAGTTCGAACCTTAATGATATTTCCGATAGAAACATTACTAAATACACCATATATATATATTTAACTAGTCTTTATACAATTTTATAACCTTGTAGAAAGATTTAAAATTCACTTATTAATAATATCAACTGTCTATCATCCACCCGTAATGATCCGTGTTGCTATCCGTGAATGTGTGAAAGGGGCTTAAAGGAGAATATTTACAACTGTTAAAGGTAAATATTTAGTAAAGCAATGGATAAATTCAGTGTGATTATTTACAAAATATGGAATAACATTATTGGGTACTGTACTTAATCTTATTAAAGTTGAACAGCTTGGCATGTAATGAATAACTATTGGATAATTATTGGATAATTATGAAATATAATTCATAGATTACTATATGAACAAAACACAAATTCCTTTCACTTAAAGTGGAACATATTACTTAATATTAATTTTAATATGCTACTAATTAGAAAATACTGGTTTGCAATCACAATTAATTGTTCATAAGGATCGGATTTATAGCTGACAGGAGCGCATTAATCAGTAAAAGTAATTATCTTATATAAAGTTTGTTATTCATCCATAATTGTACATGTAAATTTACAATCAGATTAGCAGATAAAATGATAATTAAGTACACGAGGTGTAAGGTTTGTATCGTATATGATCAAGATATATTCATTGTCAACAGCCAGTCTTATTTAGTGAATTAAAGTCACGTCTATGTTGGCCCTCCCCCGCTCCTCGTGACGTCATATTCTCTGCAGGCAGGTGTGACAAGAATAAGTAAGTAACGGAAAATTCATCTGATATCAATAGAAAAGAACGACTGTGAAACTAAAAGCAACTACACTGATTGTTTATGGCATGAAAACTCTTAAGGCGTAAAGTGGTTTTCCAACTTTTTTATTAGACGCCCCCTTGTTTACTTGCGTTAATTTAATTTACCGTGAGAGTAAAGTTATTTGATATACGTACAAAAAAAACTCATAATGTGTACCATCAGACAACATAAAAGCATTGATGCGCAAGGCATTGCTTTCTTGGAAACGACACTAATGCCTCAGTATCAACCGAGGTAGACAATGTCCAAGCCATTTTGTTATTCGGATATATTCAGCAAGAAATAAGACAAGAAACCGGAAGTGAATATAACCAGACACTATCAGCGATTCACATATAAACCCATAAAAATATTAACACACGGGGAGATTATCCAAGAAATATACCAGAACACCAATAGAAAATATACACATGAACAACCCAACTTGGACATAACAAGTATATCTTTATCCGAAAAGAGAAATTTATATTATTTACTACAAAGCTGTATGTTCTGTAACCAAGCTTATTTCTAAAAAAATATGCTTTATGTTAATTTCATTTTTATTCAACTGCAGTTTATCGTTCTATAGCCATAAGCAACAGTTTACTTTGAAATATGTATAACCCATACAAGAAATTGTTTAGTCATGACATTTTGACATCCTTTTTTCTGCACAGCACAAACTATCTAATAAAACTGAAGAAATATCACTAGAGTACGTGTATCACTCACAGCCATGTTGCTAGGTCACGTGACCTTTATCTAGGATTACGCTCACTCTATCAGTTAAAGATAAGACATATTTTGCATAACACTATATTTATTTTCTATACGAAAATCTATGGCCTTTTGGTGCATTGTCCTTTGAATGAATTAGAGGGTACCCGTGACCTGTTATAATCAGCTTTCTTTTAATTATAAATAAATATCCTGGTTTTCTGTTAAAGCCAATCTTACTACAATTTGCCATTTTTTGCCGCCTCGTTTTCAGCGGTGTTTCCTGTCGCTACGGGTGCAATCGCGGCGGAATCTTGAGCAGATCCGAGCCTAGGCTCTGTCCTGGGGATATCTACATTTCTTATTTCTATAATCAACAAATCCTGGTGGTTAATTACAATATTTTTTAAAAACTTTTACGTCACAGAAATTGTTTTTTTCTCGGTTGTTGTTGTTTGTCAGATGCCTTTATGAATTAAAGCCCGGATGTCGTAGGTAGGTATACCCACTAGTATGAATAATAATAATAATCATATAATCATGGCCTGTAGACAAAAACCATTAGATTAAACTCAAGAAATCCCGCTAATATTTAAACTCTCTCAAGTTTTATTTTATACCCGCTAGGTAACGCCCTGTTAGAGTACTACTTAATATGAAAATTTATAAGAAATACAGTATGAAGAAAAAAACACATGTTATTCTGACAACAAAGTAGGTGATCTGAATCAACTAGAAAGCACTCAGAGACTGCATGCCTCAGAAAACAGAACTTAGGCGGCTCATATTGTGCAATACCGTTGGCTGCAGGCTGACGAAACGTTCACCCCTTTCTGGGAAATTGACCTTTTTTCACAATGGTCAAGGTAGCTTAAATCATAAACATATTATGGTGATTAAAACTGCCTACACATTTCCTGGTTCTTCCTTGGGCGTTATACTAGCTCTGCATGAAATGTAATTAAAATCCGTGCTTGATCTTTTTAGTAAAGATCTAGATGAATACAGAAATCTACCGACTGAAGCAAAAACATAATCCCTGCTGGCGAAGATATAAATATGACAGCTCTGGTCACTTCACTCAAAACCCATCAACATAGCACGTGATCTGATTAAATAAAAAAAAGACGGAGACTCAAGTGCAAATAGTATACAAAGAGCAGAGCTGTGTTCTGCCTGTGCGCTCAGGCACAGTTTATACTTTTGAGAGGTGTGCATTTATAGAAGGAAATGCTAAGAGTTGTATACTACATAGTTTTAATTTTGAGCTTTTCACATCAGGATCTAAATACTAAACAAATAAAATAATTAAATATTTTGTATATAAAGTTTGTAGCATTATGAAGTTAAGAAATGAACCAAATATAACATAACTTTTGGCAAAGATAAATGATCCTCAAATTGTAAGTTCTAAGGCGTATCAAATTTAATTCGAATAACCTTAGAAACTATTATTTCCATGCGAGACTCTTCAGATGGTTTTTGGTATATTTATATCACCCCGCTTACCTGTAACTGGATATCACTAATTCTATCAATATGATGATGATGATGATGATGATAATAATAATAATAATAATAATAATAATAATAATAATTATTTATATATATTAAATATATATATATATTTATAATAATTTATGTTTGATGATAAATTTCAATAATACAGTTCAATATAATGTTACTCTTATATTTTTAATTTCCAGAGGTTTCAACACTTTCCTTTTAAAATTTTCAAATTCCACTTTATACTTTAACATGTTTTATTGTCAGGTGGAAACCTTAACCTTTACACCTAATTAGGAAGACCTCCTTAGGGCGCTTACTATAGTAACCTTCGAGCAAATTAGCGCCATAGCCACACTGAAAACAAAGTCACGTTTCAACGTCTTAATCTGAAGCAGCACAAATTCCAAAAAGTTTTCTATTTCAAGCATTAATAAGCACATTCAAACAAAACTCTTTTCTTTGGAGGTTATTGAATATATTTGGCAACTGAAACAGGCCAGTATATTAGTGCAGTGGAACTTGTCTGAAAGACCCCCTCACTTATAACACCACCTGTCTATTAAGACCACCCTTAAGTGAACCGAAAGCTTTCACATTGGTTATATCTGACATGCCTTATAAGACCACCTGTGAATTAAGACCACTTGTGGCCAGTCCCGTGGGGTGGTTTATTACACAGGTATCACTGCATATAATTTTATATATATTTAACATAAAAAAAGTTAACTAAATATGAAGAACCTTTTAACTGATATAACTTTTAATGAGATAATCAAACTATATTCAACTAGAATATGGGCACTCAGAGAGCGCTGACCTTCGCCTAGGCAGTTTATTAGCCCCATATGGCTTTGTCAGAAATGCAGCACTTTCCTTAAAAAAAAATCCTGGATCGAGATGGTGATCCGGAACACCCCGGAAATTTAATCATTGTTCCTTATATCATCGCTGAGCTTTCCTGAAAAAAAAAAGAAAGAAAAAAATAACCAAAATCTGCAAATAACTTTTTGGGTAATGTTCCTAAAAGACAATCAAACCAACGCCGGCAGAAACATAATTTGGTAAAAAAAAAAGATAATTATTTTCGGTTTAAAAACTGAATTGAAAAATTACCGGGATAAAATATAAAGCTTTAAGCGGCCTTATTTTAATTTTTTATCCTGACTGAAGCATATGGGTTTTCTCAGTTTAACTAACACGAAGTAGCAACCAACATTAAAGTTGATTTTTGTGCTGCTAACAAATGTCAACACTCAACAACCTGCCCGTTACCTTGACCTATCAGCGTAATGTGCAAGGCACTATTTATAGTAATGTGGAAGATGTATTGGATAATCGTTTAACAATACACCATTTTTTTTTCTCTCCTTCATCGATCATGGTATCAAAACCAATTCCTAGCTACTACAAGTACTTACATTTGCTTCGCACAGCATTTTAGCAAGATAAGCCGTTTGAGTATTTATTAAGCATTAACACCTATGTCATATTTTCCAGAAAGCACCTTTCACGAGCATGCGCAGTGCGGGTAACGATCGTCCTATCCACTGTGTTCGGATCAAGTGTGAAAACATTGCGACATTGATATATTTTTGTATAACAACATTGTTAAGATATATTTCTTTTTTATTCCTAAGTTTCAACCCTTTTCTTCTCGCAAACAGCAAACAGTATACTGGCGTCCCTGAATGTCATAAATTAATCAGTGACCCCCTGAAGACAGATCACATGCACGCACAACCATTGATGTAGTCTTTGGTCTCGAAGCAAAATTGTCTCGGTTTCTGTTCTTGTCTCCATTTGTTAAATATACTAGCTTCCCCAATGAACCGTTCATTATTTTGACCTTTAAGACCGGTTAAGTTTCAACCCAATTACGACAGATGGAGCTTAAACATAATAAAAACTGGCTGAACTTTAAGATGCCTAAAGATACTTGTAAATTTATGAGCAATAAATAAGACGAAAGTTTATTTCAAACCCTACTTAACACATATTTTATTAAGAGAATCAAATTGTGTTTGTAATGTCTGATTCGTTGAGGAAAAAAATACGGAGGGCCTTAGGCCCTGATTCAGAGTAACAAACAGCTTTTTTGCCTTGACACATAATCGTAGTTGCCGACAGGTAGCGCTGCGATAACCCCTTTCAAAAATAATTTACGGAATACGGAAAACGACCTCCTTTAGGACACTCTTTGCATCATTCTCGAGAGTTTAAGACCAAAATCATGCATAACCGTGGCGTGAACAAAGAGGAGTGACAAGAGTCCACCACGACCACCGTCAATTATAATATAGATTTAAGTTTCACAGTGTATTTTTATATTGCACCATACTACTTGTGATTTTCCCTCCAAGTTACCTTTACATTACCAGAGGAAAGAGCTTATATGTCCACATGGTGGTTTAAGTATAACACACTGTTAATAATGTAGGATTTACTTATATCCTTTGAGAACATTAACTAAGGTTTAAGTAAGCAGAAGACAACCGGGTAATTTACGATCTCCAGATTTCATTGCTCATCGTCTCTGTCTCGTATCGGCAGGTCTAGACTGCATCACTGACGCGCGCATTGAAAACCCTGGAAGTCCAGAGACAAAGCCGTCTTAAGATAATGATCAAGCCACTTCTTGTGTTGGTATTAAACTTTGAACATGTCTGTAAACACCAAGGTGACATCTGGTAGTTTTTTCTATGATTCTTGAATTTTTAGATTCCCGTCATCTATCAATTAACACGTCCTGTCCTTAGAACCAGACAATATTACGGAAATTTACGACCTCATCAGTGTCATCTTTAAAGAATCTACCGTGAGATAAACTCTAAACCTCTAACCATTAGTGGGACGACTTCGCCATGTACGCTATGACCAAAAATATAATTTAATGCTGAAAACCCAAGCTCCCAGGCAGCAACGTCATTTACTTTTGTGCATTAGCTGAGTATGATGGATGCCATGGTCCAAAAGTTCCTTGTTAAACCATAATGAGTTATAAAATGTTGCACACCGGAAAAATGCAACATTGTAGAAATTCCCAATACAGGCACTGCTTAGCTGATGTGATGCAAGGGGTGTAGTTTATTCATGACTTATGGTTTATTTTTAGCCCCTCGCATTTAAAAAAAACCCAGAAATACAGAAGGCTTAATGAAATCATATAACTCTTTGTCGTATGACTACCCTTATCTTCATCCAATACACAGTGTCACCAAAAGGCCGTGGGTAACCACCATGGGGTAAAAAATCATAAAGTGTAATAATTTCCAATGGCGCGACAATGCATTGATTTATTCACGCATTAAATTACAACCTGTGATTTAACTGTATTTGATTATTAACCTCATTTATTTATTTTAAGTGACAGCGTAGTTGCAACCTATTAGAGATGTCTAAAATGATGAGAAAGTGTTACAGTGCGATTCTTGACATTCCAAAGAACGCCGCTTTGACAGGTCGATAGACACGTCAGAGGAGCAAATGTTGAAACCATTAACAGATCGACAGATGCAGGCTATCCAGCAGTACGTAGCTTGTTCTGTCTACTTGTATTGAAAAAAAACACCGGGTGGAAGCTTAAAGTATCTTCATTTGTGCCGTGAGGTCACCAGGCAGCGGGCGCCATGTTTAAATTAACGCCACTGGCTGCACGCTGTGCAAGTTAATTTCCCCTCGTATACAGAAGTAAACAAGTCGTTTAGAGAAAACACAATACTTCGTGTATATATAGCACACCTTGTATGTTAATAGGTCTTTTAAAGTATAGGCTTTATTTATACAGTCAGTCTTTAACTGAAGTATAGACCGTTTTCGGCACGACAGCAGCTGCAGAAAGATGGTGGCTGTCCGGCAGCAGCCTGCCCTGTCTATTCATATTGATCAGACATGTCGTTGACTCAGGACCTAATTAATTATACATCGTCTTTTCACACGATTGCACTGAGGTTCGGTGCGGAAATGAGTGTCCAACATATTTTGCCCAATTAACGGTGAATTAATACTCCATATTAAGAAAAATTTGTTTCTTTTTAGCTGTTCATTAAACTCAATTGGACATGTACTAAAAATATTTTCTAATGTTTTGCGACAAAACCTTCTATTTTAGAATTGTAGACTGGGTGAAAAATGGAAAAAAAATCTTGAACACAATATTTTTCGGATGGTTTCCGATAAAGATTAACCTTTTAATAAATAAGGCGCTCCTTCCATTTAAAATGTGTGTGATATTGTAGAAAGGAATATAGCCCGTAGTGGTAGGAATCGGTTGTAAGCTCATATTTGATGACTGAAAGAAAAAAACGACTGATGATCCATTAACGACTGATATAATCGATTATTATATGTAAGATCTATATTACCGTAAAATATATTATAACAGAATTATACCTGAAAATATTGACCGAGTGAATTCAGTCTAACTTCCCTTATTAGTTATTACCGCTCAAGTACAATAGTTGCTTAATTAACCGACTTTAATATATAGTTTCAGTAAAGTCAAAAATCTACTTGTTATATTTGTATAGTAAATCGTTCATGACTTATTGACTTTGCAAAGAATTATGTATACTTTAACTTCCCTTATTACCGCTCAAGTACAATAGTTGGCTAATTGGTAACATATCGCCACATATTTACACACGTACGGTGTTAGATAGTTACCCTTGCATAAATCTCCACTTCCTTTTATAAATGATTTAAACGGTGATTTACTGTAAGCACTGCCTCAAATTTACCGCTTGATCGCTGTCGAATCGAACGGACAGAATGCATACATCATGGGATTTAAAGCATGTCCAGGTAAATTTGTCATTATTTGAATTTAATAAACTTTATTTTAAAAATCATGAACTCATAGAGAAGAACGGCAAAATGATGAATGCAATGCAATTTCAAGTACGTTTATGATACAATTAATTGAAGGATTTGCATAGCGTGAAATAAAGGCCGCAAAAGGAGGGGTTTAAGTATTAGCGATATTAACTGTCAAACAACCCACTCGTAAGATTAGATTTGTCACATGAACCGGGTAAGAACTGATTTAAATCATAGGGGTAATTTCCTGTAATGGGTAGCCGTGATGGGAATCGTCAGAAAATGTTTTTCTTGTCAATTCATTACCATAAAAAAACTGATGTGAAGGGAAAAAACATTCAATAGATAAGATTAGAATTAATCAGTTTGTTTTTTGGGGACGGAAGATGGATGGTCTGGTCTGTCAGACCTGCCTTGTGGTTTGAATAAAACTAATTAACTATGGGCATTATTCCTATAACAGCAATTTATTACATCACAATTTTGTGTATATCTATGGTGTACATATTATAAAGGTCGTAGTCTGATTCGAATCAAAAGATGGCCGTTTTTAAGATTATAAAGTTTGATTATATCTCAATAATAATAATAATGATAATAATAAGAATAATGATAATAATAATAATAAAGATAATAATAATTAAAATAATAATAATAATACTAATGATAAAAATCATAACAATAGTAATATTAAGAGAAATACTAATGATAATAATAATAAAAATATGTATAATAATGATAATAAGAAGAAGAAGGATGAGGAGGTGGAGGAGGAGAATAAGAGTGTCAAAGAAGTATTGGTAACAATAATAATAATAATGATAAGAAGAAGAAAAGAAATGTGTGATATACCAATTAATAAATTGAAAGTATGATTACACTTTTTGGGAAAATGTTCTAATTTTGTTTAGATATATGACATTAAACAGAAAAAAAGGTTATGATATAAAAAAAACCCTCGATTCTCTGTATTCCGATATTGTTATTACATCGGGAGCATAGGGAACTAACGCCTAGGTTTACGTGACCCGTTAAATCAGCTGGCGGGAAAACGATCATAGTATTAGATGTATAGGTGACGAAATCCCATTCAGCCGGGCTTCATTAATAAGCCACTGGCAGGCAATATTTTGCGGATGAAAAATGACTTCCGGCCGTCCATTGATGGGTCGGTTGATATCAGAGACTAGCAACTAAGTAGAAACCAAACAATATTTTCTCCCGCGCGACTTAAAACTCATCAACAGTGTTCAAGCTCTAACTTATCGAACGCGTGATCACGGCTTAAGCGATTATCCCGTAGCTTTGCTGGGCTCCTGTAGCTGTAAAAAGTATGATTTCAGCACGGACGGAATAAGCGAAGATTAGGCGCCGTGACTGAATTTTTTGGATGTTACAATAATAGGGGTAGCGGGTTGAGGGTGAGCAGATCGGCTCCCTCGCGGAGTGATACATACATGTTGCCAGTTAGGTTGGCGGGGGAACTATATTCGGCTCTAACAAAGTGAGCTCGACAAGATGCTAGTCACAGGGTCCTACTTGTTCCCATGACCAGGCGTCGCAAAGATAAAATAGGGTAACAAATTGTTTGGCATTCTCTTGCTGGCTCTAAAGGCTATGCTAGGTGGCATTAAAACCCCATCTGATTCTCACATGTATTAAGCTTTATCTCAAACAAAATTGACAACATCGGTCAAACATGTTTTTAAGTGTGTCCAATCTAAGAAATTTTTTTCCAATTTCCAAATGCTTGTTTTGTACCGCTTGAAGGAGCCATTTTCTCTTACTGCATTCCGGTAAGTAAGTAAAGAATAAAGAGAGTTTATTCAGGAATAGAGGCCTCAGGCCCAAAGTTCCAACTATAAACATTCAATATGCCACAACATAAACACACATAATCTTACAAACATGTGCATTCAAAGTAATATCAAATTCAAATAAGAACTTGTGATTATGTAAGACAGATGAGAAGAATACAAAAAAAACCCCACAAAATTCTAAATTCTCCTTGTGTCATAAAGTGTCGCTCTTAATATCAATTATCTAACATGTATATCTTTTTATAAAACCATAGTGAACAAAGGCTGATAACTTTGAATTTCTAACAGATTTTCGAAATTCTTTTAAAATTATATTCATGAAGCTGTGGCATATCATTTCTTAAATATTTATATAGATCATTATACAGAGGGCATTCTGACATAAAATTACTCTCATCTTCTATGAAATTATAACCAACTGCATTCAGGCCTGAATTGTGAGAAATGGAAATACACAAGCTGTATTTTTCTCGCTCTTGTCACCGTGTTTAAGTAACCGATTCTCAGGGAGAAATGGTTTTATATCAGTTTTGTTTTTAAGTTGTTCAAAATAATTCCATAGCCATATGGTAAATGGCCAAAAACTTTTTTTTTCCCATTCCAGACATGTGTTTGCAAGTTAAGGATCACACTCTATATTAAAAAAAAAACAGAGATACAACGAAAATTCATTTTATGGTTATACAATGATGCTCATGGCAGCGCAATATAAACAAAAATATCTATGGCTAGTCGGTGGGACGTAACTTTAAGTGAATTGGAAGAAGACAATATATTATAAATGATAATTGTTATGCAAGGGGATGCCATAAAGTGCCCACTTTATAGAGGTGCCTACTTTATGGAGATGCCCTCTAAAGGAAAGTTTGACTTTATTGGCTAAAAAAAAAACAAAGTAAGGCATAATTAAAGGGTCTATACATCTTGTGTCAGAAAAAGAAAAAAAATTTAGAATGTCTATTTTATCCTCAATAATTATCAAATATTTAGCAAATTCAAACTACATGTATATATGTATATAAACAACATTTTCCCCCACTTTTTATGCAATGAGAGAAAAAGTGCTTTTTTTATAATAATGCGAAAAAAATTGTTCGATTTAAATTTAAAATTTAAATAATACAATAGATTTGATATCTGGAAATAAAATCCATCATTTCTTAAAATATAAAGTTCAATGAAGCTGGTCAATGAGGTAGGATACATGCAAAGACATATATAAAAAAATATATATTTATATATATATATATATATATATATATATATATATATTATACATATGAATGGTTAGGAGATACCTGGAAATAAAGTATAATAATAATTCGCTCGTGGGAGCAGACATTCAACTCATCAGTTCATAAGATTTGCCAGAAACGCAGTCAAATATAAACCTGAGAGGTGAAATGTTAACCACTATATTGGTGTTGTCAACATTGTTGTGCACTTAAATGTTATAAGGCTATAAGCTTCTAGCAGAAAAAAAAACTGCTGACAAAGCAGAGATTAATCAATATACTCACCTGAGCCTGAGTCCTATAAGCCGATGACATCATTTCTTTTGTAGTTCACAAATTATCAATTCAATCAATATCACTCTCAAATGCTTGTGTAGCCCATGCTATTAATGATCTACATATTCCTATTGCACGCGGGATTGATACCCGGACTAGAGTGGTGCATATGGACGGACGTATACGTGATCAAGTCTCCTGATTATCTGAATGACGCTGGTGGGGCTTCCCGACTTGGTTTGCCAGTTTAGTCCGGGAGACAACAGTGGAGAGACTGGAATACATCACGCCTGAATGGTCCTCGACACGATGACATCATGAACCTGCTCAGAGTGGGGGTAATAAAATCACCTGAAGACTCTAATTGACAGCCAAGAACCTGATCTATGACACTTAAGCTAATGACACAGTAACCATGATACACCATACGAAGTTCAGACAGCCGGTTATTGAGAAAAAATTTGAAAACAATTTTAAAATCCTTTCCATGGTTCTTCTGGGCTCCCGAATAATACAAACCCAGTGAATATTCTAGACACTATGACGCCATGTCTACCCCCACTGATTCCCAAAATGTGCGATTTATCTTTAACTTTCGGTATACCTACAGTTTCCACATGCGACCCTTGATATACGGATTTAAGTGTGTATAGGCAAAATGGCAGCTCCCGTTAGCGATTTCGAGAAATTGGGAGAAATAAACCTGCAAGGGTATCATTAGGGCGCGGGAAATCGACACGAAAGCAGGCGAGAATCTATGTGTGGAAAGAGTTTTTTTGGCAAGGGATAACCACATTTAAATCCTCAAATTGTTGTCAAATACATTGGCTAAAGAGAGACCCAGTCCGCGGATAAGAGCTTAGCGAGCGTCTCTGCACCGGGCGACAATTTGTTATTATTATTATTGAAGTTAAGTTGGTGCTCGAGCCGGTCACAGCACAGAGCTGGAGCTATGTCCGCACCGGCTCCCCCGACCAGAAGTCTGACAGTTCCAGTCTGTAATGGAAGGTCATTCATAGGCGAGTTCATAGTAGATACAAATTACGCCAGTGTAGTGAGAAAGGCGGGCGAAGCCGGAGAACCCGGAGAGAACCTCCGGCCTTGGACGGGCCAGTACAACCAATTCTCATGGACCACAATTTGTTCCCGATAAGATTGCGTATTAGAGACAACACTTGTCATGCAACTTGCAAGGCGAACCCGTGTTACTGAAGCGTGACGTTGTTCACAACACAGGTAGGCTTGGCTAGAGAGAGACAGAGAGGTGTGTGTGTGTATGTGTGTGTGTGGGGGGGGGTTGTGTTACCCTGGGGGAAGGGTTACCCTGGTGTTCACACTAGTTTTCGCATTCTTTTATTAATGACCGCGCAGGAGATAAAAATTGGCATTTCAAATTCACATCAGACCTCTTCACCACCATTTTGATTTGTCGGTCTCTTCTTGCCTAGTGACGTCATCAGTGAGCAGCCTTTTTATAATAAATTATGATTCATATCCAGTCAGCTTCAGTCATGCATGATGAAACAATCAATGTCTCCTGCTTCATATTTTTTTTTTGGTATTGGTCACTTTTTTCGTTGAAGAAAACGTTAAGTGTCCCCACTTTCTTAGATTTCTAACTGAATTAGAATATTTTATCGGGATAATATGACTTCCTTGGATGTGCATACATCATCGTTTATGATCGATTATGCAAAGATTGCAATTAAACCATTATGAAATAAAACGACCAATCATCGATACAATCAATTAAGTGGCACACCACTAATATATAGAATATAGATTATGCTCTCTGGAACTTGATTACATATTTCTGAATAACTGTCATGGCCTGTTGGTTCATCTTCTTATTAATCAGACTGCTGCCTCATTAAAAACGAATTTTTGAAAAAAAAATATGCAAGGTTTAAATAGTCAGACCTTTATGAAATATACGTTCATTTTTCTCATTTTAACGTTGTTTGTCAATATGGGTTGTTTTCAAACCATTAGTTTTCATATCGTGGCTGTATCGAAGTCTGAAATGTTTTGATTTAGTAAAATCTTACATGTCACGTGCAATGTCAGGATGACCTTTCAAATAATACAGTAAATAACATAATCTGAAAATTCAATATTTACCACCGCTTCTTAAATTATCTTTTTTTTCAAAAACTAGGACAAATTCTTCAGAAATCGTTTGGTAATATTCTCCAAAAACAGACTTTTGGAAGATTACGGTGAAAAAGTAAATTATGATTTTCTGTTTTATTATGCCGATGTAGTTTTTGATCCAGCATCTTTGTTTATTGGTCACTTATACATAAAAATATCCCCTATCTTGTTCAAAAGAAAATTGGATCACTTGAAATGAATCAATTTATTCACTGCATGATAAGATAACTCAATTGTTTTTCTTTACTAAAAACAGGATTCGCATAAACAAATACTGTTAAGCCGTAAAACACGTCCTTTTTGAAACTGACAAAAGATGATTTCATGACCTAGATGACTTTGCGTAGCAGCCGGTATCAAAATCTGGTTGTTATATTATACAAGTCCTGTTGAATATATTCCAATGTGTCAGATCTCATGCCGTTTTTGTGGTGTTAACATTCCGCTCGATGTTAAATGTACAAGGACATATTATTTGACTAAAATACCATAAACTGTTCAGTGAAGACTACACGCACACTAACACAAGCGGGTTAATGAACTTATATAGCAAATATAAAAGTATATAGGTAAGTGACCAAGAGATAAACAAATGAGACAAAAATTGAAACATTAAAGACCCAGGCCATGTTTTCGTCATGCGTATTCATTTAAACTATAAGTGCAATACTTAAGCTTGTTTTAGGTATGAATCCGATTCAAGCTTTAACGTGTTGTGCGTGTTGTTTTTTTTTTTTTATTGATTTCATTTTAAGGTTGAAAACTTATTATACAGCCCCATTTTCCCTATAAAGATCTGACTTGACTTAACAAAATCTAGCTCGCGTCACATTTCATCTTTTTTAATTGCACTGAACCAGACCAAGTGACCATTTAAACCACTCTAGAGGATAAGACCGTCAGTGTCAAGCTCGGTCTAAATCTGGCCTGACATTTATACTCCAGCACGATCTAAACTGCGCTTTATAGGACTTTTTGCTGATATAGTGTTGAACCGCATGGATCTGGGGTGGTCAGCGTTCGCTCCAGTTTTATTTTCTTTAGGGCTTTTATTGGCTTTAGGTAGAATGAAACATCTCCTGGACTCGGACTCAAAATTAACAATTCTTCGATCTTTTATAACTTCTAATTTTAGTTTTTGTCCTATTGTGTGGCATTTCTGTGATAGGAAACAAACAAACAAAATAGAAAGCATCCATAAAAGAGCCATGGGAATTGTATATAATGATTATACCTGTGATTATGCCAGGTTACTTGATAAGACTGGCCTGGTAAATCTAGAGCTCCATAGACAAAGAATTATTGCTATTGAGACTTTAAATGCTTCAAATGGTTTATCAGCACCGTACCATGAGAGTCTGTTTGTAACAAAAAATTACAAATATCATACTAGACAGAGTGGTAGAGATCTGACTATACCAACCGCTACGCTCTTTACACAGCGCTTTACCTATAGGGATACTTCCTATATCGTAAGGCGCTGTTTGTTATGACCTCGTATCCTGAAATGCAACACCAGAGGGGAGCACTGTATTTTTGTCCAATCAGATGAGACCTTGTGCTGGAAGACAAAGCCAAGCGAGGAATACACGGAGCCAATCATATTAATTTCTTTTTGAGTGACAGCTCATCCCCCAGCGGTACCGTCTGAACAGGCCACAGGCTCAGAGAGAATTGCCCCTGACGTGGTTTGCTTAGGGCCTTGGGCACATAGGATGCTCGGCCGGTGAGCTGTAATTCAAACGAAACGTAACAACAAAGGCTGCGTGCACACCTCGCTGGCTGGTTTCAGTTCTGCAGACAACAGATACATGGCTACGCTAACACAGTCATAATGTCATAATCGAATCGGTCGATGATGCAAGAATGCAGAGGGAGCAATTTAAATTCGACCGGAAACTCTTCAAGCGGCGCTTGAAGCGCGGCAAGGGGCGGAGCCAGGATGCCTGTCGAGTGTTTGTTTATTGGCATCTGATTGGCTGCTTGTCACATCGTACGCACGTTTATTTCAGTGGACAACAAACCGCCATCTGGTGTCTAAATATATCATAAACGGTCAAAGCTGGCAGCGTGAAAATCAGTTGCTTCTTTAGAAGCGCAAGATTTCCGCTGCCTCGGGAGCGTAACCAACCGCCTACACCACAACAAATGAACTCCACTCGGTTCGATGTTTTGTAGCTGAATTATGAAACCAACTTCCAGTGAATTTTAAAAGTGCTAAAAATTTACAGGAAGCATATTTTAACCGGGAGTGGTTTTAAATGTAATTGTGCTATGTGCAAGTAAACTTTCTATTTTATAGTCTTACCTGATAGTCTTTCTATTATTTTCAAGGACAGAGTCCAGTAACCAAATATCTTTAGTCTGCTTTAACCAAGTAAAGCTCTTATGCTTGTTACTGTTATTTATATGATCATCTCATTGTATTATTTATTATAACCATCATACGTGTGTATATGTGTAAAGTAGTCATCATTATTTGTTTTATCACATAGTGTGAACTTAGTCGGTGATAATAGCCTTTGGTTAATGTTGTAATTTTTTTTAATAAAACTGACTATAAATAAAACGTTGTATTGTATTATTTGCAGGGGCGTAGCGGGGGGGGGGGCAAGAGTGACGGCAAAGCGAGACTGGAACAAAAATTCGGGGAGCTAGAGAATAAAGTGTCAGAGGAGGATAATCTTACGCTGCTTACTATAATCCTACGCTGAACTTCTAAAAATTGCTTGAGCGAGGCCATTGACCAACAGAACAAAGGGATTGACTTCATTCACATGTGAACATGAATGAAAGTGAGGCCATTGACCAACGGAACAAAGGGATTGATTTCATTCACACGTGAACATGTGTGTTTATTTTTGGACTCTTATCAACCTAAGTTAACAAGTTTTTGTAGTTTTAGTAAAGTAAAAAAAGTAAACAATTCGCAGGTAGATATCATCTCATAAACAAAATATTAAAGTTCAAATATTTCCAAAGTATACTCTAGGGTAAAATAGTCAACGCAAACTTATTGGTTATAAAATCAAATTTATAATATGGAGTTATTTAAGATTCAAGTATGGGGGTTTCATTCTGTATTCTGAGTATGCGTTTATATTACCAGTAAGCAATTGTATATATATATATATATTCATTTAATCTTTTATTATAAAACTCTGTAATCTACTGCACACCATGGATGAATATGATATTTAACATATGCAGGGAAGCCAGTGGCACACTAGTTTTGAATACTTGTAAATTATAACATTAAACAAAACTAATTGTTATTTTTCAACCTTACAAAGGAGTTGTGATGAACATAATTATATCACATGCTTTTAAGGTAGGTATATTTGGACACTCCTAAGATTCAATGATCCATATCATGACATTCTTATTTTATTACTTAAAGCTTATGTTTTATTGAATATTTTTACCCAAAAAAAAACTAAAAAGAAACCAGTAATTATTATTTGACATTTTTTGACAAGATATTAAAAGTTTTAAAAATTTCTTTATATCAATTTAGATTCTTATTTACTATTCAACTTTATAGTCACTAGCCTTCCTGAAAGTTGGGTAAATGGTATGTTTTACGTGTTATACTATAACAACCATATATTAGGAGTATGTATCAGCAATTATAAAGCCGTGGTATATGGTTTTTCCTTCATTTTTCTTCTGTAATTGTATATAAAGAGTGGCAGGGTGAACAGAATAACTTTATAAATCAGGAAAATGGTGCGCCATTGATGTATTTTGGTCATTAGATTACATCAGATTGTATATTCTGATGAAGCAACTGCACTAACACATATTATTGTAAGAATTTATTTTTGGATGGATATTGATATAATGGAAAAAGGTGTAGTTACTATATTGGTGTTTTTGTGTTGTTCTTGTGAAAAGGGTACTTCTAAAAATCAGGTTAAGTACAGATGTCCTTATGACATAAGAAATTTTTCTTCAAGAAGTTGTTTAAATATTTATGATGTAAACTTTGAGCAAAATGCTCATATTACATTGGTAAACTTTTTAAGAAAGGGGTATACTTTCAAAGATGATTTTTAATGAGTTTATTAAATTTAATTGTTTTAGAAATATCTCATGGCATCACATTTAAAAATATTAAGCATGAATGTAAGAGGCATGAGAAATTTCAATAAGAGAAGAGCTATTTTTATTTGGTCTAGAAAACGTGAAGCTAACATAGTTTTACTACAGGAAACATAAGGCACTGAAAAAGATCATTACTTGTGGTAAAATGAATGGGGTGGGAAAATCATTATGAGCCATGGTACAAATCATAGTAGAGGAGTGGCTTGTATATTGTCTAATAAGTTCCAATATAATATTATTGAAACAATAAACGATGATGATGGAATATCATTTATGATTAAATTAGAAATATTTGATACTTCATTTATATTCATAAATATATATTCTCCAAATACAGAGAGATCACAAATACTGTTATAAAAAATATATATATGAACAAATTTTAAAAATGCAAGTGACACAAGATGATAATGTTATATTGGGAGGGGACTGGAACTGTGTTCTTACAGGGAAAGATAAAAAAGGGGGACAAATGGTGCTGAAAACAAAAGTTATTAAAGAAATTATGAAGATAAAAACATTATTAAATGTAAAAGATATATGTTGAATAAAATATCCAGAAAAAGAACAATACACATGACGACAGAAGTAAAAAAATATATACTGTAGAACAGACTATTTTCTCATTACCAATCATTTACAAGACTATGTCCTAGATGTTAATATTATCCCGGCATTTAAGTCAGATCATTCAGGAATAACTAAAACAATTAAGAAACCTTCAGAGGATATTAGACGGAAGGGTCATTATAAAATTTAATAATCAACTATAAGAGGATAATAAATTTATTGTTTTTATGAACAAACAGATAAATGAATGGCTAAGAGAAAAAGATAAATTTAATCCTAACAGTTTTTGGGAATTAATTAAGTACAGAATCAGAAGAAGAACCATTCATTTTTCTAAATGTAAAAAAAAGATACTAAACAGAGAGAATTGGTTCTTATTGGTGAACTTCAAGCTTTGGAAGACCATGAAGATGAAAGGGAAAAGTATGAATTATTATATAAAGAATAAAAAGAGCTTTATGATAAAAAAAAGAACAGGGAATTATTACAAGAGCAAAAATAAGATGGATCGAGTATGAAGAAAAAAGAAATGGAAATAAGGAACATGTTAAGATTTTAGTTAAGGAAAATGGAAATTCTGTAACAGGTATAAATAATATTTTAGCTGAAGAAAATAATTTTTTTCATAACCTATACTCCTGTCAAGTTAATGATACAGTAAATCTCGAAACCAATAGTTTTTTTAATAATAAACTATTCATAGATTAACAAATGAAGATAAGGAGTACTGTGAAGGCTATTTAACAGTTCAGGAATGTTTTAGAGTATTGAAAACATTTAAAAAGGACAAATCACCGGGGAAGGCTGGATTAACAGCAGAGTTCTATAAAACCTTTTGGAATAAAATTGGATCTATAATGGTACATAGTTTTAATTTTTCACTTGATCAGGGTAGCCTGGCTCCATCACAGCGGCAGTCTGTAATTACATTAATTGGGAAGAAAGATAAAGATCGAACAAAATTAAAGAACTGGCGTCCAATCTCGTTACTAAATACCGATTATAAAATAATGACTAAAGCCTTATCTTTTGGAGTTAAACATGTTTTGTCAAAAATCATACATAGAAACCAATTTGGATATGTAAAAAATACATCTATGACAGAGGCAATAAGAACCATCTTAGATTCTTTATTTTACATAGATTAATGTAAAATAAATGGTTTATGGCGACAATCGATTTTGAAAAAGCTTTTGATACAGTGGAATGGCAGTTTATTTTTGTAACTTTGAAAAGATTTAATTTTGGTGAATCATTTATTAAAAGGGTTGAAGTATTGTATAAAGATGTGGAAGCTTGAATCATGAATAATGGCCATTCATCAGGATATTTTACAATAGGAAGAGGAGATAGACAAGGAGACCCCCTTATCACAGTATTTATTTATTATCTGCTTAGAAATAATTGCAGTTAATATTAAGAATAATCAAGACTTTAATGGTATAAAGATTAAAACTAAGGAGGTAAAATTGGTTTTATATGCTGATGACACCACGGTTATTTTAAAAGATTTGGATTTGTTCAGAGAGTTTAATAAATGTTCAGGTGTACACATTAACAATGCTAAAACTGAAGCAATGTGGTTAGGAAAAAAAAAGATAGCAATAGAAACCTTCAGGGTTAGTGTGGTCAAAATGTGTGAAAGTGCTAGGCATATATATATCATATAATACAGAAATGAGTAGTACTTTAAATTTTGAAAATAAAATGAATAGCATATATGATATAACAAACACGTGGAAACAAAGGAATTTAACATTGCAAGGGAGAATTTTAATAATTAAAACACTACGTTTTTCTAAACTCTCTCATCTCTTGGCTTATTTCAATATGCCAGAAACTTATAAAAAGAGATTAAATAATATATTCTGGTGTTTTATATGGAAGGGACAGAAAAAGTGAAGAGTTAAAAGATATCTGCTGATAAAGCCATTTGAAAATGGGGGGGGGGCGCTGAATATGTTATGTATTTTCATGATTTTGTTATGTATTTTCATCATTTTGTGATGTATATGGGAATACAAAATTACTGTTAGAGTGTAATTATACCAAAAACTGTCTAAAAGGTTCGATGCCAGATGTATACATAGATATGTTTATGGCATGGAAGCAAGTTCGTATTCCAGAGTTATCTTATTGCATATGGAATGATAAGGATGTCAAAATAAATGGAAAACCGTTCTTCTGTAAGTCACTATATCAGTCAGGTTTAATATATGTAAAACACTTATTTGATGTGAATGGAAATCCAGTAAGTTTTAAAGAGTGGGAAGAGAAAGGAGCAAAACAAAGAGATTACTTGGTTTATAGGTCAATCGTTAAACAAAGTAAAATATTAAATCACTGGAGATATAATGGACAGTTGATGCTACAAAATGTATTTAATTGCAAAACAAGACAATGACCAGTTGCAGTTGAAAATGTTATTGCAAAGCAGGTATATGATTATTTTATTCGTCTTGTTAAAACACAGGATTCAAGTACAAGGCAAACGTTTAGTACTAAATATAATGTAACAGATGAAGAATGGGATATTTAGCAGCTAAATTATGGAACCAATTTCCAGTGGATTTTAAAAGTGCTAAAAATTTTCAGGAAGCATATTTTAACCTGGAGTGGTTTTAAATGTAATTGTGCTATGTTCAAGTAAACTTTCTATTTTATAGCCCTTACTTGATAGTATTTCTATTATTTTCAAGGACAGAGTCCAGTAACCAAATCTCTTTAGTCTGTTTTAACCAAGTAAAGCTCTTATGCTTGTTACTGTTATTTATATGATCATCTCATTGTATTATTTATTATAACCATCATACGTGTGTATATGTGTGAAGTAGTCATCATTATTTGTTTTATCACTATGTGTGAACCTAGTCGGTGATAATAGCCTTTGGCTAATGTTGTACTTTTTTAACAAAACTGACTGAAAAATAAAACGTATTGTATTGTATTGTATTATTTTCAGGGGCGTAGCCGGGGGGAGGGGCAGGGGGCCATCCAGGACTCGCAGTTTTTTCAGAATTTCATTTAATCTAATACTATTACATATATATATATATATATATATATATATATATATATATACATTGTTACGGGGTGACATAAAAAGTGGACCGAACTGTCTCGCTAGTGAAGCTTGCTTTTAAAGAGAAGCGGATGGAACGCCGGACATGTGCGCCATCGACATGGGTTCGAATCCCGGATCGGCCCAGTATTTTCCCCTGAATAATTTGTCTTCATAACAAAAAGGGGTTCGTCCAAAGTGACGGTAAACTATGTGGCCTAGGGAATATGCTCACCAAAGTGTGACTCATGGGATAATTAGTCTTGTTCTGATAGCAGAACGCTCTCAAGAAGGGGTGTGTTACGGGGTTCTTATAAAAGCGGATCGAATGGTCTCGCTAGTGCAGCTCGCTTTTCTTGCGAAGCGGTTTGTGCGCCGAACTTGTGCGCCACCCATATGGGTTCAATCCCGGATCGGCCAAGTATTTACCCCTTTAAAATTTGTCTTCGTTTCAATATATATATATATATATATATATATATATATATATATATATATATATATATATATATATATATATATGCATTAAATTGCCTTTGCTATCAGTGGCGGATCCAGGGGGAGCGCCTTTGGCGCGCGGCAACCCGTAGGGCTGCATTAATTATCTCTCATTTTATCTGGGCAGAGGCTATATTGCCGGTACAGGTAAATAGCCTGTTACATACAAATGTCTGTTTTGCCGGCACAATAAAGACACCCACCGAGCTTTTATTGTGTCATAAATATATATGCTTACATGGGGCCCTCATTTAATTATAAAGAAGTTGTATAAGCATAAGTGTGTTTGTGCAATGGCGTCTGTATAAACACCGTCCATTTAGATGATCCCGTTTGTGGTATTGTGGTCACATCATGAAAGAGGGTACTGACATAATTAGGTGGTTGTTTGTGTCACTGTTGGTGTTATGTGTCAGGGAAGATGACCTGATAACACTGTGAGTAATGCTGTAGACTATGTATAAAAACAAGAGGTAATAAGCGTAAAATAACTGTATTGCTGTTGAGAATACACAAACATATATACATTAGACTATACATAACCATAGACCAGTAGGCTATATTACTGGAAATGCTTACCATGAACTATGTGTTATAGACTATGCATAAAAATTGGTAATAAGTGTATAATAATTGTATTGCATTTGAGAATACACAAACATATATACAATTTTATATATATATATATATATATATATATATATATTTATATATATATATATATATATATAAGCATAGCGCAGTGGGCTATATAGCTGGTAATGCACACTTTAAACTATGTTGTAAATTTTGTATAAAAAAAATAGGTACTAAGTGTAAAATGATTTTATTATTCATGGCTTTTCTCATTGCAGAGCCCTCTTTGAAGGTTTGACTATTATGACACAAACAAACTCAAACAACCCACCTAATTAAGTCAGTACTCCCTTCAATAATGTGACCATAATAGCACAAACTCACATTTGCTTAAACAACTCCTCTAATTGAATGAGTGGCCCCATGTAAGCTTTTTAATGTATGACGCAATAAAAGTTACTGTGGGTGTATTTATTGTACCGGCAAAATAGACATTTATATGAAGTAGGCCTGTATCGGCAATAGAGCTACTATGATTATCTAATTATCCAATTTTCGTGATTAATTTTCGTTTTTTTTTTATATTTCTTTTTATTAATTAGCAATTAGATTTTATATTAGTTATCTGCAGTTTATTACTTTCACATTCATTAGTTGAGGATGGGGATATTAATGAACAGCTACAGAACAACTGCAGAGCAACAGGCCCTGGTTAGGGTCGACCGTGAAAAATCTTACGGCTCTGGTGATACCGGTATTCGATCTGTGCTCTTATAGGAGTCCTGTGTGCTGTCGAAACCACGGACCCCGTTAAATGCAAAGTTTAACATAAGACTTCAACTTATCAGTTATTTCCATTATTTATTACTTATTCGCCATTGACTTGTTTTAAAACGACTGAAATTTTATATCCTAATTTTGAAGAAATATAAAATATTGAAATATTGAACCTCTCTACATCCAGTCAAAACGCAACGGCATAAGGGAACAGTTTTCCTGGAACTGTCAATCCTCATTTTTTAGGGTGAAAATTGCCTCAAAATTTCCTCATTACATTGAATATTCAAAATATTTCCCAATTTGGAAGGTGGATACCTCCTCCTATATGCTCCCCATGTACCTGTAACTAACCTTAATGAAACCATGGTTCATTATTGAAAATTTAAAAAAGTCATATTTTCATACATTCAAATATATAACGTATAGTAATAATAATAATAATAATAACAATAATATACATACATATACACGTATAAATAAAAAGTTTTCATTGAACCCATACATGCTTATTAGCGCCCCTCCCCCTTTCCCTGTTTTGGACTATCTGGATCCGCCACTTATCCCACCCCTCCCTCAATCCTGGCTAAGTCCCTGATTTGGTATTTGGTATTTGCTTCCGCGATCATTCTTGTTCTTGTGTTCACGTGTGTGTATGTGTTTCTTTACTATATAACTAAGACAATAATGAACGGGATCTCATGAAATTTTCACTACATTTCGGGAACGGGCCAAGAAAGAATCGATTAGATTTTGGTGTTGATCCAGTATTTTTTCCTTATTCTGGAGCGTCATCTTGGAATATTCACAAATGTACGAATGAATATGGGTATATCGGCCAAATATAAGTAAAAGCACAGTAGGTAAAGTCTCATGCCCCCCCCCCCCCCCATTGTGACCCGGCCACCTGTTCAGGTCACGGTCGAGCGCCGAGCACCTGGGGGTGACGGTGTCCAGTGTGTTCGCAGAGCGATTTTGTAACTTGTGCTGCGATGGCAGAGGAATGTATCTATCGGGATGCTGATTTCTAGTCTTGGAGACAGATCTTGTCCTGTTTGCACATAGCTTTTTAGCGTGTACCTGTCCTTATGATGTCGGGTGGGGGCGCTTGTCTGTACTCCATTTTCTCAGCAAATAAGGCCCGTTTTTTTTCTCCTTCCGTAGAATGTCTCCCGTAAACAAAGTCTAATTGGAACTTACATGAATAACCAATGAATGGCGTCTGTGGTCATTTATTTGACTGGAAAGTAATGGTCCCTTGGCAGCTTGATCTCTGTATCCTATCAACTCCATTTCTTGTCATGGTTTGCGGTACGTTAGGTTGATATTAATATTATAACTATCATAACTATACGCCTCATTTATATGTAAACCTTTTTATTAATAGTCCGCGTTCAATATCACTTCACGTAATATTTAGCATATGCAAAATAAAACTTACAATGATGAAACATGAATATCAAGCTATCAATTATATAAGGATTTTCTAGAATTTTATGTGTTATAAATGAAACACAAGAAAAGTGATAAAATTAGAAAATTAAAAATATAATTATTAAAGCAACCTATGCTATTTTCTTTTATTTTATTATTGAAACGTTTTTTCTTCTTTGTTTATTACAGTGACTTCCTCCTGGTAATTAGAAAATTAGCTTTAGCACTTCTATTGGAAATATGTTAAAATTGCATTTCATACCATACACCCCATATATTTTGTTATCCTATGTTACAACTCCTGTTTACATACAACCCATTTTGTGATACCCATTGGCCATACCAGCTGAAATCATGACGGTATGAAGGAGACCTTACTATGATATGAAACAAGTCGTGTCCTAAATATCATTCAGGGACATAAAATTCATAAAAATGTAAATTCTCATGATTTGTATCTAGACCGCAGCTGTTTTCACCATAAGTTATTAATTAAATGCACATAAATCCTTGCACACTCCCAGACGCAGAGCTCTGGTTGCATTCTTCTAATGCACTTTATTCAGTTGATTTAATTAGCAAGAGGAATGCAACCAGAGAACTGCGCCAAGGAGTGTACACGAACCCATCAAGTACGGATTAGGAAAACGTTTATACGTCTTCTTTCGGTCATCCCCTTCAGTCCGTCAGTTGTCCGTGATTTTGGCATACCTGTTGTGAGTCCGTCATTCGTTTGTCATTTGTCCGTCCTCCACTGAACGTCCGTGGTCTAAATGGCCTGTGCCCTCTCTCTCTCTCTCTCTCTCTCTCTCTCTCTCCAAGATTATGCAACGAAGTTTTAACCATTTTACTTTGAGCAAGACACAGTAACCCAAACGTTTTTGTGTCATCATTTCAATACATAATTATCCTTATCAGTGTTAATACAAAACAAGAGGATGAGAGAGAGAGAGAGAGAGAGAGAGAGAGAGAGAGAGAGAGAGAGATAATACACTGTGTATGTTTGTGGAAGAGAGAGAGGGGGAAAAAGAAAGAGAGAAAGAGAGAGAAAGAAAGAAAATTTATCGATTTATTCTTTAAGTAAAGTTTTTGTTCTCAGTCAGAGACCAAGGTAAACCTATCAACAGCCGGATAACTTGCCTCGTTGTGAATGCCGAGTTTTGCCGCATCAACCCCTAAGCTACAGACACCAGACATACAAATCCGCCACTCAATCAGTTCTATCAGGTTTATATTGGACGTTGGTTTGAATCATAAAATATTAACCCCGGGTTATTTCTGGTAACATGAATCGACTGCGAACATTGGTCTCTAACAGTAGCTTTGTTAATGCGTCTTGTGCCAATACTGAAATGGAAAATGTTGTGGTTAAATGGGAAAGCACTTTATTTGTGTGTTGCATTGCGTTTGAATAGAAATATTGCATGCAGAACACATATGAGTACTGAGACTGCATTAAAAATTCACAAACAGGGCAGGTCCCGCACTCATTGAAAAGGGCAGTAGAACTGACATATCTATACAAAGAGAAAAAGTTTTGTCTGTCTGATATATTAGTCTATCGGGGATGACAGAGTGATATAACGTCCATTATCGAAAAATGCGCTGTAAATCTCGATGCATACAATAAGCTAGGATTCTTCACTTTCCAATGATATCATATGTCCGAAATAGATTCCGTTTTAAGTTAGTCAACTGGCAATCTTTTTCCCTGTTTGTTGAATTTCTGACCGCATATAATACGTCTTCCACGACTCAGATATGATTGTCAATCAGTTCGTGCAAGGCACAGAAAATGAAGGCGGTTAGCGTATAAAGTGATGGCATGATCACTTCGGTTGTACTTTGACATGTATCCTAACACTACTGGCTGTATTTGGAGAGTGTTTCTTCACTCGTAGCCTATATGGTTAACGATACTGTCTGTACATGTAGAGAGATTTCCTCACTCGTAGCCTAGAATTTACTAAACTCTAGCTGTACTTGGAGAGTTATTTCCTCACTCATAGCCTATATTGTTAACACTAATGGTTGTACATGAAGAATGATATCCTCAATCTTGGCCTATATTGTTAACACTACTGGCTGTACATGTAGAGTGAATTCCTCACTCGTAGCCTATATTGTTAACACTACTGGTTGTACATATAGAGTGGTTTCCTCACTCGTTGCCTATATTGTTATCACTACTGGTTGTACATGATGAAATGATATCCTCAATCGTGGCCTATATTGTTAACACTACTGGCTGTACATGTAGAGTGAATTCCTCACTCGTAGCCTATATTGTTAACACTACTGGTTGTACATGTAGAGTGAATTCCTCACTTGTAGCCTATATTGTTAACACTACTCGCTGGAAATGTAGAGAGAATTCCTCACTCGTAGCCTATATTGTTAACACTACTGGTTGTACATATAGAGTGGTTTCCTCACTCGTTGCCTATATTGTTATCACTACTGGTTGTACATGATGAAATGATATCCTCAATCGTGGCCTATATTGTTAACACTACTGGCTGTACATGTAGAGTGAATTCCTCACTCGTAGCCTATATTGTTAACACTACTGGTTGTACATGTAGAGTGAATTCCTCACTTGTAGCCTATATTGTTAACACTACTCGCTGGAAATGTAGAGAGAATTCCTCACTCGTAGTCTATATTGTTAACACTACTGGCTGTACATATAGAGTGGTTTCCTCACTCGTAGCCTATATTGTTAACACTACATGCTGTAAATATAGAATGATTTCGATGCAACACAACGAATGGTCCTTTCAATGCAGGTTTAAATATAATTGACCCAAAGGAGACCCTTATGGCTAAAATAAAAGTACCTACTGGGTCATGGCTAAACGGAAAGGCTTGTGTATCCTTATACATATACATATATATTTATAATATAATATATATAATATATAACTAATCAAAGCATCCCCATGGCTCAGATGATGGTGCTCGGTAGTCGGTATAGGGGTGGAGGAAACCGGAGAACGCAGAGAAAATCACCGGCCTCGGACGAGCAACTAAAACTCTCTCTCATAGCCACACCGGTTATCGAACCCGGTCGCCATTGGAGAGAGCCGAGCGTTATACCCCGCGACTTTCCAGTATATATATATATATATATATATATATATATATATATATATATATATATATATATGCGTGGGCACCATTTCCCCAGTGGATATGCCCCATCACAACAGCCGTCTGTACCTCCTGGATCAGCCCCTGTAATGGACATGAACTGAATTTACCTACCCCACATCCCAGACAATTCCCGTTTGTCTCCTACACTGCTGCAAATCTGTAATATTGCAACGCTCCACGTATAAATTGCCTTTATATTCAGGTTTTGCTAATTCTTTGGTGTTAAAAAAAAGGTTGCGTGATGGTTGTATAGAGTAAGGGTATTTCATGTTTAGTGCTAAAAAACTGCTACTGTCGCACTGTGTCATAATCGTAGATCATCAAAGTAACTATTGTTTAGGGCTCTGACAGGGCAGCGCCGTAGGTTCTAACAATATTCACACGAGTTACTGGGTGTGAAACTGTTACACCCATTTCTGTAACAGAGCAAGTGATCACCTGTCTGATTGGTCCTAGATACAAATTGCCTTGACCAAGAATGACAACGAACTTGCTATCAAATTTAGACTGCATACAGATTAAATATTGACCTCAAGACCCAAGACTTCATTGCAGACATATACGTTTTAAATTAAACTTTGTATTTGAAATACTAACAGTAATGTCACTGATTCTTTAAAAAAGTCAATATACACCTTTATTTAGACCAGGCACAACTTTCTATATTAAAAAAAAATATATCATAATATTTCGCAAATCACCATGGCTTCGCCAGATGGCCAGCTATTAGGAATTTCCATGTGCTGGTTTGTCTGTTCGTAGGTTTACGCAAACAAACAAACGCAAAATAGTCGTTTATATTCCTGCCCATTTGGGACCGGGGTGGTTACATCACTTGGCAACCTAATTGGGTTGAGAAGTTATATAAAAGCATAGTCTGTCTCTACAGGAGTATTTATATTAGTATGTCTTTGTTATACGGAAAAGAGAAAAAGTATCTGAGATATCATAAAAACAGGAACAAAGGAAGAAAAATAGTGAAAATGAAAATAATACAAGTTTTTAATAATTTTCTCAACTATAAATAGGGAAACCCCTTGAAAACCAACCCTTGTTAGACGTACTTCTCGACAATTAGCACCACTATTGTCCCGGTCTAATTTTTAAAACTTGTCATAATTCTTAAACTTGAACACACAACAAAAATAATGACTTTGGTTAGCAACATAGATTAAATGCCAAATGTTTTGTTAAATGGACCGTTTAAATGTTACCTTTTAAAAGTAGTTGCTTAACTTAGTTGTTGTCTGGACGTATGAAAACCTAAGTAGAAAAATGATTCTGGATACCCGGTGTCATTAAAAATCAATCAGAAAACCTGGGCCAGGCCTTAAGTCAAGAAATAAACTTTGAGCAAATATTTTTGGACAAACTTTGAAGCAAAGAAATTCTCGTTTATAAGAGGCATCCTATTCCAAAGAAGCAATTTACCCGAACATATGCTGAAGAAATTGTATAAGGCTCTTCACTCATTACTCATTAAAACTGATGCTTTGCAACGTGATTAATAATATTGATATTTAAATCAATACAGAGATGTATATGATAAAATAGCAGAGTAAATCCTACTCAATTATTTCGTTAGTTCTACTCTTAACGATCTTGTTCCCAAGAGTTTGGTGGAAGTCACCCGACCACAAAGTTTTCTGCGAAGCATTGATTCCACGACGGTGATAAAAATATTAAGAAATAAACTCTTTGAAATTTTTGAAACCTCACACCACGCACGAATGGCTGCCAGATGATACCTTCATTTAATGACAGATTCTGCATCTGAAATAAGAAGACTCCTGTTCAAACTGGAGTAGAAGATCTCGTCTTTCACAAAGGCTCGCTCCCCTTTCTATAGGGCGTGCCCCTGGTATCAATATGGCGCGACTCATAGACTCAAGTTTGTTTGAACCATTTGAAACCTTCAGTGCCAAGGCCTTTGTGCATAGATCTCTTACTCAAACAGCGTTACTGGCTCTGTATACAGCAGCTACACTAGATGTGCCCCGAGTCTGAACTAGGCGACCCTTTCTCCTCAGTTGGGAGGTACACAGAAGAAGTTAGATATACTGAGTGGCAAGACTTGAGTGTCATGCATCGACCTCTTCTCTTGACAGAGCTGGTCCACTGGTAATATTTTCCTTTCTCATTTTTAGTATAAACGAATAAGGATTTCTTTTACAATTAGTAAAGGGAATCGCCCGAAATAGTGGGCGTAACCATCACTCTATAAATGCCCACAGATATTTAAGTAAAAAGGTTTTTTTTCAAAGTAACAGATAAACACATTCTCTGTAGAGAGATGAGTGGTTGATATATCTTCCGGTTTGGTATTTATATGTAGTGACTAGTGTTGCGATAATCTTCACCAAACCTAGAGAGTGAAAAAGTCCCGTCATGCATATACAAACGCAATACACTGAGGTCAGATTTGTCTTTTTTAAAACCTACGTTGACAAAAAAAAGTTTTGCTTTGTCAAGAGACAAATTGATACATGCAAAGACTAAACTTGTATTTGCCAAACCATATTGTCCATTCCTTAACAATCAAAAGAAACTAATCCAATACAATTCAGTGAAAGTACAACTGGCGCAGTAAAAGGCCAGTGGTAAAAGAAGGAAAGGCCTTGGTATAATAAGAAGACTGATATATCTTAATATCAAAAACTGTATTGGCTGATCCACAGAATAGACAATCGAAAAACATAATAGAAATAAAAAAAGCCATACATTCGAATAAAGCCTGGTCCGGTCAGATACCTCAGAGTAGGCGGCAAACGTCATACAGTCAAAGGCAAAATGTTCAGAAGAACCTACACAAATCGAAGATTGAATAGTGCTCGGCAAACTCACGCCTATCCATCATAGAGCAACCTGGAGAAAAGGTCTAATGAAAAGAACACGTAACAGACCAACTAGTCATGTTACTGCTCTTTACCGATTCAGATAGAGTGTGATTTCAGATTTTGTATTACTTAAAGTAACATGAGAATAATGCATTCGTATATTCTTAACTTGTTGATAATCGTGGATTCTTGGTGACAAATTCTTCACCAGAAGCGGATCCGGGGGGGTCCAGGGGTTCCGGACCCCCTCCCCTTTTCACCCGAAACAACCTTTCTTAAGGGGTTTTAGACGTAATTTTGCGGCCTGGACCCCACTTTTCCAGTCGTGATGACCTTTTTTTTTAGGATTTTCATAAGTCCTCCTGGGTTGGACCCCCCCTTTTCCTAAATCCTGGATCCGCCCCTGGTCACCGATGCTAATGTCACTTGTCTGCAAAGGACGTTGTCCCTGTATTTTAATACAATGTCTATAAGTCATTTTGAGAGTTAATAAGGTATGGAAACTGACACCCAGTTTGTAAATTTACATTGAAGTGTTCCCTTTTACTAGTGACCGTATCTGCCTGCATGGCAAAAACAATTGTCATGTCTGACCATGGTAAGCATCCTTCGAAAACATATGTGACCTAGATGACTTCCAAAATTTTAGAGTCAAATTCAGACATGCTATAAGATAAAGCAAACAAAAACGAAGAAATGCCTCCGGGAGGAATAAAAAAACCTGAAGCGTTACATCTTGCAACTCATGATGTGTAACACAAACCATAAAATATCGTTGGATTTCCTAAAAACAGTGACATACCCAGCCCTGGTTCCTTTTACCTATCTATAAAGTACATTTTATTGAGAACATGGCACTCGTTTGGGTCAGATAGTCACAATGCACAAAAAAAAATATATTCAATTTCACTCTTGATATATGAAGCAGATGTTGTCTACTTTATGGGTGATGTAGTAATTTATCATATGTGACATAAACAGCCCTGAAAGTCAATTATTCGAGCATTTCCTACTGTCTATATATATATATATATATATATATATATATATATATATATATATATATAGTGTTTTGTACAGCATGTTTCGAATGAACTGTCAACGAGCCTATACAAAAAAACATCTTGTGATTAACTTTTATCCCCAAAATACTGTGTTTTACATCTAAAATGCTGCCCATTCACCTACCTTTTGAAAAGAATTTATGTAATTCCTGCCTTCCTCTCTCTTTATTTTTATGATCTAAGGGTAATTCTGGTTATGAATAGTTCTTTTAACGCCTCCGTAAGTCGGATTATGAACTTGTTTATATACAACGTGTTTTTAAACACAGCGAGGTAGCATATTTGGTAGAAAAGGTCACTTGTTGCAAGACGCAATTTGCAAAGCTCTGGCTTATCTGACTTGCCACCTGATGCCCTTGTTGAATTCGTTTTATTTATTTTGCGGTCCCCATTATTATAAACACGCTGATATATAAAAAAAGAAGCAGCCTATGTGCGGTGATATTTACATTTTCTCGCCTATTCCAAGGGATTTTCTTTAAATTATAACGGTCAGATAGGTGATTGGGACCATAATAGCTAAAATCTTTGGATGAATACAATTTCTGAAAACAACTCAACCTTTAAAGTGGTCTATACGTTTTTTCTATACAAATATTAGACAATGGATGGATCAGGGAGACATTTTTCCCATTGTTGTTGACATTTTACTTCAGACAATGTCAGCATTCGCTTTGGAACGAAATAAAAACATTAACCCCCCCCCCCCCGAAAAAATATCTTTAATATTTTGTATATATTGTTTTCTATTTTTTTTCAATTAAAAAATGGAGTTGCAAAGTGAACATGATGGACTGGACCCCAGTATAGAAAGGTTATCTCATTCTTAGGTCAGTATAGAAGTAATTTAAGGCAATGTAAATCGAATATCTTTTTTACCCAAGCAGCGATCGATGCATCATGATACACATTTCTATGTACCAAATCCCACTACATAATGCTGTTATGTGTACCTAGGCTTTGGAAAATATCCTTTTGGCCTGCACAACAAGGATTCTTTGAGTTGTTTTTAGCGTTAAATTTATCTGTTCAGCTTTTTGTAATATAATGACCATGTATTATGATTGTATTGAGGACAACAATATAAATTTAAGAATCGTCGCAAATCAAGGGAATCCGGATCACCTTGTTTCAGATTACATGAGAAAGGAGCTGCCTGATATCTTTACACTGGCTTTAATGCTCTATATAATGGAGCCATCCGATCTTTTGAAATCCGTGTTTACGTTGATGAAATCAACACTATTAGTCCGACCGCAGACAATGAAAATATGTATATAGTGTTACTTCGAAAGATGATAACTCCATTTGACAATTGTGTAAGATGGCAAAGTGGCCATTTATACCCATACACTCAATCTCATATTTGCGCAGTGTGTGCAATGGCCTGGTTTATATCTTGGGTCCAAGTCTCAAGAAATCCATCACAAAATATTGCTGGATTCACATGATGTTTTATATATATATATATATATATATATATATATATATATATATATATAAATATAGATGCTCATAAAACTTGTTCATAAGGCAAAAAAATAAAAGGTATGGTTCTCAGGCACCGCCAGTTTTAAAATTTTAATCCCCCCCCCCGCATTCAAATTTTCTATTTTCATCTTTCAAGAAGATAAAATAATACAATTTTGAACATATTTCCTTTGTTATTTATTGCTTTTATCTGTTTAGGAAAACGATTCTGTTATTTTCATGTTTCCCCTGATCATATTACATTTTTATCGAAACATATAGAAAAAGGAAAATATAAAATTTCGCCCGCCCGCACTGATTTCTGAAAACAATGTGCCTGAGAACAAACCTTTTTTTTTGCCTAATACTTCCATTTTTGTAAGCTTGTTTGAAAGTTTATTTTCACTTTTTTATTGCAAATATGGAATAGGACTCTTGCTTATTATCCGACACCCGCAAACCCTTATTACCATTTTTAATATTTGTGCCTGTTCACAAACAACAGCATCGGGCTGTTCTCAAACATTTCCACTGGCTTCCTGTCGAAAAGCAAATCACCTATAAAACCTTCATGAAGGTGTCCAAGACATATAATGACAGCCGTTATCCAGTGTACTTTTGGAAAGCTTTTTGTGGATTATCCTTCCTGCAGATCGCCTGGTCTTCTGATACAGGACAGTCTCTGTACCTCGTTCACAGTGTATATGGTGACAAACAATTTTTCTAGGAAATGCTGCCATCGCTTGGAATTCTGCGCCGGACACCGTCAGAGCTGGAACAAGCCTTGGTTCATTTCAGCGTGCTCTTGAAACACTACTATTTTCGCACAAATGCATATTATATCTGACATTTACAAATGAACTCTTTACAAATGCATTTTATCATATCATATAATGTAATATCATATCATTTCAATTCATCTGGAGCGCATGACTGCTCTTGGGAATCACGTGACATCCATGTGCGGATTGGTCAACTTAAGTCATGTCATTTATATATTTGTTTCACGCCGAAGGTATTATATATTTTCCCTTGCTGGCATAAGATTTTTATTAGCAGTGATACGCAAAAAATATGAACTGATTTTGAGGAAATTATGTAACGGTAAGGAAGAAACCATTAATTTTTGGATGTAATCTAGATCACTATAATTTATTTCTCATCCATAGGATTCTGTACCAATGCGGTATATGATAACTTCCTTGTCCTTTCAGAGATATTGGGGAGTTTTTGCTACAGAGGAATACAGAAAATTTTATTATGATTAAGGTGGAGGTATGGAGGCCCTGGCTATACTTTTATAACTGTATTATGACATTGGCCTTAATTTACTGAAACAAATATTAACACATCATGGTAGGAACTACACAGATGTTCTGAAAATGAAATATACTACAATAAAAATACTCCAATATATTTCCTCTGATAATAGCCTTGAATTAATGGGTATGATACCGATATATCTGTAAGATGCATTTCAAGCTTTCCCAGGATACTAACTGGTTTTTAAAATTAAGGTTGGTTTACTCAGATAATGAAAGCCCAAGGGCAGAGGGATTGTGTAAATCACATTTTTAGTGGATGGATCCAAAGTGTATTGCGCTTGCCTTCGACCCATAACGGACTGCATACAGTAAATTACAGCATATGTTTTATGACAGCAAGAAGATGCTGAAACAGTACTGGCAGCGGCAGGCAGTGCCGAGACAAGTCACCATTAAGTGTCCTGACACATATTGAGGCAGCTGGTAATGACACACGCGGTCAGCCGGTGTCTTATTGTCGTCTGTGTTTATACAGCGGGGACCTCGTCTGCCGGGTTTCCTCATTAAACCTCCATTATTTATGCCAGGTATTTTAATTGCAGCCATATATTGTTTATTCATAGATATTCTGCGCCATTACCCGCAATCATTCTGTCATATACAGACCAGTTTTACGATCCAGTATGGCCTGTCCCCCGCTTCCTTACTGTTCACTCTATAAATAATATATATGTTGTCGTTGTTATTTCAAGTCTATAGTTTACAGATAACTAGTCTCTCTCTCTCTCCCTATCTCTCTCTCTCTCTCTCTCTCTCTCTCTTTCTCTCTCATATACACCTACAATCTTCATTGTTCATTCAATTTACATGAACTCTGCAGTGATAACAATGTTACCTATCCGTGCTTTTTCGTATACTATTGTACGATTTCAATGCTTATTCAGAAGAGAAATAATGAAAGCTGTTATTAGAATCCTCCAGGAAATATTGTTTAAGCATACTGTTTAGGCTAGATGAGCACATGAAATCTCATACTTGATCCATTCAATGTAATTTATGAGGAAAATTTTGGGAAAGCTCAATTCCTTCCTGAAATGTTTTGTTTATTATCCTATTAAATCTCGAACTGATGTGTCAGATTAAAAATTCAGGTTTAGATAAGCTCTCTTTATATGGCCTGATATATATCTTATTTTATTTTACATCTATAATAATGAAAGCGTAATACGTTCCCAAAAGGGAGATGTAAAAATAGCTCTCCATGTCTCGTTGCACTAAAGATACAAGTTACGTCCGATGGTCTTGATACTTAAAACGAAATAAAATTGTCCTAGGAACATCACAGAGATAATCTGATAATTTATATTTCACTTTTGACTACAATAAGAATGTACAGAAATAACATTCTGTCGACAACTGAATAACAAACAGATTTTCCCGAGCAGATTTTGCAATTCATCCTTGACCTTTGACCTGAGTATTTATGCTCTGAATAAATCTTGAAAGGAATGTAACGGAAACCTCAAAAGCAGACGATCAGAGAAATTATCCCTTTGAAAGTGAATGGTCCTTTTATCGCAGGCGTAGAAAACACATAATAAACCCCCCTTCAAACATTCCTAAAAAGATTAGAAAAGCGTGGATTTACGCTGCGATGAGACGAGAGCTGACACGAGAAACGATGTACGTCAGGAAAAGAATTACCAGTGGCATAGGTATTTTTTTATTTGAAAGAAGAAATCAATGTGAATAACCAGGTTAGAGAGATGTAATATTAAAAGTTAATTTAAGAGACTTGGTGCATCCTTTGAGAAAGAAGTCCCGTTATCAGATGGTGTAAAATATACATCCGCCGGCGCAGAGCAGGAATACATCATTTCACATACTACGATTACCCGTCATGTTCTTTACTGAGCAAAAAATTGGTAAGAAAATAGGTGTTTCTCCGATCGCAGAATACAAAATGAAGTACTTAGGAATGATGGGAGCCAGGGTATAATGTCAAAGGCGTTATTTACGGCACAAGGTCCAGGCACTAAATTCCTAATTTTGCGAATGCGATAAGGAACTCATCATCCGCGGAGCTTGACTGCTGTCTCCCAATTTTTCGATTTTCCTTAAACGACGGACACCGCAGTAGTCACTATCAGCTAGCTTCCAGGAAAATGAGATAAAAAGGAATGGGGACAGAAGAATTCCTGGCACAAAGTCAGTTCATCTCGACCTCCTCAAACGTAGGCGTTAAATAAAACCTGAGCGCATTCTGTCAGAGTCAGAATTCAAACCAGAAACGATCCACTGGTACATTGATAACTATTGCTCTCTCCCCGCCAATCTCTGCATTTTACACTAAATGGCAACAAAACAGACCTTAGCACTTACCTTTTAGAGAGTAATTGTCTTTCCATATTGAAACTGAATCACAATAACTTATTTACAACGCCAAAGTATTCAAAGCATTTTTGGTAGAATTCAGAAAAAAAATCACAAAGCACTCCCCATGGTGTTATGTACAGGAGCATTGTAATATTATGACAGATTCGGTATATCACATTATTTTTTTTCGATTCTACCATAGAAACAGTGAGGGTTTCTTAATTATACATAGATCAACTTTTCCATGCCACATTCACTGCCTAAGCAAATTAACCGGAGGGATCTAACACATGGATATATGAAACGGATGAAATCACCATAAACAATATTTTACCGGGACTGTTATAGTGGCCTATTCAATTGGGTTTTATGTTATTTTGGTCTATTCTGCATAAAGCAGATGGAACAAAAAGAATGAGGTTTTTTGAAGCTGATTTAGGTCTAAGACAGCAAATCAATTCCCATTGACAAAGACTACCAAACGAACACATCGGGGTTGTGGGTAATGTTTTATATGTTAGAACGTTAATCATACCCACGCATCTTTCTCTTATTTACAAGCATATACCTTCCAAACTCTTGCCGTATTTTTATATCTCTATAAATCAGATATAAGCAACATGTATCACATCCGCAGAAGTCATTTTAGTTTCTTCTCAATAATCATGGTGCCTTATAATTATTTTTTAAAACCTAAAGTTGTAAAAGTCTTTAAACCATATTTACATATCACCTCCGTAATTAGATAACATTTATGAATACAACAGCCCTTTAGCTCGAAATCTGTTTCTATCGCTTGATAACATTCGATAGTAAGTGTTAATTTGTTATACTGTTGTCTTCATCAATGTTAGATAAAGCTCGTTATCACTAATGATTATTAATCATATATGATACGTCATACTTCTATTCTCTGATACTGTATAGTTATGCATTTTTTACCTCTTTAAAAGGTCACGGCCAAAGGATAATTTGTAATTTGTAATCTGTCCTCAGCAATAAGCTATAAAATGGGTCTTTATTGAATATTAAACAGCCAAACTAAACTTTGAAACACATATGATATAAACACGTCGGCGGGAGTTTGCACTTTTCGAGTGCTGTCTAATTTGAACTTGCTTAACTCAATTTTAAGATTTTTTGTTTGAAGTGACCATGATTTCGACATTGAAACCTGCGCAAAAGTCAAGACGGTTGACTAAGTACAGAACAGGGGTTATGGGTATGCTTAGATAAAGCCCGGTAGACACAACAAGACGACAAATATAAGCAATAAAATACCTTCAAAGCGATCGAGGCCAAGCATCCGGGGAAGCAGGGGGCCTGGGCGGATGAACATCTTAATGTTCTCATTTGCAGCTTGTTTATTTGTTATCCCTTCTCATGATGTTGTAAAGTAGTCCGGCGTAAGGCAACTCCGCCACCTGACCTCCAGAGAACCCGCCGCGAATTAAGTTAAACCTTTCAGCACAAATGGAACTCACATGGTCCGGCGGGGCAGACAGTGGAGAAGGAACAAATAGTGGAAGCATTTGCATCATTAGTTACGAAATAGTTTTAGTGACCAAACATTGGGAAACCAGCACTCCACCCTCGCTTGTGGTTTTTGTGAGGTCGTCTTAATTTCGCGGAGCTAATGTTCACGCGAGGTTTCCTTTGACGGTTCCGCTCCAGAAAGTATAAATCCAGGCTTTTCAAATAACCAGTAAATCTGCATCCCAATGGAAACATACCTCTCTCATGCATACACTCACCTCAAAACTTAGACCACATATTTCAAAAACGCTCGCGAACACACTAGTGCTGGGCGTGACGTGAACACGAGAGAGAGAGAGAGAGAGAGAGAGAGAGAGAGAGAGAGAGAGCCACCTAAATTAATTAAACTAATAAAGGTCCTTACTCAAATTATATGCTAAAGTCTGTTATCGACAAATCTGCCACAAGATCGAATGTCAATAAAAGGTAAAAGTTCTTATCGAAATAAGCATGGGACAACAGTCCACTTGTCCATATTTCCTTATTGACAAATTTTTTGTAGGATAGATTTCTCTTTCTCGGAAAACCCATTGTGCTTTTCTTAGATTGTCAGCTATATTAAGCGACAGACGGGTCTAGTATTTTAAGTGCCTGGTTATTGGTTGCATTGACGGTTAGTGCAGACGTTAATGTGTTCTTCAGAGCCAGTCTGTCCAGCAAATACAATCGCTGGTGTTAATTATGTTAGCCTTTTCGGGATTAAAAGTCATTTCGCCGGCAAATGATCTCAAATATGCCATTACAACACACTTTAACTTCGGACCATTAAAGGAACCAGATGTGCCAGACGCTAAGCAACGCCATCTCTCGGACATCGCCCCTCTCCCCCCCCCCCCTTTCGAGCCAACATTACCTTTTTTATATGTTTTCAGGCCATTTTTTAGACCTGGACAACCCCCCCCCCCCTCCTTTCAAACCTCTGGACTTATGTTGGGGTTTTGTCTTTAGTCCTTGAATGGACCCATCCTTTTCCTAAATTCTTGCCCCGCCCATGGAGTTGGTTTTGATGTAATCAATATTTTATTGCAAAAAAGAAGCAAGGAGGATAGAAAAACAGGGCCCAGCCCTATATCCGTTTCTCTCCTCCATCAATATGTTATTAAATAACCCTCACTATGAAACACATTAACATTGTTTTTATGCTGTTGATACAAGGATAACGTAACAAGATATATTCAACTGACATTTAGATGTCAAATTGGCTTTTCTTCAACGGCTTTAAGAAGATAGCACAGAATACACGACTCTGTCGGCATTTCAGCTGGACTGATGGTCTATTTTGCCGTCTCAATAGATTCTCTCACGTCAGTGAGACAAATATACAGCTCAATGCTGTTACTTAATAACTTAGGCGCCCAATTGTTTTTCAAGTTTGTTAAATCCTATACTTTTGTTCTTACAGGCACGTATGGTCTATTTTAAAAAAATAAATTCAGTCATATCTAATTTAATCTTATTGAATTTTCTCTGTACAATTCTAGGATCAACCTATTGCCAGTCATGAGCCTCCAGCCGCTGAATATATATTCCTTCCGCTGAATATATAATCTTCCTTTATATATAATCTTCTTTTCAAATCAAGACATGGATCAAGGAGCACATCCGATGGCTTAAGTATAAAACTCTCAAGAACCATCGATGTATCAAATCAAAATGTTTGTGTAAAGCAAAGTGAAAAATAAAAAAATAAGTCAACATTCAAATAGTGCATTTATCTGCTACATTTTACATTTGTCGAGATATCCTGAACAATATGAAATAATCCTAGTTTCATGATCTACTGACTGCAGTAGTACCAAATTCCTACACCAGAAGTCAGGATCAACTCATGAAGTGACATATGGGTATTAGATGTATCAAATCAAAATGTTTTTGTAAAGCAAAGTGAAAAATTAAAAATAAGTCAAATTTCAAATAGTGCATTTATCTGCTACATTTTACACTTGTCGAGATATCCTCAACAGTATTAAATAATTCCTGCTTTATGATCCACTTGCTGCAGTAGTACACATTCCTACACCAGAAGTCAGGATCAACTCATAAAGTCACAAGGGCTCTCACAATTGAAAATGCTCAAACAAGTATACAGTTATGAAAAAGAATGTCTAACGAATCTTTTAGTAATATTGTTTATCATAATTGTACAAAAACAGAGGAAAATATCTGAAGAAGAATGACGTGATTTTTTTTATTTAATTCTTATTTTCTAGAGAAATATTAGTATCCATAACTATCCTGTGTTCTGTGATCTTCGATGGATAAAATATCGACATATGCATTACAATGGAGTCTATACAAATCTATATAAATAACCGATCCTGGTAGCAATGCAGGCGGTTTTTAACGATAGTGGAAGTCCCAGATCATCTTCACGGAGCCACGAAATAGGCTTCACGTTTCAACAGCACTACCTTCTGCCACTTATATACTGACAACCTTTACAACAATGGTTTACATGTTAGGTGAAGAATAATATAAAAAGTATGCTCTTTGTCATATACCAGTTTATGAAGTCGTTATTTATTCCTGCCCTGCCAGTGCGATCGATAATCGTATCGAATTTTATAAGAGGTTTCGAAAATCTGATGAGTATTCTTTCATCCTTTGATATGTCTACATGTTTGATAAGCCTTCATCTCTATAGGCACTGAACTGTTATGTACATAGCTCCCGATCGACAGAAAGGCCACATATAGTTGATAACAATAACGTGGACATTTAACAGCAATTACTGTGGCCATTAAAGAGGTTTGGCGAGCCGGACCAATCTGTTCTATATCTAAGCATTAATCCTTTGTTATACTGATGCCGAATGCTTGTAAATTGAGACTTTGGGGCGTAGTTTTATCCTGGGTATTAAATCCTCTGCGTTAAAACGCTATATCGTATCACACGATTTAACCTATATTACAATTAGTAACATGATCCCTTTATGATTAAAAAATATTTCCTAACACAGAGCCTTGCTAGTTTAACTGTAATTTGTTATTAGTTTTAAAGTTTAAACAAAACATTTTTTTCTTATGCACAGCATGCTATTTTTAAACAAAGGAATTCACTTTTTAAATTGACTACAGCATTTTCAGTGGTTGAGAAATATGATATTCTGTTTGAGATAATCATTATAAGCAAGGTTCATAAACTATTTGAAACATTAAGAAATAATTTCAGTTGTGCTCCAACCCAGACATGATATATTTGCTCAAATGTATTGTAAGGCGTCTAGATTTAGAAATGCAAATTTATATAAGAGGACCCATTACAAACAGAAATGGAGTAAAAGTGTGTGTGTGTGTGTGAGAGAGAGAGGGAGAGAGAGAGAGAGAGAGAGAGAGAGAGAGAATTTTAAGCACTGCATGATGGAGTTTAGTTTTTTCAGGTAATTTTGTTATATTGTAGAACAGGACTGTATTCCTTTTTCATGTTTTTTTATATAAATATATATATTTGTGTGAGTGTTTGTGTTTCTATGTGTGAGTAACGATCGAACGCTTAGGATTATATCAGTTTCTATCGAAATAACACAGCACTAATCGATCATGAGATAGCTGCATGTATCCCTGACACAAATTACCGGTGTCCCGAATATATTTCTGCCATAGAGGGATTTCATTTCCATCAGCTTTGTCGTTAAGCCTCTCGCAAAGGAGTAAAATTACTATGGAGTTTCCCCGCCTTGCCCTCTTGAACCCTGTCCGTCTCGCTGTTATGTTTGTGTGCGTGCCTCGTGTATTGAATGAATCTCTTCATGCTGTTCTAGTCCTTTATATCCGGTATTAGTAACTGAAGGAAGTATTGAAGTAAGCCTTCAAGTCCATGGTATCGTTTATTATACCCGTGTAAAGACTTCAAACCACCCCCTTTCAGGCATCCCCCCCCGCCCCCCGATTTCACTTTACCCTCCGATAGTATGATTTCAGGTAACCCCCCCCCCCCATCCCCATCCTGCTGATGTGATTAATCCAAGTGCTTACAAGTCATGGGATGTTCATTGAATAAAACCAACGTTAAGTTACTTTAAAAGCTAGTCTTACGATCTGAAAAAAAGTTTAAAAGTATAAAATAGGTTTATTATATTAATACAATAGATCGAAGCACAAGACACATTTAATTAAAAATAGAGGTTCTATCTAATGTAGAAAACTTATATAAAATAATTAATTACCATCGGTATATAACTAGTAAATTGTAAATGGAAAATACGATCAAGAACAATAACAGTAACAGCAATAAAATCGGATCAGTTAATTGGTGATGGTGGTGATTATTATTATCTTTATTGTTATTATTATTATTAGTAGTAGTAGTAGTAGTAGTAGTAGTATCATTATTATTATTTTAATTATTATTATTATTATTAATTATTATTATTATTATTATTATTATTATTATTATTATTACTACTACTATTATTATTATTAATTTACAAACTAAGAATCTAAATTAGAAAATAATTCAGGTGAAATAAAGGGAATAAAATAAAATCAATTCGAATTTACTGCAGGGTTAATTTGAAATCAATTTCACTACTTTAATCGATTTACTAGGAGTGGGGGTTAATCTGAGGCGGGGGTAATCTAAAATCGCGACACCGGCTCCCAATGCTGCATTCACAGGGTCATGGCTGACAGATAAGTGACGTCATTGCAGTGGCGTGAGTGTCAATGTGAACACTTTGCTCCGTAGGTTTTTAGACCCCTGCATTAACTTACGGATACAAATTTAATTAAATGGCGTAAGGTTTTGAATAAATCCGATTTATTGTCTCTGGATATTTCTATACCGTGACACATTTTCTTTCGTAATTTTAACCACTTAATTTGAGGTCAGGAGTTAAACTTAAGTAAATTATGAAAAACTTTTAAATGAATACTGTGAAGTTGGGCTTTAAGTATGTATAATGTTTAGAATACTTCAAAACCGCGAAGACTGGGAGCGGCATTTCTTTTCGCAATAATGTTATCATATACTTGGATATAATTAGATGTTCCTATTATTTAATAATCTGAATTTATAATAGAAATATTCTTTAAATGTAAATATCCCCGAGGAAAATTCAATTAAGTTCGAAATTAGGTGTTTATAAATTGAAAAGGTAAGTCGAAAATGTTGGAAAATTAGAGCGGTGAACTGTAAGATAAAAGTTGACACATATTTTTAAAATATTCAAATAAAGACGCAATTTAAATTATTAAGATATTTTGGTAATATAAGGCTCATGAAATGAGAAAGAACTGGACTTTAACAACCAAGCTTTACAACAGTCTTTATATTATGCCAAAGCTGTTTCCACTTTATATCAGCGAATATATTTATATCTACTTGCACACTTCTCGTTAAGCCGCTAGTTTCAGCATAATAGTTTCTGCCGGGTTTGTATATGGGACGGTTTTCCATGAAATGGGCCGAGTCCACCGGCGTACTTTCTGATATATGGATGCTGCGATAGACCCTTCGCGAAATTATGATATATTTATCAGCATTTAGGGAAAATATATGGCAAATTACCACCAAGGATACACTTGGTATAAAGTGCGCGACATTTCAAGACAACAAAACGGACATTTCTGTGACGTTGTCAGAGGAGTTGCGTGACAAGCTTTTACTGCCATCGCCCTCAGTTTTAATACTGGACAAATATAGGACTACATTTCGCATGAAATCTCACTTAGTATGATTGATGTTGTGTGGAAGGCTAGGTTATATAATATTTCATTAACCTCTTGAAAGCATATATATTGGATTGTAATTCATTTCATCTGCTATAAGCTTTAGTAACTAAGTTATGGCGATTGATATTTATGTTTTTTTACTATTAGTATCATCATCATAGTACATGAATTAAATATGCTGATAATGTACGGGTTACTACAACCTAACGATCAGGTGTTAAAATATAATTCAAGGTATTATTTTTGAGAGATTTTAAGGGAACATATAATTATTTACATCAAATGATCATGAGATTATTAACACTACCAAGAACATCCTTGCGATTAAATATGATTATTAGTTTAACCGTGTTTATATTATACGAGGAGGTACTGTAATGCTACCAATCTTAGCTAATACTTAAGTATACAATTATAAGAGCTTTGTAGCTAATTAAAATAAAATTGTCTGTACATGCTACTGTTTGTAATAGGTTGTTTAAACCGGTCTTTAAAAGCTTAGCGAAATCCTTGTTTAGAGAAAGCCACTTTGGTCAATATATTAAAGAAATATCCTGGAGATGTGTCAGGTTATCTGGTGCAAATATGGTAAATTCATTGGTATTTGAGCTGACCACATTGCACTTTCAACTAGATTAGAAAAGTTAGCCCATGGGATCTCCTGGAGAAATATGTGACGTATCCGTAATGAGGGGAGAACCGTGCTTGAAGCCCTTCCGCTTCAGGCCACTCGACCTACTCTAAAAGGCTACTGGAAACGTTCAGCGCCGGCCTGACGTGTTTAAGACAGCGGAGTCTGTGTCGATTGCCAGGTGGATGCGACGATAAAGGGCTGGACTGCCACAGTGAGACCCCAAATATGTGCAGAATATTAAAACACGCAACTAGATATCAGTACTGATATACAAACCAACATCGAACATAATGTACCCGCCGTCTTCAAGAGAGAAACGTCTTACATATACCTATGATGGGATTTGTTCTGTCACCTGCCCATATACTGATTTTATTCCCCTTAAACTCGATTTATTTTACACAGGTTGTATAAAAAGGTCGTTATTATTTATGCGAGACACTCTCCATGGCACAGATAGTAGCTTTCGATTGTCTCGAGAGGCGGAAAATACAGGAGGACCCGGAGTAAACCTTCGACCTTGGACGGGCAACTTCTGCGCACCTTCAAAGCCACGCCAGAAACATAACCCGGGTTGCCAGCGGAGAGAGCCGAACCTGATACCACTGGTCTTTCCAGACCTAGGGTACTTGGTCTTATAACTCCACTCCTTACTCTTTATAAAGTATATATATATATATAGATATATATATATATATATATGTTTGTATATATATATATTAACAATATTTCGCCTTAAAAAAATTATTTCTTGCTGTACGCAGGCTTCGGTATAATCGAAAACATGGTCCGAAGTTCTGCGGTTACTTCATTAGTTGCCAGGCAGCTCCGAAACCATAGAAAAAAGTGGCATATACTTAATATTCGATTAATATGCGTGGTTTAAAGTATCACGTGTTGAATTCGAGAAAAGGATATTGAAGGCTGTTTTCCATTGGCATGAGTTTGTTTCCTCAGAAAATTAATGTCAGGGGGACAATCGATAGAAGCTCCCTCCCGTTTCCCTGAAATAAGGAAACTCGCTCCAAACATCCTCCTGATAACTCCCTCTTATACAATAAAGACAAACAAAAACGTCTACCAGAACATTATAATTTTCTTCTCATCCGCCACGTATATTAAGTATATACATGGGCTTTCATTATACAAAAATAATGTTTGCTTAATCTTCATCACCATATGGCTAAGAATAATGGCGATGAGGCAACTGACGTGTGTCATATGCTTAATGTTCTAAATTGAAAATGTTGAGGAAAAATGAGGAAATTATAAATTGAATGAATAAAACTATATCTCGAAGTTTTAATATTTTGTTTTTTATCCGGATAAAACGTTAAAGGAACGAAAGGAGCTTTGTTCTCCACTAACTAAGTTAGACCACTTTGGTCTAACTCATAATGAAAACTACGGAATGATACATTTGCGGGTAAACCATGATATTGCAATCCAATCACTTTGCTGAATCAACCAAATTTCAATTCCAAACTGTGTGAATCGAAAATCAGAACCAAGCAACGACACATTAATAAAAGAATATATGTACATATGAAAAGAGGAAACCACTGTGATATTATTTAGTTCTTTAAGTTTTGCGACATTTAAACTTAATACATCATGTTTCATAAAGAAACCAATTATTTCAAAATATACAACCGCAAACGAGTGTAATCTTCCATAAAATAACAATTTTTTTTTCTGCACACTGTCTCCGAAAGAAAACACATGGATAAAATGATGTTGCTTAATGTTTCACTGTTTAAGAATCTATATCATACACAAAATAACATTATTTACTGAACAAGTATATATATATAAGTAAAGTATGTATGTTGATGTGCTCAACTATTCAATAATTTATAGATTTGGATGTAATAATTAACTTGTTCATACAAGCCCTTTGTGGCGTTGGTTGACGTCTCTTGCAACGATCAAAGCCGACGTCGCACGGCCCACGCCCAACGTGCCGTTAATTAATCATAAATACCTCAGGGCGGTAATTCTCTTTCATACCTGCCCCAGTATCATCCCGTAATGAAGTGTAATCCCAACCCTCTGCGTGCGGAGAAGGCATGGGTGTGAGACAAGTGTGCAGAAGTGACCGCTCGACAGGTGGAAACGTAAACATACTGATGGCAATACTGTCTCAGCCATAAACCCATCCCGTGGAGAAAATACCAATAGAAAACAATAACATGCTAAAAATTTCTGTCTACCCTCCCCCTTTTTGTCAATCTCTCTCTGTCTCTATGTCTCTCCCTTTCCCTGTCGCTCTTTCTCTATAAATGTATGTCTTTCTTTAAATCTGTTTGTCTGTCTCTCACTCTGTCTGTCTAACTCTCTCTCTCTGTCTCTCTCTCTCTCTCTCTCTCCCTCTCTCTCTCTCTATCCACCTCTCTTAAATATGCAGCTTGCCTTCTACTCTATTTGCCTCCGGATTATTCTTATTCATACATAAACCATTGTTTCGGGTCTTCTTGCTGGATGCATTCATTTCCTTTTTGTCTGTCATCTTTTTTTCTGATTATATACCCTTAATTCAGTCCTTGGAATCTCTACCAGTCTTGAAGTGTTATGTTTGACCAGAACCCCAGGATACTAGACGCAAAAAAAAACTGAAAACAAACATGTTTCCTATACCTACCGAGTCTTTAAAGAGTGATCAATTGATTCAGGTCATATGATTTTTTTTCTCTTTTAAGAGGACCGTATAAAGTCATGTCTAACATGTATACGGGTGATTTATTATACATACAAACTTTCACCAGGCTCAGTTGTCCCTGAAAATGTTGTCAGCAAAGAGTTATAACCGATTGGTTTTCCACGGTACCGTAGCTATTGTATTAACAGAACAATTTCAAGTACTAGGAACCAGTCTTGTGCGCAATGGCTGGCTCAGGGGATGATAGAATCCTTCCTCAGACGGACTAAGCCTACAAAGAGGCTTTATAAAGAAGCCCGTGAACATTAATCAATTACACGTCTCTGTAAGATGACGTGTTGTCGGGGAGGTCTGGATTGAGTCTTCTAAGCCGACGACTGGTGCGCTTACAATAATAACTGGTGTAAGTTTGATGTCTTGCGTGACATATTTCCGCTTCCGGTAGCATGTGCTACATTTGTTCCTGACGTTTAAACTGGCTGACAGCAATATATCATCTGAACTCAGATTAGCGCCAACAACCCGGCCATGGTCCTTATATAGATCTGCGGAAAATTGCCAGGTTTCACAAGAAGATTATCCTAAAGTGAATTTTAAAGATGAAGGAAGGATTCCATGCGAAGAGGTGTTACAGGAAAGAGAGGAAGATTTGTTTCTATAATTTGATTATCATACGCACCCTAACTGATGTGATGGTTATATGAAGATTTCTTGATCCAGATTAATAGTTCTGCTGTGAAATATTTGGAGGAATTCCAAGGTGCGACCTTTTCAGCTCGCCACTGTTTGATACAATGCACGTACCGCCTTGGGCGTCTCCGCGTGCGCTATGCGTGTGCGATAAGGTTGACTAAAATGTTAGGTAATGGATGGGGGGGGGGGGGGGGGGGGGGGGCGAGCTTCAAAACATATGAAGATCAATAAATCCCCATTAAATCGAATACTGTTGTTGGCTTTTTTGTTAATGAGGCTTTCAAATTCGCGATATTCGGGAAAAGGGCATTATCGCGAAAATTAAACCTTCGTTGATGTGTCCCCGCTTCCCCACAGGAGAACAGTCATTTTTGCTATATCCTCCTCGGTAATCATGTACATTTCCAATGCCTGACTGAAAGTAATGCAAAAGAATATCTGCTCGTTCGGTTATCCCTTGTGTCCTCATCAAATTATCATTTTGCAAATTGATATCAATAAATATAATTATGGATGGATTCTGTGTTACGTTTTGCTAATAAAATGGGATCCTTCGCGAAACAGGGAAACAGTGGATATCGCGAAATATTCACCTCACGAATATGAAGTCAGCCAAAGTATCTAGCCTTTCGTATTCAGATATGTGCCACGACAACCTGGGGACACTGCCAACCCGTTGAAAATCTTGGGTCCACCCCAAAAATATAAATCCCCCCACCACAACCACCAAAACTTTCCGGATCTACTCCTTGAAATATGTCTAATATTATCGCTCGTAATTTACTTTTAACCGAGTGCCTATTAAATGTCTCTCGTTACATTATTTTATTTCTTACAATTTTAGTTCACATATCTTTCATTTCTTTCACTATATCCTTAAAACTGTATATCATTTACTTAATTTGCTTTGTTGTTCAAAATGCTGATTGTACCTGCTCCTGTCACAGGGACCTGGTTTCAAAGGCAGTATCCTTATAGTACAGACCATCTTGAAGTTTTTTAAATAGATAAATAATATATTATTTCAGTTACTTGGGTGGAATTATAAGCTTCGTCTGATTTTTTTACCGTAAGGAAAGAACACGACTTTCAGATGCCGATACAGCACAGATTTAGACAAGATTTTCCACTACAGTTTAAACATACAAATGCTAGTATGATAACCAGCCTCCGTTTTAAAGAAATTCTTTAACATGTCTTCGACAAGGTGTACGGCGTCGGCATAGTATGGACACGGGAAGACATTTGTTGGATAAATCGGTCACCTTGCTGTATCCTTTTTTGTCATGAGATCTCGTAAAATGACAGGCCTAGTAGTTTCCTTGGTATTAACTAGGTGCATATGAGCAGGCGAGGCAACATTCGCCCAACATCGGCAACGCTTGAGACGTTTAACAGCTGAAGGCCGCTAAGCTGCAAGCTCCATCCATTTTTCGGCCTGTCTGTCTGTAGGTGAGTTTTTCATAGGCGTCAAGGTGTTTATAATAACTCTTGTCCATATCTTGTAAAATGGCAGATGTATCGAATAATTTTAGGTTTAGTTGTGTTTTTGTTGATTTTCTTGGTGTTTTTTCTGATTTTTTAATTTCTCTTCAGGATTTTTTTTGCGATGGATGATTAAAAAGGAGTATCTCGACAGCTTAGGGTTTCCTAACCTGATTATGTTATGTTTTACTATTTTCGTGCTAACATTTTTAAATTATTTAAAACTAAAAGAAGAAATTTCTGAAATTTGAAACATAGTGACAAATTCTACCTTCCGTAAAACTTAAGGTCAAATTTAAGAAAAAATATCGTCCTTGTACAAGCACGAAAAATAAGTTTCAAAACAAAATATATGTGCTTAGATAAAAGCAGTTCCGTAATATGTAATTGAGTATTGACAGGTATAAATGTAATTAACTGAACGCGAAGTTATATTTGAAATGTCTTGCGGAGTAGTGTGTCATTGCATGAGTATATATATATACATGTAATAAAATCATCGCATACAATAGTATTTGGCTTGACGGGCCTGCTTAAACAAACACATTAAACAAAAAAAAAATAAAATTGTGTATGAAAAAGACGATATATGACTAAAAATGTTTGACAAGGTTATTGTGCGCAAATGATATATTTAATTGTCGAATGGCCGATGCGCATGTGCGGATGTGAGTTCTTTGGAATTGCCTGATAGCGACCTATAGCGAACCCCCGATTTCTTTTTTTTAAACAAATAGTGCGCCGGATGACTAAAGTCTTCTATAATATCGTTTGCTTTCTTCAACATTCGTGTTTGAATTATGGAGTCAATAGTGGGTACTACCCTCGAAAGACGGTTCCTTTCCTCAAGAGTGATACTGCCTCCCCTTACAGTGACCGACAACGTCAGGACACCCTGAATTACCGCCCGATTAAACTATTATAGAATCAGTTGACTGAGCCTCAAATCTGTTAGTTTCCTTAGAAAGAATAAACGTAATTGTGCCTTCTTTTAACAGTAATTAACAATTTCGGCTCATTTCAAATCAGAAGAAATAAAAATTCCTAAAAAAAAATATACAGTCAACGATTTCCACCTCGGAGCCGTCAATTACTTAGGGTAATATTTCAGTTTTCTTCCGTCTATAGTCAATAAACAACTTGGTTTAAATTACATTTAACTCCTGATTATTTTCATAGCACCACGAAGTTTAAGTTTTAATTTCATTGCGGTAAACACCTTGGTTATTTCCCCGGATGAGCCCAGAAACTGTTGTTTCATCTGCAAATTTTACAATGAGGCAATCATCAGAAGTAGAGACACAGTCATAGGTAAATAGAGAGTACAGTTTTGGTGAATGCACACAGCCTTGGGGTGCTCCAATGTTTTAGACCAGTTCTTTCATGCCATTTGGAATAGGACACAATAGTTCCCTATCTGGCAATCTCTGGTGTAGGTATTTTTGCTCTGTCTAGCAGGGTTTTATGGTCAGGGACACGACTATTCTTTTTTCAAAATTTACCTTTCCATTTTGACACACGACTTTTATTTTTTCAAAGTCTACCTTTCCATTGTGACACACGACTATTCTTTTCATTCAAAGGTTACCTTTCCATTGTGACGCACGACTATTCTTTTCATTCAAAGGCTACCTTTCCATTGTGACACACGACTATTCTTTTATCAAAGGCCTTCTTTCCATTATGACACACGACCATTCTTTTTTCTTAGTCTACCGTTCCATTGTGACATACGACTATTCTGTTTTCAAAGGCCGCCTTTCCATTATGACACACGACTATTCTTTTTTACAAAGGCCACCTTTCCATCATGACACACGACTTTTCTGTTTTCAAAGCCACCTTTCCATTATGACACACGACTATCCTTGTTTTCAAAGGCTACCTTTCCATTATGACATACGACTTTTCTTTTTTCAAAGGCCACCTTTCCATTATGACGCACGACTTTTTTTCAAAGGCCACCTTTCGATTTTGACACACGACTGTTCTTTTTTTCAAAGGCTACCTTTCAAATATGACACACGACTTTTCTTTTTTCAACGGCCACCTTTCCATTATGACGCAAGACTTTTTTTTACAAAGGCTACATTTCCATTGTGACACACGACTATTCTTTTTTCTCTGTCGAGGCCCTGAGCCAGGTAACCAGTGAATAGAATTGAGCCATGACAAACCTTCCTTGTGTTGCGGTGTAGATTGATCAGGATCGATCCTGTGACCTCTGTGACCTCTGATCACTTTCTCTTTATTATTGTATAAATTACATTACAATTTGGAAACATGAAAAATTGCAAAGTGAACTGTTGAGTGAATTCATGAATAGTAGTTGTTATTTCTTTCTGTGAGAACTCACTTTGCATAAAGCTGAAACAATGGTAAACTTAATTTCCAGTATTTTCTAGATTTCATACAGTGTTCATCCGACAACCTATTGTTTTAGGCAAATACGTAACCAGGATATTGAATAAGATTGTATTGTAACTGGTATCATTTAAAAAAAAAAGTCCAAGTTAACATATTTCAAACAGAGAGACAACCCCACAATCATTTCGGTCAACCTTTATCTCCCCTATAAACACAAGTTATGTATTTAGAAGAGCCACTGTGTAAATGAATGGATAATTTAATCAATCAATCAGTGACTTGGTTGAAGAGAGAGAGAGTGAAAGAGAAATTGAGAGAATGAATGTAATGCCAAAATACCCTATTGCGTGCTTTTATATATTGATATTTTGTGGGTGTCCATGACAATATGACAGTTTGTCATCATATAGGTTTTTCTAATACCACTGATATTTACGTATACGGCCCACACAGACCACGGGGAATAGACGTGTTGTGGGCGTCTTTTAAATCAAATATTATATTTCGTAACAGTGAAAGATATTCCACAGTGCTTGTTTATTTTGTATTCCCTCCAGTGTTGTTCATTGTCAAGTTAACACGTGTTTATGTTATTTTTATTTAGTGTGATTGATGTGAGAGCTTTGCGAGCCGTTCGCCTGGACAACGTTGCACCCCGCAAGGGACAGAAGATATTATAACGCATTCGGCTTTTGATAGGTGCGGACGTTTAAATACACGTGGGTGACGCCCTCACAATAACTGATCAGCCCAGTAAGACCGATTACAGCGTGCAGCCACTGGTAACCGCCGCAAACAATACGCACTGGAAATTACACTCCCGGCCTAGACGTAAATGCTAATGGCGGAGATGACATATGGCAGTCGAAAAATAAAGCTGGAGGTCTTCCTGTGCTGTCCCCGGACAGAGACAGGTTGACAGATCATGGCCCTGCAGCATACATAATCCAACCCCTAGTTCAAATCAGGATTCTCGGTATGATACACGAGGGTTGCTCAACAAACAAACCCTCAGACCCGTAATAGGGGATCACGGTCGTAAGAAAATACATTGAAATTGTTAGAAATTTACAAACTGAAAAAAATAATAAATATAAAAATTGACATATTCATTGGTATCGGTTCCAGAATTAATACAAAAATACGAAAATAACCCTGTTCTAAACTGGTGATCGCGAAAATGATTGAAATCCTCCACTGGTGGTTTAACTTTCAGTATATCCGTTTTAACATCTAGAAATGGAATGATATAAATGGATTGATGGACTGACATTAACAAAGCGGCTAGCTAATCGATTTTCGATTACTGATTAATATGGAAATTTGCTTTAGAATAAATCCGGTAAAACTCCGTCTTAATAAAGCAAGAATTATAATATTTATTTTACATGGATTATTCAAACAGTTAATATAACTAATACTAGGCACTCTCCATGGCTAAGGTGGTGGCGTTCCGCAGTGTTTTGGATGGAGGAAACCGGAGAACCCGGAGAAAACCACGGCCTTGACCGGTCCACTACAACCCACTCTCATCGCCACGCCGGGGATCGAACCTTGGTCGTCAGCGGAGAGAGCCGAACGTTTTACTATTTACGATTCAAGGTGAATCGAACTGACTTGTATCATCAAACAGATTGTCATTAACATACAGCAAAGGAGATACAGAATGTAATGAAAGTACGGCCATTTAATGTCATCTTAGTTTAATGTCTGTAATGCAAAGGTAAATCATCATTCTGAATTTCCTCTGATAACCTGCACGATAAATCGATGAAATGATAAATCGATACAATTTTTTTTTAAAATCTGTATTTGGCATATATTTATAGAAAAAAGAGAGAGAGAAATACACGAAGAGAAAGTGTGGTGGGAGGTGGCTTGTACAGTGGTGCAAAGATTGCCTTTCGAGGGGTTTGTGTGCTCTGCATTTTTATGTGCGTATGGTTGTGTAGGCGCTTTGATATTTGACGTTATATATATTCATCACATTATCATTATTATATTTATTATTATTATTATTATTATTATTATTATTATTATTATTATTATTACTTATTTATTATTGTTACCTGTTTATTATTTTTATTTCTTTATTATGATTATCTGCTTATTATTATGGTCTTTTCGTTCTTACTATTGTCTTTCATTATTATTTGTAATTTCTATCTATTGTTATCTTTTTAATTATTCTATTTTATCTTTCTGAGCTTCTAGGTCTTCTTATATTATTATTATTACTATTATTGTTATTATCATTATTATTTTTAGCAGTAGTAGTAGTAGTAGTAAAATGACATATTGTCCTTCACCAAAGTGTTATTCTCTTGTAACAGAAAATGTCACATACGACCCATTTTGCTAAGCTTAAAAGAACAATAACAAGACAAATATTTATCTGAAGATTTACTATCCAAACGCTAGCGATTCACAAGTTCTGGTTGTCTGGAGACATGGACGGGAAGTGCTAAAAATATCTAGAATTAATGACCGCAATTGAAGTAATTTATTTCTTTTATTAATCTGACAAATGAGAACAGAATACGAAATGGTAGAGAAAAAGGCTTATCAGTTCGAAATGATTGGTTGGGATGAGATAACAAAATGGCTCATATGACGTTCTCTCAGGAGACATTTTCCTCCGAGGAAACTAACCAATTAACTCGTGGGAGGGAGTTTTTTTTGTTCAGCGAGGGAGTTTACTTAACAAATTGAATTAGTTACTTCCTTAACTTGATTTGGTAATTAGTTAAGCATATTTGATGGAAGGGAAAAAACAAACAGTTTGTTTCCTGAACTTTGGTTAACGTATAAAGCAAACACGCTATTCATTTTTATTTTCAGTTTTCTAATTCAGTCCTTGTATATTCATGACTTGTCGTCCATATGTCATATTATTCACATTAATCTACGAAGAGCTCCTGTTAGTAATTTCAAGCAATCGACCAAGTGGACCGGTGTTACTGAAGTGTGACATTGTGCACAGCACAGGATAGCCTGCTGTGTGCAGTTCAACATTTTCTTACAATATAACCCTGTCAAGGTATATTTCATGTTTATTCGCCCAAAAAAATATTTATATGGTCCATGTACTCCGGTCTAACATATATCACAGCTCTTGTTTTCCTTTTAAAGTATGAAACGAAGCTCAAGACAGTAAAAAACACATGAAACGCCGCAGACCACGATCACTGTATGAACTTGATCTGAACGACATGCTTTTCTTAACAAAAGGCTAGCTATTTCATTTCAGCAAGAGTTAATTTTTAGCTTGAGGTTGCCTATAAATCAAAGAAGCAACACTGACAAAACCTTATCTGAATTCACTTTAAAAAAAATATACCAATACTGATATTTTGATTTGCCCCATGTTAATACCGTGGCATAAAGAAGTATTCGGTAATATTACCAATAATCGACCGATTTACAGCTCAGAACACATGCTATTTCGGCCCTCCGGAAGTGTTCTTATAGAGTAGATTCTGAAATCCTTGTAAGACATGGGGACATATTAATGCTCACGCTTGCTCATATATTAATATTCATGAAACGTTCATGAAGTAATGCAACTACTTTTTTCTTGCCATAATTTCAAGTAAAATAAAAGGTACCTCTAATATTTGATTTCTCTATTATATCTCTATAACAATAATTATAATAATAATAATAATAATGATAATAATAATAATAATGATAATAATAATAATAATGATAATAATAATAATAATAATATTATTATTATTATTATTATTATTATTATTATTATTATATAACAAAAATAATAACAATGATAAGAAGAATGATAACGATTGTAAAAAAAATAATAATAATTATAATAATTATTATTATAAAAAGAAGAATGATAATTATAATAATTTTACCAGCTCTTCCCAAAATGGTGTACGTATCCTCGGTGCCCTCTGCTAGGACGAGTATGTTTTCTTTTGTACAGTTTATTGCCGATGTGCTGTCTAATTTAAAACTTTAATTACTGTTCCCTTCAATGCCCCTTTCTCCTCTGAGCTTGTATTTTTCCTCTCCAAGAGCCTCGCCAATATACATACAATGCAGTCCGTTCTTGCGGTTATTATATTTTTAATATAAGTAATAACCCATATCGAATGCCATTACTTCGGCATAATTGCCAACATCATGTTTTTTATAACATATTTTTAATATAACGATCAGTAATTACCATGGCGTTAAGTCATTTGGTAGTTGTTCATGCAAGATTTATTCCAGGACTTCCATGCAAATGGAAAAGCAATTTATATAAATCGACCTCCGCATGTGCATGACAGTTTAATCTTAATATCTTAGATTCTTGAAACAAGCAGGTCCAGTGAAGGATCTGAGCGGAGACCAGCTGGACCCCTATTTTTCAGCAGCCGCTACCTTTTTAAAGCCCCCTCCCCTGTTCCGGACCTGGAGACCATTATAAGGTTTTCTCACTAGTTTTCCTCTTTTCCCAAATCCTGGATCCACTCCTGAGATTCTCATCCTTTGAATGAATCATTCTTACTCCACAGAAGCCAGCCTGCAGTCGAATGAAGGTTGTAACGAAGACAAATTGTTCAGGGGAAAATACTGGGCCGACCCGGGATTCGAACCCATTACGGTGGCGCACAAGTCCGGCGTACCAACCGTTTCGCTAGCAAAGCGAGCTTCCCTGACGAGACAGTTCGGTCCGCTTTTATGTCATCCCGTAACACGCCCCCTCTTAAGAGCGTTCTGCTATCAGAACAAGACTAATTATCCCAGGAGTCACACTTGGTGAGCTTATTCCCTGGGCCACAAAGATTACCGCCACGTTGGACGAGCCCCCATTTTTTAAAGAAGACAAATTGCTCAGGGGAAAATATTGGGCCGATCCGGGAGTCGAACCCATGTCGGTGGCACACATGTCCGGCATTCTAACTGCTTCGCTAGAAAAGCAAGCTTCACTAGCGAGACAGTTCGGTCCGCTTTTATGTCACTCTGTAACAAGGTAAATAGTTATCATGTCTATATCCTAAATGATAAACATAAGTATATTTTTGTCAAGATTAGGTCCATAACTTGTAGATGACATAAAGGTAATCACACGTTAAGAATTTCCTGACGGATGGGGGGTATACAAAAGTCATAATCTGTTGTTAAGATATTAAAGAGAATCTCTGCGGTTGTGTCGGTTGTGTTTTGGCTTAATTGCTCAAAAGTACAATGGAAACAACTAATATAATTAATCACTAAGCTACGTCCTGAGGCATTCGTTTGTAACTTTTGTCCAACCAGATTGTGATCTATGTTATTATTCTAAAGGGATATCAGGATAATTATGATTGTCAAGAACTCCTTTCTGCTCTACAATGGAAACGCTGGTCTGGAGGAATTGCCCACTGAGATTTTTATAGCTGTACCTTGTGACTTGTAGCCTACGTGCAACTTAACATGTTCTCTCGACGGTTAACCACTTTCTTGAGGGTAAAGAGAGGACGTTGGCGGAAGTGGCCTTTGCCGTAGGACAGCATGGAAAAAGGTTAATGAGCGTGCATGGGTGGTCGAAAGTGCCTACCACGTATTTATTTATTTATGATGAACCCAGCGCCTATGACGCATATATACACGGTTTATTTTCCATTGGTCTTACGTAAGAATGGTCATATATTTCTCGATATCCGCGTCACGGACGCATGGTAATGTACTTATTTAAGCATCTCACGTGGATTGACACAATAATTCGCTAAATAACAATGCGCTGCGTCATTCGAAAGCAGGTATGCCAAATAAGCGGTAGCATGACCCAAGGCGGTGAGCGTTTACATTGGAAGAAGAGAATTTGATAGAACGTACACATATGGGCACCTCTGGGCACCCTGTCGTTACCTTACACAAGTTACAGTCATATAAGGGTACCAATGCTTTATCTGCAGACTACCCTGCGCAGTGCGCACACTCAAATGGAAGGGAAGTTTTATTTAATGCACATACCACAAGCTAATACGCGCAATTGTTCAAATGTGGTTTTATTTAATATCAAGACACAAGCTACTTGGGTGTATACTTCAAACTTATGAATCCCGCATTATTACCCGTGAATGGAGGGCCCGTGCCACGTTGTTGTAACATAGATGACTAACCCGACTCAGTCATGGTACATGACAACTTGTCACCATAGTGTGTGAAACAATTTTAGCTGGACCACACAATTTCCGTTTCAACCCGGGAACGTGGACCATTGCCGGAGAATACCACAGGAAATCTTGGTTAAGCGTGGTCACCGTGACGTTACCGTGGTTGAACATAGTTTACGTGACGTTACCGTGGTTGAACATAGTTTACGTGACGTTAGCGTGGCGCCAACTGAGCTGAAGGGGATATTTATACGTACTTCTACGGCAAGCCACGTTTGACTGTGGTAGAACGTCAATAAAACCGTAAATGAACGCGGAATAGCGTTGGAGGACGTGCCGCGAACGTCACGAGCACGCAGATATCAATTTCACAAGGTTCGTCAAAAGCAATACCAGGTTCTGAGTTCCTGAGGATGCGCCCGTGAGGCAACGTAGCACAAGCGTAGAAAGACTTAGTAAAATGAGACGCCCAGAAAGTACTGCCTAGCAAGGACAGACACTTAGGTGCCATAGACTATCTATGTCGGTACTTGTTTCGACTCCATCGCTTTTCGCTTTTCTTTGAAACACGAATTAATAGCGTTTGCTCTGATTGCAAGTTGATTATTATACAATGTTTGTTTTAGCCTATAATGCATCTATTGACAGTGATAAACGCTAAGCCAAATATACACAAAGTAGCCTAGCCCAGTGCAACATTTGTCCAGGGTTATTTTTTTATATTCTCAGTAGAAAAGTAAAGATTTTTTAACTTCAGCCGCCCGGACATTTCTTTTTCAAGAATTTAAATAATAAAATTTCGTTTTTTCCTGTTTAACCTGTTTAGCAAAACACTTCATGTTTTCGCCTTATCATATGTCTATCAATAATTCCACGTATCTATTCATGAACAAAGTGCCCATGAAACCAAACTTTTTACCTAATGATTCCCGAGCATGTATTAACAGAAAATGTCTCAAGACATTTCAGAATTAGATGGTATAAAAAATGTAAAGATTTTATCATATAATAAAAGGAGATTACATAAAATTCTATCAGCTATATCTAAACCCATCAATTGTTAATACGCTTACGATATTGGGTCGTGATTTCATTACTGTCGCCCTTGTGTTCGAGAGGCGTCCAGAAGGTTGGTACCGTGCAATCATGCTCAACAATTTCTCGCAGCGTTTCCCAATTAGGACACAGTATTAATCTCACACGTGACCTAGACCTTCAGCGCGATCGTGCGTCAAATGACCGAAAGTTGTGACGGGAAAAGGTAGAAAGCACGAAACACTGGGCAAGAAAACATTCAACCATCACCGAATGAGGTTTCTGGCTGTCATCATTACGAGTTATTGAGAGTCTCTTGCCAGCCCCTTATCGACTATTTCACACTCACGGCAAACGAAACAGCTCCAATTTCCCAGGAGGGAAAAGGTACTCCGGTTTTACTTCCTGTTTGTAAAATAGGAGCGTCTTGATGACAGAGATTAATCCGCGTGACGGTTTTTCCGCTCACCTCCGTCCCTCAGGGGACGCCACTAATTGACGACGGGAGGCTGACCAGCAAGTTAACGCGGTCTCTGATCTTTTGTTCTCTCCCGTTCATCATTCGGTTATTGCCGGTTGCTGCTGCTGCTTACAGTTGCCAGCTGCTTGTGAGTGAAGCCAAATTGTTTTGTGTATCTATGTAATACTTGGTATTACTGCCAGTGTTATAAGCCGCCTAAACTAAAGCGGTTTCCGTGTTCTAATCGAGATCCTAAGTTCAAATCTCAACCGAGAAGCGGTTAGATTTGTCAGGGTGAGCGCTTAATTGGAAAACTGTATGCGAGAGTCATGTTTTACTGACAATTGGGTACGCATTTTTGGGGTTCCTCCGTGTAACACACCCGGGACTAGCAGATGCGGTGTAGAGAGCCTGGGTGTCGCCATGCTGGGATAATCATGTATTCCGCCCTGTCACGAAGTCTAAACCTGGAATAAAATTCTGCAGATGTGCAGATATTTAGCTTAATTCAGCTGACGAATTACGGGGCTCAGTGCTTTCCAACATCAACATTTTGGCCGTAACCCTATTTTGCACTGCAATATTTCACCTTTTATTTATATACAAACTAAACCTTTCCTATTTTACCGTGTTTGTTAGAAAAGACTAGAGCGGGACGGGATCGTTTGAGCGGATGTGATGAAGTGCGAATTTAACTATCTGGCAGTCTTGCTCACTTGTGACATATGTGTATCCAGTGGTTTTCTATACGTCTTTCACCGTTGTCATTATGTTTGAGACATAATGCCATGTTTAAAAAATAAATTGTTTAACGCACTTTTGAACGAAAATTTGACAGCGAGCGGGTATTGATTTCTTCTTTTTTTTTGTAATATTTACAGCCAGAGACAAATTTTATAGAATTTAGCCAGCTTGAAAGAGGAAAACAAAAATGTGCTTAAATTCTAGAAATGGCTCCAGATCAGTTCATTTTCCATGCTTTAAATGGATTATGGCCAAAAGCACCAGCCATGTACCCAGGACCTGGCACACATTCACATAACAAATATAAACTTGCATATTTGATATCAAGCCCAAAAAAAAAAGAAAATGGAGGAAGAAAGGCAAACAAAAAATTGAAATCGATCAAAGAATTAAACTGATGATCCTCCGGGCCCTATGGGGGAGGTTTAAATATAGGCGCGGCGGTTCAGTAGAGCAAATATTTATGTGTATGTGGCCTCATTGATACAGGGAGGAGAGAACGAGCATTCAGACACACTGGGAAAGGGCATCGGGGCTGATTAAACTATAGGCTTAATGTCTGATCCTGTATACTGATTGTCTGATTCCGGGCCACCGGATGTTAGAATAAATTCGTCTCTGTGGTCTTGTAAATGTGCCCAGTGGACGTGTCACTCTTATGTTGTAGTCAGCTGGAAGGAGTTTTATGTCTGATTGGAGAAATGGCTGCTCGATCTGAGAATATTACCCGCGCAAAGAAATGAAAGGACAGTTCTGGTCACGGCTCTTGGCATGATCTTTATCAAAGGTCAGCAAGGCGTTGATGGTCTGTATAAAAGGAGGAACCACTGATACTGATAATGATATGATTAGGAACTGCACGTATGTCTTTGCTGAAAGGGATGAATCAATATGATTATCGATAGCTCTGACAAGAAAAAAATATGATTATCGATGGCTCTGACAGGAATCAATATGATTATCGATAGCTCTGACAAGAAAAAAATATGATTACCGCTGGCTCTGACAAGAATCAATATAATTATCGATAGCTCTGACAAGATTCAATATGATTAGTGATGGCTCTGACAAGAATCAATATGATTATCGATGGCTCTGACAAGATTCAATATAATTATCGATGACTCTGACAAGAATCAATATGATTATCGATGGCTTTGACAAGAATCAATATAATTATCTATGGCTCTGACAAGAATCAATATGATTATCGATGGCTCTGACGAGAATCACTATTATTACTGATGGCTCTGACAACAATCACTACGATTACTGATGGCTCTGACAAGAATCAGTATGATTACTGATGGCTCTGACGAGAATCAATATGATTATCGATGGCTCTGACGAGAATCAGTATGATGAATGATGGCTCTGACAACAATCACTACGATTACTGATGGCTCTGACCACAATCACTATGATTACTGATGGCTCTGACAACAATCAATATGATTACTGATGGCTCTGACAACAATCAATATGATTATCGATGGCTCTGGCAAGAATCAATATGATTATCGATGGCTCTGGCAAAGAGTCAATATGAATATCGATGGTTCTGGCAAGTATGGATATGATTATTGTTGGTTCTAACAGGAATCTGATTTAAAAAGTAAACACGATGGTAATAAATTAAATATTATAGCAAACAGGAAGAATACTGATTCAGATTCGCCCGGAAAGTAATCAAACTATTGCAGCATTGTCTTCTGATATTTCAATTTAACTTAGGTGCAATGAAGCAGGAAGAAAGGTTTTGCAACCAGTGATTCAACGCGGCTGCGTTCTTGCATACCCGATTTGTTAAAATAGAATTTAGGACTCTCATATCGTCGTTATGCCGAAAATATCTCGCCAGTGATTTTCATAATCATAAATATCAATATTTCGTAAAATACCTCGTGCCGATAAGTTTGTTAAATAGTGTCGATAACAGTTGTTGACGTTTCTTGTCTTATTCCGCTAATACTGTGTAATAGTTATCGATAATTGACCAAAGAACCCAGACCGATAATCGATACTCGATAATCGATAGCCAGCTGAGAAATCCAGAAAGTTTTGATCACTGCCTTTTCTTATTAAATGTTATCTTCAACCCATGGACCATGTTTGATGATAAAATGTTAGAGGGACAAACCACAGGGATTATCAGAGAAGCTCCTACCACCACCCTTTTTTGGCACACGTCCCATAATGTACAAAATCCTTTCATTCCTAACACACACATATATATATATATATATATATATATATATATATATATATATATGTATATATAAAATCAACGTAATGCACATTGAACTTCAATACATCATAGTGAAAGTGCTCAACCGTGCAGGGGAGCATTAATAATGTATCGTATACAGTTAGTTTTACTTCATGTACGACAGAAGTTCTGTCGTACATGAAGTAAAACTGTTTACGATACATTATATATATATATATATATATATATATATATATATATATATATATATATATATATTAGGGTTTTACGAAAGTAAATTTTGCTCTGTTTTCAATACTCTTTGACTTAATACATATGATAAGAACATTCAGCAATATACTTTAGGCCTTTAACAATATACTTTTTCTTCTTATATAAAGTATGCCATATCCTAAATTTCCTTAGTATTGGATGCTTATTGAAACTTTATTGAGGTAAATATACATGAAATCATAAACTGGAAGATAAAACTTTATCAAATAATTTTTTATTAATAATTCTCTTTCCTTCTTTCTAGGGATCAGATACTCTGTTTCGAAGCCCTGTAAAGGGAGTAGACATACCTCTCTCAAAAAAAGCCTGTGCTTCAAACACTGGTCACGTATAGTCCTATAATTGCCCGCACGGGCTCTCACACCAAAGAGGAGGAAAAGGTTTGTTTCCAGAGTTTTGCCGGCAAATATTGTAAGGAAAATTAAAACCGAGTTCTGAGGAGAGTATTGGATATGTCACACCAAGCAAAGCACAAAAAGATCCAAAATGCCGTCCCAGAAGCTCCAGAACGCCACGCACCGAGTCGAAGAAGCGAAGTCGGACGAGCCAGCAGAGCAGCAACCACCACGCCTACACCTGTACACCGCCTCCATCCGCATACTGACAGTTTGGCGTTGACTAGAATCCTTTATTTTGAACAATAAAGAGTCGCGTTTTGCTTTCATCGTAAGTCTATTTAAAACAACCCTAGAATTGTCCATTTATTAGACCTGCTTGCCACTATTTTTTTTTTAATTCTGGCTGTCATCTCCCGGAGCCTTGTCATGTATGCCATGGATCTGATCAGTGTATATTACCTGAGCTAAGGATCTTACAACAAGCCGGTAGTGATCCCTGGATACCAAACATAGCCAAACCGCCCGTCTGACACCCACTGACATAGGCGTTGGCCATACATGTCAATTAGAGGGAAATGCAGTGGTGACCTTTCAAAGAAGGGAGATGTCTACAACAAAGTGGTCAGGATTTAGGAAATAAATCTATTTCACCTTGCTGCTCCAACATTTCTTCCAGTTTCATAAGTATGGGTTATTACCTGTGTAAGGAGGTTATGTTTTTTCGCCTATGTTTACTTGGCTGTCAGTTGGTTACGCAATAGAAAAAAAATTACTGAGCCAGCGGGATCCGGCAATATTTTTTTCGTCTTTGAGGAGGTATGGGCTCTTCTGAGCGTCATTCTAATTTATTTATTTGAATCGGATTGAGATGTGAATAAATGTAAGCTAACCCACACATGAACATATAATCTCCTAGAGGAATTTTAGAAAAGGAAATGGAGGCTCATTAGGGGGCGGGCACGGGAGGGGAAAACCGCTTCTCCCATGGTGTACAAGTGTTTATTTTCCAGAAATTTATGTAGAAAATATATTTGAAGGGGGCAGGTTCTCCAGCGCCCTACCTGCCTTAAATCCATCCCTATAAACACCTACTTTCATGTTCTGTCATCAATCACTCACATTATTGTTTTCATATCGGTTGATCTATGGCTATAATTATTTTACATATTTCGATTTGCGTTTCCATAAAACGCGGCAAATATACATAAAAATACTGGGAACTGCATAATCTTTATTACCCTAGGAACAATTATCTCTATGCAACTGTTATGTGTATTTAAAAGTGGTGTAATTTAAGACGATAATGTAAGCTGAAAATCAACTTCACTGGTTCCCTGTTAAATATATAATTGTGACCATCGAATAACTGTGTAAGAAAAGAAAAGGTTTAACGTAACACGGCCCTTTTACATGAAACATAAAACACATTGTGAATTAACAAACTTTTTCAAGAGAGACATAATTCATCATTTAGGTGGAATATTTATTGATGTAGCCTGCTCTATCTTGCAAATGCTGGATAAGCAACTAGGCATTAATCCAATGAAGTGCAGTAACCAAGACAACTACCCATAGCAGACATTTATGCAATCCGCAAAGGGTGTGATTATATAAAAACGATGCAGCAATTTGTCTGGTTTGTTAATTCTATAATGAAAACTCAACACGAATAAATCTTATAACATTTTTTTTTCTTTGTCATTTTATATATAATTTAAATTAATGCATTGCTTCTTAGTAACGCACAATGTTTTGATTATTTTATTTATATAATAAAGCATAATTATTGAACTGTAACGTTGGTTTCCATACGCAAGAATTAATGGTCTTGATGCTATGTTCGGAATGACTCTTAGCTAGGTGTCTTGCTTTGGGTTCTTATTAACTGTGTCAAGGCTAGTTCATGATGATAGCTCATCTTACTTTTAATAATAAGCATGGGTATACTGTTAAAATGCCTACGCAGCTCAAATTTCCTTCGTTTTTTACCGAATAGAGTCAGCTTTTACTAACATTGCAGATGGGCTACAAAGCGCAGCTGAGAGCTTCAAATGATCTTTGAAATTTGATGCAGATAAAAATGTATTGTATTGACCAAAAAGATGTAATCTCGACCGACGCTCGCTTAGTCCACACCAGCTACGCCAGCGCTGCACACGCTCCGACAAGGAGACAGAAGTCCAAATATAAACAACTAATGACGCATTAGGAGTGTAACTCTTGGAAGCGGTAACACCCCTGTATCTATGTTAATTCACAAAGTGACAAATTAAAAATTCGATTTTATTACCCAGCGAAAGTTGCCTAGTTTATCCCCCAGATTAGCACAGCACCAAAGGAAAAAGTTATTAAATCGTGACAAAACTCACAGATTCGCTCTAATTTATCATGACTTCTCGGTAATTCACATAAAACTGAAATCCAGGATGCTAAATTTATATATTATTTATATGTGGTTACCTTGGTCATTATTCATTTTACAGTGCCTCTATGAGGTAATGGATCAAGCCTTTGAAACAAATGAAAAAAAGAAAAAAGTTGATCCGTGGAACAGATCTGGAACAAGATTGGCTCTGTGACCTTGAAATCTGTATCAAGGTCATCCATCACGGCACTTTACCTAGCCCTTCATGAGTCGTGTAAATGCTGGTTTTGGCGCGACTCTGCTTCAAATTGTTTTCAAGTTAATGCGTTAACATCATTTTAGCATTATCGCCTCTGTGACCTCAAAAATGTGTTAGGTTCATCCATATTTGGATTGAAACCAGCATTTCATGAGTTTTATGAATGATGTGAGTATGGTGACTGTATATTAATTTGTTTTGCGTTATTGCGTTAACAAACTATTTAACGGACGGACAGATGGACGGACGGACGCAATAAAAGACTGACGGACGCTCATCATTACGACGACGGAGGACAAATATGTGCTGTGTATACGTATGTCAAGCATATTATATCAGATGAGCATGTATTGAAATAATTCTAATGCAAGCAGAAAACAGCAGAAGGCAGCTGAGTCATAATTATTTTGCACGTCTGTTTGATGATACTTCGACGCGAACAGAGTTAACCAAGGGCTACATCAAGCAGTGAGTAATGAGTACAATTCCTTGTGTACCTGGACACAAAGGTGCGGCTGACGTAAATTGAAAGAAAATTGAAGAAATTGCTGCCCTCACCCCACCCCCTGCTGTAACGTGTCTTTTCATTTTCTCTAATACGGCTGAATTTTACCTTTGGTCAGAGTAATAATCAAAGGTGACAGATTTACACTTGATAATCATGACGTTGTTATAAATTTAAAGGCCGTCAGCTACCTAGCCTATTATCGGTCAGTTGTAGGCGATGGGGATGCTCTCGCCATGGCATGGAGATCGCAGATATCCTCAGGAAGTATTTTTTTAACTCTCTGATTACATTTTTTTTTTTTAATTCTTCTCAGATAAATCTGATGATTTCTGTGGAAATAAATTGATACTACGAATATCTTTTTATCCCTCTTCAAGCGGTGTGCATTTCCTCTTACCCGCGAAAGGTTCTTCAAGAAGAAGAATAATAATAAAACAGAAAAAATAAAAGAAAATGTTTCTTTGTGGAGGTTGCCGCCTCCATTTTTTAATGCTCTCTTTATAAGTCTAATGAACATATTATAATTACATGTACATCTGTAGAGTTCCATTTCGGTTTGTGACCACGTGGCAGGGCGGTAGCACTCGCTTTCTATCGTATTATTTCTGTATCCTGGTGTCACCAATGCCTGGTATCTATCGCACCTGCGGGTCTTTAATGTGTAATCTTCCCCACTGCTTTGTCACAACAACGAGGATCCCCCTAAAGACGCACTCGTTCCTGATCGAGTGATTCAAAACCGTTATTTTTTTTTAAATTCTGAATATTATTTATATAAACGAGGTATAAATTGCTTTCGTTTCTCAAAGAATAGCTAGATTTGCCTTTCATCAGACCTTGCCTCATGCGTTAAAGGAACATTTATCTTTTTTATATTAATACATTTAGATTATTTTGTAGCTGCTTGGTTTAAATTATTAAATAATTTAAATGTTTGTAAATCGAAAAGTCCACCCCTACTATTCCACTGTTTAAATATTGTCATTGATCCCTATTACGTAATGCCCAATAAAAACTCTTGTCAATTTTTAGCCTTATTTTTAATATCCTGAGCAACCTAAACTTTAAATATTTCAAAGCCACTTTTTCGAAGCTTATTATTTTTATAATCATATCGAGTTAATAGTAGCAAAATGTCAGTTAGTAAATAAACTACTATATATGTTTATTAGCACTATTAACACATCTAATTGTTATCTAATGTGCTATATCTTTAAAAGTAAGGAATACACCATTGAGAGAAACCACAAGTGAAAACTTTTTGAAAAGTTTTAATTGAAAGATAAACGAACAAACAGGAATACAAGATCTACTCAGATTATTTTGAAGCGTTTGAGTGAAATATGTCAGTTTCTGATGTTTCTTAATATTTTTTTCTCAGGTATCTGGGGTCTTAGCAAGACAGATTTCGGACGAGGAAAAACTTTTAACTAGAAGAAAGACATCAGTGTATATTTCATATTGGGGCCTAGACAGGAAGAGTGTGTTTTTTTTTTTAAGATGTTAAGGAAATGTCAATGTTTATTATTTTTTAAAGGATTTTCTTTGGTGTGGCGGTATTAGGAGTACCAAGTGAAACATCGGGCGAACAAGTGTGGATGGCCGAGAAAAGGACAGCTTTTAGGTGACTGAGATATAGATGTTCTTTACTCTAAATGATGATGGATAAGTGTTGTTTAAGTCTCTTTGATATATGAAGCTCTGTGACCGTCCATTAGTTCGCCATTACTATCCCTACCGTTTGTACAATGTGTCCCCTACACAAGGTCGGGAATACCCTGCGCAAAGTGCTACATCCATCACGCTTTGGTCATATCCAGCCATTTAACAAATCTACTATGACACATCAAAGACAAAAATAATAAATGTGTTCTGTCTCTTTTTTTAATAAAACAACGGCACATCAAAGTAGACTGATATATCTTGCTTGTTGTAGGTAGTATTTACAGATCAACTCCTGACTCTGAGACTAGTTTCCAGACTTGTACCAAGCGATTTTATAGCCTAGCTACCTACGGCCATTGAGATTTGCAGATAAACAGCCATTTTACTTTATGTGGCCGTTGGCAGTTGATCTTTTGACCTTCCGGGCACCAACGAATTAACAGACAGACTTGTTCCACCCTCACAATCACTCAAAGACTTTCACTAATGGGTGTTGAAACAAGACTGCTAATCTTGATATTCCGACTCCTTTTGGCCAGAGGTCGTGTCTATTAAAACGAACCTCTGCCAGTTATGAATAGCTGGTCGGCCGGGACTACTTTTCTCAACTGCCAAGTCCAAAATCAAAATTTGACACAGTTTAAGGTAACATGATTTAATTGCACATGTACATGTTTACAAAAAAAAAATACCAATTCCATGAAGTCCTAACGAAAAATATTCATGTTCAGGTTAGGGTTGTATCGGTATATCGATATCCTCATACATATCGATACGCCACTTCGATACGGTTACCGAAACGCTATATATGATGTACCGTCGTATCGATGAAATACAAAAACAGCTAGCAAATATAGATACAAGCCATACAACCCTTACCTAAATTATCATATGTTATTTATTAAGCTTAAGATGTCTTAGTGCTTTAATTGACCTTATAAAACTAAAATTAGATCACGTATACTCGTATGATCAGCTGGTTAAGGAATGTATATACAGTTCTCGGTGCTTCCATGACAATGATAGAATATTGATATTGTTTTATATGTTTACGAAATGATTTATTTTTAAAAATGAAGCGTATCGTCAATACGTATATTGGGTATCGCTTTATGTATATCGCAATACGTATCGTAGCTGAAAAAGCTGAACGATGCCCAGCCCTAGTTCAGGTAGTTTGCCTTGAAACGGTCCTTATATCCAACATTAATTTTACGGACTGCATTATAACCTCTCCTCTACATTTACACTAACGCCGTTGGTTCAGAAGCCACAGAACATCGTGGGAAAGGATATCTTTACCAACAACCCCTAATGAGCAGTGTCGTACTTTCCGGCACACTTAACAACCTCCGTTGATAAGATGTATGAAGATGTAGCAATGATACGCCGGTAGAAGCATTCGGAAACCCCCAACCGAACATTACCGAACCTCAGCCGATCATTACTGATCACGTCTTCGAAGAAGTTCCCTGTCTGCCGCCCGGATATTGGCAGTTCTGCCATTCAACTGATTCGTCCGTCATAGGAATACTCATCCGCCAATAGGTCAAAACGAACCAAGTAGGGGGCCACCTGGACTACTTGTCTTAATGATGAAAAATCATCACAATCCATGCATACAGATTCTTATGCATACTTACCTGATGTTTCATATTTCATGAAATGGATTTCAGAAACAAAATTCATGTGCATATATTTGCCTTGAAACAACTCTTAACCAACATGTTTCATTTGCCTATTTCCACGCCTATCACAAGACTGGTGTATGTAGAAGCCCCATTGCCTTGATGTAAAACTATTCTTAACCCACAGTTCCTAAACAGCAGAGTAGCATTTTTGTGGGTCTGATTTTTCCCAGGGTGTGATAAGAATTGACAATTTTATCAAAGTTTTTCATTGATAAGCAAATCATTGATAAATGATAATATAGACTGTATCGGCTTTTAATGTTGCTGCACATGTAATATGGCTCATTACTGTAATTTTACCTTAAAAGATATTTTTATAAATATATCACCAACTTTCATTGCAGCTTCAAAATATATTTAATTACTAGAGCTCATGCAAAGGTAAAATCATTCATCTTTGCGAGGAGATCCGGGGTAATCTGAAATCGTTTTCATCCCGCCCCTCCTCTCAGAAGGTTTTAGTGCAGAAACAGCCTCCATTTCAGGTTAAGTCCGCCTTCTTCGAGCCCCGAGTCACTTGGAAACAGTTTCCAGATCGGAGTCCTGTACAAATCTTATTATTAAAAGAAATTTAAAATAATATTTAAGATAACCATGTAAATGATAGTTAGTTTACAAGTGCTCTCTACTTGAATGTTAAATTACATTTAGCTCTGATGCAGAGCATATATGTATAGACGTGTTATTTTTTAATATTCTGTTTGTAGTTCACCCATGTATACGGTCTTTAAAAACTCTTTTTATACTCTCTCTTCTGCTGGACACGAGATGGCCTGATATCTCGAGTCCTTACCTCCGAGTACAAGTCCGAGTCCAGGACCTTCGAGTCTTACGTCACTGCTACATTTTAATGCTCATTTGCGAGCACGTTTGCCGGGGGTGTCAGTCTTACGTCTTCGTGTCAGACCTGCAATTTTTTTTTATAATCCAAGGCCGTGACTTGGCCTTTACGTTTTAAGTCTCAGGAACTATTCACTGGAACAAACTTGTGGTTAAAAGCCAAATCTCTTCCATAATTCAGGTGAATGTTGAAACACGCACTCCAGGAAGAGTACATAAGGTCTAACAAAGATGTTACTTTCTTGCACGTATGTAAAATGATGTAACATAACAGAGTCAGGCCCGGAGCTTTCAAAACCGTTTAGATTGGTCCTTACGTATTACTATGAACGGCACTGGATACAAAGCTGGAAAAAGTTCTGCGAATCGATGAAGAAAATAGAAGAACCGAGTGAAATCATTATTACGTGAGGTCTACGGCACCTGGCGCGTTCGTTATTGTGTTAAGGGCGATGCGGCGTATTACATTTCCCATTTGTTCATACTAGTCAAAGATATAAACACTGGAAAGAGATCTGATGACCCTGTATGTTATAAAATAGTTTATTGATTCTATCAATTATAATATGTGCATTCTCATATTGACCAAATGGTATTTTCATATACGAATCATCATATTATGTTCCGCTGAATAGATGTTCCTACGCTATAAGTTATTCTTTGGATTGAAGTCTTTTATTTCGTTCTCACCACAGTACAGCGTTGTTTTATCTCACGGGAAAATATCTGCTCAGACCTGACTCCAAGGTGAGAGATAAAAAATAACAGGTGCGCGCTTAACATCATCATTAGCTCACGTGCAGAGAATGCAGAGTTTGTATTCAATAATTGCAATTATCCATGCAATGTGGCCGAAAATTGTGTCAGTATGTTTATTTTTTAAATTAATTAAAAATGTTCTTTTTGTTCGACCATTAAATTGAATGAAGATAAATTGGCACAGAGAGAATCGGGAGTAGTATGTTGGAATTTTATTAGACTGACGTGGCAGCCCTACTACATGTTAGTATCTAATCAAGGTATATATTCTTCACTAATGATCTATGGAATAATTTATAATATCACGTAGGCTTACAACATAATAACAACACTGATGTAGTCGACTACACACCACCTGATTCCGAGTGCAAGTCCGAGTGCAATACAAGTAAAGACCACTCGGGTCGGAGTCTTTGAAGTCCAACTTACTCGTGTCTTAGCCATTTGGAACCAAAGTCCGAATCCAATACATATCTCTTTGTTTCATGACACGTAAAATGGAGATTTGTGATTTCCATGTGTATTCTGATTTTGGTTTACACATGCTCTTGATTGAATGTTTGATTAGATGATGATGCCGACGCAAAGCTAAAGCTTGTTAGATAGACTTTTTTATATTCTGTTATAGTAGTCCCGGTCCGGACTCAAGTCCAACAAAACCGATTGAAAAACTGAAACAGCTTCGTTATATGTAATAGCTGATTTGATGAGGACTTCATAACCGTTGTACTTGAATGCATGTTTAGTATTTTATTGTCAGTTTTGTTTGATTTTCTTTTTTAAACAGATTTTTGGTGTAAGACCTCGGTATAACTGATACAATGATTAATATAAGGTTATTGCATTTTACTTAAATTATGATGCAAAAAAAAAAAAACAGATATCGCATGACCAATCAGAATAACCCAATCTCCAATAAGGGGCTACACGCCTTAAATACTTTAACTTGAAAAAGGCGATCCCTTTTTAAATGACAACAGTCGGTGTAATATGTACTAGGGATGAATATACTGACATTTTAAAAAGTAGGTATCTTGCGCTGAAGTTCTAGGCAGACTTTAGTAAAGACGTTAAAAATTCTTTAGACTATTGTCCGCAGTATAACGATCAACGACAAGAATTCATATAAAGTTGTCATTTTACTTCAGGTACTTATTTAAGAGTATTTTTTATTTTTATTTCTTTTATTTTTGCTATAAGGATTTGGTTTAAATATGATTGAAATATAACCTTGTTGAGTGCATCTTTTATCTTTCGTGTATCCCACTTATACATCAATTATTATGTTTTATGTTTAATATAGGAATAAATTATAGCAATTGTAACACTCATTTTTTAAAAGCTTTCAAATCTTCTTTGTTATATATATAAAATAAAACACACACTTCTTTATGAGTCAAAGAGTGCAAAAAGTATCCGTCGCGATTTGCAAAATTGTTATGAAATAAGTAAATCTCAATTAATCATGGATTATACAGTCCAATACGGAGAAGTCCTCTTCCTATGCTCAATTGTATTTAAAGCAGTGATGTAGTCGAGTCCACAATGTCCGAGTCCGAGTGCAAGGCCGGGTCCAAGCCCCCCCCAAGTCCGAGTCGGAGCCCTTGAGGTTCAAGTCAAAGTCCACTTTCCTCGAGTATTAGCCCGAGACCATGTCCGCGTCCTCGAGGTTCAAGTTCTTGTCCACCTTCCTCGAGTCCATGTCCAAGTCCAAGTCCGTGCCCTCGAGGTATAAGTCCAAGTCCACCATGCTGGAATCGAAGTCACTTTGAAGCCGAGTACAAGTCCGAGTCCAGTACACATCTCCTTTCCAAAAGAAATTTTAAATAGATATTTTCGTCATTTTAAGTCAGTATATACATGTTTCTTTCGTCAGTGTTAAATACTTTTAACTCCCGATGCCGAACTAAAGTTTTGCAAATATGGTCTAATTTTTTATCCCTAATATGTTGTTGGAAGTTAGTGCATAAATAGAAGTACTTATAGTATGTGACAAAACTTTTTTTCTACAGGACACAAGATGGAATCGGCCTGATTTTTCGAGTCCTTACTTTCGAGTTCAAATCCGAGTCCCTGAAAGTCAGACTCGGGTTCTTTTTCACTGATATATAACCAAAAGTAAAGCGGGGATCTTGGCCCTGGTGTGGGCAAGGGACGCTCAGAGGTGTACGGCGTGTCAATAGTGATCTCTTTATCTGCTGTTCATGACAGATTACCTTGGACACAAAGAAAGCAGAGCTGCATTATCCGTCCAGCTGCATTTATCTCCGGTGTCCAGTTGATCCACCAGGCGGCCATGATCTCTCCACTCTCTATACTTAACTGCTGTCTTGGGGGAACATTTGCAGGTCACCGACCGCACCGAGAACATCGTAAGTCCAAGAGCCTCCATGATCGCCCCTTCCCCTCATCAGGATTGTTCGTTTGGGTTCACGACCGAGTATTTTATATATATTCCATAAATGTCAATCATGGACCCCCAAACCTTACATCATTTTCGGTCAGATAAATTCTTCACCTTACGTGAACGCTAAATTTATTTATTTACATTATACACTAAATATAAACTACTTTTACTTTTCAATTACCATGTCATTTACATTATAGTACACACCTAATACGTGACGTCATACTTTGTATACACTGTGCGTGTCGCCTTGATTTATGTACATTGTACGTGATTTCTTAATTTAACAAATGTACATTATACGTAGTATCTTTTTATATTTACCTTAGTTTTGTATTTACCGTACTTAAATTATATGTCAATACAAATATCAGTTGGCATATTACTTTATGTATACATTATTTATTCCAGTTCTAACATGGTTTAGCTATGACATATATTGCTTTTTACATTACTACATAAAAATATCGAAAATAAAATGGACAAGAATGCGAGAGTTAATTATGTTTTTTTTTTTTTTTTTTTTTTACATTTATTCAGACAAAACATATACAATACAAATACATATACTCAGAAAACATTACAAAGTCAAAGCATTACAAATTTAAATACATGTATCTTGGAAAAAGAGCAGCATTATATATATCTGACAAAATGCAACGATGACATAATATAAAAAATTATGTTTAAATTATACTTGTAGTTCCGGCACACTTGTTCCGTGTATCCGTCTCTATGGAGGATGCGTTAAATCCACTCCCTGTTCCGGTAATCAAGTGTAGTTCAATAAAACTGTTGATTGCCGCAAGGACCAAGCTTTCCTAGAACAAATTTATAAAAGACATCTTTTTAACTATCCAGTACTCAAACAATTGTCCACTGTTTCAGTTGCAGTTTACAAACACGTAATTAACCCAGCTTTTTCCAGGTACAGCCACATACTTTATCCAAGGTAAAAACAAGAATCAAAATTCAATAAAATTTAGACATTGGACACAATTATATTGGGCTTACTCGAATATTAAAAATTTAAATTTATATATATTGTTACGGAACCTAATATAAACAGATCACGTATGCCCGATGAACACAATTTTTGTAATGGAGATAAAACAAATCAGATTCTGTAACACTAGGCAGCGTGTCACATAATAAAAAGAGCACCTATAACACTCCCCCTCCTGTAATAAAAAAAAAGAAAGTTTTCTCGGAAAACTTTCTTTTTGCAATCACAGTCACTGAAATTTTACAACATCTCAAATATCATCTTATTTACAACATTACATAAATATCTTGTTTACAACATTTCATAAACATCTCGATAAGCAATCAGCAAGTACATTTTCTTTCCCTTTAATGTGTACGATATCAAGATTGTAATCCTGTAAGAAAAAATTCCATCTCAACAATCTTTGATTTTTACACTTCAACTTGTTCATGAACGTAAGGGGATTGTGATCACTGAAGACAATGATAGGTCTGACTAATGAAGTAACATAAACTTCAAAATGTTGCAACGCCAAAATCAAAGCCAAACATTCTTTTCAATAGTGGAGTAGTTTTTCTGGTTTGCATTGAACTTTCTTGAGAAATAACAAATTGGATGATCTATGTCATCATTGCCTTCTTGTAACAACACAGCACCAGCAGCAGTATCACTAGCATTTACAGCTAACTTAAAAGGTACAGAAAAGTCTGGAGCTACCAAAACTGGTGAACTTTGCAGAATTGTTTTCAAATTCTGAAATGTATTTTCACATTGAACATTCCATACGAACTTTTGTTTCTTCTTTAACAAATTAGTCAGAGGTTCAGCTACAGCAGAAAAATTTGGACAAAACTTCCTGTAGTATCCAACCATACCAAGAAAACGCATTATTTGGTTTTTGTTTTCTGGTCTAGGAAATGCAGAATTAGCACTTATTTTAGCATCAACAGGTTTTACCTGACCCTGCCCTATAATATGACCCAAAAATGTTACTTGTGCATGACAAAACTCAGATTTCACTAAGTTGACGGTCAGACGTGCTTCACTGAGTCTTTCGAAGAGGTCGCGAAGAATTTGCAGATGTTTCGCCCAGGTGTCGCCGTACCCGATAAGGTCATCAATATATGCGTCGCAGTCCTGAATGTCCTTGACGACCATATGGATGAGCACTGGAACGTGGCTGGCGAGTTCTTCATGCCAAACGGCATAACTTTATACTGGTATAGTCCTTGCGGCGTCACAAATGCGGACACTTCTTTCGCTCGACCTGTCAGCGGAACTTGCCGGAATCCTTTTAGTAAGTCAAACATTGGAAACATGTCTGGAGCTACCGACTATCAATACAATCATCGATCCTCGGAATTGGGAACGTGTCAGCCTTGGTGACAGAGTTCAGTTTTCGATAATCTGTGCACATATGGTAACTTCCATCAGGTTTTGGCACAAGAATACATGGTGAACTCCAGTTACTGTTACTAGGTTCAATAAAATCATTGTCTAGCAAATATTGAATCTCATCCTGTAGATACTTTTGCTTTTCTGGATTCGTCTATATGGATGTTGCTTGACTGCGCTTGCCTCGCCAACATCGACGTCATGGCACAACATTTTAGTTCGCGTTGGAATGCCACTAAACAGTGTTCATAATTCCGCAGCAGGTTCTTGAGGTCTTGTTGTTCTTGTGCGGTTAGGTGTGACAGTTTTGCATCCAGGTTTTTAAGCACGTCTGAGTTTTTTAATGGTACTGTACCACACTAGCGCCAGATCGGCCCTCTGACATTATGGCCAGATTACTGACTTGCCAGAGTGCCTGGACATCTAACTCTGAGGATCGCATTATAAGGCCCCATGAGGATGCAAATATTTTCGTCATTTTTGACAACACCTCACTGCTTACAAGTATCGTGTCACTTCAAATAAACCCACTAGACCTTTTTTTAATAAGTTTCTTATCTCTCCAACGACACCTACCATGTGTGTGAAATATTCCATAATAACCCAATATATTCGTATATTGTTCTGCATGTATTGGAGATTTCTGCCTGCGGTCTGCCTGCTGACTGTATGCGGAGATACGGTTATAAAGCGTGGCGTGGACTTGCAGGGCGGTTCTAAATTTGGCTTGTGTCACGACTCCATGGGGGGTCCTAACTGAGTCGTGTTTGTCACGGCTAGTACCACACTGAATGTCTACATCACACTTACAATCAGTATCTACTTTAACTGGGTCGTGGTCAGTGTTTACACAATTAACAGCAGTAACATTTTGTACAACATCTGATGTGCTATTTCTGTCATAATATGGTTTCAACATGTTAACATGGCAAAGTTGTTTCTTCTTACGTCTATCTGGTGTCAACAGTATGTATTTTAAATCACTGACTTTCTTGTCAACAATGTAAGGACCAAAATACCTAGCTTGCAGCGGTCTGCCAGGGATGGGAAGTAAGGCAAGGACCTTTTCGCCAGGCTCAAACATCCTACTTACAGTGTGCTTGTCATACTTTGGTTTCATTTTACTTTGTGCAGATTTTAGATTTGACTTTGCAATCTCACAAGCATTGTGTAGTTCAGTGCGAAAGTCTGAATCATACTGCAGTAAACTAAGAGAATCAGCATTTTCACAATAGAGTTTTTCTTTAAGCAGTTTCAATGGACCTCGAACGGAGTGTCCAAAAACTAGTTTAAAGTGACTGAAACCCAAGGACTCTTGAAAGGATTCTCTGACAGCAAACAGCAATAGGTGGATTCCTTCATCCCAGTCTTTCTGTGTGTCATAGCAATAAGTCCTGATCATGTTTTTTAATGTCTGGTGAAAACGCTTAAGGGCGCCCTGACTTTCAGGATAGTATGGCGAAAAGCTGTACTGTTTTATACCTATCTCAAGCATAATTTGTTGGAATAAGCCAGACATAAAATTAGACCCTTGGTCAGACTGGACAGATTTTGGTAATCCAAAAGTTGTAAAAAACTTGGTCAGAGCTTTGACAACACTTTTGGCATTAATTATATGATATTGCCTCAGGGAACCTGGTAGGTGTGCACATATTGTCAGTAAGTATTCATGTCCAGATTTTGTTTTGGGCAGTGGTCCAACACAATCAAAAATAATCCTACTGAATGGTTCCTCGAAAGCAGGAATAGGCCTAAGTGGGGCCTTAGGAGGATTCTGATTGGGCTTGCCTACCATCTGGCATGTATGGCATGATTTACAATATTGTACAACATCTTTCCTGAGGTTAGGCCAATAGAAGAGTGTACTAACTTTCTGATAAGTTTTAATTATACCTAAATGGCCAGACAAAGGAGCCTCATGTGCCATGCTTAGAACTTCACCGCGAAAGCTTTTGGGCATTACTATTTGATGTTTGATGGTCCACTCATCATCAGCGCATACATCAGGTGGTCGCCATTTACGCATAAGCACTCCATTTTTAACATAGAATCAAAATGGGTTCTGTGACAGCTCATCTTTAGAAACTGCCCTGGGAAATAAACATGAAATATCAGGGTCTTTATGCTGTTCCGCGATAAGTTCTGACCTTGAGAATGCTGCATCCTGTACGAGCGAGTCATTAGACGAGTCACTAGTGACTCCCAGCGTGTTATTATCTGGACCATTATCCTCATGATCGTTTTTCTTGGCCATAGATCTAGTTACAGCACATGAAGGATACAAACCAGGAATTTCCTGACTTTCCGGATCAGTGTCCTGATCAAGTGACGGCTTTTCTGTTACTATCGGTACAGGCTGTACTTTATCACCTGCAACATCATTGCCTAGTAGCAACTGAATTCCCTTAAAGGGGAAAGTAGTTCTTATGCCTACAGTAATATTCCCAGAAATCAAATCTGACTTTAAATGGATACTGTGTAGCGGAACTGAAGTGTGCCTGTCTGAAAACACACCATTAACAAGTGCATGTGCACCAGTAAAGGACCTATTAGAAAATGGCAAAGTGTTTGCTAACATGAGAGTCTGGCCTGAACCAGTGTCCCTCAAAATTCTAATAGGGGTAGAATCTGAAAAATCACTTGAAAGTGATACAAAACCATCATGTATGAATGGCTCAAATAACTCCATTTCAGAGTCAATAGATGAATCTACTACCTCAACCTCGTCAAACAAAGAACTGACATTGACAGTGTCAGTCATAAACTCTGTTAAAAATCATCTGAGGAATCTACATCCTTTTTATCACCATACTCCTCATGGGAGTCAACAGAGGATTTTCCTCAGCAGAAACAAACTTTTGTTTGTCATAAGAGGACCTGGCCTCATTTGAAATACTCTCGCAAGAGTCATAAAAGGACTTAGACTTATTTAGAGAATACTCTTCGCAGGAGTCTTGAAAGGACCTAGCCTTATTTAATTCCTCGCAGGAATCAACTGAGGTTTTTACCTCGCAAGCTACGGATTCTTCTTTGGATTCAGACAGCACTTTGGACTCCGTAGCATCAAACTCTTTATTTGAGTCAACAAAGGAGTTGTATCCTTATTAACATGAAAAAAGCCCGGCTCTTGTAGTATGCTATGCATAAATTTTGAAACAAACCCAGAAGGTATCCTATTTAGTTTATTTGCAAGTTTCCAGCAGTCAGATATTAGATGACCTTAATTCTTGCAGTAGTGACAGATTTTCTTTGAAAATGACTCGTCTTTGTTGGACTTAGACACAGTGGGCGTGGACTGAGATGTAGCAATGGACTTTGCTGGACTATCAGGACTACTAGTACTGGGTGACTGCGCTTTAAACTTCTTTTGACCATACTGATTTACATTCTTGTTTGTGAATGACTGGTTTGATTTGCTAGTAAAGAACATTTTGTGTGTTAATGTATAATCATCAGCTAATTGAGCAGCAATGTCAAGTGTTTCAGGACTTTTCTCATCGAGAGATGTTTAAACATCTGCGTTAATGCAGCGCTTAAACTGTTCAAGCAAAATCAACTGGCGCAAATTGTCATAATCTTTCATTACATTTTTAGAACTACACCAGCGATCAAACAATTGCTCTTTTGTCCTAGCAAATTCGACGTAGGTCTGTTCTTTGCGCTTTTCCTAATTTCTGAATTTCTGGCGGTAAGCCTCTGAAGCTAACGCATAACCTTTTAGGATTAACTGTTTTACCAGGTCATAGTCAGCAGCAGCTTTTACTGAAAGCTCTGTATAAATTTCTCTGGCCTTTCTCAGTCAATACACTTTGTAACAGCATAGTCCAATTTTCCTTAGGCCATTTTAAATGTTCAACTACCTTCTCAAAGTGTAAGAAATATTTATCAACCTCTTTTTCTTGAAAAGGTGGGACAAGTGTAATGTGTTTAGTCACATCAAAACTGTGAGTTGGGGCAGCACTAAGACTACATTCTACTTTCTTACATTCTCCTTAGACTACTTTCTAACGCCAGTCGTTTAAACTCAATTTCTTTTTATTTTTTTAGTCTGTCTCTTTCTATTTCTTTTTCTAGTCTTTCTCTTTCTAACCGTTCTCCCCTCTCTTTTTATAATTCTAACTGTTTTAATGCTAGCTCATGTTGCATTTCTAACTTTTCCAATTCTAATTGCATAGCAAGGCTGTCATTTTCTGATGTTTCAACTTCAGTCTCTTCAATTAAACATGAATTTAGCAATGATATCAGGCTTTCTCAAAGCTTTTTTTCACACTTAGCCCTAAGTTTTGTCCCAAAAGCAACTGTTCTTTTGACAACTGTTCAAGTTGATCAGGGTCAGGATCGTCAACAAATGTCTCAGGTTTAAAATCTGCCATGTTAAGATGTTAAAACAATAACAAAAAACCACTGAGATAAATCCTGTAATCAATGTACTGTAAACAATATGTAATCTTGTAAACAATGTATGATAAAAAAACGTTTCCAGGTCAAGGCCTAATAAATTTAAAAACTATTAAGCATCCCGGACGAGAGCCCCCAATTTTATGTTACGGAACCTAATATAAACAGATCACGTATGCGTGATGAACACAAATTTTGTAATGGAGATAAAACAAATCAGATTCTGTAACACTAGGCAGCGTGAAATGTCTAGCGGAATGAATAAAGAAGTCAGTGTTTTTTTTTGTTAACAAATAACTATAATTTATTCTTAAAACAACTCTAACATTACAATACACTAAATCAATACAATTATACAGTAAAACAGCTGTATAACAATAAGTCAATACAATCACATAAAAAAATAATGTGCACAGTACCTGGATACCAACACCATCACAACGATAAGTCCTTTAAATGTAAACTCTCGGAGAATGACAGTCCAGTGTAAAGCTCTTGCAACTATCCAGAAAGTAAACTGAAGTCCAAATGCGTAAAATCCAGGAGAAAGTCTTTGAAAATCTGTAATTGACGCATTCGTCGGATAAGGTCCTGACACACGCTTCTGCGTCCGCTGGAATCTGCTCTGCTGCTCTCTCCCTTCCTGCTTAAACACACCCCCTTATATACTATTCACCCCAAGCCGAGAATTTTCCACTTCTCGAACAGTCTATAAGATCTTGCACAACACAGTAAGCTCGCGTTTCAGGAATTCTCTAGAAAAACAGCGCTGTGTATCTCTATATACCAGGGTCATCACGTAAACCACGGCCAGGCGTGAAAACTCAAGGCTAACATGACAACGAGAGTTCAACCAGTACGGATTAAACATAGAATGTAATACGCGGCCAGACACGAGTGCCCCAACAGGAGTTACGCCCGTGTCACATAATAAAAAGAACACATATAACAATATAGATATTAATAAAATAAATTTGGAAAATGTATTCCGTCCAAAAAAAATATGTCCCTATAAGAAAAACCGACGTCCCCCGTGGACCCAGTTGGTTGACATCCGTATTCCGATTCGAATGTTGGGGACCATGCCAATTTTTACGTTCATGTGATTTGAGTAGACCTACGATAACTGGTAACCCCAGCCAGGGTCCCCAAATCAAAAGCGTTTCCATAGTGTAACGCTTCAGGCTCATCCGGTCAGTTGCTGAGCAAATGCTGTCCCTAATATCTGTGAATGGGGCGGTCTCTAGCCTACGCCAAAATAATCACCCCTGTCACAATTTTAAATAATCCTTTGAGTTAGAATTATATTGTGACTTTCTCCAAAAAAGAATAGGTTGTTCCCAGGGTGTTTTCGCAACCCTCTATTATAGTGCATCAAAATTCCTTGTTTTATATTGCATAAAGTTGCGAACAAATCAAAATATAAACAAGCAAGAAAAAAGTACACAATGCCATCCTGGCAGAGGTATGATAAATGGCACCTATAATATGAACAAGGTCAGTCGCGAGGTCACTCCTGGGGTTAGTCTCCTTGACTACTTTTCAGGATCGCTATATATACACAGTTAATTAATTATTTACATATTCTGTTCACTGAATTATGCAAAACGTACAGAGCTTAGATATCTTGATCACGTGAGGTTAGGAGGCATTAGCATGCTTTTGGCTTTGTGTAAGGCTTTTTATGAAGACACACTTTATGCCTGTTTTATATCTCTTGGGCTCGCCCTGACCTATCACATGCATTTGTTTTGGATTTATGATGTATTTAATATCAGTGTATTAATCTCATGGGCTGTTTACATATCAATCCAAAGAGGATAACATACTGAATAACATGACAATTTCGTGATCATATTCCTTTTATTAAGTCTAAACGAGGAATCGGCCATTCCTTAGTTCCCTAGAAAGTCCGTGTTCATCTTCCAGAACCATGACCAGAATTAATACCGGAAAAGAATACTTGAGGTATCATACATATCTTTCAATAATTTAAAGCATCAGATTTCGAGTTAAATACAGACCAAGGCCTGTGTAACCTTAATAAACCATTCAGTGTCAAACGAAAGGCGGAAACAGAGCATGTAGGTTGGCTGTCAACAAGGACGAAATCAAAACAAACAATGCACCAGAAAAGGAGACCTCAGACCTAATGAGAACCTGTGTAATGGAATATAAAGCACATATTTGAAATGTACTTGATTATTCATCAAGTACACGTGTGACAAATACAAGTACTTTTTTTCACTTGAGTACAAGTACAGGAACATGTACCTAATCCAAGCCTAATGCAGTGTTATCAGTGAACTAAGACATTATCATCTAATTGAAAGGCCTTATTTATTCACAAACTCTAGCTACACTTGGTTCAGCAAGTGCAATGAGCAGATAAATTGCCATTTAATTTTCAGAAAAAGTACAATGTAATCCATAATTTCCATAGTATTTCTTCATTTCTTGTCAAAAACCAACATTTAAATTACAAATTTGCATTGACTTCAATTGACACAGTGAACTTTCCAAGGAAATACAATACAAACTTGCAGCAGCAGTTAAATGGGAACACATGTTCTTTTATAAATCCTGGCGTTATGCTAAAGCTATTTGTAGATAATGACAACATTTTGACCAGTTGCAAATTCTTAAGTTGTGTTGGCATTTGTAGGTATTTTAGCTTTATATACATCTAGCCAAAATCCTGGCTTAGTTAGACTTTATAACATGTTTGTCTTGAGTTATGATTTAAACTTTTTCTTCGAGGCAAATATTACAGCTTTCACTGGGGAGCTTTGGGATGCGCTTGATGAGTGTTTGTTGACTTCAGGAGCAAAATAAGCTATCCGTTTTATTTATATAAAAAAAATAACCAAGTGTCGACGGTCGTAGTCCAAGCATGTCAAATAAATAGGAACATCCGGCGAAAAACCAGATGATTTGACCCATGGATATGCAAATGAGAAAAGATTGCTTTGCTTTTTAGGTATGTTCACGATCAACAATAGTTATTTGATCAAACACGTGCATGCAACTACCTTCGGTTACCTGTATGTCAACATGAGCACATATGTACCGTGTTTTTTAACAGGTATTTCATAAAAAAAAAGCTCACACCTCTGTAAAAGAAGCAATACAAGCACTTTTCTCAGCAAGAATTACTTACAGTAAATTAATATGTACAAAAAGTAAGCAGGAATTCACATGCATTCTGAAAATGTCTCCCATAGAGAGGTTGAGGTGCAACAAAAATAAGCAGGGTGCAAGTCCACAGATCTTATAAAATTTATGTTTGTTCCTGATAGAGTGGTTACTATTGTTGGTCTGACATTTCAGTTCAGGTTTGGGTCTCTTGTGTCAAAGCTGTCACTGATGTAAGCATCATGTTAATATATTTGTTTGACAGTTCAAACTTTAATTTTTTTTTATTTTCTTAATTCTTTCCACTACTTTCATGTTATCAAATTTCAGCTTTCAGTAAGCCCCATTTAATTATTGAATTCTATTACAAATGTTACCTAAAACCAAACAATTTCAGACAGAATAGAGCCTTAACGAAGGATAGATCGTGACAATCTGCAACTCAGCTGCTACCGTAGGGTCTTCCAGCACCCATCCGTTCGTGCACTGGTTGTCTCATGTACGTCACTTTAGCTCTTAATTTTCCTCAACATAAATGACCTATTTCCTCGCGCGGTTTCCGCACACATTCGCTGAACATATTAATGACTTCCGGTGTTACCGGATTCTGTGGTCAACCGGCATCTGTACTCTAAGCATAGAGCACAGGACCCAAAGATGGGAGATCGAATCTCGGCCTAAGCGTTGAGATCTTCAACTTTCGCCCCGGGCCAAGGTAGGGCGCTCTGCAGGTAAATGCCGTATTTCGCTCACAAACATTTCCGCCTCTCCGGGGTCCCTCGGTGATATGACCAAGCAGCGAGGAAGATTACACACCCAAGACCCGCAGGTGAAGTAGTAACCGGGCCTGGTTAAACAAGATATTAAAATCTGAGGAAGTCAGAAGCGGATCTAGGGGGGGTCCAGGGGGTCCGGACCCTCCTTTTTATTAGAAACAACGTTTTTTTAAGGGCTTCAGACAAAGTTTTGCGGCCTGGACCCCCCCCCCCCCCGCCCTTTTCCATACCTGGGGACCTTTTTTTAGGGTTTCATTAGTCCTCCTGAGTTGGACCCCCCCCCCCCCTTTTCCCAAATCCTGGATCCGCCCCTGGAAGTGTGTGCTACTGCCGTGTCACATTGTCCGAAACCGGAATTCCTCAGATATAAAAACTTAGTTAAGCTATCATTTAAAAATGGACGCGGTTACCTCCAATAAAAGAAATAACGTACGGTGCAAAATATAATACACTCAATGCAATCTGTGTGAAACATTGAAACTATGCTGTTATCGTAACCTCTTCCATTCAAGTGACAACCCGCGGTTCTTAACCTCTTCTTTTAATTATCATGTACAAATATCACCCTGTATATTGTTTCGATATATCTAGATATCTAAGTATATATTATATATTGTATGTAATATTATATATATATTTAGATAAATCAATATATAAATATATATACATATATATATATATATATATATATATATATATATATAGAGAGAGAGAGAGAGAGAGAGAGAGAGAGAGCAAAGCAGCTCTCCACGTCCCTTCAATATCATTCTTTGCATAAAGATTATTGTTTGTTTTTACTTTTTTTCTGCGATTTGAACATATGTTTCTTTCGTACATATTATGAAAGCCCTTTTGTCCCCTTTGTAACTTGATCCTAAACACGGAGAGGGGGGCTCTATCTCTTTTTTTTGACGTCGTACAATATAAGCTTAGAAAAGTTTCCGGTCTTGCAGAACATAAAAATACACCAAACTCATTTAGGGTGTTCAGGGGGATATATAAAATGGTATTTCCCTTTTCGATATATTACCCAAAACAAAAATACGGAGATACGGTGACATTGTTGCAGTTACTTCTTAAGATGCTTTATTATTTCAGCATTTAGCTTTACTGTTTCAAATTAAGCAACTGTTTTTTTTTAATATACTTAAATAGAATTTATTTCCGAAGAAAAAACGTGACCATCATTTTAAGTTACAAATGCAGTATTTTCGCCATCTACGGTTTGAACCAACGGAAATAAAGTTGCTTTCTTTCAAGACGAGATGACAAACAATAAACCCTTCTTCAAATTTGATTTCAATTATTCAAATATATATATATATATATATATATATATATATATATATATATATATATATATATATGTATAATATATATATATTATACATATATATATGTATATATATATATATATGAGTGTATATGTGTATATGCATGTCTGAATATAAGGTAATTGATACGCATTCATATCATTTTCGTAAATTTAGTACCTGGGCCATTAGTGACCAGACAAAAGGTTCCGTGAAACGTTTCGACAATCGATTTGTTAATGGCAAGGAGAGAGAACGGTTTGTGCTTTATGCATTAGAGTGGACAAGTTGGAATGTACAGACCCATTAGACACGGTCTCTTAAAAGGTATAAAGGACCCATCTGCATTTCGATATCAATCACCCCGATGTTTCCAGAACGAGGCTCTTCCTGAAACATGGCTGTCATAGCCTGGGGCGAGCGCTTGGGGTGTTCAAGCGATTGTGCACCGTGGCGACCCTGTCAGTATATATAACTTTTTTTTAAATCATTTATGGATTTTATTCATAAAATTTAAATTTAGTTTTACTTTTCACGGTCAATAAGGCAAATGCACACTACTTTTTGATTGTGAAAACGCATTCGTGATCAGTCTGACTGAGGTAAAATGACAGATACTGGGATATCCTCGAATACGGTAATGCCATTTAGCATTATCTTTGTAGTAATATTCTATTCACCGTAAAAACATGTTACAATGTGTATGGCCGGCTTTACATATATGACATTGAGTAACCTGTTAGAACAACATCAGATGTATGGTCTCTGTAGACATTATGCAAAATATTATATAGCAAATAACCTCGCACTGACAGACGATTAAAGACACATAAATACATGTATTTGCAATAATATGTTTATCATCTCATGAGTTCATTTCGGCTAAATAAAACGTTTTCTTGAAAAACCGGCACCCACGTTATATCTGTATTTTTCCTGCTCCGTACTTTGTTATGACTCAGTGTGTATGTAAACACTATTCACATGCATTTGTTTACCATAACAAGCCTGTGTTACTAGCTGCAGCCTCACAGACAAGGTAAAGGAACATGAAAGAACGAAAATACAGATAAAACAAGGATGGGAAGCCTGGAAAAATCTTGATTTATGAAGTTGTGCGTTACGGTTATACCAGGTGGGATGCTCACTATCTTTATATTTTTGCACCACTGATTGCGTCCGGTGCAAGCTAATTTCCTCCTATGTACAGGAGTAAGCGAACAGTTTTTGAATGAAATGTTGGCAGTGTCATTAAATGTTAACCATTAAACACTATACATGTACTGCATATACATTTAACAAGTGGTAAGTGAATATGTCCTTATGGTCGCTTTAAGGGACTACTGTCTTGTTTGGTGCATTTACTTCGTATAGAAAAATCAACCTGGCCTTGACCCGTATATCTGGTCCAAATCCTGACGTAACTGAGTTTTGGTGATCCTAATATTGAAGCACCTCTAACTCAGTATTGACTGCAGTAACTGGCATTCTAACATTGCTGAATATTTCAAACGATGCGATTGCCGTTCAATCACAAAGCCACCCACGGCTTAGACAGTCGTTCCGCTCCCAGGAAAAGGGCAATAAACTGGATCTGAGCACGTAAGGTAGCTATTGACCATGTCAGATATTTGCTCATGTCGCATTCATATATATGCCGTTTATGTACATTTCCACACGCAGGAAAATGCTTAACAATATCATACATACGAAAAAAAATCTGTTTACCTATATTCCAGCAACATCCCTTCCCGCGTGAAATATTATATATATATATATATATATATATATATATATATGTGTGTGTGTGTGTGTGTGTGTTAAGTCAATGTGTAAAAACAGTCAATTTGTAAATTGCCTGATTCAATCAGATGTACAACAGCGCGTGTGTCTTGTTGTGTTCTTTGGATTGTTCGTGAAATGGAAAGTTCTGGGCTTGAGGTGAAAAGTTATAAATAGGGGCTGTGTTTAGAGCCCAGAGAGGAGAGAGAGAGAAATATTCAAGCTAACACGGAAGTGTGTGAGTCAGTTTGTGGACCTTTCCGATCATTGAAGAATTTATAGATATTCTTCAAAATTTGTAACAGATATACAGACTTCAGTTTGCCTTTGGGATTATTAGCAGAACTTCACTTTTGGATTACAATAGATTGATTTCTGGATTGAATTGGACTTTAATTCTCTGAAAAGAATTATATGAACTGTTCATCTGGATTATATGTTTTAAAGGACTTGTTGAGCTGTGACAGTGGTGGTATCAAGAAAAGGATCCTGACACTCTGGTACGGACACTTTATTTATTATACTGTGTTATTGTATTGATTTACTGTTATACTGTTGTTATACTGTGTAATTGTATTGATTTAGTGTATCGTAATGTTAGGCTTGTTTTATGAATAAATTATAAGTATTTGATAACAAAAAAACCACTGACTTCGTTATTCTTTCCCCTAGACATTTCACGCTGCCTACTGTTACAGAATCTGATTTTTATTTATCGCCGTCACAAAATTTATGCTCATCATGACTAAGTTATCTGTTGTTATTAGGTTCCGTAACATTATTATTATTATTATTATTATTATTATTATTATTATTATTATTATACATTATGTTAATGTTGTGAATTTATATGGATGTAATTTTCTGGAGGAATAGTACCACGGAAAACAGTCCATTAAAATCGGGATCACGATCACGATCATTTTGATACAGGGCCATTCCTATGTTCCGGGTAAAGACTGCTCACCAGATAAACCCGTGTTACTGAAGTGCGATAATAAGAACAAAAAGGAACGTTCGATTAGGGGATCCTGGTTGGGGTATCCATGTGGTCATACACACATCTGGCTGGTGTAAATTTAATTAGGCCTAGGTCTCTGGATGTTTAATTAAGCTATTCAAATGAAGTTATTAAACGGTACATAAACATATGCAAGAACATGTGTATAATCTTGCACTATTGGATCATTTTGGATGAATACAAATGTCTTCGATCAAAACCATCTAGCATAAGGACAAATAATCTCTTATTCGCCTGTTTTAAACGTTGTTATTGTTCCGTGTGTGAATAAATGCAGTTCACGCGTCTGTTTACCATGTCAAGACTTCACGACCAGAGGTATTATCTGGCGCATGCGCGTCAGCCCCAAAACAAGGAGATTACACATGTAAACCGGTTTTAAGCTTGAAACATCTTGATTTGCGAAGATGCGCACTACGGCTCCCTGGGGACGTGCGTGCCATGTTTTGCGCTAGAGATCGCGCCCGGTACCAGTTTAATTTCACTTGAACATAGCATAAGCAATCGAATTTAAAACGAAATAATGACAGATAAAATATTATTTTCAGGAAAACCCGCAATATTTCATGTAAAATTGACACACCTGGTAGGTTTATAGGTAACTATCGAGCGCCAACATCGGAGCGGTTTCTCATATTAGTTATTATAACTAGTAAAATCCAAGTAAAAAAATAAAGTTTATATTTGATAAGTAATATGTTAAACTTTATTAAAAATGTTAAACTTTTTTAGTTCGTTATTATACCTCTGCCAGTTGGCGAGATATTATATCTTCATTGCGGTTATGTGGTTCCTCTGACTTTACCAAAGAAATAATTGACGAATTAAGATAGTTACACTGTCTGAGGGTTGTGCCAACGGAACAACCAGAAGTAGTCCGGATATCCGTTATATGTTTTTATTTATACAAGTTTATGCCATAGTGCGACGGGGCTATTTCTTTATCCAGACCAAAAGTAAGAGTCATTTTAGGGCTCAGATCAATTTGACACAGATCAATTTGATTAGAATAATGGCGGAGGTATAAACTGTGGTTGGGTTTTAAATTCGCGATATTCAACAAGAGGAAATGATACATCTGCATGATCGAATTAGTTAGCACACCTCTGAAAACAACGGAATCAGCAACTTGATCTGTGTATGGTATCGAAACTGACCATTACAATCAAGTATTAATTGTTATAAAACACGAGGTAATTACAGGCGATATATCGACTGTGACACATGTCATACTTTAATGACTGAAGCAGAAAGGAGTGAGGTATAATAGGATTTAATCTAAATTGAGAATATATACAAATACTGTTGTACTTTAATTTTATAGGTTCTTGTAAAATCGTTCAAAAGTAAGAGATCGCGAAATTTCAGCCTCGCGAATATAAAGCCAACCACAGTATGTTGTCTTGGCTATTGTTCCAGTTCCTTGGGTTTTCGCTTACGACCAGGTGACACAACGGGACAAATCATCAACGAACGCCTTAATTTGGCAAATCAATGAACGGTTGGTCTAAGATGCAGATGAACGAGCTCAATTAACGCTTGGCTTTGTCTTTGACCATATTAGATCCGACATACACGGGGTTCAGCGTGTAGCTTGTAGCCAAAGGCAGCGATAATTAACGACTCACTGCATCTAGATTGACAGACACTTCAGGGTATAACGATTTTCAGCTTCCACGTGAAATATCACAGCTGTCGATGCTTACTAAACTGTTTAGTGTGTCTGTAATATACTAAATACGCATGATTGCTGTATAATGCCATAACACCTGCCAGAACCTTCGATCTTGTTGTCTGACGTTTGTTTAAGCGCTTGCCTGTTTCGGTACATGAAAAAATCATCATTTCACATTTTGTGTCTACTGATATTATATCTTGATATAACTGGAATAAGATGTGCATTTTTAAACAGGTACTTCTCTTGAGACCTGCTGTGAAAAGTCCGAAAAAGCAATAGCGGATCTAGACGGGGACGCCCCCTACCCCTTCGTTCAGCTGTAACACCTCTTATGTGATCTATTTCTTTTTCCATTTATGCGTGATTAATTTTCCTGTTGCATATTTCGTTTTTATTCATTAGCAATGAATTAAAATTTGGTACCAGTTTCTCGTATATAATTTCCCTCCCCAATGGAGCATTTTTTACAAGTTATAAAGTAATTGACATTTGAGGAATTGCAAGAAAATGGGCCTGGCCTGACTGTTATGTTGGATCCTGGGGACTGAAATGTGGGTTGGGCGTTTAAAATATCGCAAATCTCAGAGCGGCAATCACCGCATTTGATATTCCCTGACGGGCTGTTATGTTTGTGTAGTTTTGAGTGCACAAGCATGCGTGTGAGGTTGGGAGGTTGTCTGTATATTCGGCAACGGGGGACAAGGAGAAAAGAGAATCTGTAGCGGGGTTGGAATTAAAGTTATTGCAGCATTTTTGTATGTTTTTGATGATTGAGATGATGGCCGGGTGAAATTGATGGATCACGGAGATACGTGAATTTGGATCTTTTTCTTTGTAATTGAGGAGGCTTTTTTTTAATATTTCAAACGTTTAAAAAAATTGTAGGATTAACTTGAAAGGGTAGCCCTTAATGAGGATATATACTAATTCAAGGGCTTTGCATTTAAAATCTGAATCATTTGAGCATATGCGTCTGCATGTAGCGCAGCATCTGTGCAAATACAATCCCTCGTTTGAGGTGCTGTGGGTGAAAGCTACTGTAGTGGAGATAACTGTGACGGTCAGGTGGTTTATGATAAATGCTGGTAGTCAAATGTCCTTCAATGATGGCAACTGACACATCAAGGAATGGGATTTGTGTGGGTCAAGAGTCGATTGTGAATTTGATATGAGGGATAATATTATTCGCCTGTGCAAGGAAATGTACTAGAAATTCTGGACCGTGTTGTCATACAATATAAATATGTCACCGATGTAGCGCATATACGCTAAAGGCGTTTCCGTTTGAAATCCCACATGAATATATATTGGCATAAGCGGGTGCCGTTTGGTTCCCATTGCCGTACCATGTGTCTGGACATACCACTTATCATTGAACTCAAGTTATGGGTGAGAATAAACTGAATAACGGTTATAGTATCGCTGATCACTTGAGGTGAACAACCATTAACTGACATGAAATTGAGAAAGGCTTCTATGCCCCCAGTGTGAGGGTTGTTACTTATACAGTCCAGGGACATCCATACTATCTAGCAAAGTGTTATTGTTGGTATGCCCGACCGTTTATTGAGATAATCCGTGGTGTTCTTTATGTAGCTAGTTATATTCTGGAGTAGTATTTGAAAAATCGGATCTACAGGGCCAGACATGTTTTTAGTCAGGGTTCATATGGAGGTAGCGATGGGTTGTAGAGGCGTTAGTATGCTTAGTCGTTTTGCGATATCATATATATTTTCAGCATCGGATATGTTATTTAATGGGCGGTTTTTATCCGGTTGGTCGATTGTTGCTTCTTGAACCAATTTTGCTAATTTTCCGGAGTCCATAAAAAGTGGCTGGCTTTGCCACTTTTTATATATAATTATATATATATATATATATATATAATTATACATGTATATATATTAGATAAAATAATATATATATATAATTACCAAACACAAAAATATGCACTTTTCAAAACTTAATTTTCATAATACACATCAACCACCTACCCAGCATTGGCGAAGGCCCCCCTCCTATCCTCCCTCCCCCACCCTCCCCTATCCCCCCCCCTCCATCCCACCCCCCCCCCGCAACCCGCTCAGTTCTGGAATTTCTGAAGAATGGGTAGAACCACGTTTACAAACTAAAATGTAAATAATGCAGATAGCTTCACAAATATCAAATGTATTTGCTCAAGTCATGTATTTTAGTCGGATACAGAGGCATTACCACGGGGCGTCTATGGGGGGGCCACGGCCAGGTATGCCTGCACCCTCCCCCACCCCCGGCCGCCAACCGACCCCGCCCTTTCTTTAAGTCTTGACTTTGCCATTGAGCTAGCGAATTTGCGGTGACAGTCCTGTTGGCTGCATACTCTCTGTTGCTAGGTGACCGCGTGCTGTCTGATTCAATGATCCGTGAAGGATGTTCGGCTTCATCAATCACACGACGTGACAGTTTGTCCTGTCAGTTGTCGTCGGCTGGGCGCTTTTTCAGCTGAGCCTCAGTGAACACAAACATTCACTCAGACCATGGCTGATCTGAACGAGTTCATAGTCCCTCCACAGGCCCGATGGCAGGAGCTGGTTTTCTAGAAGGCAAAATAAGTGATTAGTTTTCCCATAGATCCAGGATGAGTTCCAAACTTCCGTCAAACCAAGTTTCTACTCTTCCTCTTCCTGTTAAGCACAGTGCGACGACTGTGTTTCAAAATTTATTATAGTTTACAAATCTGTGAATAAGTACCCAGTCTTCTCACAGATCCAGAATAAGAACCCAGTCTTCTCGCAGATCCATTATAAGTACCTAGTTTTCTCACAGATCTATTATAAGTACCCAGTCTTCTCACAGATCTATTATAAGTACCCGGTCTTCTCATTGATCTATTATATGTACCCGGTCTTCTCACAGATCTATTATAAGTACCCGTTGTTCTCACAGATCTATTATAAGTACCGAGTCTTCTCACAGATCCAGAATAAGAACCCAGTCTTCTCGCAGATCCATTATAAGTACCTAGTTTTCTCACAGATCTATTATAAGTACCCAGTCTTCTCACAGATCTATTATAAGTACCCGGTCTTCTCATTGATCTATTATATGTACCCGGTCTTCTCACAGATCTATTATAAGTACCCGGTGTTCTCACAGATCTATTATAAGTACCCAGTCTTCTCACAGATCTATTATAAATACCCGGTCTTCTCACACACCTATTATGAGTACCCAGTCTTCTCACAGACCTATTATGAGTACCCAGTCTGTTCACAGATCTATTATAAGTACCCGGTCTTCTCATTGATCTATTATATGTACCCGGTCTTCTCACAGATCCAGAATAAGAACCCAGTCTTCTCACAGATCTATTATAAGTACCCGGTCCTCTCACAGATCTGTTATAAGTACCCGGTCTTCTCACAGATCTATTATAAGTACCGAGTCTTCTCACAGATCTATTATAAGTACCGAGTCTTCTCACTGATCCAGAATAAGAACCCAGTCTTCTCACAGATCTGTTATAAGTACCCAGTCTTCTCACAGATCTATTATAAGTACCGAGTCTTCTCACTGACATGTTATAAGTTCCCGGTCTTCTCACAGATCTATTATAAGTACCGAGTCTTCTCACTGATCTGTTATAAGTACCCAGTCTTCTCACAGATCTATTATAAGTACCGAGCCTTCTCACTGATCCAGAATAAGAACCCAGTCTTCTCACAGATCTGTTATAAGTACCCAGTCTTCTCACAGATCTATTATAAGTACCGAGTCTTCTCACTGATCTGTTATAAGTACCCAGTCTTCTCACAGATCTATTATAAGTACCGAGTCTTCTCACTGATCCAGAATAAGAACCCAGTCTTCTCACAGATCTGTTATAAGTACCCAGTCTTCTCACAGATCTGTTATAAGTACCCGGTCTTCTCGCAGATCCATTATAAGTACCTAGTTTTCTCACAGATCTATTATAGGTACCCAGTCTTCTCACAGATCTATTATAAGTACCCGGTCTTCTCATTGATCTATTATATGTACCCGGTCTTCTCACAGATCTATTATAAGTACCCGGTCTTCTCACAGATCTATTATAAGTACCCAGTCTTCTCACAGATCTATTATAAATACCCGGTCTTCTCACACACCTATTATGAGTACCCAGTCTTCTCACAGACCTATTATGAGTACCCAGTCTGTTCACAGATCTATTATAAGTACCCGGTCTTCTCATTGATCTATTATATGTACCCGGTCTTCTCACAGATCCAGAATAAGAACCCAGTCTTCTCACAGATCTATTATAAGTACCCGGTCCTCTAACAGATCTGTTATAAGTACCCGGTCTTCTCACAGATCTATTATAAGTACCGAGTCTTCTCACAGATCTATTATAAGTACCGAGTCTTCTCACTGATCCAGAATAAGAACCCAGTCTTCTCACAGATCTGTTATAAGTACCCAGTCTTCTCACAGATCTGTTATAAGTACCCGGTCTTCTCACAGATCTATTATAAGTACCGAGTCTTCTCACAGATCTATTATAAGTACCGAGTCTTCTCACTGATCCAGAATAAGAACCCAGTCTTCTCACAGATCTGTTATAAGTACCCAGTCTTCTCACAGATCTGTTATAAGTACCCGGTCTTCTCACAGATCTATTATAAGTACCGAGTCTTCTCACAGATCTATTATAAGTACCGAGTCTTCTCACTGATCCAGAATAAGAACCCAGTCTTCTCACAGATCTGTTATAAGTACCCAGTCTTCTCACAGATCTATTATAAGTACCGAGTCTTCTCACTGACATGTTATAAGTTCCCGGTCTTCTCACAGATCTATTATAAGTACCGAGTCTTCTCACTGATCTGTTATAAGTACCCAGTCTTCTCACAGATCTATTATAAGTACCGAGTCTTCTCACTGATCCAGAATAAGAACCCAGTCTTCTCACAGATCTGTTATAAGTACCCAGTCTTCTCACAGATCTATTATAAGTACCGAGTCTTCTCACTGATCTGTTATAAGTACCCAGTCTTCTCACAGATCTATTATAAGTACCGAGTCTTCTCACTGATCCAGAATAAGAACCCAGTCTTCTCACAGATCTGTTATAAGTACCCAGTCTTCTCACAGATCTGTTATAAGTACCCGGTCTTCTCACAGATCTGTTATAAGTACCCGGTCTTCTCACAGATCTGTTATAAGTACCCGGTTTTCTCACAGATCTATAATAAGTACCCTGTCTTCTCAAAGATATATTATAAGAACCCAGTCTTCTCACAGATCTATTATAAGTACCCAGTCTTCTCACAGATCTATTATAAGTACCCAGTCTTCTCACAGATCTATTATAAGTACCCAGTCTTCTCACAGAACTGTTATAAGTACCCAGTCTTCTCACAGATCTATTATAAGTACCCGGTCTTCTCACAGATCTGTTATAAGTTCCCGGTCTTCTCACAGATCTATTATATGTACCCGGTCTTCTCACAGATCTATTATAAGTACCCAGTCTTCTCACAGATCTGTTATAAGTACCCGGTCTTCTCAGATCTATTATAAGTACTCGGTCTTCTCACAGATCTGTTATAAGTACCCGGTCTTCTCACAGATCTATTATAAGTACCCAGTCTTCTCACAGTTCTGTTATAAGTACCCAGTCTTCTCACAGATCTATTATAAGTACCCAGTCTTCTCACAGATCCAGAATAAGAACCCAGTCTTCTCACAGATCTATTATAAGTACCCGGTCTTCTCACAGATCTATTATAAGTACCCGGTCTTCTAACAGATCTATTTTACGTACCCAGTCTTCTCACAGATCCAATTTATGTACCCAGTCTTCTCACAGATCTATTATATATTCCCGGTCTTCTCACAGATCTGGAATGAGTATCAAGACGTCTCAAGGATGGCAACAGGACAACTACCCCTAGGATAATTACTAGAACACTCAAGGACCAATCCAGGGAACCCTGTCTTCGATAAAAATGGGTGCCAGGTACTCTCCGAGACTTAGCATGACACTTTTGCTTCACACATATCTAGGATGAATACCCCGATTACTCAAAGATCAATGATGAATATTCAGTCTTTCCAAACACTCAGGAAGAGTCGTCTGTTAAGCAGCCTTCTCAAAAGTGATCAGTCTTCTGCCGAGGGTTTTAAAGCCTTCCCATAATACCGGGGAGTTTAGTAGCAGCTTCAGGATAGTTAGGACGTATACCGCTAAATCAGACTGTGCTGAGTTAGTTTTAACATAAACGTTAGTCTTCCACTTAAAGGAAAGCTCCGTCTCGACAGCCCTTGCTCTATTAGGCCAACGTGTCAGCCCGGTCCGGATATGGCCAGGGAGGTTATCATCAGAATTTAGAAAATATATCTTAATTTTATTGTCAAATATACTTTAAATTAACAAAAAAGTTATTATACGGTGGCGTTAACATATTATCTGTGCACTTTGGAAATGGCGTGGAGATTAATATAATAAACTTATTTATTTTACATGGTTTGTTCAACTATTTATCATAACTAATGCAAGGCACTCTCCATGACTTGAATGGTGGCATTATGTAGTCTGCAGAGGTGGAGGAAACATACATGAGTCATATCTGAAACTGAGCACGAGCAAACTACAAACCCACTCGCATAGTCACTCAGGGAATCGAACCCAGCGGAGAGTGCCGAGCGATTCACCGATTGTAATGTAACGTGACCGTATTAGGCAAAATACTAAACCCGAGTCAATAAGTGTCACCAGCTTACAGATCGTCATTAGTACAGCTCTGCACACACGTTGATGCTACAGAAGGATGAATAATGCATATGAATATGGCAATTTTAAAAGTATATTATCCATATACATCCTTTACTACTGCAGGTTTATGAATAGCACAGGTGCTGCATTTATGTAAAGGTAATCAAACATGTATTATTATTTAATCAACATTAAATCAACGTGTAAAAACTTAGTGAAGAAATAAATTGGAAATATACCAACAACCTATCTCTCTCTTAGAGAATAAAAACACGTACATCATTGGAATGGCACACATTTGAGGACCGGCTCTTATTTTTATTCTTTAATTAATTGTACGTATCTTAATTTATTTTCTTAATTTATAATTAATGCATATTTGAAATGCAACAGCTGTGTGCCTATATTTACATAACATCATGTTATGTTTTACTGAAGTTACTCTTTATATTGTCAATTAGTTTGCCTGTTCATCTAACTGTGGCAAATGCGTACAGATCTGTCATAACGACGATTTGGTCGCTGTAATATTTTGCCTTACATGTATGACAGATGTAAATAGAAGAAGGAACAAATTTGGATTCGAACCCTTAATTTGTGACACGCAAGTCACACGTTCTTCCGCTTTGTTAATAAAGCAAGCTTCAATAATAAGGCCAGTAAAAACGCTTTGTTTGAATGGTTACAAGTTAATACGACGGTCGGTAATGTCCAAATGTTATTTCATAAATTCTTAATTTGCAAAGACAATTTGTCAATTCTGCTTTATACAATATTATAACAAAATAAAAAAGATATAAAATGGAAGAAGAAGATATTAATGTTTAATTATGCTTCATTAAATACCAAAACGTTTATGATATTCTCCGAAAATTTTCCTGCAAGTCTCCAGAAATTCTCTTTATTCTTTCATTTCATTATATGGTCGCATTAATCCTTATCCATGTGGATAAACATGATGAAAAAAAAAAAAACAGTCAAAGCATGGCCTTAAGGCAGCCAGCGATATATGAATAAAAAGATTAAAGCATAACAAGTTTTGAGCGTTAGAACAACCTTTGTGTTAAGCAAACTGAGAACAGCCTTCACTCATGGCGACAGGTGTTGTGAATAACAGTACATACTGATCAAAAGTAGTCATGTATAAAATTGATTCATAGTGTCCACGGAAAACCATGTCACAATTGTTTTCTCCGTGATTCCTTCGCAAGGTTTGACATACCTTTGGCCAAATAGGTCAACGGTCATGAGTTGCAGTGCCAACGAAAAATTTTACCAGAGAGCGTTTGTGTGCATGGGTCCAAGCAAATCCCCCGTAAGATCTTATTTCAACAAGGCTTATGGAAGAACGTAATATGAACCATGGAGTGGTTCTACAGGGGACGGTTCCACAGATATATAAATGTCGAATTGGACATGGGCCCACCAAAAATCGAGCCCTTTTCTGCTGTCTGTATCTCCGTACAACCTCCTACTCCTAATTTGAATAATATCTTTCGCGGACTATGGTCCATATTATTCTGCAAAGTTTAATTAAGATCCATTAAGATATTGTTAATATATTGTGTCTAGGCAAAGAGTTTAAACCTCTAGTGGTCGCGACTGACCTAAGGGGTCGTCAAGGTGACGTCGTCATATATGTGAGACTTAAAGTGCAGTATTTACGTTAACGCGATGACGTCATGAAAAAGAAATTTTAAAATAATAACGTCCGTCGGATTAGCTTTTCTTTTTGTTTTTAGTACAGAATTAAGTCTTTTGGTCGGGAAAAGATTAAAAAAGATATACAGTTAAGCTCATGCTCTTGGAACAATTACAGACATATTATGTGTTTATCCATGGACAAGAGTAAATGCCCCGAAGTCAATACACATCCACAATGTGTTTCTTTCTATGCTTAATTATAAGATAAATAAGTTACATGGAATGTGCTGTTATACAAACCCCGTAATTCCAGTGATATTTGAAACACATCTCTGTTTTATATGTTATAATAAATTATGGACTCTGCAGTTTTTATTTAAAATAAAGTATATTTTTTACCTATTTTATAGGTCAGAATGTTGTGCCGTTGGTAATTAAAAATGTGAAAGTTCATTTTGTTTTGGCGAAAAGAAAGAGTAATCTCAAATGCAGATTGAAATCTCCTTAAGCATTAGTGTTTTTAATGCTTATATAAATTGTATGGACAGACACAAAAAAAACAATGTTTAAATTTTTTTATTTAACCTTATGGAAAGCAAAAGATTTCATTTTTAGATTTTTATATTAAAGCTTAAAAACTAGACGATCAAACATTTTTATTTATTCTTTTAAAATGTAAGCAGAAGTATATTTTCATATTTGATATAATGCAATATTTTATTCGGTGCAGGTGGCCCCTCCCGATATTCCATATATAATTTTGAATAGATGAAGAATACTTAAAACAAAATTTGAATGGAAGATAAACGTGCAAGTAATCAAAATGGTAATCGAAATGTTATTGTCATTGTCATATGTTGGTTAATGTATTGTACAGAGAGAGAATAGAAAGTGAAATGACAAGATGTGCTCTTTTTTATTTTATTACAACAATTATTTATGGACTTTATACATTATTATACCCCTGTTGACCCTACGTTGTTGGATTTTCTATACAAAACATCATCAGATTGGTTAAATACCAAAACATTTGTAGCAGTAGGACGACCGTACAACTTCAGTGTATTAAAGCATTGTTTCTCTGGACAGACGTGTGGCTTTCTGACCATACAACAATGTAAACTAGCTGTGACAACCCAACTCCGTAGACAATGATAATTGGGCTGGTAAGTTTACTTGAGTCATGATACAAGCAATATTGAGGAACGTATCGCAGTGGTCTCCCATCATGCTGCATTCATATTGTGGTAAACAGCCCATAATCTTTACATTATGCTACGAATGATGAACTAACAGAGGAATATACAAGTGAACTCACAAAAAAAAACTGAAACCCCGTCTCCTACAAGTTTGCTGCGTCCATAGTAACCCGTGCGAGCAATGCCTGTATTCATGCATGAGAGTTCAACAAACATTCGGTGGGGTTTACCAATATGCTGAGTTAAAAATATCTTTTCTCGCTCATGTTTGATGTTGTTAGAAAGTACACTAAAAGTGCTCCCGATAAGTCTGTGTACCTCTAGGTCATGAGGTGTTGACAAAAAAGTACAAGAATATTTGCATACTCATGGGGCCTTATAATGCGTTCCTCATACCAAGATGTAAAGGCACTCTGACAGCCAGTAATCTGGTCGTAATGCCATAGGGCCGATATGGGCTACAAAGTTAACCTACCAAGAGATTTCATCTTCATACTACCAATTCTGTGGCTATGCTTGCGAAGACCTTGTTTCATCGACCCTCTCTATTGTTTATTTCATTATATTGAATAACACTGAACTTGTCTGGACCGAAATAACAACTGCAAGTTAGACGATTACATGCAAAGAAACACAGTTCACGCGCGTACCAGTAACAGGACAGGCTTATTTGATTGGTGGAACAGATTTTCAATGCCTTCCCGGCTATGCTAAACGTTTGATCAAAACATCCTACAAGACGTCCCCATAAAACAAATGTTTATGAGTCGTTTGATTGGTTCAATTTCATAATTCAATGTTTAGGAAATAGCCTAAGTCTCTGATAGCGCAGCCAAAGAAGAGGTATAATATGAAAATGCGAGATTTGTATTAAATGTAGCATAGATCCGCTTGCCCATTAAGAGACCAGGACGAGTCTTTTAGAGACGGTCTGCAAAGTTTTTACAGAAAACCAACATGGACTCGAGTCCGAGTCCAAGTCCGAGTCCTCGAGTTCGAGTGCAAGTCCACCTTCATCGAGTCCAAGTCATTTTGAACTCGAGTCCAAGTCCAAGTCCGAGTCTACCAATAACCTCAATAACATCTTGTTCGGACTATGGTCCACTTTTTTTACAGAAGTTTAATTTGGTTCCATTAAGATTTGTTTAAATAATATGTGGAAAATCAATGCATTTAAACCTGAAGTAGCCGCGATTGACCCAATTGTCTCATCAAGGTGACGCCACGATATTGGAAATGTATATTGCAGCAGACAATCTGCCAGAAAACCGATATGGACAGCCGGCCATCCACAGAATGGCCGGGGTTGGTAATGTCATTTAATTCTTTATTTTCTTAAAATACGGAGCCTGTATTCATTAGATTAATATTATATGGCCTATTTGTTATTCTGTTGAGAATTTCTACATTTCTTACCGGTTATAAACATATCCGAAGAGGGATCGTAAATATTTATAATATAGATTTCCTGTGTGTATTATTTCGATTTTGCCAGCCCTGTCTCCATCTTTAAACATTGCCAACATAATATAATATTAGCAATCGCGTTCTTAAGTAAGCTATCAGACCAGTCTGGGAGCCTGTCAAGAGTGAACCCTGAAGTGTCTAAACAAGGTCACTTTTTTTAAAGGCATAATAAAATAATCATTTTTTTTCCTTTTATCCTGTGAAGGTTCGGTCATAAAAGTCAAATGAGGGGTGCTCATTATTGTGTTTGTTTACATATATATATATATATATATATATATATATATATATATAATTAGAATGCCAAAATATTTTTTATAATATTATAGGTAAAATAAAAGGGACACAATTTTGTATATGACATTTTATCAGACTATTATTGTTATGATGATATATAATAATAATAATTATTATTATTATTATTATTATTATTATTATTATTATTATTATTATTATTATTATTATTATGATATATTATCATCATCATCATTATATATTATCATAATTGTTATTTCTTTCTAAAAGTAGAAGTCGGATTAGCAGAAGTTGAAATATCAGAAGCAGGAGAGAGAAGGAATGCTCTTAAGACTGATGTGTTTCATTGTTTATTCTGTATATGCACGATCTCCTGATTGTCTGCGTTCCTTTGCCCACTGTCCAGGGTCCCTGGACTCTGACCTAGCGGTCATGAGATCATGGTTCACTAATGGAAGCTCCGGTCACATTTAAATGTGCCGAAGGCAAGTCCAAAGACAACCATATCCTAATTGAGAAGGACCAGTCCAGTTTCTGTCAAATCCAGGGGGTTGACCTGGATTAGGCCGTAAATGAATGGCCCATGGTACGATTCATCTTATGTTAGCTGTTTTAATTAGGTAAAATTGGATTAAAAATGTCTATATTTATACTTATACTACTAAGATCACGACGACATGTGTTTATAAATAACAACAATTAGTAAAGTATTGAAGTAATCCTTTGATTTCCATTAACCAAATTAGGAAACGCAAATGAATTCGATAAAAAATAATAAAAAATATAATATTACATGCAGGAAGTAGAAGCAGTAGTAGCAGTAGCATTAATAGTAGTAGTAGTTGTTATTGTTATAGTTGTGTTAGTTATAGTATAGTGCTAGTTGTAATAGTACCAATTTAACAGTAATAGCAATTGTGGTGGACTGGTGGTAGAAGCAGTTGTAGCAGGAGTGACAACAACAGCAGTATATCAGCAACTGTGAACGTCTCAACAACGTCAAAATATGACGAATTGTTTGACCAAACTTTTCACGTGACACTGAAATGGCTTTTTAAAATAATGTGTTTTGAAAATATAGGTTAATGATTTTTACATTTTTTTCAGAACTGTGGCTTAGAATTATAAAGATTACTATTTATTTCATTACCCACCATCCCTTGCTTTCACCCCGTGACGAGTCAAGTGGCCTGGCTTTATCCTGGTCTTCCTGCGGCCAAATACTGATGATACAGCCTAATGAAATCTGTGTCAAAATCCAGCTCGGCCTCGGCCACGGTGACATTTTGCAGACAACGGCAAGAATTTTCCCGGACTTATTGATCACGTGGACAGAGGGAATGTCTTGGTTGCCACAGTAACAATGCCAGGTATCTGGAGCTATAGCTGTAATGTACACATAGCCGCCTCGAAACACACACAAACCGACAACAATGGAAGTTGTAATCATATAATGAAAGCCATAAACTGACTGAATTTTACATACCTGGCTTCGTAAACGGTTTGTTTATCCGAAACAAACTTAGCACTTGTTAGGAAATGACCAATTCAATGTATTTAAGTATTGAACGCATGGGTCGTAATAACGCCTTTCCGCCTGTCTCAGCAGACAGGCAAACACGTGAACGGGAAGGTATTTTTCATTATGCATCCAATGAATCCGTTGGAACGATGAACATCAAGATGAACATCAGTAGCTGATAAGAAAGAACAAAATATTTTACAGGTGGTCTTCCGCCGACTACCTATATTTCCTATATTTTCCTATAATAATGGTCTATAATTTCTTATACTTTCTGACATTAAGGCTATCATCTCTTATGTTTTCATGTTTTTTACGCTACACAAACGTGTTTCTGATATAACAGTGTTACCATTGAAAACATCAAGTCCTTTTTTTACAAGCGTGTATGTAGGATGTCATTTGAGATGGCAGAATCAGGTTTAGACTGAGCGAAGTGTGACTGAAAGTTTAATATGATAGTAGGATGCATCTTAGCGGAAAGGCAATTTATTTTTTGTGGAGAGGCAAACCCGTATTAATGCCTTTCCGTGGAAAAGGTCCAAATATCAGAGATCCCTTAAACTTGTTGTGACTTTGTGCAGTAGTAATGATAAAACATAAACATGTTTTAACATAACGATTTTTTTTCTAACGATCTCATACTTTCTGTAAGATAGATAGCATTTACGATTTTGAGTAAAAAAATATGCAAAACCAGAAGATTAATTGAACACCGATAATATATGTTTCTCACGATGGCTCTTTAAATCTCAACAGTTTTATATGTGATCAACGCTTTTATATTATGATGCCACATAGGCCCGGTGTCTAATGTCCGGTGTCTAATGCACCTGCGGGTCATGGGTACCGGGTGTGTAATTACCCTTATTACTAGGTCATAACACCGAGGAACCCCCAAAATCACACTAATATGCAATTGATAAACTGCTGAGGGGGCACAGCCTTCCCATTGAGCCAAAATCTCATCGCTCCCCTGAGATTTGAACGCACGACCTGTCCTAAGTTCTATGCTCTATCCCTATGGACCACAGAAACCGGTTTCTTCAGATTGTTAAACATTGTTAAACAAGCTTTCAATACTTAGTGAACGTAAACCCTCCTGGCGGAGGCAATACATATTTCCCGATTAATAGCTGCAGATGATTGAAGGGCAGGCAGACAAAGGACACACAGGTATACATATTTCCCAATTAATAGCCGCAGATGATAGAAGAGCAGGCAGATAAAGGACACACAGGAACAACAGGTACAGCCCGGACAAATTTCCAAGTGCAATTTAATCTACATTAGGCAAGGGAAGGCAGGTGTATTAATCGTCCAGGTGTAATTATTTGTTTACTGCCAAACAGCGTTATCCCAATCTACAGTGAAAGAAAAACAAATGGTATGGTATTTATATTCTAATCTGAAAAATAAAATATCAGTGTTTTGTCACTGGTTGGTCCTGTAATATTCAATCATGTTATTTTGTCAGAGTTTACTGCTATGTATGATTCACAGGTTGGTAGAAGAACCGGTAAAAACATGTTAAAATCACACCTTGTAAAAATGGATAAACCTAGACATTTTTTCTGTCGACCACTTACTGTACTTATTGCTTAGGCTAAGATTTATTATGTGTGGAATATGTAATGTGGCATGCGAATGCGGATAAAATCGGTACTGACTAAATAAAAAAGGTGAGATTCTTTATGCGCGGATCAGGCAAAACGAATCACGCAAAGCATAGAACGTAGCACAACATGGAAAACATGCATGCCGTCGTGCCGGTACGTATGAACATCTCAACACGCATTCTGCATTCCGTACATGAAAAAAAAGGGTTACTCAGGCATTTTAATCAGAAATCATTGCGCGGGCTTTAATTTTTTCATTATAGACTTTCTTTACAATTTCATCTAATGGCTCAACTTAATGAATGGAAAATATTATTACCATTAATAATATATTTACTATTATTATTTCTTGTCCGCGTATGAGCGACTGGAGCTCAAAATCGGTAAAATTCTACTGATAATCAAAATAAAAACTGTTGATGCGTCGGATAAAAACTTACGCACGCGGTGCCTGAGAAACATTATATTTGCCACTTCCGTTTACCACTTACGGTAGCAATTACGAAACTTTTTAAACATTTATCCGTGCGCTTGGTTTTGTGTGATATTAACAAAGGAACAAATCTGTGTGGGATGTAACGGTTTAAGTGTAATTCCGACCGCAATCAGGCTACTTTGTAGCCAAACGTGCTAGGTAAAGATTTGAACAACACTCGCTGTAAATGACATACCATAAACATACCACTGGCGGACAAGAGCTGGCGCAGACATTATGTCATCCAGTAAGTAATTATTTAAGGGAAACCGAATATGTCAATGGAAATTAAGTAATTACTTGTATTATGTAACAAATACGGTTAAACCTTTATGTATAGACACCTCTCTATTACGAACACATCATTCTTACGAACTATCCTCTATTGTGGAAACTCCAAAAGGTTCATAACCTCTATAATACCGGCATCTCTCTGTTACGGACAAATTCAAAGGACCCATCAGCAAGGGCGGATTCCGGGAGCACGCAGGGGTCCCCATTTTGCTCTTTGTGAACTTAATCTTTCTAACTAACTAAATTAAAAAAAAATCTCCCTGTAAACCCCCCCCCCCTTCCAACGTAATATTCTGAAATACACTATCCGTCCTTAGTCATTGTCCTTCACTTAAATATAACATTTTATCTGTTAATGATTTACATTTCAGCACAAAAATGTCTCTTCAAACCTGACTTTTAAAGTTAATCAATGACCTAAGTTTACGCCAACAAAAATAATCATTTCATGGACTCTTGGACCGGTATAAACTACGAAGCAAATGTATGGTAATTTTTTTTTATTTACCCTTCGAGAAAAATATGTGTATGTTTGGCAACGTGCATAAATCATACTTATCATGTGCGTCATTTAATGAAATGGCCCATTTGGATAACACAAATTTGGGTCTATTTTCAAAGCTACCTGTGTGAAAACATATATCTACTTTATGGGGATGGATGACTGTATATCACGTGATCATTAGTCGTTACCGAGGACGTGTCACCCGTCACGTAAACTATATATAATAATGTAGGAGCAGCCTCAAAGTAATGTTAGCTAAATAATATATCACGTTGTCAACTAATGGCTCAGCTTGTGACAATTTGTACCATTTAAAGGGTTATATGCCTTCTCTTTATAACTGGGAAGGGGAACATCAGGTTTGCTCTAAATCAATTTTGACAACACATGAACACATAATAAATTCAGCTAATCTGTGACACACACATATATTTAAATCTATAATTATACAGATTAATCGAAACACGTAAGAATATTATATTTACGTATTTCTCTTAATCCGACATTTCTAGCGGGCGTAAAATTTGTACAGTAATATGACTTTCGCTCAATACACTAACCACCATGACACCTGTGAAATCTGCTTAAACCGTGCTAAGATATATATATATATAGAAGTATTTCTTGATAAAATCAGTAAATATGACTTACCTGCGCTGCCGCCAAGCTGGCTCTGTGCTGATGTAGCTTTACTTGCAGTGGAAGAACTACTTCAGATATTGTCACATATTCTTGCAAAATGACTGTTATTATAGCAGTGACAAAAAAAGGTTATTTAAAAAAATTATATAAAATGTAGCCCTTGAAGGAAATCTTCCGTAAAAAGGTGGCAGCGATGACGAGATCTTACCTGGATTATATCTTTACAAGGTTTATTTTCCTCGGGTTTAATGTTTGCGGCATTCTGAATTGCTCCCTGGACGCCCACGGAACCAGCGATTGATTGATAGTCTGCGAGTTAAAGCGTCATGCTCCGAGTCCTGTACCATGAAAACAACAAAGCGTTCATGACGTCATGCCTAACACTTGTTCCGTTGTTACCGTCTACCACTAATTGTCGATTATCCAGGACAACTGGACACTAACAACGCATATATCTGGATAAACGTCTAGAGCGCGTCCTACGACGTACCCTCAAAGGACCACGGCAAAGGCCAACCGCGTCGTTAGTTGTCCAGCAGGGCTATAACAGACAAACCCCACAGGACTCAAAGACGCATTTCATTAGAATCTACACTGGCCTGCTTTAGGATGGCTGGCCCTCTTACCTTAAGACGTCTTTCATGTCTCGCGTTGAGGCTCCTATTTGCAACTGCTTAATGAGGTTCCGTCATTGAGATCAAACGGCCAGAAATTATACCGTGTACACCCTAATTAAGCGGCCGTCCGCCTAACCTGCAATAGACCCCAGGCCGTTCTGGACTTGGTAAAAGTTAACACAGACATCGATGGTGGTAATTAAGCTAGCAGACTCATTTGTATTTTCCCCTCTAAAAGAAATACATGTTTAACCAGCCGTGAAAAATATTTCGTTCAATCATATTACACGAAACCATTTTCTAAATTCAGAAAAAAATTATATTGATTATACTTATTATTTTCAACCTTTTCATTGAAAATGAATTGATTATCACTGCTATATAGAGTCACGTGTAGATAAAATACGTTATGTAATATACTTAGTATGCTTAATGTTAAGGGGAATCGCCCAGTTAACTCTGATTAATCATATACCAAGCGCACATCAAACTAATCTAGGCCGACTGAACCATATTACTTTATTTTTATAAGCACGATTAAAATGCCTAACGGTCAAGTAACTTTTGTCAAAGCTTAATGAGACGAGAAAATTATAGGCATTCATTTTGGGCACAACACAGCTTCTAGTGGACATCTGTTAGAACCTGATGAGCACATGTGATGGATAATAATACAGCCCTTCTCTTCGATTCTGAAGGTTTTATAAGTCCATGCTTTATGACCAGATTTTTTTAAATACAAAAATAACGTTTTGTTTATTATATATTGGTATTCTTCCGCGCCATGAACCCCTGAAGTGAAATTATTAACGGCTTATATGCATTTCATAATGGGATTTGTAACGAGATGTCTACTTGTTTCTAACATCAGTTGAAACGCAAAAATCATTGGTGGTATACTTAATAGACAACGTTACAACGAGGGAGTGTGCACGAGAAGTAAATCGAATTCCCTGTCGAGTACAGTGACGAATTTTTAATTTTTGGGTGGATATCAGCACGAATCTTCCTACAATCATGCCCGTGCCAATATGAATCAATCTCCCGTCGCGAGAGCTTGTTCTGCCACGCCGCCTTGCCGGCTGTTTCATGCATTATGATCAAGTTCGCGCATGTTCGGTCTGAAATCATAAGGGCACGGTCGCTGATTATGCACAAATTTTGTTGAAATTATGCTAAAAAAGCAACATATTTGTTTTGCTGTGTGAGTTAAGAGTGTATGCTAATCACCTGACTGGTTCTATTGCCTTGGTCATTATTTAAAATATGGCCCACACCGCATCTTGGAAGTGTAAGCATTTCGCTACAGAGCTTAGCGTAAAGACAGCCTTGTTTTAGCCGGAAAAATCGGACCGAATTTTGTTCACTGACTTCGAGTTTTAAATACAGTGGTGGACACCCTTTTAGTGTGAAATATGGATAGATATACATTGTCATTTACACAAGGCAAGGTACGGAACAAATAAACAGAAGAAGTCTGAACAGGAAATGAAGTCCCGATCCCAAACACTTACCAAGTTCAGCGTGCATAGTAGGCGGGGGGGGGGGGGGGGAGGGATATACAATTTAATTTAATGAATGTTTTGGTTATAATGCATTTAAGCGACCCCAGTTTGCACGATTACAACCTAAATTTTTAAACATTTCCTGGGTCAGTATCCAACCCCCCCCCCCTCCCCCTTTGCCTCTCGGCTCACCTAGCAAATTGAGCCCCCCCCCCAATCTAAATTCCTGTATCCGCCCCTGGTAGGTTCACCAGCGAGGCAGGTAGATCCGCCTTTATGTCCGCCCACCCCTCTTTTTGATTATCACGACTTAATTGTCCTACGGTTCAGGTGACTTTAATCACAGGCAACCTGCTAATGAGAAGAGGATACAATATAATACAGAGTCTGGTCTCGGCAGCATCAGTCGTTGAAAAAACTCTCAACATATAACTGAACACATGTTGTCATCTGTAACATAACACTGCAGCTTCAGATATCAAAAAGCAATTCGTGCTAAATTATTTGATATTTAGTTACAAATCAGAAGAGACTGCACAACTTCTCTTTTTCTACATTCTGAATCAGCAGATCTCGAATATAACGAGGTTCCTGGTATAATATGTTTTCTTCGTAAGCGTAGCAACTATATGAATCGAAGTCGGCAGAACTGTGCATCATGGCTCACGTTTATATAACAGGTCAGCTCACCTTACCAGAACAAAGCCGACTCCATTTCGGTCACACCTGTGCATGCACGCCATACATCCGTTCAGAAATGTAAGGCAAAAAAACTAAATAAAAGGTATGGTTCTCAGGAACCGCCCGAATCAATTTTAAACCCCCGCATCAAAATTTTTATTTTGATTTTCAATAGAAACTTACCAATTTTGAGCTTCAGCCGCTCGGACATTTCTTTCAAGAAGATAAAATCATACAATTTCCTTTATTATATAGTGCACGTACTTGTTTAGCAAAATAAATCGGTTGTTATCATGCTTTTTTAAAAAAAAAATGACCTTTTTATCGAAGCATACCAAAAAAATTAAAAATAAAAAAACCGCCCATCCGCACTGTTTCTGATAAAAGTGCCTGAGAACCATACTTTTTTTTATTTTGGCCTAAACTTCAGATATTATTTAAAACCAGAAAACGACAATGGTCTCGTTCTTAGCGGTGATAGATGAATTGCCTTATCTCGTGATGGTAAAAACATTTTACAAAAAAATGTCATGGTCTATATAACCTCCAAAATTTAATGGGTTGTCCTTTAGGTGTTTCTCTAACCCTTCTTCAAAATTATATCACAATCTTTTTATTTGATATATTTGATATTTATTTTATTTAAAACCGCGCAAATTAAATGAATAACCATTAAATATATTAAATAAATGGATTTATGACTTTTAAAGTAAAGTTGCTTCCAGACCTATCTAACACCAAAACCTTGCCATAGGTAAAATAACTGAAATATGTGTAGCCTTATTGTGCCAAGTAACTGTCAGTGCTGTTATGCTAAGAGGGCCATTCACTGCATCTCCTAGTTTGGCAATACCGGTACACAGTTAATGCAAAGGCAAATTCTACAAACTGCTGAAAAATATTTATGTTTATAAATCGCTTTAAGTGCATTGCGCAATAAAACGGCACGTGCAACGATCTTGTTCTTAAAATGGATGGCAAATAAAATGGCACAGGCAAAAATGGCAAACACAGTTATCGACCGTGAACAAACTGTTTCCCAGGCAAAAATAGAAGATATGAAAAAAAGCCTTCTTGTATATATCACGTGAGCTATATTTATGAATATAATATTGTATGATATCTATAATTCATTACTGGACATCCTGTTTGCATAGATATGAGGATTAGTCGTGCCTCAGATGTTCTTTATTTCGATATGATTTGCACGTTGTTTTAGGCAAGAATTTCGTCTCATTCAGTTTTAAATTTACTTTTCTACATTGTGTTATCAGCAGGAGTAAACGCAGTGCAAGGATTTGAATATTCAACCATAGCATCACACATACACATATCTGCACCTTCATTCAGATAATTTTCTGTACCTTCAGCCATGTACATATATATATATATATATATATATATATTTATATATAAGTTTGTATTCTGTATATTCGCATGCAGAACGTAATCGGGTAGAAAACGGACGCCTGTGATTCCATTAATACGTATGCGGTACGTATGTAGCAAAGTTGGGCCCAAAGTGAAGAGCTACAGGAGTTAAGAAGGCATCTGCCAAAGGAATACCCTATCACTGACGTCAGACTTTGGAATTTCCCGTCCGTTACAATGTGCATGCGTTTTCAATCGCTACCCTGAGGAAACGTGTATATAGAATCACTCTGCCGGATAGAATATAATGTGTGCGATGCCTGGCTGCATATACGTACGTAACGCGTACGTACTGCACACGCACATGTGGAATGTTACCTTTAATGGAATCATTAAAAGCTGCATTAATACGCATAAGTATTGAGTACGCATACGTACCGGAAACGTATAAATGAAATGCAAGTTTAATTCCGTGTAATTTAAGGTTCTATACATTGTGGTTTAGCATCCTTTACGTCTGTGTCGCTTGACACCGTATTTGCCTGGTGAGCGATATTACAAGTATCACAAGACCCCTCCCCGTGTCACATATCTAACAAACCTTCGCAATAATTGGAACCTGGTCCCATCACTTTAATGGCCTATCCATGCACCTAAATTATGATATTATTACCTCGAATTGGGCCATAAACAACGTTTCAGTTTTCTTCTTGGCCGCTTCCACACATGCTCTTTTTACCATAATAATAGCATGTGTGGAAGCAGCCAGAAGAAATAAGAAGATTTAAAAGTTGTTTCAGCCTTTCTTCGAGGTGATTATAACATTATTCAGATATATAGGCAGACAAAGCACGGAGACCAAGTTTAATTGGTGCGAAGGTTGATTAGATGGGTGACAGGGGGAGGGGTCCAGTGATGCTTGTTATTTCGCTCACTCTTTGAATGTACTGAAAGTGAATCGCCTGTTGTGGTCCAATGTAATTTCAGCCTGCCAGGGCCGGATCCAGGGGGGGGGGGGGGGACAGGGGCGCCCCCCCCCCAGGTTTCCCCAAAATTATTTTTCTTGTCAAGAATTCAAATCAAATCGGGTCCCTTTTTGTTACATTATCAATCAAATCTGTTCACTTTTACCCCAAATATCATTTATTTCCATCTGCTGTTCCTTCTTTTGTTATTATGTAAAGATTGATAATCAACGTCGGTAGATTCACTTCCAGTCAGTGTCCTAAGTGTGTACACAGCATCAGGAGTGGTTAAAATTTTGAAAAGTGGTTAAAGTGGCTTTTGTGATGAAAAATTCTGTCGTAATGTCAAGACTTGAAAAATATCCACAACACCTCCATTCACCAGTTGCGATTACGAGAGAAGCATAAGTATACAGTGCCGCATCTCAGGTCTCAGGTCTAATGTGGGTCAAACGATGTTGACAGCTCTAGCCCTTATGTAGGTACTGCAAAAGTACGTGTACATGGATGTACCAGTGGTTATTACAAAAGCTGTAAAGGAGTTTGCACTAAGAAAACCCTAAAAGATGCTCCTCCCTGACAATCTGAATGGTCAAGAAGATTGTTGAAGATTGAATAGAAGACAATCAGCGTGTATACAGTAAGAAATAAAACATGCTTTATGAATGATAACTACTTCTGTGATACGTTTCTTTCATTTCACGTCTCTTTTCTATGTGAAATCATGCTTGAAAAGCCAAAACCTGCTGCATGGAAAGTTCAATTCCGCCCGCTGAAAAATAATTATCCTCAGTATTTCAGGAATGATGTTTCTGCTCGGCTGAGTGGGATCCCTGAAAATATTTATCTAAATGTTGAATTTCTTAACAGAATTCTGAGAAACACTCTTGACATTCATGCTCCTGCTATTAACCGGCAAATCACATTACGACCCAATCAGCCATGGTTCAATGTCTCCATTTCTAACGCGAAGAGAGAGAAACGTCGATGTCAAAGAAAATGGCGTCATGCTAAATTAATTATAGAATTTCAGATCTTCAAAAATGCAAGGAATCATCTGTCTCCTCTAGATCAGGAAGCAAAGAAGGATCACTGCTCAGCACTGATTTAGTCAAACCTGTCTGATCAAGGAGCCCTGTTCAGAATCATAAAGGACCTATCTCAAAAGGCCAGTCCTCTCTACCTTCTCCAGAAAGTGACTCTGATGAGATGCTAGCAACATCGTTCAACAATTTGTTCCACCAAAAGATCAAGAAAATTCGTTCAGAACATGATACCATTGACTCTAAATATGTCTGCACAGAACCTGTTGTTTCATCAACTTGTACTATGGACCGTTTTGCTTCCGTGTCTCAAGATTCAATCCTGAAAATCATCAGGATCTTCTCCATCTAAATCTTGCCTTTTGGATCCTGTGCCCTTGGACCTTCTGAAGAACTGTGCTGATGTACTTATTTCTCTCATTACACACGTTGTAAACCTTTCTCTATCTTCTGAAAAATTTCTTCAGAAATTTAAGGATGCAATTGGACTCGAACTTGCTTTTAGCAACTATAGGCCAATCTCCTCCCTTCATTCCTTCTCAAAACTACTTGAGCGTGTGGTGGCCTCGCAGCGTTGAAGTCTGCTTATCGGAAACTTCATAGCACGGAAACAGCTTTGTTCTGCTTGTTCTTCTTGATCTGAGTGAAGCTTTTGATACTAGATCATCAGCTTCTAAGTAGATTCAATACTAAGCTTCGGCTGTCAGGAACGGTACTTCAATGGTTAAAATCGAATTTGTCGTCCAGACAGCAATAAGTGCTCATCCACAAGTCTTTCTGAAATGCAGTGGGGTGTGTCACAAGGGTCTGTTTTGGGGCCATTACTTTTTTCAATCTATTTCCTTCTGTTTGGCAATATCATCAGAAAGCATAAACTTATATATCACAGCTATGCTGATGATGTACAGCTGTATATCACTTTTCCACCAAATACAATTTCAGCATCATCCACGATTGAAGCAATTCAAAATGGACATTGAATCCTGGATGACTAAATCAAGCTCAAATCGAATAGCAAAGAAAACTTAATTTATCGTTCTTGGTAGAAAGCGTCAGCTTGCTTTTATTACATTAAGGCACCTTTCCTTTGATGGTTCAACTAAACAACATTCTGTCCAGCTTAAAAAAGTTGTGTTCAGTTTGACAAGGAGTTAAGTTTACAGCCACATACTTCATTTGTCTGTAAGATTGCTTATTCTCAACTGAGGAACATTGCAAGAATTAGGAAATATTTTTCTGAAAGCACCATAATCGCTGGTCCATGCTTTTTTTTTTCTTCCAGGATTGACTACTGCAATATTCTTCTTTGTGGAATTAACATCTTTCTCTTGCTAAATTCCAACATGTCCAAAATAGAGCTGCTCGTCTGGCAAAACAAGTCAAGAAACATGATCATATCACCCCTATTCTTGCATTCCTACACATGGCTGCGTGTGGCTCAGCGGATTAAGTTTAAACTTTCTTTGATTACATTCAAAACTGTACACGGTATGTCTCCTGGATACCTTGGTGGCCTCAATCATCAATACTAGCCTGTCCGTGCTTTACGCTCGGCTGACGCTCCCTTACTCCGGGTGCCTTTGAATCCAGTGGTAACATGTGGCGACTGTGCCATCTCCATAGCTGCACCAAAATAATGGAACAATCTTCCTAAAGCACCTAGAAACTGTTCTAATATCTCTACTTTTAAAACTAAACTTAAAACTTTCCTTTTCAGAGAGAAAAATGTCTGCTCTATTTTATAAGTTTATTATTTTAGCTTTTTAGTATAATTCACATCTTGTGTACTTCTGTGAAGTTATTTAACATGTCTTGATTATGCATCTTTTAATATGTTATGTTCTCTAATGCGCATTTGAGCAATTTTACACTGTAAAATGCGCAATTAAATGTACATAAATAATAATACTAATAATAATAATAACAATAATTATGAGATTAATAATGATAATAATAATACTTCGTTAAAAGTTGTCTCAATTGCAATGCACAGAGAGCACAGTTCGAAAATCTAAATATTTTAAAGTCGAGAGCTTCTGGGCTCCCTGAGGCCTTGTCTGTGGATCAAGGGGTGGGGGTGGAGGGGGGACTCTAGGTAGCCCTCTAACCAGTGATGATGATGAACTAGCTCTGTCAATAATGATCATGAACTTGCTTCACACAAATTGACCATGAACTGAAGTCCGGAGTGCTTTCCGTATTGTTGATATATCAGGGGTAGATAGTGGGGCGAAATTAAGAATACGGGCTTACATTTGGAAGCAGATAGGGGGCATAGGACGTGGCACCCCTAAGTATAGAAAATGATTGAAAATGACACTGTAATGGGGAGATCTGCGGTAGCTTCGGTTCTCTTTCCGGTATTAAATATTACTCAGACTTAGCTCAAGCACCCCTTGCCCCAAGTCCGCCCCTGTATGTGACACAGTCCTTATACTTTGGTGACTATGAAATATCACAAACATCCGAAAATGTCATACCATTTGATAGAAGGTAACTGTTGGTCGTACATTAATTACCCTGACTATCTGGTGACAGTCCGCCACCCAATGAGTTTAATTTGCGGGAGGTCGGCGGTCCTCGGAGACAAATCAGAGTCGTCATCACTGGAGGACTTTAATGAGAGAAGTGCCAGGGGCTAACAAAGAGAGAGACTACAAGTTAACGCGAGAACACTCTCTGAATGATGAAATGGTTCGTCATGTGGTTAATCTCGCCCACCTATTGCCTTCTAATAGCCTTCAAATCGAAAGCTTAAACAGGTCACAGATCAATATCAGCTCTCCCTAGCGTCTACTGATGCCCCCGGTCAGAATCCCGGCGCGCCAGACATTAGACCGAACCTTAAGTTCATTAGATACACAGAATACGACAAGAATATATTAGACCATTCATGATTATACATACATTTCTACATTTATATATTTTTTCATTTTGAAACAATAATCATATATTGCACAATAATTAATGTCCAGCGTGGCATAAAAAAATAAAAGAATATATAGAAAGACATATAATATGTAAAAAGATATGACTATAAAACCGACTATAATATATATATATATATATATATATATATATATATATATATATTGTCTATGTGACCCAGACTCACATATATAAAAAAACTGGCTTACATATATAATATTTTTAGTAAGCTAAGATAAGCCAAAATATATCGTTCTAACTATTAATCTATTTTATATCCAATACAGAAATCTTAATCTCTGAAAAGGAGGGGATGATTACATTGCTCATCCCCTTTAGCTAAGAAGCTGGGGGTTATTTGCATCTGTATGTAACTTGATTATTAACGTGTTTTATTATACTTATTTGTCACGAATGTACCTTAGTTGCGCTAAACATTTTGTTAGTACTACAATCTCTGGACAGGTTACACATATTTAAATATAATAAACATTTTTTCTTAAACTGATCCATAGGGCACAAAGGTTCATGTTACTTTTGGGATTATAATGCATATGTTTCCGTTATATATATATATATATATATATATATATATATATATATATGTATGTATATATATATAAAAGAAGGCTAAGTCATAGTATTTAGCTACAGGTCTCCTAAAGATTTTGTACACTTTTAGAAAACCCTCTTTGTTTCAAGAGAGTTAGCCGTTTCATGTGAAACTGAATTTCATTTTAATTTTATGACATTGCAAGGCATGGTATTTTATAACCGCTATATGTTTTACTTTCCATTTCACATTAATGAACGAGAATTTAACAACATAAACTGCAAAAGCGGAAATGACAAGAAACCCATTGAATATGATATAAAATCATTACACAAAATAAAACATTCCAGTTAAATATTTTTAAGGTTGTCTATTGTCTAAAATGATTTTATCGTAGTTAGTGGTTCTAAGAGTTGATGGGGACGTAAATCAGTCAAAACGCGAGTGACAGATTTTTATCATTTTTAATGTTATATGAAAAACCTATACCTTATCTTTTTATGCTGAGCCCTGCTGCTCTTCGGAGAACAATGAACAATCAGGTTTTGAAGCCAGATCTTCTATTTCACGCGTGGCCACTCTTACGATCTCGCCATTTATTATGATACAGTAACGAAGACCCGATGATGGAAAACCGTTGTACCTACGAAGGTAATCGTTTTCTACTAATTTATGAAGAAGGCGTTTCTATTGTGCTCGATAATGGAATGAAATTCCTATTAAGGATTCGAGTTGATCAAACCTTTATTATAAATAGGAAAGCAAAAATATCAACATGTTTTAGGGTAATTTTATTAGCAGTTTCATCAACCGCACGAGTAATATCAATGAGTAATGGATCTCTTAGATCAGTTTACAAGAAAATATTTACCCATTTATTTCAATACGTGAATCATATTCAATAATTGAAGCTGTAAATAATGTGCAAAGGAAATTCTAGTAAAGTTCTGGTGCCTCTGTTAATGACAAAATATGAGTTAAGGTTAAAGTGGGTCTTTCATTTATTAATCAGTCATCTTTTTTATAAACACCTTTATCAGGTAGAATGAGCGATAAAAATATAAAATTATAAATGTCAAAGTGAGACCACGAAGAGCCTTTAAGTCCTGTCCAAAATATGCGAATCTAAGTGCAAGTCAGACTCCTGGACAATAAAATTGGTTCAAGGTCGACCGAAGACTTTAGATTCGAGTCAAAATCCATTATCTTCAAGTCTAGGTCTTTTGGAAGCCGAGTCCAAGTCAGATTCAGAGTCCAATTTAATACATATGGTAAAAAAAATTTGCAAAAATTTGAGATACATACTTATGTATAGTTTGGAATTTTCTATTTTTCAATATATTAAAGTTACAATTCTCATTTGTATACCTATCGGGCCGTGCACATAGATTTTCGTATTTTTTTTAATAATCTGTGACAAGTTGTGGATTTTTTTTCGATATTACTGCACGAAGGTCGAATTGCATGACAGAACGTGTTTCACTAAAAAAAAATCTCTAGATGAATTAATATTTTTCTCTTTGTGGCCTAACAGGTGTTCAAGTCAACACGGAGAATTCGGTGGTGGTTCAAATTGTATCTCAACTTGATTTAGGTACATAATTGTTATTGAACCATGGCCAAATAGCATGAATCTTTAGTGTAGTACAGGGTGCCATGATTCCCTATTATGTGTGCCTTAATTATTTGCACCAACATGGATTCATTTCAGGCTGCATTTACTTGGCGCGCGGTATGCGGATCGAACGCTGTATATAATCGTTAAGGGCATTTAAATGCTTGACGGGCGGTAAATCACTGCCGAATGGGATTATGATGTCAAATACTTCGAATTCAAGCTGCGTTCATATAGGTCAAATACATGGAAACCAGGTCCCATGGTCGCTATACTGCGCTCGGTATGCGGATCCAGTTATCTACTATGAGTTTCATTTATCGCGAGTCGTGGTCCAAGTAAACGGTTTATGATTAAATAACTGGGGCGAACAAATCCTGTTTGCATACAACACATACCGCGCGCAAGTAAAAGCAGCTATTTCCTTAAACGGCGGGTTTAAATTTGTTGACAGGTATCCATGGGTCGTTATAACGCCTTTCCAGCTGTCTCACACAGACAAACACGTGCAGGGAGGGACACTTTTCATTTTGTACCAATCCTTTGGAAAGGCGAAAACCAAGGTGTTTTCCACATTAGTAACTGATAAGTACTAACAAACATGAAACAAAAACGAAATATTATACAGGTGGTGTTCCACCGACTCCCTTTATTTTCTATATTCTCCTATAAAATGGTCTATAATTAATTATACTTTCCTGCATATAGGCCCTCATCTCCTATATTTTCCTGGGGTAATTTCACTGTACAGACATTTTTGATATTACAGTGTTACTATTGAAAACATTGAGTTCTTTTTACATGCAAGGGTGCATGTAGGATGGCATGTAAGATGGAAGAATCAGGTTTACACTGAGCGAAGTGTGACTGAAAGTTTGATGTAATGGTACCCTGTATCTTTAGGAGAAAGGCATATTTTTCTGCGAATAGGCAAACCTGTATAAATGCCTTTTACGTTAAAAGGTGAAAATTTCCAAGCATAACGTGTCCTTGTTATCCCTGCAGTGACTCGAAGTGGCGACATTGCAGTCGATAGTGAAAGCCTCATATGATCAAGCTAAAATACCAAAACTTAAGTGAGAAAATCCGAAAACCTTTAAAACGAAACAAGAATTGTGAATTAGGCGTAATATTATCAGACCTGGCCGTGACCTTAATTCTAAATCTAGAAATCTGCATTATAATTAATGCAAACCTCCACCTTGTGGGGAGTCCCTATTGCTGGATGCTCCCCAACCGTCTTTGCATTCACGTATGTGGCCCATATTCCTGGTTTCATGCATGCATAAGTGACCTTAAATTGGAAATATTCCTTGATGACAATCCTGAATATCCGGATCATGCGCCGGATCAACACCAAAAATCTAATCGATTCTCCATTGGCCGATTCAAATTTACATGATAATTTTATGAGATTCCTTTCGTGTTGCGTGAGATAAGCTGTGAACAAACACACACACACACAACAAAACGGGGATGAACGCATACCTTAACATGTATTTACTTTAATCTATTCAACCATGACGAACAATAACATTACAACTTAAAAGTTGAAAACACAAGATCATTACATATTGCATATTTTCTTACAGTTCTAAGGTTTTCTATTATCCTTGTTCATATCTTCTCTGTTTTAACTGTTGAAACGTTCATAAAGATAACAAAATTGCCTTAAAATAATACTTATGTAAAATAAATATAAAATGTCAGCATTTGTCTGAAATTTAAAATAGACCTGAAAAGTTATTTGGTTATTTTGTAATGAGTGCAAAGTGGCGCTGCTTTTGCTGCCATGCAGACTATATCTAGATCACATAAACAGTGAAAAAGCTTACAGAAAATAACTCTGGAGTTGTATGTAAATTAAAAGACTAAATGTGTCTTTTGAAATGTTGTCCACGCAGTTCTGATTAAATGCTGGATATTTGCAATCGTGAAGCAATCTCTAAAGCTCTAAAGGGGGGCAGAATTGGGGAGTGGCTATTGAGTGTTCGACCTCTGGAACAAAGTCAAAAACAAATATCAAGTGGAAATCCGCGAAATAGAACAATGTTGCGCCCAAAATTTCAGCTCTCGAATGTAAGGCATATAGCAGATCTAGCGCAAACAGTATGACAGAAATAAAAAGAAATAAATGGAAACTTTGAAATCGATAGTTTTGCACTTGTCCTACTTTACGAAGTAGGACAACCTACAAAATACTTTACTCAAATATGAATATAGAAATAAACTATCAACCCCTGTATGCCATCCCGTCATATACGGGGAGTCTTGATAGATAAAAGAATGCTCGGGCTGCTTTACCAACCAGAGCCATCGATAATCGTATACGTGTATAATACGAATCGGCTTCTTTTAATTTCTTTAGTAGTAATATAATGATTGGAAGGCGGGAAAATTTTTTTTTCAATCAAAAGGTAACTGCTGAAGCTGTAACACAGAAAGTAATATAAGTAAGATACGTTATGATAATATATGTTTTATGTAAAAAGCCTCTGGTTCAGGCAAGTCTACCATCAGCCATGTACGTCAACAGACCAATTATTAGTTTGCTTTTTCCTCTGACGTACCAATTATTAGCAGCTGCCAATATATATATATATATATATATATATATATATATATATATATATATATATATATATATAAACAAACGCTGGCAGGGGGAAATGCTCTCAACACAAGACAAACTCGTCTACTTAAGGTTATTATAAATATTCATGAATAGGGTCACAGACGGCGCATACACAACGCAGAACAATACTCCTAAGGGGACGACTTTGTTACTTAGAGGTTGTGAGTAAAGAAATCCTAATCCCACAGTGCAATTTGGCGTCTAAATGCACCAGGCATAAAATGTAGTAAAGGAGCAGATGGAGTCGTAGGTAAGTATTGCTTCAAAGCAAATTATATGAACATGAATGTTTTTCGGGTACGAACTTAATGGAATATGTCATATTTCGTGAGCATGCTCATGCATGTGCAATGTAAAAAGAAGAATTTATCTTAAATTGTGAAAAGTGTAGTTTATAAATTTGACAGTTGAGACAAATAGTCTCGACCCGTCCCACAATCCCTTGCTGGGAGAGGTTACTGTATTATTGAGACGGCACAGATTACTAAATGAAATGCTGTTTTTACAGCGAATTTCAGGCATGCTTTGCTCAGTATATTGTACAAAATTACTGCTTGATTGCCTGCGCCAGGGGGACACGAGTCCATTCCCATTAGTGTGTTTGTGTGTGTGATTGTTCACCACATAACGCAATCTTGAACGGAATCTCATGAAATTTTCAGAGCATTTTGGGAAAGGGCAAGGAAGAAGCAATTAGATTTTGGTCTGGATCAGATGCATATTCCGGATCTACATGTTTCGGCCTCTGACTTATCATAGATTAAGTGTCAAAATGCCTCTATAGTTGGCACAATATATATAGGGGCATTTTGAATTGGCTGCATTATGGCTAAAATTGTGAGAAAAATAGATACATAAAATTTTGGTTTGCTCTTGTCACCTTATAGAGGCAATAAGACTTCAGGGGGAGAAACGTTTTATATCAACATATAAAAAAACCTAAGGCTCCTTATTGATATAACATAATTTTATATTATATTGTAAAGCCTGCGCTAATAAGCCCCGCGCCAAACTGTTTAGAACTCTTAATTTTGAATCAATGTTTCACTGTTAATTAATATATTTTATTTCATAAAGTATAGGAAATATAAAAATAATAAACATTCGCAGTTTGTATCAAGTCGTGGTCAAGGTTGATAACAGACTTATGAGCCATATGCTTTCTTGTCAATCATAGAATTCCACAGAGATGATGCACAAGGAATGATTGCTTTAACTACGTTAGACGGGGTTTCTGGTCTATGTATTGTACGAGATACATTTACACAGCATGCATGTATATATATATATATATATATATATATATATATATATTTAATTATATATATATATATATATATATATATATATATTCATTATTTATAATGCTTAAAACCATAAAATAGTATAAGGAATACAATCTGTCATCTTATAATGACTTAGGTAATGTCAATATGACGTTGAATTGCACATTATGTCAAAGAAAACTACATTGCTGATTTGCAGAACATTGCTGATTTGAATACAAAGAGTTGCAAATTATAAAAAAAAAAATGCCTGACAAATATTATATTATGTGGTACATTTCTATACACTACTAAAATACATAAATACATTAACACTTCATTTTAAGAAACAGTTATTTTATCTACGAATAGCGATATTTGTTACAAGACGATATATTACGCTATAATGAGAGATATAATGAATTAACTTGAGTCTTGGACGAGACAAATGCTGGTCTTACATCAAAATTGTATTCAGAAAACGGGCCGGAAGTCTGTGAAATATTTGGCACATAGCTCCCTTACATCAATCACACGCGCAGGTGTCCTGATAAGTTATTGGATTAGATCGATGTAACGTTGTCTCGGATTCAGCCGGGCAATGACGAAGGATAATATATCGGGACCGTGATCCCGAGACCGTTGATTTTAGACCTGGTGATCTGCTAACTATTTGAGAGAATCTATAGTTTCTTTTATTTCAAGAGCTATTACGTCGCCAATCCATCTCTCGTAGGCAATTACAGATGCATTCACGCCTCTCGCCCTCGATTTAATCAAGCTAGGGGTAATGCAGCCTTTGTACCCGGACGCCTGCGTGTTTCTGATACGGGAGCGCCCCGACAGAAAGCCCCAAGATCTGTCATCAAAGTGATTTTATGCCGCGCCACATTCTGCGATTTAGGACTTTTAAAACAGGGTCTCTTGTGTAAGCACGGGTGTTGGGGAAGTGGAAGTGGGTGCGATTGGTCTGATAATGCACACTAAAGGCTGGATTCGCACTTAAAAGAACTTCGGCGAATTTAGATTGTAAACACAGTAAATCAGGTCTTAAAAAGTTTCTTACGAGTTCAAGAGGGCGTTTAACTGGAATCGCGTTATCTCTTCAATTAAGGTACTCATTACATCGATCCTGAATTCAATATGAAGATATTCGACATTGAATTTGATTTTCATTTTTAGTTTAACGGCTTGCACTTTTTCTTATCTTTATCATTAATATAACCTGCGCACATTGTGCAAGTTAATGACTATTATAAATAAAATTCCCGATTACTGACATCAATTCAAGGAATTTCTATTTGTTGTTTTTTGGCTCAGTTTGGCTCATTTCACAATGTATCTGTGTTGCATGAATGGTAATTTGTTAAATAACCTCAGGTTATATATCATTTTACGGCAAAACGAATTAGGAAATATAATTATTAGAGATTAACCAGTTGAACATCCTGTAGCTTTAATCAACAGAGTTATTGTATATCATACAAAAAAACAGAACTTAGACACTCAATCTTTCCAAACAAAGCTTCTTTATCCTTTGCTCAAATTCGATAACAAGGCAGCGTCTGAATTACATCTCCACAGGATTGGCTGTTAAATGGTTTGCTAACGAATCAAATATTTTCCAGTGATTCGAACCAAAATCGGCCGCCAGGAGGGTTTTCTTCCTGTTGTTTCGGAACCTAATTACAACAGATCACGTAATCGTGATCAGCACAAATTTTGTTACGGAGATAAAAAAAAAATGAGATTCTGTAACACTAGGCAGCGTGAAATGTCTATGGGATTGAAAAAAGAAGTAAGTGGTGTTTTTGTAAACAAATAATTATAATTTATTCTTAAAACAATCCTAACATTACAATACACTAAATCAATATAATTACACAATATAACAATAAAAATGTACAGTACCAGAATGTCCGGATCCTAGACTTTGATTTTGGAAACAACCACTGTCTCAGCTCAACAACTCTTTTAACATAAATAATCCACGTAAATAGTAATAATCCAAAGGCGAACTGGAGACAGTCCGTATTAAATCTGTATAAATCCGTTGAATTGCTGACACCACTGCAATTATCGGAAAAGGTCCAATAACTGATGAGAAAGTAACACTCTTAGTGCTCGCTGGTATTTTCCTTTCTGCCGGCTCTAAACACAGCCTCTAATAAATAGCTTCTCACCCGAAAATTCTGGAAATGGAAAATTCCCAAAGAACAATACACACGCACATGATCAGACCCGAAACATCTAGAACAAAAAAGAACGCTGTGTCTCTACGCTTCAGACCCCACACGCGGGCCAGCGCCCAACAAGCGAGGTTCCCATAGCAACGAACTATGCCTGCGCTACAAGAGTCGGAATGTCAATAGACACATGTTACACTCCTGCGCACAATAAAAACAGATACTTATAACACTCTAAAAAGATCAGAAGGCAACAACTTGTACGGTCGTTACAAGCCATATATAATTGGTGGAAGACTATTATTCGATAGTCTTACGATGGTCTTGATTGTTTGATCGAAACGGTCGCAAACAAACAAAAAATCCAGCGATAGATATAATCTTTAGTTAAGCGTTAAAAATGTTGATACGATAAGATACGAAATGGGACGCGAAATCTTTGCATCTTGGCTTCCTATCGCTTAGGGAATGTTGAAAACGTAGTTCTGGGATCCTGGCTTCGTATCGTATCGTGATTTTTTTAACTCCGCCTCATGAGCCAGGGGCTAAAATGCCCTCTTCTTCCGTCCGGTGGATCCTCGTTGTCTTATAATATGCGTGTCCGGAAATAGATGAACTCTTCCAAAGTAAAGGAGGATAGATAAGCCATAAGCTTTTCAGTTTTGACCAGGGTGGGTCAAAAACGCAACATGGCTCAAGCAGTTAAAACGTGGTACGCATCGGGGGAATCTATTTTCTTCGTGGTGCATATGCGTCTGTTAATCGATGCAACATCACAAAATAAACAACTATTCCCCGGCCTAGATATGTTACAAACTCACCATGGCATTATGTGGCTAAGCTGCGTGGGAACTTCAAGTCACCTGCCCCACCTGTTAAAGTGAAATATACATGTTTGAAATGTACATGTGCAGCATTCCATTTCCCGGAGCGTGACTGAAGCGTCTTTGCCATGACGCCACAAGTCAACCAGTGCTTTGAAACATAGAGAATAGCACACCGCCTATATACGATAGCCAGGCTGATAAAACGCACTACCAGTGACCAAATGAAAGCGGCTAACTTCATCTTAATTTTACTTAAACAATTAAGAGAAACGCTTTTCATTTCGGGATTTTAAAATACTTTAAAATTTAATACATACCATGAATCTCGCTAAACTTTACCCCAGAGGCCCATAACCTATCGATCGGTAAACATCCTATCGTTTCTCAAAATAATTTGTACTGAACACGGTCACAGAAAAAGGAGAGAAACCCAACTTGTTCCCGCAACAGAACTGGTATGGATACATACAGAATAAATAAAAATTCAAGGACAGCAGGTGGGAACGATTTTCATTATTATTCCATTTAAATTGAAATCGAATGAAATTTTCAGGACATTTCGGGAATTGGCCTAGGAATAATCGATCAGATTTTGGTGTGCATCCAGCACCTCCTTTGGATTCTGGAGCGTCATCAAAGGATATTCACCAATGAACGGTCACTTATGCACGAATGAACCGGGAATATATGGACCAAAATATAGTTTTATCATAAGAAAGGTGGTCCACTCCCCCTGTCGTTTTTTTCGCGATTTTTTCAAGGTAAGAACAAACTTGCAAAACAAAATTTTGTATCAATTGCAGAAAATGCGTATTTATTTTTTACCATTCCTGCTTATAATTTAAAAATATTATTCATTTTATGGCTTGGTTTACATGTCTCATATATCCATTTGGATCATTGCGTCCCAACAAGTGATCATTGTTTATCTTTCTTGGATATGGATATGCAGTAATGTGACGTAACAGTGAAGCGCGTACACGATGAGAATAAAAGCCTCGCTGTAAACAGGGGTCGGCAGCCCTTGATCATGGCAGAGAGCTTAGATCATCTAAGCTCTCTGATCATATATAGGTCCCGTAAATATGGGGCCTCTTTTGTGCGTCACGTCTATTATGACGTCATCATTATTCCCTGCCATGTACATTTCATAGATTGGTGGTAAGATGTCGCTACAGTATAGGGTAGTTTTTATTTTCTTAAAATTGTTTAAAATTATTACTTTTATAAAAAATATGAGGAAAATTTAGATGGTGAGAAATTAAACGTCATATCAGTCAATAAAATTAAAATGAACAGTCCAAGTATAGGTAGGCACTTCTTTCCTTGCCGCCATTGTTGCCAGCCTTTACTTTATTCCTGCGCCCCCTGGTGGTGTAACCAACTCCCGAAGTTAGTAATGATTTTCTTGAACAACGAACAGAAACATGTTCGTGTTCGTGGGCTAAAAGGTCTTTGTTCATTAATAGGTATGAACAGGAACATGTTCTTGGAACGAAAACACGCCCCAGGTAGGCTAATATTTCCGAAATAGTTAATTACGCATTTTCCTATTTTTGCCCTAGTAACATATAGTCTTGGCGGTATTTTACTTGTATAATTATAATCGGGGGAAGCTTTGGGATTCTCTTCATCACGTCCTTATGACGTCCCCTGCATATAAAACCTAAAATCCAGATTCTCAATGAAAGGATATACCTTCATTTATTCAAATGACAGTACCAGCAATAGGAATGGTCCTGTCTTAAAAAAAAAACGATTCTATGCAATTAAACGAGAAGTAAAGGTAGCATAAGAATAAAAACCAATCGATTAAACATGCCTATCTTGTCGATAAGTCGCCCGTTCACTTATACAGGTCATTAGGTGGCCGTCTGCCGTCGCCGCCATGCTGATGTACGCTTCGGATCAAGGTTAATCCCTCCCGTCCTCTATTAAGGAACCTAATGTTTCAAATTCTCGGGACGCCGCCGCACCCATTCCCGGGAGAAACATTGCAATTTTTTTCCTGGGAAGAATATTTTCCCAAGCTAATTTAGCAATTCATCTGTATTTGCGGGGCAAAGAGGTTTTGCTGCCAAAGATATTTGGGTTGATAAAAAAGTTGTCGCTTATCTTAAATTTAGAAACGCAGCAGACAAAATCTCTTTGGAAAAAATGACAATCTTTAATATAAGAATGTGATTCAATTAAGATTAAATGATGACTTCTTTGCTTTTGGGCTCTGTCATTAACTTGCATTTTTACACAATATCTGAGATGATGTTAGAGCAAAAAGATTTTCTCGATTAGTAACTGTTTGTATCTGCAGTCTAACCTACTCATGCAAAGTAATCTCTGTTTGTAGGTTTGTGTGTTTGTGTGTATGTCTTTGCGACCACGGAATATGCATTATATAATTGGTCCAAATTGATGCTGGTAATTTTAGATAGAAATGCGGGTCTTTTCATTTTGAGGTAATTATCGTATTGGGCGTCAAAGAACCGATTTTATTAATGTGAACGTTCGTTCCCACTGTCATGCCAACAAAAATACGTTAACTTGATTGAATGAAAATGTGTTCATATCGAAAGATAACACTATATACGGCAATCGATGTTAACGGATTTTTATGTCATTAACAGGAGGTATATGTTTCAATATTATTAATTAGCAAATGCAAAAGGTACCTGATAAGATATGTTTTACCGATGTTAAAACTTCAGGTTACCCCAGGTAAGCTAATATTGATTTTAGATTACCCTCTGAGGTAACCTGTTACTATTATCAGGTAACCCCCGCACTGTTTAGATTACAGCCTCGCTTTATCATTTAAATGATAAATTCATATGTTTTAGCTCATGACCTAATGTTTCAATAAACGAGAAAGATACGAGGTTTAATAGCTCGAATCAATATATGAACGATACAATTGTCGCTAAATTATAACTATATTGTTGAATTTATTAATATGGACTGATATACTTCACCAAGACGCATGACACAGTACATACAAACATGGCATGTACAAGGATTTAACCTAATTTAAAAAATCGAGAATAAAGAAATTATAAGATTTTTAAAATTTATTAACATAAAGACACAAGTTTTTTAGGGGTAATATAAATTCGCAGGAGGCATTCTGAAATCGATTTCAATGTACCACAGGGCAATCTCCAGTTGCAATTTCCAGTTACGGGGGAGAGGAAAGGGGAGGGGAATTTGAAATCGCTGAACCGGTGTTCAAGGTCATATAAATATTTCTCGGGCCAGTTACCTCTAAAAGACCTTTAAAATTTTAGAAGGCATTTTCGTTCAACAAAAGTATCAGCATGGTTAAGGTTTCAGAAATATCCGACATTTAGACAATGTTCTATAAAGTAGCATTCTTTTTAGAAATGTTCTATAGATGTAATATCATTGAGAATTAATAATATAAACTTATTTATTTTACATTGATTGTACAAATAGTTTTTTTAACTAATCGCCGCACTCTCAATGGCTCAGATGCTGGCATTCGGTAGGCAAAATGTTTTCTTTTCAACTGGGTTTACCAATTTTATCCCAGTAATTTCTAAATAAGCCAACAAACTCAAGTAATACATATTTCAAATAAATGTATTCTGTATTTAGATTCATTTTTTTAGATGACACCATTTTACCCTTTGATCTTGAAATGTGACCGTGAAGGAAACCACATGCTTCATATTCACCAATTCTCCCAGTGATATTAGATATCGTACTCGAGAAATCTAGAGTATTTAAGAATTAATTATTTGTTCCTATCATATCTGCCTTTTTTGGTTTGCTAACTTAATGGTATTTAAACAAAAAATATGGAAACTATGGATGGGTAGGATAAATGTTAAGGAGTTATAATTTATTTTTTTTATTGACCAATTGATCTTTAAATATACCATAAATTGATACTAGTACATATACTAGTAGTTCAACAATACAAAATCCAACACTTCGGAAGCGCCCATATACTCGTTCGAGCCACAAAACATAGCAGAAGACGGCATACTGAACCTAAATGCAGATCAAATGAAATCCTGCGCTATGTTTAACAAAACCTCTGTAAATAAAACAGGAGTAAGGGGTATATATTTTCATAATATCCTTCATATTCACTTTTATCACTTGAGGAAAGATCAGCATATCTCATCAAACTTTTTTTCATGGTTGTACATTTTCGGAACATGTGAGTTAATAAAATTTGAGCTTATTCGACCTTGAAATTTGACCTTGAAGATCAATGCAGTCATATTTTCTAGTGTGGTTGTGAGCCTTGAAAAAAGCTCCCTTAAGTTTTTTTTCAAAACACCTTTCAGGCCTATCACCGGTCGACTAGTATAACATATATCAAATATCATCTTTATACAGAAATACATCGTTATATCTTGCTAGGCATGTCGCCAGACTCTAGCTATGACATGAACATTCAATTCTGAGTTTCCTGGAGACAAACATATTGATGTATGAATCATGGACATCACTATGAAATCCTTATCAAACCCTGTCAGCTAGAAAACAGATTGCAGTCACCAGATACCTAAGTGGATGTCAAACAGAATGTCAAACTCAAACTGAGCTGATTAACTTGAACGCCAGCTGCATCAATCTGAAAACTGTGGAAGATGAGATTTGCGGAATCTTTCAGGGCTTTGAAATAGGTTTTGTCAATAGAATCCAAATTTAATGGCCTTTTCAGGATCGTGTCCTCATCATTGACATGAAAAGACACTCTTGAAAAAATATACTGGAAAGAGAAATGTTGATATTTCTAAATGAAATGTCATTTGTGTGGTTCATGTCGAGATTGCCATCTGAAAAGGAACGCAAATCAGGTAAAGGGAAAGTAAAACCCAACAATATACAACAAACCTTATTTTTGCAGCTACCTATTGAATATCATATACAAATATTCTTATTGACATTTAAGGCCTTGTATAAAAGTAATTTTTGTCTTAAGACTTCAAGCTTAACACCCGACTGTATCCTTTGTATGCAGGTAGTGAAATCGATTTCTTATTACCCCAAGGGGTAGCTTTAGCCTGATTTCGGGTAAGCCCTGCAATATTAAGATGGCCCCCGCTCCCTCTCTTAGTTTAAATATAATTAATTCATGGTTGTTGAGAATTAACGACACTAGTCCTAATATCTAAAACAAGAAACAATTCGTTTATGTAACCTTAACGTACAAAAATAAAGATATACTATGTCACCCTAAACTTGGAAATCCAGGAAAAAAAATTTTGAATTGAATTCAGTAAGTGTATTGTTGTCAAAGACGTATAAAAATTAATTATAATTTTTTTAATTTATGAATTTAAATATATTTAAAATTTCTCTTAAAAATAAGGTAACCTATACGGCAAAAAAAAAGGGTTTGGTTCTCAGGCACCTCCCCCTCCTCAGCAAAAAAAAATTTATTTCGATTTTCAAAAGAAATATACCGATGTGCTCCAGTCTCTCGGACTCTTGTTGTTTGTGTGCGATAATGTGCGGTATTTTACTTGAATGATTGCATGAACGTGTACACGAATTTTTCCGCAGTTTGCGCTGAAACATAACTGCCCAGGAAGCATGCGTGAACTCGTTTTAGTAACAACCGAATGTTTATAATTTTATTAAAGCGGCCCGAATGCCTCTTATGTAACTCGTTTTAGTAACAACCGAATGTATACAATCTGATTAAAGCGGCCCGAATGCCACTTGATTTAATTAAAAGGTAAAAAAAAATCGCCCTCCCTAACTGATTTCTGAAAAAAAGTGCCTGATAATTCAACCTTTTCATTAGGTCAGCTCACTGAATCTTCTCAGAGAATAACAGTCCAGTTCCTTCACATAATCAATCCGTTGTAATCCAAAAGTGAAGTTCTGATAGTGATCCCAAAGGCAAACTGAAGACTGAATAAAATCCGTTATAAATTCGAAGAAAAACTATAACTGCCGCAATTATAGGAAAAGGTCCACAAACTGACTTACACTCTTCTGTGTCCGCTGGAATATATATATATATCTCTCTCTCGGCTCTAAAACACAGTCCCTTATTTATAACTTTTCACGTCAAGCCGAGAACTTTCCACTTCCCGAACAATCTAAAGAATCATGATACACAGTACACACGTTACAGGAAACCTCTAGAACAAAGAACGCTGTGTTTCTACATGTCAGGGTTCACACGTGGGCTGACCCGGCTCGGCATGGCGATAAAGCCCCAGACTAGCATGACCGCTGTATTTACACGTGGGCCGCACCCGGCCAGCTTGAACAAGGAACGCTGAAGCATAGCAACGCCCAGGGCTTGAGCCAAACACGAATCAGAATGTCAACAGCTCACAATAAAACAGACATCTGTAACAACATAAATATATGTAATATTTTAAATATTTTTAATTCATGTTGGTGTATATATATATATATAATTCATGTTGATGTATATATATATATGTATATTTTTGAAAACTAATGAAGTTTTGTTGGGTTGTACATAACTGCATGTATATTATATTCCATTCCATTAGACAAAGACACCTCTGTGACAACACATGCCCATACTAGAATCATATTCTGGACCTTAGGATCCAGAAAACGTTCCTGCTTCACTCAACGAACTACTCCAAGGGGCGGCGTAATTGATTTATTAAACCTCTTTTGATATGAATTAGATGCTGTTTAATGCGGTTCATCATGGTAACAAGAAGGTGACAGAACGTCTAATGCCCTTTGTAGATCATGTAGATTATTTTGTAGATGTTTACTTGATTATAACATTGTCGTCCAATACCGTTGAATACAAAACTGGCAACAAAGGTTTATATGCGGTATCAAAGGTGAAGACAGAATGTTATACTATATTATGCATAATTCAACTGATTTGTTTTGGAAGAATTGTCGGAAAGCCCATTTTGAATATTTACCAAACACAAATGCTTTATGCCGATTTTAAAAGGAACGAGACTGAGGTATTAAACTGATTACTACCGTAATACGCGCGTGCCGAAAGTAACCGGTTTCCCGTCTTCGTTGACCATCCCCGTGAGGACAATTACCATGTCAACGATATATCATTCCGGGCCAGATGATGCATGTCAGCTCTGCCTTTAATGTAAAGACTAATATGCAGAATATATCATAAATAATCTGTGTAGTTTTTCACCACGGCCTCGACAAAATGAACGACGGTCTAGCCCATAGCCCAGCTTACCTCAACGCACTTGGAGCTGTCGTGTCGGGTAATTTATTGGTCGTTCGGTTTGGTCAACGTAGTTCAGGTTATAGCTTTATCGAAACTTCTGAAACCCGAGCTAGTTGACAGGGCAGTGCGGCAGCATTCTTTTCAGACATCAGAAAGTTAGTGGTGAGTGTATGAAATACGTCGTAATGCGCCTTCGTGTAAATCAGTCATGGCAAAACGGCTTTTGTCCACGTGATTTGGGAAGAACAATTATTTTGGATTTAATGCTTTGAAGAAGCAGCGCATTTAGTGGGGTGCCGAACAAGATTAAGTAATTAATATCATTTTAAACTGATCAAAAGTTACTATTTGGTATAATATGAAGATCATGGTCTTAATGATAACTTAAGTCCTAGTGTACAATGAACAGCCCAATGGGGAATGCTTTGGGTTTTGATGAACCAAATTGAACAATGAAAATATTAAAGGGCTAAATTCGTATGAGGCGATATCACAGTTTGATTATATTTATTTATACTTGCTTACGAAATTTGTAAAACGAGTTCAAGTCCCTCCCATGCAAGAAAACTAAAGTTTTCATTTCCATGCCTGACCGAACAAACTCACATCGTTGTAATGCCAATTATGTTATTATGGGAGGTGTTTTCTTGAATAAAAAAACCTGCATGATTTAATCGGATCTTTAACGATTTAATGTCCAAGGAGTCACCACGGTAAGTTTTGTCTTAAGTCAAATAGAAAGCAGCAAGGTTTTACGCTTTGACGCACTGGTGTCGCAAGTGCCAGTGTGTTTCGCCAGGCCATTTTTGACAATTTTATGGGGTACTTTTTTCCTGAGGCTAATCTAACGATTTTTGCGATGACTCCGAACGCACTTTTCTATATTGTAAAATAACTAGACTCTGTTGCTTAGGGAGAAGATGCATATTTTTAACTTAAGATATAACTCAATAATAAAAAAAATACAGGAATTTTTACTGAACCTCAATGTGTGCCATCACTTAATGCGTATTTTAACGCATAATTGACATTTTGTTTTACATAGAACGTGCGTAGCTAAATTTTATCATTAAATTCCCATTTTGTCTGCACTTGTACACTGTACTTATATTGTTTTAAAATTGTCTTTTGTTACAGCTGTGACCTTAAATAGGCCAATATCAATGTAAATATAAATCTGCTCACTAGACTTTGGATATCGAAAGATACTGGCCGGTAAAAAGGTCACTGAAATTTATAACAAGAGAATATATAAGATTTATATAAATATCGATAGAAACAATTATATGAACTTATTGCCCTGTATAATAGCTTTGTCCACACATTGATATTTTACATTCATTTATAAGTACAGGCCTATCCGTGAATACACGGCTTATTAAGGATTTATATTGAACTATACTTTGAATAGTTAAGCCGGTCGTACAGGAAAATGCATTGCACGGACAAACCATTATGTGGCAACAACGTGGCTATAATTTGATATGTTATTTTTTTGCTGTAACAATGTTATTTTTATAATCCTAACAACCTACTTCATGAAAATTATGCCGGTATGAAATTGTAAGAATAATCTTGAATCGTCATTGCATTAAAATTTTGTGTGTAACGCTGTCTGGCACAAAATCAATGCCTGGACCCCTCCAGAGTACTTTATCACAGTCACTTTTCCGACGAAAAAGTGGTTATACACACAACTTAGTTATTGTCATGGGCAGCCGTCCGTGCAGGGTGCATGCTTTTATCAACCCCGATCCCAGAAGATCAGCATATAAACTGCTTGTTGGTTCATTAGAACATTAATCTAGTTTGTTAGTGGTACACACCCGCCCGTGGCAAACTTTCAAAAACTTTTTTTATTAATTCATGGGAAGATTGACGATGAATTAGTGTCTCCTGATAAGGGGTTTGTCTCATCTTCACCGGGAACCCAATCTGCGCAGAATCGGTTTCACAAGAGTAGGGTTTTGTTGCTTCAAAATCTGCAACCCACAATGCACCGCAGCTCAGGTATAAATGTCGTGAAGAGGGTAGTCCGTTCAAATGTTTGATAATAATTTTCCAAAGACAAATTGCACATGCATGACTTCAGGGTATTTATAACATATATTTTGTTAGCATGCACATTTGAAATATAAACAGGTGTTTCCTTAAAAAAAAATTTAATTTTAAAGTTTGAGAGTTTAGAGAAGTAGTTTCGACTATCCGTCAGAGCCTTATTTGAAGATGTACATATTGAGGAGAAAAAAACTGTGGCTGAAGGTTGCCCGGGACCTGGATATTTACAGGGGCGGATCTAGGATTTATGATAAGGAGGGGTCCAACCCAGGAAGATAACAAAGCCTATAAAAAGGGGGGAGGTGTCCGTGACCACCAGGGTGCGGGCAGAAGCACAGTGACCGTCCGACCCATCCAGGACAAAAGTACCGCTGATGACAATGAGGACAATATAGTCCAAACCAAAAGAGTATCAGAATTTTCTTAATATCATTTTCCAATACACAATACGGTATATATAGTTTGTTGGTACAAGTAATTTTTAGTCATTTTTTTATTCGAACACTCGAGATAATTCAGTAGGCACACATTCATGATGATTCATTTAGACCATTGAAGCAAGCGATATCCTTAATTTTCTGATTATCAGATGAGTTTTGAAGATTTTTGAGGTATTTATGAAGAAACATAAATATGATCTCGAAGTTGTTATGTATAAAACTACGCGTTTTATTCCCTAGAATGTGAGGGGAACAAATGGTGCTTTGTCCCCATCATACTTACGTCTCAATCTCTAAAAAGTATGGAATAAGCTGTGATACGTATTGTCAATTAGATACAGCATGATAGAATCTGGCAAATAAATCACCTCATTGTTATATACACACAAATGTTTGTTTTATGATGATATAATAATTGTTGAAACCTTGGTGCTTAAATATTAGGAAATCATTAATTTTCTCCATAAGACCCAAATATGATTCAGTTAGATTATTATATATACAACTTAACTCTCATTTTCATAACTATTGTTGAAAAAATGTTTATATTATATATGTTAAATCAAAGAATAATTTTTCGAGGGAGACGGGGAAATGTCGATTTTCCTGTATGCCCTTTCTTAAGTTCATGGGACTTTGGGATTTCGGCAGAGTCGTTTCCCCGAGAAAAAAAAAGTCGGGCGGGGGGAGGGGGGGTGACCGCTTATTCAAACTTTGCTAGACACTCGGGCAAGTTTGCTAGATACTCGTGCTTTAACAGGAGAAACCGACAATTCTCCGCCTATATGATGATCCCATAGTTGTTATGATATAAAACTTATCTTTGTCAAAGATAATCCTATATGCAGCGAGAGAGGATACATTATACTTTTTTATATTCATTCGTACTTAAAATAAGTCGCAAACTTATATATCGCCATAGGATTTATTTTTTGTCACGTGGTATCCGCTTACTAAATCTCTGTTCCGACATAAACATGAACCTAGTTCTATTGAGCCATCTGAAGCAAGGGCTGCAGGAAGACAATGACAGTAGGAAGACAGTCGCCGGGGACAACACAACAATGAATGGATACCTTTTGACGGAAATGTGAGGATTTTTTTAGAGACATATCTATTGTGACAGTAATGTGAGGGTTCTCTCGGCTACAGTGGTGAATTTCAAATTAATTTTGATTTGTCGCCACCTGATCCGCACTTTGGTATTTATATAAAATTCAATTTCATTTTACTAAGCGAAACTTTCTGAACGCCGTGACAATTTTTGATACCATGATGTCAGTGATAAATTCAGAGAACGTGACACAAGACCAGAAAATAAATGGTGCAATATATATATATTTATACATGTGTGTGTTTGTATAATTATACTTGTATTTGAAATTATTACTACAACTCACAGTTTCATTCCCTGAAATAAAAAAAATGGCGGGTGGTCCAAAATGTAGTAATAGATATCTGCATTCTAAGGAATATTAGCCTCCGCCTCCGCTATTGTTCGAAGATCCAAAACCCGTGTATGCATTCGTTTATTCTGCCCATATTCTCAGGTTCTTTCGGGCATAAATAACTTAAAATTATTGAATATTCCTTTTTGACTTTCCTAAATCCGGACCCACATCAAAATCCAATGGATCTTTCCTGGCCCCTCTCCCGAAATTCGCTGAACAATTCCATAAGATTCACGCATGATTACGTGAGTTATGTTAAGAACAAGTACACAAACACATACGAACGGGGATGAACGCAAACCCTCTCCTCCCGGCGAACTCAGTGATATAATATAATATAATATATATAATAAATATAATATAATACAATATGATATATAATATAGTATAAAATAATATTATATAATATAAAACGATACGTATAATATAATATAATATAATATAATATAATATAGTGTATACTACTTGGATCATGGTTCTATACATGGAACCGTCTTTTCTATGACAGATTATTCCGTCGAACATAAATGCTTATTCCATTAAGGTTACTCCTGATGGAGGATTTGAAAGCTACTGTGAGCGTCTTAGTAAGAAAAGCGGAAAATAACCTCTTGTTAACAAAATGTCCAAGCCGAAATCTGTTTGTAACATTAAATCAAACGTAGGATTAAAAAGCAAATGAAAATGCCCAACGTGGAACATTCTGTTCATGTACTGTGAGATGGCACAAGGGGCGGATATAACGTATTAGAAAACGGGGCTCAACATTCTGTCACAGGTAAACAAATTTCCAAGCATTGATGTAGGAGTCAAGTCCGGACTTGGTTCGAGTCAGGACTCAAGTCCACTTTTTTAAGGATTCAGACTGGTTATCGGACTCGAGGGCCTTGGATTCGGACTTGTACTCGGGGTTGGGGGGGGGGGGGGGGGGGGGGGGGTATAAGGACTCGAGAAATCAGGGTGGGTGCATCTCGAGTCCAATAGAAAAGTAAATTCTGTCACATGCAATATTACGATGGTACACATAGGGAACTACTAACAGAATATTATAACAAATATACTAAGTTTTGGCTCGCTTCAGTTGTAAACTTAATAAAACATTCAAGTAAAGGTCACTTGTAAACTAACATAAAATTAGCATAATGATTTTAAATATCCTTTTAAAATTTATTTTAATAAGAAAATGTGTGGTGTATTCGGACTTGCACTTGGACTCCAGTTCCTAATGACTCAGACTCAAAGGAGGTGGACTTGCACTTGAACCTAAAGAACTCGGACTTATACTCGAGACTCGGGTACCGTAAGTGCAAAGTAGACTAGAATGCAGAATTATATAAAGACGAAAACGGTGTAAATCGCAAAATGTGGCGCTGCTTTTCAGTATAAATTTTGTAAAGTATAATTGTATTTCCCATACTTTTTGGTCTAAAAATGGGCCCCCTCACCTCTTCTAAATCCGCCCCTGTGCACACACCCGGGCGGGTCAGCCGTGGATATACAGTAGTGGAATGAGCCGTAATATGAGGACATTTTTCGTCCACTATCTTAATTTCACGGTATACGTATCGTAAATAAAAGCACAAGCCGGAGTTCTTATTACATGGGCGGCTGGCTGGTTTTTTTATAGGCAAACCATTGAAGTAACTCCGGATTCTCTTTCAGCAGTTAGACCGAGTGTAGCGAATTCTGATTACCCTAGCTTCAGGTTACCCCCCCCCCCCCCCCAATGTTACTTGAAATCGATTTCAGATTATCCGACGATTTCAGATTAAACAGTTTTCTCTTTATGTTTGTGTACTTCAAATTCTCATAATTTTGCAGGATTTCTCAAATAATTTTGCATCTTGTTTTTATGCATGCGTGTCATGCGTGTTGGTGTTCTTGAAGAGTCAGTATACATACATAACAATATGATCAACAATTTGCAGCAATTCTATCTTTCATAGATTGATTCCGTCCTTAAATCTCGTATCTTTTACGAGGTAAATTGAAAATATATCATAAGTTGAACATTCAGCAAGGGGGTAAACTGAACAGCGCGGCGGTAACCTGATATTAGTTTAAGGCTGTCCCGGGGGTAACCTGTACCGGGAGTAACTTTAAGTTGGGGTAAGCCTAAGTCTTTACACCGGCGCGAAATTGAAACTGCGTGATTGGCTATCAAGGGTACGTAAACCGTGTGTGCTATATAGTGATGGCTCTCAAATAAAAGCTCTGTCACTAAAATGGTGACAAGTTCATCTAGTTTGTTTATGACGAACACACAAACATTAATATCCGCAGTGATATAGACTTTTGTTGAACAGAATAGTTCGCTGTGTTAATTCATCAGTTGTTCAATTGACAGCTTAATCGGCTTCAATGACAGTGAGAAGCAGTCTTCATTGTCACGAGACAGAAAAAAAACTTTTAATTTTCCCAACCGATTGTTGGTTTAGTCTCAATTAATTAGTATTACATCGCGTGTCAGGTAATCAGTTCAGCCTTTATAGAAACACTTTAAAGGTAAATTATCAATTTCATGAAACAGATTTAGGACTGAAAGTGACTTATGTTTAGTGTGACAGAAGTAAAACTGAAAGTGATGATATTATCACGTATCATCAAATGAAAATATGAAAGTGAAAGTGATCAGATCATGGATTGTTACTGGTAGAATGAAATCTAGTTAACCTCTGCCAGCTGTACTCGGGTCGCGTCCAGCAGCCCTATTCACGGACACGATACTGAAGAAACAAGTACTAGGACAACCTAGCGCCATATCGGCCCCTAGCTCTGACATTACGACCAGATTACCAGCCCAACTATCATTGGCTACTGAGTCGGGTTTGCTCGGCTAAGGACAATCATGCAAGTAGCCTGTATAATGAAATTTACCAAATAAAAGTCTAACGGTCCAATTTCATATTCGAACTTGTCATTTTTCGTTTTTCTTTATCGGAATGATGATGGTTCATGTGGTATAACGAGAATAGCGACATCTCCTGGATTTGGAAAACGGGGATGCAACCAAAAAAAGACTAATGTGAAAACCTGATAAAAAGTTCTCAGTTCTGGAATAGAAGGTCTAGGCTGAAAAAAAAATTGAATCCGTTAAAAGGATTGCTGCGAATTTAAAGGGGGGCTCCAGACATCCTGGGCCTACTCCCTACGGATCACACATTTTTTTTTTAGAAACACAGCTATCCTGCTTTAAAGTCACTCCTGCAGAGACACACGCTATATATTTATGACCGTTCGCACTTGTTTTCGCAAGGATCTCCAAACCTCTTAGTTTTCTGTCGTTAGACAAAGTTAATAATTACTCCGATGCATCTAACTTAGGACCCAATTCGCCTTAAGTGTTTGTCAAGACGATATTTTTTTACGATATCATTCCATCATATCTTTCCTCTTAACTGCTGTTGAAAATAAACCTTATTTACACTGACATTGGATAATCACTGAAGAGGGTGACTTGATCACACTGAATCTCTCCCATTCGATAATTGTAGCAGACGACATGGCAAGCCGCAAATTGATAGATACAAATCTGACCGCTATATATTTTCATTATTTCCCCGTATCTCAATGAACTGCAAAATTATTCCTTGTTTACAGCCTCTCTTTCTCATGAAGTGAAATCAGTGTTATGTGATTAAATTGCATCGTCGGCGGAACGATTACCCATCGGTACTCGGAAATCGATTTCAGATTAACCCCGGAGTAATGTTAATATATCATATAAAAATGAATGAAAATTGAAATAACATGTGTACAATCAGAAAGAACTCTGTAACAAATTTAAAATTAGGTATCCTTTAATGGTCTGTTATGGATTTTAAACAACAATCCTGGTACCTTAACTTTTGTTGTGTGTCGTTCTAGCTATTTAATACACCTTTATCAGGAAGGTATAATGCTTTCCATATTGTTAACTATATCTTGGGTTGGATCGTTGGTATGTCTATTAGCACTTTTATGCAAGCAGGCATTGTTTATGAAACTTTTTGAGGTTTAGAGTACCATACATTAAATGTTGGAGGTAATCGGGATCGTCATAATATATTTTTTTTCCACGCGGAGACCGCTCCATTCATAGAGTGTATTTTTTAAGCAAATCACTAGGTGAACCCTAGGTGATACTTTGGAGGAACACAGGACAGCTTGGTTAGAGGTCATGGATGGGGTACTAGGTAGCTGTACGACTACACAAACACACACACACAAACACAGTTCAGTAGCTTGGCAGTCACACATGCCCCTTCCCTCTCTTTCTCTCTCTCTCTCTCTCTCACAGAGTTCAGTAACTTGGCAGTCACACAGGCCCCCCCCCCCTCTCTCTCTCTCTCTCTCTATCTATCTATCTCTCTCACACACTCACACACACACATACATACACACACTGAGATTCATTTTAGCAGGCTCACAGTTAAAAATCCATATTAGTAGGTCTTGGCAGATTATAAGTGGCCCTGATATTGCCATAAAGAATGTTATCATAAATGTTTAATGAACTGAGAATTGATGTTTACACAATACCACCATTCAATCGTAATAACAACATAAACATGGGTTAAATAAACGTGACTCACTTACACTTAGCAAAGCGGGGGGGGGGGGGAGAGACGATAAAGCGAAAAGATTGCAGACACGTTAGAGGTTATAAGGGCCGTTGGACACGTCTTTAGCAGCCGTTTGCAAACTCCTCAACAACGAAATATAAGTATTTCAAATCCAGTATTTGCCAGAGGCAACCATTCAGGAAGCCGTGTCGATATGAGCTTCATCTTTATAAAGGCTCAACAAAATAACCCCGAGAAAGTCCCATTAGCCGCGAGACAGGGAAACACTTACCGGGAAAACTTTGAGGACTAGATTCGTGAAAGGCAAATCGTCAGCGTCCTCTTTTACTGCCACCATTATCGCTAGGCAACGGAAGATATTGCCATTTAAGCATAATGACTTTATTGAAAAAATGTTACAGACGGTGGTCGCTATATGCCCGGAGGCCAGCTTGTGCCAGTAAAATGAATGTAACCAAACGCAATGACGGAAAGGTTACCAATATTATATCACTGAAAAATATAGTCCTGTAGGTTATGTTCGGCATTACTCCTTATTGCTACTGAAGCTCAAGAAATCACGTCTTATATGATATATTGAATTATCATACTATTCGTTTACTGGTACGATTTGTTTTTGTTTTATTTAATTTTCTAGCTGTCATGCCACCCATATATATTGAACATTTTGTATCTAGTGTTTTTTTAAGTCATTGCCTCCGCCAGGAGGGTATGCATTCATCGTGTGTCTGTGTGTATGTGTGTGTTTTTGTGTTCACAACATAACTCACTAAATTATGAAAGGAAAATCATGAAATTTTCAGGGCTGTTACAACCCATAATGTAATAACCAGCCCATAATGTAATAACGGCCCATATTGTAATAAAAACGACCCATAATGTAATAATCATACCCTACCCATATTGTAATAAAACTGGCCCATACTGTAATAACGGCCCATAATGTAATAAAAAACGGCCCATATTGTAATAACGGCCAATATTGTAATAAAAACGACCCATATTGTAATAATCATACCCTACCCATATTGTAATAAAACGGGAAGTGGGAAAAACGACCCATATAGTAATAACATATTTATATTGTAATAACATATGTTTAAGCTCAAGAATGACAGGGCACACGCTTAGTGTCATTTACATAATATCCTGCCCCCTCCCATACCCTCTCCATGAACCTGTTACTAACCTTAATGAAACCATGGTTCACAATTGAATAAAAAAATCATATTTTCATACACTTAAATATAACGTATGATAATAATAATAATAATAATAATAATAATCATATAATAATAATAATAATTATTATTATTTTAATAATATATATTTATACACGTATATATAACAGTTTTCATAGTACCCATGTATGCATATTAGCGCCACCCCCCTACAACTTTCGAATTTCTAGATCCGCCACTACTCATGGCCCCCTGCCCTCCCTCAAACCTCCATTTATAAGTTCCAAATCTCGGGAGGTTTCGAGAGATCATATAAAATATTCTCTATGATACATTGAGCAAAACGCACTGAAATTTAAACTTTCATTTATATTTTAAAAAGAATTAAAATACATTAAAATGTATCGATAATGAGAGTTTTGTATATTTTATCTGTTAAAATTGACAAAATATTTACATTTTGGCGATATACATATGCATATATATATATATATATATATATATATATATATATATATATATATATATACATATATACATATATATATTATCACCCTATTTAAACTCTGATTCAACAAAAGGATAATCATGAATCATGGCCATATTTCGCTCATATTAGCTTGGTCACCGTTTTAAACAAATAGTCATTATGTAATCCAGTGGTTTTTCATACTTTTATGTTCACTTACACATTCGTGTTACGAGCATGGGCCAGTTATTTCATTATGGGTCTTAACAAGGGCATTTCGGGAATGGGCATAGTAACGAATATATTTTAGTGTGGATCTGGCACATGGTCCCGTCCGGATTCAGGATCGTCATCAAGGAATATTCCAAAATTTACAGTCATTTGTCAACGAATGAATTTGGGAATATGGCCGAATAAGAGAATGCAAACACGAGTTGGGTAGCACCCTACAGAAGGGAACCCCACATGGCGGAGGCTTGCATGCCTTAGAATGCAGATTTATAGTTAAATTGGTGTTGAATAAGTAAGGATCGGAGATCTTTTTTTTAATTCTTGACCTCAGGGTTATGAGGAACATTCGCCAACTTATGACATTTCGGTGATTAAAACGTTCCTGTCCTGAAACTTGCGTAATTTCCAACATAGCAGGTAAGCCAGAGGGGTTTATCTTGAAAGTTTAAGTACATATTTTATTAGTCGAGATATTTCATAATCTAGTCCTTCAAAACGAAAAACCCTGAGAGTTTTTTTCTGTAATAATACTGGGAGGTATAAAATACCCACATTACTTTAAAAGTGGATGATATCAAAGACGCAATTAAGTCTCTCTTACCGGAAGCACAAACATTAGGCTTCGAAAGGACAGTCGTAAAAGGGACCAAAATCAATTTTTTCTTATTCTTTTTTTGTTCTTAATAACACTCTCTTCGATTACTATGAAAATATAACCCACATACGATCATCAAAAGAATCAGTTTGCGCTTGATGGAAGCGGGTCACACCACTGTCACATGGCGTTTTACTGGGCTTAATGTGCCCTTTAAAGATTATAATTTTCCTTTTATCTGCATTATATTATAACGTCATATTGTTCGCCAGCTGGTAAATCGGAAGGTAAAACCGGTACGGTATTGCTTTATTACCCTGCTTTTATTCTGCGAAATGGACTATTTACTGACTTATAAATGACAGAACAGAAATTCATTTTTTTTTCATGAAATCCAGAATCTGTATTCATGTAATCGATCATTTATGATCATCCAAAGTAACATCATATATATATTTATATATATATTTATATATATTGTTACGAAACCAAATAAATGAGGAGAAAACCCTGGGCCGATCCGGGAGTCGAACCTAGGTCGGTGGCGCACAAATCCGGCGTACCAACCGCTTCGCTAGAAAGTTCGGTCCGCTTTTATGTCACCCGGTAACACACCCCCTCTTAAGAGCGTTCTGCTATCAGAACAAGACTAATTATCCCAGGAGTCACACTTTGGTGAGCTTATTCCCTGGGCTATAAAGTTAACCGTCACGTTAGACGAGCCCCCCTTTTGTTACGAAGACAAATAAATGAGGGGAAAATCCTTGGCCGATCCGGGAGTCGAACCCAGGTCGGTGGCGCACAAGTCCGGCGTACCAACCGCTTCGCTAGAAAGCACAGTTCGGTCCGCCTTTATGTCACCCCGTAAACAATATATATATATATATATATATATATATATATATATATATATATATATATATATATATATATATATATATATGAATGTGAAAATATGTATATATTCAAATTTAATTGTACAAGGATCCAGTTTTCTAGAAAATTTACAAAATATGTTCCGAGGATTTAACATTAATTATCCATATTTTTTGCACAAAACGGTTGAACATTGTGTACAACATAATTAAACCTAAGAGCTATGTTGCTGGGAAAGACATATATGTTATCTCATATAACTTGGATTCACAATATATATATATATATATATATATATATATATATATATATATATATATATTCTTAATTACAGGTGACATTTTATCATTTTAACGCAAAATATTCAGTAGCTGTGATAGGTAATCAACATTTTAAATGTTGTAAATTTCAGGCCTATTTTAGTAACTAGTGGTGTTCCCGTAAATTCGACATTCGACCCGTTGGTTTGAACATATTTATTTTAACAGGATTACAGATAGCCATTGGCTAAATGACATGCTCTCCTGTAAACATGTAACATGTTAACAATGACGATAACAACATACATACATTTAAACATAAGGTGACATATAAGCATAAGGTGACATATATGCACGTGATACAATATTTACAACATAATATAGACGACAAATATTCTTACAGAATGACTAAACATAAACAGACGTGAAAACAATACATGCAGGATAACCGTTGACTATATACTGCACTAAGAGCGGGTTTCAAGATAATAAGTAGTGAAGCACTGTGGTAAATACATGACATCATTTAAAAACGTTTAGTTTGTGTAATAAACCGTGTTTAGGCTTTGCGTATCTTATCACTTATAAAATCTGATGGGGCATTTCTTCCATGTAATATGAATTCAATTAACTTTTCCTTTTCAGTTTTAGTTGTAGGATCAAGTTTGATAAATAATTTTACATCGTATTTTTCTTCGTCAAATGCTGTTTTAATGAACGTGAACATGTCGGTTCGACATCGGCTGTACTTTGAACATTGTAGTAAATAGTGTTCCGTGCTTTCTTCAGCTGCTGTACAGTTACAAAGTGGACTATCCGTTTTCCCGATTTTAAATAAATACTGATTCAAAGGACAAGCCCCGAATCTTAATCTATTGATAATTATCTCGTCTTTTCTGACGGGAAAATAGAAACATCTGTCTTCGGGTTTCTTTGTTTTGAATAAATGGATTTTCAGGGCGCGCTTGAAAGATTCAAGACAATTAATATTTCTTATTTCAATGGGCAATTTGTTCCATTTTTCACATGCACTAGGCAAAAAAGATCTTTTATATTGTTCTTTTCTCACGAGTGGTGTATATATATTGTGTTTATTTCGTAGATTATAAGATTTGGAATCGTCGCGCGTCTCTGGAATAAGTTTTCTCAAATAAACTGGCGATAGGTTATTGACCATTTTGTAAAATGTGAGAAGTATCTGGAAATCTCTCCTGTAGGAGAGATGAGGCCAATGCAGCTCATCGTACATTTTGTTTGAGCTGGTTGTGATTAAAGCGCCGGTGCAGATAAGTGCGGCTTTTCTCTGGATGCTTTCTAATTGATTACTTTGTTTCGCTGTACAGCTGTTAAATACTTGTGACCCGTATTCTAAAACCGGAAGAACCATTGATTTGTACAACCGTTCCAGTATTTTCATAGACATTTTGAATTTATAATGTTTTAAAATGGCAATTTTTTTTTAAGCTTTAAGACATAAATTATTAATATGTTCGGACCATGACAAATTTTTAGTAAGTATCACTCCGAGGTGTTTTACACTGGTAACGTCAGTCAGTTTGACGTCGTCAAAATACAGCGGTGGATGAGTATTGTTCGATCTTTTACTTGAAAAACATATAATTTTAGTTTTTGTTGGGTTGAACTGTAAATGCCATTTGTTAGCCCACTGGCTCAAGCGCTGCAAGTCACGGTTGAGAGACTCCGCTGAATCGACTGGGTTATCAGTAACAGAATATATACAGGTGTCATCAGCATACATTTTAATATTATTTTCCATGTGCAAATCAATATCGTTAACAATATCGCTAATCTTATTTGATTGTTCGTTTGAAAGAATGTTTAAATAAAATAAACAACTGTGCGGCAGAGTTAACCTAGTTATCCCCGGGGCTTGGTGATGAGTCACGGTCAGCTGAGCACAATTATGAGCTGGAGCCCAGTGTTACTGTGGCCTCGTTCCCGGGTACGTCAGTCAACTAGGGGTTCCATCTGAACTGACGATAGACATACCAAGAAGTATAAATACTTTTAATTAATGAATACACAAAATATAAATATTGTCTTCCGTTGGTTTTAATAATTCATAAAATCACAACCAGTATGTCAATTCATCGGACGATTTGTCTTCACGAGCGCAGACCACATTTGACCGGGCAATTTGCCAGGCGAGGCTTAATGAAGTGTCACGATAAGGGGGGAAGCGGAGTACAATGGCCGAACACCACCGGGACAATACGACTGGGCAATAAAATTCCGTGGACAGCTTGTGGGACTGTCTTTGATGTCAGAGTAGACACTCCTTTTCTTAACCCAAACATTTTCAGATAAGTCAGCCGACATATTTGTCATTTGTGTCCTTGAGCCTATCGCTTGTACCGGGACTGCGTGTTTTTTTTTATAACAAAAGGAAAGCACTGATCTTTGGCATATATATCTTAGGTCTTTTCACATATTAATTTTGATACAATGCCTGGCTAGGAACGATTAATTAACGAAATTTTTAACCCAACGAATAGTGTTTCAGGTCAAAACAACGAAATTTTAAACCCACGATATTTTCTGAATCCACAGTATAGAAGGATAAGAAAGTATTGCTTGCTTCTGCTTTTGCGCCTTTTTCCGTCATCGTGAAGTTCAATGTTTCAGCTAAAGTAACTTGATGTTCTGCACAGGAACTGTTTTTATATTAACATAGAAAAATCAGTCATAAACCAATTCCATCTATTTTCATTTTGATAATCTATTTTATCTAGATCTATATGACACGTTTTATTTAATAAAGTCATGTCTTTTATACTTGTAACGACTGAATGAAACAATTGTTACTGATATAGAATAACATGTCAGATATTATTTGGTTTGAACATCAACGTGAACACACCTAGGTGGTTCTATTAATCGGGCCGTGAAAGCGCTTCGCACCCCACCCCATCGCCATAAAGGTCATCATCCAATTTGAAAATAAAAATAAAAGAAAACTTTGAATCTTTTTAAGAGAACAGCAGTTATAACATTACCATCTATTTTATAAATTCAATAAATAATGAGAAATTGTTGGTAAAGGGGGATATTCGATCTTCTCATTACGGCTGTAACTTCTGTAGCTGTGCGGGCCCGTCTGGACAAACATAAACTCCCTTGAAATCAATCCTACGCTACAAAACATATACAGCAGAGATGATGTGACTCAATGAGACACTGACAAATTGAGTGCTTTACAATCTCGAGGACCATCTGCATTGTGACCACAACATAATAAGTAATCGTAAGTAGATGTGAAAGGATACTCATGTTACAACGAGAAAGACATTAAAGGGCTCATAGTGGAGTGTCGTGTGCAAAATAAAACCGTTATTATAACCACGCTTTGGTTATATAGTTCTCTTTACGTTTTCAAATAGTGCCACTATAGGTTTACCCATATGGTGAAACAAATAAGTTTTTATTTCTATCACGTGGGTTGATAATAACGGATAACATTTCTTTATAATTCGTGAAAAAGGACAGTTTCGTTAAAACTTTACAAGCTGAAGTACAGTTTCACATTTTAGATTCTTTAACGTAATTTTCCAATTGGAAGTGGTATATAGTGTTTATTTCGCTCAAAACAGAAAAAAAGTACATCAGTGAAAAAGTTCAGTACAAAAAAAAATAATATTATCACTCATTAAGTTTGTAATCATGAGTTTTAAAAAGTCAATGAACACTTTGCTTGATTCAGCAGTGTTATCAGTGGTGTCAGTTTATCTTCAAGGGTGGGGATCGGGGATGACTCCCACGTAATCAAATGTTCGGAGAACTAATATATATATATATATATGACTATATATATATATATATATATATATATATATATATAAATTTATATGACTATATATATATATATACATATATATAAATATATATATATATATATATATATATATATATATACAGACAAATCTGTCTTATGCGACCAAGGAAATAGGCACGACTGGTCGTAATAGCCAGTTGCCCGCATTTCACAGGTGGTCTTTCAGACAGGTTGGACTATATATATATATATATATATATATATATATATATATATATAAATATATATATATATATATATATATATATATATATATATATATATATATATATATATATATATACCTTTTATCATCTCAGTGTCACATTTCAAATATTTTAATAATTCTAATTATTAATATATTTCATTTTCCATATATAATGGCCCACTCGAAAATTCTACACTGGTTTTGTTTCGGGGAGGCTAATCACTTTGTAATTGCGATGCCAAAACTGGTTTTGACGAAACTGCGAAACTATCTCCGGAGATGGTTTCGGTTTCGCAAAAAAATCGTCCACTCGATAATTATACTGGCATGAGGGCGGCATTGAGTCTAAGTAGTGCAATTTTATTAATTGTTTTATGAAATGATACTGTTGATGTCTGTTAGGGTTAATTAAGCAATGATTGAAGTAAAAACAGTCTTTCGGAAGTGTGTTGAATTCCATATTAACATCTTTAGCCCTGTATAGCTCAAAAATGAGATCTGTATGTCCAAGTCGTTAAACACGAGGATATGTTATAGGATACAGAGAAACAGAATACTTGCATCATAATTGCAATATATATTTGCCTGTCACAATTAAAAATGCTCTCCACTTAAAAATACAAGGCGAAACCACACAAAACCGGTTTCCCGGAACCGAAACTAGTTTTGAATTTTCGAGTTGGCCCTTAATATTATTCTCTGAACATTAGGGAGTACGATCACATTGACCATTCCAATTTGCTAAAAGGTGGGAGAATATATGCCTCACTCCCCCCTGTATGGACACCCCAGAGCATTATTATTATTTTTTTTATTTATTTATTTTTTATTGGTTGTAACCGCCTCCATTTTATAATGCTAACCTAACTACGTATATGTACATCTGCAGAATTCCATTCCGCTGTAAAGACTTCAAATTACCCCCTCTTTCAGGTTATCCCCTGGCAGGGCCTCCGAGAGGGGGGGGGGGGGGGGGGGTCAGCCGGTACATCGTATCGGGGCCCGGGTTGGCGAAAAATTTCCAAGAAGGCATAAAAAAGTTGGAAGTATGGAAGACTAATCTAAATTATTTATTTAAGTGACATATTGTTCTTAATCCGGATTCCGGAGTGCAAAGAAAGGGCCCAGCCGACCAGGATTTTCACAGAACCCTATTTGCAATGCATGGACATTATATTTTTAACGTGTAAATAAAGTGGGACCAGTTGTTAAAGGGGACCTTATAGTAAATATATTGTCCAATAAAAAGCTTGTAACTGAAAATAAGGAAGACTTTCTTTTTTTGCAATAACTTAATTATACATGTTTTGAATCAGGGAGGTGTGTAGGGCCCGGGCCACCAAGGAGTTGTATTGGGCCCGGGGACTATGTATATTTCATTTGTTTGTCTGTTACATGGTTTCAATCAGGAGGATGGGAGATGGCCTCCAGGATTTATCAGTCTAAAAATTACTTTGATACATATCATAACCGTCATTCCTTGATGCTATGACTAATGAGCTCTCCTTGAAAATCTTAATTATATTTTAGCTAAATTGTTAACCATGAGTTATTACACATGTTTACTATTATTGGTCCAATCTGATTAATACAATATTCACAATCAGCCTTGATAATTTCTCTTTTAATGGTTTTGCAATTAATGTATTCATTATAATTGGGTTTGCCTTCTTTGTAATACCGAAGTCAGCCGATGTTGTCATCTGAATTCAGTTGCTTTGATTAAAAGGTATAGGCCTATGTAAACGCCTAAACTGCCATTGCCGTTTCTGAATAAGAAAAACATGTTGCTCTCAATCAAATGTTCTCAGTTACGTGTCACAGATAAGGCAACTTGTGCCAATCAGCTGCACATAAGCAATTGACCTATTGGTCTCGTATAATTAATTTTAATATGTGCCACGCATTTTTTAAGCTTAATTTTCTCGGTTTTTTTCATGACGTGATTTCCTAATTAAACCGTCTTTTTAGTATTTCAATATATATATATATATATATATATATATATATATATATATATATATATATATAATGATAATAATAATAGTGCTCGGAGGGGCAGGGGCCCGGCAACGTTTTTGTACCGCCTTAAAAGAATCCTCTCGGAGGCCCTGCCCCCTGGTAATCTGAAATCGATTTCAGATTACCCCCGGGGGTAGCCTGAATCTGATTTCAGGTTACCCCGCTACTGTTCAGATATCCCCCTCACTGATCAAGCTATTATAATTATTTTTCTGTAAGTAGGAGCTCATGAACCGCCCCTGATATATTTATTTACAACGTCCTCAGCTGGCTGGTGATATAGTGGTAAGCTCCGTCGGGCCGCACATTTGTCTCTCTGCCCGTAACCACTTAATAACACGTATTACCTGAAAAAACTTTACTCACATCCAATTTTAATTAACTTGGCAGGTGTATCTTATGGATTCCCTCACTTGATCAGATTTTGGTCACACTTACTCGATTTTTTTTATATTTTTAAAGATTGTTAAACGCCCGTCTTATAGACGGATCGTATTATAATACGGGTCCGTCCAATAACCATTGGTATCGCAACGATAACTTACGAGTAATTTGATTGATTTTTAGGAAACTTACCAATAGTATATACCAATAAAGTATCTCGCATGAGTTCGATTCTGTGCAATATTCTCGTATGTTACTTAAGTTAATGTATAGGATAAGTATCTAAATAATCATAAGTAAACATATTTTTTTGGGGGGGGGGGGGTTAATCTGAAATTCGAGGGGGTTATCTGAAATCGGTTTCATGTTACCGGGGGAGGGGGGGGGGGGGTAATCGATTTCAGATTACCCCCCGCTTATCTGAAAAGGGGGTTATCTGAAATCGCTACACCTCTATGGACTACGTGTCAGGGCAGTCTCACACGCTTCCTCTCATTTTATATCCTGGCATTAACCAGGCCCGATGACTCCTGCACCTGCGGGCCGTGTGTGCATAATCGTCCTCGTTGCTCGGTCATATCACCCAGGAACCCCAAAATGATGCAAAAAATTTGTGAGTGTAACACGGCCCGTGGGGCACGACCTTCCAATTAAGCCTGCAGAGCGCTCACCTTGGGTGTGGACCGACCATGACAATTCGAGATTCGAACTCACGATCTCCCGGCTTTGAGGCCTGTGCTCTACCCCTGAGCCACAGAAGCCGGTCGCCAGAGCGTCATTTTGCCTTTTGCTAGATGTATAAGGTCAGAGACGAAGTTTCCTGTGGTCTGCTTAATCTCACAGATTTGTGGAAACAAAACTTGACAACACAGTTCATTCAATTCACACTGCGCTGACTGTACGACTCTGCTGTTTAGGGATTATGGGCGTCATGATCTGACCCCAACAATGCACCGCGACTTCTAAATACATCAGCGGTTTTTCGCCGGTTTAGTTAAAATGTAGTGAAGGGGTAATGTATCCGTTCAAATATATTGGATTTTAATTGTTTAATAATAAATTACATAAACATGGGTGTTTTTTTTGTGGTAAGGACTTCACGGAATAAGTCATATTTTATAAGCATACATACGTAAAATATGACAAAATATGTTTCCTTGAAATGTAACAAATTTTTTATTTTGAGTTTGTCATTTGGGACAAGTAGCCCTGGCCGTCCCACAGTGCCTCCCAGGAAGAGGTTCGTTTTACGAGTAGAACCGAAATCTGGCTGAAGGGTGCATTCATTCTTTTAGAACGTATACTAGTCCTATGTTGTTCCCACTGGAAACCTAGATCGTTACCAACATTACTTGTCACATATCTCCTTCCATGGGATGTAAAAGAAATTAGTTCTTTATTATAACTGCACATACTGTTACGGGGTGACATAAAAGCGGACCGAACTGTCTCGTTAGAAAAGCTTGCTTTTCTGGCGAAGCGGTTGGTACGCCGGACTTGTGCGCCACCAACATGGGTTCGACTTCCGGATCGGCCCGATATTTTCCCCTGAACAAATTGTATTCGTGACAATACAAATATATAAATAACATTTTTAGCAATTTCTTTCCTTTCTGCATACGCATTGGGAGGCTTCTGGCTACTGACAACACAACGATTGCATGTGAATTGAAGGACAGTTTCCAAACTGTACGTATTGCTCTATTACAGCTGTACAGGCACCAACTATAAATTCCTTCTTTTTAAGCCCCATAAGTTCCATGTTTTGAATACAACAAAAATGTTGTACACTATGAAATTAAGAGCTTATTTGCTGTTTGTTGGGGGAGTTTGCTGAATTTGCTTGTGGTTTAATTATATTAGGAAATTAACTGTCGAGCTTTTTTTTCTGCTATATTCCCCCATGTTAACAAAGTCGTTTCTAATATTAACAATCAGATATTCAATACATGATTCTCAGTTAAGTCTCTTATCGCCAAGAAGTAAAAATACTGTATGATTCCATGACCTTTTTTGTTATCCGCATAGCATCAGCTTTCATGGTTTAACAGTCTAGTCCGCTTCATATTCCACAATATATGTGTTACAAACATCAAGTAATTTTGTAGATGATAAAATCTTATAAGATTTAATGGGAGGTTATGGGATGTTCAGTAGATATATAGCCAATTGCAACTTGCGCTCTACTGTTTCTGGCACAGGGCCAAGAATTATTTATGATAAACAATGTTCTCGCGTTCTCAGTGAAAGATCGCTCAAGGCGGGTTGGAACCCGGTCCACCATTCTCAGTTCTGGAGACGTTGGGATGGGAGACCGATCCATATGGCTTTGTACGCATCATTTCTGACGGTAATTTTTCAAATAGCAGGTTACGTTACGTTATCACATAACAAGAACTAAACAGTGTCACATCTTAAGCTGACGTACAGGTCTTCATGCCATAGTAACTGATAATGAAGGCTTTTGTCACACAGCGCAGAATCTTTCACACAAAAGTGCGACTCTGCTAGTTCCATATATGCGGAAAACTGTTGGTTTTTCAGACTTATCACTGGGATTCTTTGCTAATGTGCGCAGGTATGTTAGGTATGAATTGTATGAAGGCAAATTACATGAACCTGAATGTGTTTGTGTTGAGGACTTAACGGAATGAGTAATATTTTGCAAGCATGCGCAAGTGCAATGTTAACAAAAGCCTTGGATTGAATTGTGACAATAATGGATCAGCCCTTGTAGTTGTAATATATTGAACTCGTCCCAGTTGACCCTGGTTGCCAAATGAAACAATCGTCCCATGAGCCTGTACTCAAACTCCGCCTGCAACAAGTTTATGAAAGAACTACACAAGTTGTTTCGTTTGGTTGGCATAATTTCATGATATGTCTTTGTATTGATCTGTTCAAATGAACTGGTGCGATTCATTCTGAAAAGGTCCAACGTTGTATATAAAATAGGTATAATTTTCGTAAATAAAAGGAGAGAAATCATTTGAGTCTAAATCTCACAGAAAATTGTAATTATGATATTTAGAAATTATAAAGTTAATACAGTCAATGTACTTGGAAGGATAGGGTATTTTTTAGATAAGTTTGTATTTAGTAGAAAGAGTGGAATACATTCATTTAGATTTTATCAGTATATTTAAGCTTAATTAATAAAAGCTGAACCCGGAACTCGCAGAATGATTCTTCTTATTGAACATTGTTCCGATGGTATAGATGTAGCCCGCCAAAAGGAAAATTTGACATGCCTTGTCTTTAAGGTGCCCATTCTATACCTAGGCATATTAACTGTTTAGGCACATATAGTAATTAGTATACAGTGTTCTCATCTGGAAGTATAATAAACTTGCACTTGGCGCGATCAAAGACACGAAAGAAAAGTAAACATACACAGCACCTTATAACGGTAATAATGACGTAATCTCAAATGTATCTGGGTTAATCGTTTGCATAATAAACAGAAATCCAAATTCCTTAACAGTATTATAATCTAATTATATATCATTCTTTTAATATCGTTACTTTCACACTTATGCAATAGAAACAAGCATTATTTCATCATTATGAATAATCAAAATTTAAAAATCGTGTTTTGATATATCGGGCTTTTGAATAGATAGCGCTGGAAAAGGCACGGACGGTTATAGACGCAAGCATCTGGTCATATCTGTCCTGGTATGGACGGCTATCGGCAAAAACGAACGTAAACACCTGGTTCCCTTCAGACACTGACAATGTCGCATTGACTGTGATTTATGCCGGGTACAAGATTAGGAAGACGCCATATCAATAAAAAAAAAGCCAGTCCACAACTTTACGTCATACAGTTTGCCGTTTTACTTTCACTCATTCTCTTCCTTTTGTGTATATTTTGCAAAAAAAAAAAATGTATCGCAAAAACATTTAACAAATCTAAATTAAAATTTTTACCGCCCTAACCTTATTTTTTACTGGCTATATATACTAATGTATATACTTTAAACAAGTATACATAAATTGAAGCCACTCTTTTCGTTTTCTGGTAGAATGCAAACCCGAATTTAACATTATATAATGTTATACCCTTTACCATGCGGTCTTCAAAGATTATAAAATCACCGAAGACGATTTCATTTTAATGTGTTTTCTTTTCTTTTCTTACTATTTGCTCTGTGAGGTCCGCGATGGGTAATATTCTGTTCGTAGAATAAACTTTATAGAGAATTTGGTCAACGCCAAAATCATCACATGATCATCTACTTGAATTCTACAAAGATAATGTATCGCGGAACAAGTTTGATGGCATTTATCAAATTCCGTCTTCTTTCAAGATGGAATATGAATTCTTAATTTGTTAGATTTAATGCAACTCCTGGGTCTTTATAAAGTGTACAACTGGCCCGTCTGGATGAATACATCTTAAGTAATTACAAGTACCGTGTTCGCACAACAACCATCCTTCATGTAAATGAGTGAATGCATCTAACAAAACTGACAGTATGTAATTCTTTGGTGTACATTCGCTCTGCTTTGGACATTTCACATGGAGCCCGCTTTTGTCTCAGTTTACATACCAAAGAGACACAAGCAAGACTTGGCAGACACAATTCCATTACGTACGGACCTACTCTTTATATTAACGAGAAATCACCATGGGACCCGTCGTCAGGGGCGGATACAGAATCTTAGAAAAGAGGGGGCTCAACTTCCTAGCACAGGTAAACAGGTGTTCCTGGGGGTGCTGAAGACTTTATTACGTAACTCTCGCATGCAGATGTATATAAAAAAGAAAAAGGCAGCACACGCTAAAATCGTATTTTTGGTAATAAGTGGGTAATATTCCAACTAGCTTACCCCGCCCTTATTTTTCACTTGAAGGCCAGTTCAGTTTCATCCAAAATACGACAGAGTAAACTGAAAACTGGATAAACTGTTTTAATATTATGAGAAAGCACAACAACACAATAATTAAGGGCGTAAATTGTGATTCATAAGCCAAAGGAATAACTTGCATAAAGATAATTTTCAAATTTATAAACAAAAAAATAGGACAAAGGTTTAAAAAAAAACATCTTACCGCCTATTTTGTAATAGAATCAAATCATGTTTGTTGATTTTTTTTACGAAGAACTGGATAATTTGTAAAGCCTGTCTCTTTGAGACTCAGAAAATGTAAAGATATGGAGGCTCTTAGGTACTGATTTAGAGCAAATAACTGTTTTCTGCCTTCACAGACAATCATAGATACCGACAGATATTCGAAAAATAATTTTAGATATCTCTCGATATATGGAGAAATAAGACAAATGGCCACTTTAGGACGAACTCTGCATAATTTCATCATTTCACTCATCATCGATTCAAGACCAAAAACGCATGTATACAAGGCGTGACCTCAATGGATTTCCATAACACAAGTCCGATGAGACCGACGTCAATTATAATGTAGATTCCAAGACGTTCTGTTCGCACCCCCTATGAATCCGCCCCTTATTCGTCATCTGCGGTTAGTAAGTGTAGTCGTACTGCCGTCTGTATAGAGAGTTGATGCCAGTCTGTTAGTATTTACTTACCCTGAGTTTGTGATCAGTCTTTTTTAAAAGTCTAATAAATCGAGCCCCGTATATGTCGGCGGACTGAGGGGGCCACCATGTTTATCTTTTTATAATACCGCTACAAAGCCACTGTATAACACAAAGTCCATGCTGTCCTGCCGCTCCTTAACCAAGCGAACAAACGGACCAATCGTTACCTGTAAACGCTTTCTCCTCCAAGTTCCCGTCTCAGACAGATTTGTATCTTCCATCAAGTGAGCGAGACGTCATCAAGCCCAGACATTTCGCTCCAGATTTTCTGGATTTTTTTTCTGTTCCTTGTAATCATCAGCCAGCCCCACCTCAGTTGGAACTTATTCATGCCGTTCAAGTTATTTGAATATGCTATTTTAATTTCACTATAAGCAACATTTAATACTTAAAGGGACATAATCAGGAGCATCATTACGCCTATTCTTTCACACTATAAGTTCATTTTTCCTTTATACAAAAGTTTCCCATCTCACTACACAGTCTCAGTTCCTCTGCTTGTTGGTAAACACAGCCCATGTGTGCCCGTTTACCATAACAAGGCCGCATGGCCGGAGGTTCGAATGTGAGCCGCCACAGGGGCTGTTTCAGCCAGAGGTAACATGTATAACATTTAAGGGGCCGAGTCAGGGCAACTTCTGATTGACATTGTTGTGGTACGGGCGATGCACCCTTAGCGTTTATGTTGACACCTATGATCGCGCTCGGTCCACTGTTTTGAACACTCGTTTACAGAAGTAAGTAAACGGTTTCAGGGCAATATTTGGGCAGGTACAAATTTATTTTAAAGGAAAAGGCTATTTTTCGTATTAATTCAACATGCTTAACAGGTGATAAGGCCCATTTAAAATAAAACGGAAATGTGTTATTTTTGGCATTGGAACTCCCCCCACGAGCATCTTATCTCCAAAGTCACACAATTCTCAGTGATAATCATTATATTCGAAAAAGATGAGGAAAGCAAACATTAATTTTATACTTTTTTTAGTATGACTTCAATTACATATTCTATTCATGGAACTTGGAAGACATACGTGTGCGCGGTGAGAAAATCAGCAAACATGCTGAGGAATATTTCTTGCATATTCTGCGTGTAATTTGAATGTAAACAAACATATTTAGCGGTTTGTATTGTTTATTCAAAATACCGTTGGTGTCCAGGCTTTGTCAAATTGATTCCCCATCGAGTTTTTCAGGGTTTTTTTTCGAAAAAGCATCTAATTGCCGCCCTTACATATCGGTAGACTCTCTGTAGACTGAGCGCAGCTAAGGGTTCTAAAAGTGCCGCTAGGTGCTCTAAAAGTGCCGCTATGTGCACTAAAAGTGCCGCTATAGGTGCTCAAAAAGTGCCGCTAGGTGCATCAAAAGTGCCGCTAGGTGCTCTAAAAGTGCCGGGCTAGATGCTCTTAAAGTGCCGCTAGGTGGTCTACACGTGCCGCTAGGTGCTCAAAAATGCCGCAAGGGGCTCTAAAAGTGTCGCTAGGTGCAGTCGATAAAAACTCAGTGATAAAATAACCCGCAGGACCAGTCCAGTCTTTTAGCAGCATTTAGTGTCATACACCATGAGTCTAATAAATTCCCTGATAAAACAATAAACTTTCTATCATGACACACGCAGTAATGGTTAGTGCTTAATGTGGTGTGTACATTATCACGCTGACAAGCTCACCTTGGTAAAAGTAAGTTATGATGTTTGCTAAATGGGCAACGAAATATTTATGACAAGCCACGTTGTAAAGATCAGCCTTGTAGAATATAGCCAATTTTTTAGTACATTAATAACATTTACCCGTTATACTAGCATATAAAGAATATTCTTAGCCGTTAGATTGGTATATAAATACGGTATATAAATCATAACACTGAATTTGTGTTTAAGAGTGCTTTGGCAGAAGCCATAGGAAGGAACCGTGTTGCAAACTTTATTGCATCCGTGCTGCAGCATTTATTGCCTCCGCCAGGAGAATATGCGTTAATTTCCGTTTGTGTGTGTGTGTCTGTGTGTATAAATATAAAAATATTTATTTTACATGGATTATACAAATAGTATGTGTATGTGTTTGTTTACAACATAATTCACGCAATCATGAACCGAATTTCATGAATGAAATTTCAGGGCATTTCGGGAATGGGCTCAAAAAGAATCGATTGGATTTTTAGGTTGATCCAGTATTTCTCAAGCTTCTGGAGCGTCATCAAATAATATTCACAAATGTACGGTCATATATGCACGAGTGAACCTTGGAATATGGGCTAAAAAGGCGAATAAGGTCTAGCCCTTGCACCACGCAATTTGTCTTTACCCACCTGTTCAGGTCACGGCCGAGCGCCCGGCACTTCCGAATGACGGTGTTCAGGCTCTTCGAAGAGCGTTTTAATACTTTGAGTTCTGAGGTGACTGGGTGCAAACACGGGTAAGGGAGCATCCCACAAAGGACCCCCACATGGCGGAGGCATGTATCCATTAGGATGCATATTTCTAGTTGATATAGTGATTTACATGTTTCGAACAAGAAGCACCTGCACAGCACAAAAGGCATTTATTCTGTAAATATTTTAACTTTTTAATCTTTCTTATCTGAAATTGCATACTGTACTCAATATGTTGCCCATGTGACCAGAAGTCATAGTGGTGGTATTTTTATTTAATAACATTAACCTTTCTAATTAATCAGCTTTCTCTATTAACAGACGGTTACATTCTTCATAATGAAATAACCCACAAAATTTAATTTGAATCCCTGAAAAAATAATAAACAAGTAATTGTTTTTGTAACGAATATTTTTTACTAATCCTAAAAATTAACTGCAATTATAATCGATTGCTTTTGGAACGTAACTGTTAGAACAATTTCTTTATATACGATTCGTGAATAATTCTATCAAACTTTCAAGGTTGTTGAAGCATACATGACTATCAACTAGGTGCCCATGGAGGTGAGCATGAATACTTTGCTTACTTCAATTATAACTCCACAAGATGCCAGAAGTATAATGTCTACGTGGCTGCTTGTTGTTTGTTTGTCATCAGCCTTACACAACAAAGGGTTATGTCTAGTTTTAATGACATTTTAAGGAGGATTAAGGTAAACAAAGTACCTGGCCAATGGATATTTTTTTGTTGGAGGTAACCACCACCAATTTTTAATGCTAGCTAGCTTAATTAAGTATATGTGCATATGCAGAATTTCATTCCGGTTTCGAATTACGTGCCACTGCAGTATCACACACTCCCTATCATTTTATATCCTTGTTTGAACCAGTCCCGGTGACTACCGCACCTGCGGGCCTTGCTGGGTCATACCAATGAGTAACCCTCAAAACTCGCACTCGTTTGTGAGTGAAGCCCGGCCGATGGGCACGACATTCCCATTAGGCCTGCAGAGCGCTCACCCTGGATGGGTGCCGACCGAAAAAATCTCACCGCCTCGGCGGATATTCGAGCCGATCTCCCGGCTCTGAGTCGTGCTCTGCCCCCGAGCTGATGGATAGTTGATTTTTATTCAACAGCTTTTCTTCAACGAAACACAATGATTCAGTGCAGGTTGAAATGGTTTTCTTTGAATGCTCTCAAGCTGGCTAGGCTAATTTGCAGTCAAATTAAGGCTGAGTCACACCTGAGCTATAATCAACTGAAAACGCCACCAGCCGCAACACAGGTGGTCTTGGCGATTTTTTGTTTTATTTTATGGTGAAAAGAGGTTGCGGTCAGTTGGATGATCTCTAATTAGACTAGGGTAAAGGAGGCAGACCTAGATTCTGACCATAGGTGTCGCTCACGTATTAAATCCGGTATGTTTTATATTAAATTGTAGTTTATGATCTATGTTTTAATAGTCAGACGTTTGCCAGTTTTGCATACTTTAATTTTCCAAAAATTGAAGACTGATCACAAGTCGTCAAATAGTCCATCCACTGCCGACCAAGGTATTCTCATTCGCAGGGTTCCCAGTTAGAAGAAAATTAAGTGTGGCAAACAAACAAAGGTTGAGTTCACTAAGAAAGGACATATTTATATCCAACCTTGTCAAAATGCGAAAATTGAGCCAAAGATGCAAAGTTATTATCATAAAATCGTCTGTAGCTTTCGCATTATTGGTCTTTTTATTCTTTTTCTTTGCATGTAAAACTACAATAGAATCCCAAATTACATAAATATACTAATTTTTTTTATAGATTTTCAATCTCGCGTTTTGGGTATATTTCTGTGATGTTAGTTTATAAATAATCAATAACTCGAATTTTTTAAATACGCTGTTTTTGTGTTATTTATTTGTATTCTATTTTATTTAATCTATATTTATTATCTATTTTTAACTGATTTCTGTTAAGAATATCACATTTATTGCTTCTGAAAACAAAAATGATTAAAGACAAAAGTTATTTACAGTTAGGCCATAATGGTATTTACTATATGTGTGTGTGTGTGTGTGCGCGTGTGTGTGAGGGTTTGTGTGTGTGTGTGTGTGAAAAGTGTAAATATCAGGTTGGTGCCAAACACGTAATAACCCCATTAGTCAAAGTCACAATATCCCAGGTCTAACAACAAAAGCTGCAGAGTTCTGTAGACCAAGTAACTAAATGGCTCCATAAAAACAAACAAGTTGCTAACGCAACAAAATACACTAACTTGCTAATAAGTTTCAAGCAATGCAAAACATAAAACACATTACATAGCAGTATTGATAAACATGTTATTCCGAACCTTGATGAAGACTGACACCCTGGCCTCATAATTAATTCAAATCTCAAATGGGAATCTCATACTTCTGCAGTTTTAACAATGCAGAAATGTTGCAAAATAGGTCTGTTAAACAGACTTAGAAAAATTCCTTCTACAAGAGTTTCTGCTCACAATATACTATGCGTTCATCCAGCCAGCTATATATAGACTATGACTAAACTGTATTGGGCAGCTGCCCAAGCACTTTCCGTGCCGCTATTCATCGTATCCAGTGTCGGGCGGCCAGGATTATTACAAAGAAGTGTGACCAGTATATTTGTATACAGTTCAACCCATAACAATAACTGTATCCTTCCTAAACCACGCATCGAATCCTTTAAGGCTGCTTATGCCTCTAAGTACCGAAATGTTCATGATAACCTAAAGATTTTAAAGTATAATCTATCATTTTGTTTTTACAGTCTTATTATGCCATTTACATTTGTATTGTAACTTGTATTTTTATTTTATTGTAATGTTGATAATACATTTTTTTTTTTATTTTATACCTGAAACAGGGCTCTGCTTACAACAGAAGTGTTCTTCTGTTGTAAGCTTCCCTGCAGAACTTTGTAATAAATAAATAAACAGGTTGATTGCATCTGATAAGAAAATGGATGTTAGGAAAACGTCTCGACAGACTTGCTAACGAGCATTAAGTCGTCAGTAATAACAGCAAGTATATATTATGCTCAGTTTTCTCACATTCTGTCAAAATATACTGTTTCCTGTCTGGAGCTACCCAAACTTAAATAAGTGGCATTACTGGTGGACATTTGTCCTCTAAGCTTGCTGGACAGAGGAACGAAAAAATAAATTTTTGTTGACATTTTTGTTTACGACCAACAGGTGTAATGCATATTTTATTATTTCAGTAACATTGTTGAATTAAACAATGTCATATTTTAAAAAGAAAATGTGTGGTTTATGTTAATAAGGTATAACTTTAAATGAAATTCTTGCTTATTATGGAAACTGCGAGGTAAACTGCGAGTTTCTGGAGTTAATACCTGAACTTTAAAATGGATTTATATCTTGAGGAACTCCATAACAGCGAGATACAATAGGAAAATTCTTGAGTCGATTGTTTTTTGTTTTGGGCAGCTATTTTTGGTGCGTTATTACTGTATGCTTGGTAATAAATGTCTTTTTGAGGATTAATTGAAGGATATACTTTTAATTTACATTTATTGATTAGAAACATTCAATCTGTAAATGTTCAATTTACTGGTTTACTATAATTGCATGCCTTGGACAAGAAAAAGGAAATAAAATATATTAACATGTTTATTTCAGTACTTTTAAAAGAACTAAAATGCTTTTAATTCAAAACATTGTCTTGCTTTTGACTGCAATTGTTGTAATTTTTGGAAACACTGCTTTTTAGGATCATGACACTAAACTAAGTTTTATCTTGAAAATAAAACAAAAAAAAATTTATTGTGACATCAAAAAGTACTTAATCATTTATACAGAATGCCATTAACAAAACCACCGCGTAAAACTCGAAACTTAAGATCTCGACCTAAAAATGAATTAAACGAAATGGATTGTTATAAATTCATGCAAATGTATTTTATTAACGGTCTATACCAAGAACCGAGCGATCCTATAAAACATTAAAAGTAGGCGTTAGAGCGGGGTAAAATCATGTTTCCACGATAATATGACAGGTATAGCGATAGTTAAAATAGACTTTTTTACCATAACTTGAATCACTATTTCCCTGTTACTTTGCATGTTGGACATTTTTTTAACGGCCTTTATTTGATACAAATGGAAATTTAAATTAAATTTTATAGTATTTCTTATTATTGCTCAATCTATAAATAATTAATGTGATGAATATGGACCTCATGGTACAGGAAAATAGGGTCTTAATTCTCACCCTTTATGGAGCGTCAGTACCTATTGATTAAATGTTAAACAAATAAGACTTTAATTGATTTGCGTTTTATCTGCTGCATGACAAAAAAAAGCTATGATAACCGGCCATATGTCATATATTAAGTAGTGCGCATGTTCACATAGATCCCGAACTTAAAGCAAAATCACAGTTTTTGTCAGATTTATATCTTCCAGAATATGATAAAAAAACATATGACACAATTTTGGTAATCCACTCCCAGCAAAGAAATATCCATGTGAACATCGACCATTTTGTTTTATGAGCAGCCATGTGTCATATAAAGTAGCAGCTCCCCCAAAAAATCATTCCTGCCACCGTGCTGCGTTTTCTGATATTTCAATAACCATTAAAAAAATTTCTCCCGTCCAAAATTTTTATTGGACATTTTTGCGGTTATATATATATATATATATATATATATATATATATATATATATATATATATATATATATATATATATATATATATATATATTGGTGCAAAAACAAGAAATAAATAAGCCTGAGACTGTGGTATCTACTGCCACCATTTATGATATAAAAGATTTGTAATCATTATGTGAAAGATTCGTTTCCAACGTTTCCATGTGGAATTTTAATGTTTATGACCGCCATCTTGGATATTAACACAGAATAATCCCAAATCGTGATCTATACACCACCAGAACAATATAAGTCATACTTATATTTAGTCATACTTTATGTCAAACCTACTGGACGTGTCTTCTTATCTACGTTTTGTCTCTGGACAAGGGACATCTCAACCACTATTAACCGGGATAAAGGACAGATGTTAAGATAACCTTAATTAATTTTTCATGGATTTCAGGAATAGTTCTAATAACTAAGGCGATTTATTCTGCATGACTCAGATTGTAACTCAGGTGGCTCAGATAGTCTGCCTGTATGGATGGAGGAAACCGGAGGACCCATAGAAAAAAGCAGCCCATGGACTGGCCACTTTAATCTCCTCTTTAACCACGCCGGGAAAAGGGCCCCGGCGTCACCAGAGAGCTGTGACTTAAGTATTGTGTTACATATCCTAGTAGGGATAATAGCTAAATGATTGTTTTGATAATTTGTTGTGGTTTAATATGGAGTATTATGTTTAGAAAATAGCGTGAGATAGTTGGTTAAAGGACCTCCGTGTCTCGTAAGATGTTAATTTCAGGGCAGTTTAGTTGTTAGAGAGCACACGTGTCTCGTCTGATGTAAATTTCAGTACGGTTTAATTTAGACGGAGCCGCCTCTGTTTTGGCGATCACTAGTATTTGTTGTAACTTTCAAAGGTAGTGCACCTGTGTAAGTTAGATTTTCTCACACGCTGTTACTAGAGGCGTTTCCTTATTAATATTCGCGAAGTTCTGCATATGTCACAGTGGAGACAGCTGAGATGTGGTGTCTTTATGTGTTGATAGTCGATGCCTGGGGAAGGCCACAAGGTGATTTCTCTGTAAAGGACTGTAAAGCAAGTAACGCATTTTGTCGACGGACTGGTAATCTGGTGGATTGAAAATTTTTGTGTTCGCATCCAGGAACAGACCGAGTACTTCGTATATACGCATAACCGTAGAGGTACAGGATACTGCTGTGTGGAAGTTTATTCTGGTACCAGGTCTGGATGATTTCAGGAGATATCAGCTTTGAGGGACTGTGATTCAATGCACGGAAAGAAAGGTAACTGCGCGTTACGTGGACTGTGAAACGTGTATACACAGCGAGAGATTGAGGATTATAGAAACTCCGTGAATACAGGACAGTCTTACATCCCGGTGTTACGTGTGCGCGCGATATCCAAGTGGTTAGGAACCGAGTGATCAGGAACCCTGCTGTTTGCGATCATGACCCGACTCTGTGTATTTATCTGATTATTTTCTTTACTGGTGTAAGGGTGCGCCCCGCCAGAGAATGTAAGTATCCTTTTTAATAGATATTATTGTTTTGTTAACACAGGTCTTTTTTTAAAGTGTACCTATATATGAGTGCAGCCCGATTGTTTGACTCTTTAAAAAACCTGGACGTTCACATCTTTACCGGTATGACACCCGGTCGCCATCGGAAAGCACCGATCGTAACTGTTGACGCCCCACCAAAAAGAGAGATCTTAAAAGGATATGATTTTCCTTGCGTCCATTCGCATATATACAAACCATCAAAACATGGTGAGCGATGACAATCTAATGAAATATGATAATGTGAAACAAACATCTTGTATTAAACAAAGATATAATACTTACCTCTGATTCCATAAGGATACATGAATCATTACTGAATATATAAATTTCCACAGGCCTGACGATAGAAAGTAGTCAATCCCAAGTTTTCCAGTAAGGAGAAATCACATCCTCAAACACAACAGCGCATTCACTAATCCACTTCTCTCTAAGGTATAAATACAGTTAGAGAATTCGCCATCTATAACACGTGACTTCACAGAGGTAAATCTTATTCCTCTCCAAAGATGTTCCCGCGCTATCGACCTATTTTTGATATTGCGGCCATTTGTCGTAACCATTATTCGTCCTAATGCCATCCCGAATGCGATGCCGGTAGGTGTGTTGATAGCATATTAATGAACCTATACTTTGAAAAAATAGAAGTTCCCTGCCCACTCACGTTAATTATGTTGGCATAACTTTCAGCTTTTAAACTTTTATGAAACACAAATACTTTTTAATCTTAAGTCCTTAAAGAGTCCTGTACGTATAACTGGGTGCATACACATAACGACCTGACTCAGCTCATCTGAATCAACGCAGAAGGCGGTAAATTTAAATCAACAAAAAATGGAGACGCGCTAGTGTCATATGAAAGCAAATTCATTGTTACATGACATTTTATATTTCAGTATACATGTATATATCTATATCTCGCCCTTTCAATTTCCCCCATCCCATAGCTGAACAATTTTAGTTTGATATCATTTAAGTCTAAACAATATTATGCGATGTCCTATGATAAACATTATATTTATTCTACATCCGAGAACACGTGACATATTTATATTATGCTGCCATTATACTACACTGTATATATATTCATATACAGTATAATGCGCGCACAGTGCTAATGTAATATAATATTGTTTTTCTCTACACCTTATGATTTTGGCCCAGAAAATCACGAGGTACTCATGTGGACAGAGACGTAGCTGTGATTGGTTGTTGATTGTGCTTCTGAACGACGCGACTCAACTGGGAACGATTTTTTTTTCTGACACTACCAGAAACCAAAAACTAACGCCGACTGGTGCCGACTCTGGTTGAGTCGTGTCGTTTTCACTTATACACGTTACGACGTGACTTAACTCAACCCAACCAAATAGTTTGACTTGTTGAGTTGACTTAGCTCGCAATGTGCATGCAGGTCTTTTGGATATACACAACACGTGACACCTAGTACGGCATTTTATAAAAAATAAAACATTTTTTTTTTATTAATAGAAATATGATGCCTTAACCGGTAGGCGACTTCAACGAGGCGTTAAACGACAAGTAGGGGACCAGTCTATCTTCTCTACCGTTTAATACGCATGCGCATTCCGACGGCCCTGGTACAACCATGGCTGCCGTTCCTTCATTTTTAGTAGGGGTACGCGATATTATGGATAAAACGGTTTATCGCGATATGGTGATTCGCATATTGCTTATCCCGATACAATTTTCAACTATCGACATTTTCGAAATTTTGTTAAACGTGCCTATAACTGATGTTTTGCAGTAAAAATGTTTCAGCTACAGAATTTAGATATCTAAATGGAAAGGGGTATATGGCAGGCTTAGGGTTAAAGTGAAAGCTGCCATATCGGGTCTTAAAACGTTTATAGAAGGAAATGTTCAAGTTGCTCTGATATATCGAAGATCAAAGGAAAATTGCTTTCTGCTCGATGCCTTAATTAATAAACGAGAAATATTTCCATACAACAAACAGAAAGAAATATGAACAAGGACATAATTGTCAATCATTCATTAAAATCCTCTCCTCTTATCTTATGCTAACTACAGGAAAAAGTGTCAAGTTAACAGTTCAATTGTTTAAGCACCACAGCCTTGCGATGTGGTACATGGATGTGATTGTGCACACCTTTTATCCCTCTCAGTGCTAAACCACTGTCCAGAATTCTCTAATTACCAAGTTGTTTGCACAGGTAAGGCATGAAGCAAACTTTGATTTAACCATTTCTTTGGGCCCTGTCAACAATAAATAAGAACGCTGCCAAGTACATTAGTAAGTAATATTACCATATTTCGTGTTTGAAATAAAGTGATCTGCATAACTTTTATTGAGTCAGTATATTTTACAAAATAAAAGGAATTATTATTATTATGTTATTAATTTATATATATATATATATATATATATATATATATATATATATTTATAATACACTTATTTTCTGAATATTTAATAGAATAAAAATATCGCAATGCGTAACGCAATACGCTTCCATGCACATATCGCAATATATTGCCTTACGAATTTTGTAGACGATATCCATCCCGATCCATTAGATGTCACAAAGAATCCAAAAGATGCAAAATATAGCGTCTGCATAAAACTGAATTATAATAAACCTATACGTACGCTTGGCTTTTATTGATGTTCGATTTATGGCAGAGGCCAGACTTCCAGTTTAAAGATATAGTTGACTCTTAATCATAAATGTCAGTCTCACCTCGGGATTGGGTTATGTGATCAGACTAACAATTGTTAATTTGCAGCTATTAATTTCCTAGGCTTCGCAGACCAGTGTGTAGAATGCCTGTTGACTCACCCATGCAGACTCTATGCCTTCCTTGATAGTGTCATAAAGTATTACACTCATGTGTCCCACGGGCTAAATTGACCTCTTAATTTTTAATTTGGTGCACCGCACTGAATAGATATGTTTGTGATATTTCCCAGTGTCATGGTCAGAATACATAACAACCCAACATGTGGAGATCTTCTTCCATCAGTAATATCATGGTAGAGCTGGATTATATCATATTTTTAAAGGATTTTTTTATGAGTTTAGGGGACTTTGTTTGGGTTTGTTTGGTATGGCGAGGCTTGGTTTGGTTAATGAAGGTTTGGTTTGGTTAGTTTGGTTTTGGGGATGTTTGGTTTCGAGAGGCTTGGATTGAGGTGGTTTGGTTTTGGTAAGATATGGCTTGGGGAGGTTTGGTTTGGTTAAGGAAGGCTTGGTTTTGGGAAGTTTGGTTTGGAGAGGTTTGGTTGGAGAAGTTAGATATGATAAGATTTGGTTTCGGGGAGTTTAACCTGCCTAAAACTGATGTTTTGCAATAAAAATGTTTCTGCTACAAAATTTAAATATCTAAATGGAATAGGATATATGGCAGGCTTAGGCTTAAAGTGTAAGCTGCCATATCGGATCTTAAGACGTTTATCGAAGGAAATGTCCAAGTTCGTTAGATATATCAAAGATCAAAGGGAAATTGCTTTCTGCTCGATGCCTTTATAAATATACGAGAAATATTTCCATACAACAAACAGAAAGAAATATGAACACGGACATAATAGTCAATCATTCATTAAAATCCTCTCCTCGTATCTTATGCTAACTACAGGAAAAAGTGTCAAGTAAACAGGTCAATTGTTTAAGCACCACAGCCTTGCGATGTGGTACATGGATGTGATTGGGCACACCTTTTATCCATCTCAGTGCTAAACCACTGTCAAGAATTATCTAATTACCAAGTTGTTTGCACAGGTAAGGCATGAAGCAAACTTTGATTTAACTATTTCTTTGGGCCCTGTCAACAATAAATAAGTACTCTGCCAAGTACATTAGTAAGTATTTTTACCATATTTCGTGTTTGAAATAAAGTGATCTGCATAAATTTTTATTGAGTAACTATATTTTGCAAATAAAAAATTAGTTATTATTTTATATTATTAATTTATATATATAATACACTTATTTCCTGTATATTTAATACAATGAAAATATCGCAATACGCTACCACATATTGCAATGTATTGCAATACGAAATTTGTAGGCGATACGGATCCCTATTCATTAGATGTCACGAGGTATCCAAAAGTGCAAAAAAATAGCGTCTGCCTAAAATTATGATAAACCTATACGTAGGCTTGGCTATTGGTCACGTGCGATTTATGGCAGAGGCCAGACTTCCAGTTTAAAGATATAGTCGACTCTTAATCACAAATGTCAGTTTCACCTCGGGAGCGGGTTATGTGATCAGACCAACAATTGTTAATTTGCAGCTATTAATTTCCTAGGCTTCGCAGACCAGTGTGTAGAATGCTTGTTAACTCACCCATGCAGACTCTATGCCTTCCTTGATAGTGTCATAAAGTTTTACACTCATGTGTCCCATGGGCTAAATTGACCTCTTAATTTTTAATTTGGTGCACCGCACTGAATAGTTATGTTTGTGATATTTCCCAGTGTCATGAACAGAATACATAACCAGCCAACATGTGGAGATCTTCATCCAGCAGTTATATATGGTTGAGCTGGATTATATCATATTTTAAAGGATTTTTTATGAGTTTAGGGGTCTTTTCTTGGGTTTGCTCTGTTTGGCGAAGCTTGGTTTGGTTAAGGGAAGTTTGATTTGGTGAGATTGGGTTTGGGGATTTTTTGGTTTCGAGAGGCTTGGTTTGAGGTGGTTTGGTTTTGGTGAGATTTGGTTTTGGGAGGTTTGGTTTGGTTAAGGAAGGCTTGGTTTTGGGAAGTTTGGTTTGGAGAGGTTTGGTTGGAGAAGTTAGATATGATAAGATGTGGTTTTGGGGAGTTGTGTTTGCGGAGCTTTGGGTTGGGGAGGTTTGGTTTCGAGATGTGTGGTTTTGTGAGGTTAGGTTCGGGAGGTTTGCTTTGGTGAGGATTGGTTTCAGGAAGTGTGGCTTGGGAAGCTTTGGTTTTGGAAGGTTCAGACTGGTATGGTAAGGTCATGTCAAGTCGAATAACAGACCTTTCCCACCACACTAGCGAACCCTATCGGCGATAACTGTCACTTAGTGTATTTGGGTTCGTTATTTTGACAAGAAAGACCAATTTTCCCGATATTCCCTTAATCTGCATTATATCCACCGGTGAGGTTCTTGAGTTTTTGGATTTTATTTGAATTCACTCAACAAATTCTAAGACGCTTGCAACATAACACGGAAAAGGTTTATTATGACACGATCATATGTAAAATAAGTTGAGTTTGTTTCGATTCCAAGTATATTCGTGTATCATTGGTTGAAGTAAGATTCATATATTGGTGATTATTGGTAATAACTGACGAATTTGAGGGGATTATTCGTGTTTAAATGGAATGGTTGATACTCACATGTAAAAATTGGAACTGCAATACTTATCATTCAGAAGGTATTGAAAACCAACTGTCCAAAATGCCCGGTGTCAGATCTCCAGAGGAATTTCAATTCTTTTATTTGCATATTTCCCTTTCATTATTTTGCGCTTATAAACACAAGTTTGGTTTCATTGCAAATAGATGACACTGTAATATCATCAAATGGACACAATGTAGTCTGCGATATCGCACATAGCGCTAGCCCATTAGCAAAATAATGCGGATAAATGCGGAAATTTATCCGGATTAAGCGGAAAATATGGAATATAGTCCCCTTAGCATACACTTTGCATCGTCGCCAACATTTCATCGACGTGGTGACAGAGGAATTGCGTGACAATGGTTGGTTTAATGATTCAAAACATTCCATATATACCATGTAAACATGTACACTATAAAGATTATTTTCTTACTGGAATGCCTTTTAATTTGGTATATATATATTTCAAACTCCAATAGCCTATTAACAATAATTTTGAAAAAAAATAAAAATATGTAAATTTTACCAAGACCCGAACAGGTATTGTGTATCTGCTATAAAGGTATGCTAAAAATGCTTTTTTAAATACCTTAAAACAATTTAAAATTAATAAGAATCTAGATAAAATCAAACATTATTGGAAATCCTAAAAGTTTTATACATCATATTAAGGACATTCTCAGCCTTCATAAAATGTATATTTCAAGTGATCCTTGAGCAGTGGATACTGAAACAAAAGCTAAGGAAAAGCTGAAACAACGCTGACAACTGTTTATGTGAAAATTCTTACACCTTGAAACTTTTAAAATAAAATGAAAAAAAAAATAAAGATGAAAAAAATATAATTCTACATTGTAACATCTAGTTCTGCGTGTACTAACACTGTTTCAAAGTTCAATTGAATAACCTATGTGTGTTTTGAAGAATTTAAAGTAAATTTCTTGAATACTGTCCATTTTCTTAATAAAATATAATTATTATTTTTGCAGTACTTTGCTTCTATCGGTCATGATATATGTAGACATTTATTTAATTATCCCATATTACATATATATGAAAGAATTTTGTATACTAAATTGCGGATACAATTAATATGATTTAAGACATTAAATTAGAAATGAAAGCAAACATTCAAAATTCCAAATTAACCTTAATTTTTAAATGTTAAATATTTCAAACCTCGGGTCGACATTCAAGGCCATTGATTACGCATTGCAAAACTGGCATTTATTTTTTTTTCTATTTTTTTTTCGCCTCAGATTTTTTCTTTGACTTAAAAGTTCACTTGATATTTCATCTTAGGCGAATGTCAAACAAACAATCAATTACAAATACTTATACATAGTTCAAGGTACATTATGATACAAGTTATGTTTCTCATAATCAGACCATACATAGTATGACTGTACTCATATATAATTTTCAGTTTTTACTCATATTTTTCAATTTACCCCATTTTTTTGTAATGCGTATTTAGAATTCCTTTTTTCATAGCTATGTATCTTTCAATATTTTCAATATCCATTAATTTACTTTTAAATACGGCAAAAAAAGCAGAATGATAGCCCTCTCTTTCTTTATACAAGACATATTTGTACAGCAGCAAAATTTGGTTAATTGACATGTTATCTTCACCAACTGGTATCATGCCATATATGATTTAAGATGGTGATATTGGTGGAAAATTCACATTATACTTCTGTAACCAGGATGTTATTTTCAGGTAAAAGTTCTTAGCAACTATACAGTCAAGAAATGTATGTAGTATCTTTTCTCTTTGCTCAAAACAAAATGAACATTGAGGGGTTTCCTTTAAATTCCACTTATACAAAAGATCATTTAGAGGAATGTAGTTATTTAATATTTTATATTGAAACTCTCTAAGATGAGTGTCTAAGGTACTTTTATATATTCCACTATAAACATGTTCCCATTTCACCTCGATACTGTTTTCTTGGTTTTTGTTATCCCATACTTTCTGAGCTGTAGGAGTTTCCCATATTTTCTCCACCAAAGTCTTATATATATCTCTAGCATTTAATGTATCCAATTTCTCTAAACCATTCACAGTTACAACACTGTCAACTTCACTTCCTTCATCATGTACTTGTTCATATCCTGTAAACCTGTCTCTCTAAATTTTTTGAATAGCCCGTTTTAATGCCATCCAAAACATAAAATCAATGTGATTCATACATATATTCTTCTCCCGTATTTTTTCCCATGGCTTCCACTTTCCATCATAATTTACCAGGTCTTTTATATAATATAATTTGCTCCTTACATAATGTTTGTTGTATAGAGGTCTGTTATTAATCTTTATATGTTGATTATTCCACAAGCTTTGATATATGACATCTTCTGTCGATTCAGGCAAAACTTATACATATGAAGCCCATTCCTCTAAACAGTTCAAATAAAATCTTGGCAATCCTTTAGGTAACACATTCATATCAAAGTTTCCTCTTATACAGTTCAATCCGCCTATCTTCCTTAATCTGAAATTTAAAATTTTACTACTGGCAGATTCTTCTGAACACAAAATGCGTTTAATCCACACTATTCTTTGTGTCTTTATTTTGCATTCAATGTCTGGAAAATTGATCCCCCCCCCCCTTTCTTATACTGTCCAATAATGGTTGCATATTTTACTTTCGGCCTCTTAGTCCTCCAAATAAAGTCACAGAGTAGTCTTTTTAAATTCTTTACTGTAGTATTTGGTGGTACTAACATATTAGTTACATAAAGAAGTTTTGTAATTGCCAATGAGCGTACCACCTCTGCTCTGCCATATATTGTTAGTGTTCTGCTTTTCCACATGTTTAATGTGGTTGCTAAGTTGTGTTCAACCCTCTTGAAATTGTTTTTGTACACCAAATCATCATTGTATGAAAAATAAATCCCAAGTATTTTCATGGTTGACACTGTAAGGTTGATCCATTTCAGATTAAAATTCTCCAATACCTTATCTTTTATTGACCCGATACAAGTTGCCTCTGACTTTGTACGATTCATTTTAAGTGAAGAATAATATTCAAACATTTGCAGCACTTCAAGAACCTTGCTAAATGAATCAACACCCTTACCTAAAACAGTTGTGTCATCTGCAAACATACACATTTTGACAGTAGTATTTCCAATCTGTATTCCATGAATATCTTTATCTTGTCTTATCATTATAGCCAATATTTCAATAACAATTATAAATAAATATGCAGCCAGTGGGTCACCCTGTCTAGTTCCTCTTTCCAATTGAAAATAACCTGTTGTGAATCCGTTATTCATAACTGAACTCTGTATATCGTAATGTAATATTTTTACCCATCTAAGAAATGAATGATTGAAACCAAAGTATTTTAAAGCTGCCAAAATAAAATCATGATCTACACTGTCAAAAGCAGATTCTAAATCAGCTGCAAACATAATCCCTGGGAGTTTTTCTTCAGCAGTATAGTACATTATATCCCAAATCAATCTTATAGGTTCTCCTATATAGCGACCTTTTATAAATGCATACTGATCAGGCTGTATAATTTTCTGCAGATATTTTTCAATGCGCTTTACTAAAAGCTTGCTTATAATTTTTACATCAACATTCAAAAAGCTGATATGTCTCCAGGCAATCAAATGGTTTAAATCCTTTTCTGGTTTAGGAATTAATTTTACAAGAGCTTGTTTTTGTGTTGATGTCAATGATCCAGTATCATAGTTTTCATTTACACATTCAGTTAGACACTGTCCAAGGTCATCAAATAATGCTATATAGAATTCTTTTGTCAAACCGTCATTTACTGGAGTTTTGTTATTTTTCATAGATTTTAAACATTTATACACCTCACTTTTTGTGATGTTTGCCCCACATGACTCAGCTTCCATCTCATTAAGTTTATTCATTGGCGCTTGGAGTCTTAGAAAAAAATCTTGCAACTCAGTTTCATCACATGACACTTTTTTTCTATATTTGTCTTCAAATGTGATTTTAATAAATCTCATAATATCTTTGTAAAATCTTTAATATATTCACCATTACAATATAATTGTCTTATTACAGAGTTATTTTTATTTCTTTTCTCAAGGTTTAAAAAATACCTAGACCCCTTTTCTCCCTGTTGCAGCCACTGAGCCCTTGACCTGATTATAACTCCTCGTGTGATGTTGTCATAATGTTTCTCTAACTTTTGCTTTGTTGTGTGGTATAAATCCTGCGTTTCAGGTGTATCAGAACATCTTAATTCTTGTTCAAGTTTAGCCACTTTATTTTCCAACCAAACTGGCACTTATATACATGTCTACCAACTCAAATTTCATTTTCCATATTCTGTTAAATGCGATAAGATGGATGCCCCATGTGGCATTTTCTGGTGCCAGACGTTCAAATGGCCCCTTGCAATATCAAATGGCAATCACGAGCCATTAAAAATTGTAACCCGTGGAATTGCGACAGCTGAACTTTTGATACAGGTGGGCTTCGGGGGATATGGTTCTTCCCACAACGGCAGGCCAAGAAAACATACCAAGGTGGCATCCCTTGCAACCGCTCCATTCTATAAAAGCAATCCGAAATTTTTTTCATATCTACTAGACCTTATATTTTAAATATATATTCTTTTAAACTTGCTGGTGCAGTGTTTTTTTTTTCTTATGGTGTATGTACTGATGTATTCCTTGTGTAATATTTAAATATATTTTATAATTATATACATGTAGTTTGGCACGTCATTATGGATTCTGGGCACCCAGTTAAAAGAAGACACATTTCAGTATACTCCAATAAAATTAAATGGCAATATCCTTAGACTTTGTTTTTCTATTAGTTATCTATATTGCTTTCTTCTTAAAATTTAATCTTCTTAAAATTGTTTAAAATTTAAGCACTTCATCGATTGTCACTTTTATCCACAAGTTAATCAAACTACGCATAATAAACAGTCTACTCTGTTAATGTATTGAATAGATAATCCTTGGGCAAACCTTTACGCGCACCGATATAATTACACAAATGAAAATTTATGGCCGAGTTTACAGGAATACAAAAATGCTAAACCTGTCTAAACCTGCTTAATAATAAATAAAAAAAATAACAAGATATAATAAAAGTGTCATACCTACAGTTTGAACTTTTTGAGACCCCCCCCCCCCTTCAAACCTATTAGATTATAAAAAATAGATTATAAGCCGATTAAAAGCTCCCTAATTTGCGTTATTTACCGTTATCTTCCCATATAACTTGCAGGCGTGTGCATGTATAACGTATAGTTCCCGGTATACCTTTTTTACTTTGGTCAGGACGTTGCGCCGCCTTTCCCTCCCTATTCAAGAGTTCTCAATCCGCGCCGGTTTTCCGAAGTTTTTCTTTGGAATATAAATATTATACTTATGTGTGTGTTCGCGAGTAACCCCCCCCCCCCCCCCCCACACACACACACCCTTGAAGACGCCACTGAACTACATGGATAAAAACATGAAATACGTAAAGGGCGCAGAAGCAGTTATTTTATTGCTTTTTATTAAAAAGCTTATATTTTTTATGTTTTAATTTTACTTTTTATAAGTTATATTATTAAAATACGTGACACCTGCGCATCAGTATGGCCTGACCTTAAAGGCTTGTATTATATTCTTTTTTGCAGTGTTGTTCAATAGTTTTTTTGTTTTAATTTGTCACAATGCAAACAGCAAGGCAGAAAATAATTTTCAATTATTTTTGAGATGTGTAAAAAAAAACTGTTTTGAAATGTTTCTTTAAAAAAAAATAGCATTTTTCTTGATTAAGTATTGTTGACTGGTATTTTCCCTCACCCCAGAGTGGTCTATCTACAGCAACCTGAAAATAATATTGACCTTTAATAAAGTTGTCAAAGTTTGGACCAGGAATAATTAAAATCATTTTGCAGATCAGACAGGAACGGCCCGCAGGGGTGCCCACAGTAGACATATGTCCTTAGGGCTATACAAGTTTTTGAATATGCAGGCTGTTTCTCGGCAAAATAAAAAGAAGATATCATAAAATTCCCTATGCCATTATATTCATCGGTTTTCAGTCCGTTGTGTTCTGCGCAGTGTCTGACAGCTCAGAATCAGTCGTTCAACTTTTATTTCTATATTTTAAGATACATTGCAGTTTGTGATTTCCTGGACAAGGTACTTGTGTAGGACATTTCACGGATAGGCCGCTGACTCAGGGGTCGCCACAAGCTTCCGGTAATGAGGGAAGAATCGTGACTTGTGAACCAGTAGTGTTGAGGGACATCCCTACATCATCTCCACGCGACAGGTACGTCCCCGCGGAGTGATTCGGCCGGTACAGGCCCACAAGCAGCTCATTCCGTTGGGATTATGTTCTACAAAACCAGCTAAAACCTGAGCTAATCAACGGGCAGGGAGCAGCATTTTATGGTGATTGGGACGTAGTTTATCTGTATTATATTGCCGTAGGAGACTTTCAGGTGCTCGGGAAAACACTGCCTACGTGTTCAGTGTGAAGATTTTTTATTAACATGGCTGACAGGGTTGAAAATAATGAAAAAGAAACGTAAGTTTATGTTCAGAATATGCTGTCCTTTGCAAGGGTGACTTAACCCGTGCATTAAGACTTCCAAAAAGTTGTGTATTTGCTTAGTCGTACATATTTTTCGAATTCTTCAATTTGAATTTTTGTTTTTGTAGTGTGAAGGATGCGACCCTTAAACAAATTCTAATGCCCGTAGAGCATTCCTTGGACAGTTTTGGTAAGGTTTATAATTTTATTAATTATCAACCTTTATTTACAATTTAACCATGCATATTCATTTTCTTTGCTTTGTACATTTACGTTAGTTTAGGCATATTAGTTTGTTAACGTCATAACCATTTAACGTTGACTTGTAAGACACCGAGACAATTTCGAGACAAACAAGATGCACTTAGAAGAACTGATATTCCAAAAATACTTAAATTGCATTATATTATCATTATACTGCAAGTTTTAAATAGTTTGTAAAGCATAAATGATTTATAATGTAATATTCAATTGGATGGTATTACTTCAAATAAAGTCGGTAATGATCTGTGCGATTAAATCAGCTATATATTGACATGCGTTTAAATCGGTCGCGCATGAGTATTCAATCAGTAACTGTTGGTAGTTATTTCCATCGATTATGAAGTATTTAATATCCAGTTAGATGGTAAAAGATTAAATTCGTTTTAAACTGGTATCCTGTTGACTGGTAGGAGATAACTATGTTAAAAACTGATATTTATTTTTTTCTGTCAAGCACATTCAGGAGAAAGGACAATCATAATTTGTGAAACAGGATAATAATTGAATATTGGGTAAAAGGCTTCTGCTTCTCACGTTCAGGAAATCTTCAATCGGTTGATATGTATACAAGATATAAAATATATTCCATACCCATACAGGAATTTGCCTTGCGGGTAATATCGTATATAAGCCATGTTGCTGAGTAAGAAAAAAAAACATAGTACTATAACGGCAGTAAGAATTAAAAAAAAAGAAATTAATAATAATGTGACGTATCTAAGCATTAAACAATCTAATCGCCTTCGGTACAAATGAGTTTTAGTACCTGTTTGTTTTGCATTTAAAAGACCGCAGCCTTCGGCCTGGTTTTAGCCAGACAATATAATTACTGAGCAAGCTTTTAACTTCAACCATTTTTTTATCATATCTATCACTTTATTTTCAAAATTAATATTTATGTCCTCCAACCAAAAAACCTGGACTTTCAGAGAATAGAATAAACCAAATAGTTCACTTTTCGGATATTGACAAGTTGATTTTTGCCTAAAATTAAATATCAGTTCCTTTATTTTTGAGGGATTCAGTAATAAATGATTGTTCTTGCACCAAGTTACTATGATACTGTCCTATACCTCATTTTGAAGGTTATAGTCCCCGCAGTGACCTCGCCGATATGAGAATAATTATTTTTTAATGTACACATTATTTTGATTGATTTTTCGTGTTTTCTTTAATTGCGTGGAGGCTAACAGCAATACTGCTTTCGTCAATGACCGGAATACACAGACACGACCTGACACGGAAACCTCAGGCGCAGGATTAAGGATTACTGTGCACATGAATAACAATTTAATCAATTTTTCCTATGATCATTGCCGAGCCATCCTAAAGATTTCATCAAATCCGTAAATAATTTTTGGAATGATGTTGCAAACAGACAAAGCAACAAAACAACACCCGCAAAAACATAACCCCTGCGGCTTAGTTGAGGTAATAAACAGGTAAAGTAGAATATATTTGCAGACTTAAGCTAGGATTTCTTACGGAATGCAGGATGCAAAAAGCGTTTTAAATCGGTGAACGTATTGAGAAAAGAAGGTGAGATTACTCATGCGCGGACCCGGCATGTGGAATGCTTATATATCCGGCAAAAATGATCGCTACATGAAGCGAATTTTTAAGTTTGCGGTTGTCATCAAGGTGCAACACACAGAAAAATTCATGCCACCGTGCAGGTTCATATAGAATCTCTCAACACACATTCCATTTTCCGTAGATAAGGAATCTTACACGCTACTACTGAAAAAAACTAGCCCTCGAGAATGGCTAAAGTGGGGTTTTTGGCTCCATCTGCCGCGGGAGTGGTGGTTTGGGGAAGCTCAAGTCATTTACTTTCTTATTAATACAGGGCCCAGGACAGCCAGCCACCCCCCCCCCTCCCTTTCTCAAGCCCCCCCACCCCCACCCCCCGCGCCACTGTACGTTGACTGTACATTAGTCAACTGCGTATACAAATATATGCCATGGACTTCCCCATCCCCCCCCCCCCCCACATAAAATACTAGAGCTCATTCCGGGTATGGATCGCCCCAAATATTTAGTCAATTGTTCCTGGTATCATTACCGAGCTATCCTGAAAATTTCATCAAACCCAATAGAGGACTTTGTGTGTTATCGTGCTAACAGACAAACAGATACACAGATAAACAGACAGACAAACATGGGTGCCCCAAAACATAACCCCCGCCGCTAGGCTTGGCGAAGGTAATAAATATTCTTACAAATTGTAAACAAAGGTTTCTTGACGTCTTTCAGGCAGGTGATAATAATTGTCCTGTTAATTCAGTTTTGTTAATTAGTACACCGGTTTCCCCGTAATAGTGAAGAGGGTAAGGTCACATCAATAGCCGGTTGTTAGGCAGCTGTTAAATATTTGTTTAAAGTGTTTCCATTGGAGCGGTGGTAACCATTGGTCTCGTAGATGTAGTTAACTGTTAGAAAGTGTCAGTTAGTCAGAGAGTAGAGTTTGTAGGGAGTAGTCAACAGGGGCAGAGTCAGTGCCAGAGAGTCAGAAGGAAAATTAGTGAGAGCGAGCAGAGTGTAGGGTTCATCTTCTAATAACCATAGTCAGTGTAAATACAATTTTAATAGATCAGCTGACTGAAAGTCAACTGAGGTATAGGAATGGCGCTTTGTCCATCCAAAACCTTCCAACTTCCACATAGTACTCGCCTGCCAAGCGTGGAAGAACCTTTAAGAACTTAAGAAGCTTCTAATCGGTAGCATTTTTAGGATACTTCCTAATAACACCTACCAGGTGCGAGAAATATTCCGTTGCAACTCAGCATAATGGTAAATCCCGATGCATGTTTGTTGAATTTCTGACCGAATGAATACAAGCATGGCTCAATGACAGTCCCAAAGCGTGTCGGGGCGTAACCGCAGAGACCCGTAACAGCAAAGATTAGACAAATAAATATATTATTACGGTTTGCAGTAAAACAAATCATATATATACAGATGTTTTCAGTATGAGATGACATATTGTTTGAATGAAGAGCAGGATATTCTTTACAGATACACGGATTTTATCCCAGTTTTAGAAGAATTATTTTTACAAAAAAAATAAGAAAATCTAGACACGTTTCTGAAGCACCTGAAGGGGCTGGAAAACAGAAGATGGAAATGACAACGTTATGTCTCAGACAGACACATCCATAATAGAAAGTATCCTGACAAGGAGTCAGAGGAGTTAGATCTCATGGGGGAGATTATAGACCACACAGACCACAGCAACAGAGAGAGTGCGAATGGAGCTCCACTTCGTGTTGATCTGACGCATTCAACATAGCAATAGTACAAAACGTGCCAGTTTCTAAACAGTTTGCCGTATTTATTATTTATTTTTACCCGCCCATATGGTACAAGACGGCGGGACGACTACTTCAAGCGCAGAAACAAGACCAAGACCAAGTACCATGTAGTCTCAGCCGTGCTGTGGAACAAAGGCAGGGGGTCATTCATGCACTACAACAGGGTGCTTGCGGTAGAAACACGTTGGTCTATAATAGACATATAAAGTGTCTATCAGTAACCGACTACTGTGGATTATGGGAAGAGCACTGCAGGATTGAAAACATTAAGATCCTGTGTTCGAATCTCAGCCGAGGCTGAGCTGTCTGCAGGCTTTATGGGACGGCTGTGTACCATAAAGGTTTATTTGTACTTACAAAAGAGTGGCCCTTCTTTAGGTTCCTCGGTGCTATTAGAAAAGAAATGGGAATGAGTACATAACCAGAGCCCGCAGGTGCGGTAATTACCGGGGCCCCTTAGTGATACCATGATATGAATGACAGGAGGCGCTTGGTACCGCCCAGCAGATGTACAAACTTGTACTTAGTTAGAATGGAAATTAGAAAAAAAGGAGGCTGCACCTTCACCAAAATAAATTTTAAAAAGTGTCATGCAGGTGGATATGTACGCCTTTCTTATCCTGGCGTCAAAAACACCGCACAGGCGCTCGCTTTTTGGATTATTAATGAAGCCAATATGAGAGAGAGAGACAGAATGCGTGTTGTGTTTCGGGAGGTTGTGTAATACCAAAATAAAGTATCGGCCCTTGTTCGGTGAAAGATTACATTTGCATAGTATGGAATGGACTATTCAATTATCGATATAAGTTTTTTTTTTTTATGAAATATCGATATTTTATAACAATAAAGTTCAATAGTTCATCAGAAAATTCCTAAAGATCAGACTTAAATGGTTGATAAAATGAAAAAATTTACACAGCTATAGCCACGTGACCAACTGATGCAAGGCTATACTGAGGAAACAAACCAGAGTACTCTTGCAAAGTTTTATGTTTTCACTCAATAGCAAGGTATATTTTATTCTTTATCACCGTTCTTTTATTAAAACACAAGTACTCCTTGGATATAAAAAAAAATGACCAAAATATTTGTACTGTAAATTTTAATTAATTATGTGGATAATAAAGTTCATCAAGCTGGTGCTTGTAAAAATACATCGTGCATCACCAGCTGCGTCCCTGCGGCCCGTGGACATTGAGTTTTGCATTTCGACCAATAATCAAAAGCGATTATACCACACACACCAATTGTAGTCACACTGTGGATCATTCATTAAGAGATAACGATAAATTGAAAAAAATGCTAATATATGTTTGTTTGCAAAAAAAATGTATATTATAGCATTCGCTATTTGTAATACTGTCGTAATTAGCGAAAACTGCAAAAACTGTATTGCAGGATAGCAGAGAAAATAAAATTGGAGAAAGAAGTATACCCAATATATGTGTTTTTAATAGAAAAAGCAAGGACAGTTTTAGCATGTAATATTTAGAACGATATCATAATTAACAGTATCTTGAGTTTTTTATGAGTGAATACCCCTACCATGACAGGTGAACATGACGGTTTCAGAAGAGGATGATTTCTCATGAAGCACATTAATGAGGCTCATCATTTGGGCTTTTGAGCATCATTTTCATAATCAGCCTCGCTTCATGGCCGCCACCAACTCACAATCAGCGTGCCATATTTGACTGCTGGGAAGTGAATGGAAAAATAATTTGTATGAAGAAATACCCTGACAAATAAGTCGGACACCCATCAACAGAATCGCTGTTATTTGAGTTAGTTGTGCGCTGGGTATTCTGTCGTAATGTCGAGCAGTGTCTCGCATGTAGTCTTTTGTTATTTACCTAGTTTGTAAAAATTCTGACTCCTGTTGTCACCTCCGCAGTGATAAGGTGTAGTTACATGCCATCCGCTACAAAGGACATGGCGGTTGGCTTCGCGATGTGTCAGCTGCCGCGTAAGAAATAATACGCAGGTAATTAGTTGCTTTCTAAGGCCTTGGCACGATCTTGATCTTGGCTTCTTCTTGCTGCGCGGCGTCCATACACTTTCCGCCTTATTATACTTAATGAGGCGTCGTCAGATGATACCTTCTGCCAAACCTGAACACATCGGCACGCTCGTCCGGACTTCTCTGCTCAAAAACTCGCCCACAGCCGCAAAACACAGACTCACTGTAAATAGCCAGCACCTTGGCTCGGTATCACTAGTCCTTACAAGCGTTATATTACCACCTATAACTTATATCTGAAGGACTGTGGTGTGGCACATTGATCTACAGCCTTCACATCGATTAAAAGTAATGCTGAAATGCATTATTTGCTTGGAATCGATAAAACTTTAATTTTATATTAATTCACTTGTTTCTGAAGGACTGTGGGGTGGCACATAGATCTACAGCCTTCACATCGATTATATAGTAATGCTGAAATGCATTTTTGTTTAAAAACGATAAAACTTTAATTTTATATTAATTCACTTGTTTCTGAAGGACGATGGGGTGGCACATAGATCTACAGCCTTCCAACGATTATATAGTAATGCTGAAATGCATTTTTTGTTTAAAAACGATAAAACTTTAATTTTATATTAATTCACTTGTTTCTGAAGGACTGTGGGGTGGCACATAGATCTACAGCCTTTATATCGATTATACAGTAATGCTGAAATGCATTTTTTGTTTAAAAACGATAAAACTTTAATTTTATATTAATTCACTTGTTTCTGAAGGACTGTGGGGTGGCACATAGATCTACAGCCTTCACATCGATTATACAGTAATGCTGAAATGCATTTTTTGTTTAAAAACGATAAAACTTTAATGTTTTATTAATTCACTTGTTTCTGAAAACTGTGGGGTGGCACATAGATCTACAGCCTTCACATCGATTATACAGTAATGCTGAAATGCATTTTTTGTTTAAAAACGATAAAACTTTAATTTTATATTAATTCACTTGTTTCTGAAGGACTGTGGGGTGGCACATAGATCTACAGCCTTTATACCGATTATACAGTAATGCTGAAATGCATTTTTTGTTTAAACACGATAAAACTTTAATTTTATATTAATTCACTTGTTTCTGAAGGACTGTGGGGTGGCACATAGATCTACAGCGTTCACATCGATTATACAGTAATGCTGAAATGCACTTTTTGTTTAAAAACGATAAAACTTTAATGTTATATTAATTCACTTGTTTCTGAAGGACTGTGGGGTGGCACATAGATCTACAGCCTTCACATCGATTATATAGTAATGCTGAAATGCATTTTTTGTTTAAAAACGATAAAACTTTAATTTTATATTAATTCACTTGTTTCTGAAGGACTGTGGGGTGGCACATAGATCTACAGCCTTCACATCGATTATATAGTAATGCTGAAATGCATTTTTTGTTTAAAAACGATAAAACTTTAATTTTATATTAATTCACTTGTTTCTGAAGGACTGTGGGGTGGCACATAGATCTACAGCCTTCACATCGATTATATAGTAATGCTGAAATGCATTTTTTGTTTAAAAACGTTAAAACTAATTTTATATTAATTCACTTGTTTCTGAAGGACTGTGGGGTGGCACATAGATCTACAGCCTTCACATCGATTATATAGTAATGCTGAAATGCATTTTTTGTTTAAAAACGTTAAAACTTTAATTTTATATTAATTCACTTGTTTCTGAAGGACTGTGGGGTGGCACATAGATCTACAGCCTTTATATCGATTATACAGTAATGCTGAAATGCATTTTTTGTTTAAAAACGATAAAACTTTAATTTTATATTAATTCACTTGTTTCTGAAGGACTGTGGGGTGGCACATAGATCTACAGCCTTTATATCGATTATACAGTAATGCTGAAATGCATTTTTTGTTTAAAAACGATAAAACTTTAATTTTATATTAATTCACTTGTTTCTGAAGGACTGTGGGGTGGCACATAGATCTACAGCCTTCATATCGATTATACAGTAATGCTGAAATGCATTATTTGCTTGGAATCGATAAAACTTTAATTTTATATTAATTCACTTGTTTCTGAAGGACTGTGGGGTGGCACATAGATCTACAGCCTTCCAACGATTATATAGTAATGCTGAAATGCATTTTTTGTTTAAAAACGATAAAACTTTAATTTTATATTAATTCACTTGTTTCTGAAGGACTGTGGGGTGGCACATAGATCTACAGCCTTTATATCGATTATACAGTAATGCTGAAATGCATTTTTTGTTTAAAAACGATAAAACTTTAATTTTATATTAATTCACTTGTTTCTGAAGGACTGTGGGGTGGCACATAGATCTACAGCCTTCACATCGATTATACAGTAATGCTGAAATGCATTTTTTGTTTAAAAACGATAAAACTTTAATGTTTTATTAATTCACTTGTTTCTGAAAACTGTGGGGTGGCACATAGATCTACAGCCTTCACATCGATTATACAGTAATGCTGAAATGCATTTTTTGTTTAAAAACGATAAAACTTTAATTTTATATTAATTCACTTGTTTCTGAAGGACTGTGGGGTGGCACATAGATCTACAGCCTTCACATCGATTACATAGTAATGCTGAAACGCATTTTTTGTTTAGAAACGATAAAACTTTAATTTTATATTAATTCACTTGTTTCTGAAGGACTGTGGGGTGGCACATAGATCTACAGCCTTCACATCGATTACATAGTAATGCTGAAACGCATTTTTTGTTTAGAAACGATAAAACTTTAATTTTATGTTAATTTACTTGTTTCTGAAGGACTGTGGGGTGGCACATAGATCTACAGCCTTCACATCGATTATATAGTAATGCTGAAACGCATTTTTTGTTTAAAAACGATAAAACTTTAATTTTATATTAATTCACTTGTTTCTGAAGGACTGTGGGGTGGCACATAGATCTACAGCCTTCACATCGATTATATAGTAATGCTGAAATGCATTTTTTGTTTAAAAACGATAAAACTTTAATTTTATATTAATTCACTTGTTTCTGAAGGACTGTGGGGTGGCACATAGATCTACAGCCTTCACATCGATTATATAGTAATGCTGAAATGCATTTTTTGTTTAAAAACGATAAAACTTTAATTTTATATTATTTCACTTGTTTCTGAAGGACTGTGGGGTGGCACATAGATCTACAGCCTTCACATCGATTACATAGTAATGCTGAAATGCATTTTTTGTTTAAAAACGATAAAACTTTAATTTTATATTAATTCACTTGTTTCTGAAGGACTGTGGGGTGGCACATAGATCTACAGCCTTCACGTCGATTACATAGTAATGCTGAAACGCATTTTTTGTTTAGAAACGATAAAACTTTAATTTTATATTAATTCACTTGTTTCTGAAGGACTGTGGGGTGGCACATAGATCTACAGCCTTCACATCGATTACATAGTAATGCTGAAACGCATTTTTTGTTTAGAAACGATAAAACTTTAATTTTATGTTAATTTACTTGTTTCTGAAGGACTGTGGGGTGGCACATAGATCTACAGCCTTCACATCGATTATATAGTAATGCTGAAATGCATTTTTTGTTGGATTTCAGTACGGATTTCTAAAATAGGGTCATGAAATTTCTGTCACTGGTTTCCGCGACTTCGGGACTTATTTCAATATAAAGCATTTACACATGCAGTAATTAATATATTATTTATTAAAAATTCTACATTAGATTAGGTTTTATCCTGCAAAAATTATATTGCTTTTATTTATTATCTTGTACAACTGATATTTCAAATTGGAATAAAAGCATGTGTGATGTTATATACATATATAGGGTTATAGCTCGACAAACTTGAGTGCCGGCTAAATTTACGGACTAAGCAAGCGGAGGTGGTCATGGCGGGGGTTCCAGGCGCCCGCCTTAGGGCCGGGCCGCTGATGTGGTCCAGGGGCAAAGACCTGATGAGGGGCCAGGGCCTTTATATATATATATATATAAAGTAGTCTGCCTAATGTAGTTTGCATCTACCTAATGGTCTACCAGTAGAACCTGCACAAAGATTCAGTGATTTTTCATACAAAAGATAGGTGCCGTCAGGAGTAATCTACAGCCTACTTCTAATCCAGTCATAGATACAAAACATGAAACTTCAGGATTAATCCATCTTTTATAGTTTTTACCTGCTACGCAGAAAGAGATACATACTATTATCAGCAAATACCCAGACATGCCCTGAGTACGTCTAGACATATCTAGATCCTGTTCCTACTTGGTTGATAAAACTATGTCTAGATGAACTGTTCCCTCTAGATCACTTTGGTTTAACATTGGAAAAAGCCTAATTACGGACCAAAACCTGTAGGGAAAAGTGTGGTTTTAGTTATGCTGCACCAGAGCTGTGGAACAAACTTCCCAGCAGCATTACAGAAGCAAAAACACTTCCCTGTTTCAAAAAGTAACTTAAAACACATTATCCGGATCATTTGCCGATTCTTCTTATCGATTCTTCTTTGGCCCATTCCCGAAATGCCCTGAAAATTTCATGATTGCTTGAGTCCTGTGAACAAACTCACACACTAGAGCCCTGCGGAGTTTAGAGCCCGCACCCGCCCCGCAAAACAAACCTTCAGCCCGCAACCGCCCAGCCCCGCAGTTGTGAAAACCGCCTCGTAACGCCCAGCAGCTATAAAAAAATTACCCCCCCCCCCCGCACCCGCCCCGCAAGTTTAGCTTTCAGCCTGCATCTGCCCCGCCCCACAGTTTTCCCAAAAAGTCAGTCCGCAATTAACCCGCAGATCAACATAAGGGACAAACGAAAATGTAGCCGACTAAAATAAAATATAGATTTATTTATAATGAATGAACATCTTTTAAAGCAGACAGCTTTACAGTTTTGTTGATGGTATGACTTTTTCATTTTTTTTTTTTATTTTTTTTTTTTTTTGCTGTAAGGACGGAGTGTCACATGTACAGGATCAGCATTTTTTTTTATTTTTATGAATTTCCACTTTACAAAATACAATTATTTATTGCACAGTAAGTGGAAATGTCAAACACACTAATCAAATACTGCCTTTGTGTTTCCTTTAAATATTTAAAATCATTATAAATTCAACCTATTCAGATATATAGCTAACATAATTTATATAATTAAATCTTAAAGATATTCACCATGTATATGTTGCCATATACGGGAATATAAAATAAAACTCAAGCTTAAAGCAATCAATTTCAATAAATATGTCTGCCTACTTTGTACACTTAAGACCAGTATGTTACACTGCTGGAGGACAGTATTTGTTTACTACAGTTCACACCTTTCATTTGACAAAGAGATTGATCCTGTTAAGTGAAGATCAGCTAATAACTGAAAGGGGAAGGCTAGGGAACTGCAGAGGGAGTCAATTCTATGTTGTGGTCACATATGAGCATCATGCTCTTTATCTCATTTTGCTTTGCCAATGCATTAATCTAAACTAGGGCTCTAACAAAACACAAACACACCCTCACAAACACACACACACGAACGGGGATGATCGCATACCCTCCGGGGCATAACATTCAGTTACTACATGTTGACAGAAGTGACGGGTTCATTGGTAGTTATTTGACACTATATCACAAACGTTGGCTGGATGTCAGTTTAGGTTGATACCATAAATATTATAAAAAAAAAAAAAAAAAAAAATCTGCGCGCTCAAGCGGAAAAGACTATGCTTATTCATTTCCTCGGTTTGCTTTTGTAAATTGTGCTGAACATTTGTAGATGTTATTATTTTTTATTATTTCTTATTAATTAAGCCACAAAAAGAGACCATTCAAATCTAGCGAGTTTTATTTCATGTAAATCTTTTATATAAATGTGCCCATGATTTTGAGGTTTATTATTTACGATTAAAAAAATCATTTATTGTTCCATATATTAAATTCAGAGAAGTTTTATAGCTTTTAAACTCTTCTAAATGAAGTAGATTAAAGGAGCCTATTCCGTTATCTAACCTTTATTAACTTAAGATAATCCCTTGGAGCTTTATAAAAATAAGCCAGAAAACATGGATATCACTGCACACAGGCTGCTTGTTTTGTTTATATCAACGTGTTTATATTTTGCCAAAAAAATCAAAACACATTCAACAGGGGCATCTGTTGGCTAGTCAGAAAAGCCGGAGCTTTGCAAATGGCGTTTTGCAACAAGTGACCATTCTACCTCCGCATATATGCAACCTACCACCTTAGGTTACATGTTTGTTTTTTTCCCGTTTGTCAACATTGCTGTGTTTACAAACACGTCGTTGATTAACAAGTTTATACATCCTTCATAAGGGCGTTATATAAACTTTTCATAACCATAATTTTCCAATAGTTCATTAATATATACACAGAAGAAGCAAGAATTCACATAAATTCTTTTTCAAAAGGAAGGTGAAAGGGTAGCTTTAAAATCCTCTTTTAAACTTGTTTGTACATTTATCGGACGTCTGGTCTGATCTGAGCTTTTCCAGCTGGGAATTGATAGTTTTAACATTCCACACCAGACGTCGACACTTGTAAGACTTTGAGCTTCACGGTTGAATACATTCTGAACATCTTCGCCATTCCCAATTTTAATTGTTGTTGTTATGATACTACCAGTAGGTAAGAAGCATTAAAAGGCTGGAATTGGTATTTCTATGATATACCGAATGAATTCTTAGGGTAAACAACCAATAAAATATAAAATATAAAGAGAAGATAAACTGATTTTTAAATATCGCGGAAAAAAACTTCTTGTTTACTCGTTTATAATATACACTTCCGAGGCAGTGTAAACCGCCGCATACTTTGCTCTGTATATACCACTGCCGATTTTCTTGATCGTTGAGAAGAAATGTACGGAAATGCATCGTAGATGAAATGAAACTCGCACTCAAACGAACAAGCTCTTTGCATAGCGTTCAGTCCACTTAGTGAGGGCTTACCGCAAACTCGGGAAGTGTACTTCTCCCACCTCGTTAGGTGAACGTTAAATACCAGCTAATATGGTAACCAATCATAGAGCTTTTTATTTGGCAACTGGACCAACGTTTCGTACTCCTTTCCCTGGGAAAACCAATTAATCCAAAATTGCCAGCGCTGTAATGAAACACATGCATGGTAAATGTTTATTAAGAGTTGTGGTTAGTGTATAATTTTTCTTGCTCACATAAGTTTATTTATGTTTTAAAACAAGTTTTTTAGTGTCATAAAGCGTACTTCTCTATTTCAAATATTATACATTACTCTTTCTACAGCGTACTGTGGAATGTGGGACAACTTAAGGAATGGACATTCATAGACCGTCATGGGTTTGAATAAATGAATTAATAACATATTAAATATCCTGCCTACGCTGTTAGTTTGACATGCAATGGCTCTGGTAAAAACCGTTTTGTCCATGCTGGAAGTAATCAACTAAACACGCCAAACTTAAATACGTCTTCTTATCTTCATTATAAAACTTTGAAGTTGGTTTTTCCATCCCATCAGACATTGCTAAAAAAAGAAGCCGGCAAAATATTGTGATTAATTTACTTAGAAAGGTTAGTTTCTTTAAAACTGCCTCGGCTGCTGAATTGCGTAGCTCACTTAGTAGGATTAAGATTGATCTTAATACAGAATACCTGAATTACTAAAAGATGGACAGGTATCAAGTGAAAATCTATGGAGGTAAGAGGAAATGTAAAACCTCAAACCCGCACTTCGTTTAGGTATATCAGTCAAAATTTCAAAATCAGAATTTTACAACAACAAAAATATCACAAGATAGGGCTTGACGTCAGGATCAATAATCAGTTTGAAAGATATAAATTTGATTACTAAGAACAAAGTTATTGTATTTTTTTCTGTTTCAGAGAATAAGCCATATCTGACCCGACTTTCAAGCAAAACTTGTAACCACCAGCCAGTCCATGCAGGCAGTTAATTAGTGAGGTGGGCGTGTCCATGTCAGTTAATTAGGGGGTGTGTCCTGCTGTTCATTATGTAGGGTGACTGTCAGACACAGAAGTCAACACTGTCTTAATTAGGGAGTGGTCACATTATTGGCAATATTGCTTTATGATTCATTTGTAGGATTCTATTTTTAATACTTTAAACATAGATTATTTAAATTTTAATTATGATTCTTAAATGTCAAAATTGACAGGAAAACTACATAAAATGTCTAAAGTCGAAGAAACAATACACATTTTTTTCACAAATTTATTTACTCCATACCAAACAAACACAAAACACACAACTTTGTGGAAATGGAGGGAATCAAATTTAAGTTCGGTTAATTCAACAGTGGAACCATATTCAACAACATTCGTGAACAATTATCCTGAAGGTTGTCAATATATATAAATAAGTAAAAGCTAATGTCATATAAATGTTCATCACCTGTTTTATGTGTATCGAGGCGGTGACAATAGGTTTTGGCTAATGTTTGTATTTTATAAAGTTACTTTCAATAAAATGTGCATGGTATTGTGTTGTAGTGCCGAAAGAATGCATTTAATCTTTTGGCTTACTGGTGGTGTTGTGCCTCGTTGAATCAAACGTTCCGAAACTACTTTGCCCATCTAGTGCACCGTCGAATTGTTTTTTATAGGCTAAAGATAATTAAAAAACGTGAAAACATATATTATGACAATAGACCTTTCCTTCTTTTGTGTAGACGTATTAGTGATGTTGATCTCAATCGAGGCCTGTCTCGAAACAAGTTTTTGCGGATCACAAGCTTATTGGCCGCTAATAACACGGTGAATCCGGTCAAAATAAAGGTCGTATGCACAACGCAGACTAGTGTTTATTCCTATCTTAATCTAAACTTTAAACCGTATGCTCAAAACTGAACTAGAGATAAACTGAGTTTTGCATTTAAGTCTGAGATTTAAAAGATTGAAAAGAAAAAGTTTTACCAATTTCACAGCTGTCACCTAAGGGACAATAGTTGCTTTAGTTGAGAGAGTGGTAAAGATCAACATCAAAACTAAATATCACGTGCAAATTTGTTACCTGGGACCAATATTATGGGTAAATTTCTGCTATTGAACATTTGCCATGTTGGAGATGTTGCGAGAACAGGGGCAGAAGCGTATTTGAAAATAAATAGAATTTTTTAATGTTTAAAAAATGAGAGTGAGAGCGAAATTTATGGCAATATTCCGAGGCCTTCATATGCTCATCTGTCATGTTTCTTTTGTCATTAAAATTTTAGCATTTAACTTTATATTGTTACGGAACCTAATATCAACAGATCACGTATGCGTGATAAACATAAATTTTGTCAAGGAGATAAAATAGAATCAGATTCTGTAACACTAGGCAGCATGAAATGTCTTGGGTAATGAATAAAGAAGTCTGTGTTTTTTGTTAACAAATAACTATAATTTATTCTTAAAACAACCCTAACATTACAATACACTAAATCAATACAATGACACAGTATAACAGCAAATCAATACAATCACACAGTATAATAAACAAAGTGCACAGAACCTGGATACCACCACTGTCACAACGATAAGTCCTTTTAAATGTTTATGCCGGATGAAAAGTCCAAACAAACTCTCCCGGAGAATAATAGTCCAATGTAAAGCTCTTGTAGCAATCCAGAAAGTAAACTTGAGGCAGGAAGCACCAAATTGTATAGAGTTAGTAATAGTAGAATCCCTGAAATTACTGGACAATCGGGTAGGTCCTACACACTTGCTTCCGCCGCTAGAATATTCTCTCACCTCTCTCTCTCGGCTCTAAAACACAGTCCCCTATTTTATAACTTCTCGCCCCAGGCCGAGAATTTTCCACTTCTCGAACAGTCTAAAGAATCCAACACAGTACACACGCTCAAAGAACATACCAGAACAACGAATGCCGTGTCTCAACATATTACGGTTCACACGTGAGCTCGCCCCGACTCGGCCAGGCGAGAAAGCCCCAAGCTAGCATGACAACGAGAGTTCAACCAGTACGGATTAAACTGAGAGTGCAACACCCGGCTAGGGGAGGCAGCAACAACACGAGTTACGCCCGTGTCACACAACAAAAAAGACATCTGTAAGACTTGTGCACACAATAAAAAGGTCACCTGTAACACTCCCACTCCTGTAAGAAAAAAGAAAGTTTTCTCAAAACTTTCTTTTGCGATCACAATCACTAAATTATTACAACATTTCAAAACCATCTTATTTAAAACATTACATAAACATCTCGATAAGCAATCAGCAAGTACATTGTCTTTCCCTTTTATGTGTTTGATTTCAAGGTTGTAATCTTGTAAGAACAAACTCCATCTCAACAATCTTTGATTTTTACACTCAACTTGTTCATGAACGTGAGGGAATTGTGAACACTGAAGACAATGATAGGCTTGACTGATGAAGTAACATAAGCTTCAAAATGTTGCAATGCCAAAATCAAAGCCAATCATTCTTTTTCAATAGTGGAGTAGTTTTTCTGGTTTGCATTAAACTTTCTTGAGAAATAACAAGTTGGATGATCTTTGCCATCATTGCCTTCCTGTAATAACACAGCACCAGCAGCAGCATCACTAGCATCTACAGCTAACTTAAAAGGCACAGAAAGGTCTGGAGCTGCTAAAACTGGTGAACTTTGCAGAACTGCTTTCAAATTCTGAAATGCATTTTCACACTGAACATTCCATACAAACTTTTGTTTCTTCTTTAACAAATTAGTCAAAGGTTCGGCTACAGCAGAAAATTTTTGACAAAACTTCCTGGAGCATCCAACCATACCAAGAAAACGCATTATTTGCTTTTTGTTTTCTGGTCTAGGAAATGCAGAAATAACACTTATCTTAGCATCAACAGGTTTAACCCAAAAATGTCACTTGCGCATGACAAAACTCAGATTTTACTAAGTTGACGGTCAGACGTGCTTCATTGAGTCTTTCGAAGAGGTCGCGAAGAATTTGCAGATGTTTCTCCCAAGTGTCGCTGTACACGATGAGGTCATCAATATATGCGTCGCAGCCCTAAATGTCCTTGACAACCATATGGATGAGGCGGTTGAACGTGGCTGGCGAGTTCTTCATACCAAACGGCATATCTTTATACTGGTACAGTCCTTGCAGCGTCACAAATGCGGACACTTCTTTCGCTCGTTCTGTCAGCGGAACTTGCCAGAATCCTTTTAGCAAGTCAAACTTGGAGACATATCTGGAGGTACCGACTCTATCAATACAATCATCGATCCTCGGAATCGGGAACGTGTCAGTCTTGGTGACAGAGTTCAGTTTTTGATAATCTCTGCACATACGGTAACTTCCATCAGGTTTTGGCACAAGAATACACGGTGAACTCCAGTTACTTTTACTAGGTTCAATAAAATCATTGTCCAACAAATATTGAATCTCGTCCTGTAGATACTTTTGCTTTTCTGGATTCAGTCTATAAGGATGTTGCTTGACTGCGCTTGCCTCGCCAACATCGACGTCATGGCACAATATGTTAGTTCACGTTGGGATGTCAATAAACAAATGCTCTTAATTCCGCAGCAGGTTCTTGAGGTCTTGTTGTTGTTGGGCGGTAAGGTGTGACAGTTTGGCATCCAGGTTGTTAAGCACGTCTGAGTTTTTTAATTGTACTGTACCACACTGAATGTCTACATCAAACTTACAATCAGTATCTTCTTTAACTGGGTCAGGGTCAGTGTTTACATAATTTACAGCAGTAACATTATGTACAACATCTGATGTGCTATTTCTGTCATAATATGGCTTCAACATGTTACCATGGCACAGTTGTTTCTTTTTACGTCTACCTGGTGTCAACAGTATGTAATTTAAATCACTGACTTTCTTGTCAACAATGTAGGGACCAAAATACCTAGCTTGCAGAGGTCTGCCAGGGGGGAAGTAAGGCAAGGGCCTTTTCACCAGGCACAAACGTCCTACTTACACTGTGCTTGTCATACTTTGTTTTCATTTTACTTTGTGCAGGTTTTAGATTTGACTTTGCAATCTTACAAGCATTGTGTAGTTTAGTGCGAAAGTCTGAGACATACTGCAGTAAACTAAGGGAATCAGATTTTCACACAAGAGTTTTTCTTTAAGTAGTTTAAATGGACCGCGAACGGAGTGTCCAAAAACTAGTTCAAAGGGACTGAAACCCAAGGACTCTTGAAAGGATTCTCTGACAGCAAACAGCAATAGGTGGATTCCTTACTCCCAGTCTCTCTGTGTGTCATAGCAATAGGTTCTAATCATGTTTTTTAATGTCTGGTGAAAACGCTCGAGGGCGCCCTGACTTTCAGGATGGTATGGCAAAGAGCTTTACTGTTTTATACCTAGCTCAAGCATAACTTGCTGGAATAAGCCAGACATAAATTTAGACCCTTGGTCAGACTGGACGGATTTTGGTTATCCAAACGTTGTAAAAACGTGGTCAGAGCTTTGACAACATTTTGGCATTAATTTTGCGCAATGGTATTGCCTCAGGGAACCTGGTAGATGCGCACATAATTGTCAGCAAGTATTCATGTCCAGATTTTGTTTTGGGCAGTGGTCCAAGGCGATCAACAATAATCCTACTGAATGGTTCCTCGAAAGCAGGAATAGGCCTAAGTGGGGCCTTAGGAGGAATGCTGCATCCTGTACGGGCGAGTCATTAGACGAGTCACTAGTGACTCCCAGAGTGTTATTATCTGGACCATTATCCTCATGTGTGTTTTTCTTGGCCATAGATCTAGTTACAGCACATGAAGGATACAAACCAGGAATTTCCTGACTCTCCGGATCAGTGTCCTGATCAAGTGACGGCTTTTCTGTCACTATTGGTACAGGCTGTACTTTGTCACCTGCAACATCATTGCCTAGTAGCCAACTGAATTCCCTTAAAGGGTAAAGTAGTTCTTATGCCTACAGTAATATTCCCAGAAATCAAATCTGACTTTAAATGGATACTGTGAAGCGGAACTGAAGTATGCTTGTCTGAAAACACACTATTAACAAGTGCATGTGCACCAGTAAAGGACCTTTTAGAAAATGGCAAAGTGTTTGCTAACATGAGAGTCTGGCCTGAACCAGTGTCCCTCAAATTTCTAATAGGGGTAGAATCTGAAAAATCACTTGAAAGTGATACAAAACCATCATGTATGAATCTACTACCTCAGCTTTATCAGACAAAGAACTGACATTGACAGTGTCAGTCATAAACTCTTTTTCAGAGTCATTTAAGGAATCTACATCCTTTTTATCATCAAACTCCTCATGGGAGTCAAAAGAGGAATTTTCCTCAGTAGAAACAACTTCTGTTTGTCATAAGAGGACCTGGCCTCATTTGAAATACTCTCGCAAGAGTCATAAAAGGACTTAGCCTCATCCAGAGAACACTCCTCACAGGAGTCTTGAAAGGACCTAGCCTTATTAAATTCCTCGCAGGAATCGAGGTTTTTACCCCGCAAGCAACGGATTCTTCTTTGGATTCAGACGGCACTTGGGTCTCCGTAGCAACAAACTCTTTACCAGGGTCAATAAAGGAGTTGTACCCCCTATCCACACGAAAAGAGCCTGGCTCTTGTATTATGCTATGCATAGATTTTGAAACAAAACAAGATTGTTTGTTATTTGGTTTATTTTCAAAGACACTTGTGGTTGATAAGTTCATCAATTATAATAAATAATTAACATAATATAGTTGACAGTTTTGTTTAAAATGAAAAGAAGCCAAGCTACAGGGTGTTACAATTGCAGCATCAAAGACGATGAATTTAGTTATTTTATTATACCCTAGATGGCAGCATATGCTTGGCCAGGGTTTGGCAGCACCACGAGTTCATGTATCCTTTTCTCCCCATTTCATCTTTTCATAAACGCAACATCCATTACGATATAAAGATCGATGTTTTGTTCTGTTCCATATTGTTTCTTTAATATCCTCGCAGAGACAAAGGCCCCCTATAAAGTTACAAACAGACGAGGTCCGACTGCATCTTTGTACACAGATAACCTGGTGGGACTTTTTTCCCACATATATACAAGGTTAGCCAAACGTACTCAAATATATAATCATACATCAATTAATGCAGAAAATGTAATGCAACACACCGTGTGTAAAAACTTATATCATTCTTTTCACTGCACCAGGATATTACCAGGTATATAGTTTAGCATTATTATTCTGAGCCTAAAAATTGCTATAGGGTACACGGATATAACTATATATATATATATATATATATATATATATATATATATTATATATATATATATATATATATATATATATATAGTTATATTTAGATATATACATATAAGATATAATTGTCTGTGTAGATTTAACCTGCCAGACTCATCCATATTCCTGTTACATGGATTGTTGATTCATAAATCGTGGTAGCTCTTTTCAGTCGATGGCGTCACAATCGCAGCTAGCGATTTTGCTTCGATGGTATTACCATTAACCAATCCCGGAAGGTCTCAGAGTCCGATATTTTCACTTTACCTGGAATAAAATAGAATAGTGTTTGGTATGGCTTGCAATGGTTAGCTCTAACCATTATGTCATATGGATTTTTTTATCTTTCATATAATTTTTGTTTAATAATTATTTTTTTAATCTGTGACCAATCAAAAACATGCATGGTGTCCTTGTGCTTGTCCATTTTAGCATCACGGCATTCAGCTCGGCATTGTGTGAAAAGGAGATACACACGCTGCATTGTCTAGCTGTTGTCACATTGTTTAGGCAACAAGTTTCAGAGGAATGGTTTTATATTAGAATTTAGTTTTATATAGACCTTTTTATAGATGTTATATAAGCAGATGTTTATAATTCCCGTATCCTGAAGACAAATAGCCAAAAAATAGCCTGTATCGACAGGTGCTGCCGTCTGGTGCTTGGTTACTAAAGTAAAACTGCAGTCACAATCCTGCGAACACTTCGCACATTCATTACCATATTTTATGAGCATTGATTTGCTGTTTTTATGTAAATATGGTTACGTTTGAATTCATATACATCGTAAAATGTACATACATCTTTATAGAGGTCCGTCAACGCTAGATAAAAACAGACAGGGGCGTAGCCATGATTAATGGAAGGGGGTCGGTGGGTAAGTGTCCGGTATAGGTGCTTGTGCATAGCCATATATATATATATATTGTTTGGTCTGTCGTTGTCGTCCGTCATAAGATGTTAAGAAAGAATATGTATGAATGATTAATTATTCTGTCCGTGTTTATCACTTCTTTCTTTTTGCTGTATGGATATATAACTCGTATACCGATATGTCATCGATCAGACATGCACATTTCCTGGGACGGGCCTTTTATCTATGGTATATCAGACCTGATCGAATTTGTAAAACAAAATGTTATTTTTACTACAAAAAGTCATTTTTTCTAAGCACGTTTACCGAAATATCTAAAACAAATCGATATTTAAAAACTGCATCGCGATAGGCTATATGCGAATCCCCTTATCGCAATATACCGATATCGATAATATCGCGGGACTAAACAAAGTATATATGTTTTTCAAATTTTTTTTACATGCCTTAATGAAAATGCGCTGACAATAAACAGGAAAAATAAGTCTGGGACGCAGGTATATATATACAATGGTAAAATGTAAAACGTCGTTGTTATGGCTGATAATTTTCTTGATTATATTCCAACAATAGTCGTTTGGTTTCACACTTACCGATATATTGGTTTATATGAAACTACGGATGGGTTACGGCTGAGAAGATCCAGACGTACACTGGTCAGATAAAGCTGGGCACTGATGCTCCTTGTTTACAAGTTAATTTGGCAATTAGTTGGCGGTCAGTCGGTGAACCTTTGATCATGTTCTAAGGAATGAAACCCGCGCGTGCCGCCTGGTGCCGCCACGTTGGCCGCGTGCCTTACCGTAAAGACTAACATACCGGAGCTCGCTACTTGTTTGTCAGAGCGTGGTCTAACAAGGCGGCGCACGGCATTCTGACCGCTCTGTGATGGGCAACACAAGTCCGTGCATAACTGAACCCTTAGTTCTCACGTGCAAGTTGTTCCACGAGAAACTAGTACCGCTTGTACAGCTGAAGGTTCCTGTTAGTGTTGTTACAAGTCTGATACTGAAGGTACAGCGGGCTAGCACATGTCATTCATGAATGGTTTAACTTCGGCTAGCTGTCGGGGTTTCTATAATAATGGGTTTATGCTATACTTCTTCAATAAGTTTTATTTTTGTGTACAAACTTTTGCGTGTAGACTTTTAGTTTTCCAATTATTTCAGTGAACAATAATTTTCTTATATTGGTCTACAAGAAGTGATTGTGGTCAGAATGTGTAAAATCTTTTTAAAATGAAGATAAAATACATTTTTTTCTAGTATTCGCACTGTCGTATATGTCGTCTACTGTTCGGATTCAGTTACCAGTATTTAGGTTTTGTTTGTAACATAATATATATACGATGTTTCATTTCATTAAACGGACCCGAACACTTAGCTGTTTCCAGTAAGTGACACCAATTCTGTGAAAAAGGTGTGTTTGGGACAATAAAGTGGATTGAACATTATTAATCTTGATTATATTCAATATGTTTTATACAATATATTACACGCATTTTTCAAATACGTTTAAATAACATAGAATTATTCTTTAAACCGCATTATCCTATTGAAATTATACAAAGGCGACAGTAAGTCAAGTAACTCCAGTCTCTTTACGAGATTCTGATAAATCAGTTGGTACCCATTGAAAATTTGATATTTGCGATTTCCCTGAAATTTTAATCATTTAACCAAGTTTGACACTTAAATGGGAGAGGGACTGAAGACCTAACAGCCAAGATGATCCATCTTTTACAACCATCTGTATCTTTTGGCCAAGTGACATTGCGTTTATCACAGAACAATACATGCAATACTGTTACGATATACCTTATGTTATAAAAACGACTGAAAATAAGAAGAATTGGGGGGGGGACAATATTTGGGCATACATACATCACTATAATGTTTACCCCCGTTTCTCTGTTCAGTATTTAGTGCAACATTTTAATGATAAAAGTTGTGATTTAATTTTGCGTCAATGTTCGCTGCATGATGTAGACAGTCTTAAACCCACCCTGCATGATCAGGCACTGTACTCAACAACGGGAGGTACGCCTCTACAGAGAAAAGTACGTCACATCAGGTATTTTACACGCACAAGCGACTTTCACACCGAGCTTACGTTTCTCATCCTACTTGGGCTCAATATGTGGCATTATGTGAATAATACCTAAACTTAATGAAAGTGAGTTTTTCCCAGAGGAGAAAACAATATAATATATATATCATAGGTAACATTTTTATAAATGTTAGAAGTACGTTTAACTAATCCGAGTCCGCCCCAAATGTTTATATAAAATGACCGCACCGAGTGAACGCGCAATTGGATACACCTGGTATTATGTAGTGCATACGCCTCATAAATATATAGGAAATAGTTTTTCATCTGAAAGTTGCGCTTTTCTCTAAACTATCAATTAGAAGGCGTCGTACGGGTTCACCGCTTTAACCAAGAACAGGTCGGAAAACTATCAGGGTATAGATGTGGTTCGTTATCTGGTCTCAATCTTGCGTGTGTTTATTATCATTGTCAAAGTGAGTATATTTCATGTTTAGATTAAGAAGAATATACCTGTCGCATCCCCCAAATCCTGCTTTATATATGAGGCTCATGGGGTAAGTCTACACTCTGTACGCTAAAGGAATCATGTTGCCCTCACTTGACACGGGGAATAAACCACCTTGGTGATGAAAGGCGAGACGTTTCCGAAATCTCCCGCATCAAAAGTCGACTTGTCTTATCGGGAGACAAGCCGCACAAAAGGCGCGATGATACACACAACAATCTCCATTGGGAGCCATTAGTGCTTGCCCGCAGTCTTTGTAGACCTATAATTGCGCCAGTGTGTATAAAACCAAGTTATGCGGCCAAACAAGAAAATAAAGACATATTCCCCCTTGACACCCAGTGCGGGCTCCGGTGGATTCGGTGAAGTGTCGAGACCTGAGTTCGCTTATTGCAATGGAGAGGCGACGAGCGAGAAAGGTGTAGGGCCCGGAGCGAGACCGCGCTACCTTGCTCAATTTGGCGCTTTTGTGAGCCCTTTATAACACCTCCACTTGGACTGTTTTCTCTGCCCCTAACGTGTCAGCTGAGAACGCTGCGGGAGTTAACACTGATTCAGACTAAAGGACCTGCAGTCCAGCGGAGTTGCTGTATCGAGTGGGCAGGTTTTACAACCACCTCCATTCACCCGGGCGTCAAACATGTTGCCGTCACCTCTTATACCTGGCGAGTATTAAACGTTTACTATTATCGTTAACAAATTGTTTTCCAGTCATTTATCTTCAAAATCGGTAACCTTTTTTTTTCAATCTTTTGAGATTATAGTTTCATGTATTTCGTGTGATAGTGTAATTGTTACACATTTGTTAACCAGTTTCTTTAATATACTTATATATATATATATATATATATATATATTTATATATATACATATATATATATATCGGCACGTTAAATATCGGTCTTCAACGTCACTTCAAGTAGAACTTTATAAAAATTTGATTATGACTATATAAAATAAATTTATGAATATATATATATATATATATATATATATATATATATTTAAAGAAAAAAATAAAAGATAACGTTTAAATGAACATTCAAGAGTAGCCTTTACAAAATCCCCAAATTGTTGAATATAGTTCCTTTAACTTGGATTTCATCATCTTTACTGCTTGTATTTAACAGAAATTTACCCGCCATTGCATGATGGGAATGCATGTTTGTAAAGCATATTCATAATTCATACATGCTTTACTACTGAAATAACGTTTGCAAAGATCTCTTATTTTAAAATTAGTAATGTATATGGGTAGTTCAGAAATGTTGAAACGCACAATTCCACACATCTATCACACACACACACACACATATATATATATATATATATATATATATATATATATATATACATGTATATACATTTGTGTAAACTGTGTTTGCATGTGTATCTGTGTCCGTGTGTGGAATTAATCATCGCGGTATTTTAATTCATGAAAAAAGAAAGCATTGTAACGGTTAAGAACAGCAAGACACCTGCATATTTGTACAGTTGAAGATTCTTATACTTCAAAGTGACAGTTACACCACTTCACAACACTTATCCATAATGGTGAAGTTTGCTTTGACACAGCCAGCCATTAGAGTCGGCGCATTAATCCTCACTGTCAGTAAGTACTATGACTGTGACAGCGGAATGTCGCGGACAGGAAGTCACAATTGTCATCTCTCTGTACACATGTTCATCTCCATATTTATAGAGACAATTAGTATGCAGAGCGGAAGAAAATCTGCTTTTAGTTTCTTTTAATTGTGTCTAAAATAAATGGACATTATCCATAGAGGTGTCACGTAGCATATCATGTCTTTGGAGCTGAAGGCCTTTAGTTCGAACTCCTTTGTGTCTATATAAGGAAACAGAGAAATCACGATGTAGAACCGGAGGGATTCACTTCTATGTCTAAACGACAACGATAGGTCATGATTCCTGAATAAGATTACCCCGAGCCTACCCCCCCCTCTTATATAGACAGTGCCACTGCCATACATATGTCCTTAAGATATATATATATATATATATTATATACTAAAAAATAATAAGCTAACATTCAATACACGAGGTCGAAGTGCTTGTTATTAAAATTCTTACGAAATATATATATATATATATATATATATATATATATATATATATATATTGTCACGATATAAATATTATTGGCAGCATAGCCAGATCACCCACTTATATGTAAGATATATATATATATATATATATATATATATATATATATAAATTTCTTTAAGTACAGGAAATCTTAATTTAATCGAATTTCTCCGTGATCTAAATGTATTATATACTGTGTACGTAGGTAAGACACCATGTGTACCAAACAGAAGATACATCACCGCGAGTAGCGGATCAAATTACCTGCCGTTCAGATTATACACTGTCCCAGAGGAAACAACTTTAATGAAGCCAGATTGAATTAGCGGAGTCTTGGACATGACGCACGGACTAATGTGTCATCAGGCTGTCCATTGTGTGGGTTGCGCTCCGATGTTGACATTACGACTTGAGTCTGTGTTTGTGAGAAATCTCGGGTTTTATAGGGGATTAATTGTAAGGTGTTTCTGCTATACAATCCTACCTTGCGGCTACTTTGGGTGCACTCAATAGTTGTATATGTATAACACGTGTTGCTGAAATCACCACATTCATTAGATTTAAATACGGGAGACTGCCGCCGGCAGGACCCCGTGTCGTGGCTTCTGTGACGTCACCAATAAATGTTATCCTTACCACTGACCGTTACAATTCCCAGAAGATTAGTCTATTGTGTGGAGCCCCTATTTGCGCACCTGAATGTATACACGAGTTGATGGAAGGCCTTGGGGACATTATAGTTACGGCTATTAGGTTGATAGATACATAATACCCGGGCTTATTACTTTGCCGGAAGTACAAGTCTGAATTACACTCAGTGACACCTGTGCAATCTTCAGCTCCGCTCTGCATGTACTTAATGCTATGAAACAAAATGCTGGTGTAACCGTACACGTGTCATGCATCTGCATATTGAAAATTATAATTCTGAAATGTTGACTAAAATACCGTTTAACACCTGTATTACGGTCAACTATGAAGCTTTCATTTTCTGGGTTGTAATTTATACAGGAGCGTCCGTATTACAGGACATTTACACGAGGCAAACACTGATGGAAGGAAAATGGCGGGGGGGGGGGGGACTTTGTATGGTTATTTTGTAAGGCGTATATCCATCGAAGTGCTCTAAAACAGTATACTGTGTACAATAAATTTAGATATATAGGATATATTATGATCAAACTTAAATCAGTGATACACTAAAAGCATTTTCAGTAAAAACGAAATTATCAAAGATCATTGCAGTTATCATTAAGACGTCTTTGTACTTAATGCGAAATGGCCAGTCAAATTATTGCACAAACATGCAGATACATTTTCAGCCCTCTTTTTGATCGTGACAAGATTATAAGTTTGGTGTAGCTCGGGTGGGAGTGATTTCCATAATATACAGCACGGTAAGCTCTATTATTAATTATATAAAACAAAACAAAACGGAAATAAGTTTTTCGCTTCTTTTAGCTTAAGTTCGGTTTTCCACGTGAATATATATGTTTGCGAAAATTTAGTGAACTCTCTTCATATGAAAACATAAAGTTATTCGTTGAAAGGATTTGGGAGAAGAACCATACAAGCAACCCGCTATCTTAAAAATAATAATAATAATAAATCGTGTACACATTGTATATATATATACTTATGAGGCAGTCATTGCTAATGGGTCCTTGTAATCCTTTAGCGTTATGATATCAGCATTAATTAATATATTATCTTGATTTGATCATTAGAATTTTTCAGTCACACTAGTGCCACCTGCCGATGTCGAATGACACCGAGTGTTAGGGTCCGTTATTTTGGAAAAAAAGATCCTATTTGTTAATTATAAATGATAAAATTAAAAGTTTTACCTATTTGTAACCGCGTATGCCCTGTAAGAGCCCCTGACTTACATTTCATAACAATTAACATACTCATCACTTTATAAGATTACTTTAAATAGAAGAATGTATGAGCAGAAAAAAAGGGCAAACAAAACGAACGACAGGTATAGAATTTATTTGGTGCAAGTGTACCCGAGTTAACTCATACCTAACTGTTTAACATAACTTTCTACATTAAATTAAGTGTTTTCTTTTATTCCTCCTGTTTCTTTTTGTTTTGTAATATGCAAAATATTAAGGCTCTTCGAAACACATTGCACCCCTCCCTTACTTTCGTTCAAGAACACCTACATGCTATAACTAAGATGGATGCGACCATTGCAGTGCAGCTTTTCGTATGACCGGCGTTACAGCTTAAAGTAGGCCTTATCAGTCCAATATAAAATGCCAACTAGTCGCGCATTCACGGCTAAAAAGTCTACCAAGCTAGTAAACGCTTTTGACCAGCTGTGTCGTCGTGGGGTCGTTCGGTGCAATCTCCTCTTCTTCCTTGGGGATATAAATAGCATCTCAACTAGCTTTCTGTCCACCCAAGTCATGTCACGATTCTCCATTTTTTGTCATTGCTTTTATGAGACATAAGAAAGGGTTTTTATGGCTATCCCTGCAGTAAGATATCACTAAAAAGCAATTCATGCTATCTTAACCAGTGCCCGAAAACAGTCCAGGAGAGCGTCTATAGATTTTGTCGACCAAGATTAATGTACAAACCTGGACACATAAGTTAAGATTCTTCGCACTAACAGTGGTGATATATAGTGTTGCCACCGAAAGCTTATAGGATTCTAAAAGTTTTTTTCATTTTTCCACGCGACAACTTAAGTAATAAGTAATGCCGTTATGCCGTCGTTTTTTTTTTGTATATTTCGCATGATCGGAATTACCATTACAACTGGGGTACAATCTTAGGAACCACATTGGTGAATATTCAACCTACAAAACTGTTTAACATCAGATATATGCATAGGACATGTATAACATTAGACTAGTCTTTTGACATCATGCAGAAAGATTTAAATTCTCTTGAAAACTTCTAATTGAAAATCTTAAAATGTCCCTTATAAATATCCCGATTTTGCAGTACCTTAGAACAACAAAAGCTACAACATTAAATCACGCAAACGTGAGACTTCTTAAAGGTTAGACAAGGTACACGCATTTATCTTAAACTCGCGGGAAGTCGCTGTCATTCTGTTGCCACTTTTTGTCAACAGTCTCTTCCTATCAGTAGCCTCATACACCTGTTCAGCTAAGTTTTTGTGTATTAATGACTAAGGTGGAATTTACAAGTCTTATGTTGGCATATTCGCGGATATTATTAATTATTGATAAAAAATCACGTATAATTTAAGATAACATTTTTGTTTTACATAAAACACTGTAAGACTTTAGAGATTAACTGTACCATACGTTTGAAGGAATCCTTCTGGTGAGGTTTGACCAACTCTAACTAATATCACCCAACCGCCAGAGGTTGTTTCCACTCAAAATGAACCTCTTCCAGACGGCCCCGACTACATGTCTCAACTGTCAATCTTCAAAATCAAAATTTGTTACATTTCAAGGAAACCCTTCTGTTTACTTTTCACATTCGTATGCTTCAAAAATATAAAATAATCCGTGAAGTCCACACCTACCACAAAAACACCCATTTTTATGGAATTTGCCCTGAAACAATTATTTACCAATACATTCGGAAGGACTACAATTACCATCTTCATGCATTTATACTTACGCCGCATTGTGGTGCATTGTGGGTGGCAGATTTTGACGCCCACAGACCATAACCAGCAGAGTCGTAGTATAGTTAGTCCGATTCTGCGCAGTGGTGTGCAGTAAAGCCTGTACATCTATCCGGGCTCGTACATTAAAAAAAACTGAAGTTGTGTCCCCAGTTCGACCCATAACATTTTCTCCATATACTCCCAATCAAAGTGTATCCTGCAAGGCTGCGATTATATATACTGGACGTATTTTGATATGGACAGCGTCCATCGTGACGTCCGTAGTGTCGCCGCGATAACTCACCAGGAAGTTGTTGATGAAAATTACAATAAACAATGAGCAATATCTGCACATATTGTCGGAGAACAACAGACTCGGTGCTCACCGTGATAACCTACCGAGAATGTACAGGATTTTGCTGAAAATCACTGTAAATTAATGTTTGTAAAGGTATCTCACCTAATTTCGATTCTTGGCATCAAATACACATGTTTAATGAGGTCCAAGGTTATGAAGGACATAGTATGCATTCTTGTTCTGTGACTATAGCGCCCGCTATCAGAACCATGACGCCGTAATTAACACCATTAATGATGGCGATATACGTTCATAAATCATGCTGAAAGCTCCCACCCTAATCTGAACACCAATGTAGCGTTTTTGAAAGATTTAAAGGTGCAGCTAAAATGGACACTCTGGGAAGAGTATACTGGTATGATTACGTAGTTTTGATGACACAGCCCTCTATAGACCTGTATGTGGCTGGCTGATTTAGTATGGCCATGGTCGGGGGTTGGGGTGTAAGACCGTGATATACGATGATAGCTAGTGCTATGGTAACCTCGCGCTGTCTCACAAATATCGCACACGGCGATCATAGCGCCCGGAGAGGAGAGCCGATTGGTTCCGGTTAACCCCTACAGTAACTCTACTAATAAGGGTCGACCTAACTGCGGGCGGCCACTGTACATGTTTACTTTGCTATGGTGTTCTGAGCGTTTTTGTTTGTTGTACCATTTTATTCATTGATTTCCTTAATTTTTAGAGAATTAACAAAACCCCGCTATTTGAAAGAAGATATTTTAATTTGTCAGTCATCAATTTAACGTCATGTGTATATGTGCATGTGGATACCTCTATATATATATATATATATATATATATATATATATATATATATATACGTTTCCATATGTGCGAATTTCCGTAGAATGTGGATATTTCAGATTCAATTGATAGCCAGAACATGGACCAGCCAATTAAGATTAAAACCTGTATAAACGCCTATATAATTAGAGCTTAGTATAGTAAAGGTCGTTCTATGTACATACCACGTACGTACGGCCTCCTCAGTTTTAAGCTCAGCTTACTTTCTGTCAGCAATTGGTCTTTGTCCCTCTTCTTTCCGTCCGACTGCCTGACCATGCGTAGCAGGGCTCAGATCGTAACCGTTCGACTTAGAAACTTCTAAGTAATCCAGGAAGGTCTTGGTAAAATTTCATAGGAAACCTAAAATTAGGTCTCAGTGAACAGTCTTCTGTTTAAAATACAGCAAAGCATGCTGCTGAGCACCATGGACGTCAGACTTATCTAGTTTGCAGTACAGTGTATATTTTTTTTTCTCCAGATATCATTCACAGATTGTCTCATTCAATAATGCAGTTGAAGTGACCTTAAATTTCATGGTCTAATCTGCGAAAATATGGTATTTTTTTGTGAACACTATAACTTTGGAAGTACTGAATATTTTCCCCTCAAATTTAATACGCAAACTGTTTTAACAAAGTTCTCATGTGAGTTCGAAAACCCATAATCCTTTAACTTGTTGAGTATTGCACAGTTTCCTCAAATTTGACACGCAATTTGTTTCAATCAAGTTCCCTGATGAGATCGGAAAATGGTGTTCTTGGCCAGGTTTAAGGTCAAATCAGCCAAATTATAGTTCATTGTCTCCAGGAACGTTGGTGAACGTGATAACTTTTGAAAGTATAGCATATTTATTCCTCATATTTAACACAAAAGTTGTTTCCACGGATCAGTTTGAATACTGGTGACCCTGACCTCAACATTTAGGGTCAACTCAGAAATCTAGGATTGTGATCCCCATAACTTCCGAAGCACCGAAGATTTTTTCTTCAAATTTGACACATCAGCTATTTCCGTAAAATTGTAGAGTGAGTACGAAGACTCATGCATTGTGACTTTGACCTTCATTTAGAATTTCATATCTGCAAAATTACAGGATTATTATGATCCCTATAACTTTTGAAGTAATACATATTTTTTCTTAAACTTTAAAATCCCATTTATTTCTGTCGTTTTCTCGGAGGATCCTGAAAGCTGGTGACCTCGACCTTGATTTTCAAGGTCAAATCTACAGAATTCTTGGATAAATATAACTTTTAAAGTACTGCATATTTTGTCCTCAAATATATTAGACAAAATGTTTCAACCAAGTCTCAGAGGACTTTAAAAACTTGTGACATTGGCCTTTATCTTGTAAGTCAAATCAGTCGAATAATAATTCGTCCTGAGTTTTTTTGTGATGCAATATCTTTGATTTAAGTGTTTGGTGTGTGTCCCACAAATTTGACACACACCTTGAACTTTATCTTGTTTTCTCTTGTACAACCTTTATAAACCGGTCATAACTGGATTCAGTCTTCATATATGTGTGACTCATCACTTGAAGAAAGAAAACTGTCAACTATGGTGTTGCAAGGTCCAGTTATTCAATCCATTTCTTCAGAAATCTTATTCTCCTCTTGTACAATCACTGTAGACCAGTCATGGTTGGATTGAGTCTTCATATGTGTATGACCCATCACTTAAGGGAGAACCCTGTTGACTTTGGTATCAGAAGTTCATTGGTCAAGATAACATCTGAAGTAAAACTCAATTTGGTTTTCAGATGATAAAATTCCTGCTGAGAATGTTTCATGTGTCTTTCTTGTCAGCTGAGCATAATTACCCATGGGTCCTTTTTTCATAATATTATTAACCATGTCTGTCTTCTTTTCTGTCAATAGCTCTCTTTCTAAGCGATTGACTGTTTGTCTGTATTAAGATTAAAGGTTTATCTGAAACGTTATGGTTTCAGTAATATATACGCATGAGGGTATAAATGATATACCAGGATATAGTAACAAGAACATTTAATGTTTGTTGGTACATCTGTCTCTGGGTAAAGAGCTGCCACTGACGCTGATACCTAGCGGATGATAAGACTCATTGAAGCGACGTAAGAATAATTAATTTCACTTTTGAGGTGAGCTTGGTCCAACGTCGGCGATCTAAAAGTTTTAAACCAAATACCTCTGGATCATACAGGAAGCAGCGTATCACAAAGCTGCCTTTAAAAATAGGTAAAAAATTACCTGTCAGCATGTCTGTTGGAGACTACCTCTTGCCACGATTCCTGGTAAAATATTGTTCTCTAACAATGAGAGCGACATGGGCGATAGTTCCGGCGCCCCCATGTCCGCGGCACGTCAACCGAACCCTCACAGAGAAACCCAGAATGAGAGACGTGCTTCCGTCTGTATCTTGGATTTCTTGATTAACCTGTGACATTAATTAACGCCAAGTAGCTGGCATGCCCCAGTGAGGACCCTCCAGGCACCGGAAGGGCTTCAAATGGCAACAGTCATGTCGGAGATGCCGTCGACATTTTTATATCAGACTTAACAGAATACAGGTCTGTATACCTGTAACAGTTCCCCAGACAATGTGACATTGTGCGCCCCATAGACAGAGAAGCAGACACCCGCCCCTGTTGTATAGAACGCCAATATCGCTCAACTACATGTTTCCTACTAAATTGTGAAAAAAATATGTGATGGACGCCGTCACAAATTTTAAGAGTTGTTTACCGGTTCAGTACCAGCATGGTTTCATTATGGGTTGTTTTCTCAATTATGTTGTGTGGATTCTTGTGGAGTGGGTAATTTTGGTTATATCATATATAAATAGTGTTTTAAAGTATATATGGTAAGACGAAATTATCCTTAACATAAGATATTGTTAATATTGATTCAGATCCTGATTGCAGTGAGAAGGACTTTCAGCTTTTCCATATATTTATATCAAAGCCACTTATTTTATATAAATGCATGCATAGTCTTGCTTGAGGTAAGAATTTACCGTCAATACTTTTTCTGAGTGTTAAAAGCTCCCTATATTCTCAGATACACTCATCACACATCAGCCTCGTAAATCAACTTGATATATATAACGTATTTATAAAATCACCTGTTAAATCCTAATCATGAACCTTATTTCATAAATATGTACACTCCACTGACACTTAACACATATAATTACTCTGTGGACTTGAATTCAAGCTTTACTGTTAATAGGAATATGTATATGTAAGGCAGGCACACTCTGTAACCCCATTGGACTCGATCGCCAATTAAGTGGAGATTGAAAGATATTCACGAATATTCATGAGTGTTATATAACTTAGTGTGTGGTTTAATTGATTGGTTTCGAGTGTGCAAAAGGTAATTTGACAGACTTGATTCAGGTTAATTCAGACATGTGCACCGTAACATCATACGAGGGTATAATATGTTACAGTTGTACAGTAATTGCTGCATGCATGGCATGTCAAATTGATGACTAAGTGATTCAGCAATAATATGGAGATTCCGTTGTCATGGTAATGGAAACTTTGAATAAAAACACTTAAAATTATGGTTTAATCTTTAATCAGAGGGGATTAAAAAAGTATTATGGCTCTATCGTATTTTATTTCAATTCAAAGGGAATTATTAAAACTGGTCAATATCAGCAAGAAAGCTTAGTCTCAAAGAAATAGGCCCATCAGATATCGGTATATCGGTTTCCCAAAGAATCGGTGTTTAAAAGGTAGCGCCAAAAAATTTAATTATCTCGCGCCTTATAGGATGATTGGACTGCATGATTTTAAATGGAATTATTTGATAGGATTTGAACGGCAAGAAGAAAAGAAAAAGAGGTAAAGATGGGGGTCGATAGTCAGACATCACCGGTGTTGTCAGTCTCATCCGACTTTACGCTTTGCCTTTCTTGTCTTTCGAGCCTTTTTTTTCAACAGGTGCTAGAAGGTTCTACATTTTCCTGCCACCCGTGACCAGTACCCATCCTGGGTAGAGGGTGCGAACCCACAACTTTGAGGTCACAAGTCTAGCACTCTATGCATTACGCCACCATGCATACTCTACCAACAATGAAAATCAATATCAAGTCTCTGGGTGTTGACTCTAGCTCTCTTTTATATTTTTTTATTTTCTTGTCCTCTTTGACATATTGTTATGTGTTTATATCCTGGAATGACGTATATAGAAGAATCGGGAATGCTTCGGTCAGTTCCAAACGTACCTCGTGTATAGATTGTTGAGTTCAATGTCAGAAGAATCCTTCACTTCGCACGTGTCCACAACAAGCAATTAAACATTAGGTGTAATATATTAAGTGGAGCTATCTCTACAAAAGCCGAACAGTCATTGAAAAGACATGTAAATTAAATTATAATTATCGAACTAAATTCTGTCTGTATACCGTGATTCAAACAATAAGGACCTGCTCGATATGAATCTTTCATCAACTTAGTCCTATTTAAGAATAATGCTTTCGCAAACTGTCATTGGAAAGTTAATTAGGTGCTAAATGTGCACGAGGAGCTCGGCAAAGAGATAACATTCAGACAGCAGTGAACATATAGCGTTCCTCTAATCCTTTGGAATGCTTAATCCGCGAGCGTTAACAAGATCCGGCTGTATCAAGATATATTCATATAAAACCCATAAACACGTCGGGTATGCTAACGTTATGATAAGCGCGCAATCATATCTATCATGATACTGTACTGTAAAATGTAATACAAATGTTCAGATTAATGTACCACAGCGGTATACGCCATAATACTGGTCTGTTATTGATGTAATAGATGTAGCGTCCCTCCCGCAAACCTACCCCACGGAGAACTCCACGTCCTTTTTTCTGGATTGTATATAAACACCGTTGGTTTTTGAGGGCCGAAACGGTCTATAGGCAATCAAACCCATGCTGGGGTAAGTGATCATAGGCTGGGCACCATGTTCACCGAGCATATAACTGACTGCCTGTCAGTTTTCATGTTATTTTATAGGCTTTTAATCGGCGCATGTCATCTGCTTTTCATTTAGCTACATGTGCGGTGACCGGCTATATGTTCCTCTCGAGGCCAAGTAATGGCAGTTATGGAATGTATGCTTTAAGTATGGAGAGGGGATGAAGACACAGATGGAAACCATCAGCACCACTGGTATGGCAACGGGATGCAGAACAAAGCCATTCAAAGCATGGTATATAATGAAATAATTCAATATATACAAAAAAATGTGCCAATTTATATTGTTATAAAATAACGCTTAGTTAGACGAACAATGATGCATATTTTTATTTAGTAGGCATTGTCATAATAAAAAAAAAATGAAAAAAAAAGATTTATAGTGCCCGAGCGCCCCGTCTTTAAATAAGTCTGTGACCCCCTCCGTAAGCGCTCCTTTTGAAATATGAAAAAGGTGATAGCTTATATAGTTGTGTGTTTATCGATCGTCCGCACAACCAGGGAAATTTACAAAAGTTGCAGATGAAATTATATGAGTATTCAATTTTCATAGGTGTAAATATATACGTCACGTGAAAATTATTACGTCTTATTGATAATAGATTCATTGTTGAGTGTTTCGTGTGACTGGGGTCTGGCTTCCGGTATAAAGCATATACTTAAACTTCACGCTTAAAAAAACTCTCGCGAGAGTTTACGTTATTCAACGCTAGCACAAACATATAGAGACACAGGCGGTTGAATTGCTTTTAGTATAGATTTCGGTTAAATTTTTTACTTTTCTGGGTCATTTCCTTATAACTAATATTTTTCTAGCGTCTTTCACACTGTATGGTCCATCCCTTTATTATTTACTTAATAAGATAGGCAGGCAAGAAGCCCTCGTCTTTGGGTTCGACAGCCATGGAATAGCAACCGAGGACGCGCTGTCTGATTGGTGGATATGTCTACAACATGGAGTCTTCAGATGGTGATACCGCTGACGTAACAATGGTTCAGCCAGTCACGCATGTACTTTAAATTTAGCCTGAAACCGATGTGCCATGCATGGCCTTACAACGTGGGCTTCTTGCTTGCCTATCTCAATTATTAAGTAAAGAATAAAGAGATGGACCATTTTGTGCGAAAAAGGCCAGAAAATGTCAGATCAGTAATAGTTATAAGGAAATGACCCAGAAAAGTAACAAATTTTACCAAAATCTACACTAATAGCAATTCAAGCGCCTATGATAGAGACGATAACCACTATAGGAGCCATCCACGGACGTATCCTGTCAGAGTTTCGAAGAAATTAGTAACTATAGGATTGGAGCAGTTTTAACCTGAATTGCAATTATTCAAATTAACATTCAAAAGGTGATGATATGAGTTATTTTATATTTAATCTTATGTATATTATTAACAGACCCGAATCACGGGCACATGCACATGTAACACACGGTAACCGGAATTTATTTAGCGTTCAGTTTCTACTGATCTGATTTTACTGGATTTGAAAGATATTATAATTTGATTTGATAGAATTATGTCTCATGGTATATTTCCATGAATACATAAAAATGTCATAACAGTGCATTTTTGCGTATGACTGGCGTCACAATTCAAAGTAGGCCCAATCAGTCCACAATAAATGTCCACCGGATCGTGTATTCATGACTTACATAATATAAGCACTAAATTGTTCGAGATTTCCCAGACGACGTAATATCATACATGCATGCAGCTCGAGTTCGCGGAGAAAGCATCAAGCCGACGCTATATACACGCAGGATCGCAGCAACAACCACGATATAATTACGCTAATGGTTGTCCTTTTACAGAATGAACCATTTGGTAAGCGCCCTCGTAACAGGTATGTTTACTTGGTCCTGAATCATGTAAAGTCGGGTTCATAAGCGATTCAGTGTATTTTATACATATGCTTCAAATATATCAAATGCAAATGATTAGATGGTATCAAATACAAATGCATGCTATCGAATGCGGTAAATTGCTTGAACACTTATAAATTACAAATACATTCGCATTTGAACCCTTTACACCTGACATTGTCACAGATACGCACACGCACGCACATATATACATGTGTATATATGTGTGTGTGTGTGTGTGTGTGTTACAGCAAATCGGTGCATTAGTCATTTCGCGTCATGTCTTTACGTGAAATTACTCAAATGTTCAGTCATTTCATGCAGGGGTATAATTACACAGGTTGTAGTCTGTAAATCTGGCAAACTGTGTAATCGGTAAATCTGTAATAATGGAGCATATATTTGTCAGTGATTTATTTAAGTAGCTAGCCATTTTTTCACAGCTGCGTTGGGGTTATTATATATAGGAAACCTCCCATATATACAATAGTCAAGTCATTTTACTTGATTTTAAGCCAAATCCGGAACAAATTGCTGCACAAATAACTTCGTTTCATGATGACCAGAAAGATCTTGAGATTAAGATATCAAAAGCCCCAAAAAATCCCATTTGGGGAACGTTATTTAATGTGATGATTTTAATTTGCTATAAACTATAAAGTTTTACTTGACTTATAACTGCACATTAAGCTTGGGCTTTCCCATTCTGCATGAATGATGACAACTTATTTGATAGATTTTTTTATTGCCTGTCCATGGAATCTGAATGAGATATAAATTTTACCAAAAGTATACGTAAATTAAAAGGACAAGGCTCGACAATTCCCACTTACCTGAGCGATTGGGATTGTTATGAGAATAGTTAACTTGCCCCATTGTCTGAAAGATTCCCATATCAGACCATTCCACAATCAAAGGGAATATCACTTACAAGATAAATCTTATAGAAACAGCAGTATAGGGTATGTTGTATGTCACAATATGTTTCGTTAGGAATATATATAAGATTATCGACATCAGAGGACATTTAACATTTAAATGGTATTCAAAAGGTGCAATTAAACCTTGCTAATTCTCCCCTTGGAAAAGTTTTGAGTGTTTTACTTATTTTAATAATCTGGCTGGTCAACCGGTAAGATAATGTAAGTATAATATTTAAAGCCTATTAAAATACGTCATCCGTTACATTTCACAATGATTATGTTGCATGGTTAGCATAAATTATGATGTATTTCAACAATTTTATTTAGGCCTGTTAATGGGCTTACGTCTATATATAATGTCAGACAGTTGTTCTTAATATAACTGTCTATGCAAGGTAGTATATAGGTCATTAGCAAGCCATGCATGCAGAATTCACATCATTATAATCAAATTCCAGAACCAAAGCCAAATTCCAAGAATGCCAGGATTTTCTCACTGCTATATACTGACATCAGTACAAGTATAGAACCCATTATCCTGTATACGCTAAGACAGTTCTTATACATTAAGGAATGATTATAATAGCTAATTTACTGAGTATATGTTCTATTTAGAAATAATTGGCTGGTCTCAAGATGACTATAAAATTTTGCTTATTTTCATTTGAAAATCGAAAATATTATTTATTAATTCTGTTAATAAATAAAGCATGTATTATAACATCTCATCTTCACTTTTCACTGATTTTATTTTACAGGGTTTCATGCTTTAACAGTGGTTACATTTAAATGTAAATTACATTCACATATAGTTGAAATACTGTTATTTTAACAAAAATTTGACCATGAGAGACTCCTGCATCTTTCATGCAATTCATACAGTGCACAGTCAACACCAAATGTGAGAAATTAAAAAAATATGATAAACAAAAATAAAATATTGCCCATTTCTATTATTAATTCCATATGCCAAGATAACGTGCAAATATTCTCATAATTCGCTTGAACTGAGTGCCCGAACCCATGCACAGGTCACTTGTTTGAAGTTTGATCTCTATAAGAAAAAGAAATAAAACATGTAGCAGTTTACATTAACTTAAACTGGACCTTTGTTGACAAATAAACCATTATATCAACTTACATTCTGTTTCTTTTTTAATCCATTAATTTCATGTAATGACTGGGCATGAATTTCAGTCATTTCACGAAATGCCTGAACAATTTTGTCATTTCATGTAATGACTGGTGGTCACAGGCAAAACGCGAAATGACTGAAATTTTTAGGCATTTCATGAAATGATTGATTTCACAGATTGACTGCATGCAATATATATATATATATATATATATATATATATATATATATATATATATATATATATATATATATATATATATATATATATATATGTGTGTGTGTGTGTGTATGTATATGCATGCACTTTGTAGTGAATATAACATAAAAATGGAGCTGCTAAAATCATTATTATTAATAAATTATTATATAATTCTTAATCAAGATATTAATATTTATTCTGAAGTAGCACTTTATGTGAAATCCCATTTGTATTATGCTGTATTATGTTGTATTATGCCGGAGATAATGTAGTGTATCTATTATCGCGAATTCGCTTCCCCACTGACTTAAACAAATTTCCAGGTAATTAAAAGAAAAGTACAGCCTAAACATTGTGTCGGTATAATTCCTTAAATTTCCTTGCATGGTTTATGGAAAACTCCTGAAAATATCATTGTATCTGCCAAAAACTATGTTTAAAAAAAAATTGTTAACTCCTGTAGACAAGCGGAAATAATCTTTCATTGGGCGCGATCGGTTGCGCAATGCATAATTTTATCACGCACGATATGCACCTGCACGGTAGCCGTACTGCGCAACTTCAAAATCAGGATTTTCAGGAAGCTTCCAACCGGTTATGCTTTCTGTTTTATTATTCTTCTCCTTGTTTCGGAGTTTTCGTGCATACACAAGATCGGACCTATGGTAAACAGACGAACGTGGTCTGTTTTTACTCACACGCAGAACCATAACAACCGAACAATCCAGGTGAACTGGATATAGTAAGGCCGTGAGCTGTAATGGTTTTGCTTAAAAAAACATTTCTTTTGAGCAAAAATGAACTAATAATACACTTATCATTGAAAATGTTAATGAACCTTCAAAGTAAATGAGTTTATAGTATATGTATTAGTGCGGAAATTATTCGAGACATTATTCGAGTACCCGGATTCATGATTAGTCCATAATTATATGAGTCTAAAGTATGTTCGTTTCAGCCCTGGCACGTTTATCATTTATCTATCTTTTATCTATGTATATACGATCCGGTATATATGATTACTACAATAATAAATAATTAATACTTCTAAGGTTTATTTTAGCTCCGACAGGAACGGTTGAACAAAAAAATTGTATATTGAGCAAAAATGAACTAATAATACACATATCATTGCAAATCTTTACGAACCTTTAAAGAAAATGAGTTTATTAAATATGTATCAGTGCTGTAAGTACTCGAGACATTCGGACCGAGTACCCGGATTCAAAATAAGTCCATAATTATTTGAGTCTGAACTATGTTCATTTCAGCCCTGGCACGTGTATCATTTATCAATCTTTTATCTAGGATACATAATATATATATATATATATATATATATACTACAATAACAAACAATTAATACTTCTAAGGTTAATTTTAGCTCCGACAGGAAAAAGTTGTACAAATATATATACATATGTGTGTGTATACCAACTTACACACTGAAGTGTTTCTGTTTATATATAATATTTTGTGTATAAAGATTAACAATACAGACATTGATCAGCAAATACTCTAAAAAAGTGTATTATCCTTTTTTATCATTTATATCGATCTTATATCTATCAACTTATCCATTATTAATTGATGATATATTTATGTATATATGACCGTAAAAGAGAGAGAGAGAGAGAGAGAGAGAGAGAGAGAGAGAGAGAGAGGGTCGTTATGTACGTTTTGTAAGGTTGCCGGGGCGGTGGGCGTGACACAATGTCAGAGCTCGCGTGATGGATGGTTGACAGCGTTTTAGTTCGGCGTTGACTTGTCACACCGGCAACTCGTAACTCACACTTCCCAGCTCTATAGCTATATCGTCCTGTACCCTACAATACAGACTGACAGTGTGTGTGTGTCAGTTATCGGCGACCAACACAGTTCCTGGGATATACAAACGTGACTAAACAAACTCTGGCCGCTCATTACAAGTGTATTTGTACTCAATGCCAGTAGGATGGCCCTCGGTTACGGAGTAGGTAAGTTGGTCTGGTATTTAACGATATCTTATCTAAACACGCTGATAGATGTTCGCTACACTGTTGTAGTATTAATCTTGTGTTAAATACAGCTAGGTTTGTCTGTCTCATGTATATAACCATCTGTATATATCCTTCCAGTACGCACAATACACATAATAAACCGATTTCACTAATGTTTCTAAATATTTGATCCTAAATATTAAAAAAAGTTCAGTGTCAGCTAATTAGTGTCAGATGAATTCATTGCTGTCTTGCCACACATGCACACATATACATGCATACCGATATGTATAATGTGGGCATATAATAAAAAAAATTAATAAAACATAATATAATATAATATATCACACAGAATATGTATACTAGCATATACTTACCGGTATATATATAATGTATAAATACATATATGACTATATATATAAATACATGTATATACATGTGAGAGAGAGAGAAAGACAGACAGACTACAGAGACAATTGAGATTATCATTTTCTATTCCATGAAAAATGTTCTGCATATATTTCTCTAATATATAATTCAATTCAATAGCATACAAAAATGACTCGTATACGGTCTGTATATAATGGAAATATTTTAGCAATAGTGAGATGTGGTCAGAGTCATGTAGCATCTGTCTAACTGTAAACATTCGGGTTAACCACGGGAAGAAAGCGGTTGACATTATCAGCCCAAATATTCCTGACTCTGGGTATCAAATACTTGTGAAGCCTTCTCAAGTAAGCTGGCGAACTATCTCTTCCGAAACTAATACGAACTTGAAAAAGAAAAAAAAAGTGTTGCAAGTTACGGCTCGCGCATATACATGGGTTCGGAATCTGGCGAGGCTTGTGTTTCAACTTGTCCGCGGCGGTGTTGCATCCTCTGGTATCAATCAGCCTTATCATGTGTGTTAAGATGGGGTTTTAGGAGGTGAAGTGCACAGACCACCTCTGATATAAACTACTTGACGACGAGGTTTGGTTTTCTATTCGTAGGTCCTTATATTAGGCGTCGTTTACGTTCACGACGTGCACTCCGATGGTTGTCACAGAGCTGTTTATTTTACATACCGTTCTGTGTTACTTTAATGTGTAGCAAATTACGTGCCCGTGAATATCGGCCCTTAATATACATGACAGCCTGATCTGGTTATCATATGCTTCAAAGAAAATATCTCTTCCCTTCCATGTGACCATGGAGGTATAACTCTAATTATACCTCCATGATGTGACTATATATGTATGTATATATATGTATGTATATATACTTGCCATGCATTTTTACCTGTTGAACTTAAGAACATTTGCATAGTGATCATTAATTATTATTATTATTATTATTATTATTATTATTATTGTTATTGTTATTATAATTATCGTTTCAAATGTCATATATAGTTACCCCGATGTAAGATTAACAGAATTGTTCATGTGCACGATTATCATATTCTTTTTACTAAACAATATATCACATTTAAAATACCATTAAAACAACCATACTACTACAACTAATTTAAATAATAAAGATATAACATGTTTTATTATTTTTATTATTATTATTATTATTATTATTATTATTATTATAATTTCATATGTCATATATTGATAATCACCCCGCTGTAAGATTAAACATAATTGTTCATGCGCATGATTATCATATTTTTCTGGACTAAAAAAGAAATCACATTTAAAATACTATTAAAACAACTAAACTCTCTCTCTCTCACTCTCTCGCTCTTGGTAGTGTTGGTGACTGTTGTCACATCAGTGCCGCAATCGTTTTTCTCTAGTCCTCCCTGTTGTTGTTATAATAATAATAATAATAATAATAATAATAATAATAATAATAATAATAATAATAATAATAATAATAATAATAATAATAATAATAATAATAATAATTATTATTATTATTATTATTATTATTACTATTATTATTATAAAAAAATTCAAGTGTTGTGGTACCATGCAGACATAATACAAGTATATTACTGTAATTAGCGTTACAACTTTAGAACCTTGCAGAAGTAATATATCATTGTTACTTATGTTACAACTGTTGCAACAACTGCGAATGCTACTATCACTAATAGTATGCTAATATGATAATGACTGCATCTTTTTCCTATTAAAACAGCAAAGCCACACCTCAGTTAACACATAGTTACGTCGCGTTTGCATACGAACAATGGTATACGGGAGTTCCGGCGTGTGAAACCCTCGTCTTTACATGTGCCGGGTATGATATAATAAATCTGCACAAGCGGTAACGGTAATCACTCACGTATGGTTTAGATGAATAAATCACTCGGGCATCTTTTGATAAATGAAAAGCGTAACCGCTACAGACAGATAAAGAGAGTTGGGTATAATTTATCTAATACGTGTACCCTGTACTGGGGTTGGGGTAGCGTTAGGACTGGGGGGTAGGGTGTCACAACACGCTCAGCGTGCAAAGTCTGTCGGCGGTCTTTCAAAGATACAGCTGTTACGGGATAAATTAGTCGGGCGTCGGGGGTACGGGGTTATCGCTTTACCAGCCAATTAACGCTCGATGTTGGGCTTTCACTGCGCAACTGTGCTGTTTGGGATGATGCGGAAAATGTGTGTGTTAGTATTTTATTTTTTATTTTTTAATTCTTATGCGGCTGAAATATAGTTTATTCATTTTATGGGAACAAATGACTAGTTGACTCTACATGTAGGAGAGGTAGAAATAAGGTCCTATATTTATCACATCTCTCCATCCGTCTACCTGCAAGCACGTGTGGAATATATTGGGAATTGGCCAAAGAGTCTCAAACAGAATATTAGATATAAAGAGAGACAATGTTATATTCCTTATAATTTTAATATAATTCGCATTTATTTTTTACATATATTCTGTGATGTACGAACAATTGTTTTATATATATATATATATATATATATATATATATATATATATATATATATATATATATATATATATATATATATATACAGTGGATCCTCGTTGTGTCGAACTAGGTTAAGTCGAATACCTCGGTTATGTCGAAGTTACAGACTCGATATTCCGGACAACTCTAGTTAAATTATAACCAAATAAAACCCGCTTGTGTCGAACCTCGGATGTGTCGAAGTCTTCTGAGGGTCCCTTTGACTTCGACACAACGAGGTTTCCCTGTATATATATATTACAATTCGTTATATATTTTTCAAATTAAGATTATACGTGGCACCAAAAAGGGTTCGTAGCCCATTTATTTTATAATGACTGATGGTAAAATACTAACATTAAAAACAAAAGTAGTTTTAATATTCGACCAGGGAAGTCGTAATATAATACATATAAATAACTGCATGTAAGTATGAATCTTGTGTAAAAATGTATATAAACGTAAAAAGAATATAGTGTTTATATATATATATGTCACTTAATTCATGGGAAGCTCATATTAACACACTACGTGAATATAAGTTCAAGCAATATATATTTTCATTTATAGAATACTATATTTTTCTGCCTATTTCAGTCACTATGATATCTTACCAATACTTCGTACATACCCTCACTGCACTTAGTGGCCAGGACATTCTGTTGTTTTCATTTTGGTATTGATATGTCTGGTGACTCAGCTGTATTTGAAAACAATTAACAACAACAGCAGCAGATCCGTACAAGCTCTCCACACACCTGATGTTCACCGACTCACAATGCTGATTAAAACTGTAACATCACATGTGTACTAGAATACGGCATACTAAAACATTACGTATCAAACATTGTAGTCAAGAACACTCTTTGATCGATGACTTGGTATAATATATATATATATAGAGAGAGAGAGAACGGATAGAATAACGTGTACATATTAATTTATCACCGTTCAAGGGTTTTGTAATTCTATATTTAAAAAATGTTAAAAGTATCATAAAAATAAATATACTAACGACTCTCTGAGTTTATTAGAACTGGAATAAATTACATAAGGATACAAATATGGTCGTCCGTAATATATGCAATTTATTATATCTAAAAATTAATCCATCAAAAATTAAGAACTGTGGATAGTAAATCTTTATTATTTGTTAATATTATTTTAGTCATTTGATAATGGGCTTAATCTTTCGAACATCATATGGATTGCATATATATGTGGGAGTTAAAGACAGAGTATATAGCATGTCTTCGGATGTTTACATGTTTATATGACTGGCTTTGAATTTAACAGAAGCGGATCAAGGGGAAGGGTCAAGGTGGTCCGGAAACCACCCCTCCCCCCTTTTCAGCCGCCGCAAATGATTTAAATGGTTTAAGACCAAATTTTTTGCGGCCTGGACCCCTTTTCCGGACCTGGTGACATTTTCTTAGGTTTGTCATAAGTCCTCCTGGGTTTGACCCCTCCTTTTTCTAAATCCTGGATCCGCCCCTGTTTAAGTCGTGTTTGTACACACATTGCATCGCATTTCTGTCCATGGGCGGATTTGTACATTTTCCTCGGAGTAAAGTAGTGTAACAGAGCCTACCGTGCGCGGCAAGGGGTCAAGTTGGCCGGAAAGTCCACATGACCGATCTCTTGGATTTGGTCAAGTGTTTTAAAGTAGACAATCAAGAGGAACTGTACATACAGTAATGTGTAATGCTATGACAGCAAGGGCGGGAATTCTCGCGTATCTAAAGTCACGTGGGAAAAACATTAATACTTACCAGCGGTTGTGTTCTTGTGAGATCATATATAAAAACGTAGTTTTTCGAGTGACAGAATTGAAAATTTCTATGAAGATCTATCATTTTAAATTTCCTATACTCTAACCCATATGTATAGGCCATAGCTATAATTAAAAAAATGTATTGTATCTTCAACAGGTATATTTATGACACTTCAATACATTATTTTAATAATAATATTCTTAATAAATTAACTGATGAGTGTTGTGAAGGTTCAAATTTTTAAATAGACGAGACGTTGTCACCTTAAAATGACTTCATATACGCTCATGCGTCAGTTTCAAAGAAACAGTGTCGTCTGCTGTGGTATCGTCTGCTTTTGTTGTTGTCGTCTGCTCTGCATGTGTTCCTGTACTTCCCGCCCTGGCTGGGTAGCGCGTGCACGCGGCTGGTACTCGCAGCTGTTCAGAGGCCTCAGGGCAAATTTCTTATTTATGTTTTCACCAACGTAATGTGCACGCCCGCAAATGGTAATATATGTGACTGGTCAGTGGCCAGTGCAATAGTTTATTGCAAATGGGTACGACATGAACGCAGAAACGATTAAACCTGTTATCCACGTGCATGGATATAGCTAAGAGAACTAAAGGTCAAACTTACGATCTTCATAGCACATGAAGTTGAGCTTGCGTTGGGTGTAATTGTAATGCATAAGCACAGAGCTAAGGCTTAAAGTAATGAATTGTTTCATTCATATTATCAGGTGAAGCTTTAATATAGGTCATAATGCAAGCCAGTTGTATACTTGAATGTTAAATTATTAAATGAAGTATGGAGATGTTAACATCAAGTGAGATCAACGTCACCGGCAGCGATACATATATAAATATATAGGCCTATATATAGGAATGCCATGGATGCAGTTGAGATTGAGGTCTATCCAAGTTGCGTGATCGTAAAAGGTGTGGGCACTCATACTTCCCACGCAGCAAACGTCTCGTTAGCGAAACACCGAACCACAGGACCTCTAATGACCATCCTCAGCCCGCTGTAGCTGATAAACTTGTCCAGGCTGTCAGGGGAACCATCTCAGGGAAACACGAATGCTGTGAACGCGATGTATTTGACTTAAGATAGGACTTACAATACATGATCTATAACAAGACTTCTATACTTGTGGTTCCTTGGCTATGGATGTCCAATTGCTTTCGCATTTATCTTATAAAGGTAGGATAAGACTATATCTCTCTGTCTGTGTCTCTCTCTCTCTCTATGTATTCTGTTACATATTTAAACACATACATTCAGAAATATAAATGTTTATTTGTACTGGTGTTCGATTGATCTTTGCAATTATTTTACTAAGGCAATAAGAATTGCTTTCTTTCTCTTTCTCTGTCTCTCTCTCTGTACATATATATACCAGGGTTGGGGCCAGGTACAAGTGAAAGTACCTATATGTACAGGTACAGGTACTTGTTAATTGGCCAGGTACAGGTACAGGTACAGGTACTTGATTTTCACATATATATATATGTGTGTGCACATGTGTATACATCTGTATATATAAATCTGTATAAATAAATCTGCATATATATATATTCATATATATATTTATATTTATAAATATATATATATCTCAGATGTTTTACCCATATATATATATATATATATATATATATATATATAATATATATATATATATGAGTGTATCTTGATAAAATGATATATGTATTTACCTCTAGCTCTGTGTGTTTACCCCATGCAATGTTTTCCGTGTGGTGTCATGGGATACTTTAAAAACTCTAGTAACGAACTAGTGTTAATTAGTTTGATTTGAGAGTGATCTTTATCAAACAACAATAACATTAAGAGGCGTTGGTTTATATATGAGAGCTCAAAATACGTGTTAAATGTAGAGTTGAACTCGTTGAAAAGTTTTTATCCTTTTACTTTGTCATCAGAAACTATGTATCGTGCATTGATGCAATTTTTAACATTATAATGAAGCCATAAACAACCAGTTTCCCCTTGTTTTGAAAGTCAAACAGGTCACTTTGACAGCTGTTGCTCTCGTCTTTCCCCGGGAGTTGGGCTATATGCGGACAAGTAAATTAGGGTATAATGGGTTAACAAAGGTCACATGTCACGGGAGTGCGTGTTACGAAGTTTGAGTTTCGTGTTATTGACCGAAACGGAATAAAAACATGTTGATATTCATGTATAGCTACTTTTTTTTATGTATCAGTCTAGGCTTAATTTTAATACTATATGTTTTGTCTGAAAGTTTTTTTTTTTAATAAAAAATTAGGATTGACAATATAGAAAGTTTAACATGATAATAATCGACTCTTTATATTGGGTTCGGCGAATTGCGATGCAATTAGGACTGAGTAAACATTTACTTGAATTTCAGTGCACGATATCGCCCTACACTTTTTAAAAGTATTATACTTAAATTTATATGCAGCAAAGAATAGTTTATCATATTTATTATATATTGATACTTTTAATGTTGTTAGATTTTATACACGCATATATCGGGATATAAAGATATATTTTAGTATGCAATATAAATTTATGATATCTATTTCATTAAAACGACATATTATTAAGGATGCGTGCATGCAGTAGTTGCTAATCGCCAGCGTTAAACAACATGGTTTGAAATATACTTTTTTCATATATTCAATACAAATTTATTTATTTTTAAATTTTATTCTTTTTATAACTGCATTTTTGCCACGATATAATAAATAAAATACTGACATTTATGACTAAAATACTTTTATCAGTGTATCAAGCTTTAAAATGTATGTGTACTTAAGAAACCGTGAAATATAAAAGAAGACATGATCTATAGAGCATTATCCCGATAAGGCCATGCATGTAAAAATGTTCTAACTGCATTTTATATGCCCTGACATATCTTAACAGACCCTGCAGAATGATTGTATTATATTATGTAAACTTGTAATATTTTATATATTTAGCATCGAATCTTGTCATTACAAAGTATAAGCTCATTGATTTTTAATTTTAAATGCTAGAGTCGGCCCTTGTTTCGGCCTCTTGCATCAAATGATTTATCTATCTATATATGGATATATGGAAAATAAACTCGGCATTATCACTTTGCATTATCACTTTGCATTAGCACTCTTAATTATCACTCTGCACTATCAAGGAATACAAAACAACATATAAAGGAATGCATGGTAGTTCAGGCTGACATGTTTGCTTTTATTTAAGTAAGATTTTTAAAAATGGCTACACAAGTGGTCCCATGATTGCTAATACTGATAATGCCGAAGAGAGAGAGAGAGAGAGAGAGAGAGAGAGAGAGAGAGAGAGAGAGAGAGAGAGAGAGAGAGAGCGTTGTCTGTTTCACTTTTTCACTGGTTTGTGTCCGTACGCTCGTCCGTCTCGTGCTGGTAAGATGACCTCATAGGTTAAATGATAAACAGTAAAACCTCGCTTGACGACCACCTCGACATAGCGACCACCTCAAAATAACTACCACTTCATCGAGGTCCCGTTGGTGGTCTTATTTCCGAGGTTTACTGTATAACGAGTGTTATCCATTTCATGCCTGACATCTTTGTCCGTGTACCTTTCAGGTCTGCTGTTGGTGTCCGCGGTCCGTCTGGTGCTGGGCGGCGGACCTCAGGTTATCCGGTATAACACGCGTCACGGACAGGCGGACCTGGACCAGGACAAAGTCTGTGCTCGCCTGGTCCGACATATCTACCACGGACTGATCCTGGCTCAGGAACCACCCGACCTCGCCGGGACATGGACCTCTCAAAGGTATGTGTTCATTCATCAGTGTATGTCATGCATGTTCATAAAACGTATACGGCGAAACCTGTGTAATAAGACCATCTGTGCATGCATGGGAGTGTCCAAGAGTGGTCTTACTAGACAGGTAGGTTAACTCAGTGTGAATGCTTTCGGTTCACTATAAAGGGCGATGTTAATAGGGAGTGGTATTATAATAAAAGTGGTCTTTCAAACAGGTTGCACTGTACATCAGGCATTAAAGGCATTATCACTATAAAATCCAAATGTGTGTTATAATATCCATAGGCGTTATAGTTATATATTTGTATACAAACACGTCTATCTACAAATCTCTCCAATGTGAGCAACCCTTGGGAAAGGACAATATGTCCTCTTTGTAGAGGTTCCCACAATAATATATATATATATATATATATATATATATATATATATATATATATATATATGTTAAAGAGGGAAAAATAGGAGAGAGAGAGAGGGGAGGGGAAGGAAAAAACCGCACCAACACCATACGATATAATGCATATACATGCAGAAACCGTTGCATGTCTCCCTAACATGTCGCTCATGTAATCACGGTGACATTTTTACTCTACTTACATAGTCATTTACAACATGTGAACACATCTGCTCACTTCAGATATATTATAGAGAGGGTGTTAATTAGCGCCAGGTTAAACTTCATCAGGCGAGTGGACCTTATTGTACCACTATATTGTAACACCGATTAAGCCTTAGAGTGCTTATATATACGTTCTGTAAGCACGTACTCCACGGTTGTTAAAGGTCAAAGGTCAGGCAGAGACCGTAATCTTGTCATGCTGTGATACAAATTAATCCGACAGGGACAGATTTACGACAACCGTAATCCTGCACGGTATATCTTTACGACATACCATGATGTCTCCGCACAATCACCACACCTACCTAATAATCCCAAACCAACAAAAAATGTGGACATGCAAAATGAACTCATCTTGATATAATCCCATCCTGGTACCGATATTATTGTCATTTAGACGACATGTCTTACATCAGTGACATTTTGATTTGAGATGTTTTTTTTCTCTCTTATATATATGAGTCTGACATGGCAGCTGCTTGCAAAGCTGGGCACACAGACCCATAAGATGGCGCTGACGTTAACAGTCGTGTGCTCATTTATATATATATATATATATATATATATATATATATATATATATATATATATATATATATATATATACAACCCGTACCTGATAGATGCTGTCATAAGAGAATCTATGGCCTTGCTTGAACTTAATGGCTAAAAAATCATTTTGTAGATGTTAAGGTATTTAAATATTTAGCTTATTGATGGAAATATGCATGAGATGAAACATGAAAATAGACAAGACTGACAAGCTTTTTCAGATGGATCTCAAAGACATAACTGGATGAATGAATGAACGAATGAATGAATGAATAAATGAATGAATGAATGAATGAATAAATTAATGAATATTTATCCAATCATCTTGAATGTTCTTTTCAATAACCCCCCCCCCCCAGATACACACACATACACTAGCGACATCTGTTTACGGCGACTGATAATAAGATTTCGGGTATGTTTTATTGACGCAATCATATTGTTATATACCCATTTGATCTCTAAAGGAAAGGCCTCAACCAGTCTCTGCCGAGATGGTAACTCACGGTACCCAAACACAGCAGACGACCGTAAAGCGCAGTGCGCATGCTCGTGGAAAACATTTTACAACCAAATTAACGTATAGGCCAGACAAAGAAACATACAAAAATAAATATATAGTTATATATTCTAATATAACTTCACGTCATTAATGGCTTCTTCCCATGGAATAGAAAGTTATGGCTGTTTATAAGAGAGGTTTCGGATTTATTGTATTCCTTTTACATGCAGCAGCAACCGCTAAAGTTTACAAAGGTGATCGCAAGCGAAGGTTCCCCTGTTTACACACACACACACACACATATATATATATATATATATATATATATATGCTAACCACGCCGTTAACTTCATTCTAACCACATTCACCTAATGATCGGGTCACATCCCGTGAAACAAGACTGTTCTGAATTTACAGTGTTGTTTTTCTTCAGAGTTATATATATATATGACTTATTACATCACTTGCATGGTTTCCTTTAGCGTGTCGATCGGCTGACTGAACAACTTTCACGTATCATTTTAATAACAATATCTGGTTGTGCCTGAAGCCAGCTGCCTCAATCCCTATAATTTGTGGTAAAATGTACACAGCTTGACAACGGCTAAGAATGGGATTAAGATAATCCGGTAATCTTATCTAAGGGAGCCCACATGGCGAAGCGCTCTCCGGGCTGATCAGGTGGGCCGGCGCCTCGGATTAATCTATTGACGCGGTATATGTTTGTTGGTTTCTATATATCTTTCACCTCGGAGTAGTAAATGTATACCTCAGTCAATTAAGACCGGAGGTGAGACATGCGATTAACCCTGTCTGTGACGATAATGGCTCCATACAGGTATACCAGGCCCATATATATATATATATATATATATATATATATATATATATATATATATATATATATATAAATATATATATATATGATTTCGGAAAACGAAACTTCCTCATCCCATGGCAGAATTTTCAATTAAGTGGAATATTCGATTATCAAAGAACGCTTGGTACGACCGTTGCAAAAAAAAAACTTTTTATGATATATATTATAAATTCTCAAAGGGAAAACTACTATCGAAAAATTATGTTAGATATATATATATATATATACACATGTACATTAAATACAAATGTATATATGTATATATACATAAAACCTATATATCATTCTGGTATACCTTAACCATGTGCTTTATATGTACATCCGTTTATCGTAGCCTGCACAGCTTGCTCTATCTTAGCATTAAACATCAGAGAGGTCGGTGTATCAGCGCTGATACCGAACTGATTCTGGAAACTCTTTGATGAGACTTATCTGAAGTCAAACAATTAATCAGACGGTCTCTCTCTCTCATTCTCTCTCTCTCAATATATATATATATATATATATATATATATATATATATATATATATATATATATATTTATATACACCTTGACGAATAAATATGCAACCATGTGCGGTATATACTTGTCAATTATCCCGAATGGCTTATAACAATTGCATTGCCTTGAAAATAATAGAGTGTATTGGGGCCGTTGATCTAAACAAATCATATCTTAATTGATGTCAGAAAATATTTGTAATAATATCAAAATAATCCAATAACATTATGTATTATAATAATAAAATCATATAATGATATAAAGAAAATGATAGATATAGAATACATAAAATATTCAAAAATTTATTCAAACTTATTTTGGCTGTCATAAGTCTATATGTGTTTTTTTTATTATATAATGCAATAGAACACACCTGAGATAAAGACTTTATGTTAACATTTTTATCAGGTTCAGCTGTGGCTGGGTAGCTTTAAAATAAACCTCGCGGTATAGCTTATTGGCGCCGTGCACATATAGCGTGAGTTATAATGTCGCGTCAGAGGGTCGGGCATTGTCTCACTGAATGACAACCCCTCTCACCTCGAGGGCACTTAGTTGTCACCTTGAAAAAGTGTCGCCCGTGGATCTTAAAGGACATCCTCTTGGTGTGACCGCCCTGCCTGGGTATCGTACATCCGAAGGGGAGGCGGCACGAGTCGCAGAAGTGCCACACTGGCCGGTCTCTGGGGCCGCCGTAACATCGGGGTCAACAACCCCGATTATTTAAACGGTTGCGAGGCTACCTGTGTCGTAAACGGAGCCGTAAACACGCGTCATCTGCTCATCCCATGGCGTCACCAGGCTGACCTGTTCAATCTTTTATATCATTGAAATAATCCCATGTAATTACAGGTTGACTAATTCACTCTCTTATATCATTGAAATAATCCCATGACATTATTGGTCGCACATTTAAGGTACTTAATTCCAAACTGATATTTGCTCCACTTCAGCTTGTGGTATTATTTTATTATATCTTTTTTTCCCCGAGTCCACATCCGAAACTCTTTATATATTCAATGTTCGCAATATGACGTCTTGTAATGACGAGTTGTTTATATTTAAATACAAGTTTCAATTGTTCAATATAAGTACTTTTTTGTTTTTATTTTTATTCTTTCATGAGGTGGTGTATTTTTTTTTTGCTGTCGGCTAGTTGAACGGTTGTTTTGTTAACAATATTAGTCAACAGGTTATACCCTGATTTAGAAGAAAAATTATTTGGAGTTAAGGTAACACCTTTTGAATTTTAGATGTATAATCTAGATCATCATAAAAGTGGTTTCCTCTAAAAGATTTTTTACCATTGCCAGATAGGTAAATTAGGTGTGACCAATTTGGAGCCGCCTTAGTACTGACGGGCAGAACTGAAATGTGATACAACCAACTTGTAGGTAAACCGTATTTCGCTCTGCATGGATCGGTTGTACCACACACCTATGTTTGACCAAGATATGCCAGATCTGATGACCCAGGTATTTGACGGAAATATAGGGTCTGCTGGTAATAAATTCTAGTATTTAATTACCTGATAAGTAAACACTGGTTTTCAGAACTTAGAGACGTCCATACATAGACTCAGCCACATATATCCCAGAGTACAGTTTAACTAATATCAGGAACCAGTATCAATAACAGAACTGTGAATATTTTTGTGCTTTCAAACCATTCTGTAATTAATATTGGTCATGACGTTATATATAGTTCTATACATGACATATATATGACAAGATGGCTTAATTACACGGCCGAAATCGTGTATGATCATCTTGAACAAAACGTTTGCAATGGCACAGTAATCTAGAATGCACGTAGGGTTAAAAACCTACACATCATGGTTTTGTGTTTCACATGCAACCTAAACGTGACACTCTATGGGCCGGCATGATTTTATTTACATGTAAAACTGAGAGGGCGGGGACAGAGAGAACTAAAATGAACTCTAGCTACAGTCTTTAATGAGTAAAAACGTTAAGAAAGAACTAAGAAGAATACGAAAAGTTTCGGCCGACAGAGGTAATACGAAACTAATTCTGATAATCAACACGACATCCACCAGAGTTCACTGGGTCTTCATCACCAGTTCTGTTCTTTTCTGTGTGTTCAACACCTGTTCTGAGTACGTGTTAACCATATTAACACCCGAGCAGCGCACTTGCTATCCATCTCAACCCAGGTTAAATGACTCAGAACTATTTAACGTGAATTAAAAAGAGGCCCCCTGGTGCTGAAAAGCTCAAACGCGGACCGTACCGAATATCTTGTATGAACGACCCAATTAAACCCCGCTGCGTGAGGCTATTTAAGCTTCTCAGGTCGGTCAAGTTGTATAAGCTGTAATTAGGACTCTTGTCGGTTAATTTACGGAAAAATTTACTCGGCCAGGTGTACAAGAACGCAACAGCGGCCTGTCAGTCAAACGCTGACCGGGGAGACGTCAGAAGGTTAAGGGTCATGAACCGGAGGCGATACGTAAACACGAGAAACGAGTTTTCGGGAAGACATGAAGTGAAAACTTCACAAGGAACAAGGCTTTCTTGACAAAAATTCTTATGTTACCAAAGTAAAAAAATTAAGACTGACATGCAGTTTATTCTATTTCTGTTACACATTCACAGACCATGCATATACTTGGACCTTCCTTTTAAACGAAAGAACATGTATCTAAAACATAAATATTCTTTTTGAGCAAAGAAGACTGATATTAAAAATGGCGAAAATAACGACACAGGCATCGACATATTTGTATTTCGGCCATTATATGGATAATTCTAAATTTGTTTCCTACTTGATGAATTGTGTTTTGATAGAAACATTATTTACTTTTCAGATTCTAAAAAACCTTCCCAAACAATAAGACAAGCAATTCATTTTCAGTCGGAATTAGGTGGTCACATTCAAAGTGGAATTATACAATCGTTTTTCTTTTTACTTGCTTTTAAGTCTAAAGAGTATGCATACTTTGAGAGTTTTGTATCTTAAAGGCCTGACCCTAACATGCCAAGTGATCGAATTTTTGTGGTTTGTACGTATTACGCTAAGACCACACGTATATTTAGGGAAATGGACCCCTGTTGAGACACCGATTGACCCCTGGTCTCTCCGCGTACAAGGGGGCTGGTCGAGTATTCAACTTCACATCGGATACATGTAAAATGACAGAATGCCTCATGGGTCGCCGGGTTTACAGGTATCAATCTGAACATCGTGGTGAGACACGCAACCAATGAATGTATGTCGTTTTGTCAGAACATGTGTGTGGCGCGGTTAGGCAGGCGACTCCCATAAAATAGCCTGCCTCCCGCTGGCGAATTATTTCTCACCGGTCTCTGCTTGGAGAATAGACAGTCTCCAACAACGTTCTTTCTTTTGTTATCGCCCACATACCGTTCCGACTACTATTATATCCAAGCCGTTTCAAATTCAATTACTACACAAAGCAATTTGGCAGAGAGGGCAAACTCTGACCCATCGCAATAAGTCACTGTTATAGCACCCCGCGAATCAGCTTACCAAACGACAGTGTCTTGGCGCGCTACCGTAAACATGCGCTTTGAAACCTATAATCAGCCTGACCTTCTCTGGATGTGAACTCTACGCTGTTTGATACGTTTCCGGCGACACTGACTTCGATTTTTCCAACTCTCGTTACAATGATCTATCTAATGTGTGTATACACAGTAAATTTGTTTTATTTTTATCTATGCTCGCGTCAGTTTTTTATTACTATTTTAGGGATGGTCGAATTTCTTGTTTCTGGATGGCTGCCGTACCTTGGACCGTCTATTAATTATTTATAGCCTCAATTTTGGGCTAGAAGCTTTTCATTTGGCAGCTGAAAAGTCCATGTAAGGTTAATTGGGAATTCTGAAATAAGTCTCTTTTACATAAATCCAACGAGACAGGGATCGGATACTTTACATTTTGCCTCTATATAGTTCAGTTGATTATTTTGAAACTTTGATTAAAGGCAAAGATTAAACAATGTATAATGCATGTTGCAATAAACACTTAACTGACGTATACCCATAATATCATAACAGTCAATTATATAGGAACATGTATAGGCCTACTCCAAGATTTGAACACAAATTTGCAAAATTATAAACCCACATTGGGTTTAGTGTACCCAACGTTAGTGCCATGACATGTAAGGCTTTCTTTT